>CM028340.1:1350000-2690000 GCA_016647705.1 Eucommia ulmoides
ACGGCCGAAACACCCCCTTTTTTGAAGTGGGCAGGTGTCCACTCAAAAAGGGGGTGTTTCCCACCACCCATTTAAGCTGGGTAGGTGCCGCTATTTTATTTTATTTATTTTATTTTCTTTGTTGTTTTTCCCCTTTTTAATTTTCATACTTTTTTTCTTTAATTATTATCACCATCTTTATAAAATTATTGTAAAAATAAAAAATAAAAATTGAATTATTCAAAATTCAAAAATAATTTTATATTATTTGTCAATTTCATGAATTTCTGAAAATACCTAAACTTTTGGAGTCAAAATGAAATTGTTCTAAAATTTTGAATTTCACTTGATTTACTTTTAGATATTAGAGTTGGCCAAACAAAACATGGTAAACTTTAAAAAAAAAATATATTTGATCAATTTAGTCCAAAAATAAAATTTATAGAAAACTATCGGGAAGTCTTCACTCGTTTTAAAGAAGACTGGCAAGTCATGCAGCGGATATTATAGTTTAAATTTCAGTACTCTCCCTCAATATTTTCCTTTTTACCAAAATGACCCCATAAAGTATGAAAAATAATAATATTCTATGAAAAAGTATGAAATAACTTTATTTTTTTCTTAATTTTTTCAAGTTGATTTAATATTTAAAAGTAACATAAGGGAAACATTGAGATTCTCGCTCTCTCGCTCACCTTTTTTTTTTAATAAATATAAAAAGAAATGAGAATAAAAAGAAATAATAATTTTACTTATATTATGTAAAATTTAAGTAAATAATTTAATTTCACCCATTTTTATCATTTCTCGTTAAGTTCAAAAGAAAACTGTTAGTTTTCAAATTTTTTGTATAAGGGATGAAAATATAATTTTTTAAAGTAGAATAGATAAAATAAAAGAAGATCAAACTACAAGGGGTTAAAAGATAATTATTCCTAGTACTATACATCTCGAAAAGAAGGACCACATGTATGACATGTTTGGCTGGGCTTCTCAATGCCGTATTGGAATTTTAATCCAGTCAAAATCGTAAATTGTTGTTTTCAGAAAAAACGATCAAGATTATGAAATGATTGAAGGTGTAGAACACGCTGCGAAATTTCACATCGGCTATTATTAAAAAAATAATTGAAAGAGCATATTTGTCATTTTCAAAACAAAAAAAAAAAAAAATTGAATTTATCATAATGATAACTCACTCTCAAAAGACGTCTTGGAAGATGAACATTACCTCTAGACTTATATATATCTCAAGATAAGGTAACACAAGGGATGTGGGATTCAGCACGCCCCCTCATGCAAAAAGTGGACTTTGACAAACTATTGCACACGAATATCGAGGGGCCCAACATCAATGTGGGATTCAACACGGTCCCTCACACGCAAGGATTTGACAAACCACTACAAACAATATATCGAGAGCTCAACATTGATGTGGGATTCAACACGCCAAACATTAGACAAAAATCTAGCTTTGATACCACGTAGAAACTCAATAGGTCTAATTCACTTTCAAATCACGTCTTGAAATAGGAGGATGGGCTCTAGACTTATGTGTGATTCAACACCTCCTCACATACAGGGTGGACTTTGTCAAACTATTGCAACCAGATATCGAGAATATTGAAGATTCAACATGGAGCAAAGCAAGAAATTTCCATGCTTGGCGGCTTAAGAATGTGTATGAAAATTAATGGAAAATGATTGGTGAAAAAGACAATCATAGTAGAAATTTCAATAACAAAATACATGTCCATGAAGATATTTAATTAAATTCCACGTAGAAGACCATAAATTTGTATTTAGAAGTCTTTTTTTTCCAGATGAAACTAACTATATAGAAAAATTCCAAAACAAGAACAATACGAAGAAACAAATGTGCGCAGGTTTTGATTTTCTTTTTCTTTTTTTCCCCAAGCAGACAAGATCAAGGATTTCCGATCAGTGGCTAGTTGCTAAGGCTGTTAACAAAAGCCCGAGTATAAGAAACAATTGAGCACTTGCCTGAAACCGACCAAAAAAAACCAATGAATAAACTAAGACACTATGGTAATTTTAAATAACAATAAAAAAATAAAATGGATTAGAAAAATGTTACCAAAAGGTAATTTGACAAAAGAATACTTTTTTCTTTTAATTTTTATTTTATTTTTAAAATAAATAAGTATTTTTCAAAAAGTATTCTCTTTTTTTTCTTTTTTTGAAAAAAAATTACCAAACAGTGCATAAGCTGCAAAACAGCAATCCATGGCAGAAAGAATAATTTACAACAAAAATCATAGTAAACTTTTCATTGTGAACCAAAAATGTCAGATTTTTCGACGAATTTTTGTGTTGCAATTGTGAAATTGTTCCAAAATCGATCCAATTTTCACTGAATCTAAACCTGTTCCAAATTATAGATTGATAGAATATTGTTTTTAGATTGCAAAACCAAACAGACCCTTAAGAATGTGAAGTAAAATTAATGGAAAATGATTGGTGAAGAAGACAACCATAGTAGAAAGTTCAATGACAAAAATGACAAAATACATGTCCATGAAGAAATTTAATTAAATTCCACAAAAAAGACCATAAATTTGTATTTACAAGTCTTTTCTTTTTCAGATGAAACTACATAGAAAATTTCCAAAGCGAGAACAATAAAAAAGAAACAAATGTGCGCAAGTCTTGATTTTCTTTTCTTTTTTCCCCAGGTAGAAAAGATCAAGGTTTTCTGATCAGTGGCTAGTCGCTAAGGCCGTCACCAACAGCCCGAGTATAAGAAATGGGTTGAGCACTTGCCCAAAACCAACAAAAAAAAAAAACAATGAATAAACAAAGACACCATTGGTAAAAAAAAATTAAAAATAAAAAAATAATAAATAAAATTGATTAGGAAAATGTTACCAAAAGGCAATTTGACAAAAGAATATTTTTTTCTTTTTAATTTTTATTTTATTTTTAAAATAAATAAATATTTTTAAAAAATTATTCTCTTTTTCTTTTGGAAAAAACAGGTTACCAAACGATGTATAAGCTGCACAACGACAATCCATGGCAGAAACAAAAATTTACAGCAAAAATCGTTCATTTTGAGCCAAAAATGACAGATTTTCTGACGAGTTTTTGGGTTGCAATTGTGAAATTGTTCCAATTTTTCACTGAACGTAAAACTGTTCCAAATGACAGATTGATAAAAAATTGTTTTCAGATTGCAAAACCAAACAGACCCTTAATCTAGATTTCAAGAATAGAAATACTTGATATTTGACGTCGTATTTAACAGGGTCTTTTAAAAATACTTGAACTGCAAATAATCTGAGGCAATTTTATCTAGTTACGTCCCCTTAATCTAGCTACGGCCTCTTCAAAATTCAGGGGCAATTTTATCAAACTTTGGTTACATTTGATAATACTAAGTGTTAATTGCTTTTTATTTCCTTTTAGTTTTTTTTTTTAATTTATTTTATTCCTTCTACTATTGACTAAATTAAAAAATATATTTCTACGAAAAAAGTATGAAATATCTTTATTTTTTCGAGTTGATTTAATATTTGAAAGTAATAGAAGAAAAACATTGAGATTCTTGCTCTCTCGCTCACTTTTTTTTTTTATTTCTTTTTAAATTTTTTTATATAAAATTAATTAAAATTAAAACAAATAATAATTTTATTTATTTTATGTAAAATTTGAATAAATAATTTTTTTTTTATGATTTGTGATTAAGTTCAAAAGAAAACAGTTAAGTTTTTAATTTTTGTGCAAGTACAAGGGATTAAAATATAATTTTTTAAAGTAGAATGGATAAAAATAAAAGAAGATCAAACTACAAGGGACTGAAACATAATTAATCCAATACTAAATTTGCCAAAAAAGGTATGGCATTTTTCAATAAGAATGGTTGGGGCCCCCTATTTTTTTTTATTTTTTGGGGGTGTTTTTCCTCTTTTTAATTTTCATACTTTTTTTCCTTTAATTCTTTAATTATTATCATCTTCTTTCTAAAATAATTATAAAAATAAAAAACAAAAATTGAATTATTCAAAATTCAAAAATAATTTTTCATTATTTGTCAATTTCATGAATTTCTGAAAATACCTAAACTTTTGGAGTCAAAATAAAATTTTTCTAAAGTTTTGAATTTCACTTGATTTACTTTTAGAAATTAAAGTTGGCCAGATAAAACAAGGTAAACTTTAAAAGATTTATTTTTATTTGATCAATTTAGTCCACAAATAATTTTTATAGAAAACTATCGGGAAGTCTTCACTCATTTTAAAGAAGATTGGCAAGTCATGCAACGGATATTAAATTTCAGTACTCTCCCTCAATATTTTCCTTTTTACCAAAATGACCTCATAAAGTATGAAACATTGAGATTCTCGCTTTCTCGCTCACCTTTTTTTTTTTTTAATAAATATAAAAAGATTATGAATGATTGAAGGCGTAAAAAACACGCTGCGAAATTTCAGATCAAATATTTTTTAAAAAATAATTAGAAGATTATATTTGTTTTTTGATAGGCAAATTTGAATCTATCATCGTGATAACTCACTCCGAAAAGATGTCTTGGAAGATGAATATTGCCTCTAGACTTGTATATAGCTCAGGATCGTATAACACAAGGGTTGTGGGATTCAACACGCCCCTCACGTACAGGGTGGACTTTGTCATGCGATCAAATATCGAAAATATTGAAGATTCAACATGGAGCAAAGCTAGAAATTTCCATGCTTGGCGGCTTAAGAATGTGTAGGAAAATTAATGAAAAATGATTGGTGTAGAATACAAGCATGGAAGAAATTTCAATGAGAAAATACATGTCCATGAAGAAATTTAATTAAATTCCACATAGAAGACCATAAATTTGTATTTACAAGTCTCTTCTTTTTTTAGATAAAACTAGCAATATAGAAAATTTCCAAAACGAGAACAATACAAAGAAACAAATGTTCGCAGGTTTTGATTTTCTTTTTCTTTTTTTTCCTCAGGCAGACAAGATCAAGAGTTTCCAATCAATGGCTAGTCGCTAAGGCCGTCACCAACAACCCAAGTATAAGAAACGGTTGAGCACTTGCCTGAAACCGACAAAAAAAAAAAAAAATGAATAAACTAAGGGTTTGTTTGATAACAACTTAATTTTTTAAGTGCTGAAAATTAAGTGCTAAAATTTTAAGTGCTGAAAATTTAAGAAGGTTGTTTAATAAAATTATGCTAAAAATTTAAGTGTTGAATTTTTTTTTATTTGTTTGATAAGTACAAAATTTGTAAGCTGAAAATTGTATTTTGCATAACTATTTTTTAATCAAGATAATGTGAAAAAAAAAATAAAAAAAAAATTAAGAACAAAACAATAAAATCAGGGTGCCATTTAAAAAAAAAAATTATATTAAAATTAAAAGTAGAAATTAATCAAAAAAATATGTAAATATTATGTATTTTTTATGTAATTTGATTCCTTAAATTAAATTATAACAATAATTTAAATATAAAATAAAATTAAAATCATGAAATAATCCAAAATTAATCTAATTCTCATTAATTTTAATTCTAATTAAACGTTCATAGGGGATCAAGGGTAAAATGGTCAAAACATAATATTTTTTAAGTGAAAAATAATGAAGTGCATTAAGCAAAATGAAATAAGTGAAGGAGTCTTAACTTAATTTTTTACTCACATTTTCACTTAATTTTTAGGTTAACTTAATTAATTAAGTGATATTAATTACATTTATCAAACAAACTTAATTAATTAAGTACTTAATATAATCAGTTTTAAGCACTTAATTTTTTTATCAAACATGCCCTAAGACACCATTTCGTAATTTAAAAAAAAAAAATTAAAATTAAAAAAAAAAAAAAAAAATGATTAGAAAAAAATGTTACCTAAAGGTAATTTGACAAAAGAATGCGTTTTTCTTCTTAATTTTTACTTTTTTTAAAATAAATAAGGGCATGTTTGATAAAAAAAATTAAGTGCTTAAAACTGATTATATTAAATACTTAATTAATTAAATTTGTTTGATAAATGTAATTAGTATCACTTAATTAATTAAGTTAACTTAAAAATTAAGTCAAAATATGAGTAAAAAATTAAGTCAAAGTCCCTTCACTTATTTTATTTTACTTAATGCACTCCATTATTTTCCACTTAAAAAAAATTATATTTTGACTATTTTACCCTTGATTCTATATGAAAGTTTAATTAGAATTAGGATTAATGAAAATTGAATTAATTTTAGATTATTTTATGGTTTTAATTTTATTTTATATTTAAATTATTGTTATAATTTAATTTAAACAATCAAATTACATAAAAAAATATATAATATTTATATATTTTTGGGTTAATTTTTACTTTTAATTTTAATATAATTTTATTTTTTTTAAAAATGGTACACTGATTTTATTGTTTTGTTCTCAATTTTTTTTTTCTTCACATTATCTTGATTCAAAAGTAGTTATGTAAATTAAACAATTTTCAGCATACAAATTTTGTACTTATCAAACAAATAAAAAAAAATTCAGCACTTAAATTTTCAGCACAATTTTATCAAACAACCTTCTTAAATTTTCAGCACTTAAAATTCCAGCACTTAATTTTCAGCACTTAAAAATTAAGTCGTTATCAAACAAGCCCTAAGTATTTTTAAAAAAATATTCTAATTTTTTCCTTTTTTTGAAAAAAAGGTTACCAAACGGTGCATGAATTGCACAACAGCAATCCATGGCAAAAACAAAAATTTACAACAAAAATCGTAGTAAACTTGTTCATCGTGAGCTAAAAATGTAAGATTTTTTGAAGAGTTTTTGGGTTGCAATTGTGAAATTGTTTCAATTTTCATTGAATCTAAAATTGTTCCAAATGACATATTGATAGAATATTGTTTTTAGATTGCAAAACCAAACAGACCATTAATCTGGATTTCGTGAACATAAATACCTGATATTTGACGTCGTATTTAACAGGGTCTTTCAAGAAATACTTGAACTGCAAATTATTTTCAAAAAATGAGTCACTATCAATAAAAATCCATGTTTTATATTATATAAAAGATGTAAATATTTCTTCTAATATTGAGAGGGTTTATTTACCTGGAAAAACACTTGTGGAATGATCAAACCGAGTAGAGCCAAGGCGTAATAAGGTTTGCCCGCCCCTAGAAGATAACCTTCGAACCAAAAAAAATTAACGTTATTTCGAGGAGGAGGAGGGGAGGATTAAAAAACAATTTTCTTTTTTTTTGGGGGGGGGGGAGGGGGGCGCGGGGTGGAGGGCGTTGAAATTGCTATGTGGAAAAAAAAAATTGTACCGGCAACAGATATTTGAGTTATGTCGATGGCTCCAACACAAATCCATTTGGCAGTTTCGGATCCAAAAGCAACCGGGAGCGACTGAGAAAACATACATACACATATATACATATATAGAGTTATATGATGAAAGAGGATTGATTTGTATGGGAAATATGCTCAAAAGAGAATACAGAAAACCTGAAGCCCCAGTTTTCTATCTCCTTCAACGCTTTTGAAGTCATTTACGATCGCAATCCCCAACTAAATCATGAAATAACAGCAGTCCCTTTAGATGAATCGTTCATATATATATAAATATGTATGTATATGTATATGTATATGTATATGTGCCTATATATACCCCAGCTATGCTGTACAAGAGTGTGAGAACAATTATGTCAGGTGTAAGAGTTCCAAATAAAGCTTGACCTGCCCACCTAACCATTAAGAAATGGAAGAACAAAGATAGCAAAAATAAATAATAAATAAAACAAAATAAATCGCAACAGAATCGAAAATGTGGGATAAGATTAAACTGGAAGATTTTGTACCATGGCAAACCGATATAGCTTGCTCCTAGAGCGAAATTCCCAATCCATCCGTTCTGTTTTAGCTGCAAACATATAAGGAACGGTTCTGACAACACTTTTCTCAAGTACTTTTTAAATTAAAAAAAGTCAAATTTGACAAAAAAGAATATAAAAGCGTATTACCAAACGGTGCCCAAGTGATAAAAGGAGGTTACCTTTAAAGGCGGGGCTGAATAGATGTAAGATAGCAAGGATCCACCGACAGCAAGGTAAAAAACTATAGGGAAATCATGCCCCGCCTATGAAGAACAATTACTTAGAAACTCAAAATTCAACCTCAAAATAAATTTTTAAGAATAAAGACAACTATTTTCAAGACCTACCCACACATCTAATAGACCCGCCAACCCAAGACCGCCTAAAAGCAACACCCAAATTTGCGTAATCACCTGAAAAAGGGGACATTCATAAAGGAAATAATAATACATAAATTTAAAAAAAAAAACGAAAAAAATCGTTTGCATATAGTAAACAATAAGGACCAATCTGTTGGTTGTCCTTTAATTCGCAAATTGTATTTTTTTTTTCAATTAGTTGATTTATGAACTGAAAGTCTTTTCTCACTTCTCAATTCATGATTCATAATATCAATTCATGATTCTTCTCTCACTTCTCAATTATCTTAATATGGTATCAAAAGTAAGTCTTTTCTGGACCTGTTCTATCTAAAAAAAAATTTCGAAACCCTAAAACTTCAGCCACCGCCGCCATCTCTTTTCTCCCGCGGATTTCGTCACTGCTATAGGCTTCATCACCACTCCGGTATAAACAACCACCACATCACCAACTTCGTCTTGCATAAACGAACGCAACGCCACCAAAATCACCGCCATCGGAGTATTAACGCACTCACACGCGCCACCAATAGCCTGCAGTAACTACTAGTTGCGCCGTCACGGATTTTTTACTCTACCGCCTCAACCAGGGCTCCAAATTCACCCCACAATATACCAACAGAACTGTCTCGACAAGACAATTCCAAAACCATAAAGTCCATCTCCAGAAATCGTTGCACGCGCCCGCACGCGCCGCCCATCAGTGGCGCGTCAGATCTACTCTCAGCCTAGTCTATCAGCAACCCAGTCAGTGCCACCTCAACACTCGGTCACCGCTACCTTAGCGCACAGTCAACGCCACGTCATTGTTGACTCGTGCCACATCAACAATGACCAACTGCCACATCATCGACATGTCACCAGCCACGTCAGTTGCCACATCAGCACCCTGAATAATTTTATTGCCACGTGTCCGCCACATCATCGTTGACCATCGCCACGCCAGAGTCCAATCATCAAATCTCTGGCACGTCATCGATTTGTTTGTGAAATTTTTCTTGGACCGGTTCGGCAATTTTTAGACCGGTTTTCTTCAAACTTGGACCAGTTCCTGGGGGTTTTCGGCATTCTGATTCTATTTCCGGCCTCTGTTTTGTGATTTGAGATTCACAGAATATACTTTCTGTTATATCCGTGTGGTTCCTACACCGGTTCACTCGATTTTCACCCGGTCCTTGAAGATTCAATACCGGTTCATGGATAATTTTGGCATTCTGAATCCATCCGTGACAACAGCTTCTCCAGGTTTAACAACAATGTCTATGTGTTCTTCGCTCATTTTCAATGCCAAAGGGAGTTCAGATCCTCCTTCATATCTTCTCCAAAATTGGTACTGATACAAATCTTTCCCTTGCTTTCTCACTTACTACAGGTAATTCCTCTTGGTTCTTTGATTCTGCCTATTGTAATCACATGACATCTAATCCCAATATTTTTTCAACCAAACTATTCGCGATGAATATCCCTAATATTCATACTGCTGATGATTCTCAAATGCCTCTTACACATACCGGTCAGACTTCTACTTCTCATCTTTCTATTCCTAACACATATTTGATTCCAAAACTCACCTTAAATCTCTTGTCTGTTGGGCAACTTTGTGAATTGAGATTTGAAGTCATATTTTCTAATAGTGGTTGTCGTGTGCAGGATCCTCGGACAGGAGAAACTCTTGAGACCGGTCTTAAGGTTGGACGCCTATTTAAACTTACCAGTTTACACCTTTCATCTCCAACTCCACAATCACCACAACCAAATATCTCTTCATCAACCTATGCAACCTCACCACTACCGCCAATATCCTCTTCCTCATCTTTATCTCCACAACCACCAATGTCTCTCTCACCATCCCAATTTTGGCATGCTCGGTTAGGCCACACTTCATCTAACCGACTCAAATCGCTTCTCTCTAGTGGTCAGTTAGGTTCAATTCAACATGAGTCCTTCAAATGTATCCATTGCCAACTTGCCAAACAACCAGTCCTACCTTTTAAAGAGAGTCAGTCTATTTCTCTTGCACCCTTTGATCTAATTCATTCTGATATTTGGGGGCCTTCTTCTCATGCCTCGATGGGTGGCCTTCGTTACTTTGTTATCTTTGTGAACGACTACTCTCGATATACATGGTTGTTTCTTATAAAACATTGATCCGAACTATTCCAAATATATTCTGAGTTTTCTTCTATGGTTCAAACCCAATTTTCTAGAAATATCAAAGTTTTTCGCTCAGATAATGCAATGGAATACAAGGATCATGTTTTTCTTAACTTACTTCGCAAAAATGGCACGCTCCCCCATCGCTCGTGTCCTAGTATATCCCAACAAAATGGACGAGCCGAAAGCAAACATAGACATATTCTTGACACGGTTCGTATCCTGAGTGTTTTTGGGGTGAGGCTGACTTCACAGCCGTCTACACAATAAACCGTGTCCCTTCCGCTACAATCCAAAACCAGTCTCCATTTGAACGCCTTTTCGGTAAAACTCCTGATTACTCTGAACTCAGAGTCTTTGGTTGCGCCTGTTTTGTTCTTCTCAAACCACATGAACACAACAAACTGGAACTAAGGGCTCGTCTGTGTTGTTTTCTTGAATATGGCATCGAACATAAAAAGTATCGGTGCTGGGATCTCATTTCTAAAACCCTTTGTATCTCGCGACATGTCGTCTTTTGGGAACATCAAATGTTTTCTTCCTTACGGTCATTTGACATATCAACCCTCACAAACTCCATATTTTTTACTGATCCATCCATTGAGTTATTTCTAGATGATACAGTTCCAGTTATTGTTGAGTCCACTCCAGCACCACCAGTTGAGCCTAGCCCTGCATCTTATACTGAGTCCATCCCAGAACCACTAGCTGAACCCACTCTAGAACCACTAGTTAATCTCACCCTTCCAACTCCAGCGACCATGCCTGAGACTTCTCCTGTGGTCGATGATCCTGTACTGCCTTCTGTTGACACCTACGCCCCAGATCACCCTTGCCGCTCTACCATGGTAACTCATCATCCACATTACCTTTCTGATTTTCATTGTTTTTCCACTATACTTCATCTGCATGAGCCTCAATCCTATAAAGAGGCTAGTACTAATCCTCTTTGACAGAAAGCAATAGACGAAGAACTTCAGGCCCTCACCAAAACTCATACCTGGGATATTGTAGATCTGCCCCCTGGAAAAACTCTTATTGGACGCAAATGGGTGTTTAAGATCAAGACACTTTCTGATGGCTCTATTGAACGATATAAAGCCCGACTTGTTGCCAAGGGATCTGCTCAGGAATATGGTATTAACTATGAAGAGACATTTGCTCCAGTGGCAAGACTAACATCTGTCCGTACACTTCTTGCAGTCTCCGCCATTCGAAAATGGACTCTTTTTCAAATAGATGTCAAAAATGCATTTCTCAATGGCGATCTTCTTGAGGAAGTATATATACATACCCCTCTTGGCCTGTCTGTTCCCCAAAATAAAGTTTGTCGCCTTCGCCGTGCTCTATATGGTTTGAAACAAGCACCACGTGCCTGGTTTGCAAAATTCAGTACTACTATTCATCAGTTTGGGTTCACACCTAGTGCTCATAATTCGGCTCTGTTTATTCGCCATATTGTCAATGGTATTAGCTTTTTTTTACTATATGTGGACGATATGGTTATCATTGGAAATGATATACGCGGCATTTCTGAACTCAAAAAGTTTCTAAGAGGCCAATTCAAGATGAAAGACCTTGGCGTGCTCACCTATTTTCTTGGTCTTGAAGTCTCATCGGTTTTTTATGGATATTTTCTCTCTCAGGCCAAATATGCATCGGATCTCCTTTCCAAGGCTGAGATCACTGACTCAACCACTGTCACTACTCCTATATAGCCGAATGTCAAACTTACCCCACTTGATAGTTTACCTCTTCGAGATACTACTCTATATCGCTAACTAGTTGGAAGTCTTGTATACCTCACTGTCACTCGCCCTGACATTGCCTATGTCGTTCATCAGATCAATCAGTTCTTGTCTGCTTCTCAAACCACCCATTACTCGGTTGTTCTTCGCATTATTCTGTATGTCAATAGTACATTATTTCATGGGCTTTATTTCTCAGCTCAGTCTGCTCCCGTCTTACAAGTTTATTCTGATGCTGATTGGGCCGAAGATCCCATCGACAGACGTTCAACCACTGGTTACTGTTTCTTTTTGGGCAATTTTCTCATTTTCTGGCGTAGTAAGAAACAAATTGTCGTTGCTCGCTCCAGTACTAAAGCTGAATATCGTGTCATGGCCGATGCAACTCAAGAACTTTGATGGCTCCTCGCTGACATGGGTATCTCTTCTCCTACTGCCACTACCCTACACTGTGACAACAGGAGTGCTATTCAGATCGCTCACAATTATGCATTTCACGAGCGTATAACGCACATCGAGACTGATTGCCACTTCATCCGTCATCACATTCTCCAGAATACGGTTCGTCTACAATCCGTTAGCTCAACCGATCAGACCGCAGACATATTCATTAAGGCTCATCCACCCGGACGTTTTCACTCTCTGGTTTCCAAACTCAAATTCACCTCTCATTTACCGCCTTGAGTTTGAGTGGGGATGTTAATGTATTATATGGGTTTGGCCCACGTGGCTCATTAAGGCAAAACCCTAGCCCCCACTTCCCCTATAAATATGTGTATATCGTTGTATTATACTTGTATCACTTTTCATAATATCAATTCATGATTTTTCTCCCACTTCTCAATTATCTTAACACTCCCAATTGGTCAATTTATGAAATGAAAAAGGAGAGATTCATAAACAAAATAATAATAAATATATTAAAATGAAAAAAAACTCTTACGCATATAATAAACAATAAGGGCATGTTGGTTGTCCTTCAATTCGCAAATTGTATTGCTTTTCGATTAGTCAATTTCTGAACTGTAATAGCTTAGTGTTTGGTTGTGAAAATTAAAAACAATTAGAAACCATATAACCTTTTAGTTCTAATTCAGATGCTATTTTCTCCTGCAATTGAAGTAAAATATAGCTTAAAATTTAAACCAAACTAAAACAAATGTTTCTTTGTTCAAACAACCAATATGTAAATTTGATCAAATCAAAATGGAGAAATACACAAATCACTAACTTCATCAAAAAACAAAATAATTCATAAGATAAAATAATTTCGACGACCAAACGGACCCTTAGTTACATGACTAACCTCATTCTCGGATATTGCCCCTGAAGGAATCGGACGATATGGTTCATTTATAGCATCAATTTCTCTATCGTACCAATCGTTGAGCGTCTACAAAGATTTAAAGGAAGAATTTCACTTAATTTTACATATTCAAGCAATCACTCGACTCAAAAAGTGAATGCCACATTAATACCTGCGTATAGCCAGTTAGGCAAGGGCCAGACATCATCATGCAGACAATTGATTTGGCAACGTCCTCAAAATTCCAGTGGAAGTTCCCTGTAAATGAACCAAGAAAAAACTTGAGGAGCTTAGAAAAAGGAATAAAATTCCATGTCATTTGAACACTCAAGGTGCATTTGGTAGGCAAATGGAATCAAATTTTGAAAGGAATGGACTTGAAATTTGAAGGAGATTCATAATTTGATTCCGTTCCATCATAATGTCATTCCATTACCGCCTTTGAAACGTGCGCTCAGAGCGCGTTTAAATTTAATAAATTCATAGAATTTAGAAATTATGGGATTATGTGAAATTTTGAATTTTAGAACCCCATAATTTGCAAATTCGTTGTTTGAGTATATTTTTTTTTAAATTGGAATTTTATTAAGGTAATTTCATCTCGAAATGGAGAGGTATGCATCATTCAAAAGGATCTAAGAAAAGGAAAATAGAAAAAAAAAACTTTAGGAGTTATTCGAAGATGTCATTTTACTCCCTTCAATCCCATTTCGAAATTCCAATGAATTTTTACAAATTCATTTCTTAAGTAGCCAACAAGGAATTAGGGTGTTTGGATGAGGTATTTGAAGAAGGTATTTCATTTCGAGAAGGGATTTGTTAATTTTTCTTCTTATAAAAAAATTACAAATCCCTTTTAGAAATCAAATACCCTCTTCAAATACCTCACCGAAACACACCCTTATCAAAATCAAATGTCTCCAACTTCACCCAAACACACCCTTAGATGAAGACATTGATGGCATAGTATAAAAGAAGGGTATACCTGAAGCAGCAGCCCCACAGACCACTCCCCAAACAAGAGGAGGCCAAGTAACAGGCTTTGTTAATTGAACACGAATCTTCCATTTATCCTGCCAAAAAAGTTCAAATCTTTACACAAGGATACCAAGAAATATATATATATATATATATATATATATGTGTGTGTGTGTACCGTGGTCATGGGCCTCTTTCAACCCCAAAAGTTAGTTAATGAGCTGTAGCTTTCCCGCACACTTATAACTTGTCCACAGTCGCTACCACATCCGAGTGGGACAACCCCAACAATATATATAATCACTTCTAAGTTCCACCTCCCTTATCTCCTATTTTCCCCTCTTTTTATCCATCTAATCTATAGATATTCAACTGAATAAATGTAATCTGTTTTGATAACCTAAACAAGATTTCACTGCTAAAAAGAGCATTAAAATTCAAGAATGAACACTCAAAATCGGCGATCAAGACCTAAACCTAATCCAGAATGAATCTGAAAAAGAAAAATGAATGGCTCACCGTCTCTTGTTTGGCTCCTTTTATACCAAGAATCTGGTTGAAGCTCGAACCACCGCCAGCCGGCGCCTTATCCGGTGCCCTCGCTTTAACTGCCATTCAAATCCAAAAGCAAACACGGCATCTCGTTTAAGCTCAATCAAAATCGAACTCAAATTAATTAAGCACTTAAAAAGAGGAACTAAATTCAAGACAAAAGTCCCGGCGGGCAGACCTTCATTTGCATCGGTCTCCGTTGCTCGTACTGTAAAACTCCGACCTAATGAAAATGGAACAAAACATTAATTCAAAAAAAAAAAAAAAAAGGCAAATTCACAATCTGAATTCGAAGAAACGAGAGGTAAAAACAGATGAGCTTACGAGAAAGACAGATTGAAATCGGCGTCGCGACGGTGAGAGTTCGACGGTGATGACTGATATCGGCATTCGATAGACTCAAAGAGGAGACTGTGTTCAGTAGAGACGCCATGGAAGCCACTGAATTCAAGCTTTGTTTTGGAACTACTCTGTTTGGTTCGGTAGTGATAACTTTAGAGAGATGGCTCCTGCAAAAATAAATAAATAAAGGATGTTGTCTCTTATTTTAGTTTTCCACATTAAAAAAAATTAAAAATCCAAACACGTACTCCTGCAGTTATATATATTCAATTTATATATAAAATATTTATTAAATAAATATTATATTAAAATATATAATTTGTAATTATGTTACACAAATACGTGTAACTAATATTATACAGGTATAAGATTATGCAGAACTAATATGCAAGCGAAAATTAATTTAAGAAATTAAATCAAGACTTATATTTTAAATAAAATTAATAATATATTACACTCGTTATTTCTAACTAATCATTAGGGATGTCAACGGTCTGGGTTCGGCTCGGTTTCATGCAAAACTAAAACAAAAACCGTTTAGGATATATAAAACCAAAACCGTCAACTTTTTTTAAACGGTTTTAAAATTGGACTGTTTAATTTTAGCCAAAACTAAAACCACGAAACCGTTTAAGATTTTTAAATTTTATAAAAAACAAAAACAAAAACCTCAACTGGGAACCACAATTCACCTCTAATTCTAAACATTCTCCAAATCATATACTCTTTAAAATAATTAAAAATCAATAGCAAAACTAATTACATAAAAACATTCTTCAAAATCATACAATCTACGAAACCAACTACATAAAAACAGTCTTCTATATAAACTAAAAACCAACTAAAGTTTAAACTAAAATGGTCAAAAGTGTAAATAAATAAAAAAAGGATGAAACTATAAATGCTAAATAAATTAAAAATAATATATATATCGGTTACACGGTTCGGTTTCGCGGTTACTATCCCAAAACCAAAATCAAAACTATTTAGTCGATTTTAACCCGGACCATTTAGTTCGATTTCTCTAGGTTACCCGTCGATTCAAATCTTATTCCCATCCCTACTAATCATCGATTATCCCAATAAATAAATAATAGTTCATATTTGAAGGTTTAAGCAGTTTTTTTCTAATGTATGTCCTGTTTTGAATTGTGATTCATTCTTAGTTTTGGTTTTCATTTTTAATATATAGTATATGATTTATAAGTATAAAAAAATAATAATAAAAAATCAATTAAATATAAATATAAAATTTGAAAGGTGCAAAACAATGGGAATATGAAATTTTTGGATGAGTATTTTCTCTATAAAACTTTGACTTGCATTCATTTCTCTCAAATCAATCTCAACCTTTAATTTATTATAATTAAAAATTTTAACAGAATTAATATAATTGTAAGCTCAAACAAATAATATGTAAAATTAATTGCATGCTATCTAAACAAAAAAAATTATAAATAAAATAAGATGATTTAAACGGCCAAATAGACACTCTTTTTTTCATTAAACTACAGTTTGAAAATAATAATAATTAATAATATTTATTTCATACAATTCGTGCGCTACAATAATTTTTCGAAATCTAAACTTCTTGTTATATAAAATCAGAGTCACTTTTTTATATACTAAATTGTAATAACTTTACGGTGCACACTGACTTGAAATTTTTAATAAAATTAATGAATTTTTTAAAAAATTAGATATTAAACGGGTTAAATAAATAATAAATTCACAAAAAAACTTTTATCTATAAAAACAAAAAATAAAATTGCAGGACACCAAAACCTGTATATTGATGAGCACTAGGTTTCTTGTATCATTGAACAAAATTATAGATCAATATTCACTCCACTCCACTCCAGTAAAATATTAAAAATTAAATGAGGTCATTTTCTTTCATTGATAATATTGATTACAAGAGGTGGTGTTACTTCAAACAAGCGTCTCTTTTTTTATCGATTCGACTTTCCTGAAAAATATTCAAAAAATTAAATCTGAATACATCAGGCCGATGTGAAAAAATAGACCCTTAGAAGTCATTTTATATCGTTTAAAATATTTATAATTGGTAATATTGATTACTGCCCAAAGTGTTAACCCGATTGACAAGAAAAAACATCAGACCGATGCAAAGAAATTAAATTTTAAATTTAATCATGAATACATCAGACTGATATAAAAGAATACACCCTTACACACCTTGTTCAAGAATATGAACAGGCGAGGTGTACATAAATTGATTCAAACACTACCGCCAAAACAAAAAAATAAAAAATAATAATGATTACTATTTGGTTCAAGAAAGGCGTCGTTTTAAACAAAGATAACCTTTGTCGGGGTTATCTATGAAGTACACGACACCCAAAAACAAGCCTTGACAAAGTCTTTTCTTGTACTCAAATTTTAATCCAAGATTTTTTTTTTTTATTTGTATAAAAGTACAACAGCTTTAGCTGATAATGCAGGAATTGCAGGGGAAGCCACCCAATGCCACAAAGCGCACACGTGTAACTTATATGGACAATCGCATCTAGTAATAAAAAAACAGACCAAGTTTACAATAAGTAGCAAAAAGGGGGGTGGTTTCTGTAATTTTAGCTGCTCATCTTTCCATCAAGAAAATCTTCATCTTCATCTGCCTTTTTCATACTCAGCATCACTGGTTTTTGAAAGACTGCAAGCAGTTCAAAAAAAAAGATAATCGGTGATTAGTTTCAAATAACGGGTATAATCTGTTATTAGTCCCACTTAAAACACAAGTTTTGATTTAGTCTCTCATGTGCTAGCTTGTGTAATATTTGTCATATGTACCTATATAATATTAGTCATAGGTTACAAATTGTTACATACACTTGCGTAATATTTGTTACATCTAACAAATATTTTACAACAAATTAGATACATGTAACTACTAGAGTACAACGCGTGTAGGCCTTCCCGTTTTTTTTAATGAGTGGGACTAAAACACAAGTTGAAATTGGGTATAGGACTTTATTAAAATTAAGGATAAAACAAGGAACTTGTTACAGAATCACCCAAAAAAAATTATTTATAATTTAAAAAACAAAATTTGAGGTAAAAAGAAAAGAAAAAGAAATAAACCTCGAAATTCTTGGATACATCCTTCATCTGCTCAGCAAGCTCTTGCTTCTTCTGTAAAGCTGCATCCCAAAGAAAAAGACTCCTAATTTTAAGTATTTTTTAAAATAAGAAAAAAAATTGACAAATATAAAAAAATAAAAAGTGTGATTGATAGTTTGATACTAAGTACTATCCTTATAAATGATCTCTTAATGTCAAAATAAAATAAAAAATTCACACGTGATTGAAAAAATGCGGGGAGATGTCATAGTCCATGGAATTTTAAACGTTATGCATGTCTAAGCATTAGGATTGCGCCCTTTAGCTAGTAAAAGAGCGGAAAACTCTTGAGAATTGGGCCGAAGACATTTCAATATTGAGAATTGAGCGGAAAAAAAAACTATTTTATTTTTAGAATAAGTACTTAAATTTATGTTCTTGTCTTTTTCTTTTTAAAAAAACAAAAAACCAATACTAAGAAACCATTTGATAACGATTTTTTCAAGTACTTTCTAAAAGCAAAAGAATTAATTTAACAAAAAAATAGTATTAATTTAACGGGAAAAAAATTAAAATCGTATTTGTTAGTGTAGAGATTATATCCTAATCCAAAAAAAATCATAGAAGTTAAGGAAAATGTAAGAGGTCCTAGTCCAATGATCTCTTGCAATATGAAAACAAAAAACAACTGTTTTTCCTTTCTTAAAAAAAATAATAAAATAACTTAAAATTCCATTTTATTATTTTTAAAAATACTTTTAGTGAGAGCAAAACAAACCCTGCTTTTAAAATAAGTACTTTAAAAACAAAAAAGTGTGAACAAAAGGGTGACCAAGTACTTTAGGGTTTAGGGTTTAAGCAAAAAAGTAATCATAAGTTAGACAAATGTTACCAAATGGTGCCATAGTTTATAGATACTCATGAGAGATAACGGAGTACACCCAAGAGGTGTTAGTTCGGCTTGGTAAGGGGAGATGTTCCATTTTCTTGTCAAACAGGGTTCGACTCTTATGGGGAATATACTACATGAATTAAATCTTTAAATGTATCAACCCGATGTAAGAGAATGCAGCCTTAAGATCGTCCAGAGAGGTAATTAGTCGAATTGCGTGTAAGTTGGCCCGAACGCACCTTACCGTATAATAATAATTTTAAAAAGAGAGAGAGAGAGAGATAACGGAGTAACACGAGTGATCATGTACATACCCTTAGTAGAGAGATCCTCCATTCTCTTGGATGTCCTCACTGCAAATCTCTGAAATGCCGGGCTGTTATGAAAAATACATAATTCGAAGATCAAAACTCCATTGAAACTAACAAGGAGAGAGAGAGAGAGATTTTCTGAACAGTCATATAAATGAAAAACTTCATAGTCATAAGACTCATAACTCATAATTTCATTCTGGGACATTGATCTTGATCTCATATTTTCTAGATCCCATTCAAAAAATGGATATGCAGAAACGAGGTATCTAACATATCAATTCACCAATAGTTTGCAATTCAAAAGAACTAAATAACATCAAGGTAGCGTTTGGTGGCACAGAATTAGAGCTTTGGAGTTGGAATTAGATTGAACGGCAAGCGCATGAGGAAAAAAAAAAACCAAAAATTTACATACATCATTTATGATTCCAATTCCGTGCAACCAAACACTACCTAAAGAGAAACCCTAATGGTTTGTTTGGATGAGGTATTTGAACCAAAGAACGAATTTTATTTCGATAAGAGTTTTGTAAATATTTCTTCAGAAATTTAGGCCCCGTTTGGTTACTATTTCCGTTCCCTGACTTCTATTCTCAATCCCAAAATTTTGGGATTAATGTACAGAAACGCGATTGCCAAAAACGTTCCTTTTCCCAAAATTTTGGGAGTAATTCCTGAATTCCTTAAGAATTTGATAAACAAAAAAAATGTTGATTCCTATTTACTCTCACAAAACTATTCCCACTACCACTTCACCGGCCAGCACCACCCCGCCGGCCATCATACATTTAAAGAATAAAAAAGGAACAAATGTTGCAACTTACAACTGAACGTGTTTCTTGTTTCTATTCTCATAAATTAAAAGAAACAATTTTAGGACAATAGCCATTATCAAACATGTTTCATTCCCGGAATACTCCGGAAACAAAACAAAATTCTCATCCTAGTTTATTAAAAGTAGAAATAGAAAAGCAAAAACACTAAACGAAAAATTTACAAATCCCTTCTTCAAATACCTTACCCAAACGCACCCTAAAAGGAATCAACATGAATGAAAAGCCCTAGATACATGATATTGAAAAACCAATTTCATTATCATGTTTCTCCCAAACGTCCAATTACAACATGATGGGTGTAATGGATAGTGAGGGAGAATCCACTATAGGTCCACAGGAGAAAAAAAAAAAATCATCAATAATCTTCAACCATTCAGCTGTATCATACTGAATATATCAAAACCGTGAAGCATTTGTCAGCCATTATCACAAGACAGCTAGATAATCAAAAGGCTAAGTAAACGAATTAGCAATTTAGCATATGCATCGAACCTAAAATCAGATCAATCTAGCGAACATGTGAAATTGTGAGGTGGAAACAAACTTAAACGATCCCATCGGTAATTGATCAATCCGAAAGAAGCTTCGACATAGATAGAAAACCTAATTCATACTAATTACGAAACAGAAATGAAGAACAGACGATGCGAAAACCTACCTGTTCGCAAGACCGTTAACCACAAGCTCGTTAACAACATACGAAACAACTCTGTGCACGAAATTTCCTCCGGCCATGGTCAATTCACTCGCCAAACCAACAGAAGTACGAGATTCGATCACGAAGAGCTGCAACAAAATTATCAATTAAAACGATTCAAACAATACAGTAATTATTCGAGTAGGATCTTCCAATCCGAAAGAACAAAACCTACAGAATTCATGTATTTCTTACCAGAGAATCGATGGCTAACGTGAACCCTAGTCTCTCGTAAAGTCCAGACGGAGAAGAAGCCGGGGGGAGGGGGGGTGGAGGCGGGCGGCTTTGTCCTTTTCTACAGCTAATGGGCTTTCAGAAGGCTAGACCATCGCTCATTAAAATCATGAATATTTGGGCCCATGTGTATATATCCCCCAAATCCAAATCCAATTTTTGTAAATACAGTCCACACACTACAATAATTTTATCAATGTTTAAAATTACTATATTTACATAAAAATCAGTACAATGTTTCATATTGTACAGTAACTTTAAATTTTTGATAAAATTATTAAAATTTTCAAAAAATTATTCGACTGAGTGTGTTGGGTCAATAGTAGGGTAGGTCATGGGCCGGGCCGGGTTCGGGCCGGCTTTAGGTAGGATATTACAAAAAGTGCCCGGCCCTAGTCCGGTCCGACCCTAAGTTCGGGCCTTCTTTTTATTCCCAAGCCCGGCCTTATCAAAATAATTAGGGCCCTAGCCCAACCCTCGGGCCGGCCCAACCCTATAATTTTTTTTTTTTTTCAAACCAAATCAACCTAAATCAAACGCAATCACATTCAAACAAAAAAAAAAAAACTGTAATTGGAACATTTGCTATAAGATTCATCTACACAAACATATTCATTACCATGCATTTCTACAACAAAAAAAGGCCACATTCACATTCCAACCGGAAAAAAAACTGCAAAGAGAAAAAAATAAATAAATAAATAAATAAATAAATAAATAAAATATATATATATATATATATATAAATCCTCGGGCCGGGCCGGGCCGGCCCTATAAAATATTGGTCTTGCCCAAGCCCGGCCCTAATTTTACTCAGGCCTAACTTTTATAGTCCAAGCCCGACCCACGGGCTCAAAATACATACCCAAGCCCTAAAAAATAGTGGGCGGGTTTGGCGGGCCGGGCGGGCCCCCAAGCCCATGACCATCCCTAGTCAAGAGTAGATTGTAAAAATTTTAGGTCAATAAAAACAAAAACATTTATTTTTAAAGGTTTTTTTAGAGACAAATTGTAGCACACAATATCAACCTGTCATGTGGTATACCTTGATCATTGAATATTTTTTCAGATTACAATTTCGTACAACGAATTGAATGTTAACTAATTAAAAAAAAACATGATTAATTTGAATGTAAGCAAACAAAAAATCACATAAAAATTGACAACTCCTAGTCAAATGCAAGCATTTAGTTTTTTTTTTTATTACAAATATGCAAGAAATATTTGATTCCAGGTATCAGGGACCCCAGGAAGACACCAATGTATGCAATCAGCATAGTGCAATGGATCTGCTTTTTGTTCGTCGGTTAACAATTTGCCTTGTAATTCAGAGTAGATAGACGCATGTCCGTCAATTCTGTAATCTGATAAGTGTGTTATGTTGATGAAATTTACAGGGACTTTCATTTTCTCAACAACGTTTGCCACCACACTCATCATATGCTTATCCGAACCGCTTCCCCAATACCATTTCTTCTGGACTGGTTTCGTCTCGTTGTAGCATTTCGTCCCATTCTTATGTCCCCAATCTTCACTTCTACAATTTTTTTAAAAGAAATAAATGAATAATAATAAAATATTAAAGATCTGACCCGGCAAAATCGAGACCCAACCCAATCCAACAAAGGTAGAATTAAAGAAAGACCTTTGGTGAGTTGGCGATAAAGTAGTGAAGAAGACCCGGGTTTTATTCGGATCCACATTCGAATCGACCCAATTGGCCCATGTCTTCATCGCGATTCGATATGAAATCGGTGTGTCTAACTCTTCAAACCCTTCTTCCCCATTTGCAAATGAACCCCATCTACAATCAAATATACACATAATGATCCCCCAAAAATCCTCATCATTAAAATTTCAAAAATAAATAAATTTAACTAAACAAAAACATATATACTTACAATGACTTAACCTTGAGACCGCTCATCCACCAAACGAAACTATTGAACACGAGGATATCAACTCCAGTCCAATGCTTAGCATGTTTTTCAACTGAATCAACTTTTATAATTCTTTTTTTCGGATCGCCTACTATATGGACATCAGAATTGGATTCAACAAGAAACGGATCCCAGTAAAACTCGATCGTCGCGTTGTATTCCTAGAAGCACCGATTTTAGGTTTATTAGTGACAATTGAAAACTTGGGGGGTGTAAAGTGTACAATATTCCAAAGTTCATGTACCTTGGCTTTGAAGACAGAATGAGCACGGCCACGCTTCAAGGACTTGTGTTTTTGTGGTATGATGGATTCAACCAAACAAATAAAGGATTGCCATTGACCTCTTTGCAATGAATCCCCAACAAATAGTAGCCTCTTCCCTCTAAGTTTCTCAAGGGCAATTTTGGGATCAAACCTAAAAATAAATACAGATTCCAACTTAAAATCATATGGTGTCAAGTAGAGTAATTCTTTTGACTTATATAATAGTTTGAACACTCTTATATAATCGATATGAGACATATAGCATTTGTCTTTCAGTACAACTCCCGATGTACACGGATGATTTGACTTATGAGGGAATGAGAGACGAATTCCGCATAACTTTGACTTTGATACCCTGTGAAGAGGCTCTAACTTAAAATCATATGGTGTCAAGTGGAGCAACTTATTTGATTTATATAGTGGTTTGGAAACTCGCAGGTAAACGATGTGTGACATAAATCCGACATACGTCTTTAAGTGCAACCCCCAGTTTGTACGAATGATTTGATTATAAGGAAATGATAAGAAATGTATAACTCCCGACTTGCACGAATGATTTGACTTCGAGTGAAATGAAAGACGCATTCTCATAACTATGACTTTGATACCATATCCCAAACTCATATGGTATCAAGTGAAATAGCTCGTTTGATTTCTATCGTGGTTTGAGAAGTCACAAGTGATCGATGTAAAACAAAAATTTAACATCAATATAATATATATGTGTGTGTATATATATATAAAGTATACCTGGGCAACATGCAGTCGTCCGGCTGCCATTCCCAGTGCCGGTAGTCGGAATCCGGCCGGCCATTCTGAACACAAGAAACTTGCCTGTCAAGGTAAGCGCAAGAAGCATCTGTATACAAAGGCTTCAACGAACTGTTAAAAACCCATCTCCCATGATTCACACTGCACTCATTCGGATCAAACTCGAATCTATCGTCTGCATCATAGTTTATCACCCCACCATGATCTTCCACTGTTTTTCGTCACAAAAAATATTAGGGATATCAATGGTTCGGTTTCGGTCCGATTTTATATAAAATCAAGATCAAAATCAAAACTATTAAATATATATCAAACCAAAACCACGATCAAAATTGCGGTTTTTTTAAAGCGGTTTTAAAACAAAATCATTTATATTTGTACAAAACCAAAACCAAAACCGCGAAACCATTGAAAATTTTTCAATTTTATAAAAAATCAAAACCAAAATCACAAAGCCGCGGATCGTTATTTTTTATATATAAATAAAAACATAACTAAAATATAAAATAATTTTAAAAAACAAAACTATTAATTATTATAATAAACGTTTATAATCATAATTAAAATACAATGATTGTAGCCATAATTATTACAATAAATATATGTGTGTGTATATATATATCATAAAAATATATCTAAAATATCGGTTTCGCGATTCGGTTTCGTGATTCAGTTTTGCAGTTACTATCCCAAAACCAAAACCAAAACCAAAACCGCTTCGATTGCTAATTTCAAAATCAAAACCACAACCAAAACCATTTAGTCAGATTCAAAACCAGACCATTTGGTGCGGTTTCTCTGTTACTCGTTGGTTCCCTTTTTTTTTTTGCCATCCCACAAACGTACATACCTTTCTTGGGTCTGGTGGATTTCGCAGCATGTTTCTTTGAACATGGCTTGAACTTGAAGAAGGAAGTGGAGGAGAGAGAGCTGAATCTCTCGATGTAGAACAAAGCAAAGAAGGCAAAGCTGCATATCACTACTGCTATTATCGATACCTGAGGAAGATGAAGCTTTGTCCGAGGACCCGGTTTCATTGTGTAATCCGAACTGAAGACGAGTTTTTTGGAGTTAAATGGCTCTAATGGTACGAGCCCTCCGTCACCCCAAAACGAAAGGGGTGATCTCGTAGTTCTTAGTTTTTGAAGATCAAGAGAGAGAAAGAAGAGAGAGAGGAGAGAGATTCAACTGAATGATGAAGACTTGGAGAGAGATTTTAATTGTTATATGAAGGTTTCTTTTTTAGGGTTTTTTTTTTTTTTTTTTTCTTTTCTTTTGAGTAGGAGTGAAGTTAAAGTCATGTTTTGGTTAATGATTAATTATTTAGTGGAGGTTATTAACTATAGAGTTGGGGGGCTAACATCCTGGGCTCCCCATGTCTTGCATGGGGAAAATTACGTAATTAGCCCCACAAGTTTGTCATTATTAACAACTTATTCCCTAATCTTTTAACATTTTGATTTAGTCCTCAAACTACTAAACGACTCTGACCGAAATCTTGGACAGAGTGGAGGTATTTACCTTTTTTGTTTTTGAATTTGAGCGTCGGTGGTTTAGTTTTGGCAGACTGCCAATTGTTTAGATGTGGTTCGATCCAATCGTTTTGTATAGGCTATCCATGTGTTGTTATAGGAGTTTGTGGGATCTTGTGGATTACATCTCAAATTGCTGGTGTATAGTAAAGGAGACTCTTGCCCTTACCTTTTATATATTGATATAATCTTGCTTACCAAAAAGAAGAAGAAAAAAATACCACTCAAGTCGTTTTAAGACTCAAATTTTAATATATTTGTTGTTTTACGTAGGAAGCGCTATTTGAAATTCCTAAAATTTTGATTGTATTTATTGAAAGTGTTTAGGTGGCGTTTAGTAACCGTTTCTGTTTTCATTCTAGTAGTGGGATGGGAATGGGATGAGAATTTTGTTTCCTTCTTGGCAGTAGAATCGTGTTTGGTAACAATAATTTATTTTTTTTGTTTTGGGAAGAGAATCGTGTTTGGTAACGATTTTATCCTAAAATCAAATTATTATTTTTTTAGATTTTTTTTTTTTTTGTTTTGGCCGAGCGGCGGCAACAGCGGGTGGGTGACGGTGGCGGACGGCCGGCGGCAGGCGGCGCCGGAAGTTGTCAGGTGGCCAACAGCGGCAGTGGCCGGCCGGTGATGCCGGAGGTGACCGGCGACGGTTGCTGGAGATGGCCAGCGGTGGCGGTTGGCCGGCGGATGAACAGTAAAAATTGGTTTTGAGAATGGAATGAGAATTTTGAGAAACAACTTTTTTTTATTTCTCATTTCTTAAGAAAAAAATGGGCACAATTCTCAAATGAGAATGGAATAGAAACGAAAACAAAAATTACCAAACGCTATTCTCAAACAGAATTTCCAAAAATCTGGAAATGGAATGGAAACAGTTACCAAACGGGGCCTTAATTTTTAAGGATTTTTTGTGAATGTTCCACGAAATTAAAATTTTTGCTCATGCAATCCACGCACCGCAGTAATTTTTTCAAAAAACTTATAGTAACTTTTGGATTGTTGAACTTTTCGGTACAATGCAAAGATCAAATGAGGGAGAAATCAAATATTGAATAGTGAGGAAAGGTAAAATTCAAGGAACTTGATTAATACAAATTTGAAATTTTAAGGACTTGATTGATAAAATTTAAAAAAAAAACATTTGGATCTAGTGAATGTTCACATTTTCTCAAGAAGTTTGTTCCTGATTTTCTTGCTTGAGACTCTTTTGATTAACGCAAAAAATCTTATGAATAGAAGCATAAGAGATCAAAAAGGATTTCGGGGACTGCAATCGAATTGAGAAAGAGGTAAAATTCAAAGAACTTGATTAGTACAAATTTGAAATTTAAAGGACTTGATTGATAAAATAAATAAAACATCGATAGCAAATTGGAGACCTAATTAACCTTAAAATAACTATTCATTTAATTTGTTAAATTGCACACTTTGATCCCTCTAGTTCCACCTTAATTTGTTTCAATTCCATAAATTTGAGAACGTTATTAATGATTTTGAATAGAAAATAGGCTATTATGCTCAACACGTTATTTTTTAATAGGGATTTTTTGTCATCTCATCACTCAACTAAACATAAGACGACGTTCTCTAACAACGAATAAGCCTTCTCTTTCCAATTCTTCAAACGAGAACGATGTTGTTAGAAGAAAAATTAATGCAAAACCTCTTAGGATTAGTGGAATAATGAAATGACGAAAATATCCCCAATGAATACCACGTTCTGAGCGCAAACTATCTTGCATTCAAAATCATTAACAACATTTTTAATAATTTTACGATAAAAAAAAATATAAAAATTAAGTGAACAAATGTACGGTTTAACAAATCCCAGTATCCATATAGACACCAATCCTATATTTTAGAGGCAAAAATCATATTTTTTCCTTAAGCTCTCTCTATCTCTATCTCTATCTCTATCTCTCTCAGCAAATAGCTTGAACTTACAGTAATCAAACAGCATATAGAATCTGATATGTGTGTGTGTGTAAATATATTATAGGTGAAACATGCATGTCAAGCTTTATATCATTGTTCTTATTATTTATGTTTAAATGGGGATATTTTTTGTGAAGTGACAGTCTTACTGTCTATAGGTAAGCCATACACGTTTGGTTGCTATTTTAATTATTAAACCCCAAACTGAAAAGGACAAAAAAAGGTAAAAAAAAATGTAAACTCTCACATTTTGATAGAAAAAATACTATTAGGAACGAACTTTAGCAAGAAAAATAAAATTCGTCCCAAAAAGATAATATTGGCCAAAAAAATTTGATTTTCATGCTAAAATTTAATGATTATTGGTGATGATACAAAAAATTCCTCACTGCAAATTACTTTTAGTGACAAAATATTAAATTCGTCACTAAATTAGTCACAAATACTTCGCCACTATTCAATTTTATTTTAGTAACAAATAAAAAAATTATTAGCAACAATTGTTTTTTGTGGCTAAAAAATTTATAATATATAGCCACCAACCAATTCTTCACTAATTATCCAAATATTAGTATTGATGAGGGTGTTTTTGAACATCTCCGAGTCAACACCAGGGCTCCGGCCCTGTGTCCACTATCTCCAATAGTTTCTCCACAGGCCTCACAAAGGATCGCGGGCTTCTCCAAATTGGCCCAAAAGCTCAAGCCCATTACTATACAATTTTACTATGCAATTCCATTTTTATAAATACTGAAATAAATCAACGTCATAAGGTGATGTGAATTTTACTATTTAATATTTAAGACGAACCTTTATGCTTCTTTTTCTAAATTAAGGCATATTGAATTATTTCCCCCCGAGATCTTACACTCACGCCGGAGGGGCATTCCAGGAAACCCCGGTCAGGTTACATGTGTAGATATAGATCACTAATGAGCACTCTGGACTTCAGCAAGTCAGCCCTTCAAGTTGACCATTCCAGCTCACTTGAGGACTCTTCAACCCCGCATCCAACTCAACAACTTCAACTCTAACAAGAGGACCCGTTGGTCATCTGACTGAACCATACTCGAGGTGTGTATCAGTTTTATGCACCAACAGTTTGGTGCCGTCTGTGAAGAACGTGCGAAAGGCCTTCCCTTGATCATTGTTCCCTGTTCAATTAAGCCTAGGTGATCAATAGGTCTAGTCCGATAGTCACAAAACAAAAAAATCAGAAGACATATCGAAAAATCCAAGGGCACACCCCCCAACTCCCACCAACGAGGATAACTGCCCCCCTCCCAGGACCAGCCAGGACCATTCACTCTGCCATATGGGACTGCAGGACAGACTTCGGGAACTGTGTAGGCATCTCAAGTTGATCTCCTTGAACACCAAATGCAAGAGTTCAAGTCGTGTGTACAGCTTCTCCTCGCACGCTTGCCGCTGCCCCTTGTTCAGAATGGACCAGCTCTCCAAACCGCAAAGCCCCAAGAATCACCTCAAGACCGTGATGTTTTCATGACTACTTCAAATGGGCAAGTGCCCGAGGACTGCCCTCTACCTCGTAACTTTGAGCTTGCAGGACAAGAAAATGGGAGCCCAGTAATGCCAAGATCTTCACCTCCTCCGCCACCCAAATTTGTGCCAAGAGACCTGTCTGTGTCCCCTAATAGTCGAGTTATTCATCGTCCATCCAAGTTAGAACTCAGAGACCATCGCGACGTAAGGTTGGTTCCTATTCACCTCCCTCCCGTTACACTGTGCCCCGAGCTGCGGGCAGTCGTGCAATGGGGGAACCCCGAGCAGGGGAGACCATGGAGCGCCGCCTAGCTGACATGGAAGCTCGCCTCCTGAAGGTGCAAGGAGGCCGAGCAGGACCAGGAGTTATCATTGGAGATAAGACCTCCATCTGTGGATGAAATTTTGGAAGAAGTATCGCCGAGACACTTCACCCATCCCCAGATGAGTCTGAATGATGGGACGACAGATCTTGTTAACCACTTGTCTATGTTAAAGTCTCATATGGACATGCAGGTGGTCTCTGTAGCTCTGCGGTGCAAAACCCTTCCCATTACCCTCACAGGTGCAACGAGGTCCTAGTTCCAGGGTTTGAGACCAGCATCTATCTCCACCTTCATGGAGCTCGAGATGTTGTTCCTGACTCATTTCAACCGCTCCCGGTGGAGGCCGAAGACTATCCTCACTCTTCAACATGAGCCCATTGAATCTTTGAAAGACTACATTGAACACTTTAATCGAGAAGCAAATGCATAGGGCGACTTCCCTAAGAGTGTAGCACTTAATGCCTTTGTTAATGGGCTCCGACTTCAGAGGTTGTTCTATGAGTATATGACCTCTATTCCAACCCTGTTCCCACTCTCAATCAAGCTCTAGACTATGGGACTAGATTCCATGGTGCTGACTTCCGTGCTGTGACTAGGAGAGATAGGGAAGGGGTAAACAAGCAGAGGGGACCGAGGGATAGAGGTTTGAATCAAGTCCAAGGCTTAAGAAGATTAAAAACTGAAGAGAGGTTCAGACCCCAGCCTGGAGACAGAAGACCATTTCCTCCTCCAAGGCATCACTAACCAGAGTTCACTCCACTCACGGCCTAGTGACCGCTATTTTCACAGAAAACTCAAAATAGAACTTCTTCCATCCTCCGTCGCCCCTGAGAAGAATGTCGGTCGGTAGGTCGATGACCGAGTATTGTGAGTTTCACCAAGACCGGGGCCACTCCACAAAGAATTGATTCCAACTCCGACAGGAGATTGAAACTCTCATCCGAAGAGGCTTCCTTAGGGACTATATCTGTAGAGAAAATCAGGAACAGCCTGACGGGTATGAACCACAAGGAGAACCTCGGGCTCAGAAAATAAGGGAAAACCGCAACCGTCCACTGCCCCGGGGGGTTGAGGCCGAGAATGATTACCAGCGCGTGGATGGTGAAATCAACATCATACATGACGGATTCAGCTCTGAGGACGTACAGAGTTACCAGGGTCACATATCCGGGCACATACGATCTTGAAACAGAAGAAAGTATGCCACTCAGACACCCGTAGAACACTGATCAACTTAAGCGCAACTTCTGTAGGTAAGATCCACTTTTGTAAAATAACTTCCAGTTTGTACAAGTGTTATAAGTTTTGCTTATCAAAATAAATAATGTGTTTTGTGAAATGTGTCTTGTGTTATCTCTAGTAAAATGCATTTTGACCCCCTAAGTCACGGATGACTCTCCAAATCAACATCCCGGCTCCCGGCATCGCGATTGATTATCTTCGGTTGCATTTCAACCCCCTGAGCCGCATCCTGGCTCCCGGCGTGGAAAGTAATTCTCCTCAGAGGCATTTCGACCCCTTGAGCCGCGGATGATTCTCCACATTTGTATTTCGACCCCTTGAGTCATAAATGATTCTCCAAGTCAACATCCCAGCTCTTAGAGTCGCGAGTGATTGTCCACGTTTGCATTCCAACCCCCTGAGTCGCACCCCTGCTCTAGGCATCACAGATGATTCTCCACGGCTGCATTCTAACCCCCTAAGTCGTACCTCTATTCTCGGCGTCGCAAATGATTCTCCACAGTTGCATTCTAACCCTCTAAGTTATACCCCGACTCTTGGTGTCGCATATGATTCTTTACGGTTGCATTTCGATCCCCTAAGTCGCGGATGATTCTCCATATCAACATCTCGACTCCCGGCGTCACGAGTGATTCCCCACAACGGTATTCCGACCCCTAGAGTCGCATCCCAGTTCCTAGCGTCGCGAGTGATTCCCCACGACTGCATTCCGACCCCCTGAGTCGCACCCCGACTCTCAGCGTCACGGATAATCTCCTCAACTGCATTCCGACCTCCTGAGTCGCATCCCGGCTCCCAGCGTCGTGAGTAATTCTCTAGATAAATATCCCGACTCTCGGTGTCGCGAGTGACTCTCCACAAGCGTTATCCCAGTGCTCAGCGTCGAGGGTGACAACCGAAACCTCTTCGAAAGTCAATAGCCTATACCCGAGAAAAACCAAGATCGTCCTCCAAGGGCAGGGCATTAATCGGGTTTGAGAGCCTGTATCTAAGTACCTTTCCCCACTAGTCGACTATAAGTCCGGCATTCTAAAAGGGAATGTGTTCCTGCATGAACTAAATGGAGATAACCTAAACGGAATCTTGAATGAGTCTAACTACAAAGAACTTCCCGATGACCGACCACGATGGACCAACCACCGCGTTGCCCCTTCCCCTAATGTTAGCCCCTCCAAAGGGCCAGCCGGCCCCTAGCGACCACCGTCGCCGACAAAAAAAAAAAAGTTAAAAAATAAATAATAATATATATGGATGTTTTGAGTACTACAAAGCCTCAAGGAGGTCCGTTTCAGCCAGAAATTGATATCCCTGACCGTCTCACTTTCCTCGTCGCACAGGGCTAAGGGCTACTGATAAGAGTATTTTTTGGCATCTCCAAGTCAGCACCTGGGCCCCGGCCCTGTGTCCACTATCGCCAACAGTTTTTCCGCAGGCTTGATAAAGGCCCGCAGGCTTCTCCAAATTGGCCCAAGCCCTTTACCATACAATTCAATTTCTATAAATACTAGAATAAGTCAATGCCATGAGGTGATCTGAATTATATTATTTAATACTTGAAATGAACCTTTGTGTTTATTTTTCTAAATTGAAGCATATTGAATTCTTCCCCCCCTCCCCCCCCCCCCCCCCCCCCCCGAGATCATACTCTCACGCCGAAGAGGCTTTCCGGGAAACCCTCGACCAAGTTATGTGTGCAGATACAGGTCACTAAAAACTAAGACTCTGAACTTCAGCAAATCAACCCTTCATGTTGACCATTCCAACTCACTTGAAGACTTTTCAACCTCGCATCCGACTCAACAACTCCAACTTCAACAAAAGGACTCGTCGGTTATCTGATTGGATCATACTCGAGATATGTATCAGTTTTATGCACCAACAAATATAATATATTTATATTTAATTATCAAAATGTTAGTATGATATACATACACAATTCAAACCCCTTTTACCCTAATTCATCTTCCCGCGCCTATACCTCTATTGTAGCTTTCCCATGACCTGTTATACGTTGCTGCTCAAGATCTGCTCCTGCTCTACTTTCCTTCTTTGCTTCTACTCACAGTCTACTCCTGCTCTATTTTCCTTCTTTACTACTTACAATCTACTCTCAATGAAATCTTGGTGCCGAGAATTGCTGCTCTCGTTTTCTTATTCGCTTCTCTCCTTTCCTTATTAGCGAATGGTTGTTCTCTTCCTCTTTGATCTCCGAAAACCTAATTCTTCAGTTCACTAGTGCAATTGGTGTTCTCCGCAGTGCATTCCACCTGCATCATCGCTCCAACCCTAGTTCTCCTCTGGAAGGCTGTTTAACCCACTAGTCAGGCACATACGTTCTCTCTTTATCTCAATTAGAATGAGATTTTTCATTCTTTGTCATTTTGTACCCTAAATTAAAGAAATTATAATGACCTCAAAGGTATTTGTGTTTATAAATTAAAGAAATTCACACTTTAGATATGTTCTTGTTCGTTTCTTTAGGGCTTTAATTGAGATTGATTTGTTCAGGTTTATATTCTCTCTCTCTCTCAAAAATCGATTTTTGCTCCTCATTTTTGTTCTGTTCTTATTCCCATTTTCAGTTTATTTTCTATTACTGTTCCCACATTTAGTTTCTAGTCCGTTACTGTTCTCATTTTTAGTTTTTCACTATTGCTATGACGTAAACAAGGGGTGTGACTATTGAGAGTGAGAGAACACTTTTTAAACAGATTGTAAATTGTGTGTTTGTAAGCTACGACGTAAACAGGAAGATAATCAATTATGAACAACAATAAATGGTTTTTCAACCAAAGATATAGAACATATATGAGATAACTAGGGAAGGCATTATATCTGGTATTAAAGGATACGAGTAATAACATTTCTAATGCATTGACAGCGAGAGTAGCTCAATAAATTGTCGTAATAGAAATGGGTTTGTCACCACGGCCATTAAAACTTGTAGAAAGAAAAGGAATTGAATTTGGATAAGAGGTTTAAGATTTATGTGAAAAATAGAATTTGAACACTTAAAAAATTAAAATGGAGTAGGATGTCCAAAACACCCAAATGGGGTCCGATTGACTCAAAACTCAAGGGTTAGCATCGCCACGGCTAGTAAGACTTGTTAGTAGAAACCGAATAGAATTTGGATAAGCGATTTAGGATTTATGTGATAACATAGAATTTGAACACTTAAAAAATTTAAAATGAGATCGGGTGTCCAAAACGCTCAAACGGGGTCCAATTGGCGCGAAATTTGAGAATTAGCGTTGCCACAACTATTAAGACTTGTAGGAAGAAATCGAATCGAATTTGAATAAACGGTTTAAGATTTATCTGAAAATATAGAATTTAAACATTTAAATAAGTTAAAATGGATAATAAGGGTTCAATTTTTATGGGAACACTCCGGGAATTTAATTTTGAATTTATCAAGTTGATGTAAAAAAATGCATTTTTAAAATCATTCGGTGAGCGGATTAGTCAACGTATTGTAAGAATACACTGAGCCATACCCATACACATGAAAGATGTGGGCAATCAATGGCCAAACACGACCAATTACACGTGTCACGTAGCCATGGTCTGGGACAAGTCCCCAGTTCTTCACTCAGTTTCCACTTGTCACCGCCTTATCCCTCCATGCTCTAATATCATATGGCTCTTTTTATTACAACCATGACACGTGGCTTCTCACTATTAAATCTTATAAATGTATATTAAAATATTTCATTAAAAATACTTAAATAAATATGTCATTATATATTATGATTTTTTAATATACTTTTAAATTTTATAATTTTATTATTTATTTAGTCATTTTATATTAAGATGTTTTATTATAATTTTAATTTTTATATTATTATTTATTTAGTCTGTTCTATATAATAATTTTAAATATATATATATATATATATATATATATATAATAATTATATTACAAAATTATTCTTTTTATTATAATTTACTATTTATTCAGTCTATTCTAATTTTTTATATAAAAAATTAGAAAGATTTTCTATGATTTAAATTATTTTATAATTTTACTATTCAGTTATAATTTTTTATCAAAATTTACTATTTATTCAGTTATAATAATTTTTATATAATATAATAATTTCCAAAATTTTTAAGAAAATTATTGTAAACTATATATTAACGAGGTTAGTATATAACGGCTAACATGAATTACCAAACCTTCTTCTTCTCAAGCAAACTGAATATGTCTTCTTCGGAGAAATTCCATTTACACCCCTTGAACGATTGATCGTAACCACGGGAATCCCCTCAACTATAAAAACTACATGGGACACCTTTGAACTCTTTGGTCAATAGACAGTCAGACCCCCAATTCATTTTGTATGCCGAAAATACCCTTTGACAGTCAATTTTGTAATTGTTGACCGTATTGACCATTTTTCATGACCAAATTGCCCTTATTAATTTCCTTTATTGACCAAATTATCCTTATTTCATTTTAATTAATTATTATTTTTATTTCTTTTTTATTTCTACTTTTCTTGTTGAATGGACAACTCACTCTGTGGTCGATTCTGGCGCCGCGAAACCTTCATTGCAGATTTGGACGGAATTTTAGATGATTCGGGAGCACGACGCCAAGTTCACTATTGCAGTTGAAATTTGAATCTTTCGCTTCTTCTAAAGTGGGCATTCATTGAGTTGAAGGAAGCAAGAGAATCAGTTCGGATGAAGTGAGACAACAATAAATAAGTAAAAGTTTTTTGGCCAAGACATTGACGGTTTGCAGGATAATGGTTTTGAGGGCCGAAGATGGCTCAAATTTGCTCAAGGGAGCACGAATCATCATCGCCGTCGAACCAAACAATACAACATCAAACAACACCACCGAAGCGAACACCACCACCGAAGATGGCTTAGATCTGCTCAAGGGAGCGCGAATCATCATCGTTGTTGAACCAAACAATACAATATCAAACAACAACACTGAAGCGAACACCACCACCGAACAAAGATTCAGATCTACTCAAGGGAGCACGAATCGTCATCGTCGTCGCTCAGAACCAAACAATACACCGCCGAACAACAACACCGAAGTGAACAACAACACCGAAGATGGCTCAGATCTACTCAAGGGAGCATGAATCGTCATCGCCGTTGCTCAGAACCAAACAATACACCACTGAACAACAACACCGCGTTGCCGAAGATGGCTCTCTCTGCAATCACCGCATCCCTTCTCAAAATAATAATCAGAGGGTAATCGAAGCGGGTCTTCTTCAATTGAAGCGGTTTGGAGGTCAGAATTGATGGTTAGGGTTTCGATCTTCAGGGAAAATGATTTTAGGAATTTGGGTGTTTCATTGATGGGAATTTAGAGAGAGAAAGATGATGGAAAACGATTCGGATTCTTCAGGGAAAACAATTCGGATTCGGATTCGGATTTTTCTTCTTCTTTAATTTGATTCTTCATCTTCTTATTCTTTCATTCCTTCAGATCTACTGAAAACAAAATCTCCTCTGGGTTCGATGGTGGTGGTATGCTCGATGGTTATGGAGTAGATGAAGAAGAAGAAATGTTGTAAAATGAGAAAATGAAAAGAAAAAGAAAGAGAAGATGAGGAGGAAAAGTATAAAGGGGAGGGCAATTTGGTCATTCACTTGTTTGAATCATTTTATTATTTTTATGGTCTCAATTAGTATGGGCAAAATGGGCAATTCATTAAAAAATATTCCGGCAGGGAGTAACCGTGGTAATTTTGAAAATTAAGGGGATGTATGTGTAATTTCACTATAGTTGAGGGGGTCTAAGTGATATTGTCTTCTTCTCCTAAAACCCTAAAAACCCCATTTGAGATTAGCTCTGATCTGTTCTGTGCTCTCTCTCTCTCAGATCTGATCTGTTCTGCTCCGTCTTTCTCTATATAAACCCTAAGAACCCATTTGAATTTAGCTCAAATCCGTTCTGCTCCGTCTCTCTCTCTCTCTCTCTCTCTCTAAGATCTGATCTGTTCTGCTGCGTCTTTCTCTCTCTAGAAACCCACCGGAGATGCCCGGCGTATCTCTAAGAAACAATACCTTGTCATTTGAGTCATTCCTGGAGGACTGGCTTCTTCGTCAGCGGCAAGTCCTAGACCAGCTCTCCGTCGCTCAACAGAACTTCTCCGATGTTCACGACGGAGCGGCGATCAGAGACCTTGTAAATCGTGTGTTCAGCCATTACGAAGAATACTACGAGGAGAAATCCAGAATCGCTCACCGGAACGTTTTCGTCGTGTTTTCACCGCCGTGGTTCACCCGATTCGAGCGGAGTTTCCTCTGGATCGCCGGTTTTAAGCCCGGGTTGGCGTTCAACCTGGTGGAGAACGCGGTGGTGGACCTGACGGGGGAGCAGAGCGGGAGGATGGAGCGTCTGAAACAAGCGACGCAGACGAATGAGGAGGAACTGGCGGAAGAGCTGGCTAAGATCCAGGAGAGCGTGGCGGCGCCGCCTTTTGCGGCGCTGGCGATGCGGGAGGGAGGAGTAGGGCCGATGGACGGAGAAATCAGGGAGGTGGATGACGTGATAGAGGTTCTGAAGGCGGCGATGGAAGCCGTGCTGACGAATGCCGACAGGTTGAGGACGAGGACGGTGGAGGAGGTGGTGGAGATACTCCGGCCGGTGCAGAAATTGAGGTTTCTGGCTGCGGCGACGCAGCTGCAGCTCAGGATTAGGGAGATAGGAAAGCAAAGAGAGGTAGAAGACGCAACAAACGGATGGTGAGCCGTGGAATTACCCGGAGATAGCGGGGGTGCTATGGTAATTTTCAGATAAATGTTATTTTTCTTTTTCTTTTCTTGTTGTTTTGTTTTTCCAATAGATATATCCGGATATGTTATGTGGAGTTCTTTATCTAATAAATATTTTTTTTAAAAAAATTTCCTAACAACACACGAGGTCGAAGATATTTACTAAAGTCGAGTATCCCGGTGTTCCTAACACTGAGATCACTTCGGTCCTGGTGTTCGCAACACCGGGACCATTTGCAAATTTTATTTTATTTTTAATTTTTTTTTGTCTCAACTTTCAGAACGCCGGGACCAAAAAAAAATATTTTTTTGGCTTGGTCCCGGTGTTGTGAACGCCCCCTTATTTTTTTTTTGGCAATAGAGAGAGCAGAGAGAGGAGAGAGGGAGCGCAGAGACGAGAGAGAACAAAATGAAATGGGTTTTGAAAACCCAAATATTTTTTTATACTATATACCCCTAAAGTTTAACCATTATTTCATTTTAAACAAATTTTTTTTGTTTTTTACTTTTTTTTTTTTTTTTTTTAAATTTCGTTTTTTTAAAAAAAAATTTGTTTGTTAATTTTAATTTCTTTTATGGTTGTAAATTAAATTTAAAAGTGAGGTCAAATAGCCGATCAAATAAGTCAAACATTTAACTAGTTAAAAGAGTGAGGTAAAAAGTTTTAAAAACTAATCCAGTCAATCGACCGACTTAACAAATCAGTCGACCGTTAAAAATAATGGGTTCAAATTGCATGTTTTAATCTAATCTGTCAATTGAATGGAACATCCTATACCAATTGAATTTTTACTTAAATTTAATTGAAAATAAAAAAATATTTTTACTTCAGTTGAAAAAAAATAATAATCTTTTTTGCTTTAAAAAATCTAGTATGATTTTTTATTATACTAGATTTTTTTAAGTAGAAATCTACTATGAAAAAATATTTATTATTTCATAGTAGATTTCTACTTCAAAAAATATTTTTGAAGTAGAAATATTTTTTAAGTAGATTTGTACTTCAAAAAAATCTAGTATAATAAAAAATCATACTAGATTTTTTAAAGCAAAAAAAATATTTATTTTTTTCCAATTGAAGTGAAAATATTTTTTTATTTTCAATTGAATTCAAGTAAAAATTCAATTGGTCGATAAAATATCTCATTCGGTTGATAAATTAGATCAAGACATACAATTTGAACCCACTATTTTCAACGGTCGACTGATTTGTCAAGTCGGTCGACCGACTGGATTAGTTTTCAGAATTTTTTACCTCACTTCTTTAACTAGTTAAACGTTTAACTTATTCGATCGGCCATTTGACTTCACTTTTAAATTTAAATTACAACAATCAAATAAATTAAAATTAACAAACAAAAAAAAATTAAAAACAAAATTAAAAAAAGAAAAATTGTTTAAAATGAAATAATGGTCAAACTTTAGGGGTATAAAGTGTAAAAAAATATTTGGGTTTTCAAAACCCATTTCATTTCGTTCTCTCTTTGCTTGCTCTCTCTCTCTCCTCTCTCTGCTGCCAAAAAAAATTAAGGGACTTGGTCTCGGCGTTTACAATACCGGGACCAAGCCAAGAAAACATTTTTTTTTGGTCCCGGCAATCTGAACGCCGAGACCAAAAAAATTAGAAAAAAAAAAAGAAGAATTGCAAGCAGTTCCGGTGTTGCGAACACCGGGACCAAAGTGATCCCGGTGTTTGCAACACTGGGATACTCGACATTGGGAAATATCTTCGATCTCACGTGTTGTCTGGAATTTTTTTTTTAGAAAAAACACATTTATTATGTAAAGAACTCCTGTTATGCGCACTTTGACTAATGATCTCTCCGAACGATCTTAAGGGTGCACCTCCAAATGAACCAGGTGTGTTTAGGATTAAATTTAGGGATAATTGACCGAAAATCCCAAATAATATACCTAATTTTAAAAAAATCCCGCTTAAGATATAAATTTTGATTTCATCTCTTAAGTTGGATTCATCTTGAGTTTTAGTCCCGAATATGCAGGTATTGCAGGGATTGTAGGAGAACTTAGTGAGTAAATTCATATTATAGTGACTATTAGTTACATGTAACTAATATTAGTTATAATTTAATAATTATTATATATGTGTGTATGTGTATTTTTTGTTACATGTACTTATGTAATATTAGTTACATGTAACAATTACATATATATGTATAATATTTGTGACATTTAACAAATATTACACACATAAATTAGTTTAATAATAGTTACAAGTGTTGGTGTGTAAAATTGGTATACATCTCGAGTATGGTCCGGTCGGATGACAAAGGAGGATCTTCTTACTGGAGTTGGAGTTGTTGAGTCAGATGCGGGGTTGAAAAGTCCTCAAGTGTGCTAGAATGGTCAACCCGAAGGGCTGACTTGCCAAAATCCAGAGTCCTGCTCCTCAATAACTTGTATCTACACACGTAACCTGCCCGGGGGTTTCTCGGAAAGCCCCTCCAGCGTAAGAGTAAGATCTCGGGAGAAAAGAGTCTAATATGCTTTGACTTAGAAAAATAAACATTTTGGTTCGCATCAAGTATGTAAATAGTAAAATTTACATCACCTTATGGCGTTGATTTATTCCAGTATTTATAGAAATGGAATTGTATAGTAAAATTGCATAGTAATGGATTTGGGATTTTGGGCTCATTTGGAGAAGTCCGCGGGCCTTCGTCAAGCCTGTGGAGAAACTGCTAGTGATAGTAGACACGCAGTCGAAGCCCAGGTGTTGACTCAGAGATGCCTAAAAATACCCTCATCAGTAGCCCCCTTGGCCATGTGCGACGAGGGAAGTGAGACGGTCAGAGATATCAATTTCTGGCTGAAACAGGCGTCCCTGAGCTGTGATCGACATTTTCTAGGAGTTAACTTTTTCTGGCGAATAAATCCAAAATAGGCCCTCATACGGACGGGGTTTGGGGTCAGGTAGCATGGTAAAGTGACTCCGATTTTTTTCGACTTTCTAGGCGACACTCTTTCAACAGTTAGTTTTTTTTTTCTGAGCTAATTTGAAATAGCCTTCCATACGGTCGGGGTCCGAGGTCAGGTAGCATGGCAGGGTGGCTCTGAATTTCTTCGATTTTTAGGGCGACACTCGTTCATCGTGAACAAACCCTGAACACAGACCAGCCTTCACAGTGGAGAAAATAGAGGTGTACCCCAGGGGAGTGCGCACCGTGGACGGGCAAGGGGCGAGGTGGTACACCCCTGAAGGGTGCCGGGTACACGAGGCAATTGGCCGGGAGCTCTCTGGACACCGCCGTGTCAGGGGCGTTCGCCCGACTAGAGGTAACGGGATGACTTAAGGGGGCCAGCCATGCCGACCCCTTTTTTGGGAGCCCTGGGAACTGGTCAGCGCCCCACACCACAAGAAAAATGGGTTTTAGCTACAAATATTTTTGTAGCCAAAGCGTTATTTTCGTAGCGAAAGCAATTTAGCGATGAAATATCTTTGTAACCAGTTTCGTCGCCTATGCTCCGTATTCCAAGTTCATCTACTTCAGCAACCTTAATGAATGATTCCCCATTTAAAGGATCCACAAGCATATTCCAGTTAGAAGATTTAGTTCATTTGCCCTGCACTATAAAGGATGATAAATCATTCTCATATAGTGTCGGATATGGTCAAGGAAGTTGGTTTTTAAAAATTCTTAAGAAGCATAAAATTATAGGAAATCAGAACAGCATAGCAACGATGTCACTATCAAATTATAGAAAGTTGGTTTGTATTAACATCATAGAAGTTTTCGTTTTCTTAAAATTAAACAACTTCACCAATTACCTGATGGATGCTCAATTCATCAAGACAAATTTGTGCATATGCTCTCTCTTTTGCCAAAGTAGTGATGTCACTATCAAAGAAATAACCAGGTAAAACCTTCAATCAAAAAAATAAAAAAGATGAATTGAATAAAGCACACATAAAAAAGGAAACAATTTCTTAAATGCAGCAAAACAGAAAATTACATCCAACAATAAAAATCAAACGAGTCATTATCATCCACTATTGGTATCAAACGAACTTCAGTTGCACCAAATCTAGGAGAAATTGCATAAGATAAAAAATTAATGGTACAATTAACATTTACTTTTTCAATAACATTCCGAAGCTTCAGATCCACCAGGAAGGCAATGTAAGAGGTATTAGACTAATGGAAAATAACTATACTGTGATTAGGCAGCATAGATATCAGAGAACTATTCTTCTGACTCGTTCTCTACAAATTGCAAACCAGATGATTCATGTCAATTTAAGATAACACCCCTAAAACGATTCAAATAGCAATTATACAAATTGCAAATCAAGAACATTGCCTAAAACCCCTAATTATTAAACAAATATAAATCAATTTTCTGCCTGAAATCAGTTCTTCTGACTTGTTCTCTATAAATTGCAAACCAGGTGTTTCTAAGGGACAATTGGGTCTTTCTTTGATGGAAGACTCTCGAAGGATTTTTGGGGAAATCTGGGGAGTGGATTTAGGGTTAGAAGGGATGGAGGATGGAGGAGGATGTGAGCTTGAAACAGGCAGAAGAGGATCTATTTTTTTACACAAACATATATTCATGAATACGTAGAAATTTGATTATTCTAAGTAAAAATCAATACACATCCATGTAAAAATCACATAAATATGCAAAAATCGGCACAAATCTGATGAAAAAACCAAACAGTAGCAGCGGCAGAAAACGTACGATTCTTGCTTTCCATTGATTCCTGCTTCAATTGTGACCGATTGATTCTTGTTCATCGTCTACGTCTTCCACTTCGTTTCGATTGATTTCTTGCTCGCCACTTCAATTTCTTCGTCTTCGTCGTCCGCTTGTTCGTCGAATTGTCGAATGGGGTCGTCCTTCGTGAAGAGAGAAGGATCGTTTGTTCGTCGAATCATTGTCTTTCATCTTCATGAAAAGAGAATGAAGAGAGAGTGAGATTGTTTAAAGGATGAAAGGAGTGTGTGGGAGGAAAACAATTCGCGAAGAGCGAAGGATCGATTGTTTGGCTATAGTTTTTGTTCAAAACTATGTCGTTTTAAGGGGGTGGGGCCAATTCATGACAAATCAATCCGTCGCCAAATATTAAATATAGGCGACCACATTGGCGACAAACGAATTTTGTCGCCCATACACTAGCGGGATAATTTTATTAATTTTCAATTTGGCGCCAAAATTTGGAATGACATTTGGCGACGAAAGAGGTTCGTCGCCAAATAAAAAATTATCCCATGCCAAATTGTCAACAAAATTTTTCCGTCGTCAATACGTTAGCGGGAACAATTTTTCCAATTTTTTTGGGGGGCCAAGATTTTATCAGAGCAATAGCGACGAATTCTAAATTTTTGTCGCCCATTAACCATCTATGGCTACAAAATTGGATTTCATCGCCAAATGATAGTTACATTTGGCTACAACTATTAATTTTGTAGCAAAAAGACACATTCAGAGACGAAATTTGTGTTGTCGCCAAAACATTCGTACCAAAATCTCATTTTTCCTGTATTGCTAAGGGGGCCTGGCCCCCTTATGCTACGCCCCATTTTGGGGGCGCAGCCCCTTGGGGTGTTTGCCCCCACTTTCTTTAGGGGTCATTTTTTTAGCACCTTCACTTTCCTGAGACTTTAAACATTATTTCAACGCAACATTCTTCGCGGTTATCCTCTTGATGGGTGAAGTTTGAGAAGAGAATGTATTGAGCACGTCAAGGCATTGCTTGCTTGGGACTCTGGTCGAAACACTTGAGGAAGGCACCCATCTGCGTCTTGTTGGCCAGAGGTAGTATGGTAGGGCGGTGTCCGTCGTCATCTGGACTAGGCCTGCTAGGAGTAGCGTGGAAAGGCAGTGCCAATCGCCATCTGGTACCAGTAGCCGGCCGAAAATATCTTGAAATTAATTCGAAAATATCCTGAAAATATCCCAAAAATATCTCAAAATTAATTTTAGGTGGCACGCGAGCGTGTAAGCTTCTGAGCAGCATAGCCAGGGTAATTCAAAGTCTACTCCTTCTTCTTGACGTTTTTACCAAGTCAGTTTCTACTTGGACGCATTTTTAGAGTTGTAAAATTTTGGGGAAAAAAATTGAAAAAACTTATCATCTCTGGAGAAAACCATGAACCACTAGTCCCCTAGTCAGGGACACAAGTTGACTGTAAAGAAATTATGTATGGACTTAAGAGGAGGGTTTCCTAAGGTGCCTGGTCCTCTCGGTCTGCAAGGGCGCAACGTGGCGATTGGTCCCCCATGACAACTCATTGGGGAGTTGTCTATAGTCAAGCTCATTCAAGAACCCTTTCAAATTATCTTAATTTAGTCCATGCAGAAGTATCTTCCTCTTTAGAATGTCGAACTTACAGTCGACTAGTGGGGAAAGGTACTTAGTTGCAGTCTCTCAGACCCGATCAATACCCCGCCCATGGTGGACGACCTTGGTATTTTCCTAGGTACAGACTATTGACCTCCGGAGAGAGTCTGGTTGTCACCCTCGACGTTGAGTGCCAGGATGAGACTTGTGGAGAGTCACTCGCGACACCGGAGCCGGGATGCGATTGAGGAGGTCGTAATGCCGCTGAGGAAAATCACTCGTAATATCTTAAACCGAGATGTGAATCTGGAGAATCATCTGAGACTTAGGGGGTCGGAATGTAATCGTGGAGAATCACTCGTGACACCGAGAGTCAGGATGTGACTAAGGGGGTCGGAATGCAACCGTGGAGAATCATTCTCGACGCCGGAGCTGAGATACGACTCAAGGGGTCGGAATGCAGTCGTGGAAAATCACTCGTGATACCGGGAGTCAGGATGTGACTCAGGGGGTCAGAATGCAACCGTGGAGGATCACTCGTGACGCCGGGAACCGGGATACGGATCTGGAGAATCATCCGCGACTCAAGGGGTCATAATACAACAATGGAGAATAACTCGTGACGCTAGAGTCAGGATGCGACTTAAAGGTTGGAATGCCGTTGAGGAGAATCACTCGCGATACCAGGAGCCGGGATGTTGATCTGGAAAATCATCCGAGACTCAGGGTGTCGGAATGCTACTGAGGATAATCACTTGAGAGTTGAGAGCCCAGGAGCTGGGATGTGACTTAGGGGGTCGAAATGCAGTCGTGGAGAATCACTCGCGACGCTGAGAGTTGGGATGCAAATCTAGAGAATCATCCGCGACTTAAGGTGTCGGAATGCAATCGTAGAGAATCACTTGCAATGCCGGGAGCCGGGATGTGACTCAGAGGGTCGGAATGCCATTGTTGGACACAGGCTGGAAGGCACTCATCTCCGCCTCAAGTGGGGCAAAGGGCTACTCGTCTCTGCATTTGAGCCTCGCTCGGAGATAGGCTGGAGGGCATTTGTCTCCATCTTTAGTAGGATGGACGGTTGCTCGTCTCTGCCTTTGAGTCACACACGCACGGTTGACCGTTGCACCGAACGTCGCGGTGGCAACAAGTAAGCACCCGCCCCTGCCCATGACGGGCCCTCAGGTCAGTTCTTGCTGCATGGCTAGGAGCTGAGCCCAAGGGTAACCCTGGTCGATTCCTGGCACCAAGTCTTCGCAGAGAAGGGGATCTTGATGTAGTCGGGGGGCCTTCTCCAGTCTTGCAGACACGTGGTTGCGAGACGGAGGGCGGTCCCCGGGCGTGTACCCCTTCGAAGATGTCACACAAGCATCGTGGCCTTGAGGTCGCTCCTCAAGCCCTACGGTCTGGAGAGTTGGTCCCCCCTGAACGGGGAGCAGCGGCAGGCGCACGAGGAAGGGCTGTACATACAACTTGAACTCGACCATTTGGCGTTCAAGAAGATTAACCCGATATGCCTCCATAGCTCCTGAGGTCTGTCCCGCAGCCTCAGGTGACAGAGTGGATGGTCCTGCCTGGTCTTGGAGGGGCAGTTATCCTCGTTGGTGGGACCTGGGGGGTGTGCCCTCGGAGTTCTTGACATGTTTTTTCTTTCTTCTATTCTGGGTCTGTTTGTCTGACTAGACCTTATGATCATCCAGACTCAGCTGAGCAGAGAGTAGTGATCAGGGGAAGGCTTTTTGCACGATTCCCACAGACGTCGCCAAACTGTTAGTGCGTAAAACTGGTACACACCTCGAGTATGGTCCGGTCGGATGACAAGGGGGTTTCTCATGCTGGAGTTAGAGTTGTTGAGTCGGATGCGATGTTGAAAAGTCCTCAAGTGAGCTGGAATGATCAACCTGAAGGACTGACTTGCCGACGTCCAGAGCCCTGCTCCTCGGTGACCTATATCTGCACACGTAACTTGCCTAGGGTGTTCCCGGAAAGCCCCTCCGGCATGAGAATAAGATCTCGGGGGGAAAGAGTCTAATATGCTTTGACTTAGAAAAATAAACATTTAGGTTCACATCAAGTATGTAAATAGTAAAATTCACATCACCTTGTGGCGTTGATGTATTCCAGTACTTATAGAAATGAAATTGCATAGTAATGGGTTTCGGATTTTGGGCCCATTTGGAGAAGCCCGCGGGCCTTTGTTAGGCCCGTGGATAAACTTTTGGTGATAATGGACAAATGGCCGGGGCCCAAATGCTGACTCGGAGATGCCCAAAAATACCCCCATTAACAAGTATTTTTATACTTATAGTTACATGTAACGAATTACATGTATTTTGTGTGATTTTTGTTACACCTAAAAAAATTTTACACACAAGTTAGTTACATGTTATAAAATACAGTAATATTTGTTACATCTAACAAAAATTTACACACAAAGTAGTTGCATGCAATTGCACGTGTGTAGGCACATGTATTAGGCTTCCACCTTTTTTAAATAGGCAGGAACTAAAACACAAATTGCTTCTGTCTTTGAGAATTTTTTAAAATTAAGGATGAAATAAGGGACATGTCACTGAATGCCCCTTAAATTTAAAATTTAATTACTGAAGTCTTCCTCAGAAGTGTCGAATCCTGGTTGACTCTCGCTCCATTATATTAGTTTTTTTCAAATATTTGTGTTAGTTTTTCTAAAATTTTCAATATTTTAAAAGATAAAGAAATTAAAACAATATGAAAATTAATAGAATTTTTATTACTTAGTCCTCAAAATAGTATAATTTATAGAAAAAAAAAATATGACTAAATATAAGTTTTTAGTTTTCAACATTCGGGGCACAAAATAAATTTTAAATAAAAATGATTTTTATGAATATTCACGGTGGAAAAATTCATGAAATTATACAATTTTAATTTACATTTCATACTTTTCATTTTGATATTTATATTAATTGTTTTTTGTAAAAAATAAAAAATGAACGTTTTCTACGTCACTAATAAAAATTATTAAAATTATATTGTGAACGTTCACTAAATAAGTAATATTTTGTTGAATTGGTAGAATAATTCAATGAATGTTCTTTGAAATAAGTCACACTAATTGAATTCGGGATAATTCTAAGACTGTCGCCAACAACCATGGAATGTTCTTTTTTTCTGTCTAACACGGAGAATTTGAAACAAAATAAAAATATTAAAATTATATAGTGAACATTCACTAGCGGCTCGTTTGGTTGGACGGAATGGAATGAGGACGGAATGGAATGAGGGTGAAATGGAATGGAAGAAATAATGGAATGAGAGAAAGAATGAAATGGAATTGTCAATAGAATCGCTATTCCATTCTCTTGTTTGGTTGATATGAAATGAGAGAAAGAATGAAATAGTGAAATATAGTAAAATTCTCATTATACCCTTATGAAATTATTATTCTATTATCTTATTTGGTTGGTACGAAATTAGTAAAGAAATGAAATGAAATATAATAAAATTCTCATTATACCCTTATTACAAAATTTAATTATATATCATTATTCCATTCATTCCCTCATTTTATTATATTTTACTATTTCATTCAATTTTAAGTTTCTGTTCTCTAATTTTTGTTTCTATTTTCAATTTTCAGTTTCTATTCTCTAATTTTTGTTTCTGTTCGCAATTTTCAGTTTCCGTTCTCAATTTTTCATTCTCTAATTTTCTGTTTTTGTTCTCAATTTTTTATTTCCGTTCTCAATTTTCAGCTTTTATTCTCAATTTTCAGTTTCCGTTCTCAAATTTATGTTCTCAATTTTTAGTTTATGTTCTCAATTTTCTATTATCAATTTTTTTGTTTTTGTTCTTAATTTTCACTTTTTGTTCTCAATTTTCAGTTTCTGTTCTCAATTTTATGTTATCTAATTTTATGTTTACGTTCTCAATTTTATGTTTCTGTTCTTAATTTTTTGTTCTCAATTTCTGTTTCTATTCCCAATTTTCTGTTCTCTAATTTCTATTTATATTCTCTAATGTTTGTTTTTGTTCTTAATTTTTAATTTTTGTTCTCAATTTTCAAGGGCTTAAATACAAGGGCAATGATGTAATTTAGGATGTTGATTCTATTGGGTTGGAATCTCATTCTACCCTATCTCAAATGGAATCCCATTCCACCTTATTTCATTCTAATGAAATCACAAAAGTGATTCCATTGGAGAACCAAATAACAGAATAGGAATCGAGGGCGGAATGCGATTTCATTCCGCCCCCGATTCCATCCAACCAAACATGCCGTAAGTAATATTTTGTTGAGTTGATAGAATGATTCAAATAATATTTTTTTAAATAAATTATATTTATTGAATTTGGGATAATTAATTTAGTGAATATTTATTAAGTAATTTTTTTATTAAAAAATAATCAATGTAAACATCAAACAAAGAGCATCAAAAATAGATTAAAAGGATATATAATTTTTGAAAAATTAATTCATTGTAAATGTTCATAATTTTATTTTATTTTTTGTTAGTAATTTTTTATTAAAAAAAACTACAAGGATATAAGGGATAATCCGTTTACAAATCTGTATTTACAAAGACTGAATTCTAAATAAAAAAGGAAAATTCTCCTAAAGGTCCCATCTCATAAAAATATCACTTTATGCGGTTCTGTAACAGTAATTTTTTTACATATAAAATAGGACCTAGAAATTAATTTTTAAAATCGTAGGGCCTCTCAACAAGTTTTCCATAAATAAATAAACTTACTCATTAATTTTTTGACATATTTAATAAAATAAAAATCGAGTGGGCTTGGGTCGATTTTTAAAAAAATCAACTCACTTAAAGTGGAAGTTGGAAATCCTTTGAGGAAATGAAATCCCGCCCCCAAATTCCTTACCCAAACACAACCTAAAAGAATTTGAGCCAAACTTTGGGGGGTCTAAGTGCATTTCGGGCAACATGTTGGGGGTCTAAAGTGCATTTGGGCCCAAACTAAAACGGTGGGCAATTTGTGAGTCCAAACCCATTCCTATTTTAAAAAATTAATTTTTATTTTTAACTTGTTTAATTATTTTTAAATTTTTAAAAGTAAAATTGTCATTATTATAAAATTGTAACTTTCTTGCCTAAGACCTAAACTCTTTTGGTAATTATTTTGTGTCCATCCATGTAGTAGAATAGGAATGAAATGGGATATGATAAGAATTATGTTTCTTTCTTGGAAATAGAATTGTATTTGATAACAACATAATTTTATTTTGATTTGGGAACAGAATTGCATTTGGTAACGACATAATCTATTTTGGTCCTAGAAATTAAGAACGAACCTTAAATTACAATCAAGAAATCATCAAATAATCGAATCCTAAACCATAATAAAGAAATTATCAAGTAATCGAATTCTAAATCATAATCAAGAAATCACCAAGCAATCAAATCTTAAACTCCAATCGAAATTGAAATCTTAAAGCCCAATCGAAATCGAAATTCTAAACTCCAATCGAAATCGAAATCGAGACCCCAATCGGAATCAAAATCGAAACCCTAATCGAAATAGATGAAATCGAAATCGATTTTGATTTAGCGTCGAACAAGGAAATCGACGAAATCAATTTCGATTTAGGGTCAAAATCGAAATCAACAAAATCAAAATACCCTAAATTGAAATCGATTTCAAGTCGAACAAGAGAATCGACAAAATCGATTTCGATTTAGGGATGAAATCGAAATACCCTAAATCGAAATCGATTTCAATTTAGGGTCGAACAAGGAAATCGACGACGAACACGAAATTGATGATGGACACGACGACGAACATGAAATCGATGACGAAATCGAAGACAAACAATGAAATCGACGACGAACACCACGAACAAGGAAATCGACAGAGGAGGAGGAGTGCAGGTCCAGATCTACGCCGAAGAACACGTTGAAGAAGAAGAAAAACGAAGAAAAAAAAAAAGAGAAAAAAGCAGCTTACAAAAATCGAAACCCAGACCTCATTAACAAATTCAAAAATACCGAGCGCGTCCTTTTTTTTTTTAGATGGGAATAAGTGGAAGCAACTTTTTTTTATTTCTCACTTCTTAAGAAAAAGTGAGAATGATTCTAGGTTTTGGGATGGGAATGAAAATGAAAACATATTTACCAAACGTTATGTCCAAACAGAAATCCCAAAAATCAGGGAATGGGATAAGAATTTTTGGCATAGAAATGGTTACCGAACGAGACCTTATTTTCTTTCAAGCTCTTTACTCTCACAATTTCGCTAGACACATCCCAACGAGTATGTGTATAAATAGTTGCATGGGCTCGTGAATCTTTAACCGACCACCGTTTATTGGACAGAACAAATTGTTAACTCAGCAAATAAATCATGTGGTGGACTCTGACCAGAACAATTACGGATTTAATTGATTTTCGACACAAATAACAAGAATCCAAATGTGTCAAAAATATATACATAAGTTCAGAATCCTCAATCAATGTTGGATGATTCTACACAATTCTTTTGTCACCATCTTTACTCTTAAGGAACACATACATATCCTCTTCATTCTCAGCCTTTAAGAATCCCCTCAGCCTCTTCTCTCTCTCTCTCTCTAACCTCTCTCTCTCTCTATATATATATCTATATATTTATATATCTGTTTTCCATATCTCTGGAATTCACCGCAGATGTCTGGTAGTTATAGCAGAAGCAATGCCGGGTCATTTGAGTCGTTCATGGCGGGCTGGTTGTTTCGCCAGCAGCAGTTTCTCGACCAGCTCCTTGTCGCTGAACAGAAATACTCCGACACCCACGACGGCGCTGCGATCAGAGACCTTGTAAATGGTGTGCTCCGCCACTACCAAGAATACTACGAGGAGAAATCCAGAATCGCTCACCGGAATGCTTTCGTCGTCTTTTCACCGCCATGGTTGACCCCATTAGAGCAGAGTTTCCTGTGGATTTCCGTCTTCAAGCCTGGGTTGGTCTTCAGCGTGGTGGCGAACTCGGTGGCGGACCTCACGGAGGAGCAGGGTCAGAGGATGGAGCGTCTGAAACGGAAGACGAAGATGAAGGAGGAGGAGCTGGAGGAAGAGCTGGCGCAGATTCGGGAGAGCTTGGCGGCGCCGCCTATTGTGGCTCTGGCGATGTGGGAGGGAAGAGGAAGTCCGGCGGACGGAGAAATCAGGGAGGTGGATGAGGTGATAGAGATACTGAAGGTGGCGATGGAAGCCGTGCTGGCGAAAGCCGACAGGTTGAGGACGAGGACGGCGGAGGAGGTGGTGGAGATACTCCGGCCGGTGCAGATATTGAGGTTTTTGGCGGCGGCGACTCGGCTGCAGCTCGGGATTCGGGAGTTGGGAGAACGAAGAGAAGCCAGTAGAGATGGAACAGACGGATGGTGAGTGACGGAATTACCTTTTTCTTTTTCTTTTTTTCTTAGTTTACGGTAAGGTCTATCTGGACCAGTTTGCACGGACATCGACTAATCACCTTCCCAAACGATTTAAAATACGCATACAGACCATTATATAAAAAGAAGTCGGGGATTCGGGAATACTGTTCGAGAAATCAATTACGCAAGGTAGAGAACCAAGGTCATAAGTAACCTTGAGACTTCAAATACCGATCATAAACTTGATTTACATGAACATTCAACCCGGATGTATATGATATTACTCAATTTCGGTGCTACTAGAGATTCAACATGCTCGTCTTTAGATTTGACGTTGGCCTATTGCTTAGTACGTGACACAAAATCCTACTATATAAGAAAAGAAGATTAGATGATTTATTCAGCGGAAATCATTAAGAATGAATTGCTAAGTAAGTTTTCCCACGCTAAATAAATGGGGGGGAGAATTGTCGGGCTAAAATTAATGCTTAAAATGGACGTGCAACGCCAACAGACTCGTTCGAGTTTATGTTCTAGATTGAAGGTGCAATATATTTGACGATCAAGTTCATGCAATATCAACTCTAAATTTATCATTTATTTTTCTTAGTCTATTTTCATTCTAAATTTATCATTTATTTTTTATAAGTATATTTTTGTTTGTTTTCTTGCATAATAAATTAAGATATATATTTTTTTTAAATCTCCTCATTAAAAAGAAACAAATGAATTAGATAAAAATATAAAATAAATTGAGTGGTGAGAGAAAACAAAATTTTCCCCTAAAAATTTCACATCCCATCTTCAAAGAAAAAATTTAGATCAATAACATATATAGATATCTCAAATTACGTTCATTTGAATAGTCAATTTATATTTTATTATTAAAAAATTGATAGGCTTCACATTTTAATTTTTTTTGTTAATTTTATTAGATTTTATGCAAAAAAAAAATAACTTTTCTATTTCAATGCATTTTTTTTCCCCTAAAAGTATATAAAAGAAAAAAAAAAAAAAAAAAAAAAAAGATTAATTGGAGTATAAAATGTCCAATAATTAGGAAAACTTGTAAATTTGTTGAAAATTCTCATTTCATAAAATCATCACTCTGCGGAATCCTGTAACAGTGATTTTTTAACACATGACATAATCTTTAAAAAATAATTTTTTAAGTCTTAATACCTCTCAACAAAATTTCTTAATAATTTATTGTTGGACTATAGCACAATTAAAAAGAGAGAGAAAGAGAGACCATGCACAAAGACACCATTTCAAGATCATTGCAAATTCAAAATGAATCGCCCTCTCCACCTTATTTTAAACAGTACATTATACTTTTTATCACTATGACACTTAATCCGACTCACATAGCGGATCTTACTTAAATAGGACAAAAACTTAGTAGTTATTGTAGTAAATAGGTATTACAGGCGGCTCTTTTTGGCGGAAGCAGAAGGTTTGAAACTGGCTATGCCGGTGACTTCCCTACCTGTTACCAACGTGTTGATGTCGTAAGTGCCTTCGAACGTGTAAATCGGCTCCAAATCACAAAATGCCTGAAAAATCATAAATCTTATAAATCAAAACGGCCTGAACTTCGAACATTAATTTATTTTTAATCGGTAAAACAATAATTTTAAGGACAATGTAAAACTAAAAAAGAGACTTTATTCTTATTCTAAAATAGCATGAATCATACAACTATTTTTTAGATTTATTTAAATTTATTTAAATGCAATAAGTCTCATTTAACTCGATTGATTTTATCACCTGAAAAGGGTTGATGGGTATGTAATAAGCGTGAGGGAAAACCTCACCGTGTAAGGAAGAAATCGTTGGGTTTATCTCACATCGAATGTGGAAGGAGCTCGTGATTAGGATATAAGTGTGAAGCAAGCTTTAGGAGTTGAGAGACGCCCAACACTACCTCTAAAGACTCAATAGATGACGCAACCAAAACATGTGGAATGTAACATAGCTAGAAGCTAGCCAATCTAAAATAGTTAAACAATTCAAGTTTAGCTAGAGGGTTGTAGCTGCTTACGGACCTTCGCCACCAGGAAGTCCGACAAGATTCCATTACCACCAAGCAACTCGCGGCCAATGGACACCGTCTCTCTAGCCTTCAAGGTTATCCATGACTTAACCGGAAAAAAAAAAATGGTTAATGTAAAAGTATCGTTAGGGTAACATTTTTCCTGTGTCTTTAAAAATATTATTATATCTCTTTTAACAGTACAATTCAAATGAATTTTTTTATAAAAATAGATTTCAAAATACTCAATCTATCACATCACTCACTTTTATTATTATATAAAAAAAATTAACTTTTTTTTATTTTTTATTTCTTTATAATTTTTTTTATCACACAATCATCCAACACACATCATTATTATATCTCTTTCTCGACATCCAACACACATCATTATTATTTCTCTTTCTCGACATCATTATTAAGGCACCATATCAATTTTCAATTTATGCGTAAAACGAAATGTAAAACGAAATAGGCTAATTAAAAGAAAGTGTAAAACTCACAAAGATAATAAAAAATTGTAATTTAATTCTACTGCCTGAGAAGTGAGGGTGTCAAGTATTCGTTAGAATTTTTTTTCCCAAAAAAATTATTAAACAATCTTATCCGTTTATTTTATCAAAATTAATCTCAACTATTAATTAAATAATATTTTCAAATACTGTACTGATTTATAATATAGATATTCTCTTTTTCATAGCTTTATAAAAACCAAACAAAACAATTTCTCACAAATTTCAAAAACATATATTACGAAATTCAAAATTTTCGTAAAAAAATATAATTCAATTCAATCGTCAGGGAAATGTGAAATATTTGGGCACTAATTCCCTCTCCCCACTTCCACCCAAAGAGGAAAAAACGTAAAACAATCTTTACCCGTTTCTTTTTATCAAAATCAATCTCAATCATTCGAATATAGTCCTCGTTTATAACATAGGTATTCTCTTTTTCATAACTTTCTGAAAAATAAACCAAGCAATTTCTCACAAATTTCAAAAACATAATTTTGTAAAAACTTACAATTTAATTCATTTGCTTGGAAAATGGGAGTGTGAAATATTTAGGTAGCAATTTCCCTCCCCCCCCCCCCCCCCCCCCAAAAAAAAAAAAAGAAAAAAGAAAACATAAAACAATCTTATATGTTTATTTTTTATCAAAATCAATCTCAATCATTAATTAAAATACGTTTTGAAATACCGTCCTAATATATATATATACTCTTTTTCATAACTTTCTCAAAACCAAACCAAACTTCTTCTCACAAATTTCGAAAACAGATATCAATTTTTTTTAAAACAGTTCTCAAAAACCGAACCAAACAAGGCCTAGAGGCCAGATGTCTCAACTCAAACCAAAAAAAGTAAATTTAAGAAGGACAAATAATCTTACCTTCGCCAAGCTGGCATGACCAGGGGTCATTGTACCTTTCTCGTACAATTTGCAAAGACGCCAACCAACAAGAAACATTGCCTGAACATTACCCAACATGTGAACCAGCTTCTGTTGGTTGATTTGAAAAGCAGCCAAAGGAGCACCAAATTGCTTCCTCTCTTTCAAGTATCTTAAACAGTTGGAAAAAGCATCAGAATAGTCACTCAATACATTTGAGTTATATATATATATATATATATTTCATTCAAGTTATTGTTTATCGATATAAACCTGTGACACATATCATAAACGCCCATCGAAATGCCAATGGGTTGCCAGGCAACCATGACGCGCGAAACAGCAAGAACCTGTTTATGGTGAAAAATTAATTCTCAAGAAAAGAAAGTGTTCTGATTGATTTACAGTAATCTTCATACTTGCACCCGCCCAAAAAAAAATAAGACGAACAATAATAAGCAACGAGAAGATGCCTATAGCAAGAAGATGCAACTTATAGGGAACTGATCTCAGCGGCGATTCCAAAAAATTGGTTTAGGGGGGCTAATTTTTTTTAAGGAGATTATTAGATATCTTTATAATTAAGGGGGGGGACTTATGTAAAAAATTTAAGGAATTTTAATTGATTTTTTCTAAAAGTATAGGGCTAATAGTGTTTTTTTTTTTTTTTTTTTTTTTTGGGGGGGGGGGGGGGGGTTATATTTGGTAACCTTTTTTTTTTTTTTAAAGTATTTTGCTTTTAAGCAAAACGTAATTAATTTCAAAAGCAATGTTTCTTTTGCACCTATAAAAAGTACTTCAAAAAAAAAAAAGAGTAAAAACATGATTTTAACTACTTTTTTGAAAAGCAAAAAATAGTTGCTTTTTGTTTTTAAAATTTTTATGTTATAAGATATCGATGGAGTACCACGGACTAGGACTTCTCCATACAATTTTTGCAATCATCTACGAATTTATTTATTTTTTCCAATTAAAAGATCATTTTTAGGGATAATACTAAGATACTCTCTACACTGTCAAGCACACTTCTGATATATTCTCTACATTATCAAGCACACTTACGATTTTTTTGCTTCAGCTTTTAAGTAAAAGTATTTTTCATCAAATCAAATTTTTTTTTTAGTTTATTTTTAGAATTTTGAGAATAATTTTTAAGATTTTGAAATTTATTTAAGTAAAAGTATTTGTCAAAATTGAGAATTTATTGAAGACCTTGTTTGTATCCTGGAAGGAATTTACACCGGGTAGTCTGTCCTCGTCAGGGACATAAACCTTCTTTAACAGAATATCTCCATTCTGAACCATCCGCAAGCCAATTTTATTTTCTATCTTTGTAGCTCTCAATCCAGGGGCATTCTTCTTTACAATGAATCTGTTATAAAAGCAATTGCATATGATTAGAACAGATATATGTAGATAATAAAAAAAAAAAATGTATATGGAGCGTTCTTTTTGTGAGTAGGAAACTTGGGCCCCGTTTGGTTACTATTTCTGTTCCCTAATTCCTATTCCCGCTCCCAAAATTTAGAGATTAATGTACAGAAACACGGTTGGTAAACACCACACCACACCACACCAGCCGCACCACCACACCGGCCACCATACATTTAAAGAAAAAGAAAAAAAAAAGAACAAATATTACAACAAAACGTGTTTCTTGTTTTTGTTCTCATAAATTAAAAGAAACAATTTCAGGATAATGGTCATTACCAAACATGTTTCTATTTTCAGAATACTCGAGAATAGAAACAGAATTTTCATCTCATCCCATCCTAGTTTATTAGAAGTAGAAACAGAAAAATATAAACACTAACCAAATGCCACTTGGTATACTTATCAGGATAGATATTCTATAGAGAGTTAAACGATGTGTTATCTATAAGAGGCAGATCTGAAATAATAAGGACTTGTTTGGTTGTCCTTCGATTCCCAAATTGTACTATTTTTCAATTAGGGAACTTTACAAATTGTTATAGCTTAGTTAGCTAACTATTTTAGTTCTAATCAAGATGTTATTTTCTCGTTGTAATTGGAGTAAAATATAACTAATAAATTAAACTAAATTGAAACAATTGTATGCTTCTTTTTTCAAACAAACAATTCATAAATTTGATTAAATCATAGGGAACTCGAGAAATATTCAAATTAATTCATCAAAAATAAGATTATTCATAGAAAAGGAAAATTTAGACAACCAAACGGGCTTAAGTCGTTACCCATTTATCTGGTTTGTGGATGTGTTCCTAGCAAAAATAATCAGGAGATCTGCAAAAGTGCTGTTCCCTATCCACCGTTTTTGTCCTTCAAGGATCCAACCTCCTGCTACCTGATCATTCAAGTCACATCACCAAGTCAAAGATCAACTCAAATAAATACATACATACATATATGTATATGTATGTATATGAGTACATAGAGGAATGAGAAAATAAACCTTTGTTGCAGTTGTTTTTAAAGCGCTTGCGTCACTTCCATAATCAGGTTCTGTCAATGCCTAAGGTGCAAGAAACAGACTCCAGTTAATCCAATATGGCAGAGATATCAATCTACCAGGAGGGTGTTTGGTTAAGGAATTTGAAATTCAAAACTTCAAAATCCCGGCATTTGCAAATTCGTTGTTTGGGTGTACTTCTTGAAATTAAAATTTTATTGATGTAATTTCGCCTCGAGATGGAAAGGTATAACTCACTCAAAAGGATTCAAAATGTTACAAATTCCTTTTCGAAGTAGTCAAACAAAGAATTTAACTTATGAATTTCGAAAATCCCTTCTCAAAATCAAATCCTCCCCCAAACACACCCTTATGCAATTTGGACAAGTACAAACATTATAAAGAATCTTTATGAAAGATTCTCACCCAACAAGTGACTGTATCAAACTTGGCCAGTGAAGGTAAGTATTTCTGTTTCTGTGCTTCCGAACCACACAGTGCTATTCTTGACAGACCAACAAATCATAAGAACATCATTCAGCAGTTAGCATTATGTAATAGAAACGCTAAAGCTTTTGCTAATTAAGGAGACCCATTTTCATTAATTGTTCAAGACATTACCAATTGTGAGCATCCCCAAAGAAGAATGCACTAAAATGAAAGTGGAGCAGCTTGCATCAACTCTAGAAGTTTCTGCAGTAGCAATGGCACTTCCAGTGATAGAGAGGCCAGGACAGCCATAGCCCTGAAACACAGAAATCAGACACCCATCTCCTAGAGTAAAGTGCCTAAATGGAATAAGAATTAAAAAAAATAAAAATCACATTATATGATTTACCTTGATGGTGCCACCAGCTACACGCAGGGCAGCAAACTTTGGAACAACTTCAAATGGAAATTCTGCTTTCTCCCAATACTGAAACAAAAATTCAAATGGGATTCTTATTTTTAGTGTTTGCCAACTTATTTTTTAATCCTTATAAATATTTTAATTAAATTTAAATATGATATCAGATAAAAATTTAACTAGTCGATATCAACTCAATGGATTCAATCTAGTAAACTAAAACACTAGGAACTTATTTGAACGACTTAAAAATAAAGGGGAAAAAACAACGATAGAAAATTATGAGTGAATTATTTCAAAGACAGTCAAATAATTTCCACAATTCAAATTGGTACTGAAGGCCCATCAGCGAAGTTACAATTAACATGTCGCAATTTATATTGAATCTGCTTCTAACTAGACTTTAATTAATCGTGTAAACGAGAAAAGAGAAAAGAGGCCTTGTAGTTTTAGTTCGATAAAATCCATTCACCACACCAAGAAACCATACCTTTGCCATTATAGGAGCTACTTCCTTTTCCATGCAATCTCTTACTTTCAATCTAATGGCTTGCTCCTCAGCAGTCAGTAGATCATCAAAATGATAATAGTCTGAAGCTGTAATTTAACGGGTTCGATCAATTATTAATATAAACAAGGCAACTGAGAAAAGCTTTTCACGTTCAAGTTGCATGTGAGTTGATGATGGTGATGGATTTGGTCATGGGCAGAGCGAGCAGGTCGCTAAAGGAACGACCCAAAAACGTGATATAGTGGGCCAGGCAGTGGAAAGATCCAAGGATTTCTAAATGGGCTTGGGGTCTCCGCGGGTCAAAAAGGCCTAGAGTCACCATGGCTAACGGGCCTAAGCCCTAGGAGAGAGCAGAACGCCCAAAATGAGCCCATGAGTACCCAAAACCCGGATCTATGCCTAGGTCGAGTCCAATGGGCAAGTCGGGCGGAAAGTTCATCAGAGAGTCACACCGATATCGCCTAAAGAATCTGCACACGCCAGGGGTGTGCAAAGATAACCGAATCATGATTGGAGACCCTCTCTATCTCTCCTCCTTCCCGCTGTATGAAAGACGCTAAAAACCAGATTAGCGTGAGGTAAGGTACGCACAATTTGTGTTCATAATCAGCTTGATATTATCCTTTCAAAGATATTCTCAAGCCGGAGGCTCTCCACCGGGATCCATCCCCTCCGGTGTTAAGAATTCGTGCAGGCATTCTAGGAGCAAGGAGCGAAGTACTACAGGAATTAATTACAAATTTATTGTGCTGCCATTTCTCAGTAACATCATAAGTGATATTGTGAGCAAAAATCAAGCAAATTAATGCCATGATTTTGCAGCAAATGTCAATTTATTGCAGTGTGTTCTATATAATGATAATGTTTGTGGTAGTTTAGGAATTCAAATAGCAGCACATGTCAATTTATTACAGAAAATGTCAATTTATTGCTTTAAATCTTACTGCATGGAGGGAAGATTGAAGCAGGAGTTGCTTGTGGAAACGCAAGGGAAATATCCAGCGGTGGTAGATGAACATTCTCTTTCTTAGCTTCCATGAAAGCATCATCTGCAAATCATCATAAGATTTTTTCCAATCAAATGAGCAGCCAAACATAAAACCATCAGAAACAGAAAATCGCACAAAATCGACGAAATTTCAAACATCGAGCCAGTAAATTTACTCGAAATCATACAAAAAGCTAGCTCCAATAAATCAATTTACACCTTCATTAAGCAAAGCAATGATTCCCTATAACTTTTACTCTTTTTAGCAACTGTATATTATCGGTTCGTCATGATTATCAGGTATCGATTACATAAAAGCAGATTTCCACTCTCCACCTTCACAAAATCGCTATCGATTTCCAAAAACCCGCATAACAGCGATCGATCAAACTAATAATCCAAACAAGTCATACGGCGTGATTGCAGGATCCAAAAACTAACATGTATATGTAAAAACTGTTCAAGAGAGAGAAACAAACCTCGAGATGGAGAAGATCGCACAGTCATGGCGATAAAATTGCGGATTTCCGAGCAGGCAAAGGATGAAGACGAGAAAAATTTATGCAGATCTAATTACTAGATATTGATAAACAACTTGAATAATCAAGTTGAGGTAAGGATTTTTGGCACGCAAATTCAGATGGATATTAATCGATTTTGGAGAGAGAAAATCATCGTCAGCAGTTATGGCGCCTTTTATCCACTAATTATTTAGTCATTTTTTTAATATTTTTTTCTCCGGCGACGCGCCCATTGTTTAGCCCGCCGATGGCCACGTGCTGCTCCGGCACGGCATGCAGTCAACCTGAAGACGAAATTTAGAACATCTAGCAGGAATTAGGATTAGTATATTTTCCATAGATAAATATTATTGTACAACAAATAATTATTATATAATTATTAATTTTTTTTTAAACTTAAATAATTATAGAGGTATGAGAATAAATTAGTAATGGGTCTTAGGATCTATTATAAAGTACCCACAAAAATATTTATTTACCAGGGATCGTCAACAAATCTTATTTATTTGTCGGATCCTTAAGCAGCTTTCAAACTACAATATCAACTAGTTTAAAATGAATCAAATACTCCATTTTATAAATTGCATGAACCGTTCAGTTTCAATTTCCAAAAATACGAAAATTGATATGATTAATTTACCCCTGCGTGATTCGCGGGATTGAAATCTTTCATATTTAATAGTTTCACACAAAATTATTTATTAAAATCAAAATAATTATTGTTGTATGCGATCTAATTATATATTCAGATTCGTATAAATAAAATTTTCAAAATGATATTACATTCACTATTTTTTTTTATTAATTTCAGATTCGTGATACATTTAAAATGGTACTTTCAGAATTTTTAATTTTCACATTCATGTTACATTCAATACGGTACTTCCAAAAATTTTAGTTTAATAATCTTGTTACAATTAACATGTTCTTATCCATTATCAAACGGAGTTGAGTTTTGCATTCAACATTCAAATCATATTTATCTGTAAGTCATGTTATATTCAACACGCATATAATTTGTGATATTATCAATATTATTTAATATTATTTCTATTATATTGGATTATATATTTAACACTCACGAGAGCACACAGATTGTAGCGATGTTATATATAACATTAATATCACAGTTAATGTTATATATAACATTTACATACATATTAATCCAGAACTCTTAAGGAAAAAAATAATTAATCTCTCATTTTAAAGATCATGATTTATAGATCAACGTGATGTAAAAAAATCATTGAACAATAATTACAATTGGAATAAATTTTAGGTTTCATATTCAGTTTTATTGGTAGATTATTATTATATTTTGTTTCACATTTTTAAGGATGCATCAAATATAAGGAATGTATGAATTTATTTATGAGGGGTAAATTAGTCCACAAAATTACAAAATGAGCGATTGATATATAAAAAAAACAATTGGGTTCAACTGGTAGTTTCAACAGCAGAATGAGAATAGAAGGTTATTAGGTTAGTGCCCCTATGTAAAATTTGAATAATAGCAGTGCATTTAAAATTTAAGGAAGAAAATAAGTCTCAACATAGAAAGAAATAATAAGCGGATAATGTGAATTTAAAAAAAAAAAAAAAAAAAAAAAAAAAAAAACACTGACTGCGGTGCTCATCCAGTGTTGGTGTCAAAGAAGAATTAAACATGACTATAAAGTTGGCCCTTGATCAATTATTATAGCGCAAATGAATTCACGTAGTGGACCATATTTAAGTGGGACAACAGCTTAGTTGTTATTATTGTTTATAACATCTACCAAAACCGTCAAATTTTAATGGTGGTATAAACATTCACAAGTCTGTAATTTTTTTTAAAAAAATATACAATATGTATATTAAATGAAAAATGAGAATTGTACACTTAAAATATTTTTTTATATTTTTTCACATTAAAAATGTTCACAATAATGATTTATCCAGTTGCTAATTTTGTAACATGACATAATTTATAAATTAAAGATCAAAATTAATCTCATATTTTGTGTTAAAGATAAAAAAATTAATTACGCTAATTTGAGATTTTTTTAATAATCGATGTCATTTGGAAGGCTAAATAATAAATAAAAAAATCCTTACATATATTTCATTAATATTAACTAGATAAATATTTGATATCATAGTTAAAATTAACTGAAGTATTAATGAGTAAAAAACAAATTATTCTAAAAACAAGACAAATATTTAAAAGAGTAAATTAAGGCTATGGATTAAATTATCCTAAAAATCTCAAATTTATTATTATTATTATTACATATGGAGAATTCAAAATCACTAATGAGCATTACTAATCTCACTTTTAATCAACAACTATGCTATAATGAAAATGACAATTATAACCCTCAATTGTGAACAACTTTTTCATCTCATTGGAGGGGATTCATTCGTTCTTGAGATTTCTGCAACAAGAAACATGCAATTAGCAATAATTGAATCCTTATAAAGTAGAAATTAAGGGTTGAAATTGATTTAAGAAGAACGGAAGGACGAGATTGAATTATAAAAAGTTTTTAAGAGACAAATTCCTCCCCGGAAAAATTCCCACCCCTACTTCTGAGACAGTTAAATTAGAGGAAATCTAGATGAACAACCCAAAACTTAAAAATTTTGCCCATACAGTCAACATGCTACAATAACTTTTTCAGAAATCCAAAATTATTGTACCACATAAAAGTCACTGCAATTTTTTTATGTAACAAATTACAGTGTCTTTTGTGTCTTGCAGTGCCCGTAGATTTTTGACAAAATTTGGATTTTCTAAAAAATTAGTGTATAAAGTGAATTGGGTGAATAGCAGCTTACGAAATTTGGGATTCATGACAAAATACCCTAAATTAAATTATATTTTGTACTCTTTAAGTTTTTATATTTGTATTAATTCACCAATTTTTTTTTTTATTTACTATTTTTTTACATTTACAAATTAGAAAATTGATATAGTTTCTTTAGGCACGAAGAATCCTTGGTAATTAAAATTTTATAATTTTAAGAGATAAGTCGTGTGTAAATCACTTAAAATTTTGACCCGGTTTTAACTGATACTTAACATTTTAAGTGGTTGTTTTATTTTCTATTAAATGCGCTTAATTAATTAAATACTTCATACGTTCAATTCAGTTTTAAGTGCTGAATTGTGTTATCAAACAAGTACTTACCTTTTCTTTGGGAGGAAGCACTAGGACCAGTTAGGTCCATCAACTACCCTTGAGTTAGCAATCCTTTTACCGATGAGATCTTTCAGCTCGATCTCTCCAGGAAACCTCTTCTCTTTCAACTTTGAGAAGACCTACCACGGTACAAGTTTAACAAGAACAACATTCATTTAGTCAGAAGAAGATGAAGAAAACACTTTAACGAATTCATGACGAACAACATTCGTTTAGAGGATCGTTCAATGAGAGAAAAGATGAGGAAGACACTTTGAAGAAGTTGACCATTTTCGGGAACATAAACAGGAAACAAATGATTCAGCAAAAAGAAAGTTTAATAACACTTTTCTTGAGTACCTTTCACAACTTAAAAAACGTTAATCCGATTTAAAAAAGAGTAAAAAAGAAGGTTTGATAACATAGGGAGGATATCTTAGGGTAGGTTTTGATGACGTGTTTTGAAGAAGGTATTTGTAAATTTTTCTTAAGAAATTTTGTTTAGAAAAAATACAAATTCCTCCTCGAAATGAAATACACATTATCCGAACGCACCCTTACAGCATGTTTGGTTGGACGGAATGGAATGAAGGTGGAATAGAATGGAAAAAATAATGTAATGAGAGAAGGAATGAAATCACTATTCCATTCTCTTGTTTGGTTGGTATGGAATGAAAGAAAGAATGGAATAGTGAAATATAGTAAAATTTCTATTTTGCCCTTATAAAATTATTGTTTCATTCTCTTCTTGGCTGGTTATAATAAAATTTTATTATATTTCACTATTCTATTCCTTTCCTCATTTTATTATATTTTACTATTCAACTCAATTTTAAGTTTTTGTTCTCTAATTTCTATTTTTGTTCTCAATTTTCAGTTTCTATTCTTTAATTTCTGTTTTTGTTCTCAATTTTCAGTTTTCTTTTTCAATTTTCCGTTCTCTAATTTTCAGTTTATGTTCTCAATTTTCTATTTTTATTCTCAATTTTCTATTTTTATTCTCAATTTTCGGTTTCCGTTTTCAATTTTCTATTATCTAATTTTCTGTTTTTGTTCTCAATTTTCAGTTTCTATTATCTAATTTTATGTTTTTGTTCTCAATTTTCAATTTTCGTACTCAATTTTCCGTTCTCTAATTTTATATTTTTGTTCTCAATTTTCTGTTTATGTTCTCAATTTTCTATTCTCTAATTTTATGTTTTTGTTTTCAATTTTTAATTTATGTTCTCAATTTCTTGTTCTCTAATTTTCTATTTTTGTTCACAATTTTCAGTTTATGTTTTCAATTTTCTGTTTTTATTCTCAATTTTCAGTTTCTATTCTCAATTTTCTAGTTTTGTTCTCAATTTTTTGTTCTCTAATTTCAATTTATGTTCTCTAATTTCTGTTTTTGTTATCAATTTTCAAGAGCTTAATTATAAGGACTATCATGTAATTTAAGATATTGATTCCATTGGGTTGGAATCCCATTCCACCCCATCTCAAATGGAATCCCATTCTATCCAATTTCATTTCAATAGAATCACAAAAGTGATTCCATTGGAGAACCAAATAACGGAATAGGAATCGAGGGCAGAATGCGATTCCATTCCGCCTTCGATTCCATCCAACCAAACATGCCGTTAGTATCATCGCCATAAAAGACCTCTTAATCCAAAAGAATTATTTTGAGAAAAATCGAGTTGGGTTGTCCCAATCAATCAACGTAGAAACAAAAAACAAATATTTTCTACTACTTCTAAATGCAAAACAAAACCGACCTCCTGTTTTTAGAACTTAAAAAAGTATTACCAAATCGTGCCTTAGTTAAGTTTAGGAACCACAAATCGTTCTAGACAGTCAGCTATGTTTTTTTTTTTTTCCCTTTTTTTTCAAATATATTGTATATGTATATATATATTTGGGGTAATGAAAGGCCTAACAATTTCCAATAAACGAGAAGGCCACTAAAAGATAGAAAACATAACGATCAAAGGGCAAACGAGAAGGCCACTAAAAGGGTAGAAAAAAAATTACCGGTTCCCCATTGCAATACACTTCGAAAGCACCAGAACTCTGCAAGAAAGACTGAACAAAATTTCCAAGAAGCCAAGTGCTAGCCATGGTTCCAAACCTGTTTGAGCGTAAAGAATAGTACCATAGAGGTATTGGATATCCCAACCTCGGAAAGATTTGATCACCAGCCATTACAATGCCAATAACTCCAAATTGAACAACAGGAACAACTTTGCTCAATAAACGTTTCGGAAGGGCGGGAGGGTAATTTGCAAGAATTACATCGATGCCAGGAAATTGAGATTCAAGCATATTTTTCATCGTCACTGCAGTCCCTCTGCCAAATTAACAGGTTCTATATGTTATTTAGAATTATATCATCGTAATTGAAATAACTCACTCATAATTTTTTTAATCTCATTTTTTCTTTTTATTTTTTACCCTTCAAAAGAAGTTTTTAGTCTTTCGATTAACATCCACTAGATTGAATCCATCTATTTAATATCGACTAGATGTCGAATTTTATATAAACTAAAAAAATAAGAAAAGCAAAGATAGAGGATTATATAATAAGCACCCTAAAAACACAATTCTGATTTCCAATATTAATCTTCCTTCTCTTGAGAATTTGTTTGTCCAAGTGCTTGATAAGGGTAGAATTATTATCAATACTAACTCCAAAGATTTTATCGTTGAGAATATTTCGGTTAATTGTGAAGGTAAAATGTACACTATTAACATCAGAGAAGATCTCGGTGCTTCTATCAGAAGCCATCTCAATCATTCGCAAATGGTTAACGAAGCCAAAAGTAATATGATCTCTATTCATTCCATCAATCAAAGATCTTACAAAGAAGTTGTGGTAAATGGGGTAGAAGTTAGTAAAGACATTGTAGTTGTAGTCTCTAAACCTTGTGAAACTACAATCTCTGTTTGCGAGGACCGACTTGAAGATGTTACTTTGGAACCAAAGTCCACATGGACAAATTCACCTAAGGAAATTTTTGCACCCATTGACCCAATAGAAAAGATAGAGCAATTGAGGTCATCTTTTCTAACAAGGAAGAATTTTGTAGAGAAGGGATACACCTTCGAAGATAAACAATCTGCCAGGGTTAATGATAGAGATGTGGTAGTATATTTTTCTGGGAGTAACCCCTTATCTGGACCAAAAGATGAGATTGATGAAATTTTTACAGAACTTGATAGGGGAGAACCTTATAAGAAAATAGTCTCAATTTTGGAAAAGAATAGTAAAAAAAGAGGCCTTGGCGGTATGGGTGTATTAACAATCTCTTCTTGGCGCTCGGGTTTGTGAAGTTGGCTACAATTGGGGGTTCTAGTGCTAGGTTGTGCTATAATTGGGAACCTTCATTTGAATGATTGGTGGTGTTTGAGGTGCTTCTTTTTTGCTTTCAAGTTGGTGAATTGTTTTTCCCGAGTCGAGCTTTATCATCTGATTATTCTCCGTTTCAAAGGCTAGTCATTGTCGGGAATGGTCTTGTTCCTTGGTTTTTTAGTTGAAGTGGCGCCTTGGTCAATGGGTGAACATATGGAGCTAGATCAGAATAACGTGGCAGGGTGTGCAATTCTTTAAGGGGCTGTGCCATTGAACATGGAAGGAAGGAGTTGTGCTCGTGAGCATTTTGCTGGTGTTGTTTTATCGAGTTTGCTGGGTGGCCTAGAGTATTTGATTTTGGGTGTTATAGTTATTAGTGGTTAGCTTCTTTGGCCATCGTAGTTGTAATGTATTTCTTGTATTTTCTGGGTGTGGTTTTTCGAACTACACGATAAATTGTTATCGTGTAGTATAGCTATGTGTTCTGTATTACGTGTAGTTTGGGTGACTTTGCCCCTTATTAATATATTCCACCGCTTATCGAAAAAAAAAAAACACAATTCTGATCAACATGACATCAGTTAATATCAACTAGATGTTGAAGTTGGATACGAGATCAAAGTTAAACTCAACAAGAATATTGATAAAAACTAAGAACTAATAAATAAGTTGGTAATGGCTAAAAAATAAGGTGCTCTAAAAACAGGATAAAATATGCAACAATTGCAACCATCTATTCACATTGACGGCTAATTAGACCTATGGATTTTCGCACGGGCATCGTGGATTCATCTTGACCTCGGCTCACTATGTTAAATCCTAGTTTCATTAGGAAAATCAAACTCTAACCCTACAAAAATTACCCGAATCACCTCCTATATACCTTTATATAGACTGTATGTATATATTTATAATTGTACTTTTCTCATATATCAATATAATTTCAAGTTCTCCTAATATTCGGCCTCTCAATTATTCTAACAGATCTTAAGAAACAAAGACTGAGTGCTCTGATCACTATCAGTCTAATGTGGTAAATTAATTAATTAAAGACAAGCGAATGAACTGCTGAAATCAAAACAAATAAGTCTTAAATGATTCAATTTCATATAATAGATTGCAAATCTAGTAATTACGTTTAGATATATAAACAAACACGCATGGAAACCTGTAAGAACAAGAAGCGCAGAAGTCGATATTGACGGTGTTGCCGATGCCAACTCCTCCGATTCCCTCGGTTCTCTGAAAATTGAGCAAAAAAGATAAATTAATATCATATTTGAAAGATTTAGCTTAAAATTAAAGAAGTGGGAGAGTTTAAAATTCATGAGAGTTGGCTGACCTGCGAAGGGAAATCTAGGGTTTGTTGGGGAACTGACGGGGCTTGGTGATGGTGATGGTGATGGGGGTGGGGGTGGTGATGGTGGTGGGGGTGGGGGTGATGATGGTGATGGTGGCCAACGTGCTTCGGCGGCGGAGGCGGACGAGGTCCAAAGAGGCTAACGATGTCGGAGAAGAAGAGGAAGAGCGGTAATCCGACCAGAAGAAGCTGGGCTCGATCCATCGGAACTGTAAAAGAGAGAGAGAGAAGAGAGAGAGAGAGAGAGAGCGCTTTGACGAGTTCGTTTGTGGCCCTTTGTGGCAATCCCTAAAGGGATAATCGGCGATAAGTCCCAAATAACGGGTGGAATTTACTATTAGTCTCGTTTAAAACATAAATTTTGATTTAGTATGTTTACGTCTGTATAATATTGATTACATGTACTTGTATAATTTAGTTACGTGTTACAAATTATTACATATGCTTATATAATATTTGTTACATCTAACAAATATTTTATATACAAATTAAATACAGGTAACTGCGAGAGTGCAACGCATGTATTAAGTTTCCGTCTTTTTTTAATATGCGGGATTAAAAGACGAGTTGTAATTGTTTATGGAATTTTTTTAAATTAAAAATAAAATAAAGGATTTGCTAAAAAAACCTTCTTTATTTTATGCCTAAAACTTTTAAAAACTTATACTTTACTCCCTTATGATAAATCCAAAAAAACGGATTTTTATTTTTGTTTAACTTAAAAAAATATGTTAAAAATTGATAAAATTAAATCTTGCATCTAAATTTCACATAAAAATGGATGAAAAAATTATCTATTTTTTATTTTATTTTTATTTAAAAATAATAATAATTAAAGGAGGAAAAAATGTTTATGTAGCAAGTCTCTTATTTTACTTTTAATTTTAAAAAAGTTACATAAGTAATTGCAATTTGTGTTTTAGTCCCGCGCATTAAAAAAAATGGAAGGCCTGTATTGCAGTTACATGTAACTAATTTATGTGTAAAATATTTGTTAGATGTGATAAATATTGCACAAATACATGTAAAATAGTTACATATAACTTGTAACGTGTAACTAATATTATACAATTACGTGTAACTAATATTACACAGGAGTGAACATATGGGAGACTGATATATAAGCAAATATCAATTTAAGGGACTAAATCAAAACTTATGTTGTAAATAGGACTAATAACATATTACATCCGTTAAAAAAAATAAAGAATGATTAAATTATTTTATATTTTAACCAAAAAAAATTGAGAGTAATTTGATTTTTAAAGTAGAAGGACTAAAGTGAAATAAGACCGAAGTATGAGGTAGTAAAAGGCAATTTACCCAACAATTAAAAAGACGCTAGAGGAAGGGGTTGAACCTTCGACCTTGTGGTTAACAGCCACACGCTCTAACCAACTGAGCTACTCCAGCAACCTGAAGGCTTTAATTTACCTTATTATCTAATTTTCAGCTACAGTTTTTGGGAACATTTTACATATTTCACCCCATAACTTGTAAATTCTTTTTCAATTGAGTACAAAATTAAAATCCCCCTACACAACTCATCATTAAACCCAAAGAAATTTAATATAAGCCCCCACTTATTTATTTCGATATATTGTGAACCTGAAGAAAAAAAAATAGTCTTCTCTCGATCAATTTTCTAGATCTATTGTCGTGTATAATTGATGAATTGCTTATATATATATATATATATATATATATATATATTTGTAGTATACTGAATACCAAAGGGGTCGTTTACCTTTAACACATATTAAAAAAATATATATTTGTAATAATAATAGTGACTGGTGGCATGTATGTAAACATGATCAACCTCCGAAACTATAAATAACTTTCCACTATAGGGAGTGATTAGGTGTGGGAGGGTGTATAGTAGGAGATAAGGCATTGCCATTAAAATATATATGGGTATGATTGATGACCAGTAACAAAAATGTTAATGTATGATGGGATACGTGATTGGTTCATATGCATCCCTTGGTACTCTATAAATACCAAAAGACAATAAAAAATACTTAAAATTTACAGATAATACAATACATGATCACTAGATTAATGCAGTTTTACTATTAACTTCAGTTATTGGGGTATTTTTTATGAAGAAGCACAATAATGCAACATTTTTTATACAAACGTTGGGGGAGATGATTTTGAATAAGACCTTTTACTAAGGAAACAAACTAGATAACTGCTCAACTAGGAGTTCGGTTAGCACAATTATACAACATGATTATATATTTGTCTTTAAAATTGAAACTTGCCCATAGAAATTTAATATAAGCCCACTGATTTATTTCGATATCGTGAACCTCTAGAAAAAAAAATAGTCTCCTCTCAATCAATTTTCTAGATCCATTGTCGTGTATAATTGATGAACTGCTTAAAAAAATTTTCTTCATATTTTTGTAGTATACTGAATACAAAAGGGGTCATTTACCTCAACACGTATTAAAAAAATATATATTTGTAATAATAATGGTGACTGGTCACATGTATGTAAACGTAATTGACCTCCGGAACTATAAATAACTTTCCAATATAGGCAATGATTGGGTGTGGGAGGGTGTATAGTAGGAAATAAGACACTACCATTAAAATAGATATGGATATGATTGGTGACCAGTAACAAAAATATGAACATATGATGGGATACGTGACTGGTTCATATGCACCCCTCGGTATTTTATAAATACCAAAAGACAATAAAAAAATACTTAAAATTTATAGATAGTACAGTATATGATCACCAGATTAACGCAATTTTATATTAACTTCAGATATTGTGGTATTTTTTTATGAAGAAGGACAATAATACAACATTTTTTTATACAAACATTAGGGGAGATGGTTTTGAATACTAGATCTTCTAATAGGGAGACAAACTAGTTAACCTGTCACACCCCACCCTGGACACCCATCACCTAGAGGCTCGGTAGGACGTTGACATGATTTCACCCGAACGTCAAACCATCTAAAAAAAACAAAGGCCATGCATAAATATACAACCACAAAATGTCACCATATACATCCTTTCTAATTGGGGACACATCCATCCCTGAATTATAATAACAACACATAAAAATATAACAACCAAGAATCTCACACAGATTCGCCCCTGACAGCTCATCTCAGCAACTCCCGTATGACTCCATCATACGACTCTATCTAGTACCAGTAGGGGGACCGACTCCTAAATTTGCTCCACCTGCGAGTGTACTGCCTTCTTAGGAAAAACCATTTTTAACATAATAATAATACATTATAAATAATACAACATTTAAATGGATCAAACTTAACGCATATAAACAACACATTTTGAATAGTAGTATAAAAATTATACACCACGAGAAAACTCATTCTTCGTACCATTCAGAAATCATCATCCATAAATATATATCAAATAAATGAAAACCATCCAAACTATCAGCATAAGATAGTATAATAAATCACCAAAGACGATATAATAAAATACTACATCACCACATATAACAAAACATCAAATAAGATAAAACATAACATACGACAAAACACCACATATAACACCACATCTCACCACACCACACCACATCACATCATACCACACCACACCACATCATACCACATCACCCCCCCACATCTCGGCTAACCATATAATTGTTTTAACCTCATGATCGAGAGTTGCAACAGTACCGTATTGTAAGACCTCGATTTAGCTCGTACGTCATTTTAATTTCAATTGAGAGCATTTAGAAAATTTCGGGAAAAAAAAAAATTAAGATAAAAATAAAAATAAATAATTAAAAATGAAATAAAATGATAATTAGGTCAAATTGCAAATTTGGGAACTTATCCTAAATTCAAGATGCACAAATTTCAGTCGAATTCTAGAATAAAAATTTTAAGGATCGAAATGTAATTTCAGAAAAACTTAAGAAAAAAGGAAAAAAGAATGAGAATGAGTTTAAAATAGGAACGTAGTGGAAGATAGGGGGAGAGAAGTGTAATTCAAACAAAAAAAAAAAAAAAAAGAAGTTTTTGTCCGTGCGAACGCAGCCGGCCGGCAGCAAGGAGATCGAGAAAATGGAATTCAACGTGGCAGGCGATTGATCACTTTTACACCACCATTCTCATGCATATATATACACATACACACCACGTCGATGGCGCCACGGAAGAACACGCCATGATCTCAGAAATCTAGAGAGAGAGAGAGAGAGAGAATCGGAGGAACGGAGGCTGTTTTGTGATCGCCGGCAGTGTGAGTTTTCTGTTTGTGTTCTGTCTTCCGTTCCTCTTCAGCGAAAGTATAGAAGTCGTCCGGCCGTGAGAGGTCCGTCGTGGGTGTGTAGGCGTGAGCAGAGTAGTGTTCGGCGGGAGAATTCGCCGGTGGAGGTGTTACAATTTATCGACAATCGGGGAGAGGGGAGTTGTTCGGTTCGACGGGGTGCATGGGTAGGTGAAATCTGTTACCGACAGTGGGTTTTGACGTCGTCGTTCACCCGTGACGGAGGGGATATAAGTGTTCCGGTGGGGGATGGTGTAGGGCCGGTGGTGAGGGCAACGAGGCGTGGGAGGCCTCCAGTGGACGGTAACGGTAGAGAGAGAGAGAGCAAATGGCTGGCCGGAAGTGAACTGAAACAGAAATAGAGACGGTGGCGCAAGCAGGACGAAAAAGAAGAAAGAGGAAGAAAAAAAAAAAAAAAAAAAGGGAAATTGCAGAAACCACCCCAAGAAAATCCAAAACCCATCTCGTAGTCGCCAAACATTTCGGAAACAGGTGAAACTTCAATCGATTATTAATTCTCGTTAAATTAAATTTTAGTTAGTGTTACAAATCCTAAAATCATAATAATTTCGTGACGATTAATTAATTTTAAGTACGTGGTACATAAAATTAGTAACGATTCGGAATATAGGGTTTGCATTGCATGATTAGGATGTTTTAGATAAGATATTAATTTAGACTCTGCCGCTATTAGATTCGTAGACACCGGCGTCCGAATAAAGTGCGGTCAGTGTCAGTTTTGCAAAACGGATATCGAGGTGAGTGTACTGTCTTCTTACGAAACTATTTTTCTATGTATATATATATGATGGAATATGCATTTAATTAGATTGTATGAATTTATAAATGATATGGATCAAGCAGGATTTGGGTGAGTTAGTAAACTGAATTTTCGAAAGATTTCGGTGGTTTTCAAAATGAAGTGGAAAATGAATTTTTGTTGGAATTGGTGAAATCAGACGGTGTTTTAAAAGAGAATAAAAACATATGTTTTTCTAAAAATGCCTGATTTCTAAAAATAAAGGATGAAAAAGTGGTTTTGATAAAAAATTAGACGTTTTCTTTAAAAGAAGATGCAAAATATGATTTTTAGATTTAAAAGTTGGTTTTGAGGAAAAAAAAAAAGATAGACATGGTGATTTGACGATGTTGAGTAGACGATATTTATTGAGTTGTGATTCGATGATGCTGTATTTGATTTGACGATGCCATAGTATTTGTCTATTTCGGTAGAGTGAGGTTATCTGCTTCGGCGGAGTGATGTTATCCGCTTCGGCGGAGTGATGTTTATCTGCTTCGGTAGAGTGATGTTAGACGTTTATACTGCGTAGTGATTATCCGCTTCGGCGGAGTGATGGGTGTTCGTAGGAAGGCATATCCTACGGATGGTACGGTACCGTTGCAAACTCCCGATCGTGAAGTTAAAACGATCATTAGGGCTGGCCAGTGTGTGTGGGTTGGAGGTGTGTGTTTGAGATTGGTGCTTGAGATGTGGTGTTTTACGTATATTGGTTGATTTGATATTATTTATTATGATGATTGGTATGATTTTATACTAGATGGATTTGGATGGAACTTATCTCTATCACTTTATTTTCATTGCTTATATGCTTATGTTTGATCCATACTTAATTGTGGAAATATGTAGAACGTATTAATATTTTTAAAATATTTTACTAAGAAGGCAGTACACTCGCAGGTGCAGCAGTTAGGAGTCGGTCCCCTACTGGCACTAGGTAAAGCTACGTGATGAAGTCATATAGGCGATTGAGAGAAGCTGTCAAAGGCGAACCTATAAAAGGTTCATGGATAGATACTTTTAGGTAAATAAAATTTGGGCCAGGTGTGTCTCCCATAGTAGATGTTTGTATTATACAATAGGTGTATATTGTCATTTGTTTGGATGTTTGGGTATTGGTGATGTCATGTTGTAGTCACGCCCGCCTCGGGATGACGGGTGTCCGGGACGGGTTGTGACACGTATCCCGTAGGATATGCCTTCCTAGCGGGATATAACAACGCTCTGCTGGACTGTATCAGACGGGTAAAACAACGCTCCGCTGGACTAAGCCAAACGGGTGAAACACCGCTCTGCTGGACTGTGCCAGACGAGTGAAAATCCACCACCAATCTCCACCTCACCATCATAACAACAACTCATCTCCACCTCAACAACAACAACTCATCTCCATCTCAACAACAACTCAATAGAAAATATCAACGCTCTGCCGAAGCAGATAAAATCAATAGCATTAACACAACAATAACAACAACATCAAACTACAAATCAATAATATCAACATCTATCTCCAAAATCGATTTAATCCAAATATTATTTTTTCCATCGTCTATTAAAACCAATTAGATTTAACAAATCATTTCTTTCCATTATCTTTAAAAACTAGTGAAAAACCACATTTTCAAATCACCTAAAACCGTTTAATCCATATAAGTTATAAATGCGTTTAGTTTTTAAGTAAACATATTTTCCATCATATATTTGAAAATAAATTTGGCAAGAAGACAGTACACTTACCTCGATATCCGTTTTGCAAAACTGCCACTGACTACACTCTATCTAAACGCCGGTGCCTGCGAATCTAATAGCGACAGGGCCTAAATTAATATCTTATTTAAAATACTCTAATCACACAGTGCAGGCCCTAATTTCCAAAATTTTCCTATTCCCCGCATTCTATATTATTATTCAACAAATATTATTCCGTTTTAGGATATCGAATTTATTCATGTGAACGGTGTCAATGTTTCTTATCGTCATTTCGATATTTCCGATGCTAGTAATTAGTTTCATAATCACTCACGAGACAGTTAAATAGAATTAAATGCATATATTAAAAGTAACAGGAATTCTACCTTTCTTGGATTTTCCGCCGGTCCACGAGATGAGGTTTAGGTTTTATTGGGGTGGTTTGTGTATTTTCCTCATTTTTTTTTTCCTTTCTTCTTCCTTTTTCTTTTTTTCTTTTGTGTTTTCTTTTACTGTTTCCGTTGCTTGTTTGCGTCCAACGGCCGACGACCCAACAGCACCCCACGCCGGACCACCGAACCGACTCTCTCTATTTCGTTTTCTGCACCGCCGGCGACGACCAACGACCTGCCCACACACACCCACACCGCCGGAGGAGCACACACACACACACACACACACACACACAGAGCAGTGGAATTTACACACCCCAACGGCTTCTCCCTCTCTCTCTCTTCCTTTTTCCGTTTTCTGTTTGCTGTTGGGTTTTACCGCCGTCACAACATACACACGCACACTCACACACCAGCGTCGGACCAAGCTCACACTACCGCCACCACTGTTGGACCAAGCTCACACCCATCCACATGAGATCGACGTCAAACACAATCACACCTGTAAGACCCCGATTTCCTAGAGACAAATAGTTTGGTTGCATTTTTATAATATTTCAAAAATAGCAGGGAGGATTTTGAAAACAAAGATGTAATTTAAAAAGTTTAGGGGACCAAATGGTAAACTTTCAAAAACATTAAAATAAAAATTTGTTTTAATTAATAAACTTAACTAAAATGAAGGGGGTTTAAGTGCAATTATATAAACATACTATAAGAGAAGTGGTGGAGATGAGGATCGGGCCCTTAAGACCCTAACTTCCGCGCATATATAGTTATTAGCCGCATTTTAACATTTAGAAAAAAAATGGGGTAGGATGTGTTATTTTGAAATAAAGGGGGTGAATTTATGATTTTAAGAAAAAAATTAAAAACTTGGATGGGGATTTAAATAAAGAACTTAAAGGAATTAGGGGGTGGTTAATGTAAATAGGAGATATATATATATACATACACGAGAACCGCCAGTGGGAACTAGAGATGCAGAGAACCGGACGGAGGCTTTGACGTGGCAAGTTAGGATCAAACGCAACCACGCAACCACCCAATTCATGCAATTCACTTATGTAAGAAGGATTGAGAAGAAAGAAAACAGAAAAAAAAAATAAAAAAATAAAAATAAAAATAAAAAAATAAAAAAATTCCGAGAAAAATAGAGAAAAGAGAGAGAGAGAGGAGAAGGTTTTGTCGTCGCCGGCGGTGTGTTCAGTCCGGTCGTGTGTGGGTGTGCGTCGCCATCATTGTGTGGGGGTTAGGTCGCCGGCAGTCGACGACAATAAGGGAGAGAGAGAGAAGTCGCCGGCGGTAGGCTAAACCAGGAATCAAAAACAGAAAAAGAAAGAAGAAACAGAGGAGAGAGAAAGGTTGGTCCGGCGGTCCGAGGATGGTTCGTCGGCGGTGAGCGTTTCGGTCGGCCGTTCAGCGTGTGTGTGTGTGTATGTGAGTTCGGTTCATTGTCGGTTGTGGGTTGCCTGCGTGGGTTATCGGTAGTTCGCTACGGAGGTGCGGGATCGTCGCCGTCCGTCGCTGACGTTCGGTGAGTGGGTGTGTATTATCGTGTGTGCTTCGGCGGTATGTGGGTGTGTGTCGTGTTTATGGACGTGATCGGTGTAGGGTGGCCGGCGATGGCGTGAGTGATCGTTGAGGGTGATCCGATGGCGAGGAGAGAGAGAGGGGCGGTCGAGCAGAATCAAAACAGAAAAACAGGAAAAAAAAAAAGGAAAAAAAAAAAAGAGAAGAAAAGAGGGAAAATTGCAGAAACCACCCCAGGAAAATCCAAAACCCATCGTGTGGTTGGCAAATGTTTCGGAAATAGGTAAAACTTCAATCGATTATTAATTCTCGTTAAATTAAATTTTAATTAGTGTTACAAATCCTAAAATCATAATAATTTCGTGACGATTAATTAATTTTAGGTACGTGGTACATAAAATTAGTGACGATTCGGTATATAAGGTCTGCATTGCATGATTAGGATGTTTTAGATAAGATATTAATTTAGACTCTGCCACTATTAGGTTCGCAGGCACTGGCGTCCAGATAGAGTGCGGTCAGTGTCAGTTTTGCAAAACGGATATCGAGGTGAGTGTACTGTCTTCTTACCAGACTATTTGTCTATACATATATGTGATGAAATATGTGATTATTTAAACTGTATGAATTTATAAATAATATGGATCAAGCAGGATTTGAATAATTTGGTAAATTGGATTTCGATGGTTTTCAAAAAGGAAGGTGAAAATGAATTTTTGTTGGATTTTGGTGAAATCAGACGGTGTTTTTAAAAGAGAATAGAAAACATCGGTTTTCTAGAAACGCCTGGTTTTCTAAAAATAAAGGGTGAAAAAGTGGTTTTAATAAAATCAGACATTTTCCTTAAAAGAGAGTGTGATATATGACTTCTGGATTTAAAAGTTGGTTTTGAGATAAAAGAGATAGACGTGATAATTAGACGATATTTATTGGATTATGTTTCTCCCCGTAAGAGGTGTGGATTATGTTTCTTCCTGTAAGAGGTGTGAATTATGTTTCTCCCCAAAAAGGGGTGTGGATATTTCGTAGGAAGGCATTTCTACGGATGTTACGGTACCGTTGCAACTCCCGATCGTGAGGTTAAAACAATCACTAGGGCTGGGGCAGTGTGTGTGTGTTGGAGATTGGTGCTTGAGATGTGGGTGTTTTACGTATATTGGTTGATTTGATATTATTTATTATGATGTTTGGTAGAATTTTTGTACTAGATGGATTTGGATGGAACTTATCCCTATCATTTTATTTTCATTGCTTATATGCTTATGCTTGATCCATACTTAATTGTGAAAATATGTAGAACGTATTAATATTTTAAAAATATTTTACTAAGAAGGCAATACACTCGCAGGTGCAGCAGTTAAGAGTCGGTCCCCTACTGGCACTAGGTAGAGCTACGTGATGGAGTCATCTAGGCGATTGAGAGAAGCTGTTAAAGGCGAACCTATAAAAGGTTCATGGATAAATACTTTTAGTTATTATATAGTGGGTGTATATCGTCATTCGTTTGGTTATTTGGGTATTGGTGATGTCATGTTGTAGTCATGCCGGGTGTCCGGGACAGGTTGTGACAACACCGTCGACGATCCAACTGAACAAATGAACACACACACGCGCTCGCTCGCCACTGCCGGAGACACACACACACACACACACACGCACCGCCGAACGACAATACCCACCACCGACTAAAACCCATTTCCCTCTCTCTCTCCTGATTTGTTTCGGTTTGTTTCTGATTTTTCCTTCCTTTGAGATCACGATTTCTATGAATCATTTATGGGCATGAAATTTAGTGCTTCTCTTCAATTACCTCCGGTTGCCACGTCGCTTCTCTCCCATTCTTTCCTGTCTCCGGCTGAGCTCACGGCACACGCACGCACAACATGCACATATATATGTATATGTATATATATATATAAAAATATCTTTTGTTTTAATTACACTTTTCTCCTCTAATTTCTTTAAATCTCCTTTTTAATCCAAATCCAACATTTAAGATTTTATTAAATTGTAATTTCACCCCTAACTAAGAATTTGATATTTATTTTAATCCAAAAATTTACAATTCACATTTTGAAAATTGCTAATTGATCCCAAAGATTTTTAAATCAAATAATTAATAGCGTCAATCACTCTGCTATTTTTTATTATGCTCGAATGCAACTCAATTTGTACGTATAAGAAAGATCGGGGTCTTACATAACCGCTAAACTAGGAGCTCGGTTAGCACAATTATACAACATGATTATATATTTGTCTTTAAAATTGAAACTTGCCCATAGAAATTTAATATAAGCCCCACTAATTTATTTCGATATATAGCGAACCTCAAGAGAAAAAAATAGTCTCCTCTCAATCAATTTTTTAGATCCATTGTCGTGTATAATTGATGAACTGCTTATAATTTTTTTTTTCATATTTTTGTATCATAATGAATACGAAAAGGGTTGTTTACCTTAACACAAATTAAAAAAATATATATTTGTAATAATAACGGTGACTGGTGACATGTATGTAAATGTGATCAACCCCTAGAACTATAAATAACTTCCACTATAATGAGTAATTGGGTGTGGGAGAGTGTATAGTAGGAGATAAGACACTGCCATTAAAATAAATATGAATATGATTGGTGACCAGAAACAAAAATGTGAACGTATGATGGGATACGTGACTGGTTCATATGCACCCCTCGGTACTCAATAAATACCAAAAGATAATAAAAAATACTTAAAATTTACAGATAGTATAGTACATGATCACCAGATTAACACACTTTTACTATTAACTTCAGATATTGGGGTATTTTTTTATGAAGAACCACAATAATACAACATTTTTTTTATACGAACGTTGGGAGAGATGATTTTGAATACTAGACCTTTTACTAGGGAGACAAACTAGATAACCACTAAACTACAAGCGCTCGGTTAGCACAATTATACATGATTATACATTTGTCTTTAAAATTGAAACTTGAGCTTCAAATCTTATCAATGTTCATTCATTCATAGTTACTTTAGGGTCAAAAAAGACCAAAACATGAAGTTGGACCCAATGAGTACTTTCAAAACAAGCATGTATCCTCAACAATGATTGACACCTTCTTCCAATCAATTTCTACTCTCAACTCAAAGCAACTTAAAGGAACAAAACAAAAGGGTTAATAATTGCTTTTTACCCCCTTATATTTTAGTCATATTTCATTTTAATCCCTTTACTGTAAAAACCTACACATTATTCCCTTATACACTCGAATCTGGATTGAAAGAAATAAAAATAAAATTTTATTTTTGTCCATTTCACTTATCTTTGAACGTATTCAGTCAAATTAAATAAAAATAAATTTATATAATTAGAAAGGGGATAAAATGTAGGTTTTAAAAATACAACGAGGTACCAACACAGTGTAACTCAAGTGGTAAGACCCGTTTGAGTTAAAACAGTTGAGAGACCTTTTGCAAGAACAGGAATTTCAGTCTGTGGAAAAGCACTTGTTGGGACTTGAGGGCAGTACGCACTCCAAATGAGATTAGTCTCACACTCTGTATGGACGTGAGGACACTCGTGGATATAAAAAAAAATACACAAAGGTAAAAGGCAATTAACCCGAAAACACATGATATTTAATTTATTATTTTTTAATTCTCAAAAAATAGAATAATTTTTAAGAATCAGAATATATATTAATATTATAATTATTTAATAAATAAATAAAAACAAATGGAGAGCCGGTGGTTAGAGCATCAAATGAGACCCATTTAGGCACTTAGTGTTAAATTAACATTAGAAAGGATGTAGACAAGATGATTCCTTTGAAATCAAATGCTCTCAAATGAAAGAGACACCACATGCTACTTTTTACATTTTTATTTTATTTTATTTTTTCCCCTAAAGTATAGGTTGGGTGTCTATGCAGACCTGAGATTTTATAAAATTTTACAGTTGATCACTTAAGTTTCGCATTTACGAAACGTTAATGATTTTGGACGGCGAACGGGTTATTCACAACACGTGACCTTAGAACAACACGTGACATTCTAATAGTGGATATTTTTATCATTTTATCACTTCACTAAATTTAAGACGTTTTCTCATAACCATCATCCACACTTCTCTCACTCATTTTTATTAAAAGAATCGTTGTTAGAGAAAATATTTTCAGTTCAGTGGAGTAAAAAAAAAAGGCAAAAATAACCCGATTAAAATGTCACGTGCTGACACACAGTCTATTTTTTATCCACAATCATTAACAATATTCTTTTTATTATTATACAGTAAGGTGTGTCTGGATCAGTTTTTTGCCCATATTGACTAATCACCTCCTCAAACGATCTTAAGGGCGTACTCCCCCACATCAGCATAGTGCATTTAAGATTAAATTCAATATTTAATTTCTAAAATACTTTCCAAGAGAGTCGATTTGATTAACAAAGAAAACGAACACATCCCCTTATAAACGTTCCTAATTTTGCAGTATCAAACACAAATATAAAACTCGAGGAACTAAATATGTAATTTAATAAATTTAGTGTCTATATAAACACTCATCCTATACTCCGGGGACCGAAAATTTAATTTTCTCTTTTTTCTTAAATTCTTGCAAAACATTCTTTTATGTTTCGGTTTCCGAATCCTTGCACTAACTTTAAAAACTTTTATTTTTTTATTAATTCCACGGCAACATTTCATATTTAAATTATGGGGTTGGCTATAATACAATTGTCTTTTTAGCTGTATTAGATACAGTCCGAAAAATTACAAAGTCGATTTAAAGAAATTGCAAATTATTCCACTGAAATTACAAGTTCATTTGAGAACTTATAACTTTATAAGTTACAAGTTTTTCTCGAAAAGTTACAAGTTCGTCTAAAATTTTGTAATTTTTTTAAACCGATCTTGTAAGTTTCGTGAGCTATACCGACCGATCTTGTAAGTTTCGCGAGCTATACTGTAACAAAACCCTTAAATTATTTATTTTTTAAACTAGAAGCCTTCTGTGTTAATTTATATTATTATTAAAATACCACCTCCCTCCCTACACATAAAAATAAAATAAAAAAAAATATAGTCATTTTTTTTTCCATTTGAAATTGAAGAAATTATGGAATTAACTTTGAAATTAGTTAATTATATATATATATATATATATATATTAGTCATTTTTTAAATAGTCGTTAAATTAATAAATAACAACCCTTTTAAAATTTATTTTTAATCTTTAAATAAAAAATTAATTATAATTTAATTGATATTTATACATAGTTACTATAAAAATAATTTATTTTTTTAATAAAATTATATAAATATAATTTAATTTTTTTTTTAAATAAATATTACACGCAAAATTGCATATCCAACACAGCCCCCACTTTCCCCGTTAAGTCACCGCCCTGTTTGGTTAGCCGACAATAAGCGAGAAAAACACAGACATTTTCATTTTATTTTATTTTTCTTCAAAACAAGAGCTAAATAGCATTTTCAACCCCCAAATTTAACATCTAGTTCCACTTTAAACCATGATAGGGAGTGGTGGGGCTATTTATGGCCTTTGGTTGACCACCTTCCTTCTTCCAAACCCTAGTAGTGGGCCAGTCGTTTGGCCAATATGCTCACTCACAATCCGACATTATTAGCGAGTGATGTTTTTCACCCTGTCTTCTCAGTAGGACGACTCTATGCTCTTTGAAGTAACAAATCGTGGGACTATTTGGGATTCATCGGGTTTTTGTTGGACCTTTACAGTTGGGCCAACGTGCTCATTCACAATCCGACATTATTAGCGAGTGATGTTTTTCACCCCGTCTTTCTAGTAGGACGACCCTATGCTCCTTGAGGTTATGAATTGTGGGACTGTTTGGGGTCCATTAAGCTTTTGTCGGGCCAACATGCTCACTCACAATCCGACATTATTAGGGAGTGATGTTTTTCCCCCTGTCTTCCTAGTAGGACAACCCTATGCTTCTTGAGGTTACAAATCGTGGGACTGTTTGGGGTCCATTGGACTTTTGTTGGGCCTTTATAGTTGGACTACGTGGATTGGATCTATTGGACCTTGTGAGCCCAAGCCCCGCCTGAGGACCCACCGTCTTTCTCAAGGAATTAAGTAACAAACAAGTAGAATTAAGCACTGATGAGACCGGATTAAAACTAATCCTCCCGTTTTACCAATTTTGGGTTTCTCCCTAATTAGAAATCCCACCTATATATATACAATTGACCACCTTAAGGCTTCAGGTATCTCGATTAACACATTTTTGTCTGTCTTTCCTGGTCTCGACTCAGATACTTACTCTTATGCACGAGAGAATGCATTGGAGAATACCCATGTTAATCTTTCTACTGGTTTCGTCGACTAGGATGGACATCTGGCTAACCAACACCTACTCTGCTCGTCAGATCGGTGAAAAGTAACCCGACTCAACCTCTTTTATCTATTGAAATTTTAAGCACTGACAAGAAGTTTGTCAATGTAATGTAATCAAAGGTTTAGGGTGCGATGTGTAGACAAGTGTAAAGTTTAAGGGTGTGAAATGTAATTTTCAGCCAAACAGAAGTGCTGAGCTCTACAAAAGCATCTGAGCCGTTACCGTACACCTCACTAATTGCAGAGAAACCACCATTTTCGCTCTCTCTCTCCTCTTTCTCTCTCTACAGTTCACAGTTCACATTGATTCTGTGAAGCTCTCTCTCTACTCCGTGCTGCTCTACTGACTCCACAGCAGCCGGGGTTTTGCACGGTGATCATGTGAAACCCTAGCTAGGTTTGGGATTAGGGTTTTTCGGAGACTCACCGTGCTTTCAAATCTGGACTCTATTTGATGGGGAACTGCTGCAGATCTCCGGCTGCCGTCGCCCGAGAAGATGTGAAGTCTTCGAACTTCTCCGGTCACGATCAAGGCCGTAAGGATAAGTCCAGTGCCGGCACTGGCCACGGTAAGAAGGTTATCAGAGTGTTAACCGATGTGTCGAAGGAGAATATCGAGGAGAAGTACATGGTGGACAGGGAGCTCGGTCGTGGGGAGTTCGGAGTGACGTATCTGTGTATAGAGCGAGACACGCGGGAGTTGTTGGCTTGTAAGTCGATTTCAAAGCGGAAGCTCCGGACGGCTGTGGATGTGGAGGATGTGAGGCGGGAGGTGGCGATTATGAAGCATTTGCCGCAGAATTCGAGTATTGTGAGCTTCAAGGAGGCTTGCGAGGATGATAATGCGGTGCATTTGGTGATGGAGTTGTGCGAGGGCGGGGAGCTGTTTGATCGGATTGTTGCACGTGGCCACTACACCGAGCGTGCTGCTGCGGCTGTCACAAGGACAATTGTGGAGGTTGTGCAGCTATGTCACAAGCATGGAGTGATTCACAGGGACTTGAAGCCGGAGAACTTTCTATTCGCCAATAAGAAGGAAAATTCACCTTTGAAAGCCATTGATTTTGGCTTATCCATTTTCTTCAAGCCAGGTGACCTTTGATCTGTTCTCCGATAATGTGAATGAGGATATAGTTAGCTGTATAACTAATGGCTATTATATCTCTTGTTATGATTTGGTATGACGTTCTTGTGTTGGTTGGGTTACATTTATCTACTTTTATTAGCATAATATGTTTTTTCCAAGATCTGAAGAACGCCATGGCCATGGCAATTCTTGTATAACATGAGAAATTCAACCCGACTCAACAATTCTTCTATGGTTTCTATGTCTTGTGAAGTAGTAGTTTCATCGGTAAAGTTTGTCATTGCACTACCATTTGAAGAATATAGTATTGCATACGAACCCCGTTTGATTGGAAAAATTATGTTGTTTGTATACATTTATCGAAACATTTCGAATGTGGTTGGTGTAATTGGAGTTAAACATTTGCATATTAGATTCTTATATACACACTAACATGTTGTCCTGTTCGAAGTTCATATTATTTGTATATAGTGAAAATTATTTTGCCAATATTGTTCACTGCTATTGATGATTTTCTCTCGAGAAGCCCTGACTAAATAGCATAAACCCATTGTCGCTTGCATCCATATATCAAATGGTACCATGATGATGTTCGGTACTTGCATTTGTATTCAACTAGTGGAAAATCCATCCCAATCTCGTATGATGCCTTTCAACACACTTATGCAAGATGAACTTCAAGTTACATTCCTTTTTTTTGTAAAAGAATTGTTCCCAATTGCAGAATCATCTATTTTTCACTTGATCCTAGAGGAAAACCTCCTTCTCTTCTTCCTTAACTGCCAGCATTTCGAGGCTGATTCCTTCATTTACCTTTGATGACAAGATGAAAGCTTCTCTTTGAAGACAAATATTCTAACATGATTTTTCTCTGATTATTCTACCATGTGAAAAGTCTTATCAGAACTTATGAAATATGAAAGGTTATTTCAAGCTTTTCTTCAAATCAAATCCTAGGCAGAGGTTAGTTTTGGTTCCCCTGCTTTTAACTGCTAATTCAGTTGAAGGAGCTTACTGCATTTGGTGGAGGTTGGATGAACCATGGATGGCAATTCCAATTGCCAAATGTATGTTTTTGAATGCGTATCAGGATTTCCAATCTTTACTTGTTTACTACTGTGGTAAATGGTTCTACTTGCTCTCTGTCTCTGCCTTCCCTGATAGATGTGAGTGGAGTGATAACATTCTGTGTACTCTACCGATTGCCTCAGTATGTTCATTATTCAAGTAATCTGAAAGATTGAATCTCACTCATATCATGTTTTCATTCTTAAAATTATAGGTGAGAGGTTTTCTGAGATTGTTGGAAGCCCATATTACATGGCCCCAGAGGTGCTCAAGCGGAGCTATGGACCAGAGATAGATATATGGAGTGCAGGAGTAATTCTCTATATCTTATTGTGTGGGGTTCCTCCGTTCTGGGCTGGTAATATACTGCTGGAATCTCTCTCTCTCTCTCTCTGATGACGTCTTTAGGATGAATTCAACGTGCATATATTCCCTTTTTAATTGGTCTGAAACAAGTTTTGGATTCTAATGCAGAGTCTGAACAAGGGGTTGCGCAGGCCATTTTGCGTGGAATAATCGATTTCAAGAGAGAACCTTGGCCAAATATTTCAGAAAGTGCAAAGAGTCTTGTCCGTCAAATGTTGGAGCCTGATCCAAAGCTGCGACTTACTGCAAAGCAAGTGCTTGGTATGTAGGCTCTTGCTCCTTCTTGACTTTTATAGTGTTAAAAAGGCCTTGTATCTTTATATATCTTGGGTTCAGTTCTGTCTTTTCTCGTTTACCTGTCACATACATTCCTTGGTTTTTTCTGCATCTCTGTCATAAAAGTAACATTACTTCTAGGTTGTAAACATGCATGTGCATTAGAATACTGCCTGCTTATCTCGTATTCTCTTCCTAATCTGCTTTGAAGTTTGAGCTTTTTATTCACATAGAACTTCAACAAAATGAACATTTTAGTTGCCTGTATATAGGGGCAAGGCTGCGATGTTCTGACCCTCTCTAGACCCCGGAATGGTGTAAGCCTTCGTGCACTGGGCTCCCTTATATATAAACCCTACATATGACTTCAACCACTTACGAAAGCTTAACCTTCTTTTGTTGATTTGAGAGCTGATGCTAGTATGCTACTCTATGGTTCCCAGTTGTTTTGCAACCGATCTTAGTTATACCAATTCCCTTGCTACTATGCTGTTTTCGTTTTAGTTCTCCTCTTCTACTAGTCTACATCTCATCTATATGGTAGGCGTAAGATTTACTACCTTACTGTTGGGGTTATATTTTGGCCATTTCGACCCCCTGCGGACACCTTTTACTTATCCTTTTGGGCTATCGTTTATAATCCAGTATAGGCACTCCCATTTGATACCATAATATTTCTCAAGCAAACACTATTTGATGCAATGGAAATTCTTGGGACGCCAAGTGTTTTTTAGCATGAAGGATATATAGGATTAAACATTAGGCATACCACATAATAAATCTTCAATATTGTTCCCTCTCACCAATCTAAGTTGCTGGAACATTTATTAATCACAAAGGTCTATGGCACAAGTAGTAAGGTTGCTCTATTGTTACCTGGACGTCACAGGTTCAAATCTTGGAAACAACCTCTCTATATACAGGGGTAAGCTGCGTACGTCTGACCCGCCCCAAAACCCGTAATGGCGGGAGTTTTCGTGCACTGGGCTTTCTTTTATTAAGAAGGAGATTAACATAACAACTGGCAATCAATCTAGTTGGTCATTATAAGGGGGTAGGTACTCCGACTTGGTAATATTTCAATACATATATCTGTGCGCGCACGCACGAACGAGTGTATGTTTGTATTAATATTTATATCAGTTGTCAAATTAATTACCCCTTCGCAAGTCTATCTTTGTTGTACACGTGCTAAACTATGAGTTTGTAGTTGTTGCATTTAAACATGCTTGTTTGACCTTTGTGTTCTTCTCTCGACAGAGCATTCTTGGCTCCAAAATGCTAAGAAGGCTCCAAATGTGCCTCTCGGAGACGTTGTCAGGTCAAGACTTAAGCAGTTCTCATTGATGAATAGGTTCAAAAGGAAGGCCTTGCGGGTTCGTTTATTGCTTTTACTCATTTATGTATTTTTAAGTAGAGTTTTTCTGTATTAACGATTCTGGAGACATGAAATTACGTGCTTCTCCATGCAGGTTATTGCTGATTTCCTGTCTGTTGAAGAAGTTGAAGACATTAGAGAAATGTTCAAGAAGATCGACACTGATAATGATGGGATTGTGTCAATTGAGGAACTAAAAGCTGGACTTCAAAAATTCGGTTCGCAGCTGGGTGAATCTGAAGTGCAATTGCTTATTGAAGCAGTGAGTTTCTTAAACACCTGAAAGCCTTTTTAAGTCTTATCTATTCATATTTTCATTAACAGTCCCCGCCCTTCTATATAGTTTACTGTCTACATGATTTTATTACTGATTTAGATGTCACTTTTTGAGTTTAGCCGCTGTTTCTGTGGTTCACCCTGAGCCCTAGGGTTCTCACCTGAGGACAGCTGGCTTTGCAAATGATGTTCAAAGTTGGCTCTGTCCCAACAATATACTGGTGATATACACACACACACACACACACACACACGAAATAACAACTAAGCCTTTGTCCCACTTATGTAGGGTCGGCTATATGAATTCGTTTACGCCACAGTGATCGATCAAGGGTCATCCCTTCAGTCAGGTTTAATGTCATTAAATCAATTCTAATAGTTTCGTCCAACGTCTTCTTAGGTGCCCTTAAACTAAATCACATTTTTTGACTGGTGCTTCAACGGGTCTTCTATACACATGCCCAAATCATCGTAAACGATTTTCTCTTCTCTTCGATAGGTGCTATTCCTAAATTCTCTCTAATAGTTTCATTCTTAATTTTATCCATGCTCATCTTCTTACTTATCCACCGCAGCATCTTCATTTTTGTCACCTCAATTTTCTGGCCATGTGTTGTTTTTACTGCCCAACATTCTGAACCATACAAGAGCTCTGGTCTTATAGCAGTTTTGTAGAATTTTCTTTTAAGTTTCAACGGAATCCTACGATCACAAATCACCCCAACTGCACTCTTCCACTTTAATCAACTTGCCTTGACTCTATGCGTAATATAATCTTCGATTTCACCATTGCTCTGAATCATTGAACTTAAATATCTAAAATTATAAACTTTTGGCACCTTCCCATCTCCAATTTTGACCGCACCAACATCTCTCTGACTATTACTAAAATTGCAATGCATGTATTTTGTCTTGCTTCGACTAACCTTCAAACCTTTAGATTCTAAAGTTTCTCTCTATCTTTCTAACTCAGTGTTAAGACCTATTCTACTTTCGTTAACTAATACTATGTCATCTGCAAACAACATACTCCAAGGTACTCCATCTTGAATATGTTTTGTGAGCTCATCCATCACTAGAATGAAGAGGGAAGGACTTAAAGATGATCCTTGATGTAAGTTTATATTAATAGGAAATGCACAAGTATTTCCGATAGTTGTCAAAGGCGCGCCTGGGCGCGCCTAGGTGCTAGGTGCTAGGTGCAGCGAGTCGAGGGTTCTGCGCCTAGACGAACCCTAGGCGACGAACATCAAGAAGGCAAGCGCTTTGTGAGCCTAGTCGACTGTCGCGACTCTGTTTTTTTTTTTTTTTTTGCGTTAACCCTAGCCCATGATGTTCGATAAAATACCCAGATCCCTTAACTAGCCTCCCATGAAGAGCTCCTTTGTGTTCTCCTTCGATTTCAGTCTCGATTTGATGTTCGATTTTAGCCTCAATTTGATCTTCAATGTTCGATTTTTGCTTTGCATACACTTCGATTGCTCTTCTCCTTCGATTTCTCCTTGGAATTCGTCTTCTCCATCTATTTCACCTTCGAATTCAGCTTCGAATTAATCTTCTCCATTTCGTTGCTGCTCGACGTCGTTGCTATGCTCCGACCAGGCTACTTCTCGTTGCTGCTCGCGTCCAGCTATGCGCTCTGTCATTTAATAGTTATTTAATAATTTTTTTTTTTGGGTGTGTGTGTTAAGTATTTGTTAACATAATTTAGTTAACAAAATTTAATTAAGTAATTTTTGTACTGCTCTTTTTGTTCCTTGATTGTTTGAGTGATTTAGTTTAGTTAACAAAATTTAGTTAAGTAATTTTTTTTGGGTACATATTTATTTAAGTATCTGTATTTGTTAACATAGTCTAGTTGTGTACATATTTATTTAAGTATTTGTATTTGCTCTTTGTTCGTGGATGTTTGTAGAATTCTATTAGGAGTTTCTGAATGGAATACTTAGATTTTTGATGGATTGAATTTATTTGAAAATTTTATTAGTTAATTATTCTTATTTATTGTAATTATTTTTATTTATTGTCTCACATGCTACTCTCACTTGAGAGTGTGTTTTATTTTTTATAATTGAAATTTAGTCATAGTTTTAATTTTAGATTTGCAATATATTAGTGCTATATATTATTTTTTATTTATTTTTAAATGATGTGTGTCTAGCGTCGCTTAGGCTAGCGCCTCGACTTACGCCTAGCGCCTAGGCTCCGGGGGACCTCGTGCGCCTACAGCCTTTAACAACTATGGTATCTCCTCCTCCTGTTCGAACATTAGTGACTATACCTTCATATATATCCTTAATTACTTCGATGTACACATTGGACACCTGTTTCTTTTCTAGCGTACGCCACAAAACTTCTCTGGGTACCCGATCATAGGCTTTTTCCAGGTCCACAAATACCATATGTAAATCTTTTTTCTTTTCTCTATATTTTTCCATTAATCTCTTAAGTAAATTGATAGTTTCAGTGGTTGATCAGCTGGGGTATAAATTCAAATTGGTTATTTTTTATGCTCGTTTCATGTCTTATTATATATTCTATCACTTTCTCCCATAGTTTCATAGTATGACTTATGAGTTTTATGCTTCGATAGTTCGTGCAATTTTGAACATTCCCTTTATTTTTATAGATGGACACTCAGATATTCCCCCTCCAGTTGTCAGACATTCTCTTAGTCCTCAAAATGTCATTGAAAAGTCTAGTCAACCACTCTATCCCAATATCTCCTAAACTTTTTCACATCTCCATAGGGATTTCATGTGGCCCTACTGTTTTTCCAATGTTTTTCTAATCCTCATCTTCTTTAGTATTATTCTAACTTCAGAAGCTCTACTTTTTCTATGAAACCTATGAATCCTATCTGAAGATACGCTAGGTAGCTCTAATCTAGATTTTCTGACATTGTTCTCATTAAATAAATTAGAAAAATAACTTTCTCATCGTTCCATAATCTCTTCATCTTTCATCAGGACCTTTTCATCAGTGTCTTTGATGCATCTGACACTTCCAATATCTTTAGTCTTTTGTTCACGTCGCCTAGCAAGTTTAAATATATCCTTCTCTCGCTCGTTTGTGTCTAACTTTTGGTACAAATTATTGTACGCCCTAAATTTTGATTCCTTAATTACTTTTCTCGCCTCCTTTTTTGCATGTTTATATTTATCCAAACTCTCTTAAACATTTTTGCCATTCTTTATAGGCTATTTTCTTGTCCCGAATGGCTTTTTGGACCTCCTCATTCCACCACCAACTTTCTTTATATCATGATTCTCCTCCTCTACAAACTTCTAAAACTTTTCTTCCCATTTCTCTAATACGACTGGCCATATCACTCCACATTTTGTTCATATCCTCATGTCTCTTTCATAACTCATCATTGACAATTTTATTCTTAAACAACTCCATCTTTTCACCTTTTAGATTTCTATAACGTATCCTTGCATGTCTACTTATCTTAGACTCCCGTTTCCATCCCTGAAACTTCAAATCAGTTACCATCAATCTATGTTGGGTAACAATACTCTCTCCGAGTATGACTTTACAGTCCTTACATATTAAACGATCACTCGTTCTAGTAAGGACGAAATCTATCTGACTATTCCTCTGTCCACTCTTAAATGTGATAAGGTGCTCATCCCTCTTCCCGAAACATGTATTTAGAAGGACTGAATCATACGCCATGAAAAAATCTAAAATCATGTCACCAATTGCATTCTTCTTTCCAAATCCATAACCACCGTGTATTTTCTCGAAAGTCCCAATTTCATTCCCTACATGTCCATTCAAGTCTACCCCAATAAATATTTTTTCTTGGTTCGGTATGCTTTGAACAACTTCGTCTATCTTCTCCCAAAATTCTCGTCTAACATTTTCTTGCAATCCAACTCAGGGAGCGTACACACTAATAACATTAATCACTTCCCCTCCAATCATCAGCTTCATAATTATCATCTTATCGCTAATTCTCCTAATATCGACCACGTTATCCTTGAAATCCCTATCTACCATGATGTCCACCCCATTCCTATGTTTGTCCTTCCCCGTATACCATAATTTATACCCCGTGCTCTTAATTGCTCTAGACCTCTCTCCAATCTACTTAGTTTCCTGCAAGCATAGAATATTAATCCTTCTCCTATTCACCACGTCTACCAATTCTCGTGTCTTACCTGTTAACGTTCTATATTCCAAGTTTCCAATCTAAGCCTATTCTCATGAACTAACTTCTTTATCCGCATCCATCCACCATAATGCGGCAACCCTCGCTCATTTGATACCGTATCCGGGTGAAAACACAGTGCATCGCTTCCGGGCGACGCCCTAGCCCACCCTCACTCATTCTTCACTACATCCGGGTGGTGGAAATGTAGCGCGTCGCTAGTGAGAGTGAGAGAGAGAAAGAGGGACGCATATGAGAAAATGAAGAGAGGTGAGAGGCACCGGGAATTAAGTAATTAACCCTAATTCCTGTAAAGTTTTATTTCTCTTTGATCCAACGGTCCAAAATATTCTCTTGTTTACGTTCACCTAATGGCTGGAAATGTTTAAAAAATGTAAAACATGTTGGTATTTGTATAATAGATTATAGATGAATTGTTGGATCTAAATTTTAATCCGACCGTGTAAAATATTTCATGAGATAGAAACTAAACTGTTTTATTATATAGGTATACTAGTATATCCCATGCCTGAAGCAGCGGATTGAAGGGTAGAGAGAGATTGACACTATGAGAGGAGTAAGTAGCGTGCTGAGAAACATGTAGAATTCAAGGGGAAGAGAGAAAGAGCGAGAGAGAGGGAGGAGAGGGGGCCAAGAGAGGAATAGTTAGGGTGTTGGAAATTGGCGGTATAGGGTTTATGTTTTGATCTTGACCCTTGGATCTAAAATTTGATCCATTGGTAACAAATATCTGAAATGTAAAATATGTCTTGATTTATGAAAACGACTAGGGATTCCTTGTGCCTAAAGGCGCTATATTGATTTTTCTAATTTATAAATGTAAAAAAATACTAAATAATATAACAAATTTATTAAATACAAATATAAAATTTAAAGGGTAAAAAATTTAATTTTATTTAACCGTTTTGGAAGTATGAATTAAATTTTTGTGAGAGATTTTGAGATGGGTTGTTAGTTTATTAGAGATATGATATAAGTTTATAAGAATTTAAAATGGTGTTTGATCTCAACCGTTGGATGTATAGGTGATCCAACAGTTCAAAACGTCTCAAATGTAAAATGTGTCTTGATTTATAGAATAGCTATGCGTTTATATCAACAGTTCATATCAAATGCTAAAGATTTTTTTTGTTTTTGCTAATAGGTAGATACTAACGGAAAAGGAACCCTGGACTATGGCGAATTTGTTGCGGTTTCCCTTCATTTGCAAAGGATGACGAACGATGAGCATATTCGCAAAGCTTTCTCATACTTCGATAAAGATGGCAATGGCACAATTGAGCCAGATGAACTTAGAGATACCCTGATGGAGGATGGTGATGATGATTGTACGGATGTGGCTAATGACATTTTCCAAGAAGTTGACACAGACAAGGTAAACAATGAATACCTAAAGCTTTGCCTTTTCTTCTATTAGAGATTTTCCGTGCCTAATGGCACTATATCGGTTTTCAAATTTATAGGTGTAAAAAAATAATAAATAATATAACATTGCTAATAAAGTAACATATAAAACTTACAGGGTACAAAATCTAATTTAATTCAACCGCTTTGAAAGTGAAGGTGTGAAAATTTTAGGCAGGAATTTATACCCTCCTAAATATTTCATCGACTCATCCCAACCATCCATTCCCCTTAAGTTAATTCAGGCCCAGAATAAAATGACATTTTAAAAAAGTCTTGATTTGTTAATAGATTTTAAAACATTAGCAACTTTTAAAAAATAGCACTTCTACCCATAAAACCTCTTAAGAGAAAATAAAAATAAAAAGTTAATCCTTGGAGGTTGTTTGGTTCAAAACTTAGAGTACGTATTCTTTGTTTTCGCTTTGGAGACAAAAAATTCGACTACTATTTTTACAACGGCCCAAAAATTATTTTATAAGAATAATTTTCAGAATTCTTAATAGATCAGTCAATCACATTGACCTTTTATATATATATATATGTTGTACTTTTATTATTTAAAAAAATATTTTTTTCTCTCTGCTCATGTCTCTCTTACATACACATATTATCAATTAATCAAATTAATCACATCGATAATCTCTCGTAGCACATTTTCAAAAAATTCCAATCAACCACTTCACTTCTAATTTTTATTTACTTATTTTTAACTCATTTTAATAAAAATATTGTTTTTAAAATTTTTCAAAACCCAAACCAAACAATTTTTTACAATTTTCAAAAACTGTTTTTGAAATCTATTTTCAAATTCTAAACCCATTAGATCCTTAAAATTTCACTATCCCCTCTAATTTTCAAAAAATTCCAATCAGCCACTTCACTTTTATTTTTTTTTTATTTATTTTTAACTCATTTTAATAAAAATATTGTTTTTAAAATTTTTCAAAACCCAAACCAAACAATTTTTTACAATTTTCAAAAACTGTTTTTGAAATCTATTTTCAAATTCTAAACCCATTAGATCCTTAAAATTTCACTATCCCCTCTAATTTGCATAAATCTATAGTGAACCCCAGAATTTTTTTTGGGGGATCTTAGTATATAATAGTCCTTTACTTTTGGAGTTTTAATTTTTTTTGTTCTATTTACAGTAAAATTTTTTTTAGTCCTACCAATTTATTTTCAGCTCATGTTTTAGTCTTTAGTTAACATTAACTATGATATCAAATGCAAATTTACTTAACACTAACTCGATAGATTCAATCCCGTCAATATTAACTGAATGACTAAAATCTTATTCAAAGAACTAAAAAGAAAAAAGAAAACTAGGAATAAAAATTAAAATTAACTATCTTTAAGGACAATATCTCTCAAAAAAATAAATTAATAATCATTTTTTTTTTTTTTTAATTTTTATTACCAATCCAGGACGGGAAAATCAGCTACGATGAGTTTCTGGCGATGATGAAAACTGGAACAGATTGGAGAAAGGCTTCTCGACATTATTCAAGAGGAAGGTTTAACAGCCTTAGCCTGAAGCTAATGAAGGACGGTTCTCTTAACTTGGGGAAAGAGTAAAAGTATGCAAATTTCATTTCTTTACCCCCCCAACCCCATGCTACCCCATCCCATATATATACGCTTTTTTTTTTTTTTGTGATTATTTCCGGGTTTTTCATTGATCAGCCGCCGTCCTTTACAAGGAGCAAAGAGAGAGAGAGAGAGAGAGGTATGTCTTTAATTTTTAGGGTTTGTGATTATTTCTGGTTGACACCGTGAAAAAAAAAAATTGTAGGGACTGGGTGTGCTTAGAATTTGAAACATGTCTCTGCACATTCACGAACCGTAACCTGTTTTTATTAACTTGCACCCGCACTTGTTACATTTAACATGTGTGCTGTGTTCATGTTAATTTCAACTGAATTTCCACGTATTGCTGATTTGGGTTCGGATCGTGTTTTATGTGCCCTTATGTTTGCGATGGAACTACGTAGGTTGCGTTTGGTTGTACTGAATTGGACTTTAGGATCGGAAGTGGAAATGAACTAAGGTTCCGTTTGGTTTCATGGTATTGGCACTTCGGAATTGGAATTTTAAAAATGAATGCGTCATCTCTAATTCTAATTATCGACCTCCAATTCTGTGCAACCAAACGCTACCTTAGGTAAGGTAGCGTTTGGTTTCATGGAATTGGAGGTCCGGAATAGGAATTGGAAATGAACCCAGTGTAAAAACTTGAAAACGTCTCATCGATCATTTCTAATTCCAATTCCGATCCAATTCTTTACAAACAAAAACCACCTTAGGTAGCATTTGGAAGCGTTGAATTGGAATTAGAAATAACCACATGTAAAATTTTAAATTCTGGAATGGGCTCGTTTCTAATTCCAATTCCAAGCCCCCAATTCTGCCCTTCTAGGCCCTACCTAAGGTCGTGTTTGGTTGTAAGGAATTGGAGACTCGGAATTGGAATTGGAATTAGAAATGAACGCAAGCAAATTTACAGATTTTTATATGCAGTCATTTCTAATTCCATTTCTTAGGTTTCAATTCCATGCAACCAAACATGAGCTTATGTTGCTCTGGGGAGTACGGAATTGAACCCTCAAAATAGGAATTAGAAATGGCAGCATATAAAAATATAAAAATTTAACTAAGAGGTGTTAGTTTGGTTAGTAAAGGCAAATGACTTATTTTCTTGTTAATCAGGGTTTTACTCTTTTGGGGAACACTTTAGGAATTAAATTTTGAATTTAATTCTGAATGGCAGAATGTGCCTCTAAGATTGTCTAGTTAGGTGATTAGTCGGGTTGCGCGTAAGCTGATTTGGACATTTTATCCCCCAAAAAAACCTAAAAAATTGATGGTGTTGAAACAAAGTGGTTATTTTTTATTTCAATTCGAAGGCGCTCCCCCTCTCATTTTTGTAATTGTCTTTTTCTTTTCTTCATTTTAATTTCACTTTGCACCCTTGAAGTTTTGGTGTTCTTAAATTTGTCATCACAATGGATATTTGAAGTTTTACTTTTGTTGCATTTTATCTTTTGAATTAGTCAATTGAACTAAATTGATAATGAAAAAAAAAAAAAAAAAACCCTTCAAGGAGACTAATCAAAAAAATTAAAACATCGATGGCTGAAGTGAAGTTGCATTCGAACTTTGGGGGTATAGAGTGCCATTAATCTTTTGCTTTGAAAATGGATAGAAGTCTACACACACATAGAATTTACCAACAAGGTGCGACTTAAGTGGTAAGACTTGCTTGAGTTAAAATAGTTAAGGGGTCCCTACAAAGTTGAAGATTTGAGCTTACGAAAAAATATTTTTTGGGAGGGACAGTCATGCAATCCGGATGTGATTAGTCTTACACCTTATACGGGTGTGTGGACACTCGTGGGTATACCAAAAAAAAAAATATATAGAATTTAATAAACTCTCATCACTTGTCTTTTTTCTTTTTATGTGAAAAGACAATGTATATATCTCGAAAGTAATAATTTTAAATTAATTGTTTATTTGTTTATAATTTTAAAATCACTGTCGGCAAATAATGAGCTAAATAGTGTTTGTTAGGCTTTTGGCTAAACGTAAGGCATATGACCTCAAAAAGTGTGACACATTTCAATACGACAATGTAAAATTTGGGTGGTGTTAATAAAACAATGACAATGTGTCGTGTTTGAAGCTGTCAAACATAGTATAATTTGCACGAGGGCTGTTGGGGTGTGTGTGTGTCTCACATTTTTTTTTTTTTTGTCTATTTTTGAACATTCCCAAGTCGGCAAAAAAAAAAAAATGTTAAATAATGAATTTAGTGGGTTTTCGCTTAACAATTCACAAAGATAATTATTTTTTGTTCGTACAGTTCAGGTGTTGGAGTAACCTAGAATGACTGGTCTGAGAAGTAAAAAAAAAATTGGCTTACTCTTTTTTTACTTGAGTCAAAATTACAATTCGAACGGAAAGGCAAATTGATGTTGTGTTCGAAAAATCTGCGAATTTAGATTTCCTTATTGTAAGAAAACAGAGAATTTGAAAAAAGACTGCCTTATCTTATTTTATCATATTCAGAATTTTCACTCAACTTTCCCGGAGTTCATTATCTAGGGATCAAGGGCGGCTTTAGAGTTTATGGCAAATCAGTATAGCTATCATTCTTCTGACAAAACAACAGAATTGGAGTCGATAGCAAAAGTCAATGCTAAATAATTTTTTTCTTTTTTCAGAAATTTGAAGTTATAGTACGACATAAAAATCAATGTCATTTTTTTATGTAAAAAGTTGCAGTTTCATGTTTTACAGTGATTTTGGAGATCCAAGAGGTGTTAGTCTGATTGGTAATGGGAAGTGTTTACTTTTCTTGTTAACCCAGTTTTCACTCTCCTGAGGAGCAATTCAAGAATTAAATTTTGAATTTAATTCTGAATGTAGTAGACCAATGTAGAGGAGTGCTCCCTTAAGATCATCTGGGAAGATGATAAGTCGAGGTGTGCGTAAATTTTCTGGATATATTTTACCGTAAAACGAACATTCACTGAAATGACTCCCAACCTCAAGTGGATTGCAAAATTAGGAATTCATGGAAAAAAAAAAAGAAGAAAAAATAGAGAAGAAAAAGGGAAGTGTGATTTGTTTTATAGATCAATTCAATGATTTATTTATTTTTAATTATGGTCCACTGAATTTGGGTACCGAGGATGGGTTGAGAATGGGGCTAGACTTTAAGAGGCAAGAGACTTTTACCTCCACGTGAATGGATTATGTTAGATGTTTATGCAAGCACATGGGGGTTGGGATGGGGGTGGGGCTAGATGTAGAATATTGTATATATAGAGGAATTTATGTAAAACAAATCAAAATATGTTTTTGTTTTTTTTCATCTGTACCTTTAGGTGCGGGTTACACGCTAGTATATATATAAGATTGTTTGAATTCCAGTCTAGAAAATAAATATAGAAAAAACAGTCTAACAATCCTATTATTACAACCTAACTCCTTTAAAATAGAGAAATAGGTGTAGAATATTGTATATACAGAGGAATTTATGTAAAATAAATCAAAATATGTTATTTTTTTTACATTTGTACGTTCAAGTGCGGGTTACACGCTAGTATATATATAAGATTGCTTGAATTCTAGTCTAGAAGATAAATATAGAAAAGACAGTCCAACAATCCTACTATTACAACCTAACTCCTTTACAATGGACAAGTTCTTGGCACCCAACACAATCATGTCACACTCAAATACATATATCTATATCTATCTATCTATATATATATATATATATATATATATATAGATATAGATATAGATATAGATATATATATAGGTAGAGAGTGAGTGAGAGTGGTTAAGATGCCCATTGTCATATTTGATTTGAACATAATTAGATTTATAATTGGAGCAATCAACGATAGATTCAGAAACTTGATTGGCGAGGTAGACCTATTTTTTTTTTAAAACAAAATGTTTGATGAAGATTTGCAGCTTTCAACTGTTTTTCGTTTCGAAGAGTATATGAATATAAGTCTGATATTTATGAAGTCAGGATAGATCCGTTGTCCCACTTAAGTAGGATCGGTTACATGAATCCATTTATGCCATAATGAACGATTAAGGGTCATTTCCTTAGTCAGGTTCAATGTCATCAAATCAATTTTAATAGTCTCGTCCCAAGTCTTCTTAAGCCTCCCTCTCCCTCTAGTAGTCTCATGTACTTGCACTAAATCGCATTTTTTTACTGGTGTTTCTATGAGTCTTTCTATTCACATAACTCTTACTGTGGGTGTTTTATGCTTTATTTTTTACACGACCGGTCCTAAGCTCGGGTAAATGAGGAAGGTTGCGTTAGGTAGTTGATAGCCAAAGTAAAATTTTGCCAAAACTCTTATGACATGAATCCGAATACATTTTTAATGATTAATTTTACAAAATTAGGCGGGATTTAAGTCTACTTCATGCATCCAATAATCGACAAAAATTTTAGGGAGATTTTTGGGAGGTCCCAAGATTCCAAAAATAACTTTCTAAGAACCGTCTCATGTGTAAAAAAATTACTGTTACAAGACTCCATAAAATAGTATTTTTATGAGATGGGACTTTTGGGAGAATTTCCCCTAAATATTTTATGGTTAGGGACTAAAGTGCAAAATATAAAAAGTTGATACCAAATTGAAAGTTGATATTTTGGAAGTATATATTTGATTCACTAGTTATTATCTCCGTATATTTATTCTATAAATCATGATATATTTAACAATTTGATATATTTTGGACCCATAAACTAAATATCTAACAGCTAAAATTAAATAGTTCTAATAGATATTTTCAGCCTTTGGATTAGATCCAAAGATTGAGAGTAAACAAATTTTATATCATATAATATCTCTAACAAACTAATGATCTATCTTAAAATATTTCACACAAATCTATATAATAAATAGGATATAATTTTTTTTGTAAGGAGTCGTTCGAAAAATTCAAATTCACACTGCTAAGATTGTTAAATTAAATAATTTTTTTAACCATTCAAATTTTATATTTATAATTAATTGATAATTTTTTTTTATATAAATTAGATAATTAATATAGTACCTTTAAATTCGGAGAATATATTATTTTAAACCGAAAAGTCACACATTTCAATCTTCTTCTATGGATGTGGGACAAACCCTATCTTAAAGTGACATTTTCACTATCATATATATACATATACACATATATATTTTCTATATATACATAGTTTGAGTTTCACACGCATCTCTTGATGTTTAAACTCCCATAGTGAGCCAAAAAAATGATTTAATAACTTTCCTTAGTGATTTATGTTGCTAGGATGATATAAGAAATGACACAATATATCACTATTTAGCTAATGTTTTCAAACAAAGAATTAATTTAATTTTTTTTTTAAATTTTATATTGAAATTTAGAGCATCTTAAAAACGGATATAAAAAATGAAAAATAGTACTCGTCTATTGGATACTAAAAAGAAAATGATTAATCTGGGATAATTTTTCAACTAATAGTCAAGATTTTTAAAGATTTTTGATACTTACTATAGCCTCGAATTTTTCTCATTGATGTTTTAGTTTTGCAGTCAGTTCCTGAAGTTTGATTTTTATCTTTAATTAGTCCAATTAATATAATTCAGTTGTTTTAATTGGTAAAACAATACCACATTCACCACACATTTTTTTTTCAATTATGATACATATGCAATGGCAGAATCACATCAGGCAGAGGGAGAACCGAAGTCCCCCTTCAATTTTGAAGAAAAATTTATTTTTATCCTCATATTTTCATAAAAATTCAATTAAAACCCTAATTTTTTTTTTTACAAAACCTTCCCTAATTTATATAAATATTTAATAAACATCTATACAAACTCAACTTTTCTAGATACGCCGTTGTACATATATTGCTCTGTCAAGTTCATATTCGTCGATTGTAAAGCAAAAAACTCAAATTCTAGAGTTTAGCGTTTAGGGTTTAATATATATATATCGTATTCCTTATAAAAAAAAAAAAAATTATCGTGAAAATTAAAATATAAAAAAATATATTAAACTTGCACTCAAACATCACCTCATTAATATACAAACAAAAAAAAGTGATTGGTGCTATCTCTTGTCTAAGAATCCGACAAATTAATCATAAAATAAAAAAGTGAAAGAGATGCAAGAGAGAAGAAAAATAGAAAAGGAGTGGCCTAGAACACTCATCGTATGGTAGCCTAAATTGATGGGTCTCTTCTTAGTCATAATATATATATCTCTCTGTCTATATATAAACACGTGCTTTATATATATATATATATATTTTATTTTTTTCTAAATATTTGACACGTGATGTAATAATTTTCTCATTTAGTGATTCTGGTTTGGTTACATCCATGTCGGCCAGGAAAGCATTGTCTTAAAAATAGATAATGCATTAAATTAACACTTTTAACCCCCCAAAAAAACAACTTTATTGATTTAGTCCATACTAGTTTGATTTATGCTTTAAACTTTTCTTGATTTTTTTTTTCATTTTAACCCTTTAAGATACTACACTTTAATTTTGGCCCTAAAAAATATAGGTATAATTTGCTGTAAAAATACCTAATTATAAAATTAAATGTTCTGATTAATATATAATTAAAAATTAAAATGAGTATGGTAAGGTAATTATTTTTATTAAAATATTTAATTTTTTTTTTTTATTTTAAAAGATTATTTATTTGGGTTAATTGATATAATTAAATAATTAATTAATATCTATATTTTTTTGGGTATAGCCATGAGTATCCCCACACCTACACAGAGTGTGAGATTAATCTTGTTCGGGATGCGTGGGTGTCTCTCCCAACATATCTATATATGATGGATTTAATTGATAAATTATTAAAATATTTTCTAAATATTTTCATCACACTCAAAAAAATAAAATATTCTTGATATTTATTTCTCATTATTCTTTTTTATTTTACAATAAAGTGTGTCTATGTCAATTCATATGCACCTCGACTGATTATCTTTTCGAAAGAAATGGCGCATTCCCTTATATCGGTCTACTGCATACATGTTCAAATTCAAATTGGTTTATTTCATACGGGTATGTTTGGTTAGAAAGACGGGAAAGAAAAAGGAATAAGAAAATAAAAAAGAAAATATTTTTATCCATCGTGAAAGAAAAATTATTTTCCTTAGTGTTGTTTGGTTGGGAAGAAAAATAAAAGGATAAAAAATAATTTAGTTTAATATAATTTACTATTTTGCCTTCATATATTTCAAAAATAAATTAAAAAATCAATTATTAATGGTGTAATTGTAATTTTGATATCTAAAATCATTTCTTTCCTCCCAAATTTGGGAGGAAAAAAAATTTGTCTCAAAATTTGTGTTTTATCTTCTATTTTTATTCTCTTTTTATTTTATTTTTTTATACCAAATACAATTTTTTTTTATTTCTCTTTCTATTTTTTTATTTTCTATCCATATCAAACAGAGTCTACCGGTTTAAATTCAAGATTTAATTAGTGATAGATATCATGGAAGAACACGCGTACGGACAACTATTTGACAATTACTGTCATCTTTCAGGCCATGCAGACAATTCAAACAACTAAAGCCAGTGGCCTTGCCTTTTCACCACCCACTCAAACCCAGCTTTACAACTTTATCACGGCGCCGGAAAATTCTCTCTCTCCCCTCTCTCTACCTCTCTCTCTCTCTCTCTCTCACACACACACACACACACACACTCTCTACAGACACGCACTCACTGCGTGATATGTGTGCAGTGACTCTGCATGTAAATCTATATAAATCGGTTAATTGCATGCAGATTCTGGACATAAATGTTATACCTCTCTCTCTCTCTCTCTCACACATAAACACACAGTTCGATTTTGCACTCTGTAACTACATCAAACGCTTGAAAATCTCCGGATTCGCATTCATTACTTAAAAAAAAAATAAATCACAATTAATGTTAGATTAGAACCCAGATTCATCTCCATCAATACTCGAAAACCCAGATTTTTCTCTCTCTACAGATATAGCTTTCTCTCTCTACATATGTGATACGCCAACACAACTGTATAAAGCCATGGAAGTGAATAGAAATCACAAACATCTCACATCTCTCTACTCTCTCTCTCTTTCTCTCTCTAAAGCAACGATGAGCTTCTCCAAGAGCTGGCCGGAACCCATTGTCCGCGTCCAATCCCTGTCGGAAAGCGGCATACAGGTCATCCCCGAACGCTACGTGAAACCGTCCTCTGAACGCCCTTCCTCCTTGGACGCGCCGCCGTCCGGCATCAGCATCCCGCTCGTGGATCTCCGGAACCTGGACTCGACGGAGGAGTCGGTACGACGGGAGACGATGGAACTCGTGTCCACGGCGTGCCGTGAGTGGGGGTTCTTTCAGGTGATCAATCACGGCGTCAGCCACGAGCTAATGGCCCAAGCGCGGGAGTCATGGCGGGAGTTCTTCCACCTCCCGGCCGACGAGAAACAGAGGTACGCGAACTCGCCGGCGACGTATGAAGGGTATGGAAGCCGGCTAGGGGTGGAGAAAGGCGCCATTTTGGACTGGGGCGACTACTTTTTCTTAAACTATCTTCCAATGTCATTGAGAGATCAAAATAAGTGGCCTACTCTTCCTTCCTCGTGCAGGTACGCTGTATTGTTTGAATAACATACCAATCGCTGTAGTAGAAAAAGCCGCTTAAGCTTAAGTTATTTATAGTAGGTGAGAGAGCTCTGCAAAATCAAAAGTTCGAGCCTGCAAAAAAATACTTGTTGAGAGGATAGTTAACGATATTAGTCTTCCACCTAAAGGAGAGTTCTTTAAAAAAATGGGTCTTAAAAATTATCAAATATCTAAAATGAGTTCTTTTTTTATTATTTACCAAATTGAGTCTAACCGGCTTTGTCAAGGCCGGTTCCTAAAAAGGTCTATAACGAAAAAATAAATTATTTTCAAAATAAATAAAATAGATAAGAAAAAATAAAATAAATCCGACCCTACACACATACATATATAACGAGTTTAATTTGTCACAAATACCTAGTCGATGCAGCTTATAAATAAATCGAGAAAATAAGTTCAAAACACCCCATAATACAGTTTACAGCTCTAATATTTTTTTTTTTTGCATATTTCGATGACGGCGTAGTTTTTTTGTATTGCTTTCGAAGAGATTCGTTTCAAAAAATCTCACCACCTGTCTAATTTGAATATATAATTTTTAATTTCTAAATATAAAATAAATTTTAAAATTATATATAAAATAAAACAAATAAAAAACACGGGGATGGGGAGGGGGAGGGGGAGGGGGAGGGGGATGGGATGGGGGGGTTCCGTCTCTGGGAGGGCCGGAATCCAACTGGCCAGAAAATTAAGATAACAAGAGAATAAAAAATTACATGTGAGAAAATAGAAAAAGTTTGGATGGACATAATTTTGTACTCGGTGGTCTATTTGGGATGAATGTTTTTTTGATTTCGGGTATTTTTTTGAGATCTAAGCGTGGCAAACCGCCATAATCGAGTATTTTTTCAAATAAAGTCCGTTTTCACCTTCAATTTTGGATTTGAAGTGTTGGGTGCCTAAATTTGTAATTTTCATCGATTATTTAAAAATTATTCATTAATTGGTTTTTAGTGTTCTCAGTTTTATTATATAGTATTATGAATATAGTTTGTATACAAAAAAAATTGTGTTAATTTCTGTTACGGATAGACCATATTTTGCTAACTTAAAAATTTTCAAAAAATAACTCATCCGACCAACTTTGATGATTATTTAAAAATTATTCATTAGTCCGTTTTTAGTGTTTTTAGTTTTATTATATAGTGTTATGAACGCAGTTTGTATACAAAAAAATTGGTTTAATTTCTATTACGAATAGACCATCTTTTGTTAACTCCAAATTGCCAAAAAAATTACATCGTTATCAAAACAGCTTAGGGGGCTGCCACCACTGACAAACCGGCCCTGTGAGGGCCGGTTTAAAAAAAAAAAATCATTAGAAACCGACCGTTGAAAGGCCGGAGAGACCAAAAAATATAAATAAGTTTAAAGGGGATCCAGGTTAGTAATTTCGAATTTTTTGAGAGCAATAATGTAAAGAGCTCCCCTAATGGTGTGGGGACAATGTGGAAGACAAAAACAAAAAAAATAATACACCCTAAACCACCTAGTAAAAGAATCAATTAATGAATGAGCACTTATTTTTTTTAACGATTTGGATTAATTTAAAAAAAATTGATGGTTCAGATGTGTTGATGAAATATTTAGAAGGACTTATAAAGCGGTAGAATTTAATTATATTTCATACCCTTTAAGTTCTATTATTTATTATATTTTTATGTCTATAAATTTGAAAATCAAAATAGTGCTTTTAGACACTAAAAATCCCAGTTATTTTACATATTATTATTAGATTTTTATTCTACATCGATTACCTGAGTGCTCCCAAACTACTATATAAATAAAAAAAATTATTTCAGTTCGAATCATATGGTTTAAATTGAAACATCCTAACATGATGTCAGAGTTAAAGTTATTGGTCTCTCATTTCTTGTAGTCAAACCATCAGTGAAAGACGGAGGTTGTGCATCTCTTATTATTCGCTCGTAGTGAAATTATTCGTACAAATCGGGAGTTATGCTTAAGGACAGATGTTAGATTCTTGGCTCATGTCAATTACTTAAGAATTTTCAAACCGCTTTTCCACCCAAAAACTTATGGTCTTAATTTGGAACCTACTATCCAAAATAATTTCACATGTGAAACATATAAATATTTAGATATAGTACAAAAACGACCACGGCCGTTGACCCAACTGCAACACATAGGACCACACGAACATTTTTCATGCTTCTTTTATATATATATATATATATATGAAACATGTAAATATTTAGATATAGTACAAAAAACGACCACGGCCGTTGACCCAACTGGTATACATAGAACCACATGAACATTTTGCATGCTTCTTTTATATATATATATATAATTTATTTATTTATTTATTATTTGCTATTGTTTTAGGCAATTGATATCACGATATGGAGAAGAAGTGGTTAAACTATGTGAGAGATTGATGAAGATCTTGTCTTTAAACCTGGGTTTAAGACAAGACCACCTTCAAAAGGCTTTTGGAGGAAACCAGGTTGGTGCATGTCTTAGGGCTAATTTCTACCCTAGGTGTCCTCAGCCAGACCTAACCCTAGGGTTGTCTCCACACTCCGATCCCGGCTGTCTGACCGTTCTCCTCCCCGACGATGTGCCCGGCCTTCAAGTCCGAAAGGGCAAAAATTGGGTCACGGTTAAACCAACTCCTAATGCATTCATAGTCAACATTGGGGACCAGATTCAGGTATTTATTTCGTATTTTTATGTTATTTTAAGACACTGTATTATTCTGACTATTAATCTGCCACATGTCAATTTTTTTTTGTATTACTTTACCGGTATGTTGTGTGTTGGTTTATTGTTTGGTCAAATTCTTTTGTTTTAACTGTAAAATTGCTTGGTTTTACTATTTTTGGAAAGTTGTTTTTATTGTACGTAATTAATTCTAACTTAGGAAAAAGTACAATTTAGACCCTCTAACTATTAGCACATTTCTAAGTGACCCTTCTAAGTTTCGGCGTTTCATTTCAAATCCTCTACGTATCGAAACGGCTTTAATTGGTCATTCCGTTAGAGATTATGTTAAAATTAACAGAATCTCAGGAGCAAAATAGTTTTTTTCAAATTTTTTTAATTTTTTAATCATTTTTAATATAATATATATATATATTCTCTCTCTCTCTCGTAACAGGGGGTGGTTTCATCCCCAAAATAGGGAGTGGTTTCACGCCCTGTTACGGGGAGGAGGGGAGAGGGTGAGGGAGGTGGCGGGGGAGAGGAAAGGAGGGAGAGGGAGGTGGCTGGGAGAGAGAAGGAGGGAGAGAGAGAGAGAGGAAGGGGAGGAAGAGAGAGAAATCTCAAAAAAAGAAAAGAAAAATATTAAAAAATGATTAAAAATTAAAAAACACATGAAATGACACATTTATCCCTGAGATTCTGTTAGTTTTAACAAAATCTCTAACGGAAAGATCAATTAAAGTCGTTTCGATACGTAAATGATTTGAAATGAAACGCCGAAACTTAGAGGGGTCACTTAGAAATGTGTCAAGTAGAGAGTCTAAGTTATACTTTTCCCTTTAACTTAATTGTCAAAATCGCGTTCTGTCGATTATGACATATATACCTTTATGGTATTAATCAAAATCGTCCGTTGATTATAACATATACTTTTATCGTACTACTTCTCTTTTCTTCATAATATTTTAATTTTTTTTCCTTTTCTTTGTTCTCCAAGAATTAGAGTTTTAGCATTTACTTATAAATATATATTTTTTAAATTGTTTTTATTTAAAATTGTGAAATTAATACAATTTATCTGGGTTATTCCTCCACGCAAAAAATCCCACTAAAATTAAGATAAAAATATGATAGAATATTACTTTTTTAAATAAAATTCTTACATTAATACAATTTCGAGATTTACTTTTTTTTTTCGTTGAATGTGTTATTCCACACACTAAAATTCAGATCGAAAAATACGATAGAATAATTTCATAATTGTCGAGCCGTTCTCGAGGTGTACAAACTCATAAATATACATACATACATATACATATATATTTATTTCTTAATTTATTTTTGTGTTTTTGATTAGGTTCTAAGCAATGCAATTTACAAGAGCGTGGAACATCGGGTGATAGTGAACTCAATCAAAGAAAGAATATCACTTGCCTTGTTCTACAATCCAAAGAGTGATATTCCGATCAAGCCGGCGCCGGAGCTCGTCTCGGACGACCGTCCGGCGATGTATAAGCCGATGACCTACAACGATTACCGACTATTCATTCGGGCGAAGGGTCCATGTGGAAAATCACAAGTTGAATCCCTAAAATCTTCTCGATGATAATGACGTGCTTCTTAAGTTTCACATGTTGCATTGTAAAGGAAGAAAATAAATAAATTTAATTGCAATGTCTGACTTGTGTGGAATTTTTTCTTTACTAAAATTATGTAAATAAAGGGAATTTATATAATAAAGATCTCTATAATTTTATTTAGAGAAAATTAGTAGATTTTAATTATAATATTTTATTGAATTTATTGAGTTAATATTATTTAAATATAAAAGTTACATTTGATATAATTGTTAATGATAAACAAGAACTGAAAAAATAAAGAAGTTCTCGGGTAAGCAGTCCTGCAAACTTGAATTTTTGACTTGTGCAATCTATGCGTTACAATATTTTTTTCAGAAGTTCAAAATTTATGCACTATAGGAAAGTCATTGTAAATTTTCATGTAAAAAAATTGTAACTTTCATGTCGTACAGTGATTTTGGATTTTTGACATATTTATTTGATTTTTTTTAAATTAATATATCGGATGAGTAGGATGAATAATGAGTTGCAAAATTTGGGGTTTTCACAAAAAAATCTAATAAATATTCTCTCTTTTTTTTTAATAATCAAATTAAAAAAATAATTTATAATAATTAAACAATAAATTACTCTCGAAATAGGATAAAAAAATTAAAATCTCAAAAAATGGAAGAGTATATACTAAAAACCCATTATTTTTATTTAACCCATTTATTTTTATTTACCAAATAGTGAAATTGATTTTTTATTATTATTAAATTTTGGTGCATGTTCGCTTTATCATTCCCATGTTAATAAGAATCTTTACTATTGATATTGATAAGTCGTAGGTGTTAGTCCAGTTAACAAGGAAATGTGTTCTTTTTTTATTATTTTTTTTATCAATTTTAGAATTTAAATATCTTACATTTCAGGAATTAATTTTGAATTTAATCTTGAATATAACTTATGGATTTGAAAAATTACACTTTTAAGATTATGTAATTAATCAAGGTGGGTGTGCGCCCACAGACTTATTATAATAATAATAGAAAAAAATAATCACTAACATCAAAGGTGGTTGGCAGTTGCCAGTTGGCCTACTAGCTAGCTTTTGTACTTTCTATAATGGACATCATCTTTGACAGGCAATCTAAATTAATATTAAAAATGTCATTTTAATTAACAATAATTAATTAATTTTGAGTTGTAAAAACAAAGCAAAATGTGATAATGGGAAATATCAAATAGGGTTTTTATCCTCATAGCCAATTTTTATTTTTATTTTTAGTTATGTCGAATTTTTAAAATCTATTAATAAATCATGATAATTTGTTAAAATGTCTTATTTCAACATGATAAACTTTTGCCCTATAGTAAATGAGACTCTATCCCTTTATTCTAATGCAAACATAGTGCATAAAAAAATTCGAGGGTTTAGATTGATTTGATATGAAGCAATGAATGAGATTTGACTATAGAATTTTGGAAAACTTTTTGAGAGATCATAAGATTCAAAAAATAACTTTCTAAGTACCATCTCATATGTAAAAAAATCACTGTTACAAGACTTCATAAAGTGGTGTTTTTATGGGATGAGACTTTTGGGAGAATTCTCTTAGAATTTTTGAGAGAAAATTCTCTTCTAAAAATTTCACACCCTATTTACAAATTAAGTTGTTGAATTTAATTTCATTTTATATACTTTAACTATTTATTATTTTTTAATATTTATAAATTTGAAAATTGATATAATGAATATGGTGCATTCAGGCACAAAAAAATCCCTATTTACATATAAATCTCAATACTTTTTCATATTAATATTTAATTCTCATTATCACACAATACAACATGATGTGTCAATATTATTTATCATACAATCACACCAATATCTAACTCCATAAACTCCATAATTCTTTCACACCAGTAAATATTTGTTGCAAACATTATTAATTTTTTAATGGAGTTTTTGGTCAACAATCCGAAATTAAGATTTTAATTCATACAATTCACGCGTTACATTAATCTTATTAGAAATCCAAACTTACCATAATACATAAAAATTATTGTAATTTTCTCGATAATTTTTATGGCGTACAATGACTTTTAGATTTTTAACAATAATTTTGGATTTTTGAAAAAATTACTATAGCGCGGGACTGAATGGAATAAAATTTTAATTTCGTAGACCGTTAAAAATGGATATAGGGCATTCAGATATAAAAAAATCCCTATTGCACATATAAATCCCAATACTTTTTCACTTGTAATTTGTTCTCCATCAACAAGATTAAAATATTAATCTCATTATCACACAATACAATATGATGTGTTAATATTATTTATCATACAATCACACCAATATATAACCCCATAAACTCCATAATTCTCTCACACGAGCAAATATTAAATTGTTACAAACATTATTAATTTTATGAAGTTTTTGGTTACCAGTACAAAATTAAAATTTTCGCCCATATAATCCATACGTTATATTAGTCTTTCCAAAAGTCCAAACTTACTGTTATACATAAAAATTACTGTAATTTTTTTGATAACTTTTATAGCATACAGTGATTTTTAAACTTTTGACAGTATTTTTGAGCTTCTGGAAAAATTATTATAGTATGTAGATTGTATGGACTAAAATTTTAATTTTGTGGACGGTTAAGAAAAAACCCGATTCTTTTTCATCAAAATATAGCAAACCCTAATTATATGATTTATATGAATCCGGCATCATCAAAGGCGATTGATAGCTTGAAAAACTCCATGGAAATCCAATTTCATGAGCCGAGTACGAGTTTTTCAATTCTCTGAGAAGAAAATCGCTCTGATTATTAGATTCCGAAACCCTAATTCTCTTCGGAGCTCGAAGATGATCATCTTGCAATCTTATTTCAGTTTTATCGAAGTCGGAATCGGATTCAAATTCCTTTGCGATGGATTCAGATTCCTCGTAGAGAGATGGAAGAGAGATCGGAGAGAGAGATCTGCTACTGCTAGGGTTTGCATTGATGCTGACGCGATTATTGAAATCCTCGATGATTTTATCGAGGAATCGCCCTTGTGCTTCGATTTTTAGCTTCAAGCTCCTTTGAACCTTAGAAATTTAAAATAAATAAAAAAAATTGTTTTTTTGTTTTTTTTTTAAATATGCAAATATTATATATAAGATAAGGGGAAGGGTCTCCCTCGGTACAACGTGTAGTCGAGTAGCCTGCAAGGCTCCAAGCCGACAAAATACACCGTTTGTCAAAATTCAAGAACCCTAAACGCTAAATCCTTTATTATATTGTTCTCTCTCTCTCTTTTTTGGAATAACTTAGTTTTTATTTAATTTAATTATGATATCAAATGCAAATTTGTCTGTCAATTGGTATGGATTAGATAAAATTAATTTAATTAATGATAGAAGGTTCAAACTTAAAAGCTAGTCGAGTAATTTCTTTAACTTATATAGTGGTTTTGAAACTCACCTGCCCTTAAATACAACTCCTGATTTGAATATAAGAAAATGATAAGATATGTGCAATCTCTGACTTGCACAGAAAATTTGACTGTGTGGGAAGAGAGGAAATCTTTTAACCTTGACTCTGATACCATGGAAAGAGGTTCCAACTTAAAACTATATGGTATCTAGTAGAGCAATTTCTTTGACTTATATAGTAATTTAGGAATTCTTAAGTGAAACATGATAGTAGGTTCTAACTTAAAAGTATATGATGTCAAGTGGAGAAACTTCTTTGACTTATATAACATTTTTTTTTCCTGATAAGCGACTTATATAATAGTTTGAAAACTCTTAAGTGATACATGATTGGAGGTTCTAACTTAAAACCACACGTTGTCAAATAAAATAATTCATTTAACTTATATAGTGATTTGAGACATAAATCTAACAATAATAAAGAATCCATTAAAGTCATGTAATTTTGATATATATATATATGAATCATGAAAATAGAATACCTCAAATTGATCACTCAAACGCCTATGAGCTTCCATTTGAATTTGCAACGCGTCATTAAGTTGGACGTGGCTATAAAACAATAATAAAAAAATAAAGTGAGAAAAATAATAAAAATTATAAAAGACATGCTTGAAAATAATAATAAATAAATAAATAAATAAGCAGAGGTAATTACGAGGTTGTGCTGAAATTGGGCAATATTTCTGATACGTTCCTTCTGTCAAACTTGCCTCCTGGAATGAATAAAATTATTAGAAGGCATACATAAAATAATAAATTTGAAGAAAATAATATTATATATATATATATATATATATATATATATATATATATATATATATATATATATATATATCATGTGTAATCGATTGATCAAAACTTACTGATAGACGATTCTGGAACAAATTTTGACATTCTGTATTTCTGGAAAGACAAGATAGTCTATAAATACTTCTCCTAATTATAAAAGAAATAAACAGAAGGCGCGCGCATATATATATATATATATATATATATTTAGAGAGAAAGAGAGAGAGACCTGAAGGTGGCTTTTGACATGGAAGATGGTTAGTCCAGGGATGTTCATGGCCTTCAAAATACCTTTGGGTGTTGCCCCTTCAATCAAACATAAAAGCAAATATCAATAAAACTCTGTTTTTTGTTTTTGTTTTTTTTTTTTCTTTTTTCAAGCATTTTAGATTAAAAAAAAATAGTGTTGTTATTTTCTTGATTTTTTTGAATCTAAGCACAACTAATATTTTTGTTCAAATTTTATTTTATTCTAAATTTATTTGAGTGTATATAAAAACAAAAACAAAAACAAAAACAAAAAACAAATATTTAGCATTTTCCCGTTATAGGGCAAATTATATTTCAGACTTTCTAAATATTTACATGTTTCTATGTAGTCCAATAACTTTGTTGTATTTCAATTTAAACACTCTAAATATGAATGTGATTTTAGAAGATATTTCTGTTAAATTTTCAATCCAAATTGACGAAAAGACAACCATATTCACCGCCCATGCCATTTTTAAAGGTTTTTTTTTTGGTGTTTTGTCTTCCTTGGTATTAAAGTGAAAACAACTGGCTTAACAGTTGGTATTAAAATTAAATTTTAAAAAAATATATGAAAGTTTACCACCAGATCCATGCAAACCCATCCATGCACGTAAAATATCACAACCAAAGTTCTTATTTATGTATATATAATGCTTATATGTGTATATAGACACACACATACAATCTATGCAAATAAACTCATGTATATATAATCTATACATGTGTGTGGGTACATACACACACACACACACATATATATATATATGTATATGTATGCATGTAAACTTACTATCTGGTCCTCCGAGCTGCTTAACAGCCTTCTCGAAGAGATCATGGAGCTCTTGCGTCCACTTCAGCCTCTCTTTCCCGGTCGAATCGGATCGGTTCGAACCCATTTCTGACGAACTGATCATCTGCCCCGGGTGGGGGGAGTGTATAAGACATTAGAACAACGTTATAACAACAACCTCCTTCATGGAAAAAAACAAAAAATAAATAAAAATTAAGGTTGTGATGGAAGGGGCGATGAATACTAGGGCTAGTAATATGCTAAAAAATGTCTGTAATTGTCGGAACAAACCAAGAAATTCATATAAAATCCAAAATTTATCAAACTGGAATTTTCTTTGTTTTCATCATTTTTTCTTTTCTTTTCTTTTTCATTTTTCGGTGAAAGAAACTATGACAAGGACCTTCATTAACAAGAAAGAGTACATTAATTATGTTTTAATTAACAATTTATATATATATTTGTCTCAATAATTTGGTTAATAATTTTTTTTGCATTTTTTGTTATTTAATTATTCTCGTGAATAAGTTCGTTGTTATGAAAAAAACAAAAACGAATCATTTATTAAAAAAAAATGAGAAGCTTAACACAAAAGAAATAATAGTAACTTGGTCCCGGGCATCTACCATTATACCCACAATGATCGGCCATACGATTGCTATCCATAATGGAAAGTTCCATTTGCCTATTTATATAACCGATGGGATGTAGGTGGGATTAAAAAAATTATATTTTTTTTTTGGCTAGAAAAAAAAAATTATAAATCAAATATTTATACAACAAACTAATTATTCATGGGCCAAGTTAGTGTTTTAAGGGGATGATGATGGACTTTGTCATATACTACCCACAACTTTTGGGTTTCTTATATATATATATTTAAACAATTTATTTAACGGTCTCGTTTTTACATTATCTTTATAATTATTTTCAAAATTATTTTGTAATTTAATGATTAATTGTAATTGAAAATAAAAATCGATTTCACTAAAATAAAAAAGTTGGTGGTCGTTTTAATTACAAAATGAGTGATGTCAGCAATGACGGTGATTGGTAACATATGGCGAATTCCAACGACTTATCGAAATTTTTTTCAAAAATTTTCTAAATTAATTATTACATTTTTATTCTTAATAAATACAATTTATTGTTTATTCTCAAAATAACTCTATTCTCAAACACTTTTAAATTTCATAAAACAAAAAAATTATCAATTTAACATGATTTAAAAAAAACAATATGATAAAAAATATTTAAAAACTATTAAATTTTTTTGTATAAAGTATATTAAAAAACAACGATTTAATATAGAATAAGACTTGCAATTGATTATATTAGGAGATTCCATCTTAAAATCATATGGTGTCAATGACTCCTTTTGGTTTATATATTGGTTTGAGCTTCCCATGACTTCTAGTCTAGCGGTTATCTAGTATACTTCCTTGGTAGGAGACTTAGTGTTCAAAAACCCCTCCCTCAATCAATTGTACAAAAAATATGTATATAATGGTTTGGACACGCCCATTTAATCGATATGTAATAGGAATCTAACACTTGCTCTTAACTGCCCCCCTTCGATTTGCAAAGTGATTTGATTACAAGAGAGTGATGAAAAATATATTATTCCCAATTTGTACATATGATTTGACTACGAGAGAAGATGTGAAATTCTGTAATCTTGGTGGCGTTTGGTAACCGTTTCTGTTTCCATTCCAGTAGTGGGATGAGAATGGGATGAGATGGGATGGGAATTTTGTTTTCTTTCTAAGAGTAGAATCGCGTTTGGTAACGATAATTTTTTTTTTTATTTTGAGAAGGGAATTGTGTTTGGTAACCATTTTATCCTAAAATCTTTTTTTCTTTTTTTTTTTTTTCTGTTTTGGCTTGACGGCGGTGGCGCCGTCTCCGGCGTCGGAGAAGGCGGTGTTCCCCCGCCGGCGATGACCGGACGGCGGTGGCACCGGCGACGCCGGCCGGAAGACAATGTCGCCGTCGCCGACGACGGTCAGAAGTGGCAGGGAAATTTCCAGCCGGACGGTGGCCGGCGGCGAAAGGTGGGCTGCGGCGGACGGCGGCGGACGGCGCCGGCGGGCGGTGGTCGGCCGGTAGATAAATAGTAACCATGTGTTTTGGGAATGGAATGGGAATAATGAGAAACAACTTTTTTTTGTTTTTCATTTCTTAAGAAAAAAATGGGCACAATTCTCAAATGGGAATGAAATGGAAACGGAAACAAAAATTACCAAACGCTATTCCTAAACAGAATTCCCAAAAATCTAGGAATGGAATGGGAATTTCTGGGATGGGATGGGTTACCAAACGGGGCCCTTGTTTCCCATACCATGTTAGGAGATTCAAGTTAAAATCATATGTCAAGTGAATGAATGTTTTTTTTTTTTTTTTTTTTTTTCAATTTATAAAATGATTAAACAAGAATCTAAACGTTATTGTGTTAGGCTTTTATTTGATTCTCCGACAATAGTTGAGAATAAAGGTGAAGGAGTAACCTATCTACATATCCAAAAAGGTTATTCTTGACACAATAACACAAAGATGACAAAAATTAACCAAGTATAAAATGGTCCAAAACTCAAAACCCTAAACCCTAAACATATTTGCCAGTTTAAAGAGTAATAATTTATGGAAGCCTTTGGATTTTCCGGCAGAGACCACTCAAGCCGCCACGACGTGGTGGTGGTGATGGTGCCATTTCCGGCGCAGGGCCATCTGAACCAGCTCCTCAACCTCTCCCGCCTCCTCACCTCCCACGGCATTCCCGTTTACTTCGCCGGCACCGCCATTCACAACCGCCAGGCACGGCTGCGTGCCCACGGCTGGGATCCACTCACCACCCCCAACATGCACTTCCACGACTTCCCCACCCCTTCTTTCCAATCTCCGCCGCCGAACCCTAATGACGCCTCCACCAGCTTCCCCACCCACCTCCTCCCTTCCTTCAACGCCTCCCTCGACCTCCGCCAGCCTTTCGCCGATCTTCTCCGCGATTTCTCGCCGGAGGCAAGGAGAGTCGTCGTCATTCACGATTCTCTGATGGGTTCCGTTGTTCAGGACGTCGGTTCGACTCCGAATGCCGAGTCCTACACTTTCCACAGCGTCTCTGCCTTCACCATTTTCTGGTACCTCTGGGAAGCGAAGGGCAGGCCCTTTCCGGTGGAAGGAGAGATTCTGAAAGACATTCCGCCGACCGACGGCTGCTTCGCGTCGGAGTTCCCGGAGTTCATACAGAACCAACATGCATACATGAAGTTCAACTCCGGCGATCTTTACAACACCAGTAAAGTCATCGAAGAAACCTACATCGATTACTTGTGTAAAGAACCGATTAAAGGAAACAAGAGGCAATGGCCGATCGGCCCGTTTAATCCGGTGGAGCCCGTCGAGACGAAGAAACCCAACGGCCGCCATTTTTGCCTGAACTGGCTCGACAAACAGGCAATAAACTCTGTGATTTTCGTTTCGTTCGGAACGTCGACTTCATTGACAGACGATCAGATCGAAGAACTGGCAAATGGGTTGGATCAGAGCGAGCATAGATTCGTATGGGTGGTGAGAGACGCCGACAGAGGTGACGTCTTCGACGGAATGCCGAGGAGGGTCGAACTTCCGGTAGGGTTCGAAGAGAGGGTGAGAGAGAAGGGAATTGTAGTGAGAGATTGGGCGCCGCAGCCCGAGATTCTCCGGCACCCGTCGACGGGAGGTTTCATGAGTCACTGCGGTTGGAATTCTTGTATGGAGAGCATCACCATGGGGGTGCCGATCGCGGCGTGGCCGATGCACTCCGACCAGCCGAGAAACGCCGTGCTGATCGCCAAGTTGCTGAAGATTGGGATCATCGTGAAGGACTGGGGGCGGCGGGGGGAGCGAGTGGTGGCGGAGACGGTTGAGAAGGCCGTCAAGAGGCTGATGGGTTCGGAAGAGGGTGACAAGATAAGGCGGACGGCGGCGGATTTGAGCGACGCGGTGAGGGAATCGGTGGCGGAAGGTGGGTCCACGCGGTTGGAGTTGGATTCGTTCGTTGCTCACATCACTAGGAGTTAAATATAGGGATGATTGGTAATTAGTCTCAAATAACGGGTGTAATTCGCTATTAGTCCGCATATGTTCACGGCTGTGTAATATTAGTTACATGTACCTATATAATATTAATTACCGCTTATAAATTATATGTAACTATAGTAGATGTACTTGTGTAATATTTGTTACAAATATTAGGTTAATACCATTTACTCCTCCTTAAGTATTGATTGGAACCATGGAAGTCTCTTCAACTTTAAATAATACATGAGAACCCTTTGAACTATTTGTTCAAAAAACACTAAGACCCAATGATCATATTGGATTCCGAAAATTCCATTTGAAAGTCAATTTTTTTATTTTTGACCAAGTCAACCATTTTATTCTCAACTAAAATGGCTATATTACCCTTATATTAAATATAATGGTTCAAAGTAAAACTTTATACAACTTTCAAGGTACATATTGTAATTAGAGCCCCAAATCCATCATCTTCAGGCCACCGTGCCGTGATTTGTAGATCTTCAGGTGCTCCAATCCTTTCTTCTCGTCACGGTTGAAATGATTTGCGGCGATCATAATCTTTCTCTTCTGCGCTTTTCTCAGTCTAGCGTAGGGATGTCAATAGTTTGGGTTCGGTTTGCTTTCATACAAGATCAAAACCAAAACCATTAAATATATATAAAATCAAAACCAAAACCGTCAGTTTTTTTTTAAACGGTTTTAAAATCGAACCATTTAATTTTAACTAAAATCAAAATTGTGAAACTGTTTAAAATTTTATAAAAAAAAATAAAATCAAAACCAAAACGGCAAAATTGCCGACTATTGTTGAACAAAAACATAACTAATATATAAAACATAAATTCCGAAAACAAAAACCAAAACACAAAATTATTAATTATTACAATAAACGTTCCTAACAAGTAACGATAAATAAAATATAACAATAAACTGCATTATAATTTTTAATTCTGCAAACAAATCACTCATACATTAATAACTAAAAAAACCAATGTGAAATTGAGAGAGAGGACGGAGATGAGAGATCGGAGTTGAGAGTCGAGAGATGAGAGAAGAGGAGAGAGAGAAAGGCTCACGAAGAAGAGAAGAGGAAGAGAATGGAGGAAATCTAAGAACAAACGGAACATTGAACAAAATGAAACATAAACCCTAGCAGCGCCTATAAGCATATATATGTATACACACACTAGGGTTAAAGTGTAAAATAATAAAAAAATAGGGATTAAATTGTAAATACTAAATAAATAAAAAATAATATATATATATATATATATATATATATATATATATATATATATATATATATATATATAATATCGGTTACACGGTTCGGTTCATGGTTTGCTCACGTGGTTCGGTTACGCAGTTATTATCCTAAAACCAAAATCAAAATCAAAACCATTTCGGTTTTTAAATTTAAAACCAAACTATGACCAAAACAATTTAGTCGGTTTCAACCTGGACCATTCGGTTCGGTCTCTCCCGGTTACCCGTCGGTTCAATTTTTTTGCCATCCCTAGTCTAACAGACTTAATCCAGTTCTCCAAATCGCCGTCTTCTTCATCAACTTCTTTGGATTTCTCTTCCCAGAAGGGTTTATACTCTGTAATTTCAACTGGGTATGGGCCGGAAGGGCTGGGTACGAGAACGAGAATCCAGTGGGTCTTGTTCATTGCGATTCCCATCTGGGTCTTGGGTTATGTCTAAGTTTCCCACCACTGGAGCTTTAGGGCGGTGGTGTGGTCGGTGGTTGAAAACAATGTCAGCGGCGATGATGTCATCGTAGGCAGAGATGAAGATTGAAGAGAAAACGATGGGAAGATAAAAAGAAAAAAAAAAGAAAAAAAAAGGAAAGGGACTGAGGGCAATTTGGTCATTTACTATATTAGATTATTTTATTATTTTTTTGGCCTGAATTAGTAAGGGTAAAATGGTCATTTCATTAAAAAAAAATACTCCGGCAAGGGGTTCCTGTGGTAATTTGGAAAGTTAGGGGGTGCATGTGGAATATCAAAAGAGTTGAGGGGGTGTAAATGGTATTAACCCAACAAATATTTTACACACAAGTTAGATACATGTAACTGAGAAAATACAGTTCGTGTATTGTGCCTTCCGCTTTTTTTTATGCACATGACTAAAACACAAGTTTTAATTGCGTATGAGACATTTTTAAAATTAAGGATAAAATGAGGGACTTGCCACAGAAACATCCTTATATACATATGTTTGTCCACAAATAATATAAAATGACACTTTCCACCCTTTTTATCGTCGTAGGCGGAGATGAAGATTGAAGAGAAAACGATGGGAAGATAAACAAGAAAAAGAAAAAAGAAAAAGTAAAGGAAAGGGACTAAGGGCAATTTGGTCATTTACTATCTTAGATTATTTTATTATTTTTCTAGCCTGAATTAGTAAGGGTAAAATGATCATTTCATTAAAAAAATGTTGTGGCAAGGTGTTCCCGTGGTAATTTGGAAAGTTAGGAGGTGCATGTGGCATACCAAAAGAGTTGAGGGGTATAAATGGTATTAACTCAACAAATATTTTACACATAAATTAAATACATGTAACTGAGAAAATACAGCTCATTTATTGTGTCTTCTGTCTTTTTTTTTATTTTTTATGCAAGTGACTAAAAACACAAGTTTTAATTGTGTGTGGGACATTTTTAAAACTAAGGATAAAATAATGGACTTGCCACAAAAATATTCTTATATATATATATATATATATATATATATGTTTTCCCACAAATAATATAAAATGACACTTTCCAACTTTTTATTTTGCAAAGTTCAATTTCATGTTTTATAGTTTTAATCATGAATCCTCACTATTTTAAAAAATAAAAATTAATTTAAAATAATAAAAATGATAAATCATACTTTAAATCCTTCAAAATTCTAAATAATGAATAATATTTAATTTTCAAAAAATTATTTAGTGAAAATGAATGAAATGAAATTCATGTAATTTATATTATTTAATTTATCAAATCCCAATGACCATATATTTTAAAGGTAATATCATATTTTTAACTTTTAAAAATTATAAGTTTAGTGATAATTGGCAATAGAAAAGAAAAAAATATAGGCATGTATTTAAAGTACAAGTGACATGACATAATTTATTTATTTTTTTAATGAGATTATTAAATCATTATCAATGAATAATTTGAAAAAAAAGAAGAAGGTAATTTGCATGAAATATTATTCCAAGAAAAGTTAATATTTGAGAATTTATTCAAAGTTTTCTTTTCAAGGAATTTATCCATAACTTTATTCGGTATCCTCAATGATTAAAATATAATTTCTTTTTTCAAAAAGTCGAATAATCCTCTGGAAATGTCCAATCAGTGAAAAATTAAAAAAAAAATTAAGATTTAAAAAAAAATATATTACAACACGTAAATTGCATGGGCAAAAATGTTGACTGGATCATTCATGGTTAAAAAAATAATAATGTTCACAAGTTAATCCAACAAAAAATTATACAATATTTATTACTAAGAGAGTTATATTATTATTATTTTAATAAATATTAAATGACAGGGTTAGGTTTAAAAATAAAAACTTTGGTTCTAACCCGATTGTAAAAATTGACAAGCGTAAAATTCAGGACTCTATCTTGACCCTTGGATTTAAAGTCTCAACGCAAGCACTAAAAAATAAGCAACGGTTGAACAAAATTCTAGGTTCATGACAGCTAACAATTGTTTATGTGTCGGGTTCAGATGGAATTTGGGTCGGACTTTACAAAAGAAATTACAATATCGTCCAAGTCCCGAGTCTTGTCCGACCCGATCTCGGGGCCAACGACGGCCATAGATGGGACTAGAATGGTGTAGAACCTAACATGACAAGACAGACAAATAGTTCAATAACATTTTCAAGAAGATTCTTAATTTAGACAAATTTTGCATGAAGGTCCCTAATTTCTATAATTTTTCAATAAAGATATTTATTGTTAATTATTGGCTGCATCCTTTTGGGCAATATTTACAGACAGATTCTATCTCTTAACTGACAAACTTTTAGTTATGTCTTTCAATCACAAACAATAAAGTGATGATTCTACAAAAAAGGAGTAACCAAGGAGTTTTTTTACCAAATAAATACAATTTTTTTTAAAAAAAAATTATTTAAAAGAAGTACATTTCAACTTAATTACCAAACTCAAATTATGTGCGAGTGTGATCTCCGGATACTAAAACCCAATGTTACGAACACTGGGTTCTAAAAAAGGGAGTCCCATATACCCAATATTGCGAACATCGGGTATACGTTTTTTTTTTTTAAAAAAGATTGTATCAAGTGATTACATCCCCGGGTACACATTAGGACTTCGGGTACTAAATAATTTAAAAAAAAAATAGAAACAAACAAATTTTTAGCTTGTCTCGAGGCTACCAAACTGCACCTGCAGTGGTGTAGTTTGGTCTGGAGGACCCAGGGATGACATCCCCAAGTCCTACAGTCAAAAAAATTGAACGGTCAAATTTTTTGACCGTTCTGTGCGTTTTAGGATTCGGGATTCACAACCCAGGGTTCGAAATCCCTATATATACCCCAGAGTTGTAAAAAAAATTCTACGGTTTCCTCCGATCCTTCCACAAAAACTTAACTTCTTCCATCCTCCTCCTTCCTTTCTCTGGGCAGTTTGTTCGTCAACAATTTCACGACTCCAGAACTTTTTCCTCATGATATACAGGTAAGTTTATTTTAATTTATTTGTTAGTTTGATTAATATATTTTTCCCTTGTTCAATTATTTAATTTATTATTTAGTTACTTAGTTTGTTTACTTGTTTAATTTGTTAGTTATTTAGTTCATTTAATTTGTTAATTTAATTGTTTAATTTCTTTAGTAGGTAGTTAGTTTAATTTGTTTTATATATGTTGTTTAATTAAAAAAATTGCATTTTGGCCCCTCAAAATTGGAACAAATTACACATGTGTGTGAGAAATATAAATTATAATATATTGTATTAAAAAAATAGTTGGTTTGGTAATTAATTTAATTTGATTATTAGTTGTTCAATTAAAAATTGTTTAATTAAAAATGTACGCTTTTGCCCCTTAAAATTTGAGTAAATTACACATGTGAAAAAATATAAATTATATTATTTTGTTTTAAAAAAAATTGTTATTTAGTTAGTTAGTTTGAGTTAATTTAATTTGTTATATCAATTGTTTAATTAAAACATGTGCGCTTTATCCCGTCAAAGTTAGTTAATTAGTTTAATTTAGTTGTTAGTTGGTGTTTTTTAATGTGTTTGAAAAAACTAAAATATATATTTTTTAAAATATTTTTTAATCTTTCAATATTTTAAATTAAATTTTAGTCTTTCAATTAAAGTTAGTTTTAGTCTTTCGAATTTATATTCCATTCAAAGTTAAAGTTAATTAAATTATTGCCTAAATTAAAAATAAATAAAATGATAAGGATTGAAAAATGTACACGGTGGGAGATCTGTATCGTTCAATGGGACGTTACTAGCTTTTGAAAGACGAATTTTCACTCTTTAGATACAAGAGTTCGTTTTACGGTGGGTTGCAAGGATGCGAGAGGAATACATTTATCGTGTCAACCAAACAGATGTTATGGTGGACGGATGCAGACGATATAATATTCCAATAGTACGTCAATTGGCGAGAACAATACCAATAGACACGCCACATAATCTTTAGATGTCGTTGCATCGCTACCGCGAAGAAAAAAAAACCGAATGCAAATTCGAATTTATCGATACGAGCTTGAAATGACGGCACGTGAGCGTCTCAAAGAAGGTTTGGTTGCCGAAGCGTGTACTTACATGAGATACGTAAAGAAATCTCAATATCAGTCAGATATTGAAATGACTGATGATTAGAGTAACGTTTAGTGTTTTTGCGTTGGTGAATTGCAATTTAATTATGTTTTTTTTTTTTTTAAGTCTAATAAATCGTTTATATGTTAAATTATAATAGCGCTATTTTTACCAAACAACTGACTTTCTCTCTTTCATTTGATAAGTGGTGTTGGGTTAGATTTTTTTAGTTAAGCCTCGTGTACGTAAGTTCTAAAATATCATTTTTCAGTAATTATGTTAAAAAAAACTATTATTTTTTTTGTAAACTCATAATGTGCAGTATAATATTTGTAAAGAAACTATTCATCCTATAATTTTCGTGATGTCTTCAAATATTAATTCAAGTGAAGAAAACTCATTTGATTTTTAAAGTGAGGAGAACTCATATGGTGTTTGGGGTTGGTCTGGACCTTGAGATTACCATAGATGTTGGGTTCTACAACCATATTATGATGACTACTGGAGTGATCAAGATACCAATCAGATAGAGTATCGCGTTGGTCTACGCCAAGAATGGGAATACAGGGTAAAAGAGTCTAACAACCTTATATCTTGTTTGAGAGCTCTTCACGTACCAGTTCCGCATCGTCGAAGTCTTCAGATGCCTAGACGATATATAATTGATGACACAACCGAAATCGAAGATGCTATTACACGAATTCAGCTGGAGAATAATCGAATGCTGTTGCACAGGAAACGATATTATCTACTACAACTAGTCAATGAAATGGTTGTTGTAAGTAACAGAGCACTCTTTCCAAACGAATACCATAACGTGATAATAATAATGAATATTTGTCTAAGAGGTATATGTCCAATGAAGAATAAATAATTTTTGGCAGTTCAATTGTCTTTTTAAGTATTTTATTGTCACTATTTTAATGATGTTATATATTGTATTTCTTATGTATTGTCTTTATTATGAGTTTTGTAACAAACATTGTTAAACATATTCCTCAGCCTTTTATCTTCGCTATGAGTTTTATCGGGATTATGTAATCGTTTAATACATGTGTCTTATGCTAGAGTGACGAATGATGATGACGGTAAATCTTACCTATGTATATATAAGTCTCGAAGATGGAGTACAAAATACAACAAACGTGTACAATAATGTACATCAAAATGTTAGACACCTTTCTCGATCTAAGATTTTTTTCGGAATGTTAGACACCTTTCTCGATCTCTCATTCAAATGCTTTATCCATTTGTGAAGCAATATATGTGGTAGATCATCAACTATCTAAAACTACAAACGTTATTTAAAAATTATTTACTAACTATGTACATTCCTATATAACTATCTAGAAAAAAAAAAAAAAAAAAAAGTATTTACATTCCTATAGCTAAACTATCAATTATATAATTAACTATGTATCGCAACTCGTACGTCGGACGTTCTTCCACCCTCGGTGTTGAGCAATAAGAGGTTCTTCAGCCTCCTCATGAACCTGTGCAACCTGTCCAAACTCTATGAACGACTGTTACATCATCCCTAGGGTGGCATCCACGTTGTCCCCGAACCATGGCACCGATGACACTTGTCTTTTCAATCTTGTGGGTTGGACAAATGTCATCAGAGGAATCACGCCTGAAGTTGACACAATTTCGTCCATCGTTGGAATGACGAATGACGATGACGATCGTGTACCTAGCTATGATGTGTAATACGAATAAGGGTTATGCATCTAATACAAGGCAGACGGCCCAACATCATCACCTATACCGTACATACTAGATGGTCTGACATCAGCACCCATGTTGTACGTTGTAAAAGGTCCAACATCACCCATACTATTTGTACGGTAGGTGTTAGCAGTTTATGGCTGAGGAAAAGGAGGAACGTCAGTTGGCACATGGTGCGGTACCCGACGGTACACCGTCGTCGAGCATGCGTCGAAAACGGCCTGACAAGTCTCTTGGTATGAATCTAGAGTATGGGTCCACAAAGAAAGATGACTCAAGCACATCAGCTGCGATACATCCAGATCCTAGGAAACACATATGATCGTTAAGTTAATACATAAATAATAACAAGATGATCAAACTCATATAAGTAAGTAGATGGTATACTCAATGTGATCATGCCTCTAACCACGCTTGTCCTCCTGTTGCTAGATAACCGAACTCAGATCGGTACCCCGGGTTGACCAAGAATCTTCGTGTGATTCTCCAATACCAGTTCATGTATTCATTGTCAATCTCTATCCTTTTCTCGAAGTGGCCCACATCTGGTGCTTGTTGGCTATTCCACGCAACTATATGCTAGAGGTGTTTCGCAGTCTAGTTCACACCGTAGTGTCCTCGCCGAGTAGTTTTGTGCAACTTTTGATCCCAAATACACGGCTGAGGAATCCGTTAATAATAATAAAACTGTCGTAGAACTCGCAGGGGATACATGTACTTGACAATCTTGTAACAGATGAAGGGCAGCGTTGCCATCCATATATCTTCATCATTTTTAATATATGAAGACAAAGTCAGCAGGAGATAGGACATCTAAATGACCTGTCCAAAAAATATATAAATAAAAAAATAAAAATTTCGATATAAATAAATAACTAACCTTGTCATTTTGCAACCAATCTAATTGATCGTGATAGACGACCAAAACGTACATTGGTTGATTTTCCAAATAGAATTCAAGGGTTCACCTGTACACCAAAAAAATAACCATAAGTTTAACTAAATATTATTAAATATCCATTACATGATAGTGAAATAAAAAAATAAATACTAATTACTTACCAGGCACCCCTCGGAGTCGCTGGGAAGCAAAAGTCCCCGAGGAGATCATGGTAAAGTCCCTATCAACTCTTTATCAGTCGCATGTTCTCAGGGCCAATAACCGGTTGTCCGTGCACAGGTAACCCCAACAAAACAGCCGCGTCCTATAGTGATCGTCATCTCCCCAATGGGTAGATGGAAAGTGTGCGTCTCCGGATGCTATTTTTCTACCAACGCGGTTATGAGGCACCTATCAAATCGCTTCAGCCACAGCCTGTAAGGACCATACAAACCGATTGATTCTATTAGCTCTATGACTTGACCGAGAGTGTCTTCTCTCATTCGCCCTACATCAAATCCAACACAGTCGAGCGCACTAGTATCCTGAAACATTAATTAATACATAATAAATGACATAAAAATTTAAAAAAACTAAAATAAAAAAATTAATGTAATAACTTAAATATTTACCTGTCCTATCCAGACTAATGCGGACTGCAAGTGGAGAACTGAAGGATTTACCGGCCCAAGGTCAGATATAACTGAAATTTTTCTCCCAATACTTGCGTCAAATTTATTAGTACCAAATTGAAATTTAATCATATTTATAAATAAAATATAACATCCATTACAAATAAATGTATGCGATAAGTGCATAAAATTTATGATACATAAAAGTTGGCATATGAAACAAGTAAAGTAACAAAAACATTCATTACAAATAAATGTGTGCGACAAGTGCATGGAATTTATGATACGTAAAAGTTGGCATATGAAATAAAAAAAACTAGCATAAACATTCATTACAATGAACCGACAAGATCAATTGGGTATATGGAGGGGTCGGGATGGACACCTCCGCCTATCATATCCAGTCTAGGAACATAAATTGCACTGGTTTGTCATTGTTCTTTGTGACTGATCCATCTTGTTTTGAATGCGAATGGATATTGGTCAACCGTGTTGCACCACTCGAAGTCTATTATGGTCTGAAATTAGGTTCGGCAAATTGGTCTGTGACTAGTAGTCCTCGTGAATAATCGGTCGAAACGATAACTCTCACGCCATCAATTGATTCGTCGTTGTGTACTCAACGGCAACATACCGGAATGCATCACCGCCACTATATTCGGTAGCTACAAGCATATGGGAGTACGAATATCGCCAAATTTTATACTTCTCACATATATAATCAGCGTTATTCCCTGATGTGACTTGATGAATGATCAAGCTCCCAGTAAGAGTTTTTCTAGTTTTTACATGATAGATTGCATTCTCTCTAAAAAAATCATATTTAATTAAATTCTCCGTGGCAACAATTATATGTAACGTGAAAAAAAAAAATAACTAATAATTTACCGATCGAATATTTAAATATCGTATGTTTTAAACTTTGCTTGAGATTTCTGTATTTTTTCAACGACGTATTTTACGTATATGTAACCGTCGGTTGAGTCATTTAGAACTTCTTGTCAACCAAGAGCAAAGTATTTAACCATCCTATAGACAGTAATCTTCACAGATGCAGTAATTTAAACATTTCTTGCACCCTTCAAGTAAATGTTAAATATCTCAGTGTAATTGGTCGTCATCACTCCCCAACGCTTGCCATCATTGTATGCCCTGGTCTATTTGTAAGCTTCAATACTGTCCAACCATCTATGTGCCCCAACATCAATTTACTTTATCTCTTCCATGATTGCATTATATTTCTGAATTTGTGTCGCAACACCCGCATTCCAAGCAAGATCTTTCAGTTACTGATTTTTAGCGATCTTGTTGAAATTGTTGCAAAGCTGTCTGATCACTCAAAAATAATTCTCTTAACTAAGCACAAAATATCGTAGTATAATGCGTTTAAGTACGGGTGTCGAACCACAGGGATCGGTCTTGTAATTATCGATTTCTAATTATTTTTCTTTTCGAATTGAAAACGAGATTTGATTTTTAATAAAAGAAAAATAAAATACCAAATCTAGAAATAAACAAAATAGAAAACCGGGTTAAGAATTAGAGATCCGTATTTTTGATATTATGTTTTTCTTATATTTTCTATTTAACTTGGATTTGTGTAAACGAGGCCGGAATTACTCAGAAAGATATTGATTGTTATTTTATGGCATGATTTATCTTCGATATTTAATTCTTACACTACACTAATCTATGGTGAATTAACATCTAGGCATAAATCATCCAACCAATAATAAATCTCCACGAATGCTATTGTATAACCATTAGATCGAGACCACAGGTACACGATCTAATGTTCTAGTAGTGATTGGATTCGATCCAAAATCTCTACAAGAACATTTTGAAATCAAATCCAATCACAATAATATCATTTCAAGAATAAAATTCATGTTATACAATTGTTTACACAAAAATTCGAAATTAAATTAAGAAAATACAATATTACATAAATCCGAAATACCTCACCATAATCCTAACCCGTAAAAAGGGATTTAGCCGCTCATTGTTTTGTGAATTAGTATTTTTGCGGATGAAATCCTCAAAAATACCAATAATATCACTTTTGTAACTTTGAACCAAGCTGCCTCCTTAACAAAATGATGAGAAAAATGGTGAATGAAAACTTTGCTCAAGCTCCAGGTCCTCCTTCTCTGTCCGATTCTGAATTCTCTATTTATAGGAGAGTCCTAGCCTTCCCTTGCATTGGTGTGAAAAAGCCCCAAAAAAATCTGGTCATAAGATTAAAAAGAAGGGACAAGAGCACATGGGTGTATCGATTTTCGATGCAATTGGTGCACCGAATGATGATGGTCAGCGGGCCTCCTCCCCAAGCTTTGTCTTCCTTTTATATATGAAAGCTCTTATTGATTGCATGTGAAGAGAAATGCACAAATAATCATGAAAGCCTGGAGTAGGGTACTATTTATCCATAGGCACTGTTCATTCATGGAGTGGGGACTATTCAAAATCGTACTGTTCATTGCAGCGGCTACTGTTCACCATGCAGGCTACTATTCATACGTGCATACGGTTCAACGTGGTTTGTTCGTTTTTCGTCCGTTTTGCTCCAAATTAACACTGTTTTGTTCCACTTTTAAAATTCTACAAAAGCAAATAAAATTAATTAATTTCTAATATTTTAATTATTTTAATCAATTAACAAAATTAAGTTTAATGGTATTAGATCGCACAAAATGTGATGCAATCAGTGTCACAAACAAAATCGGTGATATCGAACGGGCTCGTTCTGTTGATTAAGCCACATGATGCAAACCATACTAGTAATGCCCGCGTGTTTGTCAATTATCAATGTCACCTCAGGATGATCTCCGACAATATGGCACTTAAGCATGTAGATGAACCATCGCCAACAACGGTAGTCCTCCTTCAGTACGACAGCAAAAGCCAAATAATAGCACTTGTTGGACGACGTCATTCTAATGACGATTAAGATTTTTCCCTTTTATTTACTGTACAAGTAGGTGTCATCAATCGTGACGACAGGCCGACAATAACGTCATCCGTCAACTGAAAGTTTGAATGCCCAAAATATCATGTCAAACGTCATGTAGCCAGGCATATCAGTCAGAACAGTACTCCACTCAACAATCGTAAGCAGATTGTAGTGTTGCACTGCGACCATAAACTTCACCAACTTGTGATATAATTTGTCCCAATCTCCGAACAAGGTCTCGATGGCTTTAGATTTAGCCAACCAAGTTTTTCGGTAGGAAATGGTAAATCTCTAAGACTTCTTCACGTAAGTCACGATAACGCTCATTTTCAATTCTGGATCATGTTCGACTTGTCCAAGTATTAAGTTCGAAATCACACCAGCATCCAATTTTTATGATCTAAGGTCGTATGATTATAAAAACATGTGTGCTAGCCCTCGTACTGCGTAATCTGAAACATACGTGGCTTTTTTCATAATCACCCACAACTTCCAACTGCATCCATGCAGGCATTTAACCGCCCAGATTTTCTTGTTCGTTTCTCCCACACAATATTCTTTGTTTTCATGACATGGTAATATTTCACGACCTCTTGGACATGTTTCTTGTCTTTAAAGACTATACTGGTACAGAATTTGTCCATCTCCGGTGTCCATAAATTTTTCCACAACTTTGGCTCGTATTTCGCCATATCATTGTCATCACTCCAGTCCAAGTTATTGAAATATAGAATGGTCTTGTCCAACTCAAATTGCTGACTCTGACTACCTTGCCCGTTAAACCCAGTATCTAGATCTTCGTCCCCAACCTCATCATCATCCTCTGGCTCCAACGCAACATTCGTATCTAACTCTTCTTTTGACACATCGTGACTATCAACTGTATCAAACTCACCACCATAATTACTTATGTTGTATTGTGGTGGACTACTTGGCGAAAAATGGTGATGTGGAAAAGCGGAACTGGTGCCATGATCACGGTCAATCATACTATGCGAATACTCTTGTTCTAGAATGTAGGGTGTGGGACAGTGTAATTAGACTCAACTAATTGGGGGTGCAACATGAGAATACTATGAGAATTATATTATTCTGGAATGAATGGGGTGGAACGGTGTAATTAGACTGAACTGCTTGGGGGTACGACATGAAAATATTATAGTCGAAAATGTAGGGTCAAATTGGGTACTATATGCAACAGCCTGGTTTCTCCAAACCGCCACAAGGTTTCTCCCCAAGGAGAATTAAAGCTAAAACCGAATGACTAATATTTTATTACATAAATCTGAAAAATTTTACTAGGCTACGGCGATAATTATACTTCAATTACCTGATAAATTAATAATAACTAACAATATATATAATAATTATATCATTCAGAATTAAACGTCCATAATACAACTAATTATATAACCATTAACCATTCATAATCTGGGAAATTTATATTATGATAGAAATTTATAACAAAATTATTTTATCAATCTAACTTCTTCTAATTATATTTACGGATTATAATTATACCAATAGTGGTATACCATTTACCAATATTAATTCAAAATACATTAATAATTTATAGATATCATTTAGAAATAATTTAACAAACCCAACTCTCTTTCAAGTAAATTGTGTATACAGATAAAACATGAAATAAATGCTATGCCATGTACTAATATTCCACCATAATTAATTTCAAGTAAATTAATAACCCCAAATACCAATTTACCTGAATTAACCCAATGTAATACAGGGCTTGTGTATATATAAGCGGCCATTTAATTATAACAGTAATATATAATAATTTTCATAAACTTGAGAAATTCACAAAGCGACCAAAACAGTTTTGATTATCGATTTAAATTTTACAATACGACGATAATAATTATATTCAATTTATCGGGTCAATTTTTACAACAGTAAATATTAACTACCATTATTACAAATAAAAAATTCCAATATAATTCTCGGCGTTGTTTCGCTCTCGTCGGTCTTGCAATCAAAACTGTGGAGTTGTGAGATAACGCTCAGTAGAACTCCAACCCCTCTAATACATGTATTTAATTAACGCGATAAATAAAACATATTGGCATACTTTTCATATAATTTTCACACAATCGGAAAATTAAATACATATATTAAAAGAATTAGAAATTCTACCTGAAATTCGAAGCCGAAATCAAACCTGAACATTTTATTCGCCCCAAAAATTATTTAACGTATATCTTTTCGGACGAACCGAAGCTAATTCCCCCAGATACATGTTTTCTTTTCGCTTAATATATATATATATATATATATATATATATATATATATATATATATATATATATATTCGAACATGAAACCAAACGACCCCTCTCAATCTTAAAGGCATTCCTATATAAATATATATGTATGTATATATTAGAATGAAAACCAAACCGCCACTTGGTGTTCAAAGCATTCATATTCACCTCCTCCTCCTCCTCCTTCTTCTTCTTATTATTATTATATAAACAACGTGCATTTAGCCACGTGTATAATATATATATACATATATTATATATTATGTGGAAATTTGGTTTTCAAGGAAACCATTTGAGCCATATATTTATTTATTTATATATTTACATTATCTCCTCTTTAAAATAAAATAAAAAAATATTAATTATATCTCAAAATTCTTAAAAACATACACAATAATTTCAAAACTTTTAAACATCAATTTAAAATTAACATTCAACTCCAAAAATTATCAACTATTATTTATACCACAAATTTACGAAATAGTACCAAAAATATTAAACTGATATAAAACGAATTTTTTTAGAGGATTAAAACGATTTTTTTTTTCTATTTATTAATAAAAAATTGGTTGTTTACTTATAGTGGATGCCGGTGATAATACCTTTTCGAGCTTATAAAAAGTTAAATTGAGATTCATTATTATTATGTTTATTACAATCAGAGTGCGTAGCGGACGAATTTAGAAACATAAGATTTTAGACTATAATTAATAAGACCCTGCGATTTTGAGCTATTCTTAAAAACGAAATTTCGAAGACGAAATTTATTTAAGGGGATAGATTGAAAATATGTTTTTTTTTTTAATTGAATATATTAAAAATTTGTGAAATTAAACTTTTGATCTAAATTTTGTGTTAAAATAGACAAAATTAACTTTTATTTTGTCTTAAAAAAAAATAAAGGATAATTAATTTATTTATTCCCTGTTTTGAAAGAAAAGTAATTTTCTTTTTTTTAACTAAAAGGTGATGTGAATTCACAAATGATAAGATCCACTTGAGTTAAAGTAGTTAAGGAACTTCTGCAAGGTTAGAAATTCAAGCTTGCAGAAAAGAGAGAATGCCACACACCCTGAAAGATTAGTCTCACATCATGTGTAGGATGTGGGGACACTCGTGAATATTAAAAAAAAAAAAAAAAAGTTTAAAATAAAATAATACTAAAATATAGGGGGATGTAGAAAGCAATTAATGCGCTGCCACTGTAAGGAGAAGCAGAAATTAGAGACATCTGTAAACCTCATCAATGGCGGCCAACCATGACAAGACAGACACACTACTGACAGACAAATAGTTCAATAACATTTTCAAAAAGACCCTTAAGTTAGATAAATTTTGCATAGAGGTCCTTGATTTCTATTAAAAAAATTATTTTAAATTATTGACACGTTTATAAGTAGTACTTTTAAGTTTGCGCGTTTTATTTTAATCAACACGTTTTAAAATATCATTTTGTTAGAAATTTTGTCCAAACTAACAGAATTTAGAGGACAAAATTGTCATTTATATATTTTTTCAATTTTTTAATCATTATTTTTTTACGTTTTTTTTTTTCTTCTTGACTTCTCTCTCTCTCTTCTGTTCAACTCTCTCTCTTTCCCTTTCCCCTTCCCCTTCCCCTTCCCCATCGGAACACCTCCCATGTTACGGCGGTGTTTCACCCAACAGGGGGTGAACACCCCCCTATTACAGGGGTGTTTTACCCAAGAGAGGGTGTTTACTCTTTGCGAACACAAGGGGTGTTCACCCCCTGATGAGAACCAACGTGCACCAACAAAGAATCCGCTGCATGTTCCAATTGAGCCTATTACGAGGGCAAGATCCAAGAAGATCAAAGAAGCACTTAATGGGCTAATTCAAGATATATGGGCTGAATTTAAAATCATAATGCCCAAGTTAGGCCCAAATGGAAATCAAGGCCTAATCCATCTCATAAAGGCAAGCAAATGGGCTTAGTCATGAACTTAAATGGGCCAAAACATGAGACCCACGAAATTCTACTTATTTATTTTAGTTTATATCATTTTGTAAGACATCAATGCCAATTAGTATTTTTATTTTCTAGTATTGATTTTGTAATAAGTTTGAAAGGTATCTAGGACTTTTGTTCTTGTAGCCTCCCCCTAGGTGTGAAAGGCCACCCACTATCTATAGTAGGGTGTGTTAAAGTTGAAGACTTCTTGTGTGAAAAGGACAACTCTAGGTGTGAAAGACCGCCCCCTATGTAAGGTAGGGTGTGCTTGACCACCCACTAGCTTAGGCTCTCCTTTGTGTTGGTTGCCTATTTAAGAGAGTTGTATTCCATGGGAAAAACACATTACTTGAATAATATATCAGATTGAGAGAGTTTTCTCTTGAGTTCTTCATAGAACTTTTCTTTGAACTTATCAAGAATTTTTAGTGGCGTTCAAACTCTATAACTTCGGTTCGTGATTCCATTATAATCTTTGGGTCGAGGTTTGTTATTTTATACCTTTGGTTCGCGTTTCATTCATAAACGTTGGGTCAAGGTTTCTATCAAACATTCTGTATTTTTGTGTTCTTCCTTTCTTTCTTTTAATTTATAAATCCAGATTTTAGATCGATCCTAGCAACGACACCATAAATTGGTTTCGGGTCTCACTAATTCTTGGTGAGGTTCGCATCACCCCCGTAACAGAGGGTGATGCTTTGCGGTGGGAGGGGGTAGAAGAAAGGAGAGTTGAGCGGGAGAGAGAGAGGTGAAAAAGAAAAAGAAAAAAAAATTAAAAAATGTAAAATTATTATTATTTTGTCCCTTTATTCTATTAGTTTAGACATAATTTCTGACATAATGACCATTTAAAAATGTGTAAATACGTAAAGGATTTAAAATGAAATGCTCAAATTTAAAAAAGACTATTTAAAAACATGTCAATAGTTAGAGAATTTAAAATATATTTTTTTTATATACCCACGAGTGTCCTTACACCTACACAAGATGTGAGACTAATCTCGTTCGAGGTGTATGACTGTCCCTCCCAACAAATATTTTCCACAAGCCTGAAACTTATGACCTTACAAATGTCCCTCAACTGTTTTAAGTCAAGTGGACCTTATTACTTATTACTTGAGCTAGTTGGTAAAATCTATATTTTCCTCCTTTTTTACTTAGACTAAGTTATAAATAAATAAAAAAAAAAAAAAAAAAACAATGTTATTTAACTTAACTCAGTATATTAAAATTTTTGTGAAATTAAAATTTTCGTCTGATAGACAAAATTAAATTTAGTATATTTTCTCTTTATGTAAAAATAAATAAAGTAAAAAAAACAAAAAAACAAAAAAGAAGAGAAATATTAAATATAATTTAAAAAATAAAGGGCTAATTATTATTATTTTTTAATAAAATGTGACTTTCTTCTTTTTAGATTAAAAATATTTTTTAAATTTAACATAATATATTAAAAATTGTGAAATTAATTTTTTTATCTAAAGGAAATAGATAAAATTAGCTTTTATTTTATTTCATTTTATTTTTTTATTAAAAAATAAAAAGAAAAGAGAAAAGAGAGATATAGAGAGAGAATATTATTTTCTCTTTAACTATATTTAAATATTATATTTAATTTAAAAAATAAAAGGCATATTTTTTTTTCTTTTTGGAATAAAATGTAACTTTTTAAATAGGAGGGGTTAAAATAAAATAAAACTAAATTAATGGGGAGTAAAAAGCAATTAATACAAAGCCACTCAATATATGCAAGGGCCAAGGAGAAGCAGAAAACAGAGACCTCTGTAAATCCCATCAATAGCGGCCAACCATCAGAATGGCGGTAGCCTAACTTTCACCGGTCCGGTTTCCATCGTTGCCGTTCCTTTTCCAGCACACGGCCATCTCAACCAGCTCCTCCACCTCTCCTGCTTCTTCTCCTCCGCCGGTCTTCCCGTTCATTTCGCCAGCACCGCCACCCACAACCGCCAAGCCAGGCTCCGCGCCACCAGCCTCAACTTCGACAAGATCCATTTCCACGACCTCCCTCACCCGCATTTCCAATCTCCGCCGCCGAATCCGACCGCCGCCATCAAATTCCCGGCCCATTTACAGCCGTCGTTCGATGCCGCCCTCCATCTCCGGCAACCCCTCGCCGCCCTCCTGCGAGAAATCTCCACCGTTTCGAGAAGGGTCATCGTCATTCATGACCCACTCATGAGTTCGGTGGCGCAAGAAGCTGCGTCGATTCTCAACCCCGAAACCTACGTCTTCAGCTGCCTCTCCGTCTTGTTTCAGCTCGCGCACCTCTGTGAAAATAAATTTCAGGCGGAACTTCCGGCGAACTTACCCACCATGGATGGGTGCTTAACGCCGGAATTCATGGAGTTTTCAGCTTCTCAATTTCAGCTACTGGGGACTGAAGAAGGAAAATTCAGAGCTGGGTATCTCTATAACTCCTGCAAATTAATCGAAGGTACAGATGCTCCACAATTAACACCTGCAACACTTAGCATAGTACTTGGCATATCGATTCGTCGATGTGAAAATAAATTAATCATGAACTGAGTTATATCATTATATTCTTGTCTCACCTCAATTATTTAATTATTTGAAAGTTTTCAAATTACTAAATAAATCAAGAGTTATTTAATTTATCACCATATAATTTTAAGTTATAATCTCTTAAAATAGTATCCAAATCAAAATTATGAATTTAACATTTCCTCCTAATCAAATCATCCATACAAATAAAATAAGAGTTATACATTTCTTATCATTCTCTTGTCATCTAATTATATTACCCTCAGGTAGGTACATTGATTTACTGTCGAGCTATGATCAGTATCAAGACAAGAAAATATGGGCAATCGGACCGATCCTGCCGGTAAAATCAGTGACCAAAACCTCAAATTGGAGCCATAAATCCATTGAATGGCTCGATAAACAAGAACCCAGATCGGTGATTTATGTTTCTTTCGGGACGATGACGTCAATTTCCGACGAACAGATCAGAGAGTTGGCGGTGGGGTTAGAACAGAGTAAACAGAGGTTCATCTGGGTTTTGAGAGAAGCAGACAGGGCAGACATTTTTTCCGGCGAAGAACAGAGGAAGGTTGAGGTGCCGGAGGGGTTTGAAGAGAGAGTCAAAGGGATAGGGATGGTGGTGAGAGACTGGGCGCCGCAGCCGGAGATTTTAGGCCACCGGTCGACCGGCGGATTCATGACTCACTGCGGTTGGAATTCGAGTTTGGAGAGTGTGACCATGGGAGTGCCGGTGGCCGCCTGGCCGATGCACTCCGACCAGCCGAGAAACGCCGTTTTGTTGACGGAAGTACTGAAAGTCGGCGTTCCGGTGAGGGAGTGGACGGGAAAAGGAGAGATTGTGGGTTCGTCGAAGATCGAGGAAGCTGTGAGAAGATTAATGGCGTCTGAAGAAGGGGAGGAAATAAGGAAGAGGGCGGAGGAACTCGGCGGAGAAATCCGCCGATCTACGGCGGAAGGCGGCGTTTGTAGGGTGGAGTTAGATTCATTTGTAGCCCATATCACCAGAAATTAGCAGTTAAAAGTTGGAAACCTTTTTTAATCAAAATCGAAAAAAAACCGTTTCGGTTTTTTTCTTGCAAAATCTCTTATTTAGTCCTGTCTATTAAAAAAAAAATATTCAAATACACATATTATACTCTCGGACTCAATATATGTAATATAATTATTTATAATTTGTAACCTCTAATTAATATTATACACTAATATCTCAAAAATTTATATTTTTTAAAATATATATAAATTAAATAATTTAAAAATATTTTTATATATTATAAAAAATTTGAAATATGAATGAATATTTATTACTTTCTCAATCATACAATGTAATATTATTGGGGTATATTTAATTTTTCATTAGTGGACAGTGGACATGAATCATTAGTTAAAGCTATCATCAGATAAGGTGATCATTAAAAAAAAACAAAAAAAAAAAAAGTGGTCTTATCTTTGCAAGCCACTAAAGAAATTAAAAAAAATAAAAATTAAGAAATTATTTTACATATTATAAAAATTTATGATATAAATAAATATTTAATAATTTTTAGAATCATAAATATTATTATAAATTTATTGGGTCATTTAAAAGTCACTTTAAAAATTTAAAAATTTAAGAGTCATTATGTTTTTTAAAATTTAATTTTAAAAAAAATAAAAATTAAATAATTAATTTAATTTAATTTTTAAAAAATTGAGGACGTCAATTAGTATTTTAAAATATTAATTTTAAGTCTTCAATCTAAATGAAATGTTAAAAATTTAAGGGGGGTATATGTAATTTTTTAATAAGTGGACATAATTATTAGTAAGACATCATTAGAAAAGGCAATAAACAAAACAAAAAATAAGATTATCAATTGAGAATGTGGGACGAAGGTGGAAGATATGTGTGTGTGTATATATATATTTGATTTTTATATATATGTATTTGTTCCAATAAGGTGTTGCCCAACTACGCAACTAACAAACTAAAATAGTTGAGGTATAATGACCTGATTTCCCAGGGCCGCTATTTAGTTTCTCCCATAAAAGAATTTATACCAAAACCGATTGACTGAATTTTTTCTATTCTATAAAATCTGGTAAATTTATAATGCGCCGACGACAAGAGTTTAATAATTCGTCTTATGAAAATATTTTAATTTACAATGTGACTACGAAATTTATAATTATTGAATTCACCGATTTTACAAATAACGGCAATAATTTTAATTGTCAATTTTACAACGGTAACTAATAAATATAATAATTACAATTTTAAATACAACCGAATAACCACTAATTTATTCCAAATTAATCTGAGAAATTTTACCAACAGTGGCGATAGTTTTATTTATCAACGATGATAATTTTACTAAATAAATAATATTTTAATTAATAAAAACCTGATAAATTTTACCCGCGACGACGATAATTAGAATTATCAAATATATAATTTATCAATTTATCGAATCGAATTTATGACGGTAAATAATAAATACAACTATTACAAATTTTAAATAGAAATTCAACTAAAATTTGGATTGCCATTTCGCTCCCACCTGGTTTGCAATCAAAACTGTGGAGTTATGAGTCAATGCTCAGTAGAACTCCAACTCCTCTAATACGTGCATTTAATTCACGCGACAAATAAAACACATTGACATGATTTTCACATAATCATAATTATTTCATAAAATTTAACAGCTAAAATTCATCAATAATAATAAAATAAATCACACAATAGAAAAATTAAATACATTTACTAAAAAAATAGAAATTCTACCTGAAAATATAAGTCGATAAGTAGCATAAATAATATTTTTTTCCCTTTCTTCCCTTCTCCTCCTATTTCCTCCTTCCGACTCCTCTCTCTTAATCTCTCAATATCTCTGTCTCTCTCTATATGTATAATTCACTCCCCTGGTAATAATTATTGTTTATTTATATTATTTTTCTTTTTCTTTTCTTTTTTTTTTTATATATTTTCTTTTCCCTTTTACATTGGTTCAATGAATACAGCCTTGAAATGTCTACTACTTATTTCCATGTGTCATGCATGCATATAGGTAACATATGGTCTTGTTTTTGTTTTTGTTTTTGTATTTTTCATGGTGAAAATCGTTTGCTTAGCTTATAAGTTTTGAAAAATTATGTTTAATACCCTATTATTATAAAGTAATTTGTATTAAACTCAATAATTATACTTATCTCCCCTAAAATATCAAATATCTATTATAAATTTTCAGAATATATACAAAATAACCCAAAAATATTAAACTTATATGAAATAATATTTTCGAACATTTAACTCCAAAAATTATAAAGTATATATGTACACCACAAATTTACAAAATCGTCTCTAAAATATTAAACTTATATAAAATAATATTTTTCAAAATATAAATTTCCGGAGTATTACATGAGGGGCCTCTACAAGATCGGGGGTTCAAACCTATGGAAAAATACTTGTTGGGAGGAGCAGTCACACAACCCCGAACAAGCTAGTCTTTCACCATGTGTGAGTAGGGGTACACTCGTAGGTATACAAAACTAGAGAGAGGGAGATATAGGTTTGTTGAGACTTGAGGGGAAGAGACGGAGAAGGCATGAGGAAGAAAAAAAAAAAAAGATGAACAAGATAGGAGAAAATAGTTTTCATCTGGAATTCAAGTAGAATTCTTAATTTTTTTAATATTTGTGTTTAATTTCTTCAACATGATTTATGCCATAATAGTTATTCAATTATAGTTCTTAATTTGCATGGAATAATTATGATAATGTATTATGTGACAATTACGTGAGGAATATGTCTATATACTACTTATTGGATTTGTTGGATATACATATTAAAGGCGTTAAAATTCTACTGAGCGTTGGCTCATACCTCTATTGTCACAACTTGTCTCGGACACCCGTCATCCCGAGGCTGGCGTGACTACAACACGACATCACCAAAAACCCAAATAAACTAATGAATGACAATATACACACACTTAATAATATAAACATCTATTATGGGGGACACACCCGTCCCGAAATTTTTCTAACTAAAAGTATTTATCCATGAACCTTTTATAGGTTCGCTTTTGACAGCTTCTCTTAATCGCCCATATGACTCCATCACATAACTCTACCTAGTGTTAGTAGGGGATCAACTCCTAACTGTTTCACCTGCGAGTATACTACCTTCTTAGTAAAAATCATTTTTAACATAATAATAATAATAATACATTCTAAATAATACAACATTTAAATGGATCAAGAGTAAATATATAAATACCACACAGTTGGTAAGATCTCCAGTATATAAGCAGTGAAAGTAAAGCGGTATAAATAAGTTCCATTCAAATCCATCCAGTATCAAATAAGACCAATCACCAAAATCAATAATAAATCACCTAATATATATATAAACACCACAACTCAAACACACATCTCAATCCCATACCCACCGGCTAAGCCATAGTGATTGTTTTAACCTCACGATCGGGAGTTGCAACGATACCGTAACCATCCGTAGGATATGCCTTCCTAGCGGACCTAACTGCGCAGATCACCACCTACCGGACGTCTCCGGAGGCCATAATATCAATCACCACATATAAATCACCACCTGCCGAACCACCCTCCGGACAGGACATAATATAAATCACCACCTGCTGAACCACCCTCCGGACAGGTCATAAACTATGGCATAGTCAACTCAATAATATTATTATCAAATCACAATTCAATATTCTTCTGCCGGACCACTCTCCGGACAGACCATAATATTAATCACCACCTCATCAATATCGTCAAAATCACCAACGTCCACCTCTTTTTCGCAAAACCAACTTTTAAATCCGAAAATCATATTTTCCCCTTTATATTTTTATGAAAATCAAATATTTTCTATCCTCTTTTGAAACCACCAAATTCAACAAAACTCATTTTTCAACTTTCTTTTAAAACCACCATATTTTAACGAAAAATCCATTTCCGCCAACTTATCCAAAATTCAACGAAAATTATTAAAAACCCTTCTTTATAGAAACCAACACAATTCCCCAAAAATATCGTTTTACCACTCACTCCAGAAACCTGTTTGATCCATATTATTTTGAAATCATCTAATTTAAATAAAATAATTTTCCATTATATATATATAAAGAATAATTTAGCAAGAACACAGTACACTCACCTGATATTCTGGTCTCAAAAGCTCCACCAACTATCCGCTACTGAACTTTTGATAATTGTGAACCTATTTGCAACAAGGCCTAAATTAATATTATAGAGAAAATAACTTAATTGTGCAATGCAAGCCCTACGTTCATTAATTTTCCATTCCCCACGTTTTGATATACGAAGATGCTATTCGACTAGTTTAGCGTCATTAAAATTTACGATTTACACCTAATTCATATAAACGATCTCATGATTTATTATTTTCATTTTATTATTCTAAGGTTAGAAAACTAAATTTAGAATTCACAAAATAAATTAGAAAGGTTACCCGTTTCGAATCGATCGTGGACTTCCCTAAAATTTCAAGTATTTTTTATTCTGTTCCCCATCGCCCAAGCGATGACCCACCGCCTAGGCGAACGAGTTCCTCCTCTGCTCTAAATCATGTACTGACGCATCCTCCGCCTAGGCGAATACTCAGCAGCTTAAATTCTTGATTCAATGACTTCTCACCGCCGCGGCGACCGTGCGACAGATTTCCTTCCTGCTTTATAGAATTCCCACCGCCTAGGTGAATCACCTTACTGCTGCGGCGGTGATCATCTTCCCCTCTCTGCTCTGTTTTGGATCTCAACAGCCTCATTCTCTCATCTTTTCACCAACGATCACCCTCTACATCCACGACGGCGAATCAACACCCACACAAACCAACCTTCGTTGAACCAACCGAACGATGGCACAACACACTCACCCACACACAGTGCAGACGCAAAACGCACACACACCCACTTCTCTCTCTCTCTCTCTCCTCTTCGTTTCCTGTTTCTGTTTTTCTGTTTCTGTTTCCTGTTTCTGTTTGAACCAGCCGCCGACCAATGAGGAGATCTGATCATGCCATTGACCGTCGGCCACCCCAAATCGTTTTGCCCACACACACACACTCCGACGATCAAAACACGCTCATACACTGCCGGAGGAGTAGAACACACCCTCACGTTTCAATCAAACCCACACACGCACACGATCGTTGGCTTAAAACAGAACGGAACACACATAGCAGACACACACTACACACAGTAACAGAGCACACCCACATAAATACCCTCGACTTACCCAACTCCACCGGAAAACCATACCCATGCACACTCGCGCCGGCACCGAAACAGCGTCGATCACTCATGCACAACAACGACGACGGCGGCCGGACGATGGAACAACACACTCACGCATATGACGAACCAAACCCATCCTTAACGGACGACCCCTCCTTCCTCGCCGAAGCTCCATCGCCGATCCTCTCTCTTTCTCCGATTTCTCTCATCCTTCTCAATCCTTCTCCCCTAAGTATGTATATATATATATATATATTGAAAAGTGTATGTGATCAATGGCCGGCCAAGTGGTCTGTTTCTCCACCGTGTGATTTCACCAACTCTCTCTCTATATATATATAGAAATTACACCAAGCCCCCTTTTGTTTTAGGTTAAGTATTAAAATTAACTCAATTTCACATTTTTAATGTTTGAAAAATTACAATTTGCCCTCTAAAATTTTAATTCACCTAATTAATATTGTCAACCGTCTCGATAATTTTGAAATATTTTCAAATGCAACTAAAATTGTTTGCATCTATAAATCGGAGTCTTACACCTATAATATTTATTGTAGGATCTACGAAAAAGAGTTGCACCATAAATTATATTTGGTTTTGGATTTATATTTTAATTTTGTAATATTTTTAATCATTGTAGCCTTTGTAATAATAATAAATAATGATAAAGTGGTGGTTATTGGTTTGTATTTTTACCTCTATTTCTTCGTAATAAAGAAATAAATCAAGTGGCGGCCTTGAAAAATTGGACTGTTACAGTGTAACTAATATTATATAGGCATGAACACATGCGGAATTAATACGCAAGTAAAAATTAATTTAAAGGACTAAATCAAAATTTATGTTTTAAATGGAATTAACAACAAACTACACCCACTATTAGGGACAAATCACCAATTATCTCTATTTTTTTATTGAAATAAACGATTACTTTTTTTTAGACAGGCATTACTCTTTTCTTTCTTTTTTTGTCATTTAATCTTACCAAAAAAAATGTAGGCGTCCCAAAGTGGCAAATACCTCGAGTATGATCCAGTCAGGAACATGTGGGTGAGACCTGGAGTTGCTTGGTCGGAACTGGAGTTGAAAATTCTTCAAGTGAACTGTAAATGATCACCTGGAGTCTGACTAGCTAGCGTCCAGAATCATATTCTTCAGGGAGTTGTACCTGCACAAGGCCTAACCGAGATTTGTCTCGGCGAAACCCCTCCGCCTTGAGAGTAAGAGTTCAAAGAGAAAAAGTTACAAAAACGCGTCAAGTATATAAATGAGTATGGAGCGTTACCTCGGGCTCACATAGCCCTTGATATTTATATGTGTTGGAGATTATTAGCTTTATCTAATTGAACCTATATATAGTTAATTAGGCGAAACCACGTGCTTAGTCGATAATACAGGGCGTTCAAGAGATAACCACTCTTGGGCTTTTGGGCCCATTTGGAAAAGCCTGCAAGCCTCTGTCAGGCTTGTGGAGACGAGCTAATAGAGAAGCTTGGAGATCTGCGGAGTTCTGGAGGAGAAACGGAGTGCCTGTTGAAAAAAACGGCTAAGTCCTTGAAATTGACCGCCCAGGGGTACGATACAAAGTTTTGGGCGGCAGCGCCCCTACGAGGCACATTGCTCATTCGTGTGTGTTTAAAGGAAATTCCAGTAAAGGAGCCTTAATCGGCGTATGCTCTTGCGTGACCCTTTGAACTCTGGAATGTGGCCACATCACGGTGACGGTGGACACGTGGCTACGACTCTGTTGCTGTCTAGGTGATGCCCAAAAACATCCTCATTAAATTTAAAAATAAAAAAAAAAAAAAATTAATTTTTTTATAACATTGTCACATAAAAAATATTTAATTAACTAAAAATTAAAAGACTTCAAAGACATTTATTTTTCTCAAAATTCAACTAAATATGTTTTTTCTCAAAAAAAAAATGCATTTTTGTATTTAAATATTCACTTAAATATATCTTTCTCAATAAAAAATGTTATTTTTTAATTTAACTTTTCGATTTGCAGTTATAAATTTTAGGAATTTTTACATTCGTTTGTTTTCAATTCCATACAACCACACACTGTCTTACTGAAATTCTATCCATCTTTTAAGAAAAAAAAATTCAAGGAAGAAGAGGAAGCTCTACTTTGTTAAAAGAGAAAAACCCGACCCGACTATTATTAACATGACAAAACTTCAAATCGACACCGTTGAATCGTTTATCAAGATCTTTGATCTCCATTTTCGACGGTGGATGATCACTGCAATAAGCGAGAGAGAGACTTTTAAGGGCATGTTTGGTTATGTTTTGCAAAACCAAACTATTTCCAAAGTTTTTCAAATACCGTTTTCAAAAATTATTTTCAAAATTTTCAAAAACTATTTTAGAAACCAAACCAAACAATGCCCTAATCAACATCATATAACATTATATCGCATTAATCAATATCATCTAATTCATTTTTGAGTAAATAAATTTTTTTTTTCTCCTCCTATCAGCCAACAAATATCATTATTGTCTCTCTTTTTCAAATTTATATTTTAATCAATCACGTTATCTAATGATTATCTAAAGGCCCTCTAAATAATAAGTTTAGTGTTTAACACTTCTCTCTCACTTAAAATAGTTGTATAAATTATATTTTACTTAAAAAAGGTATTTAATTTTTTTTTTAAATATATTAATTATTTAAAAAACATGTGTAGACCCGGGTCGGTCTTGACTGACTTGGACAAGGGAATAGGGCTCGATGTCTAAGTGAGCTCCACCGATGGAAGTAGGGGTGTTCGAGGGCTTGGCTCACATGGAATAAAAAATCCTCTAAAAATTTTAAAAAATTTCATTATTAATTCTATATTGGAAAAAAAAAAAACTAAATAAATAAAATTCTGAAAAAATCGGCGATTAGTCTTATTTTTAGGGTCTAATTCGCGATTAGTCCTTTATTATTATTAGGTTTTGATTAGTCCCTTAAGTTAAATTTCACTTGAGTTTTAGTCCCGCATTGTAGGAATTGTAGGGACATTGCAAAGATTGTAGAGTTAAATTCGGTTTTATAGTGAATATTAGTTATATGTAACGAATATTAATTACAATTTCATAATTGTTATTCTTTTTTATATATATTTGTGTATTTTTTGTTACATGTAATGATATAATATTAGTTACATATTGCAATTATATATATATCTGTAACATTTTGTGACATTTAATAAATATTGAACATAAAAATTAATTTAATAATAGTTACATATATTTGTATATATTTAGTTATATGTAACTAATTATATGTATTTTGTGTGATTTTTATTATATTTAATAAAATTTTACACTATTTGTAACATGCACAAAATTATTATATATAACCATGCACACGTGTGCATGTTTCGTCTTTAAAATTGGACCTCCCAAATGCCCCTAAATTTTGTGGGCTTCGTCTTCTTCATTCTTCATTCTTCAAGCTTCTCAGTTCTCAGTCTCTGAACTGAACTCCCAGCGTGCGGTTGGCAGTCGCAAAATCAGCTCGGTCCCAAACGCGATGCCGAAGGTGAAGCACGTTCTGCTCAAGGGTCGGAAAGCCGTACAAGATCTGGATTTGCTCAAGGTTTTGCAATCGGAGATCAGCCACGAGCTCTCCTCGAATCGCTTCCAGGTAACTCGCGAAATTCACGATTTCATATAAATGCCTGTCAATTTCTTGTAATTTGTGTTGTTAAGGGTTCTTAGAGTTGGATCATTGTCTTTTTAAAACGAAGAAAATGAACAAATTGATCGTTATTTGATGAACAATTTTGCGTTATGCACGAATTTCGATGTTGAGAGTTCCAATCATAGCTATGGAAGCTCCTGTAAGAGCACAATCAATCCAATAAGTTGCCTAGGATTGACTCAGTAAACCTGATTATTTTCCTTGAGATCTTAATTGAGAGAAATGCTTAAATTTCTGGGACAAATTACCAATAAACTGGATCACGAGTTCATGTAATGCCTTGCAGTTGCCTGAAATTCGCTATCTTAGGGTTCTTACACTTCAATCATTGTCTTTTAAAAGGGAAAAAAATGAACAAATTGATCGTTATTTGATGAACAATTTTGCGTAATGTACTTCGATGTTGAGAGTTCCAACCCTAGCTATGGAAGTTCCTGTAAGATCACAATCAAGCCAAACGCGTTTCTATCAATTCCAAAACTCTGGGAGTGGGAACAAGAATCAAGGAACGGAACCACTAACCAAACGGGGTCTAGGTTTCCTGGGATTGGCTCAGTAAACTTGATTATTTTTCTTGAGCTCTTAACTGGGAGAAATTCTTAAATTTCCAGGATAAATTATAAAGAAACTGCAAACACTATGATCATGTTGCACATATCTCAATTTATGTTGGAAAACATTAATTAATCTACATTTATTCCAAGAATTTCAGTGTTCTTAGGGATCATTCATTAACAGTCATCTCTGCATAGCCCCTAAAGAAGAATTGTAGTTCAGCAAACTTTTGTCTTATAGTATGCTTTCCGAGGATGAAGTAGCTATGTAAATCAAATGAATCCATTATAGACAGATTTACGATGTCGGAAATTTGTTCCTGCTATAAGATTTATCCAAATATCCAAAGATCTATAGATGGTCATTGATTTTTTGGATTATGGTTTCCTATCAATATGAATGAAGAATGGAGTTTTTTAGGTTTTTAAATAAGTCACCGTTTGATAGCCCTTCTCAATCGAAATTTTCTGAACCATCTACAAAATTCTTTTGGATTAAGAGATCGTTAATTTTAGTAGTTTGTCTTTAACTTGAATCAATATGAATGCAGAATGTTGAAAGTGGTTCATTGGGAGAATTCGCGTTGGACTGGGATTCACAACAATCCCAAGATGTGGTTTTGAGGAAGAAATTTGAGTCGGGGGAGGAGGTAGCTGTTTCAGCGTTGCTTGGCAGTGAAACCTTTGATGGGCAGCAAGGTAGATTCCCCAGAGAAGCTTTGATGAAAATATGCTTAAAAAAGCCCGGCCTGAACTCCATCCTACAATTCGACTGTGATGTTTTCAGTAGAGGTGAAGATGGATCCAACTTTAATATCCGAAACGCCTACTATATCCAATCGTTGACAGATATCGGTCCCTCTTTTTATAGAGGCCCCTCATTTAGGTATGCATAATCTTGCTATCGAAATTTGTCTTTTGAACCTGTATTTGTAGCGCTGTATAGGTACTATACATAAACACAATCTATTCTATAAATCAGGACATATTTTATATTATACACATTTTGAACCATTGGATCAACTTTAGGTCTAATGCTTGATATTAAATAACATTTTAAATTCTTATAATCCTATATCATATAATATCTCTAACAATCTAACCACCTGTCCCAAAAATATCTCACACTGAAATTTCACACCGCTACTTCGAATACGATTAAATTAAATTATATTTTGTATCCTTTAAGTTTTATACTTGTATTTAATTGGTCAATTCTTTTATTATTTACTATCTTTTTACACATTTAAATTAGAAAATCGATATAGTGTCATAAGCCACGGAGAATCCCTAATATGCATATAAGTCAAGATATATTTTATATTTGAGACATTTTTTACTATGGGATGGTTAGAGACTTTGCAACTGTTGATTTTAGATTTGGTTGAGAAATTAAATAAAAAACTCTCAACAAAAATGTTTTTTCATGAATAATATATTTAAAGTAACGGTAAGATATTAAAGATTAATTTATTGAATTAATCTATTGGATGGTTGGAAACATTTTCAATTGTTGATTTAATTTTTTTTTGAAAAATTAAATGACAAACTCCCAATAAAAAGTATTTTCATGACTAATATATTTCAATTAACCATAGGGTATTGAAGATTAATATATTGAATCAAAATTAGTGCCTTTAGGCACCGGTATATCCTAGTGCATATATAAAATAAATATTTTATACACTATTGTTTTATGGATTGCCTGGCTTGTCATATGATATCTAAAACCCGAGTCCAACCCTAAACTTGAACAGACCTAAAATCTATGGCATGAGCTAAGTCCTATGGCCCTAAACCATTCACCCAAGCCCTAAAATTTTAGCACCGGGCCTAATAGGTTGAGCGGGCCCCCGAACCCATGAACACCGCTATCTAATTCTCTTTTGATCCTTAATTTGCAGTTCATTATGCATAATCTGCTACCTAAAATTTGGCTTTTGAATGTCTGTTTTGCAGTTCATTGGACCCTGATTTGCAAAATGAGCTGAAGCAGTATCTAATAGCAAGGGGAATTGGGGAAAACTTAACCAATTTCCTCCTCCTCCACCTGCATAAGAAGGAGCAAAGCCAATACATAAACTGGCTTCACAAGTTAGAATCCATGGTAGCTCAGACCGAGTGATACACACGACAACGACTGAATCCAAGGTTAACTTACATGTATTTTTATTACATCCATCAATAAATCGGGACAAATTTTTCAAAATGTGTTTTCTGGCTTGGATTGATTTGAGGAGAATATATAGTTGAGATGAGTTGATGAAATATTTAGAAAGGGAAAAAAATCCACCTAAAAAATTCTCTATTCCACTTACAGAGCGTGTGAGTTAAATTAGATTTTGTAACATTTAAGTTTCGTAAATGTACTTTGTTAACTATTTTTTTTTTAGTTGACACTTATATAGTGACTTTCGACACGGGAAATACCTACGCTATTAATGAATTAGGGATTTTTTTTTAATGTTTTTTTTGTTAGGGTTGGGATTGTTTTGAGGGAAATGAATGAATGAAATTAAATTATGTAGTTTTTGGGAGAAAAAATCCCGCCAAAAAATTTCACACTGCACTTTCAAAGTAGTGAATTAAATTATATTTTGTACCCTTTTAAGTTTTACATTTGTCATTAATTGGCTTTTCTTTTTTTTTTATTGTTTACTATCTTTTTATCCATATATAGTGTCTTCAGGCACGGGAAATCCCTAGTCTTCCATAATACTTAATCATTGATATTATTCGGTAAAAATGTATTTTTGACCCTTAAAGTTTAGGTTGTATGTATAATTGATCTTGTGGTTTGAAAAACGTCACATTTGACCCTGAGGGTTGGATTTTGGTTTCAATTTGGCCTAATTATTAATGGTCTGTTAAAATTTAAGCGAAAATAGAGAGATGTTGTAGAGTTAAGTTTTTACCGGTGAAGCTGCTGACCTGCAATGCTGGTTGTCGGTGCTGTTAAGGAGATAAGAGGGTTTTTCTTAGTAAGGAAAGAAAATGAAAATTACATTTTTAAATTTATTATAGGTTTAATTGTTTTTTTCTTGTTTTATTTAGACCCTCTACTTTAAAAACCGATATATGACTCTTTCTACTCTTGATTAAAAGGAGAAACTCACATTTTATTCAAAAAAATATATATTAAAAAGAATTATTTTTTACTTTAGATTTAATATTTAAAGATAATAAACAAGAAAAGTTGACATTTTCTCTCTCTATTTTTTTTTCTTTTTAATAAAGGCAAAATAAAATAAAAAATAAAACAATGAGTAATTTTGTCTGTTTTATGTGAAAGTTAGATAAAAAGATTAATTTCATCCATTTTTTTTTTTTTTTGCATATTCTGCTAAATTAAACAAAAAAAAAATAGTTTTTTAATTATTGTAAGTAGAAGGGTTTAAATCTAGGTTTTTAAAGCAGAGGGGACAAAATAAAACAAGATCAGAGTTCAAGGGAGTAAAAGACAATTAACCCTTTATTTTCCCCGTAAGATTAGTGATAAAATTACCCATAAAATTAATGTTATATGCACATTTCCGTCCATATTTCAGTAGACCGCTAACAATTGAATTAATTTGACAAGAAGCCCAAACCTTAGAGTAAAATATGTTGTTTTGCAAACCGTAGGGGCCAATGAGACACCCACCCCAAATTGCAATTTTCCCAATTTATTGGTAAATTTTCTTAGGTTTTGTCTGCTTCATTACATCTCTAATATAGCTAGCATATAATCTGATGGCTTAAATTGTCATAAAAATGTAAGCAATCCTTGGTTCATCATAATTATTACAGTATTATAGAAGAGATAGATATATAGAGAGAGTAATAGTCTTAATGTTCATATTGTTGTTCCATCCCCAAGAAGTGAAGGTCTGTAGAAAGCATGGCTATGAGCAATCTCTATCCGGTCTCTCGGATCATTCAAGTTTTCATCCCTCAAAGCTTGGAGAATTGCCCCTGGCTGTTGCTCCCTGTAAATCCCAAAAAATCGTTTGCTTAGGAACGGTTTGGTAACGTTTTCTTTAAGTACTTTTTTAAATAAAAAGAGGGTTTTGTTTTTGTGCCCCGAAAATTTGGGATATCAGTTTTAAACATGTCTTTACTTGAGTTGTCGATAATCTGTATGGTGGCGTTTGTGTAGTGTTTTTTGTTCCTAATTTAGGGACATAAGATAGAAATTGTGGAACAATTACATTCTGTTCCCAAAACTTTGATCTGGGATTAGAAAAGATTCAATGTTTTTTTGTTACCATATTTCTGTTTAGGTTCCCATTTTTTTTAAACTCTACCTAGCTATGAGTATCTTCAGTGTCTCTAGGATTGGATGGAGCTCAACTGGAGCAACAGGCCTGTTTTCTTTTGTTCCCAATTTTGGAACAAAAAACACAAATCTGGGAACAATTACATTCTATTCCCAAAACTGTGAACTGGGATTAGAAAAGATTCAAACTTTTTTTGTTCCCATATTTCTGTTTCTGTTCCCATTTTTTTTTTAAAAAAACTTTACCTAGCTATAAGTATCTTGTACAGTGTCTTTAGGATCGGACAGAGCTCAACTGGAGCAACCGGCTTGTTTTCTTCAGGATGCAGCACACTCAAACTTGACTGACTCAGAAGCTCATAAAATGCTCCCACTGCCGAAACTCCCTGGTATACAAAAGCTCTATTCAGAAACTCCTTTTTTTTTTTTAAATATTGCGAACCAAACACGCCCCTTTTTTTTTTTTAATTGAGATTTAAAAGAGTATTTAATAGTATATACCTGAATCATTCCTTTGCCTTTGATGCTATCTCCCATGTCAGGACTTAGTTCCTCCTTGGCTATCATTTGACCGTACCACGAGTTTCGACCTTTTAGGAGCGTTACGTAGGTGTCTGCTAGCAAAGGTCCGGCGAGTTTTTCAGGCTCTTCCGTTAATAAATGGGTTATAAATATCATCTCCGACGTGCAATGCGCAAAATATACCGATTTGCTGGTGGCACTTTCGTTTGTTAGAGCCGCCACCATTCCTAAACCAAGAAAAAAAAATCGCAATCAGTGGTGGATCTAGAAAATTGAATTTTTTTAGAGTTTAATAGAGATTTAGATAAATTAGAGGGGATTTATATGGAATTTTAAGAATTTTAATTGTTCCCCCCCCCCCCCCCCCCCCCCCCTCCCAAAAAAATAAAATTAGGGGATGAAAGTGTGAATTAATAAAAATTGAGGGGGACTTTAAGTCTTTTGGTCCCCTCAATTTGTGGTGGATCGAAGAAATTGAGAACTTTTGGATGGTTACTAGAAATTTAGATAAATCAGAGAGGGTTGATATGTAATTATAAGAGTTTTAATTGATATTTCCTAAAATTTAGGGGATGAAAGTATGAATTTTTAAAATTTGAGAGGACTCTTGAGCCCTTCCTCGAGCCGATCCGCCGCTGATTAAAACATCAAGATTCAAGCTTTTTGGTTTGGAATTGTTTCTCGTTTTGGTCAGAAGTGATTCTAATGAAGAAACGGAAAAAGTGATTCCTTTTTATCAGCAATGGGATTAAGTTTGTGTTTGGATCTCCAAAAGCACTTCCTGGACAAGCCAAACACTCGTGCGTACTAATTAGTAATAGTTACAGATACATACCCGCTCCAATTGCGTAGACGTTCTTTAACCCTCCCATAACTTCGTGAGTGACGAGGTCGCTGTTGTCCCATACGATGAAATGGGGTTGTCTTAAGAATTTAGCCAGTGGTATCCTCCATTTTTTGGCACCACATATTCGGGCATTCGCGTACTCTTTGTTGTATATCTCTGAGGCAATGTTTGGTCCGCCTAGATACAAAATGTTCTCTATCGGTATTTTTGCTGCCAAAAGCACATAAGGGGTAAAAAACGACGCCTTTATATGATGAAAATTGGTCGTATAGAGGCCAAACAATAGAAAATACTTTTAATGGCATATGTTCGGATGGAAGTAATAGAATCGCATTCACTGGGGCTAGACTGGCAGCCACCCCCAAAAATTTTTAAAAAAAATAGGGTTTTATGTATAATATTTAAGAATTTGTACAAAAATATTACACATAAAAACCTATAAAAATGTACAAATTTTGATTTCATTCTATCACAATTCAATTTGCTTTAATTGAAGAAAAGAGAGAAAAAAGAATTTTAAATTTGTTTTTTTTTTCATTTTATATTATATTAATAATTATATGAAGTTTTGACACTTTGTACCCCTAAGTTTGACCAAATCTCACTTTGGTCACCATGATTTTAATTTGAACATATGCCACCTTAAAGTCTTTAAATCATCCCACTATAATCCAAGACACTATTTCCATTACAATTTCATACGAAAAACAGTAACTTGTCATATGCATTTGACTGTTTTTAATAGGTTTTATGGACAATTTTTATATGGTCATATATATACATACAACATAATATATTTAATGATTTCAGATAAAAAATAGATCGTGCTCAGCTTTCAATGAGGATATTTTAATCATTTAATTACTCTACTAAACGTAAAAAAACGCGTCTTAGTTTAGTGGAATGATAACATAATAAAAATATTATATTATTAGAATACGTCTTGAGAACAATCGACTTTAATAAAAATATTTTTATCATTTCATCACTATATTAAATTTAAATTTAAGATTTTTTTTTTTTTATAACGATTTATTTGAAAAATAAAATGAAATTGAATATAAACACGTTAAGTGAAATAATAAAATAACAAAAATATATCCGGAGAAAAATTAATGGATCGAAAACAACTCATTTTCGGGCCAAAAATATGAATTTTCCAAAGGAAAAACAAGAGAAATCTTACTTGCGCGATTGATCATTTGGGTGGGAGTGATGATATGAGGAAGAGGATGAAGCTCAGCCTTTATCCCCTTCGCCAACGATATGATTATCGGCACTGTAATCCTCTCCTTCCAATACCTACTGATCTCCTCAAACACCTCCTCCGTCTCCGTCGACGGCAACCCATTCACCACCACATCGGCGTCCCAAACCGCCTCCTGCAAATTAGTCACCACCTTCAATGGACAAATCGGCGTATCGATCATGTTCAGACAAAACCCATCTTTCAAAATCTCGTCGGCGAATAAAGTCCGATCACCCAATCTCGCCTCCACGTATTTCAGGTACCCGCACCTCCGTATCAGTCGCCGGAGAACGTCTTCCCTCGAGTTTATCACCTCGAAGAGGTGTTTCGCCGTCGCTCGATCCAGTCCTCTTCCGGGTCTTCTCCAGATTCGGATTTGGATCTTGTCCCGGAATTGGCCGTAGCTGTCTTGGAGCAGGGCGGCGAAGACGCTTCCCCATGCTCCGGCGCCGACGCCGACGATTCTCAGTAAATCGCCGTCGGATTTGCCGAGGACTCGCCGGAATTCGTCGAGTTTCTCTTCGAATCCGTTGGTGTGGTGGTGGTTGTTGTTGTGTATCGCTCCGTTGGAGTAAACGCCTGCACTTCCGACCATCTTCTCCGACTAAAACCCTAAAAAACCTTCAATTAAATCAGACGAAAATCAGCTCAAATTCTTGGTAAAATCGACAAACGAAAACGACCCACATTTCAATTTATAATGAATCAGAAACCCAGATCTTAGAAACCTGAGATTTTCTCAACCACATCAGAATTTCGTACAAACAAACAATCTCGAATTTCCCCTTCTTTTGGGTTGAAAATGTTTAAAAAACAGAGATTTTTTCACCTAAAATGGAGCTAATTTTCAAACCCACTAATTCTACATTCCTCTGTACTCTGTTCTTATTATATTTATTTAATTATATATATATGTATATATATGGACTACGTAATTGCTTTGTGATCTCCGCTGGAGTTTGTTCATCTACCCAACAATCTTAAAGTGGATTATTAAATGACACAGAAGAAAATTTTCGAAGGTACCCACCTTTTCTTACATGTCGGAAACTACAAAGTGGATCAATTAAAAAAAAACACTTGAGCTTATAAGTCCACCATAGCCGGCATTTAGATGGAGAGTAGAGAGTTAGTAGAGAGAAAGAGATGGTTAGAGAGAGAAGATTGGGGGTTAGAGAGAGTAAAAATGCATGAATAGTGCATGAGAGTGAAGATCTGATGAACCCATTTCATGAAAATGGATCCACCTTTTGTAAGTTGGTGAGTGGTTCATGCGAGATGTAGAGAGAGAGGGAGGAGAGAGAGTAGAGGGAGAAAGCTCAAGAGAGAACTAGAGAATGGGATTTTAGAGAGAGAAGGGTCGAGATCGAGAGAGAGAGAGAGAGAGAGAGAGTGAGAAAAGTATGAACAGTGCAGGGGACTGTGAAGATCTGATGAATCCATTTCAGGAAATTTGTATTTGGAGTGGTTCATGTAGAGAGAGAGAGAGAGTAGAGAGAGAGTGCATTGATGGGTACAGTTGAGTTGAATTGGGGAGGGTGCCATTAGCAAGAAGACAATTAAAGCTTATGGAGGGAAGAAAAAGAGGGGGGGGGGGGGGGGGGGGGCGGCGGCGGTTGCCAACTCCCCAGGACGGCCATTAAATTGGTAGGATGATGAGTTGTTGAATTCCATAGCTTTGTCAATCCCAATAGCACCGGCTCAAAATCTAATGCTTAATTTCAATTTAAATATAAATATTTTTGAGAGTATATTTTTGGACATCACTAAATTAGTATTTCGGATCATAGACATATTTTAGAATCTGAGCATTATGCTGGAACATACACTGATCACGACTCTTCCCTAGAATCTCATTTACATCCAGGGCAGAGCAAAGTACCCTGCAGAGACGTGTCGCCCCGAGTTCTGCGCCGTGTCCTAGGTGGCCAGCTTCAGTGGCTCAGCCGTTCACCTCGACCTGCTCCCCATTCCAGTTCGTTTTTCTTCTAAGACTCCACAGATTTTCACTCTCCTCCACCAACTTACCACCGCAGGCCTGAGAGAGGCCCGCTAGCTTAGCCAAATGGGCTCAAAAGCCCAAACCCAGTGATTATCTCCTAAATGTCCCGTATTATCGGCTAAATACAGGGTTTCGATTAACTAACTGTGTTTAGGCTCAATTAATCATCTTCGACGCTTAGATATATCAGGAGTTATGCAAGCCCAAGGTACGCTTTATTATGCGCATGCATTGAATTCACTTGCTTACTTAACGCATTTATGTACTTTTTCTCTCTAAACTCTTATTCGCACTCCGGAAGAGCGTCAGCGGGACAAATCCTAGTTTGAGCCTTCTGTAGGTACTACTTCTTGGAGAGCAGGACTCTAGGCACAGTAGGTCAGTCCTCCCAGAACCCAATACAACTCATTTGAAGAATTTTCAACCATCGACTCCACCTCAGCAAGAGGACCCACCTGTCATCCGATTACACCTACTCGAACTGTATACCATTTTTATACATCAACAATTTTGATTATAATTTAAAATATGTTTTAGTTCTAGGGTTAATGTTTTCTTATATTTTCAATCAAATACTTTCAATTAAAATTTGTATCGTCTACCGTCGCTGCCTGCCGTCGAACCTTAAAACTCCGGTCGCCAAAGTTTGTCCAACGACTACTAGATTTTTTTAGTTACATGTAACTATTTTTAGTTATGTCCACACAATTTTTTGACAACCAACAACCAAAAAATTAGATGAATGTGACAAAAAAATTATAAGTAAAATGTATATTAAACAAATGTTACTAAAAAGTAGTTGAATGTAACTAAAAATAATTTTGACGAACAGTGATCAGAGTTTCAGCGACAGACGGTGGCCAGAATTCGCCTACAGTGGTGGGGCGACAGTTGTTGATGCAATCCTAATTGGAACATTAGTGTTTTCGTAAACTCTAATAAATGAGATTAAAACTAAATTAGTTATTTACTTTGGGACTTTTTATTAATTTTGTGCCATTATTAGAATCTTCCACTAAATTTTCCTAAATTTTAAGCATTTTCAGTGTTAATTTTTTATCTAATTATGTTCGACAAGACAACTAAGGCCCCGTTTCATTACTATTTCCGTTCCCTTATTTTTACTTCTACTTTCAAAATTGGGAAAATCGGTGATTAGTCCTATTTTTAAGGTCTAATATGTTATTAGTCCTTTATTGTTATTAGATTTTGATTTAATCCCTTAAATTGGATTTTACTCGTGTTTTAGTCTTGCATTGCAGGTATTATAGGGAGATCTTAGTGAATAAATTCAGTTTTATAGTGAATATTAGTTATATGTACGAATTTTAATTACAATTTCATAATTGGTATTTTTTTTTACATATATCTGTGTATTTTTTGTTACATGTACTTTATATAATGTTACATTTAGTTACTTGTAATTAATTACATGTATTTTGTGTGATTTTTGTTACATCTAACAAAATTTTACACACAAAATTGTTACATGTTTAAAAAAAATAAAAAATTGTTACATGTTACAAAATACAGTAATATTTGTAACATGTAACAAAATTTTACACACAAAATTGTTACATGTAACCGCGCGTGTACAAACACGTGTGCAGGGTTTTCGCCTTTTTAAAATAGATGAGACTAAAACTAAAGTTTCTTTTGCCTCTAGGACTTTTTACCAATTAAGAGTGAAATAGAGGACTTCCCACTGATTGTCCCTTCAAAATTTTGGGATTAATGTACAGAAATGCTTCTGATTCTTTTCCCATGCTTTTTGGGAAAAAAAAAAAAAAGAGATAAGAACACAAAGGCCCCATTTGGTTACCGTTTCCTTTCCCTGATTTCTGCTTCCAAAATTTAGGGATTAATGTACAGAAACGCGTTTGGTAAATACGTTTTTGTCTCCAAATATTTCCAAAATTTTGGAAGTATTTCATGAATTCCTTAAAATCTGGGAAACAAAATTTTTTTATTGATTCTTATTCACTCTCACAAAATTATTCTCACAACTACTTCATCGGCCACTACCAGCCCGCTAGCCACTGTACATTTAAAGAAAAGAAAAAAAAACAAATATTGCAAACAAACATGTTTCTTGTTTATGTTCTCATAAATTAAACTAAATATTTTTATGAAAATGGTGGTTACCAAATATATTTTTATTTTTTGAATATTTCAGGACAGAAACAGAATTCCCATAAAAGATTATTGGAAGTAGAAACAAAAAACAAAAACACTAAACCAAACACCACCTAAGTAACTTGTAATTGATTGAAAATATTAAACAAATTTGATTAAGTGGTCTCAATCTAAGCAAATTATTATTTGAGTGAAGTAAGTTAGCCTAATTGTTCTATCTTTTATAAAATATATTAAATTAATAATCACCTTTCAATTTTTAACAATTATATTTTACCCTTTTTCATAAAATAATCATCTTTTCTGCCACATATTTAAATTTAAAAAAGAAATATCATTTTCATACTATTTCTGATAAGGACAAAAATGATAAAATAAAAATTATTCAAAAAAATACAATATTAAATCAATATAATGGATTAAAATATATTTTTTAAATGTGTTTTTTTTCAGAGTGTTAGATTTTTGTTCCACATCGTTCATATGAGAATTCTCAAGCCTCTATATAAATCAAATGAATTACTCTATTTAGCACCATATGGTTTTAAGTTAAATTTTTTTATCATGGTATCAGAGTTAAGGTTATGGGTCTCTCATTCTCTCGTAGTCAAATCATCCGTGCAAATCGGGCGTTGCACATTTCTCATCATTCCCTCGTAGTCAAATCATTCGTGCAAATCGGGGGTTGCACTTAAAGACAGGTGTTTGATTCTTGTCCCACATAGCTCATCTGAGAGTTCCCAAGCCACTATATAAATCAAAAGAGTTACTTCACTTAGCACCATATGATTTTAAAATGGAACCTCCTAACACAGAGTATGATTGATTTGAAGGAAATATTTTTTGGTACAGAGATTTCATGTCCCTACTGAAAGTTAAATAAAATTATATTTTGTACCCGTTCCTTTAGGGAAAAAATCAATTACCCGAGAAAATGACATTTGACCTATAAATAAAATGATTAGGTAGATAATTTCAGTATTTAATAATTCTTATATTTAAATATCTAATTATAAGTTCTCAACGCTCATGCATTAAATAAAGTTATTCTCATTCTATTTTTTTATTTTTATTTCAAAAACCCTAATTTTGAAAATACATGATCATGCCAAAAATTCCAGTGAATATATTTGTTTCATAATAAACACTCACCAACACAGTAATTATTCATCAAGGGAGGCCGGTAAGACAACCACCAAAACAATTGCGTTGATGTTTAAAGCGTTGATTTTCTCATAAAATAACTTAAGTCAATTTTTGAAAAATGAGTAGCATTGAGTTTAAATGGTGTGGTAGGTCATCGGATTTTTTTAAAAAAAGATATGAAAAATGGTTTAAGTAAAATTTTGACTCCAAAAAACACGGTCCGATGAAAGATTCGTTTTTAAGGGTTCGGGGGTCAGTTACGCTCAGGGAAGGTGTTAGACACTATGAGACGCCTGTCTGAAGACGGTACCTTATCTAATTAAGTCCAATCAAAATTTAAATTCGAATGTGTCTATTTGATTTTGAAATCTCTTCTTATAAAATATTTTTTGTTTTGTTTTTTTATTTTTTATTTATTTCGTTTTCCTTTTTCATTTTTTCTAAATAAGGAGAAATATTTTTTTTTTTAATTTTCATGAAATAAAATGAAAAAACAATTTTTTTTTTGTTTTAATTGTTTGAAATATTCCCCAAGTATCATCAATTATAAAATATCGATGATTTAATAAAGATGACTCCCAGGGGTTTAATGTAGCAAATTTTAAATTCGGGTTATTTTGATAAAGGAAGGAACATGAATGCCAAAATGTATTTAAAAAAATAACTCTTCTTTTTCTTTTTCTGTAATGAGTTCTTTTCTTTTTTTTTGGCTTTTTTTTTGTTTCAGAAAACACAATAAATCACATTCGAGAAAATTCATTCTTAAAAAATATGCCCCCTTTTTTTATTAAAAATAATTTGGAATGACTTCCCTTTTAGTGATTTTTCAAAAAATTACTCTCCTCTTGAAAAAGACTGTATTTTTTATTATTCACAAAAATTTCTTTTTCTTTTTTCCTTCTTTGTACTTCTTGAAAAAACCAAGATGATTAATTTTTTTAAAAAAAAAAAAAAACTCATTTTTTCGGAAAACTATTTTTTACATATTTTTCTAATAAAATATATATGAAATGCAAAATTAAATTTATTTCTTTCCATTTTATCAACTTATCCCAAACTCAAACCCGACTTAGGGAAGTATCTTTTTAAATCCACCGTTTAAAAATTTTACACTGGTTGAAAAATCCGAAACAGTGGCATGAAAAACTCTCCCTTTATCAGATTTCAAGTTAAGATTTTTCATTTTTTTTTTTGTTTTTTCCGATTTTTCATTTTTTTTTTGGATTTTTATTTTTAGAACAATAAGGATCAATTCATTTTATTTTTTTTATGTGGGAAAGTAAATATTTACTGAAACACAACAACAGTACATAAAGTGCATAAAATAAAATTACAGAAATAAAAGCACGGAAAGACGCAAAACAGAAAAATAAAAGCGCAGAAAGGTACAGAATAAAAAATAAATACAACAAAATAAAAGCACGAAAAGACACAGAACATAAAATATACTACAAAAAATAAAAGCGCAGAAAGAAGTAGAACAGAAAAATAAATACAGGAAATAAAAGCGCATAAAGGCGCAAAACAAAAAATAAATGCAGAAAAATAAATCAGTTTTTAAGTGTTCCACTGGAACGCCCTTTTAAATTTTGTCCAATTTTAGGTCATTCATTTCAAGCGGTTTAAGTAAAAATAAATGTGTAATTGGAGAATAGAAAAAATTTACCTGGGTTTGGACGGTTTCTTCTTCTTTTTCGCTTTTTCTTCTTCTTTTTTTTTTTTTTTTTTTGTTGTTTGGCAAAACCCAAATCGCCCTTGTTTTTTCTGGGGGTTTAATTAAATTTTATTTCCCTGTAGTTTGATCGATTTACACTTATTTCTCTATGGTTTAGAAATCGCCACTTATTCCCTTGTGGTCAAATTTTTGTTACACTTACCTACTATATTAAGGGAGTAAGTGGTTTAAAAATCTAACCACAGGGAGGAGTAAATGACGATTTCCAAATTATAGAAGAGTAACTACAAATCGGGTATTTTTATTGTCCGAAACCTAACCCCTCAAAAAACAAACCCAAGCATCTCTCAAATCTCTCCTTTTTGTTTGGTCGAAGGATCCCACTACCCTCACTTTCATTTTTATTATTTAATTTTATTTATTTATTTATTTATTGTGAAGGGTGTCTTTTATTCTTTGTTTTCGAGCAAAGGAGCACCACGCAACCCTTATATATATAATATTTATTTTTTTATTTTTTTAATTATTATAAAAAATAAAATTAAAATATCTAAAATTTAATCGAATTTAAATTATTTATTCAACAATCGATAAATTCATGAATTTCCGAAAATATTCAAATTTTGGGATCAAAATAAAAAATTCAAAGAAAATTTGAGTTCACTTGATTTAAATTTTGAAGACTAAAATTGACCAAATAAAATATAATTATTTTCAAAATTCATTTCTATTTTATCAATTTCGTCCAAAAATATTTTTTGTAAATTTTCACTTTGACCCCCAAAACTTTCTCTTTAACTCCCTGAATCTCAATTGGAATTCCGACTCAAATTTTTCAAGAGCTAATTATTTTCAAAGATTTAGAAAAAATCTGAATAAAAATTGATCCCCTATAGACATTGATTTTAAATTTTTTAATTCGACAAATTGTCTCAATTAGCTTATTTGGAGACCAATTGAATTATGAGACTTTTATTTAGCTTATTTTGAGGATAATTGAACATTTCAAAGATTAATTTGAAAATCCGAGTCCAAATATCAAACTTTCAAAATCTCAATTTAGGCCCAATTTTTTTTCAAAATGAACAATTTTGATTCAAAACCCTCAATTGGATAACCTTTTGTCTTAATTGGATTTTTGAGATAATAATTTAAATCTTAGAGACATAATTTATTATTTCAAACCTCCAATTAAACGAATAAAATTTCCAATTACAAAATTCAAATTTGAATTAATTCTTCAAACCTTCGAATCGAACCTTAATTTTCATTTGAATATTTTCAAAATTCATGAATAATCGACGTGATAAAACTTTTTTTTTCTTCTTGTACTTCTTGAGAAAACCAAGATGATTAATTTATTTTTTTTGAAAAACTCATTTTTACAAAAAACTATTTTTTACATATTTTTCTAATAAAATATATATGAAATGCAAAATAAAATTTATTTCCTTCCCTTTTATCAACTTATTCTAAATTCAAAATCCGACTTAGGGAAGTGTTTTCCTAAACCCATCGTTGGAAAATTTCACACTGGTTGGAAAATCCCAAACGATGGCACGAAAAGCTCTCCCTTTATCAGATTTCAAGTTAAGATTTTTCATTTTTTTTTTTCATTTTTTTCATTTTTTGCAATTTTTTATTTTATTTTTTTATTTTTAGAACAATAAGGACCAATTCTTTTTTTTTTTTTTTTTCAATTTGAAAAAATAAATATTTACTGAAACACAACAACAGTACATAAAGTGCATAAAATAAAATTACAAAAATAAAAACGCAGAAAAGCGCAGAACAAAAAATAAATACAACAAAATAAAAACGCGAAAAGTTTACAATATAAAATATACTACAAAAAATAAAAAATGCGGAAAGACGCAAAACAGAAAAATAAATACATAAAATAAAAGCGCGAAAAGGCGCAAAACAGAAAAATAAATACAGAAAAGTAAATAAGTTTTTAAGTGTTCCACTGAAACGTTCTTTTAACTTTTGTTCAATTTTAGGTCCTTCATTTCAAGCGGTTTAAACAAAAATAAATATGTAATTAGAGAGTAGAAAAAATTTACCTGGGTTTGGACGGTTTCTTCTTCTTTTCCGTTTTTTTTTCTTTTTTCTTTTTAGTTTTTTGGCAAAACCCAAATCGCCCTTGTTTTTTTTTTGGGTTAATTAAATTTTATCTCCCTGTGATTTGACCGATTTGCACTTATCTCCCTGTAGTTTGAAAATCGCCACTTATCCCTTTATGGTTAGATTTTTGTTGCACTTACCACCTATATCAGGAGGGTAAGTGGTTTGAAAATCTAACCACATGGAGGGTATGTGGCAATTTTTAAATTATAGGAGGATAAGTGCAAATCGGTCAAACTACGGGGGAAAAGTTTAATTAACCTTTTTTTGTATTATTGTCCGAAACCTAACCCCTCAAAAAACAAACCCAAGCATCTCTCAAATCTCTCCTTTTTGTTTGGTCGAAGGATCCCACTACCCTCACTTTCATTTTTATTATTTAATTTTATTTATTTATTTATTTATTTATTTTGAAGGGTGTCTTTTATTCTTTGTTTTCGAGCAAAGGAGCACCGCAAGGGTTGGACGCAACCCTTATATATATAATTTTTATTTTTATTTTTTTAATTATTATAAAAAATAAAATTAAAATATTTAAAATTTAATCGAATTTAAATTATTTATTCAACAATCGATAATTTCATGAATTTCCGAAAATATTCAAATTTTGGGATCAAAATGAAAAATTCAAAGAAAATTTGAGTTCACTTGATTTAAATTTTGAAGACTAAAATTGACCAAATAAAATATAATTATTTTCAAAATTCATTTCTATTTGATCAATTTCGTCCAAAAATATTTTTTGTAAATTTTCACTTTGACCCCCAAAACTTTCTCTTTAACTCCCTGAATCTCAATTGGAATTCCGACTCAAATTTTTCAAGAGTTAATTATTTTCAAAGATTTAGAAAAAATCTGAATAAAAATTGATCCCCTGTAGACATTGATTTAAATTTTTTAATTCGACAAATTGTCTCAATTAGCTTATTCGGGGACCAATTGAATTATGAGACTTTTATTTAGCTTATTTTGAGGATAATTGAACATTTCAAAGATTAATTTCAAAATCTGAGTCTAAATATCAATCTTTCAAATTCTCAATTTAGGCCCAAAACTTTTTCAAAATGAACAATTTTGATTCAAAACTCTCAATTGGATAACCTTTTGTCTTAATTGAATTTTTGAGATAATAATTTAAATCTTAGAGACATAATTTATTATTTCAAACCTCCAATTAAACGAATAAGATTTTCAATTACAAAATTCAAATTTGAATTAATTCTTGAAACCTTCGAATCAATCCTTAATTTTCATTTGAATATTTTCAAAATTCATGAATAATTGACGTGGTAAAACTTTTTTTTCTATTCATTTTTATTTTTTTTTATTATTAAAAAAAAATATCATGCATAGACGGGACAAAATACGATGTCTACTGAATCTCAATTCAATTGGGACAACATTTTTTCCTGGGCAACATATGTAATTGATTTTTTTTTTATTTATTTTTTTACTAAAATAATAATCACCGTAACCTACCACTTGTTACCACAACAATCATTACCACCACAAATTCTCCTTTCATCACAATAAACATTCACTATTATTATTAGTAGATAATTTAGTTTTTAGTAATTAATTTTATGAGCCTTTATTGATATTTTGATTAATATTGATTACGATATTAAATATAAATTTAATATTAATTAACTAATAAATTTAATATAGGGGATTTTAGGTAGAATATTAAAAAAATATTCGTGAAATTTAAAAATAGTTATTTGGGAGAATTTAATAATTTTTTTTTATTAATGTCGTGACAAATTATTATTATTTTTATTCTCATATTTTCTCATGTTTATTTCATTATTTATTGTAATTATATGGTAATTAAAATTATATTTTACCTATTATACTTTCAATAAAATGAGAAAATAATTTTTTTCCATTTAAACTAACAAAATAATGTTTAAAAATACATGAAATTAAATGTTTTATGCAATTTTTAAATGAAATAGATCAAATTATTCATTTATTTTTTAATTTTAATTAATTAAATTTTTTATTATAAATTAAATTAAAAAATTAATTCCATCTATTTTTAAGAATATTCTGTTAATTTAAACAGAAAAAAAGTTAGGTGACGTTTGGTAACCATTTTTGTTCTCATTCCATGCAGTGGGATAGGAACGAGATGTGATAAAAATTCTGTATCCTTTTTGGGAGTAGAATCGCATTTGGTAATGATATTTTTTTTTTTGTTTTGAGAACAGAATCACGTTTAGTAACGATTTTATCCTAAAATTAATTTTTCTCTTGTTTTGGCCAGAAGGCGGCGGCGGTGGCAGAATGGTGACCGGCGGGTGGCTGACGGTGGCCAGAAGTTGTCGGACGGTGGCCTGCGGCAGCAGTGGCCGGACGCTGGGCGGCCGGCGATGTCGGAGGTGACCGACGACGTTTGCCTAAGATGGCTGCCGGGACGGCGGACGGCGAATGAACAGTGGCGGTGGCCCTCTTTAATTTTTGGGAATGGAATGGGAATAATAAGAAACAATTTTTTTTTGTTTTTTATTTCTTAAAAAAAAAAAGTGGGCACAATTTTCAAATGGGAACGAGAACAAAAATTATCAAACGTTATTTCCAAACAGAAATTCTAAAAATTTGGGAATGGGATGAAAATTTCTGAGATGGAAACGGTTACCAAACGGGGCTTTAATTTCTTACTTTATTTAAAGTAAAAATAGATAAAATATAGCGGGTAGTGATAATTAGACAAAATAAGGCGGGATAAACGACAATTTAGCCTAATTATTTATCTCTTCTTCTCGCTCACTCACTCTCTCTGTACTAGCACACACTCGGATTAGCGGACAGAGCTTTGTGTGGAGATCGAGCTTCCGAAAATGGAGACGAAGCCTACAGAGATCAGCAGCTCAAAGATGTTCGGCGGATTCAACAAGAGATTCAAGCACTACAGCCCTACCCTCGGCTGCTCGATGAATTTCCACATCTACTTCCCTCCCTCTCCACCTTCCTCCACTTCCAACAAATTCCCTGTAAGTCTCCGATTTCTACTTCCTTTTCGCGTATACATTTTTGAATTTCCGTTGTAATCGATTCATGTTCCGAATCGGAGTTTGTTCCGAATTATACGATCTATTCTCGGCTCATTCTAGGGTTCTTAGCTTACCGTGTCATGGAATTCGATATGCGCGAAGGTATTTGGACATAAACTAAGCTTGATTTTGGCCAGTATTGTTGGTTGATATTTGGAATTGATGAATGTTTTGCTGATTATTGCAAACATTATTGAGTTTATTTGTGTTAATTTTGATTGTAATTTCTTTTCATCATGTGATTCTTGTCTAAACTGTGTAGTGAAGCGTGGTAAGTAATGAATCTTATAAGACTTTGTACCCCATTTGAAGTACAGTTTAGAGTTCTTAAATCGCGGATTGAAGACAAAAGTGTGTTCAATTGCCATAACATTATCTGATGAAAGTCATTGGTAGCTTTCATATTCTTGTAGTTACAAGATGAAATCACGTTATTTGGCTAAGGTAGTGTTTGGTTGCGTGACAATGTGGAATTGAAGCATCAGAACAAATTCCATTTCCGATGCTTCAATTCTGCCCTTCCAAGCACTACCCAACTGAACTCAAATTCATATTGTGCATGCTATATGTAAAATAAACGCATCCTTTCTTTTAATTCCTACTTTGGAAAATGTTTTTGAGGGCTTGAATTTGTATTAGTTTCCCATCTCTTATTTATGTTATAACTTGCCATTTCATACCTAGATATATCAAACATTGGCAGTGCTGAGCTTATGAACTAGTTAGTTCTTCAATTTGAGCCATGTTTTTTAACTTTCGATAGGTACTGTACTGGCTCTCTGGACTTACATGCACGGATGAGAACTTTATAGCAAAGTCAGGAGCTCAACGTGTTGCTTCAAGTGAGGGTGTTGCTTTAGTTGTTCCTGATACATCTCCAAGTATGTCAAAATCTTGTTAACTGATCCACAGACAGGGCCGGTCCTGAGAAATTAGTGGTCCTAGACTCCTAGTCGATATATGCTCACAATTTTTTCTCAAAATCGATATCATCTAGAAAAATAGTTGAAAAAGTGATTGAAGTAGGATTGAAATTTTTTATATACTATTATACTAATTATAACATTTTAAAAGTAAAAAAGAAAAAATAGGGGTCAATTTGAAGGGGACCCCAAAGTCGACCTCCTTTGGTGGCCTAGCCCCAGGGCTCACCCTGTCCACAAATGATGTATTTGCATTAGCTTAAGACTAAATTTCTTTTTTTTTTTTTTTTTAATTTCTGATGGCCCTAAGATTTATTTAACAATTTCATATGGGTTGTTTAAATTGTGATATAAGATCAAGTGGCTTATCTTATAAATGAATGCTATATATTGGATCGCTTCTCACCCTTTTGCTGTACTATTGTTGTGCTTATGCTGGCTATATTAACGACCGGTGCTTTCTTCTACTTAATCACAGGAGGCTTAAATGTGGAAGGAGAGGCAGACAGCTGGGATTTTGGATTAGGTATGTCATTTGAATTGTAAAATTTTAGGGTTCATTTTATTCGAATGTAATTATAATTATATGACTATGATCATGATGTCATGTACCTCATGAAATGATCATGTTGGGTTGGATCTCATTGAAACGAATTCTCTTTGTAGAGAGTTGTATGTAAAAATTGCATCATTTACATACATGCTCATTATTTACTTCATTCATTAGTGAATAGGTTTTCACAAACCCAATTTTGTCCCCATTAAGTAAGGGTCTTGGATGATATATGATGTTGAAATTTGACCTTCGTGATTAGGTGCACAAAGTGGATGCTATCAAACACACAACCTCAATTTTTATTTTTTATTTTTTCGGGGTGGGTGGGAGCACGCACTATACATACAGCCAGACCTATATAGTTGCTTGGATCCAATTTTCCTCCATTTAGGCAAGTTCACTTTTAAATCCAATTTTTGGAATGGTTATTTTGAGTTCTGTGCATATAGGTGCTGGTTTTTATCTCAATGCCACACAAGAGAAATGGAAGAACTGGCAGATGTACGACTATGTTGTTAAGGAATTGCCTAAACTCCTAGGAGAAAATTTTTCACAGCTCGATACATCAAGGGCATCGATATTTGGCCATTCCATGGGGGGCCATGGAGCCTTGACTATTTATTTTAAAAATCTGGACAAGTACAAGGTAAAGTTATTCTGATCATGCACTACAAAGTCATGCATATTGTTCGAAACCTTGAAAATAGATTTTTTTTTTTCATTGAGGTGCTATTTGGTTTAGAATTCAAAAACAATTTCTGAAAAAAAATTTGAGAACAGTTTTTGAAAATTGTGAGAAAATTAGAAATGAAAGATGTGAAGAGGGAGAGAAATGATGTGATTGGTTTAAGACTGTATGCGTGTAAGATAGAGAATAGAATGAGAGATGAATGTGAGGAGAGAGAAAATAACAAAAAAAAAAAGGAAAGAAAAAAAAAGTGATGATTTTTTTTTTAAATAATAGAAGTATAACAGAAACAGGTTGAAACATGTGAGAAATTGAGAATTGTGAAAATTGTTTTGTAAAATAGTTCTTGGATATAGACGTAAAAGAGACAAGTAGGCGATTTTTTTTCCCGGAAACATAGAATCTATACTCAAAAACATAACCAAACAGCCCCTGAACATCTATGGTTTTCTATGAATCATCTCCTCTTTGCAGTCTGTCTCAGCTTTTGCTCCCATTGTCAATCCTATAAACTGTCCGTGGGGCCAGAAGGCTTTTACGAACTATTTGGGTGGAAATAAATCTGCTTGGGAGGTATTATATCTATATATCTATATATATAGTAATTTAATAGTTTCAAATTGTGTCTTTCTTACAGAACCGTCGAGGATGTTTTCATATTCAAATTTATATAACGAATGTGCAGGATTATGACGCGACTTGTCTGATATCGAAGTTCAATGATGTTTCTGCTACCATTCTCATTGATCAGGTCAGACCCTCAATCTTGTCTTTTTTATTATTCTAACATAATATGTAATATTTGCTTCTCGAAATTTCTATTAAATAAACTAGAAAACGTTCATTTTGTTTCTTATGATAGTTTTGCCAGTGAATAGAAACGCTATACGTTATTGGCTGCTTATGCATTTCAATCATATTAATTCATAAAAATGCTGTAATGGTGACGGAAAATGTTCTTTTGTTCTTTCCCCTTGGAAAAAATATAAAAAATGTTAGTATGAATAGAAACACTATAATGATTCAAACTTCTAAAGTAATTAGTAGCAAAAGTTTACTATTGTGTAGTAGACACTGGTTTGAAAACAATATATGCAAGTTTGTGTGCGCGTGTATATGTTTGTATTTGTTTTTTTGGGTTTTTCCTTAGAATGGGGATAAGCACTATGCGCACACGCACAGACACATATATTGTGTTATATATGTTTTTTTTTTTTTTGTTTTCCTTTGAATGGGGATGAGCACTATGCATACACACGTGCGCGCACACACACAAACACATGAGCACACACACAAATGCACATATATGCTGTGGGCGCACACACGTATAAGTGCGCACACACACTCGCGCAACATAAACACCCCCCCCCCCCCCCCAACAAACACACCTATATATTGTGCGCTGTATATTATATATTTGTATAGATAGATAGATAGATAGATGTATACGTTTTATTAGGTTTTCCCTTAGTATGGGGATAAGCACGATGCACGCACAGCTGCACATGCGCTCACAGACGCATATGTTGTGTGTGCGTTTGTGTGTATTCATTTTTGTTTGATATGCACAACCACCATCACCACCGCCCCCCAACCCAACCCAACCCACACACGCACATATTGACTCGACTTAGCCATTGCTGTTTTTATGCAGGGAGAGGACGATACATTCTTGAAAGATCAACTAATGCCCCACAAGTTCGAGGAGGCCTGCAAAAAGGTGAGCGTTCCTCTCCTCCTGAGGTTGCACCCAGGCTACGATCACTCCTACTTCTTCATCGCCACTTTCATCGATGATCACATCCTTCACCATGCCCAAGCCCTAAAATTGTAATTTCCCCTTTGCGCGCGCCGCCCCGCCCCCCCCCCCCCCCGGGGGGGTCGGGTTTTTTCTCGATGGAGATATCCTTAAAAATAGTGTATATGGCTTTGTATGTTAGATGGTTTGTGTTGCTTGAGATTGTAGTGTTTTTGTGTATGTTAATGATCACATGAGACTAAGGGCATGTTTGGAAAGCAATAATAAAATCGGAATTTTGTGTATTTAACATTTTTGTTTTTAGAAATTTAGAAGAAAAATTAAAAATATATGTGAATATTTTTTTTTTTAATTTTTTATTTTCTCATAATGTTTTTTGGGGAAATTTTGGAAAATGGATTTTTATTTTTGTTATTTATTTTTTATTTTTGTCATTTTTTGTAAACAAAATAAAATAAGATTTCTTATTGTTTAGTTCTCTGAAAAAAAAAAAAATCAACTTATTTTGCTCTATTAATTAAAAATTTACTATTTTGTCTCTTGTACTTTATCCTGGGTAAGAAAGGATTTAATCCGGTTGACAAGAAAAATTGTCCTTTTTTTTTGTCAAACAAAATTTAACTCTTCGGGTTATTATTTCAGAAATCAAATTTTGAATACACTGAACTAATACAGGGGAGTGTCTTTAAAATAGCGAGTTGAGGAAGCAAATTTAAACGCACCGGAAAGAAATGTATTTTTTTAATATAATTTCATTTATAAAAATTAAATTACATTGAGCTCCACTGATTTAAGTTAAATAAATTATAACATTTTTTATTTTTTTTATTTAAGAAATATTCAGTGATGTATTTTACACACTCTTTAATATGACGAGACGTCTTTTAAGTAGTGAATTTTTTATTTTAGAGTGTCCATTATGTGTAGACATGAGTTTTCATTATAATAATATTACGGTGGTTGAATAAGTAAAAGTAATGTGGGCTAAAGAAAACCAACAAAATAAAAAATTCACTATACTTTGTAAGCCGACATGTTTTAAGAGCCAAATTTTTTTTTACATAATTACATCAATACACCCCTTTACATTTAATAAATTGAACATTTGTTCACATATCTCCCCCTTTACTTTTTTTTGCTACATTAAAATACAATTTTGTATCATATTATAAAAATCATTTGTACCATTTAGTACCCAAGAGTTGTTAGTCCAAGTGAAAAGGTGAGGTACTCCTGTTCTTTGTCAACCAGAGTTCAGCTATCATGGGAAGTATTTTGAAAATTAATTCTGAATGTACCAAATCGATGTAGGAGAGTGCACCCTTAAGATCACCCGATGAGGTGATTAGTCGAGGTGCACACGTAAGTTGGTATAGATACATGTTACCGTATAATAATAATAAAAAATATATACCATTTAGTATGTTCAAAATTATTGTACTATATCAAATTTGCTATAATTTTTTTCGAGTAAAACTTGCAATAATTTTTATATTGTGCAACGACTTTCGACTTTTAATAGACTTATGAATATCGCCAAAATTTGTGTGTTGGATTAATATTGAATTGTAAATTTCGGGATTATATATATATTTAAAAAAAAACACTATTGATTATCTCTCTCTTTTTTTTTTTTTTTTTTTTTAAGGTGTTTCTGGACCAATTTACTCGCACCTCAACTAATCACCTCCCGGGGCGATCATAAAGATGCACTTCCCTACATTGACCCGGTACATTTAAGATTTAATTTCTAAAGTATTTTTTAAGAGAGTTAAACCCTGATTTTGCGAATCCGACTAACATCTTGAGTAGGTTATTTGTCAAATTGAGACAATAATATACTAAGTCCAACTTGTTCATTAGCTTCAAACATGACCAATTAGACAAAATTAGAAAGTTTGAGAAAAATGTATTATAAGAACTAAAAGTTATAGGGAGAAAGTATTAAATAACATAAAGTTAGAGGGTGGATAATGTAATTTAATCTTTCGCTATAAATTCCAAAAGTCAAAACACATTTTATAAGCTGCGCTGTACTTAACCTTCACGCTACTTTATACTCGCTCTCTCCCTCCGGCGACAATGTCCGGCTATCCACACAATTCGTCCGGCTACGGCTATGGTCAAGGTCCTCCGCCGCCGAACCCCTATTCCTCCTCCCCTTACGGAGCTCCGCCACCGGGCCATCAACCGTATGGTGCCCCTCCCCCGCCGGGTCAATCTCCATACGCCCCTACAGCCACCCCATATGGCGCTCCATCAGCCCCTTACGGCGCACCTCCACCTCCTGGAGAACACAAACCTCCGAAGGAAAACAAACCCTCCGCGCCGTACGGCGGTCCACCGCCACCTTCTGCCCCTGGATACCCGCCTTCTGCACCGTACGGCAGTCCCTTCGCCTCTCTGATGCCGTCCGCATTCCCTCCCGGCACCGATCCCAGCGTGGTGGCGTGTTTCCAGATCGCCGATCGAGACGGGAGCGGATTCATCGACGATAAGGAGTTGCAGAGTGCCTTGTCTTCCTATAACCAGAGCTTTAGCATTAGAACTGTTCATCTTCTCATGTATCACTTCACAAACACCAACATCAAGAAGATCGGTAAGATTTTTTTTCTGCACCTTCGTCTTCGTATACGCGATTGCTAGAGGAATTGGCTTAATTTCGACTGATTTTACTTGTGAATCGTGCGAGAATTTTCGTTGAACCAAAATTAGGGTTTCAAAATTGACTAACTTCTATTGTTCAATTCACAATTAACTCCATGAAAATGATTGTTCTTGTGAAATTCTGAGTAGATGAAGTTGATTCTACTTGTGATACTGAGTCTTTGATTTTTGAATCTTGTTTTTAGCGGAATTCAAACAGGGCCTTAGCTGTTTAGCTCACAATTTGAAGCTTGTTTTAGCTGAAACCAAACAGGGCTTTAGTTATTACTTGTTTGGCTCACAATTCGAAGCTTGGTTTTAGCTGAAACCAAACAGGCGGGCCTTAGTAGCTGTTTGGCTCAAAATTTGAACCTCAATTTTAGCTGGAACCAAGCGCGGCCTTAGCACCTGGTTGGCATACAGTTTGATGAACACAAATTGCGGTTTTAATAGTTTAAAAAATGATTCTTTTAGCTTGTTAAAAATGGTGTTTTGATATTGAAACAGGTCCAAAGGAATTCACTTCTTTGTTTTACAGTCTCCAAAACTGGAGGGTAAGTTCGAAAAAAAAAAGGACAGAAATTGCTTCTCATTTTTTTTTTCTGAAATATACAGTAGTTTTCCTATAAATTATCTTGTTTTTAAGCTTACATTAGCCTATTTTGCCATTTTTTTCTAGTCAATTTTTGAGAGATTTGATAGAGATCGAAGTGGAAAAATTGATCCCTCAGAGTTGAGAGAAGCGCTTCTAAGCCTCGGCTTCTCTGTTTCACCTGTCATACTTGATTTGCTGGTCTCCAAGTTCGACAAAAGCGGTGGCAAGAGCAAGGCCATTGAATATGACAATTTCATCGAGTAAGAAAATCTTTTCAAAATGAACTCCGGTTGCTACTGTTTGATGATGATGGTGACGATTTGTTTAGTGTTTTTTATTTCTGTTCTAAAAAAAAAGTACAATTTGTTTATGTTCCCGATATTTGTTCTAAAACTTGGGAGCCAAACAGCAAATAGTAGAAAATTTGGAAACAGATTTAACTGAAAGTTGGGAACAGAAACACTAAACAAACACATGTCGCCCTTGTTTTATCGGTTTCTAACACCTTTCCCTTACCTGTTTTCTTTTAATTTTCAGGTGCTGCCTCACTGTTAAGGTAAAACATAAACGGAAAACTCATTATAATTCATGAAAAAATCTGGACTTTATCGGGTTTTTTAGATTTAAAAAAAGGGTTTCTAATTCTGAATTTTCCGGTTGTTTATTTACAGGGTCTGACTGAGAAATTCAAGGAGAAGGACACGGCATACTCAGGCTCGGCGACTTTCACTTATGAGGCATTCATGCTCACCGTTCTTCCCTTCATCATCGCATAGGTGCATATTTTCACTTTACAAATTGTTGTTTTGGTTGTTTTATGATTGTCGAGTTTGTAGCTTGAATCCACTTGTTGCATTCATATGCTATTATGCTTATCAACTATTTTCATATCCATCTATCTATATATAGGTTTGCTTCATGTTGTTGATATTTCATATGAAATTAAGCTTGAAAATAGCTTCTTCTTTTGTTAGGATGATAATGTCGGTTTGATTTGATCGGTATATAGTTCTTACTAACATTTGAGTTGAATTTGACTGTAGTTGATATTAACCGAAAAAACTAAAATGTAAAGAAAAAGAAAACGGGAATAACTTATTTTAAGAATAAAGTTTATAATTTACCTTCAAACAAACAACCCCATTAAATGAAACATGAAGAAACAAGAGAGCAATAGAGAAGTGAATTTGAGAATTATACACACACACACATATATATAGCCAAACACCTTCTTTATGTTAATTTCAACATATTGGCAAAGAATGCCATAGAAAGAAACATCACCACCAAGTAGCCACCACCAAATATGAAAATTCAAGAACAAAAAAAATTGGAGAAAAAATAAACCCATTAATTTTCTGGCCTGTATAGCTTTGCTTCCCTTGCATGTAACGGTTGAGTCGGCCTTGCGTTCGACTCATAACCCTAAAACAAAAAATGATAAATAAATAAAATTTCAAAAAAAAAAAAAAACACTAAACCCTTAATTTTAATGAAGAACATTTCATTAATATTAATACTTACATCATCAACAGCTTTCCTTAGTTCTCTCAGTTGCTCTCTTGAAACTGTTCTCACCTGGAATAAAAAAAAAAAAATTATAATAATTAAAAATAAAATAAAATATTTATATATATATATAAACAAAAAAATTAAAAAATTAAAAATTGAAAAACCTTCTTGATAATAGTCCAAGTAACACCCTCGGTGCAGGGAGGAACAGTGAGAGAGCCAAGATATCTGTAGTACTTTCTGCTCCCAAACTTAAGGTCCCATGGATTTACAGCTCCCAATTCAATTCCTTCTTCACCAACTGTCGTTGTGTGATGAATAATCTACTCCAAAAAAAATTAAAAGAAATTAAAAAAACCCAAAAAAATTATATTGAAAACGATCACCGTTTACCTGAGAAAGGAAAGGATCGGGGCGTCCGATTTTGTAAAGAATTCCAATCACAGCTAGGTGTCCTTGACTGTTGGTATGAACCATATGCGTCTCCAAACTATATCTGTAAAAATAAAATAAAAAAGTTCGACGCTCGGTTTTTAGCTTTTTTATATGATGAAGAACTATTTTTTGATTTAATAATAAATAAAAAAATAAAAATAAAAAAACCTTTTTCCGTTCATTGTGTGTTCTGAAGGCGAATGCCAATGGCATTGTTTTAGGTCATAGTCGCTTCCATTTATGTACGCGTTTCCTGCATCTCCTTTCCATTCGACCTGACGGAAAAAATAAATTAAATAAAACCCCTTATTTATTCATGAAAAAATGGCTGATATGGCTTTTATATGTGTTTTTAAGCTTACGATGATATCGTGTCCTCTGTTTTTAAGAACAGCAGGAGCAGATTTATAATTTCGCCTCAATTCCCGTAGATCCGAGCCAACCTTAACCCTTCTGTCTACAAGATCGATTGGGGATTGCAATTTTCCGGTGTTGCATACTTTCCATTTTGGGTCGACGTGACCCCAGTTTTCTGGTCCGTTTTCGGTTCCTTCCGTATACGTGAAATGAGACTCGTCCTCTGTTAATTTTTAATTTTTTTTTCATAAATTAGCGTAAAATAACAAAATAATATATATATATATATATGACACTAAAAACATGAATATGTTTGAACCCAGTACAAGTAAAGAACCTAATTGGAATTTGATTTCATTTGATTTACTTTTGAATTAAAAGGTGATTTTATGCTTTTCTTAATTTGAAAGCACGAGGGAACATGGCCCATATGGTTAAAAAGGGCATGTTTTATATATATAAACCATAAAGTTCAAAGATTTGGTAGCTTTAATGAAGCACAAAAAAAATTATACACACACATAGATATATGTATATATATATACACACACAAAAAATAGATAAAAAAAATGAAAATTAAAAATTGGGAGAGGTTGCCATCGCCACTTGAGCAGAACGTACATCTCTTTCTAGTCTAAATTCTGATTTAGCTATATGACCATTCGTTGAAAAGCCTAGAATGTCTACTTTCATATGCAACCAGTTTAGTTAACGTGTTGTTTGTTTGTTTTGTTTATGTTTATGTATTCTTGGAACAAATTTTCAAGAACGTATACCACCCTCCGTACCCCCCCACCCCCCTAAACCCCCCCGACCCTCCCCCTCCTCCCCCCATCCCCTACCCCATCTCTTCCCCCTACCTTTCTTTATTTCTTCCTACCCCACCCCTAACAAATGCCACCCACACAAACAAATGCATGTGTGAGAGAGAGAGAGGGAGAGATCATACCCACTTCAGAATCATCAGCAGAGGAAAAAATGAAGAGGGAGTTTGCTGAGAGGAAGAAAAGGATGAAGAGAAGAGAGTAAATATTAGAGATTTTCATGATTGAAACCCTTGTTATTATTTGCTGCCGGCGGCCGTGGTCGTGGCAGCGCTGCGCAATGCTGGTGGGAGTGGGTGGTGAATGGGGGGGGAGGAGAGGAGTCTCTATATATAGAGCAGACTGAAAACTGTATATGTATATATATATATATATATATAGAGAGAGAGAGAGAGAGAGAGAGAGAGAGGTCAAATGTTTTTGGAGGAGAAATAGGAATGGTGGGCCGCAAGCCATATAGCATTACTAAAAATAGTGGCTCTTTTCCTCTTTGGTCCATTGCAATAGCGAGTCATGTGGTTCTTTCATTGGTTTTGGCTAATATTAACCTCTCTCTCTCTCTCTCTCTCTCTCTCTCTCTCTATATATATATATATATACTAGTTTTAAACCTAGGCATTGCGCAGGTATAGGAAAAAATTATAATAAATTCGTAATATTGAAGCATTAAACACATCAGTATTATTTGATTACTTTGCTAGTAATATCTGGGAGCAAATTTATAAATTTTAGTAAATAATGACGTTTTATAAATGTTGAAAATAAATATATTATTAAAAATTATATAAATAATAAAAAAATAAAAATATTTCTACATATTAATTTTTACTAATATACTATAAAATAATAAACAAATAACTATAAATTAAGATTAATTTTATCAATTTTTTACCAGTCAAATTTTTTTAATTTAATTAATTTATATCGTATCTGTTTTCTTTTTGGGTAGAATTATTATTTGAATCACAATTATCTTTTGAAGTAATTTAAAATGTGAACTAGAGAATTAATCATATATTTTGTATTAATTAAAAAAAATTAAATATAGCTAAAAAAATATTGAGTGTGGTCACTCATTATTTTATATATAAAAAGGGCAGTTCGATGATACAAAACTCCCACTATGAGCGGGGTCCGAAAAAGGGTCGGACCACTTAGAACCACAAAAATACTTAAAAATGTATTTTTTAATTTCATTAAAACATTCGCTTTCCTTCCACATTTAAGTATTAGACATAGATATAGATCTCTCTCTCTCTCTCTCTCTTTTTTTTTTATTTGTGGCAATAAAAAATAGAAAAATAAAAATCTATAAATTTTAATAAATAATGATCGAAAATAAATATATTATTAAAAATTACATAAATAATTATAGTAAAATAATATTTCTACTAATTATTTTTTACTAATATACTATAAAATAATAAATAAATAATCTTAAATTAAGATTAATTTTATCAATTTTTTAAAGTCAACAAATTCTAATTTTATATATTAAAAATAAAAAATAAAAATTAGAACTCACCAAAACACTTAAAAAATGCATTCTTGAATTTCATTAAAATATTATCTTTCCTTTCATTTTTAAGTATTAAATATAGATTGATTGATGGCATAAAAAAAAATTATTTTTCAATTACTTCTGTCAATACTTAATATGAGGAAAAAAAATTAAAAATTAGAAAAAAATATATATTTTTAAATAAAAATTCTTGTAATTGAGTCATTATAGTTTTTTGTTATTTAATGTAAAAAATATTTTTTATTTAAATGAGAAATATCATTATTTTAAATATATAAAAAAAAATGCATTAAACCCACTATGATAGTAATAAATAACAATTAAATTCATTAAAATCAGTATATTAATGATAAATAATATTTAAAATTTATTTAAATAAAATAAAATATTAATAAAGAGAGAAATTAAGAAGAATAAAAAAGAAATCACTTCAATAAAAGAAATATCTTTTAATTACTTCCACCAACAAGAATTAAATAATATAAAAAAATAAAAAAAAATATTTTTTAAAATTCGAGTAATTGAGTCATTATAGTTTTTTTTATTCATTTAGAAAAATATCTTTTATTTAAATAAAAAATATCACTATTCTAAATATATAAAAAAAAATTAAAATTCATTAAACCCACTATAATAATAATAAATAATAATTAAATTCATTAAAATCACTATATTAATGATAAATAATATTTGACATTTATTTCAATAAAAAAAAAATATTGAAGAAAAAAAAAATTAAGAAGAATTAAGATAAATGATTTTGTGTGCTCTTATTCATTCTAAGTGTAATTTTTCAATTTTAGTTTCTCATATAGAATATAAAGATATTGTAAAAACTTATCTTTTATTTAAATAGAAAATATCACTATTTTAAATATATAAAAAAATTCATTAAACTCACTATTATAATAATAAATAACAATTAAATTCATTAAAATTATTATATTAATGATAAATAATATTTAAATTTTATTTAAATAAAATAAAATATTATAAAAAATAGAAATTCATTCAATTTTTGCTTAATTTTTTTTTCAATTTATAAATTTAATGTTTTGATTTCGTTTAATCAATTTCTCTCCTGGAAAAATCATGATTTTTTTTTTGTGTAAATTCCAGATTTACGTTTATCTAATTAGTTTTGTTACGTTGGAAGTGGTGTTCAGTAGTAGTAAATGTTTGTTGTGGTGATTGACGGTGAATGGTTATAGTAGTGGTGAATGTTTGTTATTGCAATGGTGGTGGTAGGCAATGGTCACGAAGGTGGTGACTTTTTTTTTTTTTGGTGGTAGTGATAAAAGTTTGTTATGTGTGGTCGGCGATAATTGTGATGGTGATAAATATTTACCACAATACGAACAAATTGGGGAAAATTTTATGAAAAATAATGTTTTATTTATTAAAAAAATATCGTTTAAAAAAATTAATATATTTTATAAAATTTACATTACCCCATATTTAATGATCTTTAATTTTTTTAGGACAATGTAATTAGTATTTCACAAATTAAAATATGAAAGAATTTCTTCATTCATATAAGAATTGAGAATTATTGGGGGGATAAATTTTTCCTAAAAAATCCAATCTCAACTCTCTATTTTCGCCAAGATATATATATATTTTAAATGATTGAGATATACTATTTAAGCATCAATAACAATAAAATATAAACTCCTATTTTCTTGATTGCTTCTACTAGCAATAATAAAACATAATTCACATAAAATATAAATATAATTTTTTAATTACATAAATTTGGTCTCACCTCCATATTGAAGTTCTTAAAATCATGAATTGAAAGAGATATAATTCACTGCACCAATCCATCGCCCAAAAAAATGAATGAAAAGGAAAATTGAACCCCCACAAACCCGGCTTATTTTGCAGGCCTAAGAAAGAACTTTGCACATTAGAGTATTTTCGATTTTTATGGATAGTTTAAGGCATTCAGAAAAATTTACACCACTATCGCCGACAACCCATTGAAATTTGCAGCAGTCGCAACACCAAGAGTTGAATGGTGGCTAGATCCACAGATTTTTCAGGACAAATCCGACGATTCAATCCAAAAGGTACGGTTTTTTTCTGATGGAGAACTCAATCTCGAACTGGCATGGATTGAAACTTGGCCTGAATACTTGGATGTATCACCGTTCACGCAAGAATCGACCACAGAAGGATTACAACTGTATCAGTTCCCCTCAATATCATTTTTTTAAGAAGAAAAATATAAATTTTAAAAATTGTAAAAAAAAATATTTAAATTATTCATAAATTTGGATATCGAAAAATCATATATATATATATATTGAAGTATCAATGTAATAATATTAGGATTAAAATGTTCTGAATTTCATAAATCAGGTCAAACAAATAGTTGCAACTCTACCTACCACTATTTAGAAGAAACCCAAAAAATAATCAAAATATTGAAGGAAAAATCAATACAAATGATAAAAAAATAAAAATATATTAATGCATGTATAAATAGAATACAAAAAATACCCATAAGACTGCAATCATGTCAGAGTCTTCAGGATTGTCTTCTTTCTCTATTTTCTGAGCATGTCCGACCATTATATGAGATGAATTATTCTTGACGGACCAGACTGACCATGACAATTTTCGTTTGCTCTGTGATATAAAATTTTGCATCTTGAATGGGTATGTATGTGTGGGGGGGGGGGGGGGGGGGGGTAAGTTATGATGTCTTCTCAAATTCCGTAACCTATGGTGGAATTGGATGTAATTTGAAAAATTTACTATTATTAATTGTTATAAAGAATTTAAAATGGTTAATTTAGGTGGCGTTTGGTAACCATTTCTGGGGATGAGATGAAATGAGAATTTTGTTTTCTTATTGGGAGTAAAATCGCGTTTGGTAGCGATATTCTTCTTTATTTTTATTTTTATTTTGGGAACAGAATCGCGTTTGGTAACTATTTTATCCTAAAATAAAAAATAAAAAAATTGTTTTGAGAACATTTTTTTTCGTTTTGGCCGGACGGCGGCGGCGGCCGGCCGGTGACCGGCGGGTGGGTGACGGTAGCCGGCCGACGATGGCTACTGGCGGCGGCCGACGGATGAACAGTTACTTTAATTTTTGGGAATGGGATGGAAATAATGAGAAACAAGATTTTTTTGTTTCTCATTTCTTAAGAAAAAAGTGGACACAATTCTCAAATGGGAATGGGAATGAGAACAAAAATTACCAAGCGCTATTCCCAAACAGAAATTCCAAAAATCTGGGAATGGGATGAGAATTTCTGGGATAGAAACGGTTACCAAACGGGGCCTTATTATATCTTCTCAAATTCCATAATGGATGGTAAAATTAGAAACCAAAATTTCAAGAATTAACATATCATTAATTGGAATAAAGATAATAAAGATGACTTGATGCATGCATTTTTGTGACATTAAAATTTCACAATTTAAAACTACCAATATGAAGCAAATTCACCAAAAGCATGTAATGGGGTATTGGAAAGCTCTCATTTCCTCTTACATGTTCCAATTTTAGATTTCTTTTATATACATATATACTAGTTTTAGACCCGCATATTATGCAGTTCCAGTTAAAAAATGATATATTTATTTGAATGTTAAATATACGTACAATTGATCCTTTAATTTTATAATTCATATATTTTGTGAAAATATAAAAAATAAAAATAAAACTAAAATTACAAAAAAAAAAAAAAATTGTTAATGTCAATCTTTAAAACTATTAATGTCATCACCCATATTTAATTTCAGAAAAAAGTAAATAAGTTTCTAAATGGGCTTTTCAAAAGTTTTTTTTTTTTTTTTTTTTTTTCAAATAATGGTTTTAAAATAATATAATAGGTCTATTTTAATATTTTGTTAATAGTTTCTATTATTTGGTTAAAAATTGTTGAAATATTCTTTTGAACAAATAAAATTTATTAAATTTTATGTGTAATTAATAGATGAAGAGAGAGAATTTTATTAAATTGTTGGACAAAAAGAAGGCGAGGAAGAGATAAGTCACATATAATTAATTATAATAAAAATAACCATGAATTATATGGGTAAGTTTTAGTGATGTCCCTTGTTATTTAAAAAATTTACAACGATATCCTGCGTAATTTAAAATATATCTCCGACACTCTTTTCGTTTGATATTAAATATAAAATTACTTATTTGTCCTTATTACTTTACATTTAAAAATTTAGTTAAAACTATCTAATAAAAGAATTACTCTTATAACTCTCTTAAAAGAATTACAATTTTGGACAAATTTGATTTTTTTATTTAAATTTTGTTTACATAATACATTTTCAATTCTAATTTTTCTTTTATTATTTTTCAGATCAATTGTTGGTTGCTATATATTGTTTTAGTATTTAAAGCAGAATTTTTTAAATGTAAAATTATTCTGAGAAATAAATATTATTGGCTTATGTAATAATTTTCAATTTTATTTTTTAATTACTTTTGAGATCAAATGATGGTTTGCTACCGATTTTTTGAAATTTAACATTATTCTAAGAACTAAATATTTTTTATCTATGAAATTTACTTACAATTCATGTATAAACTATTTCATTTAGTTATAGGTTTTTTTTTTTTTTAATTGTTTAGTGAAGTTTTCATATGAGAAATTATTTAGTAATATTTTCACTCAAATTAAAAAACAATGAGTTTGTGGATTTTTTAATTGTTATATTTTTACTCTTTATTATGTTTGTACTTTTTATCTCGTTTTGTATATGAAATTATTTACATAAAAAAAAAATTATTACTTCTATCACTTATATGAGAAACAAATAATATAAAGAAAAAAATATTATTTTTTAAAATAAAAAGTCTAGTAAGTATGAAATTATTTGCATAAAAAGAAAAAAAAAATCATTACTTCTATCAAAACTAAAATGAGAAACAAAGAATATAAAAAATAAAAAATAAATAAAAAGTCTACTAAGTAAAAATTTAAAGTTTTTATTTATTTATTTATCACTTAAAACTTATTTAAATAAAATGTTATTTATTTTTATTTATTTATGATCATTTAATAAGGATTTTAAATATGTGAATTGAAAATAAATGAGAATGCAAGATATATATTTATTAAGCTCTCATTTATTCTCAAATTTTGTCTTTCACTTTTAATATATAACTAGTTGTAGCCCACGCAATGTGCGGATTTAGAAAAATAAATAAATCATATTAGATTTGTTTATAATAATACGATATAATTGATTACTATTTGAATGCTAAATCAATAAAAATTATATTTTATTTCTCATGACGTTTGCATTTGATACTTTTAGTAAAATTAATTGAATACCTAATTTTTTTTGTAGCAAGACTTATTTCGAAAAATATAACATAAATTAGAAGCCATAAAATATAAATAAATAAAATAAAAATAAAAAAATTATGGAATGGAAAAATTAGTTTATGACCTTGGAGCCAAAAAATAACAAAAATATCAACATATTGCGTATTTTCAAATTTTATAAAATTACTATGAGCTAATAGTAGGGATGGTCGTGGGCCTAAAGGCCCGATCGGCCCGCCCAACCTTACCCTATTTTTTTAGGGCTTGGACTTGGTGTTTGAGCCCATGGGCCGGGTTAGGGCCTAAAGACTAAGGCCCATTCATTTCTAGAGCCGGGCTAGGGCTTGATCATTTTTATTTAGGGCTGGCCCGGCCCGGCCCGTTTTTTTTTAAAATATAAAATATATATATATATATATATATCCATAGAGAAAGAGTTGAGGGGCCATTTTGTAATTTTTGATTTCAGCTAGATAATTTAGCAAACTCTAGTTTCATTCCTCTTCGTAAAGAGAGAGTTGAAGGATCATTTTGTAATTTTAGTATTTATTTTTTAAATTTAAAAAAAATAAATTATAGGGTAGTGCTAGGGCTAGGGCCGGGCCTGAGCTTAATTTTTTTTTTGTAGGGCCGGGCTTGGGCATGAAATTAGGGCCCGATCATAGGGCCTAACATTTTTGTGTAATACCTTAGTCAAAATCCGGCCCGGCCCATGACCAGCTAATAGAGTGTATGGAAATATATTTTAAATTTTTTTTTTTTTTAGTATACGAACTTAAAATTTTAGTCACTGTATTCTACGTCGGTATAATAATTTTTTTATGAATCCAAAATTATTATACTACTTTCACATAATTGCAACTATCATATAAAAAGTTATAATAACTTTTGTAGCGTATGATAACTTTTAATTTTTGAGAAGATTATTATTTTTTTAAAAAAAAACTACTGCAAAAAGTGAATTAGATAAATAGTAAATCGTAAAATTCAGATTAAAAAAATTAGTTTTAATTTATGAAATGTTCATCAAGAATCCATTTTTTTTTTTAAATTATGAGATAAAATACATTCATGTTAAAATAAGATTAATGCTAAAATAGAGTATTGGAGAAAATAATATTTTTTAGGGACCATCATTTTCAGACCATATAATTAATCCCCTTTTTTTAATAAAACATAATTTAATTATTTTTTTAAAAAAATCAATATTATGAATATATTTTTTTGTAAAAAATGAATGAAAGATCAAATTGATAATAATAACGAAATAAAAATAAATAAATAAATAGAATTGTTGATTAAAAAATATTTTTATTTGAACGAAAATTAATTTGAGTTTTTTTTTTTTAAAAAAAAATCCAAATATATGAATATACTTTTTTTTAAAAAAAAGATTGAAATAGGGAGATTGAAGAGATTAACCATATCTCATTCTAAAGAATTGTGTTCCACTTTAGATATAATATAATATAATATAATATATATATATATATATATATATTAGCTTTATATTTTGGATAATTTATGGTGTATTTTCGATCAATAGTCTACCGTTTTAAATTTTGCCCAAAAGGTCCAAAATTTTTATAGGGTCCACTAAATTTATTTTGGACTAATTCCTATTTTTTTTTTTCGTTAGATTTCAAAAAAGAACGTTGTCTTTTTTAATCATCTACAACTCTCACGAAAAAACACAAGTTGATTTAACTTCGAGAACTAAAATCATTTAATAATATGAAGTTGTTAAATATAATCTTGCGATATTCAAATTCCCTGATTGATTACTATTAAAAACTAATAAAATAGCATATGCGTCATTTGGATAGAACATTTTGGATTGATTCCAAAATATATATATATATATAAATAAAATGAATCATGGGCTAGTCTGGTAATTCGTTGGACATGACGCATATTTAATCCTAAAATTTGAAGTCTATGATAGAAAAACCAATTGATTATAATGAAGGGGTGATATATGTAATTTTTTTAAAAAAAAAATTAATTATTATTTTTTTGGGAATCGCTAAAATTATACGTGTCTCTATTTCTAATAATATTTTTGTTCAATAGCCGGTTAGTCCTGTATTTTATCTATATTGTAGTCATTATGTTGTAATATTTGTTGTATACAACACGAATTATAAATTTGTTCTATTTTAATAAATTTTTCTTTTAGCTATAAATCGTCCATTTCCACCCACGATTTCCATCATTTTTATTGTAAATTTATAATATTTGTTGTACACAACTCGAATATACACATTAATTCATTAAAAATTAATTATTTTTCTTAAAAAAAAACATATTTGAAAGAAAAATTATTTTTAGACAAAATTAGTTTTGCCCATTCAAATAATTATATTTTCACACCTTTTTTTTTATGTATTATTATCTCACCTTCTTTTTATTTTTTTTTATTAAAAAATACATTTTGCCTACTTTTTTTTTATTTAATATTCTTTAAATTTTAAATTAAACACTATTCAAATAATTCATATATAAAAATAAAATATATGTATAGAGAGAAAATAAAGTATACTCCTTTGCTTGGTTATTGAGTTCTTAACAAAGAATTTATAGTACAAAATATATATATATATAGAGAGAGAGAGAGAGAGAGAGAATAAAGTAGACTCCTTTGCTTGGTTATTGAGTTCTCAACAAAGAATCCATGCCTATCACGAGCCATGGGAATACTTGGCTTGCATAAATGGATATTTCACCTCGTTATTATATTTTATTAACGGTAAGATGTGTCAGGATCAATTTACACATATTTCAACTAATTAGGTTTCCAGACGATTGTAGGAACATAATCCTCACATTGACTTGGTGTATTCAGGATTAAATTCAAATTTTAATTTCTGAAATTATTTTCAAAAAAATCGAACCATAATTGATAAGAAAATGGGACATATTTTCTTGCCAATCGGACTAACACCGGTTCAATGTTTGTGCATTGCATACTACATATTTTATTTCTAGTTTTATTAAATAAAAAAAAATAAAAATAAAAAATTAGTAATTTTCAAATGGAAACCCATAAAAATGATTTTAATTACAACTAAATAATTAAAATTTTTATTTCACGTTATAATTAAAATTAACTAAAACATTGTTAATTACTAATATAAAAAGTAGAGGACCCTAATAAAATATTTTTATTTTTAGGTATGAAATTTTCGGGCAATAAAGTAAATATTGGAAAATAAAAGGGTTCAATGTGAATTTTTAATGAACTTCAGGGTGGTTTTCGGTATTTTCCTTTTTAGAGAGAAAACCCTAGTGGAGTTCGAACAGATTCACAAAACCTCTCTCTCTCTCTCTCTCTCTCTTGGAGGTGTGTAGAGGTGCGGCCATGGCGAACTACGATTTGACACCGCGAATGGCGCCGAACATGGACCGGCACTTGGTATTCCCGCTGCTGGAGTTCCTACAGGAGCGACAGCTTTACCCCGACGAACACATACTCAAGGCGAAGATCGAATTGCTCAACAATACCAACATGGTTGACTACGCCATGGACATCCATAAATCCCTATACCGCACCGACGATGTCCCTCAAGGTCCGTATATTCAACTCTATCTATCTCTATCTCTCACACACACACTAATAATCGCTCGCTTTTGTGTTTGTATTCATCTATTGATTGAGGGATCTGGCTGTCTATGATGTAGCATGATTTTTTCTGGACTATTTGCGTCCAATTTGGGAGTTTACGATAATCTCGGATTCAATTTGTTTGGCGTTTGTAATTTTAGGTTTTTAGGGTTTTGCTATTTTATGGTGAGGATTTTCGTAATTTGGGTTTTTATTCTTTAGATATGGTGGAGAGGAGAGCGGAGGTTGTGGCGAGGCTGAAGTCATTAGAGGAGGCAGCTGCGCCATTGATTTCATTTTTGCAGAACCCAAATTCGATTCAGGAGTTAAAAGCTGATAAACAGTACAATCTTCAGATGCTCAATGATCGATACCAGGTGAATTCAATTTGCTGCTTATCTTGATTTCCTATTTCTCTACCTTTAATTGGAGTTATAGACAAGAATCTAGTGGTTTTGAGATTACTTCAAGATTATAAAATAATGTTGTTCTTTCATCAGATTGGTCCGCATCAGATAGAGGCATTATACCAATTCGCCAAATTTCAGTTCGAATGTGGGAACTACTCAGGTGCTGCTGATTATCTGTATCAATACAGGGCCTTATGCACAAATAGTGAAAGGAGTTTGAGTGCACTATGGGGGAAGCTAGCCGCTGAGATATTGATGCAAAGCTGGGATATTGCACTTGAAGAACTTAACCGTTTGAAAGAAATTATCGACTCAAAGGTTTTTTTGTCAGTTGTGTGTTTCTACTAACTTGTGTTTGTTGCTCCATGGCATGTAGTAATTCATTGTTTTTTTTGGCTTGCAGAATTTCGCGTCTCCTCTGAATCAAGTTCAAAATAGAATCTGGTTGATGCATTGGAGTCTGTTCATCTTCTTCAATCATGACAATGGCAGGACCCAAATCATTGATCTGTTTAATCAGGACAAGTAAGGCATCTAACCTTGTTCATGATCATATTTGTTTAATTATTTGTGATCTTTTTTCTTTTTCGTGTGTTTGTGTTATGCATCTATTTAAAAGTTCTTTTGTGTTAAATTAACTCTTTTTTTTTTCTTTTAAAAAAGTGTTTAAAAAGGCGCTATCAAACCGTGGTGTAACTAATTGTAATCTTTTTTCTTTGCGCGCTTATTTAGTTAATAACTGATATTTCTTTTTATTGAATTCAAGTGATTTTGTTGATGATAAATCTCTTCTAGGTACTTAAATGCAATTCAAACAAATTCTCCTCATCTTCTACGATACCTAGCCACTGCATTTATTGTGAACAAGAGGAGAAGACCTCAGTTCAAAGAATTTATCAAGGTTATTCAGCAAGAGCAGTACTCTTTCGAAGATCCCATCACGGAGTTTCTTGCATGTCTCTTTGTTAATTATGACTTCGATGGGGCTCAAAAGAAGATGAAAGAGTGTGAAGAAGTAAGCTTTCCTTTCTCATTAATCTTATTTATGCTACCAATTTTCGTTTTGTGATGCCCGTGATTTGAATTATGAATGTAAGTCCTTTTTTTTTAATCCAGTTGCTAACACAAAGCAACACCTTAAACTAAATTCATCGAGTACTTGGCAATAAGTGTGTTTTCTAAAGAAAGCAATCACTTAAAATATTAAGTACCACGTAAAAATGAGTCAAAATTTCATGATGTGCACATGGCTTATCACTTCAAATTATTAGATCTTTATTATTACAAGTATCATTAAACTACAATTATCAGAAAATAAAGGATAAATTATATCATAAATTCTCGAAAAATGAGATTTTTTTTGACAGATACGTAAAGAAACTTTTTAAATTAAAAAAATTATAATGAAACAAACTTATTAAGATCAAAAATATTTAAAAGAAAGTTACTTGATAAATTCAGGACTTAAATTTTAGAACTTAAAATTCAGCATTTATTAGTTTTCAGCACCTAATCTTCAGTTTATAGAACGAGCTTATAGGTTGAATACGTTGATGTTTTTGCCTTAAAAAAAGAAGAATAAGCAGTTGTTTCCGTTTTTAGTTATCATTCACTTTTTTTTTCTCTATAAGATGGATTGCACTAACCTCTTACTCAATACTATAAAATGACCCCTTCTGATGAAAACTACCAGTTTAGACCTAGTTTTGCTGGCAACGATTATGTATTCTTTGATCATGATTACGATAATACAGGTTATACTTAATGACCCATTCCTCGGGAAACGAGTTGAAGATGGCAGCTTCTCAACAGTGCCATTGAGAGACGAATTTCTTGAAAATGCTCGCCTTTTTATCTTCGAGACCTACTGCAAGATTCATCAGCGGATTGAGATGGGGTATGCACTTGCTTTTCAATGTTGTTTAGAACTAGTGACAATTTTGGCATTGCTACTTTGCTTCTTTCAAAATGAATTTAGGTAGCGTTTGGTTTAATAGAATTGGAGTCTCAGAATTGAATGCATGTAAAGTCTAATAAATTATGGTGCTTACAGGGTAAATTTGTGGTAGTAAACATTTATAGAGAAATTTATAAAAAAAATAGACAAAAAAATTAAAATTGACTTTATAAAATATAAAAGTATAAACTTAAAAATAGGTGTTGTGATAAACTGGGATAGCAACCAAACTCGGGGGTGGGGGTGGGGGTGGGTTGGTGTTTCTACTTCCAATTAAATGGGATAAGATGGGGTGAGAATTTTATTTCCATACTGGAGTATTCCGGAAATAGAAACATGTTTGATAACGACCATTCTCTTGAAATTGTTTCTTGAAAATATGAAAGCATAATTAAGAAACTCGTTTGGTTGCAACATTTATTATTTTTTCTTTAAATATATGGTGATCGGTGCCATGGTGGTGGCCGGTGGGATGGTAGTGGGAGTAGTTTTGTGGGAGTGAATAGGAATAAACTTTTCTTTTTTTAGTTCTCAGATTCTTAAGGAATTCAGAAAATAATTTCAAATTATTCCCAAAATTGTGGGAACAAAAACATGTTTACCAAAATGTTGTCTGTACATTAATCCCAAAACTTTGGGAGCGGAAACAGGAATTAGGGAACAGAAACAGTAACCAAACGGAACCTAAGTTTGAATCCTTTGCATTTTCAATTCCAATTCCTAGACTTGAATTCCATGCAACCAAACGAGTTTGGTGGTGAATAAAGGCGGCCATTTTATTTTCCTTAATCATTGTAAATTTGCAGAGTTCTTGCTGAGAAATTAAATCTAAATTATGAGGAGGCAGAGAGATGGATTGTGAATCTCATCAGGACATCAAAGCTTGATGCTAAGATTGATTCCATGACTGGAACTGTTGTTATGGAACCCACTCACCCCAATGTGTAAGTCTCCAGTCTCCACACACATATTTATGCACCATTTGATAATCCTTGATGCTTTTTTTTCCCCGAAAGAAAAAAGAAAGGCATTTACAAATAGTAATAGCGTTTATTTTGCATTTTAGAGAAGTATTTTTACAATTCGAGTTTTTTTTTTTTTTTGAAAGGTAGAATATAATTGTTTTTTGACTTTTTCAACTTTAAGAGTTTAAGGGGCCTATTGCCGTTTACCCCCGTCTACTTTCAAATAATTGGGAAACCTTTTTTTTGTTTGTTTAACTTCATTGCAAATGTTAAAATTTGGTGAAATTAAATATGTCATTTAAATTTTACATGAAATAGACAAAACTACTACCCTGTATTTTTATTTTTATTTTATTCTGTCTTTAATAGAAAAACAAAAGAAAAATAGAAAGAGGGTTGGAGGGATAAAATGTTAGCTTTACTTTCTATTGCCATTAAATATTGAAAATGCGAGTTTCTCCCTCAAGTCCATAATAGAAGAGAGAGAGAGAGGGGGGAGGGGGGGGTTGACGTGTACGTTTTTGAAGTATATGGTTAAAATGAAACAAAGCTAAAGTCCAGGGGGTAAAAGGCAATTAACCCTAAATTAAGAGATTGATTAACTAGGAAATATTATCTACCCAATTTTTTTTGAACCCTCTACGAAATTATTTTGGATTAAGAAATCGTTCTAAGGTTGTGTTGTGTTTTGGTTGCATGCACTCATTTCAAATTCTAATCCCATGTCTTCAATTTCGCTCTCCCAAACACTACCTAAGATAAAATATACGTCGTCAAATGCACTTTTGATTTTTTTTCCCCATTTTTCAAGTTAATTTTTATTATTATAAAGAGTACACAACTTTTCGATCAGATTCTGATTATTCTTCCACTTCTTCCCATTCTGATTTTTTTTCCGGGTTTGAACTACAGGTATGAACAACTGATTGACCACACAAAGGCCCTTTCGGGACGAACTTACAAGCTAGTAAGTCAACTTCTGGAGCATGCACAATCGCAGACAGCTCGATGATTTCACATATATATATTCATCTATGTTGATTTTGGTTATTCTTGAGTTGCTTTTTTGCCCGGAAATTTTATGTTGAATCCAACATAACCGCTTTCATAAGGACTTCGGACTTCTCTATCGAGTATTGTTGCTAACGTAGTCAGATTGGATTATTTGCTGTGTTCTTTTATATTCAAGTGTCAAGATATTTCTATGATTTTTTGAGGGGGGTCATCATCCAGTTGAATTTGACATTTTCAGGTTTTGTTATTGTTCTCAAAATTTTGGAATTAATATATAGAAATAAATTTTGGGAGTAAATTCCTAAATATTTCTTGGATTTCTTAAGAACTTGATAAACAATTTTTTTTTTGATTCTTATTAACTTCCATAGAACAAAAAATATTCTCACTATTATTTTGCCGGTCAACACTACCAAGGTACTTAAACAAAAAGAAAAAGAAAAAGAAAAAAAAACAAATGTTACTAAACGTGTGATTCAATGAACGTTACCAAAATATATTTTTATTTCTGGAATATTCGAGAACGAAAATAGAATTCTCATTACATCCCATCCGTGAAAAACAGAAAAACAGAAACATTAACCAAACGCCACCAAAATGTCTATTATTTGGCTTTGGCAAGCTTTACATTCTACACATGAATAAAATGTAAAGAAAACATTACCCAAAAAATATAAGAAAAAATATTAACAATTTGTGCCAAACAGTGCACAAACAGGTTCTAAAGACAATAGTATAGTCATTGGTCGGTGTTTTCTTCTTCAAACAACAATAAATGAATCAAAACTTTATGCAAATACTATGATTAGGGGTTTTGACACCCCTAAAATTTGGCCATTATTTCGTTTTGATCCCATAGCTGCAATTTGAATATATGACACCCTAAAGCGCTGTATTCAACCCACTCCAATCCAAATCAATAACTTCATTACAAATTTGGACAAAAAATAGTTACAACAGGATTTTATGAGCATTTCTAACATCCTCCTTTCCCTTTACAAATTTTCTAAAAAAACTTAAATACACGGACATATTTCTGAGTATTTGGATGGTGGCCGGAATGAAGAGTGGATGGGAAGGAGAAGACTAAAGTTACCTATAAAGCCCATGAAAAACAGTCGATTACAAGGAAAGTGAATGTTTTCCATCAAAATAGTAATAGGGATAACGACTTGGACGGATGGTTAAGAAACTTATAGGTCTTATATTATCCAAATATGAGGACCACAGTGAGATTTTCGTCTAAGTATTGGGATTGTCACAACCCCATAATTATTAGCCATTCAAACCATTCCAAGGTTATTTGTGTATAAAACATGATCATAATCGCCCGGTGAGTTGATTAGTCGAGGTCTGCGTAAGCCGACCCAGACGTACCATACCAAAAAAACCCAAAAAATAATTAAAAAAAAAAGGTGGTGAAAGCTTGTCTGAAAATTTTATCTTTAATCTTGAAAAAATCAACTTGGAATGTTGAAAAAAGGTTATTACCATCGCGAATATGAGTTACCGTATGACTTCCATGCCTCTTGCCAATACCGCCTATTGTTGCTTTTCTCGTAAAAATTTGATGATCTTCCAAAATTATTGCTACTCCGATTTGGGAAGACTTCATGGTAGGAATTATTATACGATGTCTCATTTTGACTTCGATCCTTAAATTCTCTATATTCCTCTTCTGTATCATAATTTGACCTCTGCATTCAAGAGATAGACATAAATTAAGGCACCGTTTGGTAATATTTTTTTAAATATTTTTTACGATTGAAAACTTTGATCAGTTAAAAAAATACTTTGACGTCAAAATAGAAGCAAAAAATCAAAAATACGTTCGACAATATAGAGATAATTTCTATGTTATCGCCAAATGATAGGAATTTCTTAAAATCCCCTCAAAGAAGTACTTAAAATCATTTTTTTAACCTTTTTTATATTTTTAAAGGTATATTTTTAAGCGCCTAATTTAATTTTTTTTTAAAGCAAAAAAATAATTTAATTAGCAATGACAAAACAATTCCTAAGAAATAAATTCAGAATAATAATCGTATATATACAAATTGTTCAAGGTACTAGTTAACCCACAACTCTTAAATTTTCAGAGAAAGTACTTAATATCACGTTTTTACCTTTTTTTATTTTTAAAAAATACTTCTTTTAAGCGCAAAACAGACAATAATTTTTTTAAAAGAAAATTGCTGAAAAAAATTGCTCAAGGTGTTAGACCACAACATTACAAGAAAACCGATGCCCACAGATATATCAAGCATGTTTTTACTTTTTTATTTATTTTTTAAAAGTACTTCTTTTAAGCGCAAAACAAGCTTTTTTGTTTGTTCGTTTTTTCGTTTGTTTTAACATGACAATAAAATCAATGCCTAAAAAAGTAGGCATACACTTTACCTTGGCGGGATCTGAAAGCACGGTATAAGCCTCCCCAATCATTTTGAATAGCCTATCGGCATCTTTGTGGACTTGCTCGGCGATTTCCTTCCTAAATCTCCCGTTGTCGCCATTCTCGCTTCTTACCAAGAATTGACCAGCCTGTTCAGCAAAAGTAGATGAAATAAGGAAAACAAGCATGAAAATTCAATGGTGTTTTTAGCCGAATATCAGCAACAGAAAGCTTAAAGACCTTGTCTGGATGATGCCTAAGGGCTGCTTTCCTGTATGCCTTCTTGATTTCAGCCGCTGTATCCGATGCTTTAACTCCCCTGCAATTGGAAAATTGAGATTGAGATGATATAACATGATTCAACACTTAAACTGAATCCATTAAGTACTTGTTCAATTATTCAATTAACAGTGTTCGATGAAAATAAATCAACCACTTAAAATATTAAGCATCACTTAAAAACGGGCCAAAATTTTAAGTGATGTCCCTATGACTTATCACTTAAAATTATAAACATTTTAATATTACAGGTATCATTAAACTATAACCATTAGTAAATATAGAGAAAAAATATAAATAAGAGAGAAAACTGATAGAATTTTTTAGAGTTCAAGTTGTAAGGGAACTTTTAAAAGTAAAAAGATTATAAAGATACAAACGTATTGAGATAGAAAATATTTAAAAGAAAATTACTTAATTCATTCAGCATTTCATAAATTCAGCACCTAAATTTCAAAATTTAAAATTCAGAACTCATTAGTTTTCAACATTTAATTTTCAGTTTTACCAAATGGGCTCCTAGTTTTTTCAAAAATTGGAAAGCAATTTTGAAAAATTATGAGGAGTTTTTGGTTTAATTTTGAAAAAATTACGATACAGAATATTTATTATCATGTTAACAATAAAAAAGTAAAAATAATGGGATTGTTGGAAATAAGAAGTTGAAAAAAAAGACAATAATGATGTTTGTTGAGTGCTTGTGGTAGAGATAATATATAGAAAAATAAAAAATAAAAATATAGAGAAAAAATAAAAAATAAAAAGAATATAAGTAAACTATTAAAGTACCTGATATAATAGACTAAGATTGTGAAAATTGTTTTTTGTAAAAATATGTTTGAGCTATGTTGTTAAAAGTTTAGTACTTGAATGTTGCCCTAAAGGTCCTGGGAGCTTGAAAGCTGGCTTTCTGGTAGAAAATTCACAATTATTGGACTCAAAAGTTTCAAGAAGCCGTTTTTACTTCAATATAATTGTATTGTCACCATATAAATTGGACCAAACATACAAGAACAGCCCAGAATTTCTTAAGAAACACAGAATATTGTTAGACTTACAAGATGCGGTAAAGATCCAAGGGAATTCCTTTCTTAGCTTTCTCCTCCATTGAGGAAAGACGTCGGCGAGCTCCTTTCAATTCTTTTAAACTGCTCGATTTCTCTTGTGAGCCAGATTGCTCACCCTTCTCCTTTGACTGATTTCTAAGAAGAGCTACAAGTCTCTGAAGATCATTAGCCGCTTGTTCGTAGTCCCTAATACTCTCGTATAAAGTGGCTCTCCTAGAAACTGCCTGCAGAGAGAACAGTCTATAAGGTATGAGTATGAACGATGGGCGGAAGATCTTTTTTGGGGGGAGTTTATTATATATTTTATATTTCATGAGGGGGTTATGTAAAATTTTAAGGGATTTTAATTGATTTCTTCTAAAAACACAGGTGTAATAGTGAAAATTTTAAAAAATTCAAGGGGGGGTTGAGTCCCCCAGAACAATAACAGTGAAAAGGGACCGTACTTAAAAAATTCAAGACGTTTTCTTCCGACTTTTCTATAAAAACGATTTGTCTGAAGAATGAAAGAGAAAAGCATGAATCATTATTAAGAAAAACTTCTTAGGTTTAATGAAGTGCTGAAATGACGAAAATATCCCAATTAAAGGCCACGTGTTGACAACAACCCATTTTACATCTAAAATCATTAATAACGCTTTCAATTTTACAGGATCGAAACAATTGTGGAACTTGAGAGATCAAATGTGCAAATTGGAGAACCTCAAAAATGCAATTTTTCCCCCAATGAAATAAGAACTTTTGATGAAATGCCAACAAAAGTTGGATTAACGGACAAACCTTGGCGTAATTTCCATCAAGTGCTATGGCCAGACTACAATCTGCAATAGCATCAGCAGTTTGGCCTAGCGCTTGGTATGAAGCAGCACGATTGCCGAAACAAACAGCTGCAAAAGGACGCGATTCAACACAGCTTGACATAGCAGCAGTATAATGCTCTACCGCTTCTGCATGCTTTCCAGACTGAAATGCTTCATTTCCTGCTTTCTATTTATGCCAAAATGGAGATAGATGACATTCTATTAGAGACACGTGACGTCTAAGAGAAATACTTTAATGAACAAAAAATCAGAAATTTAACACGAATAAACACTAATTAAAAGATCGTGGTAGCAAAGCAAAGCCATAATAGTTAGGAGCATGTAGACCATGCAAATAAAGCCGAATTTTAAGCTATTTGTGATTCTTCATAGAAGCAACAAAGATCAAAGTTTTCCCGAGTAATATACGAAATTCAGCTACCTAATAACCAACATCTCTTCAAAATTCATTGGTTAAGTTCAATCACATGCCCTAGACTTGGATTCTTTGTCCCCTACTTCCAGGCTCCTATCACTCTATACAAAATATTTTCTTGCCCGAACGACCTCTTTATTCCACTACCAACATTCCTTATATTATGGTCCTCCTCCTCTAGATACGCCAAACACCTCTCCCAATCTCTTAATCACTTCACAAAAGTTGCTCTCTCCTGAAAAACACTCATATAAAGGCCGTACCAAATTTTTCAGTACGTATTCCATTCAAAATTTGCCATGCGGAAGTAGTTCTCTTTTTAACGGTTGTGATGCATTTCACAAAACACGTGGCAATGATCAAATAGAGTTTCTGATGAAAAACTAGTAAACCTTCCTGCCAGAGATTTTTTGCTCACTCGCTCTCTCGTTTTTACTAAAAGAATATCCACATAGAAGTAAAGAAAATACCTCTAGCATATATAATCCAAAACAACGCCAAAAGATTACAAGATCAAAGCAAGGAGTCAAAGACGCTAGCTTAAAGTAACACATCGATGAAGCAATATACCTTCTCACGTAGAAGTTCACGCACTTTAATACCTAAAGGAATGGGAGATTCCTGATTTGTGCATCCATTCCTACAAGTATAGATTAGCATTAATTTCTTCAAAAATATGGATAATGTCTAAATGGGAGCTAGAAAATAAAGATTTTGACTCTCGCGTAGTAAGAAGTGTTACTTGTCACCAGTAGATCTCAATTGCTCCAGCTTCTCAATTAAATCAAGAGCAACTTCAAGCTTTCCCATATGATAGTAGGATTTAGACATTAGATGCCACCTCCATATTCTTAGAACAGGGTTCTGGCATTTACTGCCATTTCCATTTGCAGCAGCACAATCCAAGCAATAGAACTTTTCAGCAACAGAGAGAGTCGCCTCACAATGTCGAATCACATCTTCATATTGCTGCAACTGTTACAGATCAAACAATATCTTGACATCACAATCTAAACATATAAAAGAATAAATCAATGAAAATGCTAGTTGTGTAAAATATAAAATAGCACGGACCGCTAAAAAACATTCCCCTTTCATTTCAAGTAACTTCTCTGAATAGTAACTTATAGCCAAGGCCTCCGAAATTATCCCTAATGCCTTGCTTGCTGCCTCTGAAGTTCTCTGTTGCAGAAGTTGAGCAGACTGGCGAGCAGACTCAGCAACTTTCTGCCAGTAACGAAAAATACCAAAATATTGCTTCAATGTGGAATAGTGGAAGGGTGTATACATATACACACAATAAAAAATAAACAGCTCAGTTTTGTCTCAAGAGACATTTTACGCCGTTGGATCAAATTTTCAATCCAACAGTTGAGATCAAACATTTTTAACATTAGAGTTAGTTCTCGTCTCATCTCTCTTCAATCCCTCATATGCATGTCTCTCTTTCTCTCTCTCTCTCTCTCTCTCTCTCACACACACACACGAGCAGACTCCATGCTATCAACGTTCGTGCTCACTCCCCCCTCTCTCTACTCATGCACGTCTCTCTGTTATATACTAATCCTATTTTTCGTTTTTTGTATTTCAATTACTAGATTGATACTTATTCCCTAATGCCTTGCTTGCTGCCTCTGAAGTTCTCTGTTGCAGAAGTTGAGCAGACTGGCGAGCAGACTCAGCAACTTTCTGCCAGTAACGAAAAATACCAAAATGATGCTTCAATGTGGAATACTGGAAGGGTGTATACACACACACACATATATATACGCACAATAAAAAATAAACAGCTCAGTTTTTGTCTCCAGAGAAATTTTACGCCGTTGAATCAGATTTTCAATCCAACAGTTGAGATCAAACATTTTAACATTAGTGTTAGTTCTTGTCTCATATCTCTTCAATCCCTCATATGCATCTCTCTATCTCACGCGCACGCACGCACACACACACGCGCGTACACACACAAACAGACTCCATGCTATCAACGTTCATGCTCACTCTCACCTCTCTCTACTCACGCACGTCTCTGTTATACACTAATCCTATTTTTCATTTTTTGTATTTGAATTACTAGATTGATACTTATTCCATTTTTCTTTCTTTTACTTTAATAATTTAAATTAAAACACGTGCCTACAAGCACAAGGTACACACTAGTGTGTGTGTGTGTAGCGAGACTCCGAGAGGGAGATTTAAAAAATGGCGTCTTATTACATCAAGACCATCAAAGAAAATGAGTAACCTGGGCCTTTAGTAAACCATCAGCAGCGTCAATCCGAATTCTCCTATCCAAGCATATCTCACCCCCCGCGTCCAAGCAATCGTTGAAATAGCGAAGTGCATCTTCAATTTCTCCCAACGCTAGGAAACATCTAGAAATAAGAACGAAAGAATTACGTAGGTCGTCAATAGCCTGAAAATATTAAAAGATATCCTACTTGTCAAACATACGTAGGTGCCAAATGAATATCAAATTGAGGTATTGCTAAACATATGTAGGTGTCTAATATTGTTAGTCTCCAAGTCAAGATGAACTATTATTTTCAAATGCAAGCTAATAGCCTTAAATGAACAAAATAGATGACAAATCAATCAGTGCTTGCCAATAACAATGATTAGTTTGCCCAAGCCAATGTTTATCATTGTCTACCTTCTTTAGAAGTCATGCACTCTTTTACGTAATCAAAATTACAATATCAAATAACACAAAAATAAGATTTATGTATTTCAACGGATCTTTGGTACATCATAAAAAATTTCCATGTATCCATTGGTATTCATTCAATGGATCGTTTAAAATATCTAGAATGCGGTTTGGAGACCCCAAATTAATTGGTTTTAGATTTTCAAACTGCGGTTTAAGACCTCCAAAACTATGTGCAAAAAAGGTCTTGTTTACCCCCAAATTAATTGCCTTTTACCCCCTTGTACTTTGATCTTGTTTCATTTTGTCCTCTCTACGTTATAAGCATACACTTTACCGCCTTCTACTTATAATTAACTAGAAAAGTTTCTTCCTTTTTTGTTTAACTCAACGGAATATGTTAAAAGTGGATGAAATTATATTTTCCATCTAAATTTTACATGAAATGAACAAAAGTACCCTTTCTTTTAATTTTAATTTTAATTTTATTTTGTCTTTGTTAAAAAAAGAAAAGAGAAAAAGAAGAAGAGAGAGAAAGAGAGCTAGAGAGAGAATAAAGTTAAATTAAAGACAAAGGAATTTTAAGTCATTATATATATATATACACACTAATAAAATGCGAGTTTCTCCCTTTAGTCAAGAGTAGAAGGGTGATGTGTAGATTTTCAAAGTTGAGGGGTTAAAATGAAACAAAATGAAAGTACAAGTGAGTAAAAGGCAACTAATCCTAGATACTCAAAACCTTTTCACATGAATTATGACAAGAAGAATGATGAATGAAGGCTTACTTTGCAGCTCTGAGTTTAATTTTGAGAAAGCTAGGATCTAGAGAAGCAGCCACTATACAGTCCTCCAGTGCCCCCCTCACCTTCCCAGTAACCATCCTTGAAGCTGCACGGTTGCTATAGCACAAAACTAGAGACTTGATGCAGGATGCAGGTGCCTTGGTCTGCGGAATTGAATTGATTCCCTTTGTATAAAATTCCTCAGATTCGTCTACATGCCCCTCTTTATAAGCTTTGTTGCCCCTGACAAAACCTTAAATTATTTCAGACGCGATAGAGAAATTTGTGAGAGCCAAGATTGCTTCAAACTTATGTACGGCAGGGGACGAAAAAATCATTAGTCTCTTTTCCTGCAATAGTTAATTATAGCTAATAAAGTAGCCGCCGAGTAACCGTGATTCTTATTTTGCCAAGTAGCTGTTAATTCGTATTTTGTCAAGTGGCCGTTACGTAGCCGTTATTCCTATTTTGTCAAGTAGCCATTATTGTTTGTTATTCTAAGTCTATATAATGAGACTTTATTGTAATAGAAAGACACATTTAAATTGATTATTGAATTATTTAACCAAGATTCTCTTCTTCTTTTTTTAATTATTAGTCTTTATTTTATTTTATGTTTTTCCCTTCTCACAAAGATTGTTAAGGGAGAGATTTAAGGTAAGAAAGAATAGAAATAAGCACCTGATTCGCCATTGGTCACATTCTTCCTGCATTGCAGCCTCGTCGGGCCGTAGCTTGGCACGTGCTTCATGTGCTAGAGATATGTTCTTTGCTTTCTGTTCAGAGGGGAACTGAGTTGACGAATTTCGAACGGAAGTCGAAACATTTGATCCATGACCAACTTTTAGCTTGAATTTCTTCCTATACTGGCGCCTTATGGATGATAACCCATCTTGCGGAGAGGATCCAACAGAAAAGGTAAAGTCTTTCTCACCAACAGACTCCTCTGAAGTAGAAGCAGCAGATTGCTGTTCTCTACATTCACCTTCTTCTCTCTCCAAATTCGAGATTTCAACGTAATTCTTTTCCGTTGCAGCTATAGAAGACGACTCATTTGGCCCACCCCATTTCTTGTCACCCATGGTTGAATAAGAGGAAGATGGTTCACAGTTGCTTTCCTGATAAGGTGAAAAATCCATTGGTGAACCACATCGAGGAGACTCTTCATTCTCTCTTGGCAAATGACCCATCCCAGACAGTTGTCGAACATTGGTATGAGGCTTCAACTTTCCCTTCTTTTTCTTTGTTTTTTTCTCCCTGACTAATCTATTACTCGCACTGAATTCCAATTTTTTGCTCAATTCTGGAAAAGCAGTAGCTGTAAACGAATACGATGCATCCATATCGGGTGTAATAAAGTCTGTAACGGAAGGTCCTAATGGTGAAGCTGTAAAACTAAACCCGCCCGTTTCTTCATGACTAGCTGAGGCAGTTGGTTCAAAAACACCAACATTTGGCTGGAAATGAAAACCCGCTGACGAAAAAGAAGACGGAACGGAATTGGTATTAGATTTGGTGTGATTATCTTGTACCATGTTTTCAAAGCTTCCACCAAACAAATCAGCTCTATTTTTATCATCTCCAACAGCAAATGACGTCTTTACACCACTTTGAATATTAGCAGAAGATGTCTCCTTAACATCATTGTCATTTCCAGTTTCTTTTAGATTTGCATCCTTATGCTGATCCGTAGTCTTCTCAAACAAATTCTTTTTATTAACGCTTGCAAATGAATTACCATCAAAATCCGAGGTCTTATCAGCACCATTAATCTTTTCAGAATGATTTATATTTAGTGTCTGCATCTCACAAGATAGCTTAGATATAGGGCTTTTACCAAAAGCACTGCCCATATTACCGCTGCTACTAAATAAAAAATTGTATTCATTAGATTTTCCACTTCCTAAATCCGAATTTGAATTCAGATCTTTGGAATTAGTACCAACAAAGCCCTTATGATCCACCTTTTCAGAATTTCCTCCAGTATCCAATTTAGTCTTCCCCGTCGCCCCATGACCAAATCCTTTCTTCCCTAACTTCGAATTTGACATTGAAACTTTATTCCCAGCACCAAATACAAAATCCGCATGATCAATCTTTTTGGACTCCGATATATTATTCCCCTCTTCGGTTTTCTCCAATTCACAACGAAATTTCCCAACACAATTCATAGGATCTTGTGACTTTGGGTTCAAATTTGATGCCGATTTGGCACCAAACTCAGCACCGATACTCTCAATCGATTCTGTTGTTTTGAAATTTGAATTCGACGTACAATTACTCTCATTGGCACCAAAAACAAAACCCGAATCCTCAGGCTTCCCAATACCATTAGAATAAAAAATTCCAGGACTTACATTACATTCTTTGTTTTCCAAGTTCAAGTTGCATAATGAACTACTCTTATCAGCACCAAACACAAAACCAACATTTTCGGCTTTCGGATGCTCACTAGCATTCGATCGCCCCACATTTCCATTAACCTCTGCTTGCCTTACACTCGAGTATAATTTACTCATATTGGCACCAGATGAAGAACCCTCGTTAATATCAACTTTTCCAACCTTGATATCGCTACCAAAACCAGTGAACCCATTCGATGTACTAGTATAGTTAGAATCATGCGTTCGAACTGAATTTTCAGATACTGATAAAAAAGGATTAAAATTTAAATCATTTTGCCCCGATGCCGGGCTCCCGTGTTTAGAGTTCATTTGTTTTCTCACCTTTACAAGCCTCGGCTTCTGACGACGCGAAACAGAAGAATGATTGAACTTCTCCGATTCCACTTTCGCCGCCGAGCTGGAAGAGAACGAACAATTGAAACCTCCATCAATTGAATTCCCAGGATCGAAATTACTCGGAGTTGGATGTTGCCGAGAATGATGATTGGATGAAGAACTGGAGTTAGGGTTTATAGCAGAACTTGGAGTTTGTTTAGGGTAATTTGAATCAGCCGGATATTGAAAACCTGATACCGCCGGAGACATCGCCGGATAAATTCAGTAACGGAGGTTGAATTTTCCGGTGAACTACGGCGGAGGGTGACGATCAATAGGGTTTTCGTTTCTGGTGTTTATCTCCTCCGCGTTGCTCTAGACCGCCGAAAGGAACTTAATGGGTCTGTTTGAAATAGGAAAATTTCACTTTTGACCCCTGAATTTTAGGGTTGATGTTAAAGTAATCCTTATAGTTCATAAATTAACAAATTTATACCATAAATTAACAAAAATAGGATTAGCGTATTTAAATTAAAGACCCAAAAGGTGTTAATCCGGTTAATAAGGGGACCCAAAAGTTTGACTCTCTTGGGGAACACTTCGACAATTAAATCTTGAATTTAATAGGAGTACGACCTTAAGATCATTCAGGAATGTAATTAGTCTATGTACGCATAAACTGATCCAGATACACCTTATCATGTAATAAAAAAAAATTGGGCTACTTTTATAATTTTCAGAAGGAATCAAGTGAAAACTACTCCTAAAATATTTCAAAATTTCATTTCTATCTTATACAGTATTACAAATATAATCGAATAATCGTGAAATTTTAAATCATGCATGCCAAGTGTCACGGTCTTAGCTTATCCAGTGCTTGTTCTCGCACATGGCCGCTTGTCCGTGACCCTTTTCATTTGTTTTCTAGACTAGTTTAGCTTAGTTTAGTTTATTTCTTTCATTTCTTGTAAAAAGACACCATTATGACTCCTCGAGTATAATGATATCTATTGTAGTCACTTGTATTTTTTTACTTAAAGTACTATGTGGGAGGACATGCACTTGAAGTCATTCAAGCCTTTCACACCTTGTAGCCTTTGATATTAATACAATTGTTGTTGTTATTGTAATTGTATTATTCTCTACATTGCCGGCATGTGTTGTTGTAGGGAAACTCGTTGCTATTGAAACCACTTCCGCTATTTAAGATCTTCTAATCTTCAGGCTTGCTACTAGGCGATCCCCTAGTTAGCGCCGCACGGTTCATTTTCTAGCCTCAAAAGGCTCGGCCCGTGACAGTTGGTATCAGAGCAACGGACCGATCCGTTGCCTGACCACGTTGGTGAAATACCATGTCGACGAAAGATCGTCTCGACGCGCTTGAACAAAGCGTTTCCCGTATTGACGCTGCTCTAGCTCTTTTGCGAAGCCCCAATGCTAATGGGGAAGGGACATCTCAGAACCCCCAAATCGATCACCTGATCGAACGGATGGGCCTAGTTGCTGCGACATCCGCTGGCCATCATGCTCAAATGGAACAGTTAGTCCTTGATCTCCGAAGCGAGTTAGACGGCTTGAAGAACATTGTGTACCGAGCTCTTGCTAGAGACTCCAGGCAACCTACTTCGAGGGTTCGCCTTCCTGAACCTCAATCCTATGGCGGTTCAAGAGATGCCAATGAGCTTGAAAACTTCCTCTTTGATGTGGAGCAATACTTTCGGGGCACCGGAGTAACCTCCGAGGAAGAAAAGGTGACAACAGCTTCCATGTATCTTTGTGGTAATGCTAAATTATGGTGGCGAACCAAATATGCAGACATCCTGGAGGGAAGCTGCACTATCAATACTTGGGAAGACCTTAAAGGTGAACTTAAGGTACAATTCCTCCCTGAAAATGTCGAGTACACGGCTCGACAACGACTGAGAAAGCTGAAATAGACCGGATATGTCCGAGACTATGTCAAGAAGTTTATGGCTCTCATGCTGGACATTCGTACAATGTCCCAAGAGGATAAGTTGTTTTGGTTTCTAGATGGCTTGAAAGATTTTGAACGTCAGAAAATACAAAGATAACGTCCTACTGATTTATCTGCTGCCGTTGCTGCTGCAGAAAGAGTAACTGATTACTCTCCTGAACCTACCACTAACCATGACAAGAGGAAAGACAAGAATGTCTCCCATTATGAGGGAAGTGGAGGTCAATCATCTCGGGGAAGCTTACCAAGACGTTGGAGCAACCCCAACTCAAATTCTAATTCAAGGAGTCCTCCAAGGAGTCCGCGTTGAGGTCAGCACTCAAGATCTGGCCATTCGTTCAACAACTCAGGGGCATCACTGGGTCCGGCAAACCAAAAGCCTCACTGGGGCAGACAGGCCCATAAAAATCCAACTCCTTGCTTTTTGTGCAACAAGAATCATGATGTATCCGATTGTCCATATAAACATGCTTTGTCCGCGCTGCAAGCATCGATTCAAGAAGAAAAAGAACGTCGGGGAAAATATATTGTAGAGCAGGAGGAGGAAACTTCAGACGAGTCTGATGCTCATCAAATGAGTACAATTCGTTTGTTGAATGCCATGAAGCGACAGCCGGTCGCGAAAAAGAAGGTTATGAAGAAGAACCTCATGTTCGTGGACCTTCAAATTAATGAGCGGAATTCTTGTGCTTTAGTTGATACTGGTGCTACACACAATTTTATGTCCGATAAGGAAGCTAATCGGTTGGGCTTACGTGTCAAAAAGCACTCAGGGAGATTGAAGACCGTGAATTCTGAAGCGAGTCCCGTGATTGGAGTTGCCAACACGGTACACACGAAGATTACTCCGTGGGATGGGTTCCTCAACTTCACCATTGCTCCCATGGATGATTTTCAAGTAATATTGGGGATGGAATTCTTTATGGACACTAAGGCGGTCCCAATGCCTTTTGCAGATTCGCTTATGATGGGAGATCGATCATGTGTCATTCCTACAACGCAATATTCAATTGAAGACAGATCCGTTTCGGCTCTGCAGCTTGAGATAGAGGAATATCAAGACGACTTTCTAGTGCTTAGTAGGGGAGAAACTAACCCACAAGTGCCACATTTGATTCCAGCAAAAGGGTTGTTTGACTATGTTCGAATTGCTTCTCCAAGAGAAATTCCAGAGGAGTTTCCCCCTCATCCGGATGGGGAAAAATCTACAGATATCAAGTTCCCATTGGGCCAATCCGCTTTCATGTTAGCCAACAGTGCGAAGACCCACTTGCTTTCGGTGGGACTACATCCAGAAAGACGGAAGTACCGACTTTGTGTACCGAGGGTCAGAAATTCGAGGAACAAAGGTACAACAGTTGTAGTGGTGGATAAAGCATTGAGTTCTACAACCTTATATCCAGCACTTCAATTCCAATATTCCAAGGACACCGCCGCACAGGTTCTCAAGCATGATACTCAGTTGTGGAATGTTCCGAGGGGTATTGATTCGTGCTTCAATCTACACAAGTACTTTGATGTCAACTTGGGACCTAGTAAGATTGTCGCAGACCAGCCACTGTATCCTCATTCAGTGGATAAGCTCTACAAAGCCAACATATCTGGAAAACATCAGAAGACGTTTCAACCGCAGACCAAATCAGAAGCAGTATCAGAAGAAGTCTACGAGGACGTCGACAGCTCAAGTGGGGGAGAATGTCACGGTCTTAGCTTGTCCAGTGCTTATTCTCGCACATGGTCGCTTGTCCGTGACCCTTTTCATTTGTTTTCTAGACTAGTTTAGCTTAGATTAACTTAGTTTAGTTTATTTCTTTCATTTCTTGTAAAAAAACACCATTATGACTCCTCGAGCATAATGATATCTATTGTAATCACTTGTATTTTTTTATTTAAAGTACTATGTGGGAGGACATGCTCTTGAAGTCATTCAAACTTTTCACATCTTATAGCCTTTGATATTAATACAATTGTTGTTGTTATTGTAATTGTATTCTTCTCTACATTGCCGGCATATGTTACTGTAGGGAAACTCGTTACTATTGAAACCGCTTCCGCTATTTAAGATCCTCTGATCTTCAGGCTTGTTACTAGGCGATCTCCTAGTTAGCGCCGCACGGTCCACTTTCTAGCCTCAAAAGGCTCGGCCCGTGACACCAAGCATGAATAAATTATGTGAAATACAACATTTGATTTTTAATTATCCTTTTTGTGTCAAAATTTGTCGACTTTGTTTTCAATCCAATCGAATTGAAATGAAAATAAAATCTCAATGTACAATTTTATTTATATAATTATAGACTAATAGTGAATAATAAAAAAATTGGCTAATTAAATATAAATATAAAATTTAAAGGATATAAAATATAATTAAATTTAAATGAATCATAAGAAAATGTATGAAATTTTTTGAAGGATAATTCTCGGAAAAAAAATATATAATCTAATATAATTCATCAATTTCTCCCAAATCAATCTCAACTCTTGACAAAATGATATTTTTAAAATAATTGTCATAATTTATTATTTAGATTTTTTATCGATATGGGTTGAGATCGTCCTCACTAAACTGGTTCCGATCAAACTAACAAAAAAAAAAAAAATCTTTTTAATCCCTAAAGTATGGGGTGTATGTTGAACCTCGAGGTTTTTTCAATTGTATATTTGATCGCTTAGGTGGCGTTTGGTTAGTGTTCTCACTTTTCTGAACCCAATTGAAATGGGTTGGGTTGAGAATTTTGAGAACAGAATTGCGTTTGGTAATGACAATTTTTGTTTTGTGCTGAAAATAGAATCGTGTTTGGTAACAATTTTATCATAAAATTAATTATTTTTTTTTGTGTTTGGCGGCGGCGCGGTGGTGTCAGACAATGGCTGGACGGCCGGACGCTGGCGACGGTGGTGGTGGCCGGTGGCGGCGGACGGATGGCGATGCACGGTGTCTGGAGACGGTCGCTGGAAGTGGCCGGCGGCGGGTGCTCGTCGGATGGTGGCCGGAGTTGAGAACTTTGGGTTGAGTTTTTTGGGCACAAAAAAAAAAAAAAAAAAATTGTTTCTCATTTCTTCAACATTTTGAGAATCAATTCCTATTTTTTTGGGTTGAGCTGAGTTGAGTTTTGTATTTGTCAAACATGTTCCCAAAAATCAAGCTTATAATTTTTAGGTTGGGTTTGGTTGGGAACACTAACCAAACGAGACCTAAGTTTCACGTTTGTTTCCATTTCACGAAATTGAAAGCATTGTTAATGATTTTGGACATAAAATAAATTGTACTCAGCACGTGCCCTTCTAATGAGAAAATTTGTTTTCATTTCATCACTTCAACTAAACCTTAAAATATTTTCTTATAACAACGGTTATAATTTTTCTTTCTCATTCTTCAGACGAATCGTTATTTAAAAAAAAAAAGATTAATAAAAATATCTTAAGTTCAGTGAAGTAATGAAATGACAAAAATATCCTAATCATACTATTACGCGCCAAGCACAAATTATTTTTCATCGAAAATCATTAATATATTTTTTTTAATTTTATCCGATTGAAATAAATATAAAATTTGAAAGACTAAATATATAATATATCAACTCGGAGGATCTATATAAACACACCCCCATACTTTTAAGGATCAACTAGCAATAGATAGCTAATCAGAGACACGTGTCGCGATTATAAGAGTCGGTTCATCCTTACAAAACCCGAAAACCTTGAAAATTAGGGATTCGGGTTGGGCGAAGAACAACGCAAAGAATCGTCAAATTCACTCTCTATCAGGTAAATCTGGGAAAAAAATTCAGAAAATTGTAAGCGTGTTCATCGTAGTTCTTCAATCTGATCATTTTGATCGAAATTACAGCTTAATCTTTAGCTTATTCACAGTTCCGAAAATGATTCATTTTCTCTCATTTTATGCGATTACAGTTCGAATTTGCTCAAAATTTTGAACGAAAACAATCGTTCCTCATTTTGCATACAATCAAATCAATGAATTTTAACGTGTTCATCGAAGTTCTTCAATCTTATGATTTTGATTGAAATTACAGCTTAATGTTTAGCTTATTCACAGTTCCGAAAATGATTCGTTTTCTCACACTTTATGCGATTACAGTTCGAATTTGTTCAAAATTTTGAACGCAAGCAATCGTTCCTTTTTTTGCATACAATCAATCAATGAATTGGAAGCGTGTTCATCGTAGTTCTTCAATCTGATGATTTTGATTGAAATTACAGCTTAATGTTTAGCTTATTCACAATTCCGAAAATGATTCGTTTTCTCTCATTTTATGCGATCACAGTTCGAATTTTTTCAAAATTTTGAACGAAAACAATCGTTCCTCTTTATGAATACAATCAATCAACAGATTGTAAGCGTGTTCATCGAAGTTCTTCAATCTGATGATTTTGATTGAAATTACAGATTAATGTTTAGCTTATTCAGATTTCACAGTCCCGAAAATGATTATTTTTCTCTCATTTTATGCGATTACAGTTCGAATTTGTTCAATTTCTTGAAGGAAAGCTATCTCCATTCTGTTCTCGTGCATCTGCTAATAGATCATGGATCGAAGTGTTGATGAAATCATGCAAGGTACTTCTCCGGACATTAAATTTCTTTTCCGCCATTTCTTTAATCTGATTCTTCGCGTTTTCCTTCAAAATCGTCATATCAATCTTCACATTTATATGAAAATTGATGTGATTTCATTATGCGGCGATCTTGTTTTTTCATTCTTCTTGTTCATCAGTGTGATCTTGAAAGCAAATGCATTCATAGAATTCGAAGATTTGTGTACCTTCAATTTTTCAATTTTGCTACCTAAATTTGGCAGCTTAATGCTTAGAATTTGGATTTTGAACTGTGATCCTAATCTATGATCAAAATTTAAGTTTCGAAATTGAAACCGGAAACAAACGAATCACTCACTTGATATTCATCCTTTGGAATAGTATTGTGTTCTTCTGAGAAAAAAACCAAAATCATGTAGCTTCTGATGGATGAGCCTTGTTGTTGAACATATGTAGGTGCTAATGAAAGAACTATGATTATTGAACTGGGGAGGAGAAATTTTGAATTTTCTTGACATATTTAGGGCATTTTCGGTTTTTTTTTTCCTTGGCGAACTGTCCACAAAATTAAAATTTTACCCCATGCAATCAACGCGCTATTACAGTAGTTCTTCAAAAAATCCAAAAATTACTGTTAAAAATTTAAAAGTCATTGTATTACGCCATAAAAGTTAATATATTAATTTTTATGTATTACATTAACTTTGGACTTCTGAAAATATTATTGTAGTGCATGGATTACATTTCGTGAATTATTCATCAGAAACCCCTTAAAAGTTATAGTAATAATGTTTATGTATTACAATAAATTTGGACGTCTGAAAAAAATATTGTAGCGCGTGGACTGCAAGAGTTAAAATTTTAATTTTGTGGACTGTTCACCAAAAAACTCTTACTATTTTTTATTTTTTTGGTTTCATCAGGTGAGAAAAATAGTGGGAAAACAGCGGAGGCGGTTGGATTTGTTCAACCTATAAAAGAGGAAAACATTGTAGAAGTCGATAGAGGTGTAGTCGGTGAAGTAAACATGGAGGAGGCTTCTGTAAGAGCCGACGATGTTATGAGGGCCGGAGGGTTTGGAGCGAGGGACGATATAAGCAGTTTTCTTCCTGTGGCTAGTGATTCTACCGATTTTGAAGCTTCTCTTCTTGGTGCTCGACAATATGAAGATCCACAGGAGAAAATATGTCGACCCGGCCTTGGATGGACCAATGATGATGCAAAGCGAAATCCTTAGGTAATGTTTAGTTGTATGGAATTCAAACCTTGGAATTGGATTTTTGAAATGAACGGATTTTTTTGTTCTAATTCTGTGCTTCCAAACACGACATTACATTTTTTGTTTTTTAGAGTTTTAAGTGCGTTGTTTGAGATGGGTTGATGGCGCGTTGTGTGTTTAGTGTTTCTGTTCTCAAAAATCTTGGAATATTGATAGATACAAATATATGAGAACAATTATCTTTTGCATCAATAAATTAGCTATGAAAATCTTGGCTAAGAACTTTTTTTTTCCTCTCGAAATTTTGGGAATAGAAACATGGGAACAGATTTGTTACCCCGTTTGGTAATCATTTCCATTCCATTCCATTCCCAGATTTTTGGAAATTCTGTTTGGGAATAGCGTTTGGTAATTTTTTTTTCCGTTTCCATTTCATTCCCATTTGAGAATTGTGCCCACTTTTTTCTTAAGAAATGAGAAACAAAAAAAAGTTGTTTCTCATTATTCCCATTCCATTCCCAAAACCCATGGTCACTATTCACCTACCAACCGACCACCGGCCGCCGCCGCCGGCGACCATCGCCGGTCACCAGCCGGCCGGAAATTTTCCGACCACTTCCGGCAGTCGCCGGCGACGGCGCCATTGTCTTCCGCCTGGCGTCACCGGCGCCACCGCCGTCCGGTCATCGCCGGCGGGGGGCACCGCCGTCTCCGGCGCCGGAGAACCGTCGGCTACCGTTGTTGGAGCACCGCCGGCCGGCCGGCGACGGCGCCACTACCGTCAGGCCAAAACAGAAAAGGAAAAAAAAAAAAATTTAGGATAAAATCGTTACCAAACACAATTCCCTTCCCAAAACAAAAAAAAAAAAAAATTATCGTTACCAAACGCGATTCTACTCCCAAAAAGAAAACAAAATTCTCATCCCATCCCATCCCATTCCCATCCCACTGCTGGAATGGAAACAGAAACGGTTACCAAACGCAACCTTCTGCCAATCTTTTTGTGCAAACCTATTCTTCCTCTAGCAAATGCCATCATCGTTTGACAGTTTCGCTAGTAACATCTTAGTTCTACAGCATCTCGCCATTTCTCTCCAGATTTTAACAACAATTAATAATTAGGTTAAATTGATACCAAGCCAAAAACTCTAAGGCTAAATGTGATTTTTTTTAAACCACATAGCGGCATTTAGCTAGTGTTTATGCTTTTATGTTTCTACTTTCAATAAACTGGGATACAAATTCCATTTTTATTTTGAATAATTCGAAAAATAAAAACATGTTTGTAACTACCATTATATTGAAATTGTTTATTTTAATGTATAAGAACAGAAAGAAACAAGAATCTTGTCTGATTGAAACATTCGTTCGTTTTTCCCTTTGAAAGTATGATGGCCGTTGCGATGGTAATGGCTAGCGGAGTAATAGCGGGAATAATTTTGTGAGACTAAATAACAATCAACATTTTTATGTTTCTCAAATTCTTAAGGAATTCAGAAATTACTCTCAAACCACTTCTAAATTTTGTTGAATAAAAACATGTTTACTAAACGCGTTTCTGAACATTAATCTTAAAATTTTGGGAGCAAGAACAAAATTTATAGAACGAAAAAGGGAACCTTAAACAGCCACCGCAAATGTTAAGGGTAAAAAGTACAATTTTCACCAAAAAATTGACATGATTTTATTGATTCAAATAGAAAAAAAGTGATACAAAAAGCAGTTTTAAATGCCAAAACAGGCCAAGTCTTGTACAGAACTGCAGTACTTCAAACAAATTATACCCCTATTTCTCCTCATAATCTAAGATTTTTCCCCCTAAAACCTTCAAAAAATCAAAGTTGATTTTAGGAAAATCCATTATGATGATGATGCAACAGTTGATTTCAACTTCTTTGGTGGTGGATTTCCTCCAGAAATCATAACGTATGAGTAGAAGCACATCATCGCAACACTACGGTAAACGAAGAACGAAAAAATTAAAATATAAAAAAAATTAAAAAACCTTGAAATAAAATTGCAAAATTACATTTTTTTTGTCCCGAAGGTATGGGGTGGATGTCTATGTGGACCTTAGAGGTTTGTCGAATTGCACATGTGATAGTTTCATATTTGTTTCAATTACGTAAAATTGAAAATATTATTTTCAATATTATTAATGATTGAGGTTTTTGCACTTTGTATCCCTGAAATTTTGGAAAAATCTCACTTTAACTCTTGTACTTTCAATTTAAACACATTAAACCATGAAATATCCAAATCGTATTAAGTCAGTGTAAATCGGTAACTCCGTTATTTTTTATAACATAAATTAACCACGTGTCAAATACGAAAACACCCACGTGGGTGAATTCCATTATAAAAAATGTCAAAATGATTGACTTGATATGATTTTGATACTTCAGGGTTTAATGATTTCTATAACATTTCAAGGGTGTGAAGTGCAAAAACGTCATAACAATTTTGAGCGAAAAATGGATTGTACTTGACTCAACACACGGCTTTTTAACAGGGTCTTTGTTGTCATTTCATTACTCCACTAAACTTAAAGATATTTTTTCCTAATAACAATTCATTCGCTCTAATTCCACATATGAATTGTTATTAGGAAAAGATTAGGGAAAAACCTCTTAGTGTCTTAGGAGTTAGTGGAATGATAAAATGATAAAAATATTTCCATTAAAAGACCATGTGCTAAGCAGTGAGCATAACCCATTTTCCGTCAAAAATCATTTATTTTACGAGATCGGAGAAAATATGAAACTTGAGGATGCAATTTGACAAACCACATACACAGCCACCCCATACTTTAGGGACCCAAACTGCAATTTTCCCAAAAAGAATCAGAAATTGCAATACCTGATGAAACCATAAAACCCTGTCGGAAATAGCTTTTTTGTCTGCATGGACCAAACAAATCTATAGTTAAAAAAAAGTAATAAAAATGAACATGATGTCTCATTAAGAGTAAGAAGGTCACTAAGGTCGTGTTTGGAAGCACATAATTGGAGCCTTCAAATTTTTTTGCATGCATTCATCCCCAATTCCGTACAACCAAACACTACCTAAGAAGATATGATGCCGGTAAACATACCGTTGAATATGCTTTCAAGTTGTTCCAGAGAAGAACAGCAGACAGAGCTGCAAGGTAAAATCACATTCGACAACACAAAATTATCAGAAAGGCAAGGGCAAGTAATCATGTGTATATAATGTATTCTATATATCAGGACATATTTTATATTTTACACATTTTGAATTGTTAGATCAATTTTAAATTCAACGGTTGAGATCAAATAATATTTTAAGATCTTATAATCTTACATAATAATAATATCTGTAACAAAATGACGTCTTATTATTTACTATCTTGTCATAGTTATAAATTAGAAAATCAATTTAATGCTTTTAGACACGGGGAATCCCTAGTGTGTGTGTGCGTGGATATATATATACTAGGAATTTCTCATGCTAAACGATACTATATCGATTTCAAAATTATAATTTTTAAAAAATAGTAAACAATAAAAAAATGATTAATAAAATCTATAAATGAAACTTAAAGGGTATAAAATGCAATTAAACACCACCACTTTGTAAGTGGAGGCATGAAATGTTTAGGTGGGAATCTTTCCTCCTAAATATTTTATCAACGCATCCCAACCATTTATTCCTATCAAATAATCCAAGCCATTAATCAAAAGGCATTAAAAAAAAAATCTCCCTCAAAACTCTTGCAAATTTTTACCCCTAATTTTTATCCGTAACAAATCTCCCTCAAATCTATGAATAAATCTAGATTCTTTAAAAATGTCTTTTGATTAACGGTTTGAATTAATTTGAGTAGAATGAATGGTTTGATGAGTTCATGAAAGATTTAGGAAGAAAGATTCCCGCCTGAAAATTTCACACTCACTTAGAAAATGGTTGAATTTAATTATATTTTATACCCTTTAGATTTCATTTATATATTTTATTGTTTACTATTTTTTAACATTTAAAAATTTAAAAAATAGCGTCTTTAGACACGGGAAATCCCTAATAGATATATATTTGAGGACATATTTTACATTAGGAACATTTTTTAATATTGGATGTTTGGAGACATTTCTGACCGTTGATTTAAATTTTGTTGAGATATAAATTAAGAAAAACTTTGTACAAAATATATTTTCATGATTAATATATTCGAACTAATTATAAAATATTCAAGATTAATGTATTGAATTACCTGTTTGTCCAAGTATGAAGGGTAAGCTTGATTTTCCTTGCCTCCATATCTTTAAGCTTAAAGTGCTGAGCGCTAACAAAGCGCCTCCACAAAGAATATTGCCCAAGGCACTTGGATTTCTTGAGAAAATGAGGCCAAAAGTTCCTCCACTTAACACAATCCCTCCTGTTTCATTATACAATCGACGCCATAACTAAATTTAAATTGATTAAATACTCCCTAATTAAATTAATTATATATAAAAAGAAGAAGGGTTTGCTTGAAGGAGCAAATACATTAGTTTTTCGGGGTTTCTCAAAGGGTTTCAACCTGTTTTTGAAAATTTCTATGAAGTGTCATAGTGAAAAAATAGTTATAAACCGATCCAACATTCTTTTTCCCTTAGGTAGGGTTTGGAGGTACGGAACACTTGGGATGCTTTTTTTTTTTTTTTTTGAGACAATACAACTTACGTAAGCAACTCCCCAATAAAACTACACACAAAAAAAAAAGGCTTCTAAATTTATATATATTGGTATTTCCATAAGGAAATTTCTGTTTATAAAAGCTCTACTAATCGCTTGAATTCAACTTTTTTTATTGAGCCAAAACTTGATATACATCAAGCTCAAGCAAACTTAAAAAAATCAATCTAAAGCTTAAAGAACATATTTTTATGCCACACGATTAAACAAGATAATTCCATGTCACCCACCTCTTTCAAGTAAAGAAGAATTAAGGTTGCCTTTGAGCAAGGTATTTGATTTCGAGAAGCAATTTATAGAATTTAAAAAAAAAAAATCTCAAGAAAAATTTACAAATTCCTTCTCGAAATCAAATATCTGGACCATAACGAACTCACCAAAGGGAATTCCGAAGCAAAAATCATGGATTTTAGCACTCTTCTTCTGCTGAGTGACAACATGTTCTTGTGCCAGTTCGCCCATTCCATTTCCGTGAATTTGTTCTTCAGCAGCTGTATACGATTTCACTGATCTTCCATTATCGAATTTTGATACATCTTCTGTATAATTTAGAGCCGTTTTAATCTCTGAGCTGGTTATATTTGTTTCTCGTTCATCATTGCTCATAGCAACCACAACCTAGAAAGCATAGACTTCCAGCAGCTGATATCACTTCCAAAATGTTATTGAGAAGTGCATACAATTTTTATCAAATTTGATATGTTGAAGTTAACTTACAAAGAAAACTTGCAAACACCATACCTAAATGTTTATCTTTCGGATATGGATATCCACTAAATGCAAGAGACGGAGGGCAAAAACAGAAAAATAAATCTACGAAGACACGATAAATAATTCAATTGAGATTTTGAAAATCAATTTTGCTATGCATTCGAATATGAAAATTAATGTTTTGGACATCGGAGACCTACTAAATGTAAGAGACGGAGGGCAAAAACAAAAACATAATCACGAATAATCTGATCATAAATCTACGAAGACGTGAGAAATAATTTCCAATTGGATTTTGGCCTAAATTTTCATTTTCAATTGACATTTTGAAACTCAATTGTGTATGTATTCGATTTTGAAATTTTATGATTTAAACATCGGAGATCTACTAAATGCAAGAGATGGAGGGCAAAAACAGAAACACAATCATGAATAATCTGACCATAAATCTACGAAAACGTGAGAAATAATTTCCAATTGGATTTTGGCCTAAATTTTCATTTTCAATTCCGATTTTGAAACCCAATTGTGCATGTATTCGATTAAACACGCGTTCTAGTGGTCTCATTTTCACATAGGATCGAAATCTAAGCTGAAATTTATTCGTTTTCCTCTTTTCTGAACTTTAATTTCCGGATCAAAATGGGGAGAAAAAGTTAGGGTTTTACCTTGGGCCGAAGAGTGTGGAACGAGTATGATCGCGGGCGGAGGTGTTGACGGCGGTTGATTGAGGAAAAGCATGCGAGCTGGGAGATCGCCGACGACATAGTTTCCGGTGGAGAGAGATCTGAAACCGACTCTGCTACTTCGATAAACAATTCTTTGGTATGAAAACGATGAACAACTACACCTAAAAGGTCAAGCGTGAAAAGGCATACGAGAGAGAGAGAGAGGAGTGGGTTGGTGTGTTAATTTAGGTGGCTATTGGTTAGTGTTCCACTTTTCTGAACCCAACCGAAATGGGTTGGGTTGAGTTGAATTGGGTTGGGTTGAGAATTTTGGGAACAGAATTACGTTTGATAACGACAATTTTTGTTTTGTGCTGAGAATAGAATGTGTTTAGTAACGATTTTATCCTAAAACTATTTTATTTATTTTTTTATTATTTTTTTGGTTTGGTGGCGGCCAGACGGCGGAGGTGGCCGGATGGTCTGCGGCGGCAGCGGAGGTGGCCGGCGACGGTCGCCGGAGGTAGCCGGCGGTCGGTCGCTGGACGGCGGCGGCGGCGGGTGGTGGTGGTCGCCCGGCAAATGAAGTCGGAAGTTGAGAACTTTAGGTTAAGTTTTGTGGGCATAAAAAGAAACAACTTTTTTTTTGTTTCTGATTTCTTTAGGATTTTGAGAATCAATTCCTATTTTTTGGGTTGAGTTGAGTTGAGTTTTGTGTTTGCCAAACGCGTTCCCAAAAATCAAACCCACAATTTTTGGGTTGGTTTGGTTGGGAACACTAACCAAACGGGGCCTTACATTTTGTATATCTATTTTACACAAAGGTCTAGAGTTCAAACCCCTCCCACAATATATATAAAAAAATAATAATAAAATAATAGTTCAGAATACTAGACAAAATAAAAACAAATTAAACAAATAACGTCACTCCGGACATAAATCAAAAGTCATTTTTTCCATTTTCTCAGAGAGAAATATTGTCCAAGTTGTTCGTCGGATTTTCGAAGATTTTGAACGTACATTCTTCTTTGGCACAAGTCCTTCAGCATATTTTTTCGTTAGCAAGTCTATGCATCTATTTGTCTCCCTCAAACAAATTGAATAGTGTAGTTGTTCAGCAGGAGATGTCTCTTACACTCATCTATTTAATCTCTGAAGTGATGGTTTGTTAGGGCACGAGTTTTGGATGAGGATAACTACCTCCGTAAAGTCATTTTCCACCATCACTTTAGGATGCTCTCTATAAGACACAATCTTGATACCAGTGACCAAACTTTTAAGCTCTACTACAAGGCTCGTGCAACTATCCACATAACCGAAATAGTCCACTTTTCAGATAACAAAATTATCCCTTAGCAGACCTCTAATACCTCTCTTTCCCAGTTTTCTTTTTGCATTACTATCAGTGTTGAGTTTGAGAAAACATGCATTATTGATAAAAATAATTAAATTTAAAAAATAGATGATTTTTTTTTTTATAATTTTTAATGGAAAAATTGCCAGTGACATTCTTTATATTTGAAACAGTGATCACGATAATCCTTATCTTTTAATAAATATCATGAAGATTTTTTGTCAAAAATTATTAGCCAATTACTTTCTTACCCTTACTTAAAAAAAAAAAAAAAACTAAGAATTTAAGACAATTACCATTTTACCCATATCAATAATTTTTTTTCTCTTTTTCAAACCCACATACAGAATTTCATCAATATCACTGCCACCACACTTCTTCCTTCTCCTCCGTTGCCACTGCCTTCTTCTTCTCCTCTCTATTTCTCTTTTTCTCGCCGGATCTGCACTAATCTGACAAGAAAAAGAGAGATAAAGAAGAGGAGAAGAAGAAGAAAATGGTTGCCGGCGACAGAAATCACCGAAGAAGATGTTGGTGGCAGGAGGGAGAAAAGTTAAAAAACAAAAAAATAAAAGATAGTTAAACTCAAGGTCAAAGTTAACAAATAAATAATGGTAATTAAATAATTTCATGTATGGATTTTACATTTGTAAAGATAAAATTAGAATTTAAATGATCACATTAGCCCGTTAATTTAATTTTGGAAAGTTGACTATTCCGTTGAAAAAAATAAGAGTATTCATGATATTTATCAAAATGCAGGAGATTACTGTGATCATCGTTTCAAATAGGGTGTCAATGTTAATTTCATTTTTTTTTTTTGTTAGGAGGTTCTAATTTAAAATCATATGGTGTTAAGTAGAGTAACTCATTTGATTTATATAGTGGTTTGGGAACTCTCAAATAAACGACGTGGGACAGGAATCTAATATCCGCTCTTGAGTGCAACCTTCGGTTTGCACGGATGATTTGATTACGAGGAAATGATGAGAAATGTGTAACCGTTGGTTTGTATGGATGATTTGACTACGAGGGAATGAGAGATTTATAATTTTGACTCTGATATTATGTTAGAAGGTTCCAACTCTTTTGATTTATATACTGATTTGAGAATTTTTAAATAAATGTGAAACGGGAATCTTTACATTTTTAGTGCATTGGAGAAGAATATGAAATTGTGGCGCGATTCCCCCCATTGCTCTACTACTGAAACCCCCTGATAAAGCCCTAAATCCTGGTTCTCACAAAAAACCCTAGAGAAATATGCTCAAATCCGTACCTCAGCTATTTAAATTTGTTCGATTTCGTGCCGGAAGTGTTTCTCGCCGACTATACCTAACCAACATTTCCGATCAACAGGTTCGATTTCATTTGATATGTAACGGAGTTTATTCAGTTGAATTTTTGTTATAGTTCCGATGTTAAGTCTGTTTGTTTTTGTATAATCGGTTGTTCTTCATACTTTGGTAGCTTGAATTTTGTGTTAGGGAATAATGGATCGAAACACTAGCTAAGAATATGAATTGACACAAAATATTTACGTGGTAAAACCTATTCTTCTCAATCCTAATTCTTAGCTAACCCATTATTCCCTAACATTTTGTTTGATTTGCTATAATTTTCTTGATTGGTGCAGATTGATTTGAACTGTAGAGGGAGCTGGTTTTGCCGCCCGGATTGTTGTGATTTTTTAGTATTAATTTAAGTTTAGCTTACGATGAGGTAATCTGTGGTTCTTATGTTTTTCAACAGAATGGTATTCGAAGAGCATTATTTTGTGGAGGAGAGCACAGCCGCAGCATGTCGACTGCTGGTAATTTGAGATTTGCCTTGTTTGTTTACTTCAATTTGTGTGAAAAGTAAGTTGTGATTTCTAGAAATGAATTTATGTCTTAGGCGCTTTGGAAAGCCAACCCGCGAGAAGAAGGTTTTTGAAAGCAACCCACCCTGTGATGTGAAGGAGCGTTTGAGATTACTTCCCAAACATCCCCTTACTAATTTATGTTGTTTCCTTCTTTACGTACATTGAACATAGGACTGTAAACGAGCCGATTATTAAGTGTTCAATCCTGGTTCGTTTATTTTTCATACTATTCAAATTCGAGCTGAGTTCGAGCCTAGCCTGAAACCTTATGTTTAAGTTTGGTTCGTTTAATAATCGAACTGTTCGTAAGTTTTTTCGAGTTTTTTTTTTTAATAATTATTTATTGATTAAATTTAATGCTTAAGAACTATATATAATATATCTTTTTAAATAAAATTAGTTATTTACAATTGGTTCTTGAAATCTCTATACAAAATTCAAATATTTAATTTACGAGTGAATCAAAATATAAGAATTATGAAGAATCAATGGGTATTTTATAAAATTAAAATTTGATTGAATTAACCTTTAGAACGATTGGATATTTAAGATTGTACTATTAAATAAATTTAAGAATCTATTTTACTATTTTTTCATACTAAAATATAATAAAATATTTTAATTTTATTTTATTTGAGTTATTCACGAACATTAACGAGTTGAGGTCGAACATATGATGTTTCTTTATTTAATAGACAAGTTTAATTAAAAGATTGAGTTTGGTTCATTTATTAAATGAACGAGCTATTATCGAGCTGAGCTCGAGTAATTCACGAGCGGCTTTGTTCGTTTACATCCCTATGGAATGAAAGCCACAAAATGGTAAAAAATCAATGAGATTGTGAAGTGTTTAAAGTCCCGTGTTTTAATCTAATGGGATGAATTCTTTGTTGGTGGTCTATGCTTGATTTGATTTAACTTTCCTATTTTTGTTTTCTTCTTTGGTTAGTTGGGGCAGAACTTGAATTTGATGAAGTACATGAGGAGAAAACTGCAGAAAAAGAGACAGCGTTACGTTCGGCTCTCACACAGCTTGCTGGTGATTTTGGCAAAGAATCCATGTTGTCCCTGCAACGCTTTTTTAGCACGAGGCGTGCATCCGTTATTTCCACTGGCTCACTAAAGCTTGATCTAGCACTTGGGATCGGTGGATTACCAAAGGTAATTTTTAAGGAAGCCACAAAAAGGAATGAAGAAGAGCTTTTGTTGCTGCATTACAGTTCTAAATTTTGAATTGAAGAAATTCTGTAATTATACTAGCACGAGGAGTGATTAAAAAATTTAAAATCCACTCTACAGGGAAGAATTGTTGAGATTTATGGTCGTGAAGCATCAGGAAAGACAACTCTTGCCCTTCATGTCATCAAGGAAGCTCAGAAATGTGGAGGTATATCTACAACTGTCCCTTTTTAGTTTCTAACTTTGTTATTTTGTATTAGTTGCAAGTCTCTGCTATTTGATATATAACAATGAAGTTTAAGGGCTTGTTTGGTTGCTCTTCAATTCACGAGTTGGGTCATTTTACAATTAGTTAGTTTATGACAATGTTATATGTTGATGTTTGGTCGTAAAATTTAAGAACATTCAAATTAGCAAGGTAGAGCCATTTTGGTTCTAGAACGCTCCTTTTATTTTTTGTAGTGAATTGGAGCCAGATATTGTTAAAAAATTAACTAAAGCAATAGCATTTTTTTGTTGATCAGCAGAACATTTTGCAAATTTAGTAAATCATCTGTAAATGGATAGATGTACAATCAAGTCATTGCAGATAATATAATTCATGAAATAGAATAATTTAGCCTACCAAACAGGCCCTAAGTTTCTGATCTTTCACTTTGATGGTAAATTTCAGTACCCTACTTCTTATGCCTCGTGTTCTGGCAGGTTATTGTGCATATCTTGATGTGGAGAATGCTTTAGACCCTGCTTTCGCAGAATCAATTGGTGTAAATACAAAAAATCTCCTTATTTCTCAGCCGGACTCCGCAGAAAATTTGTTGAGTGTGGTTGATACTCTGACAAAAAGTGGATCTGTAGATGTAATAGTGGTTGACAGTGTAAGGCTTTATCTTTTTGAGTAACAATTACAAACTGATTTGTCCTATTCTTGACTTCCCTAATCATGTTTTAATAAGTAAAACTTTTGCAGGTTGCGGCGCTTGTTCCGCAACTTGAACTTGATGCTTCAATAGGTGGTTCCTATAGGGATATGCAGTCACAACTAATGACCCGAGCATTGAGGAAAATTCATTATTCCTTATGCAATTCGGGAACTCTTATTGTTTTCACTAATCAGGTAAAGGTCTAATTGCTCTAGTAATTGTTTAGTAATCCTACTGCTTATATTTGAATTGTTATATAATGTTCTGTTTGAATGTTTTGTCTTTATAGGTGAGGGCATATGTAAAACCCGGACAAGGATTTGGTCATGCTGAAGAGGTAACTTGTGGTGGGAACGCTTTGCGGTTTTATGCTGCTGTTCGGATGAGACTAATAAGAAAAGGATTGCTTAAGACTGATGATAAGGTAAAAATTCGTTGATAATTGACTAGACATGCAAATCTTCATCTGGATTGTATAGATCTGTTTGGTTTAGAACTCGAATAGAGTTTTGACAAAAGTTTAAAAATTGTTTCAAGAATAGTTTTAAAAATTGTGAAAACAACTTTTTTGGTTTACTTTTTTGTTTTTTAAAAACAAAATCTTTATTAAAAAAGGGTTAAAGAGTTAAAACAAGAAGTGATATGCTTTTATTAAAAATGGGGTAGAAAATTCAAAGGAGAAGTGATATGATGTGGTGTTGATTTTTTTTTTCTTTTTTTAAATAAGGAAAGAAATTATTGATGAGATTGATTAAAATGCACAGGTGTGAAAGAGAGAAATGTGTGTAGAGGGAAAAAAAAGTAAAAATTTTAAAATAATAGAATTGTTGTATAAAGAAAGAGGTGTTGTGATTGATTGAGAATTGTGAAAATTGTTCTGTAAAATAGTTTTTGAGTTATATTTTGAAAGTAAAAATAGTTGATTTTTTTTTGTTTTTCGAAAACGAAGAGTATGAATTCGAGTTGTTAACCAAACAACACCATATTAATTCCCCCTCTTTTCTCTATTCAAAGTACTCATAGAAACGGTTTGTCAATGTTTGTTTTTATAGGTTACTGGCCTTGGGATATGCGTTGAAGTGATTAAAAATAAGCTAGCACCTGCGATGAAGAAGGCTGAAATAGGGATACAATTTGGGAGAGGCATTAGCTCTGCATCAGAGGTCTTGGAATTGGGCTGTGAACATGGAGTGATCATGAATGAAGGAGGTAGCTACTTCATAGAAGGGGAAGTTCTTAACGATAAACTTGAAGCCGAAAGCTATTTGGCTGCAAATAACAAGGATTTTGATAAGGTAGTGAAAAGCATAAGAAACCATTTGTTTGAGAGAGAGACGTAACACTTGACATAATCCTGCAAAATGGAAAAAAAGGGCATTCAAAGTACAGAAAGCCATTATTTTGAGGTATGTCTAAGACCTCTCTTTTTGTGAACAAATATCTGGATCGAGGGCCAGTTTCATGAAGTAAAACGAGGTTGATTGCTGAATGAATTCTTCTTGATTGATGAAGATATGTCTCCTTGTGGATATTGTTGCTTGATTCAACAAATCGAGGATGTATGATTAGATAAGTTGTTATAGAACCTGTAGTAGTGAGTTTTATCTATAATTCTATATATATGAACCCATTGTACCAAAACATTTACTGATTTTATTGAAGAATCACTTCTTCCTTTCTTGTTCTTTCATTTATATAGTACTTTGTGAAAGTACCCGTTTGGATGACGGTTTTGTAGATCCCAAATTGCAGTTTGAAAATCTAAGATTGATACATGTAGAAATATCAAATAGGCCTAACTCACTCTCAAAAGACGTCTTGAAAGAGGAGGATTACCCCTAGACTTATATATTGTGGGATTCAACACGTCCCTCATGCGCAGGATGAATTTTGACAAACCACTGTGAACGGATATCGGGGGCTCAACATTGGTGTGGGATTTAACACGCCCAACATCATACAAAAGGGCTGACTCTGATACTATGTTGAAATCCAATTGGTCTAACTCACTCTCAAAAGACGCCTTAAGAGAGGAGGATTGCCCCTACGCTTATATATAGCTCAGGTTCAGGTAACACAAACAATGTGAGATTCAACAATACATTTCAGGTCAGGTAACACAAACAATGTGAGATTCAACAATACATTTCAGGCCTCAGAACAGTGATCTACGCCAAACAGGTACTAAAAGACGCTGCCTCCAATTATCTTTATGTTAATAGACATCATACAATCAGAAAGCCTGCAAATTTCTCTATACATTCATAGTTGAAAACCACTTCAAAAGCAACTCTTCAATCAACAACTTATTAACTGATATTGATGAAAAAAAACGTGCCCCCTTTTTTTTTTTTTCAATCTTTGTAGTATGTTCTCATATTTGCAGGACTCAGTTGAGGAAATCCCCTGCTTCCAGAACTTCCCGTGCTGCTTCTGCTCAATTCACCGCTCAACGGAGACAAAGACGAATGCCTAAGCTTTGGCACGATCATCGGTCTTGCCTTTGCCTTTGCCCTTGCCCTGGCTGATTCTGTGGAAGCCATGTAAGCTGGAAAAACAGGGGGGTCTGGTAAATAACTGTCGTCTTCAATTGGATTATGATCTGTATGACGAAACGATCTCCTTGGGGATGAAAACGGTGAGTTTGATCCTTCTGCTTGATCTGTGAACAAATTTGAAGTTCGATTTGATTTCAAATTTTGAATTTTTGCCTCTTTGTGTAGGATTAGGGTTTTTAATAGGAGAGTTATTCTCTGTCTCACAATTTGGCCTCTGATCATAGCTTGAAGCCTCACCACTCCCTTTAATCCTTTCAATGCTCTCTTTGCCTGTGTCAATTGATGAAAACCCGATTTTTATTTAGGAAAACGGTGAAGAAATTTTCAACAATTACACTATAAGCTGTTTAAACTCACTATATATGTGCGAAACGCTGTTTGAATTTTGACTGCAGCCAAGATTTGATTATTCTTTTCTGGTTTAGGAGGCGGAGCGATGGCTGTCAGTACCACCACCTCAGCTGCAGCCCTGGCAGCAGCAACCGCCGCCTCTGCCGCCACCGCCGTGGCGGTGGCAACCGCCATGGCATGCTTCCTCTGCTCTTCTGTTGCTTCAGCCAATGTTATTCTCTGAGGTGCTAAAAGTGCAGGGTAATGCTTGAATTTTAGCTTCTTCAAAACATATCTCCACCTCTCTGTTTTCTGAAAATTACACACACACAAATATAATTATTAAAATGCACACACACACACACACACACACATGTGTGTGTGTGTGTGTGTGTGTGTATATATATATATATATAATCAACAAAAAAACCCCGAAAATTAATGTGAAAAATTAACCTTTTCGGATTTCGAATCAGCCTCAGGAATGAAAAATTTCTTCACAAAACTGAATCTGCTTTGTTTTTTTCCTTGTGACCTGTCTTCCATCTCTATTCAAACTCACCTTATTATGAGAGATAATTCAAGCTTATTAAATAAGAGTTATATATGCATCTCTAAGTACCTGTTTGGATTGCAGTTTTTGAAGACCCTAAATCGGAATTTGAAAATTCCAAATTTGGGTTCTTCTCCAAACAGGTACTTAAATAATACCTATAAGAAAAGGGTTTCATTTCTCACAAAAGTTCCAAAGAGAAAGTTAGATTGATTTCAATAAAGCAAGCTTTTGGAGGTACTTTGAGGCCTTTTTTTTTTTTTGGGTCATTTGTGATGTAAAGTTTTAAATTATGGATTGGGGAGATGCTCAGTTTCCTTGTTAACCGGGTCGATAAGAGAGATGTTCTCTTTTTTTGTCAATTAAGATTCGACTCTGTTCACGAATTAAATTTTGAATTTAATCTTGAATGTACCAGGCCGATGAGAGGGAGTGCGGTTTTAAGATTGTTCATGGAGATGATTAGTTGAAGTGAGTATAAGTTGATCCGAACAAATTTTACCGTAAAAAATAAATTGTGATTATGTTAATTCAATCTTTTTGAAGGAAGTGAGATGTGCATTTTTGTAAAGAACACATTTTTTTTCCTTAATAATTTTGTTTTTGTTGTGTGCACTATATCAACTAATTTCGTAGATAGTGATGACAAAATATTGGAATTTATTAATTGGCGAATATATTAAATATTTAATTTTTTAATATTTTTAATTTCAAAAAAAATTATTTTATATACAAATTTTTGTTCATAAAGTAATTTTACAATTTTATTTTAGATTTCATCTATAATTTTTTATATATAATTTTTTTTTGTGAGATTTTACAGTAAAATACTAATTGTAATAATTAGATATTTTATTATATTAAGTAATAAGTGAAAAAATTAAGTGAATCATACACCATTTAAAATTTTAAATAATTTTTAAGTAATAATTATTTTTTAAGTGATTGTTTAATTTTGTTATTAAATGCACTTAATTCGATAAGTACTTAATGCATTCAGTTTGAAGTGTTTAATTAAGTTTTGCCTTACTCTCACATTTTATTTAATCACTATATCTTTTATTTAGTTTTCTGAATTTTATAATATTTTTTTAAAATAAAAAAATATTTAATTTCAAAAGTAGTGTTTTTTTTTGCGCTTAGAAATTTTTTTTTTAAAAATAAAAAAGTAAAAATATAATTTTAATTATTTTTTTTGAAAATTAAAAATAATAACTTGATATTAAAAATACTTCAAAAATAATTTACTAAACGATGCCTAATAATAAAAAATTGTAAATGGGTGGGGGGGGGGTTTTGTGTAATTATCCAGTCCAACTCAACCGAAACAAAAATCAAGGCCCAATTATAAATTAAAGCCCAGGCCCATTTGTTAAGCCCATAACCATGCCCTAGCTCATTACGCCGGGGATAATTTGTCCACCGTGAATGATTGTGAGAGAGACTACCGACGGCTAACCGGAGCAAGAGCGACGGCATCGACGGAGATGAAGGCGGTGACGGAACCGCTTCACACCTGAAGAGGAGGAGGAGGATCCGCCGCTGCAATTTTCAGTATTTTTTTTGGAATAGTTTGCTGTCGTTTGGGAATAAATACTCGAAGTTCAGGTATGATTAAACCTATTCTTTCAATTTAAGTCTGAGAATTTTTTCATGATTGTATTGTTCAGAGCCTTTCGCGGGTAAAATTTTGGTAATCTTACGGCCTATGTGATTATTCCTTCGGAAATTTGCATTTTTTCGATCTCTTCAAGTGTGATGTGTGATTTTGCATCCTCAATCGAACAGGTTGCAAAAGATTCATCAGTCTTCGGCTACTGCAGTTGATCGATTTTTTTTTATACAAATGCTTGCTCGAATGCATCGCTCGTTAAGATACTGTAAAAATTAACGATAGAGTAGATTATTCAAATTATTAGTTGCATCCTCAATCGAACAGGCTGCAAAAAATTCATCAATATTTGGCTACTGCATTTGATCGACTTTTTTTTTATTATACAAATGCTTGCTCGAATGCATCACTCGTTAAGATACTGTAAAGATCAACGATAGAGTAGGTTATTCAAATTATTAGTTGAAATAATACTGTTAACAGAACATAACAGCAGTATATTAGCCTGTAATTTGGGATCACGAAAACTGGAAATTCGGTTTCTAAACTGGGCCGTTGTTTGAAATTTTTAGCTGATTTTGACAGGACTTTGTAATGTCGGCTAACTGAGTCATCTTCTTTAATCGTTTTAGAACTTGCTTAAACTGATGGAGTTGGACAAAGAACAAGTATCAACTCCACTTGCGGAGCCTTCTGTTTCGGTTGCTGATGGTCAGGAAGTGGTTTCTGCCATGGATACTATCTCCCTTCAACCTGTTGTTCCTCCACCAATAATGCCTCCAGTCGTCCCCACCATCGCTCCAATACCTGTAGTTCCTCCAGTGATTCCCCGACCATTGGCACCTATCCCTATCCGTCCACCACCAGTCCTCCGGCCACCTCTGCAACGAAATGGGGAGGTGAAGCCCAGTGAATCAGATTCTGATAACGAGGACATGGAGTCTGGTCGATTCACTACAAGTTCAGCTCCAGAGTATGAGATTTCAGAAGAGAGCAAATTGGCTAAAGAGCGACAAGAGAAAGCGATTCAGGAGCTACTCATGAAACGGCGTGCTGCTGCTCTTGCTGTGCCCACCAACGACATGGCTGTGCGGGCTCGTCTTCGTCGGCTCGGAGAACCCATAACGCTTTTCGGAGAACGGGAGATGGAAAGACGGGATCGGTTGAGAATGCTCATGGCAAAGCTTGATGCAGAAGGGCAGTTGGAAAAGCTGATGAGAGCTCACGAGGAGGAAGAAGCTGCCAGTTCTATGGCAGCCATGGGAGGAGATGATGAAGAAATTCAGTATCCTTTTTATACAGAGGGGTCAAAATCTCTGCAAGATGCACGAGTAGCGATTGCCAAGTATTCGATTTCTAGGGCAGCTTCACGTCTTCAGCGTGCTAGGAGAAAAAGGGATGATCCAGATGAAGATTTGGATGCGGAGATTGATTGGGCTTTGAAACATGCGGGGAGCCTGGTCCTTGATTGCAGTGAAATTGGGGATGACCGGCCACTGTCTGGATGTTCATTTTCACATGACGGGAAAATGCTTGCCACATGGTATTCCTTCCACCTCTGTCTATTCATATGATATTTAATCTGATCAGCATCTGTTCATGTTTGATAATCTTATCAAACACAGTTGCTTTCTTGCTTTTGCTTCGCAGTATAAGTATTTTTTAGTCAAATTAACTTTTACGATTTTAAAAAGTACTTAAAAAAACGTTATCAACGAGTGCATCCGATTTTTAGACTTGTTCATTCTGATTCCAATTCCAAAGCTCCAATTCCTTGAAACCAAACTCTACTCTATTTTTTAAGATTGCTAAACTCTCTGATTTCTTTCCCCGATTTGTTTACGTAGTGCTCTAAATGGAGTTGCAAAAATATGGGGGATGCCTCAAGTACAAAAGCTTTCCACTTTAAAAGGTCACACAGAAAGAGCAACCGATGTTGCATTTTCTCCAGTGGACAACATTTTAGCGTCATCATCTGCTGACAGAACTGCAAGGCTGTGGAATACAGAAGGGTCTCTTCTAAAGACTTTTGAGGGCCATTTGGATCGTCTTGCACGAATCGCCTTTCATCCATCGGGGAAATACTTGGGAACAACTAGCTTTGATAAGACATGGAGATTATGGGATGTTGAGACGGGCGAAGAGTTGCTTCTTCAAGAAGGTCATAGTAGGAGCGTGTACGGGTTGTCTTTCCATCATGATGGTTCGTTGGCAGCATCCTGTGGTCTTGATTCACTTGCTCGGGTGTGGGACCTACGCACTGGGCGAAGCATTCTTGCCTTTGAGGGCCATGTTAAGCCGGTAAGTTTTTAGTTTTTTTTTTTTCCTTCATATTTGTTTTCGAGTTTGTTCGATTTTTATGTTCCCGATTTTTTTGAATGAATTCCTTTAAGTTGTGAAAATGTTCCAATTTCATCCTTGAGACTAACATATAATTTCTTATTTGATAGAAATTGACACGTGCCGCTCCTTGAATTGGCTGCATGTCAATTTTTTTTCTGACAACGATGTTACTCCCAGGGACAAAATTGGAACAATTTCACAATTTTTTTGAATGAAAGTTATAATTTAACCCATAGATATCAATGGGTTGGTTTGTTTTTTTGATGTTCCCATTTTTTCAACGAAGTCCTTAGAAGTTGTGAAATCGTTCCAATTTTGTCCTTGGGCTAACATAGTTAACTCATTCGACAAAAAATGACATTTGCCATGCCCTAAATTGTCCAAAAGTCAATTTCTATAAAACAATTTAACAAATATTAGTCCTAGCGGCGAAAATTGAAGTTTTCATTTATTTATCCATGGCTTTAATCATTTACGAACTTTCGATTTTTTCAATCAAGTCCTTGGAGTTATGAAATCGTTCTAATTTCGTCCCTATGGGTAACACCCTCCATTTAATCATCTAACGAAAATGACACACACTTCTCCCTAAATTGGCAATATCTCAATTTCCTTTGAATTCAGGAACAGAATCGGAACAATTTTGTACCTCAAGGGACTTGATTGAAAAAAATTGGAACATCAAGGACGAAAATGACGCTATACCAAAACTTTAGGGACCATTGATCTATGTGTTTTTGAAATAGAAAGGTCATTATGAACTTCGGTGTTCCTTTTTTTATTTATTTTTATATTTTTTGCAGGTTTTGGGGGTGAGTTTTTCTCCAAATGGCTACCATTTGGCCACTGGGGGTGAAGATAATACATGTAGAATCTGGGATTTGAGGAAGAGAAAATCATTATATATAATACCTGCCCATTCAAATCTCATTTCTCAAGTTAAATTTGAGCCTCTAGATGGATATTTTCTTGTTACTGCCTCCTATGATATGACTTCCAAGGTATAACTCTCTCTTTCTCTCTCTCTCTCTCTCTACACACACAAAATAAATTGAAAACTGAGGGGATGATCCTTGATTGATCACCATGGCGGTAACGGATTCATGTAGCCAATCCTACTTAAGTGGGACGAAGACTTAGTTATTATTGCACTTTGCACCGCTGAGATTTTGGAGAAATCCCACTTTAGTCCTTATACTTTCAATTTAAACGCATTAAACTCTGAAGTATCAAAATCGTGTCAAGTCAGTCCAAATCGGTGTTCCCGTTATTTTTTATAACAGAAATCAACCACGTGTCAGATATGGAATCACCGACACGGGTGAATTCTGTGACTTGACACGTTTTTGATATTTCAGGGTTTAATATTTTTTAAATTGGAAGGACATGGGCTAAAGTGGGATATCTCTGAAACTTCAAGGGTGCAAAGTGCAAAAAGCTCTTTAAATAAATTGAGAATTTGTGTGAAGAACATATATTCCCACCCAATTTTAGTTGTTCATGTATTGGTGTTTAATGTATCTACCATATTTTCAGGTATGGTCATCAAGAGATTTCAAGCCTGTCAATACTCTTTCTGGTCATGAAGCCAAAGTTACATCATTGGATGTGGTTGGAGGTCAGTCCTCTCTCTCCCTCTCTCATCTTCGTTTTTTTTTTTTGGGTTTTTTCATAAAATGTGTCCAGGTCAGCTTATGTGCACCTGGACTAATCACCTCACTGGCGATCTTAAGAACGCACTCTCCCACATTATTTTGGTGTATTCAGGATTAAATTCAAGATTAAATTCCTGGAGTGTTCCTTAGCAAATGATAGAGAAAATTTGTGGTTGTAGACAAAATAAAAGGGAAAGTGAGTGCTAAAAATCCTATTATTTTTTCACTAAACGTTTACGGATTGATGGCAGATGGACAATACATCGCGACGGTTTCACATGATCGGACGATCAAACTTTGGTCAAGCAAAACTAACGAGAATGAAAAGACCATGGATATCGACTAACGCGTTCTTTTCGACATTGAAGTTAAGGAGTTGCAAGAATTTTTATTTTCGAAAATTCAATATTTTGATGTTAATTTTAGCAGTGTTTCATCTTTTAGAATGTAGGATCATGAACAAGAAAGAGGAACATCCACAAAGGGAGCTTTGGTGTATGTATTTATATGTTTCAAAATTTTGAGGAGTGATACATAATTATGTGCAGTTCTGCTCAACAATTACACATCATGCATTGCTCAATTACCTTTTGAGGTTGTCCTCCAAATCAAATATCATATTTTCAAACGCAATAAAATCTTATCTATCCGTTAGAATCCCATATTGAATCCGTGAAATGAGTTATTTCATTTGACACCATATAATTTTAAGTTAAAATGTCGTAACATGAGTTAGGAAAATCTTGTTTGTTTGTTCTTATTGTTTGAATGTTTGTTTTGTCTCTTTTGTTATTTGATCGGGTGGATATTAGAATTCCACGTCGTAAATTTGTGAGACTTTTCAAAATAGTCTATATATAAAAAGAGTTACTACACTTGTCGCATACAGTATTAAAGCTAGATTTAGAAAATCTTGTTTGTTTGTTTATCTCTGATTTTTTGAATATTTGTCTTGATTCTTTTGTTGTTTGATTGTATTACGTGTAAAACGGAATTGCACGTGAAAGTGAATATTAGAATCCCACATCAAATTTGTGAAGCTTCTTAAAATAAAAAGAGTTACTCTATTTTGATTTTTAAGTTAGAACCTCCCAACATCATCATCATTTTCTACCATAAGAATAATACACTCAAAAACATGTTTGTGTTATGACATTCTACAACCACAAAAAATGACACGAAATCGCCTCTACAAATCGTATTTTAGCCTCATCGATTTAGTATACAGAGTCCCTCGTGTCAAAATTACAAGATTCAATTTTTTTAATCCTTGAAAAAGAATAAACTAGGATGAATGTAGAGCAATATATCCTATTACCTAAAATTTAGTTTCACAAGTCGATGTCATGTCGGAAAGGGGTTTCCGATGCCTCTCATCACTTATACCAACCGGTAAGTATCCAACGCAAGAAAAAGCAGAAGCAGCAGCAAATGGCCTGTGCCAAATAGAATTGAATTAATGAATATGAATAATTGCAATTTTTTTCTTTTCTTTTTTCGGCATGATTTAATAGAACAAGATGAAAACTGGATGGTTTCAAAGGTTTGGATTGATGTGATTTAGTGCAGGCCTTTATTATTAATGGTTATATCAGTTATATTTAGGTTATGGAACATTAGGGTGACGTTTGGTTAATGTTCGGTTTTTCTATTTCTACTTCCAATAAAACTGGGATATGAGATGAGAATTTTATTTCTGTTCTAAAATATTTCGAAAATAGAAACATGTTTGGTAATGACCATTGTCTTGAAATTGTTTCTTTTAATTTGTGAGAACAAAAATAAACAAAACATTTGGTTTGAACATTTTTTTTCCTTCAAATGTATAGTGGCTAGAATGGTGGTGGCGGCAGGTGGGGTGGTTGTGAAAATAGTTTCATGGGAGTGAATAGGAATCAACATTTTTTATTTCTCAGATTCTTAAGAAATTCAAAAAATAGTCCCAAACGCGTTTCTGTACATTAATCCCAAAATTTTAAGAGCGGGAACAAGAATAAAAAAACAGAAACGGTAACCAAACCCTAGAGTGCGTTTTGATGAGGTATTTTGAAGAAATCATTTGATTTTGATAACGGATTTTGTAAAAAAATTCACCCAAATAGACCATTGGAGTGTGTTTAGGCGATATATTTGAAGAAAGTATTTGATTTCATAAAGAGAGTTTTGTAATCATGTCCACCCAAATGGATTAGGTATTTAAAGAAGTTATTTGTTTTCAAGAAAGAATTTTGTAAAAAAATTCACCCAAACATATCATTAGGGTGCATTTGGATGAGGTATTTGAAGAAGATATTTTATTTTGAGAGGAATTTTGTAAAATTTAAGCCAAGCAGATCTTTAGGTCGTGTTTGGAAGTATTTCATTTAAGGAATTCTGTAAAATTTTCTTCAAAACTTCGCGAAATGAAATAGGTTCATCAAATACCTCATCCAAACGCACCCTAATGGTCCGTTTGGATGAGGTACTCGAAGAAAGTATTTCATTTTGGGAAAGAATTTTGTAAAATTTTCTACAAAAATTATTTCTTGAAATTTGAAAATGAAATACATTTTTCGAATACTTTAACCAAACGCATCCTTAGGGTGAGAACAACATAATGCAAAACCTCACATTCAATGACCAAGTTACCATTCTTAAAGGCAAAGCGCATAGCTTCAAAAAGCCCAGATTCATGGTAAATAATTACCTGGAAAACAAGCAGTGTGAAGCAGAGTGATTTTTCCGGCATTTTGCCTAATTGCCTCAGGAATAAGTTTACTAGTGTTCCGTCGTTTGTCCCCGTCAGCAGCCCCGTCTGAGGGTCAAATCTGGAATTTCAGAGATTACAAATGTAAGAGAAAACTGAGATTGATGCCGTTAATAATGGTTAAAAACAAACAATTGTTACCTAGGTAGCCGATGCCGCGGACAAGGTATAATACCAGCAAGCTGACAGAAGGTAAGAGAAAATAAGAAATCTTGGAATTTTAAAAAATAGTCGAGAGAGAGAGGGAGAGAACCTGCGGGAGTGATAGTAGGAAGTTCAAAACTTGAGGAGTAAAGAATATTAGAAGTGTTTCACTGTAAAAACAGGAAAAAAATATAATAGGTAAATGTGTCAAGGTGATAGATACCCAAAAGAACAAAAAAATAGAGTAAATTTGGAGAGAGAAAAGTGTATCGCTCAAGATGAGGTAACACAAGTAATGTGGAACTCAACACGTCCTCCCCCTATCCCGATGAGCCGAAACCAAAGCTCTCTTGCACACGCAAGGTGGATTTTGCCAAACCACTACGAATCGATACTGGGGTTGGGGGGTTGGGGCCTTGGGGGGACATTAGATGAGAGACCTGGTTGGCTGGTTCTGATACCATGTAGAAACCCAATAGGCGTTTAGACTGTAGATTCGGACGGGCGGGTCAACTTGCGAAATGGAATACCATATCCACAAGCCGCCCGTTATGCGGTTGGGTTTGGTTTCCAGATCCATTTCACACGCAGGATAGGTTTTGGGCGGGTAATAGCGGGCAGGGCTGGCGGGTTACAGGTAATTTCAGCCCGCCCTAGGATGAGGAAACACAAGCAAGCAATGTGGCATTCAACAAAAAATATACCTCAGCCAAACCCACAAGCTAGCATTGATCATTGATAAGTTACTAGAACATGCAAAGCTCACCTGAAGTGACCCAAAATGCCGACAACAGCCAATGTCATCCCAGCAAAGTAGGTGTAGGTGTCCCCAACAAAAACTGAAGATGGAAACCTAAAAATATAAAGGAAATAATTTTTTTATTTTTATTTTTTGTTTTTGAAATATTATATTATGAACAAAGGTAGCGTTTGGAAGCCCGGAAGGAACTAGAGATGAACAGATGTAAAAATTAGAAATTTGTATGCGTTCATTTCTATTTTTTCAATTCCTCATCTTTTATTAAAATTATATTACTAAAATATGTATGAGAATTGTATTATTAAATTACTAAATAAAATTCATACTATTATCTATATTTTCACATTTTTTATTATTTAAAATTTAATAGATTTCAAAATTCTGCATACAAATTCTCATATATCCAAATAAGGGAATTATGAAATTATACAATCAAATTATTCATCTAAATAAGTTATCCAAACAAAGAATTTGTAAATGATGGGTTTCAAATTCCAGAATTTTGAAATCCTATCATTTACAAATTCCATGAATTTATCCATCAAATCCCTTACCCAAACACGACCTTAAATTTTTTTCTAAATAGGGGTGTAATTATCCTTATTTTTCGTTGATAGTTAAGATGCTTTTGTAATAAAATTGGAAGGTGAAAAAAGAAACATTACTATTACCAATTATAAGAGAGCAAAGCCAAAGAGGTAGCAAGCAATGGTTGAACAAGATAAATAGAGAATGCATGTGCCTGTTTGATTTCAGGGTCTGCAGATGCTCCTATTCTCATCACATTATGGATCAAAATCTGTAAATTGCCATTAGAGAATCAGTCTCCAAATTAAAAGTCAAAATTTACTATCTTTAAAAATAAATCCATGCTTACCGCACATGCAATAACGACTGTTTGACCAACTTCAAGGCCATTGAGACCGGCGTGAATGTTGATTGAGTTTGTGCAAAATACGGCTAAGAGTCCCATGTATAGTTTATACATCCATCCTGTCAAATATCAAAATGTGTGGAAAAATAAGAGCAAGTAGATAGGGCCCCGTTTGTTTAGTGTTTCTGCTCCTAAATTCTTGTTCCCATTTGCTAAATTTTGAAATTTAAGAACATAAAGATGTTTGGTTCAACATGTTTTTGTTCCCAAATATTCTCAAAATTTTGAAATCAATCCCAAAATTCTTAGGATTTTGAGAAACCAAAAAAAAAAAACGTTTCATTCCTTCCCTCAAAATATTCTCAACTTATTCTCACTTAAAGAGACAAGGTTGACATTTTTTAAAATTCTTAATGAGTCCCCCATTCAAACATTACTAGTCTCAAATATAGAGGTTAGATTTTTTTCTTCTTCATGTTGTTAATCAATTTAGACAAGAAGAAACGCAATAAAATACTTTGCCATAATTACTTCATTTAGTTATAATTAATCTTATAAATGTGTTTTTATTTTGCTATAATTAGCAAAAAGTGATTGTCTGAAAGATATCTGTAAATGTGTCCGTTATATTTAAAATAAAATTACAAAAAAAATAAATATGATAACTATTTTGTGGAGAGGTCCTAGTCCATCAACTTTATCGATGTCTTAATATATATATATAAATTGCTTCTAAAAAAAGTCTTTTTTGAGTGCAGAACAAACACCACTTTCAAAGTAAGTACCTCTTTTTCTTTTTCTTTTTGGCTTTCAAGCCAAGAAAAATAATAATAATAAGTTGGAACCTAAGGGCTTCGGTTGAGTGCTTTGCCAATAATTCTTCTGTGTACAATAGTTGGAAGGCAGGGGAAAGAAAGACAGCTAGGAAGACAACCCAACGATGCACGGGCCATTCTAATCTCAAACCACGACAATCACATAACAAGTGAAGTGCAAGGAAATTCAGAATATAGTTACCTAGATCCAAAATCTCTAACCCAACATATGGAATAAGTGGCTTTGGTATAATAATAGTTGTATGCCCAGCATATGCCATCAACAATGGAAGAGCAGCAATTGACGAAAACAAGAGTTTCCTGCCTTCAGGATAACAGAGGAACCACATAAGAACACCCCTTTTTTTAGCATTAAATTCAACCAAAAAAAAATCATTATGAATTCATAAAAATTAAAAACCACAAAGAACATCAGGATAACAGAAACTCACACCCTCCAAGGAACATCGAGGACATCATCTATGAATCCGAGCAAAATCATGAAGCATATTGATGCTAATGCCGCATTATACTCAACAAGCCACTGCACAAATAAGACATCTTAACATTACAATTTACATCTAATGAGGATATATGAAGGTTAAGTGAGATTGATGAACGAAAATCAGCCAATTTTTGAAGAAAAAAGGGAAACGTGAAAATAGACAATAATGACTAAGAAAGATCATCCATCGTTGAAATAGGTGAAAGCCACCAGCAATGTGTCATCAAATTGAAAATTTTAATGTCATGTTTGGAAGCAGAAAATTCGAGCCTCGGAATTGGAATTAATATGAATTCAATTAAGTTCTATTTCAGGAAAATTGGAATTTAATAAATTCTCGAAATGCACTTACTAGTTCCAGGCTCAATTAAACCATATTGGGCTATCAATTGGCTATAAATTATTTAACAAATTTCAAAATAAGAAATTTGAATGTTGTTCCTTCTGAAAGCTCGTATTGCAAGAAATGACAGTTGTAGACACTGCATTTTGTCCCGTATATTATATGTTCATTTTTAATTCCAATTCCGAAGCACCAATTTCCTACAACCAAACACTACGTACCTCATCTTTCAAAAATATAAGACAAACAAATTGAAAAAAAAATGTACTTACATTTGAATCTGCTGTGAAATTGAAATACTGGAATAAGATTGCCATGACCAAAAACACAATCCCAACAACAATGCCCAGTGATTCAGGCCTGCCAAGCAGTAGATGAAGAAAAAAACATAAAGAAATTAGTGTCTTCTATAGAACATATCAAATTCTCTCTTTAAAAATGGAGGTTCATATGCAAGCAGGAAGGAAAACTTAATATATGCTTAGCAAGCAATCTTAGAACATCAATGCGCATTTTTCATGAAAAACAGCGTGTAAACCGATGATTCTTCAAACAAAACATACAAATGAGCTGAAAAATGACCAGATCTAATACTAATCAATTCGTATACATATGGTGATGTAACATATGTCCAATTCACGTATGAATTCACAATCAAACACATTCATAATCATCAAATTCAACCAAAATCCAATAATAAGTAACATATATTTTTAGAAAAGTAGACTCACACTTTGATGGATCCTTGAGGAGTGCCCTTCTTGTTAACATCATATCCAAACAAATTACGCCTGATAACGTATTTCGCTGCCACGGGGATCATAGTTAGGGTTACGAAGAATCCGGCGAAGCTGACAAGGGCGTTGATGAGGATCGACCTCTTGAGCTCCGATTCGATCCGGTAATGATAGAGAATTAAGTAGAAGTACGGGACCAAGAAGATGACGGAGAATTTGAGAATCGTCAACCATTTCGACGGAGAAATCGGCGGGTCTGTGGTTTCCCGTGGCTTACGCGGCGTTGCGTCTGGTTGTTTCGGTGGTTTTGCGTCAACGGAAGCCGTGCCCGTCGAAGCTCTCTTCCGAGCTGCCATGGCGAAACTCGCTACTCTCTCTCTCTAAAATGCGTCCTCTCTCTCTCTAGTCCTCTGTAAATGGGAAGGATATCCCTACAACTGCTACTATACTGCATAAGCTATGATACCTTGCGCATTTTCCGACGTGGTACAGTTTCTTTAAGGAGCTACTGCAGAGAATGCAGAAACTGCAACTACTGTAATACTTCATTTATAAGTGATGTATGCTAGCCAATAGAATTTGTCCACGTCAGATGAACGACAACTGAAAAATCGAATGCTGTGAACGAATTCAATAATAAAAAAATTAATAATTTTTTGAATTTTTTGGATGAAAAATGATAATTCGTGAATATTCATATGGACTGTCCCGCGGTATCTCTGTGACAAATCATTTGTTGTCTTCCTAAAATAGCGCAGTCGTTATACCACTAATCAAGCACTCTATCATATAGACCTCCCTTTATTCACGATACACACTCAGTTGCCAAAAACGTTCATCTGTCTCACGAGAAAATCGAAACCCGTAACCTAAGCATCCACCAACCTTCCTCTATCGTCAATGGCGAAAGCAACCAAATCGACACACTCACCATTCGAAAAAAAAAAAGAGTGAAAGTTGAAAATTCACAATGTCAGTAGCGTCTGTTTTGTCGATTATAGGGTATAAATAATGAATATTTGCTGTCTATTTTGATTTACTGACGATTTCTTTTCCCTTAGTGAAGTCGCTCGAATGTTCTCCATCCTATTTCTACTACAACTGGTAAAAAAGTACAGGAACACGTTTTATTTGAGTATTCTTGTGTTTCTACATTATGTTTGGGGAATGTTTATGTGCGGCGCAATAAAGCTCTTTTTTGATGAATCAAAGGTTAATATTTGAATGTTCAACAATAGAAACCTAAATATGTGAATGCTTTTTTTTTTTTTTTTTTTTCATGCTTCGATAATTCTGTTTTGTTCAATAAATACAAAGGACCACGTGTTTTTATAATTTTTGTGTGGTTGATTTTTTGTGTGTGAAATGTTCTTGTGGGTCACATGCAAAAGCCCATTTATTATAAAGTATTGATTTATTGAATGTTCAACCATGGGTCACATACAAAATTTCCGTGAGTTGTTTTTTACGAGTGTTTACTCTCAATATTTGTTTTGTTTTTTTGTGAATGTTTTGACAAGAGTCATCTGTTTGTTTTGTGAGTATCCTTTGTGAATGTTCATATGATTGTGAATATGTCTATATCGCTTTTTGAATGTCCATCATTGTTCAAATTTTGTGAATGTTCTGACAAAAGTCCACCTGTTTGTTTTGTGCATATGTCCATATGGCTTGTGAATGTTTATCTTTGTTTAAACTTTGTGAATGTTCTTACATGAATCATCTGTTTGTTTTGTGGTTATTTTTTGTAAATGTTAATATGATTTGTGAATATGTCTATATGGCTTGTGAATATGTCCATTTGAGCTGTAAACGAACAGTTTTTATAGATTGGACAACGATTTTTCAACAAATAATATCAAAAGGCGCGACTTGTGCAATCGAAAATCATAACATACTCACCATAAATACCAGACGTCTTGTTCTGCAGTAAAAGCAGAAAAATTGAACTCGAAAATCCAAAAAAATCGCGACTGCAATCCACTGTTCCGCCTATCCTCCCTATTGGATTCGAATATGGTTTGGGTGGTCTCTTCATTTACCAAAAAAAAAATGGGATTGATTGAAATGAGAACATCCCATAAATAAACTCAAATTAATGAAACTACCTAATTAAGCTGTGAATGAAACTTATCATATTCATCCATTGTCAGCTGAAAAAAGGTATCATTGTCCATGCAATTAAGCTGCAAAAACTTACCATAATCATCTCTGTGTATGTTGAGGGGTATGAAAGTCCATGCAATGCTATATTCCAACCATTGGGGATCGTTTACTAAAAATGTTTTAGGAATGGGCCATTTTTTTTTTTTTTTTTTTTTTTTTTTTTTTTTTTTTTTTTTTTTTCTATAATAGCTTATTGAGGAGAAAGAGTATGAAATTTGGTCTAAATAATAAAAATATCAAAAAAATATGTATAATTAACTAGACCTCTCTACTGTAGTATTTATAGGAGATGGAGGACTTAGTTGGCAAGTCTTCTCTGAATCTTGGTCTGTATGGCCCGTTATTTTTGGAATAGTAACGACTCTTTTTTAAATAGAATGAAACCGTTATAACTTTTCCCGAGTAGAGATGGTGGCAATTGTGCGTCTCAAGGTTGAAGGCGTTGCTCGGAGTAAGGTTGTTGAGACCTTTGACCTGCTTTCGCTGGCTATGACGGTGATTAGGGTTTGTCTGCTCGGGAGCAACAGTGCTTGAAGTAGTTGTCTATTTGGATTGCTAGTTGGTCTTTGTAGTATCACGTGTCCAATGTGTCACTGGTGGTAAGGGACACGTGGCAAGGATTCATCCCAAATTGAGCATTTTCTTTTTAGGTATTTTTTTTCTTTCTAACAACATGTTTGCCAAAAACGTTACCAAACAATGTCTAAATGAAAACGAACTCCAAAAACGTGTTAGATAATCTCCAAACGCTTACAAATGACCATTTCAAAATCCTTCCAAAAGCGGTTTCTACAAAAATTGTATTAGAAAAAATAGTGCACCAAACAGGTACTAATCGATCCTTCTATTATCTAAATGGAGAATCAACCAACGTTTAAAAAATCAATTAATACATACCATTTGTAAAATCACCAACAAAAAAAAATGTAGATCCAAAATCTGTACTACTCTCTAAAGCTTGACATAACCAAATATGTAATCTGATATAACTGATAAAAAAAACATGATATATGTGCACAAGCGCTTGGTGAATGATCGGGAAACCTACCTCTCGCTCGCTCGCTCTCTGCAGGAGGGGGAAGAATGGCTACAAGAAGGTGAAAATCCGGGAGAGGAGGGGTTGTACTATATTTATATGTCTAAATCGGTATGATCATCAATACCGGGAGGAGGCAATGGGGGAATAGCAATTTCCAAGACCTTCCTTCCCGTGTTCACTTGATTTTCTCTAAAATTGTCGCCCATTTTTCTTGAAGATGTTTTTCTCAGAGAATCAGGATCATCAACAGCAGCTCGGGATATGTTGTTCTTACTCTCACTCATCGATAAGAAAGTGTCTCTTGAAAACGCTGATTCAATCACTGAACTGAAAACACCCGATTCCTTCAATCCTTGAATAATAACCTGCAAAAAAAAAAAGATAAAAGGAATAAGGCGCCGTTTGGTAATGTTCTTTTTAAGTACTTTTTTCTTCTTCTAATAATAGTTTTTTCTTTTTTAAATTTAAAAGTGCTTTACATTAAAAAAAAACAAACGCTGAAAATGTAACCAAACAAGGCCTAAAAAGTACATTTTTCGCCCATAAATCACAGAGAATTCAGGTGAAAATGAAGCAACTGAACTCACCATGGGAGTGTGTATACGAGTTAAAATACCCTTCCTCAAAAGCTTCAAATTTAGCGCCTTGTCAGTCCACACAACGTGTTCACGGTACCTGAAAAAAACATAAAATCATATATATATATATACAGAGAGAGAGAGAGAGAGAGAGAGAGAGAGAGAGAGAGAGAGATATTGTATCAAAAGAAATCGATGTACTATTATTAATTACCAGTGAAGCATCTCCTCCTCCGTTGCAGTCGAGGCAATTATAAATGCCTGGAGTTCAAAAGCATTGTAAAATAAGTTAAGGGTGCCTTTGGGTGAGGCATTTAAAGGCGTCCAAGATTTTTTATTATATTATGCAATTTAGAGGTCATCGAAACTCACAGCTCTATCAAATTCTAACATGAAGCATCTTTTAACGTCCTCCTTTGTCGGTTTACAGTGGCACCGATCACGTCTAGAAGTCAAATCCGAAAACTTTGGGTATGTGTAATGAAGAACAGCAGCCTCATCTAATTTGATTTCACTGGAAAAAAAAAAGCACACCCAAAGATAATTCATAAAATACAATAATTTAGATAACTAACCAGACCCTTAAATGAATGCATTGATAGATATAACCCTTGGGTAGTGTTTGCTTTCTTTGTGGAATTGGAAATGGACAAGTTGGCTCCGTTTGGTTACTATTTCTGTTCCCGAATTTTCAGAGTAATTTGGGACTATTTTTTGAATTCCTAAAGAATCTGAGAAATAAAAAAATGTTGATTCCTATTCACTCGCACAAAACTATTCTCCCTCCCATCCTGTCGGGCACCGCCACCCCGCTAGCCACCATACATTTAAAGAAAAAAAAAAGAATAAATGTTGCAATTGAACGTATTTCTTGTTTCTGTTCTCATAAATCAAAAGAAACAATTTCAGGACAATGGTTATTACCAAACATGTTTCTATTCCCGGAATACTCCAAAATGGAAATAGAATTCCCATCCCAATTTGTTGGAAGTAGAAACAAAAACACTAACCAAACGCCGCCTTCATTTCCAATTCCAATTCTAGGGCTTGAATTATATGCAACCAAACGCCGCCTTAGGGGAAAAAAAAAGAAGAAAATCATACTTGGGGGTTTTCATGTAATTGTGCCATCTGTGTGCACCATTAGGACGGAGATGATCTTGAATACGAGCAGCTGATTTCCCGTTTCCGTAGGTGAGAAAGTAATTAGGGTTGCCACGAGTTGCTTCCCTGTAATTTCCGAAGTATGTTTCTTTTGGAAGATGATCATAGTTCTTCTTGAACATGGTGACCTATTATTGGTAAAATTGTGGGGGTGGGGGGGTGGGGAAGAGTGATTGTTATTCGTCAACAGAAACGATTAAGCAAATATAAGATGGTGTTTGTTTAGGGTTGTAAGTTCCCATATTTCTGTTTCTGTTTTCCCATAAAATTTGGAACAGAAACAGAAATCTGGGAATGATTCTGTGCTGTTGTTAGAAATTTGTTCTAAAATTATCAGGCAAAACAGAAACATTTTTTTTCCTTTTCTCCATATTTTTGGTTCTTTTCTCACTTTTTCTAGGAACAAATTTGACTATAAGCCTAAAAGCATGGAAAAAGAGAAACATTTCAACTAATATTTACCTCGCTAAACGGTTCCTTTACGTCATCTCGTTCAACACTACTCTCCTAAAATAAACAGATTACCATGATCATCAATCCAAGCTACTAATCAAGGGTTAATTTAACCATGAAAAACAAAAACAAACTTATTAGAACAAAAAAAAAATAAAATTAATTTCACTCACATAATTTGGAAAAACAACCATATCAACATTTGAAGGCACATCCGACAACAGCTGACTCATAGAATACTCACGGGCTCCTCCGGGGAATATCAGTTCGTCGGTATCAAGATGGATGATCCAATCCATGCCAGTTTCCTAGAAGCAAGATATATCAAGAAACAAACTCTAGGAAAATAAAAATAAAAATATGGCACCGTTTTATAACGTCTTTTTTAAATTAGTTTTTGCTTTAAAGCAAAAAACATGTGCAATTTAAAATAGTACTACTTTTTCGGAAAAATAAAAAATAATTACTTTTTATTAATTCCATTTTAATATTTTAAGAGATTGATGATTATGACTTCTCCACCCAAATTTTCTCGATCTTCTAAAAAAGTCTTTTGGATCAAGCGATTGCATCTCTATATTATCAATCACACTTTTAATTTTTACTCTAGCTTCTAATTATTTAGTTTCTTTGTTCAATTATCCTTTTTATTTATTTATTTATTTTAAAAAGTACTTAAAAATGTTACCAAACAGAGCCTAAAAAATAAATAACAATAAAAAAAAAAAATCATACTCTTGCCATGACGATAGCCATCTCCATATTGAGGGACTGCTTAACAAATAGCTCATAATTGCACGGTTTATAGAAGAAGCTTGACAACCAAGTCTCGTTCCAAATGCGGCTGAATCACAAGATATCAATTACATCAAACCTTGTTTGGTCATCATGGTGAATTGGAGCCTTGAAATTGAAAATTCACATGCATTCATTTGCAATTCCAAAGTCTCCCATTATGTGCTACCAAACGGGGCTTATAGATGCTCCCAAATAAATCTAATTCTGTATATAGCATTCAGATTACAAATACTAAGGTAGTGTTTGGTAGCACATAATTCAATGTTTAGAATTGGAATTTTAAATAAACAAGTGTAAATTTGAAGATTTTTAATCACGAGTTCATTTTCTAATTCCAACTCTAAACTCCAATTCCGTGAAATTTATCCGCTATTTGAAGAGAACGGTTTTAATATTTTGCTTTGGACAACAATATAAATAGTAGAAATAGATACTCCAGCATAAACCTAAATTTGTCTGTAGCATTTGAATTACAAATACTAAGGTAGCATTTGATAGTACAGAATTGGAAATGAACACATGTAAATTCTAATATTTTTTCCATGCTTTTATTTTATAATTCCAACTCTAAATTCCAATTCCATGAAACCAAACACTACCTAATAGCAAAGAGAACTGACCTTTTAGCTTGTTGTTCCTCCAATTCTCTTGTTCTATATATAACTTTCACTCCCTGAAAAGAGACATTTGGGTGGCGTTTGGTTAGTGTTTTTGTTTTCTGTTTTCTATTTTCTACTTTCAATAAATTAGGATAGGATGGGATGAAAATTATGTTTCCGTACTGGAGTATTCTAGAAATAGAAATATGTTTGTTAACGACCATTGACCTGAAGTTGTTTATTTCAATTTATGAGAACAGAAACAAGAAACATGTTTGATTGCAACATTTATTCATTTTTATTTATTTATTTATTTATTTTTCTTTAAATGTATGGTGGCCAGCGGGTGGTGGTGGCCGGTAAGATGGTAGTAGGAATAGTTTTGTAGGAGAGAATAAGAATCAACATTTTTTCGTTTCTCAAATCCTTACGGAATTCAAAAAATAGTCCCAAATTATTCCCAAAATTTTGGGAACAAAAACGTGTTTACCAAAAGTATTTCTGTATATTAATCGCAAAAATTTGGGAGCGGCAACAAGAATGAAGAAACAAAAACAGTAACCAAACGGAGCCCAGGATTGAAAAAAACAACACATATATAGAAAAGTTAGAGAAAAAACACACACAAGAATTTGAACTCACCGGGATAGATTCAAGGACCGCAGATACATTGGAAGTCGCAGCCTTCCCTTCCACAAATAGCAAAAAGTTTGTAACCCCAATAACCTTGTGATAGAAAATCCATGGTAAAGTCTGCTCTAAGCCCGCAGAAGTACTTGTGGTGATACATATCTGTTCATATAGAAAGTTGCAATCATTATTGCCCATTACAGAATAAAAATCCAATATGAATTATACTTGGGTAGCTTTTGGTTTGATTGAATTGGAGATTGAGAATCGGAATTAGAAAAGAATTGCACATAAAAATCTAAAAATTTACAAGCTATCATTTCTAATTCCAATTCCAAGCGCTACATTATTATCAAAATCGAATCGGAGAATGCTAGTTTGAGTATTATTTCCTTTCATTTTCTTTAATTTTGAATAGCTTTCCAGTTTCAACACAGTATTAAGCTCGAGATTCTTAAACCGCAGATATGAAACAACAAATCAAAATCATGAAATGCTGCAGCCTATGAATTGATTAACCAGAAGACAATGTCATCAAAATCTAGTAAGTGAAATCATGAATGCTTCACCATATACCTGGTTATTCAACCAACAAGATAAAAATAATGATTCTAATTTGAAAAGGAATTGAAGTATGCATAGAATCCGTGAGGATCAATGAACTCAAACTTAAGAATCAAATAACAGCAAATGTCTCAATTTCATAGATCATTGAACGCAAATCGATACAAATATGGAAAATTAACGCCCAAAATCGAAACAGTATTGATCCAGATCTAACTCATTCATTCAAAATCGTACGACTCACCTTGGGCATCAAATTCGATCCGTAACCAAACTTCCAATCCCTGAAATACGGAAACGAAGCCGTCCGGCTCCGTCCGAGTACATCCACGCAATCCGATGACGACGGCTGGTGATCGGTACCGGACCCAACCATTCCCGGAAACTCCAGCTTATCTGCGGACCACCGGGTCGTCGGATCATCGATACCTCCTTTCCACTGGAGAACGAACGCGAAGGCGGCGAGTGTCAACGGGAGGATTGTGAGTATCAGCAGGACCCTGGAATTGAAGACTTGCGACGCCAACGACGATGAAGCAGAGGTAGGTCTGAGCGTTGTGTGGAGACCCGCCATTGAAGATTCAAAGGAATTGGAAGGTCTGATTCATACAAAAATGCGGTGATTATATGCAGATGAATTCTTCGATTTTACAGCCCGAAGAAATCGAAAACAAACAACTCGATCGAGAGAGAACTTAGAACTGAAGCATGGAAGTTGAGATAGAGAGAGAGGGGAGAGAGCCGTTTGTCATGGGCGTTTTTATTGACAATTTTTTCCGAAAGAAAATATTTTTTATTATTTTTTTTTGGCACAATGGGTGGGATTGGGTGGGATTAAGAGGTCTTACATTTAAATTCTAATTGGTTAAAATTTTTACATACGGTAATTTTTTTTGATTTAGTCCAATCTTTTTTAAAAAGACGAAAGTCTTACTCACGTGATAGCCACGCGTAGTTATATGTAACTATTTTCTGTGTAATATTAATGTATTAATTACATGTAACTAATTTATTTTTTTATATTTTTTTTCAGTTATATATTCTAATAATATGTAATTTTTAGTTATATATCTCTGATATGTAACTAAAAAGTTTGATATTTTTCAATTACATATTTCAATAATATGTAATTTTTTAGTTACATATATCTGATATATAACTAAAAAGTTTGATATTTTTCAGTTATATGTTTGTAACTTTTTAGTTATATATCTCTGATATGTAACTAAAAAATTTGATATTTTTCAATAACGTCATAAAATATTATATATATAATTGTAATATGTAATTAATATTATATAAGCACATGTAATTAAAAATGTCCAAATATGCTTGAAAAGTAACAATTATGAAATTATAACTAACATTAGTTACATGTAACAAAAATCACTATAAAAATCGAAGGTACTCACTAAAAGGCTCCCTACAATCCCTGTAATATCCCTACAATTCCTACAATGCGGGACTAAAACACAAGTGAAATCTAACTTAAATGAGTAAATCAAAACCTAATAACACAAAAAGACTTTTCACCAATTAGATTTAAAAAAGTGGCTTTTTCACCGATTTTTCCTATTTTTTTTATACCGACGAGTGTTTTCACATTCACACTTACAGATGATGTAAAACTAATCTCGTTCGGAGTGTTTGGTTGTCCCTCCCAACAAGTCAGTCTCAAACTCCTGAACTTACAAAAACTCTTCAACTACTTTAATTCAAGCCGACTTTACTTCTTGAGCTATATTTTTTTTATTAATAACTTTTGGTTTTCAAAAACCATTCCAAAAAATTATATAATTTGTTCTCAAATTTTTAGAATAAATTTTAAGGATTTGATGTTGGAATATTTTTTATATGCTAACATTAATTGAATTAATTGTTTTACAAAAACGGGTTAATGGATAGTCTATTATTTAAACAACTCAAATAATTAGTGATCATATTTTGATTTGGACTGTGACGTCTTTTATATAGAAGCCCAGTTAAGTGACAAGTGTAGGTTTAGGATTTCGTTGAAACCCGTTATGAGAGGGCCTAACGAGAAACCCTAATATATATATAACTAGGTCCCATTTCTAATCTAGATTAAGAGTTTCTTCCCATTGAGAGCCACCACCACGAAATTTAGATCATAGGGAGGAAGACCTAGTTAGTAATTCATTGCGACATATTCAATCTCCTGTGATGGCCAAGACATTTACGCTTTCGATTACTATTCTTCATTGTCGTGTCCTATAATCCATGTATGTTTATGATTATTAATTAATTTTGTTTTATTGTGATTATGAGAAATAATCAATATGTGGTATCGGAGTCTACATAAATGATTTAGGATCAACAATTGTTTTTTGAGATTTCTTTTAATTTTCTGTTCCTTAACGAAACTGAAATTTGCGGGCATGATTTCATGAGATTTTTTGCTTCTATTAACTGTGAAACATTAGGGTTTTTGTTCCTCTTATTTTAAGCTTTAAATTGAAATACGATACATGCTATTTGGTTGCCAAAACAAAGAGTATTTCGATGTTATATTTTTTGCCACGAACCTTAGAAAACTCCCGAAACTGAAACATGGGGCCGTGATTTCATGTAATATTTTGCTTCGATTAACTGTAACACCTAAGGGATTTTGTTCGTATTGATTCAATCTTTAATTTGATGTATTATACATGTTACGTTGTTGGGTAATCAATGAATATTTCAACGTCAAAATTTCGGCTACGAAACCCTAGAAAATCGATATTCACCTTTGAGATTGAGGAATATTGACACGTTTTTTGTTCAATTAAACGTTGTAGATAGTTTTTAAATTAATATTATGTGTAAACCCATTAAAATTCGGTAGAAATAAGGGTTGAAATTGAGTTTTGGGTTTTGTCCATGGAGGTGTAAAGACCGCGATTTGTTCTCTTTGGGTGATGATTCTCTTATTTTTTCTTCAATTAATTATTATATATATATTAGAAATAAGTTTATGTACATAAACCCACGAAAAAATTACAGAAAATATCGCGTTTTATATGGATTGAACGATTCGGGTCAAAATCGGGTCGTGTGACCCAGTTGCAGACTCGGCTGGAGGTTGAAGATAACCTCCAGCTAGGCATTGTACGCCCACGCACGTGGGTTGTCGTTTGAGACCCGTTTTGGGTCTCGTTTTTTCTTGTGCACTTATTTTTCTGTTATCTTCTGTAAAATTTATTTTATTTTTTGAGGATTAAAAATAATTTTTAATTAATTACTATTTTTTATGTGATTTAATTAGCTTGAAATTATTTTTAGGCATGATTTTCTGTTGAAAATTTTACAGAAATTATATTGGATGATTTGAGATAGGATTGCAGTACTCACTCTCCTTAGATTAAGATTTATTTATGTGTACACTCCTAGTTAGTTTTAAATAACATAAAATTAGTTTAATAATTAGTTTTAAAATATAGTAAAATTGGTGTTCAAATCCTTATAACTATAATTGATCATTGATCACTGAAAGTACATTTTGTGAAGTACTTCATATTATTTTGATCATATACATATATGTCGTTAATATGCACTGTTGTGATTGAGCAATATAGATTAACTTTTCCAATTTGGAACGGATGCTTGTGAATTGTTGAGGTTAATTTACCAAAGTGATTTAATCAAAATAATTTGTAAATTTTCAAGTTCTTATTTTGTTGATGGAAAATTTTTAGATTAATTTGTACATTCACCTGCCCAAATAGGGTTATTGTGCAGATTAATTTAATTATTGGGCAATAAATATTAATTTTCCTAATTTCGAACGATTGCTTATGAATTGTTGAGATTATTTTGTTAACGTGATTTAACCAATATAATTTGCAAGTTTTCGCGTTCCTATTTTCTTGATGAAAAATTTTAGATTAATTTGTATATTCACCTGCCCAAATGAGGTTATTGTGCAAATTAATTTAATTGCACGAGAATATTATGTGAGATAAATAATTTGATAAATTTGTTTACCCAAAGGGAATGAATTTTTGAAAAATTATTTATTTCATTATGTTTTGAAGGTCAATCTACTCAAAGGGGATGGATTTTTAAATCTGTAATTTTTTTTTATTTTGTCAATCCTCATGATTAAAGAATAACTGTTTCTTGTGGACTGCCCAAAAGGGAGTTTATAATAACACAATTAATTCTTATATTGTATTGCCTATACTTAATTAAGCATTTTGCCTATTGTCCATAATTGATTAAGTTGCAATTTTTGTGAAAAACAGTTTCTTTTGCTATGAACAACAATAACACCACCATTGAAATTCTAAATGGGTTGAACCATAAGAGATAGAGGTCAGACATAGAGTTCACTTTGGGAATTATGGACTTGGACCTAACCCTACGTGAGGATGAACCTCCTCAACCTACTAATAAGAACACTAAAGTCGTGAAAGCTCATTATGCAAATTGGGAAAGGTCGAACCGTTTGAGTCTTATTTCAATCAAGAGGTCCATTGCTGAGCATTTCCTTGGAGAAATACCTGAGGGCAAAAAGGCTAAGGAATTTCTCACTGCTGTGGAAAACTTATACCAGACATTGGATAACGCCGAAACTAGGTATTTTATGGATGGATTGATGAATATGAGGTATGATGATACAAAAGGCGTTCACGAATTCATCTTGAGAATAGTGAATCTTCAAACTAAATTGAAGGCACAAAACATTCTACTTCCCGATAAGTTCATTATTCATCACGCTCTCAACTCTTTGCCAGCCTCTTTTAGCCAACTCAAGACTGCCTACAATACCCAGAATCAAACTTGGAGTGTAAACGATCTGATCACAAAATGTGTGGCTGAGGAAGAAAAGCTAAAAATAGAAAGAAATGAATCTACTCATTTTGTTACTTATGGGAAGCAAAAAAATCAGAAAATGGGTGAAAAAACTAGAAATCCCAACTTCCACGATCACAAGAAAAGGTAGAATTTCAAGAAAAGTGGGAGTGAGAAGCAGAGAAATGGAAATGTCAAGAATAGAGTCATTAAGTGCTTTCACTGTAATAAAGAGGGTCGTAAGAGGGTTGATTGCTTTAAATTTAAAAACTGGCTAAAGAAGAAGAAGGAATATGGTATGTTATCTGCCTATGTCTATTTTGAATCTAATTTGGTTGATGTTCCTTTATATTCTTGGTGGCTTGACAGTGATGCTACTGTTTATGTTGCAACTTTTTTACAAGGGATAAGAAACCTGAGGAAGCCAAGTGAAAAAGAGTCAGCTTAAAGTTGGTGGTGATATCGAGATTGGTGTTGAGCATGTCGGGACTGCTATTTTAGATTTAGACTCTGGTTTTCAACTCGTTTTGGACAATGTTTTCTGTGTACATTGGTTTAGAAAGAATTTAATTTCCCTTTCAGTACTTGATAGAGCTGGATATTATTTCATCTTTTCAAATAAAAAAGTTGAGATGATTTATGACTCTGAGGTGGTTAGCAATTGTGTTTCATCTGATGGTCTTTATAGATTGTCATTGTTATCTGCACGTTCTTACAATATTGAAAACACTGTTGCTAAAAGATTTTTAACTAAGGAAAGATCTTCGTTAGCATAAGCGGTTGGGGCACATTTATAAAGAATGAGTAGATCGCTTGATTGGTTCTGAGATTCTTCTTCCTCTTGATTCTGATAACTCGGAAGTTGGCATTGATTGTGTAAGAGGAAAATTGACCAAGACCAAGTAGAAGAATGCTGCTCGTAGTCAGGATTTGTTGGAGATTATTCATACAGACATTAGTGGACCTTACTCTACTACCTTGTATGGCAATAGGTACTTCATTACATTCATTGATGATTTCTCCCGATATGACTATGTTTATTTAATCATAGAAAATGCAGATGCTATTGAAATGTTCAAAATCTTTCGAACTGAAGTTGAAAAACAGCTAGGAAAAGTCATCAAAATTTTGACATCTGATCGAGGTGGTAAGTATTATGGGAAGCATGGTGATGCAAGACAATAGAAAGGACCTTTCGCAAGGTACTTGCAGGATAAAGGTATTGTTGCTCAGTATACTATGCTAGGAAGTCCTGAACAGAATGGTATGGCAGAGAGGCAAAATCGCACTCTTATGGAAATGAAGAGAAGCATGATGAGCAGATCGAATTTGCCAGAATATTTGTGGGGTAAAGCCATTAAAGCATTAACCTACATTCTGAATCACGTCCCTAGCAAATCAGTGCCTAAAACACCGTTTGAACTGTGGACGAACAGAAAACCCAGTTTAAATCATTTTAAAGTATGGGGGTGTCCAGTTGAGGTGAAGCTCTACGATCCTTTTATGAAGAAGTCAGATTTAAGAACTACTAGATGCTACTTAATAAGGTATCCTAATCACTCAAAATGATAGATATTTTATTGTTCGACTCGTGGCACTAGAGTTGTTGAATCTCAAGTGGCAAAATTTTTGGAGTTGGATGTTGCTAAAGTCATTCATTCTCAGTTTGATGAAAGAGTGGAACCCATTGATGTTGTTTCTTTGCCTATACCGACCTCAAAAGTCACCTCTTATGATGGAGCTATTGATCGGGAGATTTAGCGAGGTGTGGATATTGTTACTCCTCCTACTGCTGAAGTAACACCAATTGCAGATGAGATCCCTATGACCAATGAGACTGCGAATGAGTCCTTTCTGAAGTACAAGTGAGAAGATTGCAAATAACTAGAAGGGCTGTAATTTCTAATGACTACTATGTTTACCTTGGAGAGGAATATATTGGAGAAGATGTGAATCTCCTGAATAATACCAAACATCTTTTGTCTACTACTTTTGACATGAAGGATCTCAGCGAGGCATTTTTTATTCTGGGTATTGAGATTCGTCGTGATAGATCTCGAAACCTTCTCGGACTATCTCAGAGAGCCTATATCGATCGTGTGCTTAAAAGGTTTAATATGCGTGCAAGGCAAGTGATGTACCTGTTGTGAAGAGAAATAAACTCAGCAATGAACAATGTCCAAAGAATAATTTAGAAAATGATGTTATGAAGACTGTTCCTTATGCCAGTACAATTGGTACCCTAATGTATGTACAAATATGTACGAGACTTGATATCGCCTTCATTATTAATGGTCTTGGCAGATATTTGTCGAATCCTGAGCATGATCACTGGGTTGCTATAAAGAAAGTCATAAAGTCATGAGATATCTACAAAGAACGAAGGATTTTATGCTTGTGTATAGAAGGGTTGATAATCTCGAAGTGATTGGGTATTCAGATTCTGATTTTGATGGTTGTTCATATGATCATAAATCTACTTCAGGATATATTTTTGTTCTAGCAATGGAGCCATTTTATGGAAAAGTGTCAAACAAAGTCTAATTGCATCATCGACTATGTATGCTGAACTTGTAGTTTGTTGTGGTGCATCATCTGAAACTGTTTGGTTACAAAATCTAATCTCGGAGCTACGAGTTGTTGATTCTATCTCTCGACCCATTGTGATTTATTGTGACAATAATGCAGTTGTGTTCTACTCCAAGAACAATAAGATCAGTACAAGTTCTAAGCATATGGAAATTAAGTACCTCACAGTCAAGGACTTGGTAAAGAAGGGAGATGTCGTGACCGAGCATATAAGAACCGAGTCCATGCTTGTTGATCTCCTAACTAAAGGTTTGATGCCCATAGCGTTCAAGCAACATGTTACGAATATAGGTGTCATTGAATCTTTTGATTCTATAATTTAGTGGGAGCCTTTGTATTTTATTTATTTTCCTTTATTTTACTGATTTTGTTGTGACAACTATTATTATGCATTCTGCAAAATTGAAATTTATTTGATGATCATCATTATTGCATATTATATTGTTGCATATTATGTCATTTGAATTGATTATACAATATGGTATCTTAAGATATTGTGCCTTAAGAATTACAATTGTATACTTTTTGTTGTCACAAATAACTATTTTGAGATTTCATAATGTATTGTAAGTGACAGATGACTTATTAAAGTTAAGCAATTTTATATTGTTGAGAAATTGCAGCAATTTCATTTTATTGAGAAATTGCAATTAGCAATTTCATATTATAGAAAAATTGCAGTAGTTTCATTTTGTTAAGAAACTGTAATTACAATTTCAATTTATCGAGAAATTATAATAAGAATTGATAAGAACAATGCATATTGATAATGATCACATGTTGGCATTGGTTTCTTATTACACTACCAGGCTTATGATTCATGTCGATATGATTATAAGTATTTATGAGTATGAAAGTCTTATATTTGTTGAGATTAACATATAGACTATCATAATCCAATATTAAGATCATATTGGACCGGATAAATTTATCAAGATACTACTTACAGACTATTATTTTTTTAAACAAAAAGTGTGGCCACACTAAAAATAATTTTTTTTCTCTTATTAACCCGAGAGTCTTATTTTTAAAATTAAATTTATTTAATTAATGTAACCCAAATGGAAGAATGTTGGAATATTTTTTATGGGCTAACATTAATTGAATTAACTGTTTTACAAAAACGGGTTAATGGATAGTTTATTATTTAAACAATCCAAATAATCAGTGATCATATTTTGATTTGGACTGTGGCGTCTTTTATGTAGAAGCCCAATTAAGTGGCAAGTATAGATTTAGGGTTTTGTTGAAACCCGTTATGGGATGACCCAACGAAAAATCCTAGTATATATAACTAGGTCCCTTCCTTAATCTAGATTAAGGGTTTCTTCCTATTGAGAGCCGCTACCACGAAATCTAGATCATAGGGAGGAACACCTAATTAGTAATCTGCTGCGACAGATTCAATCTCCTGCGATGGCCGAGACAGGTACGCTTTCGATTACCGTTCTTCATTATTATATTTTATAATCCATGTATGTTTACGATTATGAGAAATAATCAAAATTTGAATGAAAACTAGATTTTTTAATTTTTATTTTATTTTTTAAAGTTATGCTTTAAGCAAGCATATCTCAAATCCAAAAACAAAAATACAAACATATTTTGGTAATATTTTTTAAATATATTTTTATTTAGAAAAGAATACTCTTGACATGCATCTATATGAAAATAATATATATATTGATGTTACACGAAGTATATTTTTATCGTAATAATAATAATATCTTATACAGTCCCATGCTACAATAATTTTTTTAAAAATTTAAAGTCAATGTACTACATAAAAATTATTAAAAAAATTAATGTAAAAAATTATAGTAAAATTTATGACATAAAATAGTTTTGAACTTATCAAAAAAAATTAGAGGTTTTTATTTAATAGATCTTATTTAAGAGTTTATGTAGAAAAAAAAATCATTTTAAACAATTATATTGTAATGCAACTCTTTTTGTGAAACATTGTTAGTATTTAGTTATTTGACCGTTGATTAACTTAATGAATAGACATTTATATCCTTATATATTGAATATACCCTAATTTACACCGTTCACTTTTCTTTCTTTGTTCACCGCCGTCTCTCTCTCTTTTCTCTCTCTATCGATTTTTCCAAAATGAAGAAAGGCCAGATCTGAAACTGCAGTTTGATCGTGCTCTTGTTCGTTTGTAACCGCCATCTGACCATGCTTGTGTTCGTCGATAGGGACCCCCATGCTTTTCGTCGTCGTCCGTCCATATATGAAATCGTTGTTTGCTCATGCTCTTGTTCATCTGCAATTGCCGTCGTCGTTCGTCATGTTCGTGACGCTCTCTCTCTTTCTCTTAGTTTTGGATTTTAGCTATGAGTTTATGCATTCAAATTCTTTTGTTGAAGCTAATTTTAGATGTATGTTTTGCTTCTTAAAGCTTTTCCCGTAGTCAAATTTCCTAAGTTTGTTGGTCTGTTAAATGAGCTCGTGCATTGTTTAAACTCTCTTTTAACAAGACATTGATGTCGAATTGGATGGAAAACCCTATTGTCTTCGAATGCACTAATTTTTTTTTAAAAAAAGTCATTATCTTCATTTCATGAAGTCTGTGTGAAATTGAAACCATGAGTACTTTGGTGGATTTTTTATAAATATTTATACCGAAATGTGGTTTTGTGAATGTTCATACTAATTTATTTTTTATTGTTCTGAAATATTAAGTGAACATTTAGACAGAAATGTGAATATTTGTGAGTGAATATATTGAATGAATTGAAATATTTTTATGAAATATTGAGTAAGCATTCACACAGAACATGTAAACTATTTATTGAGTGAACTGAAATATTGAATAATATTCACATGGAACGTGTAGACAATTATTGAGTGAAATAATGAATGAACTGAAATATTCATTATGAAATACTGAGTGCACATTCACATAAAATATATAAATCATTGTTAAGTGAAAGATTGAGTGAACTAAAATATTATTCTGAAATACTGAATGAACATTTACTTAAAAAATTCAATGACATGATCCATAAATAAGAATAAAAAAGGAGGACGTTTGTTGAATTTTTTTTTAGTAATTTATTTGAATACTATAAACTTAATTATTTGAGTCAAAAATATTTTTTATAATTTTACCATTTTTGCAAAAATAAATAATAATTTTTTCAAAAAAATTGTTGTATTGGGTGAATTAGATGAATCGTGAATTACAAAATTTAAAATCAGAAAAAACTATATATATATAAAAGCAAAAATTGGGAACATTGTAAAAATTGAGAACAAATATAGAAATATAGGTGGTATTTGATTAACATTTTTTCTTTTTTGGTTTTACTCCTAATAAAATAGGATGAGAATTCTACTTCCATTTTGGAGTATTTTTAAGAATAATTATTGTTACCGAACACAATGATTTTGTTCACATAATACTCCAAAATGAAAACAAAATTCTCATTCCATTTTATTCAAAGTAGAAACAAAAAAAGCAAAAACGTTAATCAAACACCATCTAAACGAGTACAAGAATAGAAATGAAAAGCTACATAGGAACCGATCAACGGGGGTTGTTAATTGCATGCATCATCCGACTATCCAAATTTTGTCCAGAACACTGTCCGATACTCTCATTGTAAGGATTTATCGAGATATTATAAAGATCGGATGACTCTTCTGTTGTGATCAAGGCCACGGTTTCTTCACGGCTTTCTTCATGAGCAGCCCATGGATGTTTACTAAAACTTCTTAGCTTTTCAAGTTCAATTGCCACTTCTTTCATGGAAGGTCTGTCTTCTCCTTTCAACCTGAGGCACCGTTTTACAAGCTGAGCAATTACCTGAAGTTGATCTAAAGTCTCTTCTCTCGTAACTCGTTGATCAAGAATCTGAAACAATCGATTTTCCTTAACAGAAACAATGAAAAAAGTGGCCAAATTCCTCTCTGATTCGACTTGTGATGAAACAAGCGGTTTTCTTCCTGTCAGAAGTTCAGCAAGAACAACGCCAAAACTATAAACGTCACTCTTTTCTGTCAATTGACTTGACTGGAAGTACTCAGGGTCAAGGTAACCCAACGTGCCTTGAACTAGAGTTGTTACTTGAGTTTGATCCAATGGAACCAATCTCGATGCCCCAAAATCCGAAATTTTTGCTGTGAAATTTTCGTCTAACAATATGTTTGCAGACTTCACATCTCTATGAATAATGGGTTTTGAGGCGGCAGAGTGAAGGTAAGCCAATGCACCAGCAGCTTCAGTAGCAATCCTCAAACGGTTATTCCATGAAAACCACGACATTCCTCCACTGTGGTGGATATGATGAAACAAGGTATCATTCAAAACAAACTCATAAACCAAGAGGGGTACTTCGGTCTCCAAGCAACAGCCCAAGAGCTTCACCACGTTACGATGGTTAACTTGTGTGAGAATCACCACCTCATTGATGAATTGCTCAATTTGGGTCTCGTCCATTATTCTTGATTTCTTGATTGCCACTACACGATCATCAGGTAGGATGCCTTTGTAAACTATGCCATAGCCGCCTCGACCAAGGATTCGATCGTCCGCGTAGTTATTGGTTGCTTTTTTGAGTTCTTCAGTTGTGAAGACCTTTGTTGGCGACACGCCACCTTCAATGGAGGAAACTTGTTGCTTAAGCAACACGCCTCCATTTTGTTGGAAGAATTTCTCTCTGAGCTGAACAAGCTTTCTTCTTTTGATGACAAAATAGAGCCAGCTAATCCCAATGAGCAGACACAAGAAGCCAAAGCTCATACCTGTAGCATGTCATTTAGGAAATGAACTTTCATAGGGTGAGATTAATAAGTATTACAATAAATTGTTTGATGTATAAAGTACCATGTGGTTTACTAAAAATACCTTCAATAGGTGTGTTATAAGGTGTGCTAAAAAATTTAGTATTTTTAAGCCAAAATGAAGACTCCAATAGATGTATCATCTGCTACCTAAATGACACACGCTGCCTAAGCCATATGTGCCACAAGTGCAAGCATAATGGTAAATTCGGAGAGAAGATGGTTGGAATTAGTTGTTGCTCCAACAGTCATCAAATCCCCTCCCAAAAAAAAAAAAATAAAAAAAAAAATATATATATATATATATATATAGTTTATTAATTTTAATTTATTTGGGTTGAATTACTTTTTTTAATTTAATTTTATTTGTGTTAGTTCTAATTTATTAATTAATGTTATAATTTAATTTCGGTTAATTTAGATTCAAATTGGATTGATGTATTTAGTTCAATTTGATATACATGGATTCAAAATCTAATGATTAGTTTTATACATGCAAATACATAATACTAATTTAAATTAAAACTATATAAAAATTATAATTAAAATTTTTTTTTTTTTAAAAATAAAAATTATATTTAAAAATAAATTAAACTTCGGTGGTTACTTTAAAAGTTTTATTCATTCCAATTTTATTTTTAATTTTAGTACAAAATATATTTTAAAAAATAAGACATCATTTTTGTCACAATTGTTGGAGTACGCATCTTGAATTATATGTACCATACCATTATTCATGTGTCATGTCTCACAAATGTCACAATAAATTTAGCACATCTATTAGAGGGGCAGTGAGTCGGATGGGACATTAACGAGAAATGATTGTTATGTAGAGGGAGAGAGGGATTACCTAGAGAGAATTTGATGACTGGGAATTCAGGATTCTTAGCAATGCATGCATTTGTTGTGTTGTGACTGTTGTCTACGGAATAGTATCCATGTTTACAAGGACAGACGAAACTTCCCAGCGTGTTATTGCAAAACGCGTTGTCATATGTACATGTAGTCTTGTTCTTACACTCGTCGATATCTGTCAACAAAATCATTACAATCACAATCATATAATCAAGAGCATTTTCAGTGCTATGTTTGGGAAAATCAAAGAGACTAACCTTGGCAGCCGGGGCTGAGATAGGGATTGCCCTGATACCCTTCGCGGCACTTGCAAGTGTACCCTCCCAATTCACTGTGTGAATCAATACACTCACTATTTTGTTGACAAGCAGAAGCATTTGACGTCCGGACTTGTTCGCAACTCAAGTTTCCGATCGTCCAGTCGAGCACCACCGGCACAGACTCCATTGTCCTGTTCATAAAACTTTCGTCGAGCAGGTCGCTTGCACCGCCAAAATGGAACCTTGTCTCCTCTCCGACAAAGGAATAGCCACAACGATTAAAATCGCTGATACCCGTGTGGTTATCGACGCTTACGAGGGAAGTATTGAACGACTTCATTCCCTTGGGTATGGATGTCTGGCAACAACCAACACCAGAACAATCGCCTTCATCCACGTCTTCCTTACTGTAACAGATTGACGCACAGGCCTTGCTGAAGTTACGCCCGCGCGACCCTATTAAGATCGCCAGATCATCGCAGCCGATCACCGCGAACATATTTAATTCGGAGAAAGCAAAGGGGAAAGCTTGTAAGTCAATCCATGCTTGGGTTCCCTGGATCAAACCGCCGCTTTCATTGTAGCAGCTTGAAGCAACCACATTCTTAACGCGCAATTCGGTGTCAGATATATTTATCACCTCCAGATTACCTGTACTCAGGAAGGCTTTGGGGGGATTCGAAGCTCTGCTGCAATTGATTTCGTACGTCGAGTTCAGAGCACAACCCGAACCTATGCCTACGCCGAATGGGTAAGGCACAGTTAGATTCCCGCATTTGCACTGGCAGCCATGCTTTGATATGTTGGTGCAATTGGGGATAGAACTGGAGGCGGCGGAATTCATCAGCGCAAAAACTGCCGCCGGAATCCATAAGAGATGGAATAAAAAGGATTTCTGAAACATTTTTTTTTTTTCTCTCTCCCTTTCCCTTATGACAGACATTGAGTTGATGCTCCTTCCCTTTATAGAAAATTTTCGGGAAGTCTTCACTCTGTTTAACAGAAGATCATAGTTTAAATTTCAGTACTCTCCCTCAATATTTTGCTTTTTTATCAAAATGGCCCCTTAAAGTGTCAAAATAACATTCCTAGTTACGTCCTCTTCAAAGTTCGGGGGCAATCTACGCAATTTTATCAAACTTTGATTACATATATGATAATACTAAGTGTTAATTGCTTTTTATCCCCTTTTAGTTTTATTTTATTCCTTCTACTATTGACTAAATTAAAAAATATATATGCTATGAAAAAAGTATGAAATATCTTTATTTTTTCTCACTTTTTTTTTCTTTATTTCTTTTTAATTTTTTTTATATAAAATAAATTAAAATTAAAACAAATAATAATTTTATTTATTTTATGTAAAATTTGAATAAATAATTTATTTTATGATTTGTGATTAAGTTCAAAAGAAAACAGTTAAGTTTTTAATTTTTGTGCAAGTACAAGGGACTAAATTTGCCAAAAAACGTATTGCATTTGAGTCCACTCAAAGCGGGGGATGTTTCCCCTCACCCATTTAAGATGGGTTGGGGCCCCTTATTTTTTTTTTTATTTTTTTATTTTTTTGGGGGGTGTTTTTCCTCTTTTTAATTTTCATACTTTTTTTCTTTTATTCTTTAATTATTATCATAGAATGATTATAAAAATAAAAAATAAAAATTGAATTATTCAAAATTCAAAAATAATATTTCATTATTTGTCGATTTCATGAATTTCTGAAAATACCTAAACTTTTAGAGTCAAAATGAAACTTTTGTAAAATTTTGAATTTCACTTGATTTACTTTTAGAGATTAGAGTTGGCCAGATAAAACACGGTAAACTTTAAAAGATTTATTTTTATTTGATCAATTTAGTCCACAAATAACTTTTATAAAAAACTATCAGGAAGTCTTCACTCGTTTTAAAGAAGACTAGCAAGTCATGCAACGGATATTAAATTTCAGTATTCTCCCTTAATATTTTCCTTTTTACCAAAATGACCCCATAAAGTATGAAACATTGAGATTCTCGCTTTCTGACTCACCTTTTTTTTTAATAAATATAAAAAGATTATGAATGATTGAAGGCGTTAAAAACACGTTGCAAAATTTCATATCAACTATTTTTAAAAAGATAATTAGAAGATTATATATTTTTTTTTATAGGCAAATTTGAATCTATCATCGTGATAACTCACTCCGAAAAGACGTCTTGGAAGATGAATATTGCCTCTAGACTTGTATATTGCTCAGGATCGTATAACACAAGGGTTGTGGGATTCAACACGCCCCTCACGTACAAGGTGGACTTTGTCAAACTACTGCGATCAGATATCGAGAATATTGAAGATTCAACATGGAGCAAAGCTAGAAATTTCCATGCTTGGCGGCTTAAGAATGTGTAGGAAAATTAATGGAAAATGATTGGTGAAGAATACAAGCATGGAAGAAATTTCAATGACAAAATACATGTCCACGAAGAAATTTAATTAAATTCCACATAGAAGACCATAAATTTGTATTACTTTTCTTTTTCAGATGAAACTAATTATATAGAAAATTTCAAAATGTGAACAATACAAAGAAACAAATGTGGGCCGATTTTGATTTTTTGTTTTTTCTCCCCAAGCAGACAAGATTAAGGTCTTCTGATCAGTGGCTAGTTGCTAAGGCCGTCACCAACAGCCCGAGTATAAGAAACGGTTGAGCACTTGCTTGAAACCGACAAAAAAAAAAAAACAATGAATAAACTAAGACTCCATTTGGTAATTTTTTAAAAAAAAATGATTAGAAAAAATGTTACCAAAAGGTAATATGACAAAAGAATAATTTTTGTTTTTAATTTTTATTTTATTTTTAATATAGATAAGTTTTTTTTTGGGGTGTTTTTCCTCTTTTTAATTTTCATTATTTTTTTCTTTTATTCTTTAATTATTATCATCATCTATCTAAAATGATTATAAAAATAAAAAATAAAAATTGAATTATTCAAAATTCAAAAATAATATTTCATTATTTGTCAATTTCATGAATTTCTGAAAATATCTAAACTTTTGGAGTCATGAAACTTTTCTAAAATTTTGAATTTCACTTGATTTATTTTTAGAGATTAGAGTTGGTCAAATAAAACACGGTAAACTTTAAAAGATTTATTTTTATTTGATTAATTTAGTCCACAAATAACTTTTATAGAAAGCGATCGGGAAGTTTTCACCCGTTTTAAAGAAGACTGGCAAGGCATGCAGCGGATATTAAATTTCAATACTCTCCATCAATATTTTTCTTTTTACGAAAATGACCCCATAAAGTATGAAACATTGAGATTCTCGCTTTCTCGCTCACCCTTTTTTTTTTTTTTTTTAATAAATATAAAAAGAAATAATAATTTATTTATTTTATGTAAAATTTAAGTAATAATTTAATTTCACCTATTTTTATCATTTCTTCTTGTTAAGTTCAAAAGAAAATTGTTAGTTTTCAAATTTTTGTACAAGTATGAGGGATTAAAATATATATATATTTTTTTAAGTAGAATGGAAAAAAAAAGATCAAACTACAAGGTACTAAAAGATAATTAATCCTAGTACTATCCATCCCGAAAATAAGGACCACATGTATGAAATGTTTGGTTGAGCTTCTCAATGCTTGCCATATTGCAAACTTTAATCCAGTCGAAGTCGCAAATTGTTGTCTTCGAAAAAAACGATCAAGATTATGAATGATTGAAGACGTAAAAAACACGCTGCAAAATTTCAGATCAATTATTTTAAAAAAAATAATTAAAAAATTATATTTTTTTTGATAGGCAAATTTGAATTTATCATCGTGATAACTCACTCCGACAAGACGTCTTGGAAGATGAATATTGCCTCTAGACTTGTATATAGCTCAGGATCGTATAACACAAGGGTTGTGGGATTCAACACGCCCCTCACGCACAAGGTGGACTTTGTCAAACTACTGCGATTAGATATCGAGAATATTGAAGATTCAACATGGAGCAAAGTTAGAAATTTCCATGCTTGGCAACTTAAGAATGTGTAGGAAAATTAATGGAAAATGATTGGTGAAGAATACAACCACGGAAGAAATTTCAATAACAAAAATGACAAAATACATGTTCATGAAGAAATTTAATTAAATTCCACACAGAAGACCATAAATTAAAAATATATATAATTTAATTTAAGCAATTAAATTATATAAAAAAATATATAATATTTACATATTTTTAGGTTAATTTCTACTTTTAATTTTAATATAATTTTATTTTATTTTTTAAAAATGACACCATGATTTTATTATTTTGTTCTCAATTTTTTTCTTCTTCACATTATCTTGATTCAAAAGTAGTTATATAAATTAAACAATTTTCAGCATACAAATTTTGTACTTATCAAACAAATAAAAAAAAATCAGCACTTAAGGTCAGCACTTAAAATTTCAGCACTTAAAATTTTTAGCACTTAATTTTTAGCACTTAAATTTTCAGCACTTAAAAATTAAGTCGTTATCAAACAAGCCCTAACTATATAGAAAATTTCAAAATGTGAACAAAACAAAGAAACAAATGTGGGCCGATTTTGATTTTTTTTTTCTCCCCAGGCAGACAAGATTAAGGTCTTCTGATCAGTGGCTAGTCACTAAGGCCATCACCAACAGCCCGAGTATAAGAAACGGTTGAGCACTTGCCTAAAACCGACAAAAAAAAAAAACAATGAATAAACTAAGACTCCATTTGGCAATTTTTTTAAAAAAATGATTAGAAAAAATGTTACCAAAAGGTAATATGACAAAAGAATAATTTTTTGTTTTTAATTTTTATTTTATTTTTAATATAGATAAGTTTTTTTTTTTTTATATTCTCCTCTTTTTTTTTTGGAAAAAACGTTACCAAACGATGCATAAGCTGCAGTGCTGCACAACGACAATCCATGGCAGAAACAAAAATTTATAGCAAAAATCGTAATAAGACTCATTCATTTTGAGCCAAAAATGACAGATTTTTCGACGAGTTTTTGGGTTGCAATTGTGAAATTGTTCGAATTTTTCACTGAATATAAAACTGTTCCAAATGACAGATTGATAAAAATTGTTTTCAGATTGCAAAACCAAACAGACCCTTAATCTAGATTTCAAGAATAGGAATACTTAATACTTGACGTCATATTTAACAGGGTCTTTTAAAAATACTTGAACTGCAAATAATATGAGGCAATTTTATCTAGTTACGGCCTCTTCAAAGTTCAGGGGCAATTTTATCAAACTTTGGTTACATATGTGTTAATTGCTTTTTATCTCCTTTTAGGTTTTTTTTCCTTCTACTATTGACTAAATTAAAAAATATATATTCTATGAAAAAAGTATGAAATATCTTTATTTTTTCGAGTTGATTTAATATTTAAAAGTAACAGAAGGAAAACATTGAGATTCTTGCTCTCTGCTCACTTTTTTTTTCTTCATTTCTTTTTAAATTTTTTTATATAAAATTAATTAAAATTAAAACAAATAATAATTTTATTTATTTTATGTAAAATTTGAATAAATAATTTTTTTTTTTATGATTTCTGATTAAGTTCAAAAGAAAACAGTTAAGTTTTTAAATTTTGTGCAAGTACAAGGGATTAAAATATATGAAAGATAATTAATCCAATACTAAATTTGCCAAAAAAACGTATTGCATTTGAGTCCACTCAAAGCGGGGGATGTTTCCCCTCACCCATTTAAGATGGGTTGGGGCCCCTTATTTTTTTATTTTTTTTGGGGGTGTTTTTCCTCTTTTTAATTTTCATACTTTTTTTCTTTTATTCTTTAATTATTATCATCATCTTTCTAGAATGATTATAAAAATAAAAAATAAAAATTGAGTTATTCAAAATTCAAAAATAATTTTTCATTATTTGTCAATTTCATGAATTTCTGAAAATACCTAAACTTTTGGAGTCATGAAACTTTTCTAAAATTTTAAATTTCACTTGATTTACTTTTAGAGATTAGAGTTGGACAAATAAAATACGGTAAACTTTAAAAGATTTATTTTTTTTTTGATAAATTTAGTCTACAAATAACTTTTATAGAAAACTATTGGGAAGTCTTCACTCGTTTTAAAGAATGCTAGCAAGTCATGCAGCGGATATTAAATTTCTATACTCTCCATCAATATTTTTCTTTTTACGAAAATGACCCCATAAAGTATGAAACATTGAGATTCTCGCTTTCTCGCTCACCTTTTTTTTTTTTTTTAATAAATATAAAAAGAAATAATAATTTATTTATTTTATGTAAAATTTAAGTAATAATTTAATTTCACCTATTTTTATCATTTTTTGTTAAGTTCAAAAGAAAACTGTTAGTTTTCAAATTTTTGTATAAGGGATTAAAATATATATATATTTTTTAAGTAGAATGGATAAAATAAAAAAAGATCAAACTACAAGGTGCAAAAGATAATTAATCCTAGTACTATACATCCCAAAAATAAGGACCACATGTATGAAATGTTTGGTTGAGATTCTCAATGCCTGCTGTATTGCAAATTTTAATCCAGTCAAATTGTTGTCTTAAAAAAAAACGATCAACATTATGAATGATTGAAGATGTAAAAAACACGCTGCGAAATTTCAGATCAACTATTGTTAAAAAAATAATTAGAAGATCATTTTTTTTTTGATAGGCAAATTTGAATCTATCATCGTGATAACTCACTCCGAAAAGACGTCTTGGAAGATGAATATTGTCTCTAGACTTGTATATAGCTCAGGATCATATAACACAAGGTTGTGGGATTCCACATAGAAGACAATTAAATTTGTATTTACAAGTCTTTTCTTTTTTTTTGCGTCTTAAGACTGTGTAGAAAAATTAATAGAAAATGATTGGTGAATAACACAACCATAGTAGACTTGGTTCCTTTCATTTTAGAAAGTCTTCACTAGTTTTGCAGAAGACTTGGACGTAAGTCATGCAGAAGCTTAAATTTCAGTACCCTCCCTCTATATTTTTCTTTTTATCAAAATGATCCCTTAAAGTATGAAAAATAATAATATTCTATGAAAAAGTATGAAACAACTTTATTTTTTCTTAATTTTTCAAGTTGATTTAATATTTAAAAGTAACATAAGGGAAACATTGAGATTCTCACTCTCTCGCTCACCTTTTTTTTTTTTTAATAAATATAAAAAGAAATGAGAATAAAAAGAAATAATAATTTTACTTATATTATGTAAAATTTAAGTAAATAATTTAATTTCACCCATTTTTATCATTTCTCGTTAAGTTCAAAAGAAAACTGCTAGTTTTCAAATTTTTTGTATAAGGGATGAAAATATAATTTTTTAAAGTAGAATAGATAAAATAAAAGAAGATCAAACTACAAGGGGTTAAAAGATAATTATTCCTAGTACTATACATCTCGAAAAGAAGGACCACATGTATGACATGTTTGGCTGGGCTTCTCAATGCCGTATTGGAATTTTAATCCAGTCGAAATCGTAAATTGTTGTTTTCGAAAAAAACCGATCAAGTTTAGGAAATGATTGAAGGTGTAGAACACGTTGCGAAATTTCACATCCGTCTCCAAGCAACAGCCCAAGAGCTTCACTACCTCGTTGATGAATTGCTCGATTTGGGTCTCGTCTATTATTCTTGATTTCTTGATAGCCACTTCATGATAATCGGGTAGGACGCCTTTGTAAACTGTGCCATAGCCACCTCAACCAAGGATTCGATTGTCCGCGTAGTTATTGGTTGTTTTTTTGAGTTCTTCAGCTGTGAAAACCTTTGTTGGCTGCACACTGCCTTCAATGGAGGAAACTTGTTGCTTAAGCAGCTGGCCACCATTTTGTTGGAAGAATTTCTCCCCGAGTTGAACAAGTTTCCTTCTTTTGATGATAAAATACAGTCAGCTGATACCAATGAGTAGGCACAAGAAGCCAAAGCTCATACCTGTAGCATGTCATTTATGAAATGAACTTTCAGAAGTTGAGATTAATTTGAATTAAATAAATAGAAAAGTATTTGGTAGCGCACTGAAATTTAATCACTAAATCAAATTAAACTTTTTAATTAATTCTATTTGTTTAATTTCAAACTCAAAATTGAAATCTGTGAAAAATCTAACCAAATAACGGCCAAATATATAAGAAAAAGTATTACTCGTACTTGAGAATAACTAGAAATATATGTTAATATTCTAACATATAGAAAAAAAAAATAAAAATTAAAGAGCATAATTGGAAACAATAATTTGAATTCAACTTAATATGAAAAGATATCATCAAATCAGTAATCCCAGAATTATAGTAGGTATTTTCGTTATCAAAATTGGCCCGAATTTAAAAATGAGATTAAATTGTTCATTTTTTTATGTTTCGCACCATGAATAAATCTGTAAATTATAAATAGAAAGTAAAATGAGTAGTTGATTATAGCATATTTACAATATGGAGTAGTTTATTCATTTATGCTTATCAGCTAAAAATTATTATTATGAAAAGAGAGGGGACTAGAAATGTGAGATTCAATATCGGAAGTATTAGAAAATATTTTCTGATCTATAAAGTACCATTTGAATTACTAATAATACCTTCAATAGATGTGTTAAAAGGTGTGCTAAAATTTTAACCACCATTTTAGTATTTTTCAGCCAAAATTAAGACTCTAACAAAAGTGTAATCTGCTACCAAAGTGACACACTCTTTTTGCCTAAGCCATATGTGTCACAAGTGCAAGTATAATAGAAAATTTAGGGGGAAGACGATTGGAATTAGTTGTTACTCCAACAGTCATCAAACCCAGAAAAACAAGCAAAAAATTATTTATTTTATTTTATTTTGGTTGTATTAGTCTGTTAATTTTATGTATTTGTGCTACTTCTAATTTCTTAATTAAGTAAGATTATAATTTAATTTTAGCTCATTTAAATTCAAGTTGGATTGATTTATTTAATTTAATTTGATAGATGTGGATTCAAAATCTAATAATTAATTTTACATGCAAATACATAATACTAATTTAAATTAAAACTAAATAAAAAATAATTTAAAATTTAAAATTTAAAAAATATATATTAAAAAAAATAATTAAAATTTGGTGGTTATTTTGAAAATTTTATTCAACTCCATTTTATTTCTAATTTTAATACAAAATATATTTAAATAAATGACACACTATTTTTATCACAACTGTTAAATTATCCATCTTAAACTATGTGTGCCATCCTATTATTCATGCGTCATACCTCACAAATGTCATACTAAATTTAGCATATTTATTAAAGATACTGTAAAAAAAAAATTGGGCCATGTGAACTCAGTCTAAAAGATACTCCGAGGGAAGTGAGTCAAATGGGACATTAGGAGAAATGATTGTTATGTAGAGGGAGAGAGGGATTACCTAGAGAGAATTTGATGACTGGGAATTCAGAATTCTTAGCAATGCATACACTTGTGTTGTTTACGGCATGGTATCCAGGTTTACAAGGACAGCTGAAACTTCCCGGCGTGTTACTGCAAAACGTGTTGCGATCTGTGCACGGATTGTGGTTCTTGCACTCTTCAATATCTGTCAACAAAATCATTACAATCACAATCATATAATCAAGAGCATTTTCGGTGCTATGTTTGGGAAAATCAAAGAGACTAACCATGGCAGCCGGGGCTGAGATAGGGATTTCCCTCGTACCCATCCAGGCACCTACAAGTGTACCCTCCCGATGCCCTGTCTGAATCAATACACTCACTATTTTGTTGACAAGCGGAAGCATTTAACGTCCGGACTCTTTCGCAACTCAAGTGTCCGATCGTCCAGTCGAGCACCATCGGTACAGACTCCATTGTCCTGTTCATAAAACTTTCGTCGATCAGATCGAATACACCTCCAAACTGGAACTGTGTGGCCTCTCCGACAAAGGAATAGCCACAAGGGTTAAAAGACCAGATACCCGGGTGGTTATTGACGCTTCCGATGGAAGTATTGAACGACTTGGTTCCCTTGGGAAAGGATGTCTGGCAACAACCAACACCAGAACAATCGCCCTTAACCACGTCTTCTCTATTGTAACAGTGTGACACACAGGCCTTGGTGAAGTCTATCCCGCTCCTCCCTGTTAACACCACCAGATCATCAAAGCCGATCACCACGAACATATTCAAATTAGAGAAGGCAAAGGGCTGTGAGTTTAAGTCGATCGATGCTGGGTTTGACATTGACTGGATCAAATCGCCGCTTTCATTGTAGCAGCTTGAACCAACCCAGTACTTAACGCGGACTTCAGTGTCCGATATATCTACCACCTCCAGATTACTTCCACCCAGAAAGGCTTTGGGGGGATTCCATGCTGTGCTGCAATTGATTTCCGATGCCGATGCCGAACAGGTATGGAACAGTTAGGTGGCGTTTGGTTAGTGTTCCCACTTTTCTGAATCCAACTGGAATGGGTTGGGTTGAGTTGAATTGGGTTGGGTTGAAAATTTTGGGAACAGAATTACGTTTGGTAATGACAATTTTTGTTTTGTGCTGAGATAAGTGTTTGGTAACGATTTTATTCTAAAACTAATTTATTTATTTTTGAATTTTTTTTTTGTTTGGTGGCGGCCGGACGACCGGTGGCGGCGGCGAGGTGGCCGGACGGCAGCTGGCGGCGGCGGAGGTGGCCGGCGACGGTCGCCGGAGGTGGCTAGAGATGGCGGTTGGTCGCCGGACGGGGCGGCGGCAGACGGCGGCGGGTGGTGGTGGTCGGCCGACAGATGAAGTCGGAAGTTGAGAACTTTGAGTTGAATTATTTGGACACAAAAATAAACAATTTTTTTTCGTTTCTGATTTCTTTAGGATTTTGAGAATCAATTCATATTTTTTGGGTTGGGTTGGGTTGAGTTTTGTGTTTGCCAAATGCGTTCCCAAAAATCAAACCCAAAATTTTTGAGTTGGGTTGGGTTGGGTTGGGTTTAGTTGGAAACACTAACCAAACGGGTTAGATTCCCACATTTCCTCTTGCAATCCGAATTCTTAGGAATGCAGACCCTTGTGTTGTCTACGATTATGTCGGACTAAAATTAAATATATGGGCTTATATATTAAATAAATGTGAATTATAGGCTATCAAATAAAGTTAGGCTAATTAAAATGATTCATTTAAATTTTGGGACCTTAATTAATGTATTATAAAGTGTGAGTATTAATGTATAGAGACAAACGTAATTTCTATTTTTATGATGGGTTAAAATAAAAAATACGAACAGACACGATTGTTTACGAACAGACGTGACTACTTATAAACAGACACGATTGTTTATAAATAAAGGTCATGATCCCAGATCACACAACGGTTTTTCTATTCTTCTGATTCCCATTGTCAAAGAGAAATTTAGATAGAAAACAAGTGTATATCTGGAAGATCATAAAACTTCAGATTCGGATATTTGGGTCCCAACAGATAGCCCAAGAATCATATTGGAAAAGACTATGAACAGATCAAAATCCTAGAAGCCTGCATGTAGAGCTTTCCTGCCTCTCTCCCTTTCACAGTAAATCTTTTTCTCTCTCTTTCCTACACACTCACGCAGCCATGTCACAAACAATGAAGGTGATCTTACGGACTTCTGACAACCAGGAATTCGAGCTCGAAGAAAAGCTAGCGACCAGGTCCATCACCGTCAAGAACATCATGGAGGATGTGTCCGAAGACAACTCACCGGCACCGATTCCTCTCCCCGACATTCCTTCCAAGGTATTTATCAAAATCTTGGAGTATCTTAAGACCCACGGACCGCCGGAGGAGGAGGAGGACGTGAAGATAAAGAAGGAGGGAGATTCCGATGATTACAATGACGAGAAATTGCCGGAGGAGTAGACGAAGGAGAAGAACAAGGACAATTTCGCCGGAGAGAACTTGCAAGAGCTATTGGAACTGGTGGTAGCCGCACATTTTTTGGAAATCAAGGATCTAATCAAGAACAAATCACCGGAGGCCATACGAAAAATATTCAATATCACGAATGATTTTACAGAGGAGGAAGAAGCTGAGATCCGGCGACAGCACGAATGGGCCCATGAAGATATGGAAGATTAGGTTTTGGTAACCGTTTCTGTTTCCATTCCAGAATCCATTCCAGCAGTAGGATAGGAATGGGATGAGAATTTTGTTTTCTTCTTGGGAGTAGAATCACGTTTGGTAACGATAATTTTTTTTTTTTTGTTTTGAGAAGAGAATTATGTTTGGTAGATTTTATCCTAAAATCTTTTTTTTTTTTTTGGCCTGACGGTGGTGACGCCGTCGTTGGCCGGACGGCGGTGCCTCCCACCGGCAACGGCCGAAAGGCAATGGCGCCGGCGCCTGCGACGGCCGGACAGCAGTGACTGGTGGGTGACAGTGGCCGGCGGCCGGAAAGTTTCCGGCGATGGTCGCCGGAGATGGCCGCCGCCGAGGGCGGCCGGCGGGTGAACAGTGACAATGTGTTTTGGGAATGGAATGGGAATAATGAGAAATAATTTTTTTTTGTTTCTCATTTTTTAAGAAAAAGTTAGCACAATTCTCAAATGAGAATGAAATGGAAACGGAAATAAAAATTACCAAACACTATTCCCAAACAGAATTTCCAAAAATCTGGAAATGAAATGGGAATTTCTGGAATGGAAACGGTTACCAAACTGGGCCTAATGTTTCAAGTTATTTTTTATTTCAATAAAATAATTAAAAATTTACACTTAGAGATTTTTGCATTCAGTTTGCTCGGGTAGTTGAGATGCTTTGGATTTTTTATTTTAATTTATTTTTTTAAAGGTGTAATTGGTGTATGTCAAGTTGGCTTTCAAGTTAGTAATTTTGGTAGAAGTCTTAAGATATATAATTGTTACAACTTAAGTGGAAAAGAAATATATCCACCGATGGTAAGCATCACCATCGCCGATGGCGCCGCCAACTCTAAAACCGCAATTTGGGATTCACCAAACTACTTAATCCGAATGAGATTGAATGAAATTAAGCTATTCTGATTAATGTTTTTTTTGGTTTAATGCAGGTTGGAACAAACACTTTGATCATTTCCTTCTATTATATGAATTCTCAGCTCTGTTTTTCCTCTTTCTCTTGAATTTAAAGTTTGTTTTTCTTTTTGTGAAAAATTGAGTTGTTTCTACTCCAGGTGGGTTTCCTGATCATCCACATAGAGGTTTAATTCATGATTTTCGACTCATTTTTAATTAATCGAACAAAATAATTATTTTTTTATTTTTATTTTAAATCTTACTCAAGTTTTTGATTCACAGGATTTGAAACCATAACCTATATGTTGCATGTAAATGACTTTACCACTATTTTATCATAGTAGTTTTGACACTTTTTACCCGTGAAGTTTGATAAAAATCTCACTTTCTAATTTCGTTGGATTTCTATTTCTCGGTAGAACAGAATTTATTGATAAAATAAATTGGATCTCGATTTGTAAGAGAAACAAATTATATATTCCCATAATCCTTATCATAGTTGTTAAAGGCTCTAGGCGCACTGAGGCGCACGAGGTCTCCCGGAGCCTAAGCGTTAGGCGCAAGTCGAGGAGCTATCCTAAGCGACGCTAGGCACAAGTCATTTAAATATAAATAAAAAAAAATAATATATAACACTTGTATATTGCAATCTAAAATCAAGAAGTAAAACTATGAATAAATTTCAATTATAAAAAAATAAAACATACTTTCAAGTCGCATGGGAGACAATAAAAAAAAAAAATTAACTAATAATTTTTTTAAATAAATTCAATCCATCAAGAATCTAAATATTCAATTTAGAAAATCCAAAAAGCAAACAAAAATATAATAATGATAAGTCAAGAATCAAACAAACAAGGAACAAACAGAGTATGGCAAAAATCAGTGGCCGAATATTATTAAACAAATAATAATAGTAATAACAGAAAAAAACAATAAATAATTTTTTTTAACTAAACAACGTTAACAAATTTAGATACTTAAATAAATATGTACCCCCAAAAAATTACTCAACTAAATTTTGTTAGCTAAACCAAATCACTCAAACAAATAAGGAACAAAAAGAGCAGTACAAAAATTACTTAATTAAATTTTGTGAACTAAATTATGTTAAAAAACAATTAAATAACAGAGTGCATACCTGGACGTCGAGCAGCAACGAGAAGCAGGTTGGTCGGAGCAGAGCAACGATGTCGAGCAACAACGAAATGGACAGGATGAATTCGAAGGTGAAATCGATGGAGAAGACGAATTCGAGGGTGAATTCGAAGGAGAAGAGGAATTCGAGTGTATGCGAAGTTGAAATCGAACAGTGAAAATCAATTCGAGGCTCAAATCGAAGGAGAAGACGAAAGAGCTCTTCGTGAGAGGCTGGGTAAGGGATCTGGGCATTTATCAAACATTGTGGGCTAGGGTTAACACACAAAAAAAAATAGAAGACCAGAGGCGCGACTGTCGACTAGGCTCACAAAGCAAGCGCCTTCCTTAAGGTCGTCGCCTAGGGTTCGTCGAGGTGCAACACCCTCACCTCGCTGCGCCTAGCGCCTGGGCGAGCGCCCAGGCGCGCCTTTGACAACAGTTGTCACACCCTACCCTGGTCACCCGTCACCCGAGGCCTAGCGTGACATCGACCTGACGTTACCAGACCAATTCACGAATATCCCAACATACAGATATACATACACACTCACGACGACTGTAAACTTTTTCCTCAATATATATATATATATATATATACCTGAACCTTCCACGGTTCACATCCAACCGACTCACCTCCCACACGACACGACCTCCGGACTCTCCTTAGTGCCAGTAGTGAACCAACTCCTAGCCGCGGTACCTGAAACCAAATTTTTTTATCAGTGTACTGTCTTCATAATAAAAAAATATTTTATGGATCAAGTATGAATAATAAACACCACGTTTCAAAAATACAATATTATACAATCACATACCTGATTCCTCTGCCACCAATGATATGAAACAATATAACAACAATACCGTATATCACACACCATATTCGGAACCCGTTTCCCACTGTCATCAATGTAAAGAAATAGTGTATTTAAAACACCCAATACAAATATAATACAATCACCCACCGTACGGAAATCCAATTTCCCTGTCCCCAATGAAATAGACCAATATATATATATATTGAAAATATCCAATCCAAATATTTTAAATTAATTAACCCGATTATTTTATATCAATTAATCCAGATATTTTAAAACAGCCAATCCAAATATTTTGAAATCGATCTGTACAAACATTTTAAGTTAACCAGTGCAACTAAAATAATATATATACGCCAATTCATTTTAAAATAACATATCCAAACCGAATCCATCCAAACAGTTCATCGTAAAATATATCACACCCATTTTCTACTAGCCATAGGATCATTTTTATCCCACGATCGGGAGTTGTAATGGTACCGTACCACCCACAGGATATGCACTCCCTGACGGGTCAATCCACATCCCTTACGGGAAAAAACTATGACATAATTGGACCAAACATCACTTTCCACCTTACAAACCAACTCGATCCAAAAATCATTTCCCCACCTTTAAAACCAACCCATCGATCCAAAAATCATTTTTCCACTTTAAAAACAAATTTGATCCCAAATTCATTTTCCACCGTTAAAACCTGACTTGATAAAAAACACACATTTTTCACTTTTAAAACCAACTCGATCCCAATACGTTACAAAATCATCCATTTTTAAATAGACACATTTTTCATAATTTATATGAAAATAAAATTTGTAAATTTATATAGAAGACAGTACACTCACCTCGATTCTCGAGCTGCAAAACTATCACTGTCTAAATCCTACCGGGATGGTAGCGCCTGCGAACCTAATAGCGATAGGCCTAAATTAATATTATATTTAAAATTATCCTACTATGAAATGCATGGCCCTAAAATGCAAAATTTCCCTTTTCCCGAATTTAATTATGCGAAATTATTATTTATCCCACTTCGTTATGTTACTATTCACTGTACCAACCTATTAAAATTAATGGTTATAAAAATATTATCACGATTATGGAAATTTTAATGTTAGTAATTTAATTTAACAAAAATAGTATTGCAAACTTTAATCTAGTCAAATTGTTGTCTTCGAAAAAAACGATCGACATTATGAATGATTGAAGGCGTAAAAAACACGCTGCGAAATTTCAGATCAACTATTGTTAAAAAAATAATTAGAAGATCATTTTTTTTTATTAGGTAAATTTGAATCTATCATCGTGATAACTCACTCCAAAAAGACATCTTAGAAGATGAATATTGCCCCTAAACTTGTATATAGCTCAGGATTATATAACACAAGCGTTGTGGGATCCTTCTACCATAAATTTGTATTTACAAGTCTTTTTTTTTATGCGTCTTAAGACTGTGTAGGAAAATGATTGGTGAAGAACACAACCATAGTAAACTTGGCTCCTTTCATTTTAGAAAGTCTTCACCAGTTTTGCAGAAGACTTGGACTGGTAAGTCACGCAGAAGCTTAAATTTCAGTACCCTCCCTCAATATTTTTCTTTTTATCAAAATGACCCCTTAAAGTATGAAAAATAATAATATTCTATGAAAAAGTATCAAATAACTTTATTTTTTCTTAATTTTTTCAAGTTGATTTAATATTTAAAAGCAACATAAGGAAAATATTGAGATTCTCGCTTTCTTGCTCAATTTTTTTTTTTTTTGTTTCAAATATAAAACTAAATTAAATTAAAAAAAAAATTAAATTTTTTGTTTATTTTATGTAAAATTTAAGTAAATAATTTATTTTTTAGAATAAATTTTAAGGATTTTAATTTTAATTTAATTTTATTTTTTAAAGTTATGTTGTAGGTTAGCATATCTCATATTCAAAAGCAAAAATACACACATTTTGGTAATATTTTTTAAATATATTTTTATTTAGAAAAGAATACTCTTGACATCATCTATATGAAAATATAATATATATGCATATATATATATATATATATATTGATGTTACTCCAAGTATATTTTTATCATAATAATAATAATATCTTATACAATCCCACGTTACAATAATTTTTTTAAAAGTTTAAAGTCACTATACTACATAAAAATTACTAAAAAAAATTATGCAAAAAATTATAATAAAATTTATGACGTACAATATTACAGTAAAATTTATGATGTACAATTATTTTTTTTAAAAGTTTAAAATCACTGTACTCCATAAAAATTACTAAAAAAAATTATGTAAAAAATTACAATAAAAGTATGGAATTGGAATTCAAAATGAACGCATGTAAATTTTTTTTTCATGCGTTTATTTCTAATTCAAATTCTAAAGCTCCAATTCCATGCGACCGAACACTACCCAAGGGTTTCTTAAATTTCAATTTTTTTTTGAGAATCTATTAATAAATCAAGATAGGTTTTTGCAAAATGTCTTTTTATCAATGGTTAGGATTGATTTCAAGGGAATGGATGACTGAGATAAAGAGATGAAATGATGAAATTCTTAGGGGGAGAAATTACCGCCTAAAAATTTCATACCCTTACTTAGAAAGCGGTTGAGTTTAATTACATTTTATACCCTTTCAGTTGTGTGTATATATATATATATATATATATATACACTTGAATAGCAGTTTTTTATTTATTTACTATTTTTTATCATTTATACTTTCAGTCAAAATCGGTATAGTGTCTTTAGGCATGGGAATTACCCCCGTGTAATTGCTTAGCATTGGGAGCGCACAATTAAGGCTGTTAAATTGGAGTTCAAAATGAACGCATGTGAATTTTTTAAATTTTTACACGCTTTAATTTCTAATTCCAATTGAACCAAACATTGCGTTTTCACTGGTCCAGTGGTAAAAACTTCAACTCAATAACCTTAAGGTCGTGGGTTCGAACCGGCGGTGGAGCTCCTTGGTGCTCAGGAAGGACTCGAGCACCCTCCGGCCCCCTTAAATTTTGAATTTTTTTTTTCACTATTAGCCCTCTACTTTTAGAAAAATCAATTAAATCCCTTAAATTGTATGTAAGCCCCCTCTAAATTATAAAAATATCTAAAACTCCCTGAATTTTTTTTATCCCTCCCTCTACCAATTTTCTGGATCCGCCGCTGGTTCTAACCTTCAGAGCATAACGGCATTGCAAAAACATCCTAGCAATTGAGGAGTCGTTTTGAACCTCTTCAAACATAAATCTTATTATTTTTTGTATTTTATTGTCAACTAATACTCTTACATCACATTTTCAGACTCTCGACTTATCAAGCTGCCAAAGCGTCAGTCACGTCGGGTTTTCGTCTCTAACCAAGGGCAGTGAATGTCTTCGACAACTTAAATTATCGTATGGCTCTCCGGTAAGTATTTTGAACTTTTCTATTTAGACCCTCAAACTTTTAAAATCCTCAATTTTGGCTCATTCATTTCGAAAATTTAATTTAGGTTACTCCACTTCTTGCCGATAGTTTGCAAAAGCTACCCATTTTGCAATCGGTCAAACTAGATGGGTGTTTGGTAACAAGTTCAGGACTCAAAGCTATTGGAAACTCTTGTTTATCACTAAAGGAGCTAAGCCTAAGTAAATGCTTGGGGGTGACAGACGAAGGCTCTCCTCCATTGTAATAAAACACCGCGATTTAAGGAAACTCGACATCACGTGTTGTCGGCAGCTAACTCGTGTTTCGATCGACCAAATTACGAATTATTGCTCATCTCGAGTAGTTTACTTAGGGACCGTTTGGTAATACTTTTATAACGTATAATATTGATGTTCTATGAATGTTACATTTAACATGGTGTAGTTACTAATATTTTTTAAGGGGATTTGATATTAAGTTGGTTTTAATATTACATGTAACATTGATGTTACATGAATATTAAATGTAACATGATGTAATTACTAACCTTTTGATTTTGGTTTTGTTTACTGTTACATGTAACATCGTCATCACAATGTTATACGTGACATGGAAGATACGAAATTCATCATAGTTTTTTTTTTTTAATATTACATGTAACATTTGTGTGTATCGTGTTAAATATGTTCAAAAAATGTGATTAACATCTCATTTGAAAGAGAATAAAACGAACATATTGGTTTTGCAATTTTTTTTTCTTCTTATGGAAATCTGAAAAAATAAAATAAAATGAAACAAACTGTGCACATGGATATTGTTATTGTTTACCAAATTTAGCTCCGCAATATAGGAGTCTACACTGTCACATATAATGCAAGGGATATTTCCGTCACAAAAATAACAAAATGACCGCTTAATGCACATAAATATTAGTGGGTTTATTCAGTAGTTTTGGTTGCAAGATAAAGACCGTTCAGTCAACGCCCTTATATTTTATTTATTAATAATTTTGGGTTTTCAAAAAGCAGTCCAAAAAATTATAATTTGTTCTCAATTTTTTAGAATAAATTTAAAGGATTTGAATGAAAACTAGATTATATTCTTTTTTAAAGTAATGCTTTAAGGAAGCATATCTGAAATCCAAAAACAAAAATACAAACACATTTTTGTAATATTTTTTAAATATATTTTTATTTAGGTTAATAATAATGTAGCCTTTTGTAAAATATTTTTAGTACCGTTAACCAATTCAATAAATAGACATTGATACTCTTAAATTTATATAATAAAACATGACGTACATAAATGTTCTAGGCGAATCTCAACCGTTCTTTATACCCCTTATAAAGAACGGTTCAGATTAATTCACAAACTTAACCTAAATATTTATATATAAAAAAATATTTTCTTATTTTTTACCGTTTTTATTTTTTATTTCTCTTATTTCGGTATTTTTTTTTATTATTGCCTTACCTTATTTCCTTAACCTAAACATACCGTGTGTTTCTCTCCTCTTCCAAGCTATCGCCGACACCGCCTCTCTCTCTCTCTCTCTGGCAATCACTCCACCGCCTCTATCTACGGAAATTGTCCATTCTTCCCAATTCCTCTCTCCCTCCATCGCCGTGAACCCTAACTTCGCCAACCCCTCTCTCTCTCTCTCTCTCTATATATATATATATATACATATGGAAATCACGATTTCCACCCCCCTCTATTATCTCTACAAAAGCCTCCATCGCCGATCTTGCTCTAACTCACCTTGCTACCAAATGCTACCTTAGGGGAAAAAAAAGAAGAAAATCATACTTGGGGGTTTTCATGTAGTTGTGCCATCTGTGTGCACCATTAGGACGGAGATGATCTTGAATATGAGCAGCCGATTTCCCGTTCCCATAGGTGAGAAAGTAATTAGGGTTGCCACGAGTTGCTTCTCTGTAATTTCCGAAGTATGTTTCTTTTGGAAGATGATCATAGTTCTTCTTGAACATGGTGACCTGTTATTGGCAAAATTATTATTATTATTATTTTTTTGGGGCCGGGGGGATGGGGGAGAAGAGTAATTGTTATTCGTCAACAGAAACGATTAAGCAAATATAAGATGGTGTTTGTTTAGGGTTGTATGTTCCCGTATTTCTGTTTCTGTTTTCCCATAAAATTTGGAACAGAAACAGATATCAGGGAATGATTCTGTGCTTTTCTTAGAAATTTGTTCTAAAATTTTTAGAGCAAAACAGAAACATTATTTTTCCTTTTTTCCATATTTTGGTTTCTGTCTCACTTTTTCTGGGAACAAATTTGACTATAAGCCTAAAAGCATGGAAAAAGCGAAACATTTCAACTAATATTTACCTCGCTAAACGGTTCCTTTACGTCATCTCGTTCAACACTACTCTCCTGAAATAAACAGATTACAAGCTACTAATCAAGGGTTAATTTTAACCATGAAAAACAAAAACAAACTTATTAGAACAAAAAAAAAAAAAACAATTTAATTTCACTCACATAATTTGGAAAAACAAATATCAACATTTGAAGGCACATCCGACAACAGCTGACTCATAGAATACTCAAGGGCTCCTCCGGGGTATATCAGTTCGTCGGTATCAAGATGGATGATCCAATCCATGCCAGTTTCCTAGAAGCAAGATATGTCAAGAAACAAACTCTAGAAAGAAAGAAAAAAATTAATTTTTACTCGAGCTTCTAATTATTTAGTTTCTTTGTTCAATTATCCTTTTTATTTATTTATTTTAAAAAGTACTTTAAAATGTTACCAAACAGTGCCTAAAAATAAATAACAATAAAAAAAATCATACTCTTGCCTAGGGTTGGTCATGGGCCGGGCCGGGCTTTAGGTAGGATATTACAAAAAAATGTCCGGCCCTAGCCCGGCCCGGCCCTAAGTTCGGGCCTTGTTTTTATTCCCAAGCCCGGCCCTATCAAAATAATTAGGGCCCTAGCCCAACCTTCGGGCCGGCCCGGCCCTATAATTTTTTTTTTTTTTTCAAACCAAATCAAACATAATCACATTCAAACCAAAAAAAAAAAATTTACAATCAAAAAAGGCCACACACACACACACACACACACACACACATATATATATATATATATATGAATTTAAATCCTCGGGCCGGGCCGGGCCGGGCCTATAAAATATTGGCCTTGCCCAAGCCCGGCCCTAATTTTACTCGGGCCTAACTTTTATAGTCCAAGCCCGGCCCACGGGCTCAAAACACATACCCAAGCCCTAAAAAATAGTGGGCGGGCTTGGCGGGCCGGGCGGGCCCCCAAGCCCATGACCATCCCTACTCTTGCCATGACGATAGCTCCTCATGTTACCCAACCATTCCCGGAAACTCCAGCTTATCGGCTGACCACCGGGTCGTCGGATCATCGATACCTCCTTTCCACTGGAGAACGAACGCGAAGGCGGCGAGTGTCAACGGGAGGATTGTGAGTATCAGCAGGACCCTGGAATTGAAGACTTGCGACGCCAACGACGATGAAGCAGAGGTAGGTCTGAGCGTTGTGTGGAGACCCGCCATTGAAGATTCAAAGGAATTGGAAGGTCTGATTCATACAAAAATGCGGTGATTATATGCAGATGAATTCTTCGATTTTACAGCCCGAAGAAATCGAAAACAAACAACTCGATCGAGAGAGAACTTAGAACTGAAGCATGGAAGTTGAGATAGAGAGAGAGGGGAGAGAGCCGTTTGTCATGGGCGTTTTTATTGACAATTTTTTCCGAAAGAAAATATTTTTTTATTATTTTTTTTTGGCACAATGGGTGGGATTGGGTGGGATTAAGAGGTCTTACATTTAAATTCTAATTGGTTAAAATTTTTACATACGGTAATTTTTTTTGATTTAGTCCAATCTTTTTTAAAAAGATGAAAGTCTTACTCACGTGATAACCACGCGTTAGTTATATGTAACTATTTTCTGTGTAATATTAATGTATTAATTACATGTAACTAATTTATTTTTTTATATTTTTTTTCAGTTATATATTCTAATAATATATAATTTTTTAGTTACATATCTCTGATATGTAACTAAAAAGTTTGATATTTTTCAGTTACATGTTTCAATAATATGTAATTTTTTAGTTACATATATCTGATATATAACTAAAAAGTTTGATATTTTTCAGTTACATGTTTGTAACTTTTTAGTTATATATCTCTGATATGTAACTAAAAAATTTGATATTTTTTCAATAATGTCATAAAATATTATATATATAATTGTAATATGTAATTAATATTATATAAGTACATGTAATTAAAAATGTCCAAATATGCTTGAAAAGTAACAATTATGAAATTATAACTAACATTAGTTACATGTAACAAAAATCACTATAAAAATCGAATGTACTCACTAAAAGTCTCCCTACAATCCTTGTAATATCCCTACAATTCCTGCAATGCGAGACTAAAACACAAGTGAAATCTAATTTAAAGGAGTAAATCAAAACCTAATAACACAAAAAGACTTTTCACCAATTAGATTTTAAAAAAGTGGCTTTTTCACCGATTTTTCCTATTTTTTTTATACCGACGAGTGTTTTCACATTCACACTTACAGATGATGTAAAACTAATCTCGTTCGGAGTGTTTGGTTGTCCCTCCCAACAAGTTCTTTTCCGCAGTCTCAAACTCCTGAACTTACAAAAACTCTTCAACTGCTTTAATTCAAGCCGATTTTACCACTTGAGCTATATTTTTTTTTATTAATAACTTTTGGTTTTCAAAAACCATTCCAAAAAATTATATAATTTGTTCTCAAATTTTTAGAATAAATTTTAAGGATTTGATGTTGGAATATTTTTTATATGCTAACATTAATTGAATTAATTGTTTTACAAAAACGGGTTAATGGATAGTCTATTATTTAAACAACTCAAATAATTAGTGATCATATTTTGATTTGGACTGTGATGTCTTTTATATAGAAGCCCAGTTAAGTGACAAGTGTAGATTTAGGGTTTCGTTGAAACCCGTTATGAGAGGGCCTAACGAGAAACCCTAATATATATAACTAGGTCCCATTTCTAATCTAGATTAAGAGTTTCTTTCCATTGAGAGCCACCACCACGAAATTTAGATCATAGGGAGGAAGACCTAATTAGTAATTCATTGCGACATATTCAATCTCCTGCGATGGACGAGACATTTACGCTTTCGATTACTGTTCTTCATTGTCGTGTCCTATAATCCATGTATGTTTATGATTATTAATTAATTTTGTTTTATTGTGATTATAAGAAATAATCAATATGTGGTATCGGAGTCTACATAAATGATTTAGGATCAACAATTGTTTTTTGAGATTTCTTTTAATTTTCTGTTCCTTAACGAAACTGAAATTTGCGGGCATGATTTCATGAGATTTTTTGCTTCTATTAACTGTGAAACATTAGGGTTTTTGTTCCTCTTATTTTAAGCTTTAAATTGAAATACGATACATGCTATTTGGTTGCCAAAACAAAGAGTATTTCGATGTTATATTTTTTGCCACGAACCCTAGAAAACTCCCGAAACTGAAACATGGGGTCGTGATTTCATGTAATATTTTGCTTCGATTAACTGTAACACCTAAGGGATTTTGTTCGTATTGATTCAATCTTTAATTTGATGTATTATACGTGTTACGTTGTTGGGTAATCAATGAATATTTCAACGTCAAAATTTCGGCTACGAAACCCTAGAAAATCGAGATTCACCTTTGAGATTGAGGAATATTGACATGTTTTTTGTTCAATTAAACGTTGTAGATAGTTTTTAAATTAATATTATGTGTAAACCCATATAAAATTCGATAGAAATAAGGGTTGAAATTGAGTTTTGGGTTTTGTCCATGGAGGTGTAAAGACCGCGATTTGTTCTCTTTGGGTGATGATTCTCTTATTTTTTCTTCAATTAATTATTATATATATATATTAGAAATAAGTGTATGTACATAAACCCACGAAAAAATTACAGAAAATATCGCGTTTTATATGGATTGAACGATTCGGGTCAAAATCGGGTCCTGTGACCCAGTTGCAGACCCGGCTAGAGGTTGATGATAACCTCCAGCTAGGCATTGTACGCCCACGCACGTGGGGTGTCGGTCGAAACCCGTTTTGGGTCTCGTTTTTTCTTGTGCACTTATTTTTCTGTTATCTTCTGTAAAATTTATTTTATTTTTTGAGGATTAAAAATAATTTTTAATTAATTACTACTTTTTATGTGATTTAATTAGCTTGAAATTATTTTTAGGCATGATTTTCTGTTGAAAAGTTTACAGAAATTATATTGGATGATTTGAGATAGGATTGCAGTACTCACTCTCCTTAGATTAAGATTTATTGATGTGTACACTCCTAGTTAGTTTTAAATAACATAAAATTAGTTTTAAAATATAGTAAAATTGTTGTTCAAATCCTTACAACTATAATTGATCATTGATCACTGAAAGTACATTTTGTGAAGTACTTCATATTATTTTGATCATATACATATATGTCGCTAATATGCACTGTTGTGATTGAGCAATATAGATTAACTTTTCCAATTTGGAACGGATGCTTGTGAATTGTTGAGGTTAATTTACCAAAGTGATTTAACCAAAATAATTTGCAAATTTTCGAGTTCTTATTTTGTTGATGGAAAATTTTTAGATTAATTTGTACATTCACCTGCCCAAATAGGGTTATTGTGCAGATTAATTTAATTATTGGGCAATAAATGTTAATTTTCCTAATTTCGAACGATTCCTTATGAATTGTTGAGATTATTTTGTCAACGTGATTTAACCAATATAATTTGCAAGTTTTCGCGTTCCTATTTTCTTGATGGAAAGTTTTAGATTAATTTGTATATTCACCTGCCCAAATGAGGTTATTGTGAAAATTAATTTAATTGCACGAGAATATTATGTGAGATAAATAATTTGATAAATTTGTTTACCCAAAAGGAATGAATTTTTAAAAAATTATTTGTTTCATTATGTTTTGAAGGTCAATCTACCCAAAGGGGATGAATTTTTAAATCTGTAAATTTTTCTTATTTTGTTAATCCTCATGATTAAAGAATAACTGTTTCTTGTGGACTGCCCAAAAGGGAGTTTATAATAACACAATTAATTCTTATATTGTATTGCCTATACTTAATTAAGTATTTTACCTATTGTCCATAATTGATTAAGTTGCAATTTTTGTGAAAAACAGTTTCTTTTGCTATGAACAACAATAACACCACCATTGAAATTCTAAATGGATTGAACCATAAGAGATAGAGGTTAGACATAGAGTTCACTTTGGGAATTATGGACTTGGACCTAGCCCTACGTGAGGATGAACCTCCTCAACCTACTAATAAGAACACTGAAGTCGTGAAAGCTCATTATGCAAATTGGGAAAGGTCGAACCGTTTGAGTCTTATTTCAATCAAGAGGTCCATTGCTTAGCATTTCCTTGGAAGAATACCTGAGGGCAAAAAGGCTAAGGAATTTCTCACTGCTGTGGAAAACTTATACCAGACATTGGATAACGCCGAAACTAGGTATTTTATGGATGGATTGATGAATATGAGGTACGATGATACAAAAGGTGTTCGCGAATTCATCTTGAGAATAGTGAATCTTCAAACTAAATTGAAGGCACAAAACATTCTACTTCCCAATAAGTTCATTATTCATCACACTCTCAACTCTTTGCCAACCTCTTTTAGCCAACTCAAGACTGCCTACAATACCCAGAATCAGATTTGGAGTGTAAACGATCTGATCACAAAATGTGTGGCTGAGGAAGAAAAGCTGAAAATAGAAAGAAATGAATCTACTCATTTTGTTACTTATGGGAAGCAAAAAAATCAGAAAATGGGTGAAAAAACTAAAAATCCCAACTTCCACGATCACAAGAAAAGGTAGAATTTCAAGAAAAGTGGGAGTGAGAAGCAGAGAAATGAAAATGTCAAGAATAGAGTCATTAAGTGCTTTTACTGTAATAAAGAGGGTCGTAAGAGGGTTGATTGCTTTAAGTTTAAAAACTGGCTAAAGAAGAAGAAGGAATATGGTATGTTATCTGCCTATGTCTATTTTAAATCTAATTTGGTTGATGTTCCTTTATATTCTTGGTGGCTTGAAAGTGGTGCTACTGTTCATGTTGCAACTTCTTTACAGGGGATAAGAAACCTGAGGAAGCCAAGTGAAAAAGAGTCAGCTTAAAGTTGGCGGTGATATCGAGATTGGTGTTGAGCACGTCGGGACTGCTATTTTAGATTTAGACTCTGGTTTTCAACTCGTTTTGGACAATGTTTTCTATGTACGTTGGTTTAGAAAGAATTTAATTTCCCTTTCAGTACTTGATAGAGCTGGATATTATTTCATCTTTTCAAATAAAAAAGTTGAGATGATTTATGACTCTGAGGTGTTTAGCAATTGTGTTTCATCTGATGGTCTTTATAGATTGTCATTGTTATCTGCACGTTTTTACAATATTGAAAACACTGTTGCTAAAATATTTTTAACTAAGAAAAGATCTTCGTTAGCATAAGCGGTTGGGGCACATTTATAAAGAATGAGTAGATCGCTTGATTGGTTCTGAGATTCTTCCTCCTCTTGATTCTGATAACTCGGAAGTTTGCATTGATTGTGTAAGAGGAAAATTGACCAAGACCAAGTAGAAGAATGCTGCTCGTAGTCAGGATTTGTTGGAGATTATTCATACAGACATTAGTGGACCTTACTCTACTACCTTATATGGCAATAGGTACTTCATTACATTCATTGATGATTTCTCCCGATATGACTATGTTTATTTAATCATAGAAAATGCAGATGCTATTGAAATGTTCAAAATCTTTCAAACTGAAGTTGAAAAACAACTAGGAAAAGTCATCAAAATTTTGACATCTGATCGAGGTGGTAAGTATTATGGGAAGCATGGTGATGCAAGACAATAGAAGGGACATTTCGTAAGGTACTTGCAGGATAAAGGTATTGTTGCTTAGTATACTATGCTAGGAAGTCCTGAACAGAATGGCATGGCAGAGAGGCAAAATCGCACTCTTATGGAAATGAAGAGAAGCATGATAAGCAGATCGAATTTGCCAGAATATTTGTAGGGTAAAGCCATTAAAGCATCAACCTACATTCTGAATCACATCCCTAGCCAATCAGTGCCTAAAACACCGTTTAAACTGTGGACGAACAGAAAACCCAGTTTAAATCATTTTAAAGTATGGGGGTGTCCAGTTGAGGTGAAGCTCTGCGATCCTTTTATGAAGAAGTCAGATTTAAGAACTACTAGATGCTACTTAATAAGGTATCCTAATCACTCAAAATAATAGATATTTTATGGTTCGACTCGTGGCACTAGAGTTGTTGAATCTCAAGTGGCAAAATTTTTGGAGTTGGATGTTGCTAAAGTCATTCATTCTCAGTTTGATGAAAGAGTGGAACCCATTGATGTTGTTTCTTTGCCTATACTGACCTCAAAAGTCACCTCTTATGATGGAGCTATTGATTGGGAGATTTAGCGAGGTGTGGATATTGTTACTCCTCCTACTACTGAAGTAATACCAATTGCAGATGAGATCCCTATGACCAATGAGACTGCGAATGAGTCCTTTCTGAAGTACAAGTGAGAAGATTGCAAATAACTAGAAGGGCTGTAATTTCTAATGACTACTATGTTTACCTTGGAGAGGAAGATATTGGAGAAGATGTGAATCTCCTGAATAATACCAAACGTCTTTTGTCTACTAATTTTGACATGAAGGATCTCAGCGAAGCATCTTTTGTTCTGGGTATTGAGATTCGTCGTGATAGATCTCGAAACCTTCTCGGACTATCTCAGAGAGCCTATATCGATCGTGTGCTTAAAAGGTTTAATATGCGTAGAAGCCCAATTAAGTGGCAAGTGTAGATTTAGGGTTTTGTTGAAACCCGTTATGGGATGACCCAACGAAAAACCCTAGTATATATAACTAGGTCCCTTCCTTAATCTAGATTAAGGGTTTCTTCCTATTGAGAGCCGCTACCACGAAATCTAGATCATAGGGAGGAACACCTAATTAGTAATCTGCTGCGACAGATTCAATCTCCTGAGATGGCCGAGACAGGTACGTTTTCGATTACTGTTCTTCATTATTATATTTTATAATCCATGTATGTTTACGATTATGAGAAATAATCAAAATTTGAATGAAAACTAGATTTTTTAATTTTTATTTTATTTTTTAAAGTTATGCTTTAAGCAAGCATATCTCAAATCCAAAAACAAAAATACAAACATATTTTGGTAATATTTTTTAAATATATTTTTATTTAGAAAAGAATACTCTTGACATGCATCTATATGAAAATAATATATATATATATATATATATATATATATATATATTGATGTTACACGAAGTATATTTTTATCGTAATAATAATAATATCTTATACAGTCCCATGCTACAATAATTTTTTTAAAAATTTAAAGTCAATGTACTACATAAAAATTATTAAAAACATTAATGTAAAAAATTATAGTAAAATTTATGACATAAAATAGTTTTGAACTTATAAAAAAAAATTAGAGGTTTTTATTTAATAGATCTTATTTAAGAGTTTATGTAGAAAAAAAAATCATTTTAAACAATTATATTGTAATGCAACTCTTTTTGTGAAACATTGTTAGTATTTAGTTATTTGACCGTTGATTAACTTAATGAATAGACATTTATATCCTTATATATTGAATATACCCTAATTTACACCGTTCACTTTTCTCTCTTTGTTCACCGCCGTCTCTCTCTCTTTTCTCTCTCTATCGATTTTTCCAAAATGAAGAAAGGCCGGATCTGAAACTGCAGTTTGATCGTGCTCTTGTTCGTTTGTAACCGCCATCTGACCATGCTTGTGTTCGTCGATAGGGACCCCCTTTCGTCGTCGTCCGTCCATATCTAAAATTGTTGTTTGCTCATGCTCTTGTTCATCTGTAATTGCCGTCGTCGTTCGTCATGTTCGTGACGCTCTCTCTCTTTCTCTTAGTTTTGGATTTTAGCTATGAGTTTATGCATTCAAATTCTTTTGTTGAAGCTAATTTTAGATGTATGTTTTGCTTCTTAAAGCTTTTCCCGTAGTCAAATTTCCTGAGTTTGTTGGTCTGTTAAATGAGCTCGTGCATTGTTTAAACTCTCTTTTAACAAGACATTGATGTCGAATTGGATGGAAAACCCTATTGTCTTCGAATGCACTAATTTTTTTTAAAAAAAAGTCATTATCTTCATTTCATGAAGTCTGTGTGAAATTGAAACCATGAGTACTTTGGTGGATTTTTTATAAATATTTATACCGAAATGTGGTTTTGTGAATGTTCATACCGATTTATTTTTTATTGTTCTGAAATATTAAGTGAACATTTAGACAGAAATGTGAATATTTGTGAGTGAATATATTGAATGAATTGAAATATTTTTATGAAATATTGAGTAAGCATTCACACAGAACGTGTAAACTATTTATTGAGTGAACTGAAATATTGAATAAATATTCACACGGAACGTGTAGACAATTATTGAGTGAAATAATGAATGAACTGAAATATTCATTATGAAATACTGAGTGCACATTCACATAAAATATATAAATCGTTGTTAAGTAAAATATTGAGTGAACTAAAATATTATTCTGAAATACTGAGTGAACATTCACTTAAAAAATTCAATGACATGATCCATAAATAAGAATAAAAAAGGAGGACGTTTGTTGAAATTTTTTTTTAGTAATTTATTTGAATACTATAAACTTAATTATTTGAGTCAAAAATATTTTTTATAATTTTACCATTTTTGCAAAAATAAATAATAATTTTTTCAAAAAAATTGTTGTACTGGGTGAATTAGATGAATCGTGAATTACAAAATTTAAAATCAGAAAAACTATATATATAAAAGCAAAAATTGGGAACATTGTAAAAATTGAGAACAAATATAGAAATATAGGTGGTATTTGATTAACATTTTTTCTTTTTTGGTTTTACTCCGAATAAAATAGGATGAGAATTCTACTTCCATTTTGGAGTATTTTTAAGAATAATTATTGTTACCGAACACAATGATTTTGTTCACATAATACTCCAAAATGAAAACAAAATTCTCATTCCATTTTATTCAAAGTAGAAACAAAAAAAGCAAAAACGTTAATCAAACACCATCTAAACGAGTACAAGAATAGAAATGACAAGCTACATAGGAACCGATCAACGGGGGTTGTTAATTGCATGCATCATCCGACTATCCAAATTTTGTCCAGAACACTGTCCGATACTCTCATTGTAAGGATTTATCGAGATATTATAAAGATCGGATGACTCTTCTGTTGTGATCAAGGCCACGGTTTCTTCACGGCTTTCTTCATGAGCAGCCCATGGATGTTTACTAAAACTTCTTAGCCTTTCAAGTTCGATTGCCACTTCTTTCATGGAAGGTCTGTCTTCTCCTTTCAACCTGAGGCACCGTTTTACAAGCTGAGCAATTACCTGAAGTTGATCTAAAGTCCCTTCTCTCGTAACTCGTTGATCAAGAATCTGAAACAATCGATTTTCCTTAACAGAAACAATGAAAAAAGTGGCCAAATTCCTCTCTGATTCGACTTGTGATGAAACAAGCGGTTTTCTTCCTGTCAGAAGTTCAGCAAGAACAACGCCAAAACTATAAACGTCACTCTTTTCTGTCAACTGGCTTGACTGGAAGTACTCAGGGTCAAGGTAACCCAACGTGCCTTGAACTAGAGTTGTTACTTGAGTTTGATCCAATGGAACCAATCTCGATGCCCCAAAATCCGAAATTTTTGCTGTGAAATTTTCGTCTAACAATATGTTTGCAGACTTCACATCTCTATGAATAATGGGTTTTGAGGCGGCAGAATGAAGGTAAGCCAATGCACCAGCAGCTTCAGCAGCAATCCTCAAACGGTTATTCCATGAAAACCACGACATTCCTCTACTGTGGTGGATATGATGAAACAAGGTATCATTCAAAACAAACTCATAAACCAAGAGGGGTACTTCGGTCTCCAAGCAACAGCCCAAGAGCTTCACCACGTTACGATGGTTAACTTGTGTGAGAATCACCACCTCATTGATGAATTGCTCAATTTGGGTCTCGTCCATTATTCTTGATTTCTTTGTAAACTACACGATCATCAGGTAGGATGCCTTTGTAAACTATGCCATAGCCGCCTCGACCAAGGATTCGATCGTCCGCGTAGTTATTGGTTGCTTTTTTGAGTTCTTCAGTTGTGAAGACCTTTGTTGGCGACACGCCACCTTCAATGGAGGAAACTTGTTGCTTAAGCAACACGCCTCCATTTTGTTGGAAGAATTTCTCTCTGAGCTGAACAAGCTTTCTTCTTTTGATGACAAAATAGAGCCAGCTAATCCCAATGAGCAGACACAAGAAGCCAAAGCTCATACCTGTAGCATGTCATTTAGGAAATGAACTTTCATAGGGTGAGATTAATAAGTATTACAATAAATTGTTTGATGTATAAAGTACCATGTGGTTTACTAAAAATACCTTCAATAGGTGTGTTATAAGGTGTGCTAAAAAATTTAGTATTTTTAAGCCAAAATGAAGACTCCAATAGATGTATCATCTGCTACCTAAATGACACACGCTGCCTAAGCCATATGTGCCACAAGTGCAAGCATAATGGTAAATTCGGAGAGAAGATGGTTGGAATTAGTTGTTACTCCAACAGTCATCAAATCCCCTCCCAAAAAAAAATAAAAAATAAAAATATATATATATATATATATAGTTTATTAATTTTAATTTATTTGGGTTGAATTACTTTTTTTAATTTAATTTTATTTGTGTTAGTTCTAATTTATTAATTAATGTTATAATTTAATTTCGGTTAATTTAGATTCAAATTGGATTGATGTATTTAGTTCAATTTGATATACATGGATTCAAAATCTAATGATTAGTTTTATACATGCAAATACATAATACTAATTTAAATTAAAACTATATAAAAATTATAATTAAATTTTTTTTTTTTAAAAATAAAAATTATATTTAAAAATAAATTAAACTTCGGTGGTTACTTTAAAAGTTTTATTCATTCCAATTTTATTTTTAATTTTAGTACAAAATATATTTTAAAAAATAAGACATCATTTTTGTCACAATTGTTGGAGTACGCATCTTGAATTATATGTACCATACCATTATTCATGTGTCATGTCTCACAAATGTCACAATAAATTTAGCACATCTATTAGAGGGGCAGTGAGTCGGATGGGACATTAACGAGAAATGATTATGTAGAGGGAGAGAGGGATTACCTAGAGAGAATTTGATGACTGGGAATTCAGGATTCTTAGCAATGCATGCATTTGTTGTGTTGTGACTGTTGTCTACGGAATAGTATCCATGTTTACAAGGACAGACGAAACTTCCCAGCGTGTTATTGCAAAACGCGTTGTCATATGTACATGTAGTCTTGTTCTTACACTCGTCGATATCTGTCAACAAAATCATTACAATCACAATCATATAATCAAGAGCATTTTCAGTGCTATGTTTGGGAAAATCAAAGAGACTAACCTTGGCAGCCGGGGCTGAGATAGGGATTGCCCTGATACCCTTCGCGGCACTTGCAAGTGTACCCTCCCAATTCACTGTGTGAATCAATACACTCACTATTTTGTTGACAAGCAGAAGCATTTGACGTCCGGACTTGTTCGCAACTCAAGTTTCCGATCGTCCAGTCGAGCACCACCGGCACAGACTCCATTGTCCTGTTCATAAAACTTTCGTCGAGCAGGTCATTTGCACCGCCAAAATGGAACCTTGTCTCCTCTCCGACAAAGGAATAGCCACAACGATTAAAATCGCTGATACCCGTGTGGTTCTGGATGCTTACGAGGGAAGTATTGAACGACTTCATTCCCTTGGGTATGGATGTCTGGCAACAACCAACACCAGAACAATCGCCTTCATCCACGTCTTCCTTACTGTAACAGATTGACGCACAGGCCTTGCTGAAGTTACGCCCGCGCGACCCTATTAAGATCGCCAAATCATCGCAACCGATCACCGCGAACATATTTAATTCGGAGAAAGCCAAGGGGAAAGCATATAAGTCAGCCCATGCGTGGTTTTCCTGGATCAAACCACCCCTTTCATTGTAGCAGCTTGAAGCAACCACATTCTTAACGCGCAATTCGGTGTCAGATATATTTATCACCTCCACATTACCTGTACCCAGGAAGGCTTTGGGGGGATTCGAAGCTCTGCTGCAATTGATTTCGTACGTCGAGTTCAGAGCACAACCCGAACCTATGCCTATGCCGAATGGGTAAGGCACAGTTACAGTCCCGCATTCGCACTCGCAGCCATGCTTTGATATGTTGGTGCAATTGGGGATAGAACTGGAGGCGGCGGAATTCATCAGCGCAAAAACTGCCGCCGGAATCCATAAGAGATGGAATAAAAAGGATTTCTGAAACATTTTTTTTTTTTCTCTCTCCCTTTAGACAGACATTTTTTGGGAAGTCTACACTCGTTTGTTTTAGGGAAGGCTATAGTTTAAATTTCAGTACTCTCCCTCAATATTTTGCTTTTTTATCAAAAAGGCCCCTTAAAGTGTCAAAATAACATTCCTAGTTACGTCCTCTTCAAAGTTCGGGGGCAATCGACGCAATTTTATCCAACTTTGATTACATATATGATAATACTAAGTGTTAATTGCTTTTTATCCCCTTTTAGTTTTATTTATTTTATTTTATTCCTTCTACTATTGACTAAATTAAAAAATATATATTCTATGAAAAAAGTATGAAATATCTTTATTTTTTCTCACTTTTTTTTTTCTTTATTTCTTTTTAAATTTTTTTATATAAAATAAATTAAAATTAAAACAAATAATAATTTTATTTATTTTATGTAAAATTTGAATAAATAATTTTATTTTTTTATGATTTGTGATTAAGTTCAAAAGAAAACAGTTAAGTTTTTAATTTTTGTGCAAGTACAAGGGATTAAAATATAATTTTTTAAAGTAGAATGGATAAAATAAAAGAAGATCAAACTACAAGGGACTGAAAGATAATTAATCCAAAACTAAATTTGCCAAAAAATGTTCATTTCATTAACTTTGTTCCTTCACTTTATTCTCTTTGAAAATAATGTTTGAGAATTTGAAAACGTTGTATAAATTTAAAAATTTTGTCAAATGGAATGATAGGAATTTTGAAATTTTGAATCAGTATTCTTAATGTATTATTGTTGGTTTCATTCTAAAACATGAATTAAAAAATTAAGAATATTGTGTAAATGGAGAGAATTTTGTTAATATCTCTAAATTGTTGATATTTTTTTGTGCTTAATTGCATAAATATTAAGGTTTTTTTTTCGTTTGTGCTCTCAGACAAGAGTTATAAGTTAGTATAATATAAAACATGATAGAGTATATTTTGTCTGAGATATTTTGCCTACATATTTTAAGGCACGGATTGAGGCATCGATTGAGGAGTATTTGAAGAAATACACATTAAATTCAATATTAATGGAAAATATTTTTGTTCTTTAATTTTAGTTAAATTTGTTAATAGAAAATGTTAAATTTTCATTTTACTTATTTGCTAGTAATTATGAAAGTATAGAAATTAAAAGTAACAATATTTTTGGGCCTTAAAGTTTGGGGCCCAAAAGGAGGCTCAACCATCAACCATCCACATTTATTGCCCATCAACCTTCAACCACCTTCTTCAATGGCATTGTCTTTTGTACGAGTATATATATATATGTGTGGTATTGTATTGTGTTGTATCAAGTGATTTGTATAATATGAGATGTTATACAATGTAGTCCATTAACCTCATTCTCACTATACAATATCTCCATTATTTTTTTTTAATAAATATAAAAAGAAATAATAATTTATTTATTTTATGTAAAATTTAAGTAATAATTTAATTTCACCTATTTTTATCATTTCTTGTTAAGTTCAAAAGAAAATTGTTAGTTTTCAAATTTTTGTATAAGTATGAGGGATTAAAATATATATATATTTTTAAGTAGAATGGATAAAATAAAATAAAAAAATCAAACTACAAGGTGCTAAAAGATAATTAATCCTAGTACTATCCATCCCGAAAATAAGGACCACATGTATGAAATGTTTGGTTGAGCTTCTCAATGCCTGCCGTATTGCAAACTTTAATCCAGTCGAAGTCGCAAATTGTTGTCTTCGAAAAAAACGATCAAGATTATGAATGATTGAAGACGTAAAAAACACACTGCAAAATTTCAGATCAACTATTTTTAAAAAAATAATTAGAAGATTGCATTTTTTTTTTATAGGCAAATTTGAATCTATAATCGGGATAACTCACTCCGAAAAGATGTCTTGGAAGATGAATATTGCCTCTAGACTTGTATATAGCTCAGGATCGTATAACACAAGGGTTGTGGGATTCAACACGCCCCTCATACACATGGTGGACTTTGTCAAACTACTACGATCAGATATCGAGAATATTGAAGATTCAACATGGAGCAAAGCTAGAAATTTCCATGCTCGGTGGCTTAAGAATGTGTAGGAAAATTAAAGGAAAATGATTGGTGAAAAACCTAGCTAGCAGTTCTAAAAACCGAGCTAGAACTCGATAGTTACCCGATGATTGGACAGTTAAGGCAGTTGGAATGTGTTGAATTTGAACACCGGCTCCATTTTTGAGCAACGACATTATTACATCCTCGTCATCAAGCGGTATATTAGGAACTATTTCAAGAAACAGATGAATAACATCCACAACAGCATTTGTCGCCTGTTGAGAAATTTTTAAAATCATTAGAAAAAAACAAATGAATATATATATATGAGAGCAACAAGTATTCTTAGAAACACATTAATCAAATTTACGACAAATACAAATGATTTAAAATGATTATAAAAATAAAAAATAAAAATTGAATTATTCAAAATTCAAAAATACTATTTCATTATTTGTCAATTTCATGAATTTCTGAAAATACCTAAACTTTTGGAGTCAAAATGAAACTTTTGTAAAATTTTGAATTTCACTTGATTTACTTTTAGAGATTAGAGTTGACCAAATAAAACATGGTAAACTTTAAAAAAATTATTTTTATTTGATCAATTTAATCCACAAATAATTTTTATAGAAAACTATCAGGAAGTCTTCACTCGTTTTAAAGAAGACTGACAAGTCTTGTAGCGGATATTAAATTTCAGTACTCTCCCTCAATATTTTCCTTTTTACGAAAATGACCCCATAAAGTATAAAACATTGAGATTCTCGCTTTTTCGCTCACCTTTTTTTTTTAATAAATATAAAAAGAAATAATAATTTATTTATTTTATGTAAAATTTAAGTAATAATTTAATTTCACCTATTTTTATCATTTCTTGTTAAGTTCAAAAGAAAATTGTTAGTTTTCAAATTTGTGTATAAGTATGAGGGATTAAAATATATATATATTTTTAAGTAGAATGGATAAAATAAAATAAAAAAATCAAACTACAAGGTGCTAAAAGATAATTAATCCTAGTACTATCCATCCCGAAAATAAGGACCACATGTATGAAATGTTTGGTTGAGCTTCTCAATGCCTGCTGTATTGCAAACTTTAATCCAGTCAAATTATTGTCTTCGAAAAAAACGATCAAGATTATGAATGATTGAAGGCGTAAAAAACACGCTGCAAAATTTCAGATCAACTATTGTTAAAAAAATAATTAGAAGATCATTTTTTTTTTATAGGCAAATTTGAATCTATCATCGTGATAACTCACTCCGAAAAGACGTCTTAGAAGATGAATATTGCCCCTAGACTTGTATATAGCTCAGGATCATATAACACAAGGGTTGTGGGATCCTTCTACCATAAATTTGTATTTACAAGTTTTTTCTTTTTTTGGTTCTTAAGATTGTGTAAGAAAATTAATGGAAAATGATTAGTGAAGAACACAACCATAGTAGACTTGGTTTCTTTCATTTTAGAAAGTCTTCACTAGTTTTGCAGAAGCCTGCATATAGAGCTTTCCTCTCTCTCTCACAGTAAATAGTCATGTCACAAACAATGAAGGTGATCTTACGGACTTCTGACAACCACGAATTCGAGCTCGAAGAAAAGCTAGCGACCAGGTCCATCACAGTCAAGAACATCATGGAGGATGTGTCCGAAGACAACTCACCGGCACCGATTCCTCTCCCCGACATTGCTTCCAAGGTTTTTGTCAAAATCTTGGAGTATCTTAAGACCCACGGACCGCCGGAGGAGGAGGAGGACGTGAAGATAAAGAAGGAGGAGGGAGATTCCGATGATAACAATGACGAGAAATTGCCGGAGGAGTAGACGAAGGAGAAGAAGAAGGACAATTTCGCCGGAGAGAACTTGCAAGAGCTATTGGAACTGGTGGTAGCCGCACATTTTTTGGAAATCAAGGATCTAATCAAGAACAAATCACCGGAGGCCATACGAAAAATATTCAATATCACGAATGATTTTACAGAGGAGGAAGAAGCTGAGATCCGGCGACAGCACGAATGGGCCCATGAAGATATGGAAGATTAGGGTTTCAAGTTATTTTTTATTTCAATAAAATAATTAAAAATTTACACTTGGAGATTTTTGCATTCAGTTTTCTCGGGTAGTTGAGATGCATTGGATTTTTTATTTTAATTTATTTTTTTTAAAGGTGTAATTGGTGTATTTCACTCAAAAGTTTAAAATCATTATACGATATAAGAGTCACAGTAATTTTTACATTACACTTGTATGTAGTATAATAATTTTGGACTGTTAAAAAAAATTATTGTAATGCAGAGATTAGAAGGATAAAATTTAAATTTTTTTGGCTTGTATTCTATATAATAAATTAGGATGAACTTGCTAGTTAGGACAAATAAAAATTGTGACTAGGATAAATAATTGGGAAAAATACCGGGAGGATCCAAAAATACCATCAAATTACCGATTAAACCGACTAATTAGATAATAAACCAAGAAATTCCAAATTACATATTATTTGCACAACGCAGTCCCAAAAATCTGATCTGTACACTTTCCATTGACAGATTTGTCCTTGCAGTATATGCGGCAATAATATTTCCTTAATAAGGATTGAAAGTTTTCATATTCAATAAAATCATTTTATTAAAATGAAAATAACTATTATTGTAGATATTTTTTTTACAATTTAATTATATATTCAGATTCGTCTAAACAAGATTTTCAAAACAATATCCAATTCACTATTTTTTTTCATTAGTTTTCAGCTTTCACATTCATGTTACATGTAACATGATATTTTCAGAATTTTTGAATGTTAGATGTAATAAGGTGTAGTTATCAATTTTTTTTTTGGGAGGGGGGATTGATATTGGGTTGATTTTAATGTAACATGCAACATTGATATTACATGTAACATTAATAATACGAAATTCATCATAACCTTTTTAAATGTTACATGTAACATTTGTATGCATCATGTTAAATATGTCTAAAAAATATGATTAACTAGTTTCAGTTTTTACATTCATGTTACATGTAACATGTTATTTTCAATATATGCAGTAATAAATTTTTTTTAATAAGGATTGAGAGTTTCCATATTTAACAAAATTATTTTTATTAAAATGAAAATTATTATTATTGTACACATTTTTTTTACAATTTAATTATATATTCAGATTCGTCTAAATAAGATCTTTAAAACAATATCTAATTCACTATTTTTTTTCATTAGTTTCAGTTTTCATATTCATGTTACATGTAACATGATATTTCCAGAATTTTGAATGTTACATGTAATAAAGTGTAGTTATCAACTTTTTTTTTGGGGGGGGGTTTGATGTTTGGGTTGGTTTTAATGTTACATGCAACATTGATGTTACATGTAACATTAATGATACGAAATTCATCATAATCTTTTTGAATGTTACATGTAACATTTGTGTGTATTATGTTAAATATGTCCAAAAAATGTGATTAACTAGTTTCAATTTTCACATTTATGTTACATATAACATGATATTTCCAGAATTTTTGAATGTTTACATGAAACAAAGTGTAGTTACCACATTTTTGGGGGGAATTTGATGTTGGGTTGGTTTTAATGTTACATACAACATTGATGTTACATGTAACATTAACATTAATGACACGAAATGCATCATAACATTTTTGAATGTTACATGTAACATTCGTGTGCATCATGTTAAATATATCCAAAAAATGTGATTAACTAGTTTCGATTTTCACATTCATGTTACATGTAACATGATATTTCCAGAATTTTTGAATATTACATGTAATAAGGTGTAGGTACCAACTTTTTTTGGGAGGTTTGATGTTGGGTTGGCTTTAATGTTACATGCAATATTGATATTACATGTAACATTAATGATACGAAATTCATCATAACATTTTTTAATATTACATATAACATTCGTGTGCATCATGTTAAACATGTCCAAAAAATGTGATTAACATCTCATTTGAAAGAGAATAAAATGAATGTTTTTGTTTTGCAATTTTTATTTTTTTTCACATGGAAATTTGAGAAAAAAACGAAGCAAATTGTGCACATGAATATTAGTATTGTTTACTAAATTTAGCTCCGCTATATAAGGAGTCTACACTGCCGCATATAATGCAAGGAGTATTTCCGTCACAAAAAAAAGCAAAAGGACTATTGGGTGCACATGAATATTAGTGGGTTTATTTGATAGTTTTGGCTGCAATTTAGGACCGTTCATTCAACGCCCCTAAATAATTTTGTTGACTAACACAAATAAATTTGTTGATTATGACGTTTTGCAGACATAAGTTAAGAATTGTATAAGGAAATTAAATTTACCTAAAAGAAAGTTATAAGGAGATATAAACCCCATAATTTCTCTTAATTATTAATTTTTGGAAAAAAAAAAATTGGAGGTCCCAAAATTCCAAAAATAACTTTCTAAGAATTATCTCATGTGTAAAAAAATCATTATTATAGGACTTCATAAAGTAGTGTTTCTATGGGATGGGGATTTTGGGCAAATTTTCCTTTTAATTTTTTTACCTTATTTTACCTCCATAGCCATTACACTGTGCATGGCCATCGCCATCGCCATCGTCATCGCGCATCCGAGCCATCGTCGCGCATCTCCATTTCATCGATGCTCATCGCCAGTCTTTTCTCTCCTCGCCGCCAAGTACATCACCTCCATCGAGACCTAAGTTTGAAGGTATATCAATCTGATGTTCAATTTCTGATTCTTGCGATTTTGCGATGAAGGTCCGATTTCTGATTCTTGCGATTTTGCAATGTAGGTTCGATTTCTAATTTTTGCGATTTTGTGCGACTTTCTGAAGGTTCGATCTTGTGGATTATTTTCGAAATTTTAATCTATGGTTTGTCAATCTGCAGTTTGTCTTAACTTAATTGGATTATTGATTCTCTATTCTCTATTTCTATTCCCATTTATTTAGGGTCCTCTATTGGATTGCGCACATTCGTTCTATTAAAACATGAATGTTTTTGTGCTCTGTTTCGTCTCTCCCCTTTGGCAACCACCAACTTCCTCGACAACTCCACCGCCCTAGATCCACCGATGGTAAGCATCACCATCGCCGATGGCGCCGCCAACTCTAAAACCGCAATTTGGGATTCACCAAACTACTTAATTCAAATGAGATTGAATGAAATTAAGTTGTTCTGATTAATGAGTTTTTTTTTTTTTTTTTGGTTAAATGCAGATTAGAACTAACACTTTGATCCTTTCCTTCTATTATATGTATTCTCAGCTCTGTTTTTCCTCTTTTTCTTGAATTTAAAGTTTGTTTGTTTTTTGTAAAAAAATTGAGAGTTTCTGCTCCAGGTGGGTTTCCTGATCATCCACATAGGGGTTTTATTCCTGATTTTCTACTCATTTTTAATTAATCAAACAAAATAATTATTTTTTATTTTTATTTTAAATCTTTCTCAGGTTTTTGATTCACAAGATTTGAAACCATCACCTACATGTTGCAGCTAAATCACTTTACCACTGTTTTATCTTGACACTTTTTACCCGTGAAGTTTGATAAAAATCTCACTTTCTAATTTCGTTGGATTTCTATTTCTTGGTAGAATAGAATTTACTGATAGAATAAATTGGATCTCGATCTGTAAGAGAAACAAATTATATATTCCCAGAATCCTTATCATAGTTGTTAAAGGCTCTAGGCGTACTGAGGCGCACAAGGTCTCTTGAAGCCTAGGCGCTAGGCGCTAGCCTAAGCGACGCCAGGCACAAGTCATTTAAATATAAATAAAAAAATAATATATAACACTAATATATTGCAATCTAAAATCAAGAAGTAAAACTACCAATAAATTTCAATTAAAAAAATAAAAAATAAAAAATAAAAAAACACACTCTCAAGTCGCATGTGAGACAATAAAGAAAAATAATTAACTAATAAATTTTTTAAATAAATTCAATCTATCAAGAATCTAAATATTCCATTTAGAAATTCCAAAGAGCAAACACAAATATAATAATGATAAGTCAAGAATCAAACAAACAAGGAACAAACAGAGTAGGGCAAAAATCAGTGGCCGAATATTATTAAACAAATAATAATAGTAACAACAGAAAAAAAACAATAAATAATTTTTTTTAACTAAACAACGTTAACAAATTCAGATACTTAAATAAATATGTATCCAAAAAAAATTACTTAACTAAATTTTGTTAGCTAAACCAAATCACTCAAACAAATAAGGAACAAAAAGAGCAGTACAAAAATTACTTAATTAAATTTTGTTAACTAAATAATGTTAAAAAAAAATTAAATAACAAAGCGCATACCTGGAAGTCGAGCAGCAATGAGAAGCAAACTGGTCGGAGTAGAGCAACGACGTCGAGCAGCAACGAAATAGGGAAGATGAATTCGAATCTGAATTCGAAGATGAAATCGATGGAGAAGACGAATTCGAAGGAGAAAAGGAATTGAAGTGTATGCGAAGCTAAAATCGAATAGTGAAGATCAATTCGAGGCTGAAATCGAAGGAGAAGACGAAGGAGCTCTTCGTGAGAGGTTGGATAAGGGATCTGAGTATTTATCGAACATTGTGGGCTAGGGTTAACACACACAAAAAATTAGAAGACCAGAGGCGCGACTCAGTCGCAAGTCACGACTGTCGACTAGGCTCACAAAGCAAGCGCCTTCCTTAAGGTCGTCACCTAGGGTTCGTCGAGGCGCAACACCCTTGCCTCGCTGCACCTAGCGCCTCCAGGCGCGCCTTTGACAACAGTGATCATTATGTTAATTGATTATAACACTGATTTGGGTTAACTTGAGAAACTGAAGTTATATAACAAAACCACATTATACAATCAGATATTAATGGACTGAAACTAACAATTCCTGATTTCTTGATTATCCCAAAAAACATCTTCTGTTATTTGACATATTTCCTCAACGGATTTCTTCATTATTGGTTTATTTTTATAAATTTTGCAGGTGGATGTCACAGAAACTCTTTCAAATGTTTTAGAATCTCTACCTATGGTTTGAGTTCCTCCCGCTGAATTCATTCGCGCACCATCACAACAAGCTCGGATTTCAACTTGAAATTTTTTTTTTGCTCAATGTAACAGTAAGATCTCCAACGAATATTTTTATAAAATTCAGTGATTTAAAAATTTTGTTTAATGTCTGGGATTTTTATATTGTCTTTCACTTTCACATGAATTTGCTACAGATTGTTATATTTTTTTAGATGGTAGATATGTAAATATTTAGCTACCTACTAATTTTTCATGGGAATTGTCAAATATCTTCTGGAATTCATTGATTCCATTTTCTTAATCTGGTAATACTATTTGCTTTATAGATTTAACATGAAATCTTTTGTTTTGTTCACTTCTATTTGATTTGTTTCTGTTTCTGTTCCCTGTTTTCTGGAACAAAAACAAAATCATTGAAACATAAATATTATTATTGTATAGTAGCCAAACAGAGTTTTAAATGTATCTATGATCGATTAAGTGTGCTTCTGCCAAAAAATGGATCTTTGTCTACGATAAATATTGTTTATCCAGAAGTATTGTTGTAATTGTAATTTTCTCAACTTATATAAAAGTTCTATAGAAAAATGTTAAATTATTATAGATTAGTTGTCTATTTTTAATTTGATGTTTGGGACGTCCTATTTTAACAATGTTGTGAGGGAATTTTGTTATAAGATTTAAGTGTTATTAGATTATTAATGTTCAATTGTTAGTTAATATCGATATTTAAATGAAATAAATGCAGAATCTTAATATCGATATATATATATATTGGAGATACCCTAATTTACACCGTTCACTTTTCTCTCTTTGTTCACACACTGTCTCTCTCTTCTTTCTCTTAGGATTTTTTCAAAATGGAGAAGAGCCAGATCTGAAACCGTCGTTTGATCATACTCGTGTTTGTCGATAAAAACAACAGTGCTTGTCAACGCCGTCCGTCCAGATTTGAAACTGTTATTTACTTGTGCTCGTGTTCATCTGCAACTGCCGTCGCCATTCGTCGTGTTCGCGACGCGCTCTCTCTCTCTCTCTCTTAAATCTGGATTTTCATATCTAAGTTTATCCGTTCCAATTCTATTGCTGAAGCTAATTTTAGACGCATGTTTTGCTTCTTAAAGCTTTCCCTATAGTCAAATTTCCTGAGTTTGTTGGTCTATTGAATATTGTTTAATCTCTCTTTTAACAAGACCTTGACATCGAATTAGATGGGCAACAATGTTATCTTCAAATGCACTAATTTATTTATTTTTAAAAAAATCATTATCTTCATTTCATGAAGTCTTTGTGAAATTGAAACCGTGAGCACTTTTGTGGATTTTTCATCAATGTTTATACTGGAATGTGGTTTTCTGAACGCTCACACCGATTTATTTTTTGGGTATTTTATCATGGGCCCCATGGCCCATTACTAAATCATTCTTATACCATAGCCATTTAAGTTTAGAGAAAAACCCAATTGACATATAACAATTGTTTGTTGTACAGTAATATTTACATTCTCCCCATCCTTATATTGTTGTTAACATTATTGTTGTACAATAATATTTGTATTCTCTCATTCATTATGTTGTTATTAATATTATTGTTAGGTAGTAATATTTGCATTCCCCATTAATTATGTTGTAATTGATGTAATGATAGAATATGTATTTGAATTTATATTAAATAATAAATATATAAGTGGTATTTTCTCAATATGGACTTACGAGTGGTGACCTATTTTTATTTTAATGATAAAAGTGAAATTCTCTCTATTTTTTTTTTCTTATTGTTCTGAAATATTGAGTAAATATTCCATAGTAGTGTGAATATTGAGTGAACTGAAATATTATTCTAAAATACTGAATGAATATTCACATAGAACGTGTGAACTATTTGATGTAAACTATTTGTTAAGTGAAATATTGAGTGAACTACAATATTGAATAAACATTCACATAGAACGTGTAAACTATTATTAAATAAAATAATAAGTGAACTAAAATATTTAACTTGAAATACTAAGTGTACATTCACATAAAATATGCAAACTATTGTAAAGTGAAATATCGAGTAAACTGAAATATTATTAAGTGAACATTCCCTCAAAAATTCTAATTGACATGATTCGTAAATAAAAATAAACAGAAAAGACGTTTGTTAGGAAAAAAAAAATCTATAATTTCCTATAAATTGAATTATTTGAATCAAAGATTTTTTTAATTTTTCTTTCATAATTTTATCATTTTTGAAAGACTAATAATAAAAATAATTTTAAAAAAATATTATACCATATGAATTAAATGAATAGTGAATTATAAAATTTAAGATTAAAAAAAATAGTCATAAAATTTAAAAATAATTTGAGTTAAGAAAAAAAAAAAAAACCTTTACTTTTAAAATTAAATACTTAAAATCATGCCCCTTTTTTTTATAATTTGGGAATTGTTTTTGCCAAATAATACCTAATCTAAAGTCTCAATAAAACAACAACAAAAAAATGAAAAATAAAGGATTTTTTTTTTTTAGACATTAATTCTCATGGGAGAATCCACTATTGATATGAGCAGTAATAAAAGGTTCAATATTTCCGTCCAGCACAGACTTTAGCTCCGGTGACTGGAGGCCGGATTTTACATCTAATACTGACTTCATCGGATGAAAAATGTATCTCCGGCAATCTTGCCGGCGTGGATCAAGAATGAGATCACTTTTAATGTTCTTCACACTCAGAACACTTTGTTCCCTCAAAATCAAGAGCAGTTTTGCCTTTAACCGGTTCAGTGCTTTAATCTTATTCGCAAAATAACTCCTCTCACCTGCAAAACAAAAATAAAACACCGTTTGGTAACATTTTTTTAAAATAATTAAAAAAAAAAAAAATAACAGAAACATACTTTTACTTTGAGAGTTTTTAGGATTAGAAACAGAATTTCAAAAATCAAAACACTTTTCCGAGAATCAAAATGTGGTCAAATTGGGAACAAAATAGAAATATAAAAGCAAAAACTGGGAATATTGGGAAGATTGAGATAAAAAATAGAAATATAGGTGGTGATTTAATTAACATTTCTACTTTTCTGTTTTTACTCCCAATAAAATGGGATGAGAATTTTATTTCCGCTTTGGAGTATTTTTAAGAATTAATTATCGTAACCGATCACAATTATGTTCTCAAAATACTTTAGAACAGAAACAGAATTCTAATCACATTTTATTCAGAGTAGAAACAAAAAGGCAGAAATGTCAATTAAATGCCATCTAAATACTTAAATGATAAAAAAAACTAGCTAGCAGTTCTAAAAACCGAGTGCTAGTAGTCGATATTTACCTGATGATTGGACAGTTAAGGCAGTTGGAATGTGTTGAATTTGAACACCCGCTCCATTTTTGAGCAACGAGATTATTACATCCTCGTCTTCAAGCGGTATATCAGGAACTGTTTGAAGAAACAGAGGAATAACATCCACAACAGCATTTGTAGCCTGTTGAGAAATTTTTAAAAGAATTAGCCAAAAACAAATGAATGAATATATATATATATATATATATATATATATTCATTATTCTTATAAACAAATTAATCAAATTTACGACGAATACAAATGATTTAAAATAGGTTTTGAGCATGATTTATTGGAAAATTATCATATTATTGTGATTCATAATCTCCAGTTAATATCAATTAGATTGAATTCATTTAATCAACGAGATGTTGAATTTGTATTTGATTTCATAGTTAAAGTCAACTAAAATATTGGTAACGACAAAACAGTAAATTAGTAAAGATTAAAAATGGTAAAATTTTCCACGTTTTTTCTCTTTGTTTTTTAGTCCTTTACTTGACGTCAACTATATTAAATTTATCAAGTTGATGTTAACAACTGTTTTTGAATTAATATTTGAAATTATAGGTTAATGTTAACCAAAATGCAAATAAGGACTAAACCTAAAACATTTTTTCCTAACAACGATTAGGCTTCTCTTCCTTATTCTTCAAATGATTTGTACTTAGGAAAAGCCATCTTACAGTAACTAAAGTGACGAAAAGATGAAAATATCCTTATTAGAAGGTTAGGTACTGAACACGACTCATTTTCTATCCAAAATCATTAACACCATTATTAATTTTCAAGAATTGAAACAAATATGAAACTTGAGAGGCCAGATGTGCAATTTGATAAAAACCTCAGGATCCATATAAGACGCCCACCCCATACTTTAACGACGAGGAAGAACATAATTCTTCCTTAATTTAAGGCGAGAACAGAAACGGAAACGACATACCTCGGTAGAAGCAGAGGCATCTTGTGTACTTCTAATCACGGAGTGGTTGCCTGTCTCCCCCGAAAGATAGCCATAAGCGTACTTGAATTCAAACTCGAGGGTTGCAGACTTGATACCATTATTTCTTGAAGAACATTTTTCAGTCACCCGTCCTCCATAGGCATGTTTTTCGGCCCATTTTGTATACATTTGCATTAGTTGCTCTGCCCATACCTGTATTTTCAAATTTTCATAACATTTTCAAGAGATAGATGAACAGAGAAGATAAATTCAAACTGTATAACTAAGTACTTTTTATAATAAAATTTGTTTTATAACTACAATTAATACCACTTAATTAATTAAATTTGTTTCAAATTTTCATCCAAATATGGGTTACTTTTAATTGTCCAGCTAAATATGCTCAACCAAAAATTCAGCACTTTAAATTTTAATTTTATCAAACAAGTTTCAGATATTTTCAACCTCAGAATTCGGGTCTTCTGGTGCAGCCTCGATCACGATACACGCTCCCTCCATATCGTAAGGTCCCTTGAGTAGTTTGGATGCCTCGTAATTGTCCAAGAACTTGCTTACATCAACTGAAGCAGTATATGCCTGCTTAAAAAGCCCATAATTTATGGCATCCATTGAAGCCAGTTCTGTGATCAGCTTAGCTTCCTCGGCCTGCAAATATTAACCATTGTATAGTTGACAAGCAAGGATCAAACTGATGCTGCTTATACAATCTATCAAACCCAATGAACTAGTTTACAGTATCGAAATATATTTAGAAGGGTAAATTACACTTTTGATCCTCATGTAGGAACCCCACGGGTCTAACTCACTCTAAAAAACACCTTGTCATGAGAGGATTGTCCTAGACTTTGCATATAGTTCAAGATTAGGTTAACACAAATGATGTGGGATTCAACACAGCCAACATTAAACAACAATTCTGGCTCTGATACCACATAGAAATTCAATGGGCCTAACTCGCTTGTAAGAAGATGATTACCCTAGGCTTTATATATAGTTTGAGATCAGGTAACACAAGCGATCTGAGATTCCACAAGATTTGACCATGTTTTTATATTGTCCATCAACTTTTTACCTATTTCACCCTTAAATTTGATTTGATTTGACTATTTTATCCTTAAAAAAAAAGTAAACAAATGAACTAAAAAAATGATTTGATTTTACCTATATTATGTTTAAATTTGGACATGTGCAATGCACAAGACCATTTTCCATCCAATAATAGAAGAAAATTTTTATTTTTAAAAACGTTGTTGAAGATTCAAAGTGTTAACGCTATAATCTCTTTTCTAAATCAAATTCTTTATAAAGTCCATTGCGTAAATATATGGATAACGTACATGAAGAAGGTATTTCAATTCAAGAAGGGAAATGAATTTTTTTTATAAGAGTTTGTTAAAATAAGTTTACAAATCCCATTTTTAAATCAAATTCCTTTACCCAAACGCACTCTTAAGTTAATTTTCGAATCAACAAGATATAAGTACACAACTTCGTCAAAAGAAGCCGTTATTTTTTTACTGAAGTAAGAAGGAAGCAACATGCATAACAAGTTACCTTATATTTTAGGTCTTTTAGGGCATCAACAACCTTAGCACTGTCAGCTAACTTGGCAAGAATATCGTTCGACTTAGAAAGATCATCCCACAAATTATATTCACGAATCATCTCTTCCTGCTTGATATGTCTTTCTTCTTCAAATTCCAATGCTGTTGGCCCTAACATCTCGGCACGAAAAATTGAATCTTCTATTTTTTTTCTTAGTGAGAACATACCTGAATGAAACCCAACACAAATTTTTAATCAATTTTCCACGCAAGAATTTCCGTTTTCTAATAAATATAAGAAATGCAATAAACCAAATTACAAATATAGTGTTCATCAACATAACATTTAAATTTATGGTCCGTTTGGGTGAGGTATTTGAAGAAGGTATTTAATTCGAGATTTCTTTGAAGAAATTTTGTTTGAGAAAATTTTACGAACCTCTTCTCAAAATGAATTAAGTTCTTCAAATATCTTACCCAAACGGACCCTTAGAGTCATTCCACTAAGGTTGTGTTTGGATTGAAGGACTTGAAATGAACTGATTTAGAATTGAAATATCATAAGCTAAAATCTAGAATTTATACGAGATGGATTTCAACAAACTAAAAACACACATTTTAAAGTCCAAATCGGATGATTTGAAATGACATGGTGCAAAAAATTGGATGATATAGTAGTTATTTTTTCTGCCACATCGATGTTGGGCCTTTCTCTGATATCCGTTGTGGTTTGTCAACAGTCCACTCCACACGTGAGCGGCCTGTTGAATCCCACGTCTCTTATGTTACCTAATTCTGAGCTACATATAAAGTCTAGGACAATCCATCCTCATCTTACAAGGCGTCTTTTGAGAGTGAATTAGACCTATTGAATTTCTACAGCTATACTTTCCTTTTTAGGATGTCCAAAATTACTGCAATCTTTCCTTTTTTAGTAATATGCTTTATTAGTTTGTCCAAAATAGCTTCTCCACCACACATCCTTTCAGACACTAGAAATGTCATTACAGCTAAAATACGCCTACCCCATTTCAAATTTCGCAGACAGATTAATATGGAAGGTGTCCAACCAAGTTCAGACATGGTAAACGAGAAACAGAAAGATAAGGAATACGATGAATGAGAGCAGAATTATATATAGAGAGAGAAGACTCACCGAGTTCGTTATAGAATTTGCTCTTGTCGTCATCCAAGGGCTGAGAAGCTCGAATTGCTGAAGATCGACGGTGAGATTGTAACCTGCAACTTCTTCTTGAACAGGAAGCTTCCAATTTCGGACCTAATTTTATGGGATTCCGACCAGCCCTTCCACAGGTAGTAGCTTCGGCCGCCATTTTCGCCGTGAGAGCTTTTGCCTTTTGCGGTTGCCGAAGGATACGGCTAATATAGTATTTCTTTACTGTATGAAGATAATACTTCTTTCGGGAGAATTACATTTTGTCCCCTCAAAGTTTGTACAATATCTCATTTTGATCCCCAAAAGTTCTTACTTTTTCAAATTTAAAAATAAATAAATAAATAATTTACACCTTCCATCGAAATTGCTAAAATGGTAAAGACTCACTTGAACATAAGGTGCAATTTGGGGGGACACAAATGACAAAACTTAAGCTAAATAATACATTCAAATGTTCCTTTTTTCTGTATGGAAATTTTGGAACACAAATAGCAAATCAGAAATAATATACATGCACACATATATACATATATATACACACATTTAAACATATATATGCTATTGACCCAAAAGGTGTTATTCCAATTAGCAAAGAGAGGAGCCCTATTCCCTTGTCAACTGTGTTTTTTTGTCTTGAGTTTTCAACATAGTGGGTCAACCTTATTTGTCTCTTTGTTGATAATTGTATGAAAAGTATAACTTTGATGGTCTTCACGTGTTTTGGTTGTAATGGGATTTGTCAAAAGTGGGTGGTCAACCACTTTTGTTGAAATAGGTTTTGTTTAAAAGAGATAGAGTTTCATTTGTCTTCAACATTTGTTTCGGCGGCCATTTCGTTGATCAGAAGCAGCAACCCTTTAAAGAAACTTTGTCTTCTCTCTTCATCTGTCAAATTTTTCGGCTACAACAATTCTTGAAGATTGAGTTTTTTTCTCTCATTTAGTTTCTACCTTTCGGTGCCCATTTTCGAAGAAAAGAGAAGATGAATTTTTCTTCTTCTCATCCTCTGCCTATAAAATGGCAAAAGATTAGTTGCAAATAATAGATCACACCAATTGGAAATATATCTCTTGTGAGGTGTATTGAGAATTTCAGTTAAGAATTTTATTTGCCCATACTCAAAGAGTATATTTGTTGAGAGAGATTTTTGGAGAGATATTGTTATTAATTCTTGAGTTCAAGAACTTATCGCCTTTTGTATAATTTTCTTCATATTAATGAAACCATTCGTTGTTTTTCGCCCGTAGAATAGGCAAGTTGTACCGAACCACGTTATATCTTGTGTCTCTTTTATATTCGTCATTTTCTCCGCTTTCCACATATTCTCTATTTTCATATTTTTGTCGCCTCTGAACCCAACAAACCAGTGTTCAATTTCACTTTCATGAGAAACACTTCACGAATTAAATTTTGGATTTAATTCTGAATGTACAAGGACAATGCCGAAAAATGCGCCCTTAAAATCACCCGGAAAAGTGATTAATCGAGATGCACTTAAGGTGACCAACTGGTCTGGACATACCTCACTGGAAGGAGAAAAAAAAAAAGAAATATATACACAATAGTGAATGCCTAAGCTTGAAGGCATGACTTTATTTAAAATTTTAATTACTAAAGAAATATTAAATCAATAACTATATATTAAATTAATTGTTTAAATTTACTTATTTTTTTATCAGGTTAATTAAAAAATGAAAAAGAAAATTCCAAGAACAACCTAATTATTAGATTCCTATCACACATTGATGACTTAAAAGTTCTAAAATCATTATATTAGTCAAAAGAGTTACTCTACTTTGAAATCCTATTTTAAGTTGAAATCTCCTATTATGATATCAGAACTAAGGTTATGGAAATTCGTCTCTCTTCCCTCGTAGTCAAATTATCCGTACATGCCGGGGATTATACATTTTTCACCATTCCTTCGCAGTCAGATAATCTGTGCAAACCGAGAGTTACACGTAAAGGCGAGTGTTAAATTCCTATCTCGCATCGATCAATTGAGAATTCTTGTACCACTATATAAGTAAAAGAGTTACTCCACTTTGAAACCATATAATTTTAAGTTAGAACCACCTAATATAACAAAATCAAAATTTTGAAGTGCAATATAAAGTTTAATTTGTAATTAAATGATAAATAATAGAATTTAATAACTATTTGAGAAGAAGGGTGGAAATTCCCCCCAATAAATATTTACAAAAATAATCTCAAATTTCAAAACCAATCTCAACCTTCAAATATATTTTGAAACACCATCCTAATTTATAATATAACTACGACTATATTCTATTCTCAGATTCTTAGAACAACAAACAAAAACAGTTTTTTTTTTTTTTTTTTTTGTTTCTGTTTTCATATTATTGTTCTAAGTACTCTGGGAAATAAAAATAAATAAAAACGGTTATCAAACACAACCTTTCTTACTTGACATAAATGGTGTAGAGCAGTTAGAGGGATTGAGCAAACTGGGGAGCCTCCAAATCAAGTTCTTGTTTCATGATGCAGTTCATAAACCAGTCAGTGCTGAAAGTCCATATCCCTTTCTTCACTGCAGACAATGCTTCCTCCATGTCCTCTTCGCACGCCACAAATATCGTTCTCGATGTCCCGTTTACTTTGTTCAGTCCCTGAACTACCTGAATTTTGCAATATCCCAAACTCGTCATGCTTGAAACTACTTATTACCCGCTTGGATGTACAAAAAAAAGAAAATATTAAGATTTAGGGAAAAAACAGTTTGTCACGACGGATCTGCAGATCCGTTGCCGCAACGGATCCGCGGAGAAAGAGAGGAGGAGGAAGAAGAAAGTGGAAGGAGGAGAAGAGTATTCGGGTGGGGGTGATAGTGGGGGATGGGGTGGCCGTGGGAGAGTGGAGTGGGGTGGAAGGTAAATGTAGTTGTTTACAAAATTAGGGATAAAAAAAAATCTTTTTAAAAATAGGGTGTGTTAACGAATTTTTATTAAAAATAAAAGAATAAAAAAAAAATTGAAAATACGGGAAGGATATTCATGTCTTTTTATAATAAAAAATTGGAAAAATAAGGTGATGGGTATTTCTAAAATGACACGGAAGGTTATTAGTTTTAGGAAAATGACAGAGAAGATATGTGGTATAAATCCCCCACAAAACATAAATGTTGTTAATGATTTTGGATAGAAAATATATTGTACTTAGCACGATGGCATATTTTTATCATTTTATCAATCCAAACGTAAGATATTTTTCCTTAACTTCTTCTTAACAACGATTCTTCTAAAAAATGAGAAAGAAAATGTTGAATCGTTGGTTAAAAAACGTATTTAGTTTAATGGAGTTATGAATTGACAAAAATATCCCATTAGAAGGGACATGGAGTGTCTGGAAGTTAAATAGGAAATCAACTTACAGTACCACCGGCCGATCCAACAATGGCCGAAAGGGTGCTAGCTGGGGGCTGGACATGAGTTGCAAGACATATATCAAAACCCTTAAGCAAAGCATGGGGCCTTGATCTTGCTCTAAGAACTGCAACTTTCAGCTCACTCCGATACTTAGACTCATAATTTTCATCTTTCAAAATGAATGGTGTTTCCTCTGAAATAAGATTGAAATTTAAGGAAGCATTTGGTTAGTGTTTCTGCTTTTCGGTTTCTACTTCCAAAAAAGGCATTCTATTTCCATTCTAGAGTATTCTGGGAATAGAAACAAGTTTGGTAATGATCATTGTCTTGAAATTATTTCTTTTAATTTATGAGAACAGAAACAAAAAACACGTTTAGTTACAATAGACATAATCATTCCAAAATTTACAAACAACTTAAAGGTCAATTTGGATGATGTATTTGATTTTAAACTTTCTTTAAGACCACCTCAAAATTAAAAACATTCTTTGAATACGTCAACCAAACACACCCTGATGGCAACCAAGGTTGGCCCTTTGCTCAAAGCAACAAATTTTGGGACCCAAATTTTTCGGGCCCTTCAAATTGACTCTTATATTATTTTTATTTCAAAATATATTTAAAAATATATTACATCAACTAAAAAAAAACAGTTTTAATTCAATCATTATATTAATTATAATTTTATAAAAGAATTATGAATATTTCAAAAAAAATATTAAAGGAAATGGTTTTTAAGTTTTTTAAAATTTCACTTTGGGCGTCTAATTTATTAAGACGGCCCGATGGTAACAATCACTAAAACACTACAAAAAAGACCATTGCGACTCACCAATAAATCTACCTCTATGGAAGCTTTCTTTCAACCATCCAGGTGAGATTATCCAAGCCCTGCAAACATTGTGTATGGAATCAAACTTGGTGTTATTTAAAATCAACAGACACTTTGTCAACGGTGCAATTTTTTTTTTACAGTAACATGTGTCCGGATCAGCTTACGTACACCTCGACTAATCACCTCATCGGTCGATCTTAAGGACACACTCCCCCACATCGGCCTGATGCATTCAAAATTTAATTTCCAGAGTGCTCTCTAAAAGAGTTAAACGTTGATTGACAAAAAAAGGGGATATCTCCCCTTTCCAACCGGACTAACACTTTTTGGGTTTCAGCGGTGCAATTTGATCACATTATTATTTAGAAGAAAAAAAGTAAAATTTGGTGAAAATTACCCTGAACAGAGAGCACTGCAGAAGTTCAAAGTTTTCCTTACTTTCCCGGTGACTACATGCGTGCTTGTACTTCCATCGGAAGTAACAGCTCCACCAAGGTCTTCGATTATCTATAACACCAGCATGAATACTTAAAATTAATAAAGTACAATGTAAAACAAAAAAAGGGAAAATAATTTTCATGAGAAAATTAGATCACTAGGCAGAATAAATATGTATCTATTAGTGTTGTAAAAGGCGAGGACGTTGGACAAGCGTTTTGACCCATCTGAGGTGAGGCGTAAGCCCTGAACGCCCCACGATACATAAATTTTTAATATTCTAAAAATATTTAATACAATTAAAAAATATAAAAAATAAATAGAAATGATATATATGAAAAACAAATATAGATAAAATCATAAGATGACAAAATTTAGGAATCATAAAATAATAATTTAATTGAAATTCAATTTTCCATATGAGCCCAATATATTTAGAGATGCTATTAAATAATATCTTTATTTTGTTATTTATTCTCTAACAAGTAATAAACTTCCTTGAATTCTGGTCTCAGACTCCAAATTTTGCCTGAATGATAACCTCCGCTACCCCAGATCTAGATTGCACCTCCAACCTTCGGGGTCTGGCACCGGTGAAGAAATGAAGATGAAGACAAACACACCAAACAGGTGCAAAATCAAATTCTCTCTCTTGATTTTTCTGGCTATTGAAATACAGGGCATAAGCCCCTTGGGTATTGCCCACAGCATCTGGGCGCAAGCCCAGTGGAAATTCCCCCCCCCCCCCCCCGCCCCAGGGCAATTTAGGACCACCTCGCCTCTGAGCGAGCCACACGAATGCCTTTTACAACATTGGTATTCATCAATATACATGTGATGAGTCTGATGACTCGTATTCCACATTAGTAATGCAATGGGGAGAAATTAAGATGGCCCGTGTTGTTACAATATATATATATATATATAGGATTTATACATACCTTTGTGAGCCTTGATCTTTTAGCATCGTCTGCAATATTCATCAGCATGATTCTAAAACAGTCTCCTGCTAAACGAACATCTGCACTTCCACATTCTTCTGATGCAATATTGACAGGATTTCCAGTGAATGGAATTCCAGAATTGCCCTCCTGGAAAGATTTATTTCCGGAAACAGCCGAGGAAATTCCATTGTCCCAACAATTTCTTTCATCACTTCCGGGGACAAAATCGCCAAAATCTAGTTGACAATCTACTTGATGACTTCCCTTCACTTTTTTCGACTTCAATGAGGTATAAGAGGACTCCCACACCCTTCTCTTTGCACCTAGTGTAGAAGATGAACATCCCCTTGTATCGTCTTCAGGGCTTGTTTTGGATGATCCTAAATTAACAATATGGTTGCTGCAGTCCTCGTCGCCGATAGGAACAATATGCCGGAAATCTGATATTGCATAAAAATTGAGAACAACCCGGTTAGGCAAAAAAAAGATTGTATTGATTTTATTTTATTTTATTAAGAAAAACTTCATCATTTAAGATCACATTTTAGCAATTAAAAATTTTAAAAATAAAATTAATTGGAAAATCATACTATCGGCTAGTGTAAATATGTCTGAGCTCAACTCGAGCTCGAGCTTGAGATATAAATATATATTTAAATTAAAACATGATAGAATATTTATAAGAAATTATATATTATTTGTGCACTTTCTTACCAAACATATTCGAGCCATTCACGAACATATTCGAGTAGTTCGCGAACAACAAAAAAAAATGAGCTCAAGCTCGGCTCATTTAATAAATAAACAACGCAAACAACTTGGTTCATTTAACAGTCCTATTTTTTATCTTACATAACCCTGCAATGGCAAGAGCCTTCATGCATTGTGTTGTCCCATTTTTTACAACACACAAAACTCCACATTTCATGAATATATATATATATATATAAAGTAATTTTGTTTAATGAACTTGGCCTCGTCAAATTGGGCCTTACATTAAAAAAATGTATTTATAGTAAAAGCAACTCTATCATACGTACCAGCCATCAGAAATGCATCTCTTGCCAAGTTTTCAGGTTGAGAATTTTCAACTCCGATACTCGTTTGATTCAGAGGGGTCACAGATAACGAAGACTTGACGAGAGGCACCAATTGAAGAGATGGTTTTGGAATTTCCAGAGACTCAGATAAACTGTTCTTGTCAAGATGAGATACCATAAGGGTCGAACCACCAGGAAAACATAATGCCCTACGAATCTCAGCCTTAATAGGAAGTCGACGAGCTCTCCCTTTCGCGTCTACCTCACCTATTGATACAAAACCCTACATTTTTTGGAGCAATACCACAAATAGAATCAAGATTACAATGGTAATGAAATAATGATTTCTAAATTATAAAAATATAAATAGTGACCAACCATGAGGATATAGTTATGAACATATGTATTGAATGTCTATTATACTTAAATCCCCATTGTCTATAAACAATGTCAATAACCAAGCACACAAAGTAGAAAAAATAGGTTTCTTGTCTCTTCATGCAAATGTGTTAAGAACATCAACTTATAATCAAGGGAAGTGCATATGTTCAAGGTAATACCTTTAGTACTATGGAACATGAAATGAGCTCTTGAAAATAGAGGTTGTAAGAGAAATAAGATATAGAACAATATGTTGAATAAAAAACTAACCATTAGGAGAAAATATTCAGTGGTCATGATGTGCCAAATGGCATATACTGAAGTGGTGTACTAAAACCAATCAAAGGCGGACACCACGGAATAATGACCCCACATGTTAGATTGGAAGTTGTACTGTGGACCTAACCTAATAAAGTGGAATCACGCATCCTATGATGTGCATAGAACCGTTGGATTTCTAGAGCCCCCCTTCCGAAAAAAAAAAAGTACCGAATTAATTACCTGCTTAAGCCAAAATCCTTCAGATTCCTTATCTCCCCAACAAAATATAGTGCCGATACCAACATTTTGCAGTCTCTTGGTCAATTCTGTGTACAAGAGGTGACCTATGCCCTGCAAGTAACGGGAGGCGTCAATCAAGGGAAAAAATAAGCCAAATAAAATGTAGAAACACAAATAGACATTGCCCTAGGCTTTATATATAGTTCAAGATCAGGTAACACAATGTGGGATTCAACAAAGATTAGTACCAAGAATGAATGCCTGAAAATTATAGAAAAGTCAACCCACATAGGATACATTGGTACTTGATGCTGGATAGCAGGAATACAACAGAGACGTTAGCTAAGGGTCCATTTAGTTGTTCTTCAATTCGCAAATTATACTATTTTACAATTAGTTAATTAATGAATTGGCTAAGGGCCCTTTTAGTTGTTCTTCAATTTGCAAATTGTACTATTAAGAACATTAAAAATAGCAAGTTAACTATTTTATTTCTAGTTCAGACGTTATATTCTCACGTAATTGAAGTAAAATGTAGCTTCAAAAATTAACTAAAAATAGATCAATTGTATGTTTCTTTATTCAAACAAGCAATATGTAAATTTGATTAAATCACAAGTAAATGGAGAAATATACAAATCAATTCATAAAAAATAGGATAATTTAGACAACTAAACAGAACCTAACTATATCAGAATTTGATGATAACAATGTATCCTTTCATAGCATGGAGCATCATATCAAATTTCAACTACTTTAGATAAAATGGAAGTGCAACAATCATAGAACCTTGTGTTGATAGGTCGAACGAACAGCAGCAAGAGGAACCTCAGCATACAGTGTATCAGCCGGGATTATTTGGTAAGTAATAGCAGCAATAACCTGTTAAAAAGCACAAACAAATATGCAATATGAATCAACCCACAGACATGGCCATAAGTGACAATTGACATGGATGTCATGGCAAGCTTACCTCCCCAGGGCCATCCAAGGGTTTGGTTTTCAAAAGTAATGTGCAATACTTCCTGCAAAATTTTCAATGATCAGAACCTCCTTGAGATGTTAACTAAGGATTTGTAACCTAGCGGTTATTTAGTATGTCTCTCTAGTGAGAGGTCTAGTGTTCAAACACCCCTCTCCCAACCATTTGTTAAATATATATTGAGATGTAAAGTTTCGACATTACTTGGTAACTCTTTGTTTTAAGCACATTTTATAATCGAAAAAATTCTAAGCGTCCCTTAAAAATTTTCACTATTACCCCAATACTTTAAAAAAAAAAAATCCCATCAAAATTTACATAAGTGCCCCGAATTATAAAAATGTCTAATAAACTCCCTAACAAAAATTTAGCCCACCTCAATCAATTTTCTGTATCCGCCTTTGGTTCTAGTCTATCTTTTAAAAAAAAAAAAAAACGAACAACCATTTTTTAATTTTCAAAAGAAATAATGCTGCAATCCGAGTGAAAACATATATGCTTATCTGGAAAAAAATAAAACAAGTACCCGCTTGACACACATCTTCCAAGGAACATAGATTCCTTTCCAGTATTAGCAGCATAATTCATTGCAGGTAGTTCTTTGGTGTAGATCTTCAAGACATCCTACAACACATAGAGCAACATAGGACTTCAGCTCGATAAAAACTAATGCATAAAGAATACATAATCCTGAAATAGATCAAAAATCGATACTAGGAAAGAAAATAGCACAAAAAAAATGAAATTCGAATCAAATATAAGATTAAGGAACGATACATGATTCATCTGATCTTAACGATACATGATTCATCTGATCTTTTAAAAGACTATTAACAGACTAGGCACAAACTCCAGCAATTAAAGAATAATATCTAAATTATGCGAACATAGCATATAACATGGTTCTCTAACAACTGTTAATCTTTTTGATGTATGAGAAAGAAACCCAAAATAATATATATATAGAAAATAATATTTGAATCATCTTAATCAATAACCAATGTAGGGTGGTCTAAGACCTCACTCAACAACAAAAGATAGCTCATGAGGTGAGATTTTCTCTCACACTTATAACTTGATCACCATCCCCTTTCACATCTAGTGTAAGATAAACCCAACAATCTCTCCCCCACATATCGAGCCTTTAGTCAGCTAACCTTCAACCAACCTCTCCCTTTTGTGGCTATAAGACCAAAATTGTTGTAACCTGCTCTGTGACACAATTGTAAGGTGGTCTTGGGTCTCCCTCAACCCCAAAAGTTAGCTCATGAGGTGAGGTTTTTCCCTCACGCTTAAAAATTGACTACTAGTTCCTTCCACATCCGACATGGGATGAAGAACCAGACCCACTATTTAAAGTAGTCATGTTCCAATTCAGCTACAAATTGAAATATAAATATATATATATATGGATAGAGAGAGAGGAGACGAAGAGGTTAACCTGAAGCAGAGACTTAGCCTGTTCATCTGCATCTTTGGGATTAACGAGCACAAAGTAATAGTCACCTAATCAAAGTAGCACAATATACATCAATCACCCATCAAGGATATATCAATATATCTCAGCTTCATATAACAATAAGCCATTCATAACACCCATGGCAGAAATTGGAAGAGAGAGTGATAGTCTACATAGATAAATTCTGCAAACACGCTTACCTCTAGATCCCGAACGTTGATATTCATTGTCGTCCTTCCGATTCACTGCCAAAACCAGTACAAATATATGTAATCTTTTCGTTTCAATAAGTATAGAAAACCAATGGGTCACATTCACTCTCAAAAGACGCCTCGTAAGATGAGGATTGCCCTAACCTTTATATATACCATAGGATCAGGTAACACAAGCGATGTGGGATTCAACAAGCTCCTCACGCACACAGTGGGATTCAACACGGCCCCTCATGTGCAAGGTGAACTTTGAAAAACCACTGCAAACGGATATCGGGGGGCTTAATATCAATGTGGGATTCAACATGTCCACCTCAGACAAAAGTCTGACTCTGATACTGTGTAAGAACCCAATGGGCCTAGCTCACCCTCGAAAGACACCTTGTAAGATTAGGATTGCCTCTAGACTTATATATAGCTAATGATCAGGTAACACAAGCAATGTGGGATTCAACAAGCCCCCTCACGCGCAGGGTGGAGGATTCAACACGAGGGTAAAAGGATATCGGGGGGCCAACCATTGACGTGGGATTCAACAAGCCTCTTAAGCTATTATAAGTCTAGAGGGCCAACATCAATGTGGGATTCAACATACCCAACATATACCATGTAAAAATTCAATAGGCCTAACTCACACTCAAATGACGCCTTGTAAGAGGAGGATTGCCTTAAAGGACGCCTTGTAAGAGGAGGATTGCCTCTAGACTTATAATAGCTTAAGATCACCTAACACAACCGACATGCGATTCAACAATAAGAGAATTAAGCAAAAATATGTATATATATTGTACCTGAGATTCCGATTTTGGCGTTCCTGGAGAGAGAAATCTGGAGAGTGTTCTGGTTCCACTCGGTGGTAAAGTTCTTTGCATCGACGACAACCTCGCAATTTCCTGAGAGATATACAGATAGAAAACACGGATTAGATATCAAATAATTATGATCAAACGATCGCTAGGGTTCTTGTGAGAAATCGTGAATTCCTCACCGATTGAAATTGGCGAGTGAAGAAGAGGAGTTTTCCGTTTTGGCGCCATCGTCAAATCGGGATTTAACCTCTGAAAAGTGCGAAAATGGTGAAGGGAGGGGGTATTTATAGGTGAGCCTCCCTTGGCGGGAAAACCGACCCAGGGCCTTACATGGGCCCACAAGTAGTTGGGCTAGTATATTATATGTTGGGCTGGCTGTTTATTGAATTTAATGTTAAATTAAATTTAAAATTATTTATTTATCAATTTTTTTAATATAAAAATTAAGAAAAAATTAATATATTAAAAAAAAATACTTAAAAATTATGCTTTTTTATTTTAAAATAATTTTTAAAAAATATTTTGCCACGCTTAATCTATATATAAATAGTCAGCCCTGTGCAGACGCCCGCCATAGCAAGAAGAGTTAGATATACAAAATCTTACAATTTTACTTCTATCATTCTTTTTCCCATGCTTCATACCCCCCTCTTTCTTCCCCACAGAACGGTAAGGTAAAGGGCCAGCCATGATGGGGTAGGAGCATCCGATCGGTAATCTTACGGAGCAATAAGGTAAAGGGCCAGGCATGGTGGGGTAGGAGCACCCGGCCAGTCGGCAATCTTACGAAGCGATAAGGTAAAAGGCCAAACATGGTGGGATAGGAGCACCCAGTCAGCAATCTTATGGAGCAGTAAGGTAAAGGGCCAGGCATGGTGGTGTAGGAGCACCCAGTCGGCAATCTTTTTTGCTACCCTCGATATATATACACACACAACACACTCTCGTGGTACGGCACGGTTGGTTGAAAATAATGGAATCGAATTTCGATAGATAGACGTCCATTTAAAATTCAATTTTATTCCCTTGGAATTTAAAATTCAATTTTATTCCCTTGGAATTTGAAACCGAAGTCATGAAAAACAACTTCTTGTAATGTAATATTAAAATTACATCCAAGCACCAGAAATATTAATATATTATTAATTATTTCCATCATATTATACAAGAAAATTTATACAAAAAAAAAATATTATACAAGAAAATGCTGTAAATATCTAAGCCCATCATCAACACAAATATATCTCCAACTCACAATACTCAACACCCCCACACTAACCTTCTCAACCACCACCTTCCCGCCGCCGCCGCCGCGCAACCCCAATCTCAAGTCCGCCACAAGTCCACTCGCCACCGCGCTAGAACAACACCCGGGCTTCGGCAACTCCTCCGAGAACCACCCTCCCGTCCCCGGCAAAAAACTCCCTTTCCCCCTACAATCCATCATCGTGAAAACCCCTCCCAGATCCCCCATCACCACATTCCACGTAATCCTCACACCCTCCGCCGCCTCCACGGCCCACGAAATCTCCACGTCGACGCCAATATCAAACCGGAAAACGTTGTTCCGGTCGACCGAGAGTTCACCGCCGGGCTTCACCACCGTGAGGACGGTTTGCGGGGAGTTGCCGATTTTGATGTCGACGGCGAAGACAACGTCGTGTAATGCGAGAAGGGGATTGGGGGACTTTTGCAGGCGGCGGTTGGCGGAGGATTGGCCAAGCGCGAAGAGACGACGGCAAGGCATGGCGGGATGGGTGGCGCGGAGATTGGAGAGGGCGGGGAAGTGGGTGGCGCAAATGGGTTGCCAGAGGTGGTCGGAAGACATGGAAATGGACCATGATTTGCTGACGCAGGAGGCCATGGCTAGGGTTTTGGGGTCCAAATGGTTAGCCACAAGGGCAAGAACCTGCCATGGCGGCGGTGATCTCTTTGAAAATTTCTCAGACATTATTTTTTATTTTTTTATTTTTTGAATTAATTTTTTTCTTTTTTTTGTCGGTTATTTGTAGGTTATTGTGGGGGACACGTGGTGGGCGTTGAGCACTTTGCATGGCTGCATGTGCCACGTATGATCGAGTGTGAAGTACACGTGGTCTATGTTTGACACGTGTACATGTAACGTCAGTTCTCTTGGTGGCACGAATTTTATACGTTTTATGATGGGTTTGACACTTGCTACCCCTTAAGTTTGACCAAAATCGTATTTTGGTCCCAATAGTTTCAATTTGAAACACATAACATCTTAAAGTTTATTAATCATTCCACTATAATTCAAGTTATTATTTTCATCATAATTTTAGATAAAAAACAATCATCTGTCATATATCTAATTCAATTTTCCGATCGGTATATATATATATGTATGTGTGTGTGTGCTGGGGGGGTCTTTGCTTAAAAAAAAACATGTTATATGTGTGTGTGAGATACATTTTTGTAAGGAAAAAAAATGAGGTTTGAAATGCTAAATAGTTAGTTACACGATATTTAACTAACAGTCGTTCAAAATTGTAACAAAATTATTGATTTAGACTGAATGAGATGATTACGGAACATCAGGATATTATAGTTTAAATTATAACTATAGGGACCAAAGTGAATAATGGTCAAACTTCATTGGTATAAATAAAGCCGGAAAAACATAGAAAAATAGGCTGGTTTTTATATATTAAAAAATTTGTAAAAAATAATTTTAAATAAATTCAAACTTATTATATTACATAAAAATTATTATATATTTTATATAAAAATAAAATAAAAAAATTATGGTGATTTTTAATATAGTACAATAATTTTTTATTTTTTAAAAAAATTATTGTAGCACGTGATTTGTGAACTGTTTATTAAAAAAATTCCTTAAATATTAATCACACTAAGAAATGTGATTTAGTTTTAGTGCGGGGCTATACTGGAGAGAGAGATATAGACCTAATAAAATTTGGGACGAGACTATTAGAATTGATTTGATGACATTAAATCTGACTGAAGAGATGGTCTTTGATTGATCATTATAGCGTAAACAGATTCATGTAGCCCTTATATAAAACTTAATTGTTGGTGGTATGTATATATATAGTTCACGAGAATTCTTGTTGGTATATATATATATATATAGAGAGAGAGAGAGAGAGAGAGAGTTCACGAGAAGAGGATAGATGGATTGAAAGGTCTCTAACCTTCATCCACCTGTTCATGATATATACATATAATATACATATATATGTGGTTTATAAATAAATGGAATATATATATATAGAGAGAGGGAGAGAAATAGCACCCATCAAAGAGAAAATTAGAAAAAAATCGTTTACGATGGTTTAAGTATGTGCATAGAAGACCCATAAAAATACCAGTGAAAAAATGTGATTTAGTTCAAGTTCAGGAGACTACTAAAAGGATATGTAGACCTAAGAAAACATTGGACGAGATTATTAGAAATGATCTGGCGACATTAAACCTGATAGAGGGGATGACCCTTGATCGATCTTTATGGCGAAAATGTATTCATGTCGATCCTACATAAGTGGGACAAAGGCTAAGTTGTTATTGTGTGTGTGTATATATATATATTATATGTTTTTGTTTTGGAGTTATATGTATATGTCTGTTGTGTGTTAGTTGTGTCTTTATATGTAGGCATGCCTGTGACTTCGAAATGAGGACAATTGAGAGCACATGCTATGAACCTACCATCACTTTCTTCCTCCTAGTTTTCACATGCATTACAATCACTACATATATATATATGGGGTTTTGACACTTTGAACCCTTAAAATTTGGTTAAAATCTCGCTTGGTCCTCATGGATTTAATTTAAACACATACCTCGATCCCTGAAGTTTTGTAATGATCTCAACTTCAGTCAAAATCTATAAACCGTCACATGGCGTACACTTGAAGACGTTAAGGGCATTTGCTCCTTTGCCCTTTACATATTTTCTATATAAAAAAAAACTTTATATATATATATGTGCGCGCGCGCTCGTATATAAGTAAGGATTCTTAGTGAATAGTCCACAAAGTTAAAAAATTTGCCAATGTAGTCCACGCGTTATATACAATAATTTTTTCAAAAATTTAAAGTTATTGTTCCACATAAAAGTTTGTACAATTTTTCAATATAAAAATTTCAGTGAGTTTGGACTTTCGACATAATTATTGGATTTCTCAAACAGTTAATTATTGTAGGGAAGGGAAAAAAAAAATACTCATAAAGTCTCTAAAAACAGTCACATGCACAAGAAGTGACTATTTTCAATTCGAAATTACAACGGGAACAATGATTTGGACTGGAGTGGGATGATTAGAAAACTTTAAGGTTTCATATGTTCAAATCGAAACTAAGAGGACCAAAGTGGTATTTTGGTTCGTATACAATTTGTGTGTGTGTATATATATATATGCATGAAAAACAAAAAGAAAACAGATAATATAATCCTGTAAGAGAATTGTCTGTGAAAACCAACAGCTCCAACTGCCTATAAAAGAAAACCCCTCCTCCATAAACCACTCACAATTCATATATATTCATATATATATATATATATAGAGAGAGAGAGAGAGAGAGCCCCTTAGCAGAAGTAATTCTCTTTAGGGGAAAGCAGCAATAATGGCGACGAAGCTAAGTTTTGTAATGAGATTATGTCTTCTGATCATAATGCTTCTCCTACTGGGAAAGAATGAGGTAGTATATATATATATATAAGAGTTCTGACAAAGTTTTACGCTGACTGTCAGTTACCTAACACAACCCTTATCTTTTACTCGGGTTTGGGACCGGCTGTGTATATATATAAATTTTTTTTATTTGTGATGTTTTCAGGCAAATACGGCGTCGGAGTCTCCATCTCCACAGCCACAACAATCTCATAATTTTCCGATGGTAATTAAGTTATTATTTAAATTTTAAGTTGATTTTTTTTTAAAAAAAAAAAATTAGTTTGAATTTTAACCCAATTTTTTTTTTTTCGAAATTCTAATTTAATTTTTAATTTTTTGTGTTTTAAATGAATTTCAGTATGGTATTACTCCGGGCAGCCTCCATCCTCAAGGTAAGATATATATATATATATATATATATATATATATATATATATATATATATATATATAATATTTCAAATAAAATCATAGTAATAAAACAAGGCCAATTTAATATTTTATTAGCATTGACTAGTAATATGCACGAAAAAATTGAAATAAATATAATTATTAGTTAATTTTCTTTAAAAAAAATAATTTCGACACAAAATTTAATATGATAAAATTATAAAAATTAAATTTATTTATTTTTTAAGGTATAAAGTGCAAATAAAATTTATTGTTAGTTGAAAAATATAAAAAAATAAAGAGAAAAAATTAGGAAGTTGGTAGAGTAGATATAAATTTTATAGATATTATAATATTTTTTTTAAAATAATAAATAAAAATACAATAATAAAATAAATTTATACGTAATTTTCGTATTTTTTGTTGGAATAACGGAGGGACGGAAAATTAAAAGAACGTGAGATAATTATATTGAGAGTATATGTCATTGACATCTCCTATCATTTTGCACTATACTAGATATTTTCCCTGTCATTTTGTAAATACCAGAGACCTCTCATATCTTTTTGTTCAAACACCACTTACCTCTATTGATTAAAAAATAATAATTTTTTTTATTATAATACCAATTTTACCCTAACTATTGAAAAAATAATTAAATAATAAAAAAATAAAATACATAAATAACCTTTTAATTTATATATATTCATCATCACCTCCTACCACCGCACCCACCGCCGCAGCCCAACGCCACCGCCCACCACCTCCCATCGCCACCACCCACCCAACACCACCTCCTACTACCATCACCACCTACCACCCTTTGCCACCCACCACCACCACCCACCCAACACCACCTCCCACTGCCATCCGCCACCTACCACCCTCCGCCACCCACCACCTCCGACCCCCATTTTAAAAAATATATTTTTTTTTAACCATTTCATTAAAAAAAATAAAAATTTAACAAATTCATTAACCATTTTCTCTCTCTTTGGTGGTGGTGGGGGTTGGTGGGGGTGGCGTGGGCGGTGGGTAGTGGTGGCGACGATGGATGGTTGTGGGGGAGTTGGGCCGTGGGTGTTGGGTGGCGGCGGTGGGAGGTGGCGAAGGGTGGTGAGTGGTGGCAGCGGTGGAAGTGGGTGGTGGGAGTTGGGCGGTGGTGAAAGGTAAATATAATTATTTAAAAAAATAAGGGTAAAAAATATAATTTTAAAAATATAGGGGTGCTAATGAATTTAAAAAAAAATTGAGAACAATTTTGTCCAAAAAGAGGTAAGTGGTGTTTGAACAAAAAGACAAGAGAGGTCTCTGGTACTTACAAAATGACAGAGAAGAGATCTGGTATAACGCAAAATGACAGGAATGGTCAATAACATATACCCATTATATTGATGTATAAGAAATGTACAATCACGATATATAATGAGTTTATATATAGAGAATGACCAATGTATTCTTACTAGGACTAGAATTTGGTTTTCCTAACGAGATTAGAGTTTAACCTAACGAGTCAAGAACCATATACATATATCAATTTATACAAAAAAAATAATAATTTTTTTTGTATGACCAAATAAAACTATTTTAATTAAAAGGGGATGTTACTGTAAATACTTATAATATTTTCTCTTTATTTCTTTATTTGGGTGAAAACGCAAACGCAGAATGCGGACCGCGTTGCGTTGGGAGATGCTCAAACACAGCTTATAAGAAGCCATGCCTTTTCTTCTGCCAAAAGTGCTGTGCAAAGTGCTTATGCGTTCCACCAGGAACTTATGGAAATAAGCAGTTTTGCCCCTGCTATAATAACTGGAAGACTAAAAGGGGAGGACCGAAATGCCCTTGAAACGTTATGCCGCCCTGTTTGGCGCTATGTTTGGTTGGAAGGATGGAAAAAGAAAATGAGAATATAATATTTTTATCTATTGTGAAAGAAAATTTATTTTCCCTAGTGTTGTTCGGTAAAGAAGAAAAATGAAAGACGGGAAAATAATTCATTTTAATGTAATTTACTATTTTATCCTCGTATATTATAAAAAATAATTAAAAATTATATTATCTAGGATATAATTAATCTATTTTTATTTTCTATCTTACTTTTTTTTTCTTCCATTTTCCAATCAGTCAAACGCACCCTTAAAAAAAGTGATTCCTGTAGTACCTGTTTCTATGTGCAATTTGGAGAAGCGATTCCAAATCGCGTTCATGTGGACAAAAATGTAATTATGGGATTGAAATTTCATTTTATTTTGTAAGGGAGTGATATGTGTAATTAAAAATTATATTATCAAGGATATAATTGGTCAATTTTTATTTTCTATCTTACTTTTTTTTTTTCATCCATTTTCCAATCAACCAAACGCACCCTTAAAAAAAGTGATTCTTGTAGGCCCCGTTTGGTAACCATTTCCATCCCATTCCATTTCCAGATTTTTGGGAATTCTGTTTGGGAATAGCGTTTGGTAATTTTTATTTCCGTTTCCATTTCATTCCCATTTAAGAATTGTGCCCACTTTTTTCTTAAGAAATAAGAAACAAAAAAAAATTGTTTCTCATTATTCTCATTCCATTCCCAAAATCTCTGGTCACTATTCACCTACCGGCCGACCACCGTCCGCCGCCGGCGACCACCGCCGGCCACCGTCCGCCACCGGTCACCGTCCGGCCGGCGTCGCCGGCGCCACCGCCGTCGGCCGTTGCCGGAGCGCCGGCGGAGCGTCGCCGGCGACCGGCGACGGCGCCACCGCCGTCAGGCCAAAACAAAAAGAAAAAAAAAAAAAGATTTTAGGATAAAATCGTTACCAAAACACAATTCCCTTCCCAAAACAAAAAAACAATTATAGTTACCAAACGCAATTCTACTCTCAAAAAGAAAACAAAATTCTCATCCCATCCCATCCCACTGCTGGAATGGAAACAGAAATGGTTACCAAACGCCACCATAGTATCTGTTTCTATGTGCAATTTGGAGAAGCGGTTCCAAATTGCGTTCATGTGGACAAAAATGTAATTATGGGATTGAAATTTCATTTTATTTTGTAAGGGGGTGATATGTGTAATTAATTTGAAGTAAACTTGGTTATCTTTTGGATTTGTTTTTGTACGGATTTCTTGGGGAATATTATAGCTTGGGGACCTAAAGTTTGTGTATTTTGCAAATATATCCTTAAAGTTTTACATTTTTTTAATTGAGTATATATAATGTTTGACTAAGGCACTATTTTGTAATGTTTTTTTAAGCAAACAAATTCCTAAGTTTAAAAATAGTGTTCTTTATAAAATAAAAAAATATATTTTGAAAATAAAAATATAATTTTATTTAAAAAATGAATTTATCCGTTTTTTTCGATTTTTATACTGTAACAGATCGATGGATATATATAGACTGATTTCTCCATTAGTTTTTTCAATTCGTTCGATTTTTTTTTAATTAAATTAAAATATTATCTCTACATTGTCAAATGTATTTTTATTTTTGTTTTTAGTAATTTTTTTTTAAAAAAAAAATACTTAAAAAAAAGTTATGAGACGGTGCCTATTAAAATTTTTTACTTTTGTACTCACGAGAATTGTTAGGCGGTTCCAATTTAAAACAGTATAGTACCAAATTGAATAACTCCTTTGATTTATGTAGTGGATTGAGGATTCTCAAAGAATGAAAAGAATCTGACGCTTGCGCTTAAATATACATAATAAATTTCTCATAGGAAAAAGAGCTTTTCATAATTTGCACCCCAAAATTTTAGAGAAATCCTACTTTAGTCTCTATTCTTTCAATTTGAATACATTAAATTATGAAGTATTCAAATCGTGTCATGTAAGTCTTTCGATCATTTTCATGACGATATTCACCCACGTGGGTGATACCTTGTCCGACATGTTCGTTATTTTCTTCATAAAAAATAACAGAATTACCGATTTGGATTGACTTTACATGGATATTTCAAGATTTAATGTATTTAAATAAAAAATATAAGAATTAAAGTGAAATTTCTCCAAAACTTCAAAATGCAAACTGCAAAAAATCTCTAAGAAAAACTATATAAAGATTCAACCTAAATTATAGGAATGGAAATTTGAGAATAACAATAAGGGAGACATTTTGAGAGGTCTCAAGATTTCAAAAATAATTTTTTAAGAATTATCTCATGTGTAAAAAAATCACTGTTATAGAAATCCATAAAGTGATATTTTTATGAGATGAGACTTTACAGAAAATTTTCCTAATAATAATACTCTCGTTATTATCAACAAATAATGGCATAAAAATTCAAAAATTGAGAATTATTTCATAAAAAAATCGGGAAAAAAAAAAATCAAACTCGATCTCCAAAACAACCCTTGAAGAAATCTTCATGGCGTACTCCAATCCCGAATCGCCTGTGCATGTAGACAGGAGCCACACTCATTGACAGAGAAGCCGAAGTAGCTTTCAGAAGCTTGTTGTTGGGAAAATCTTTATATTTCTGATCAAACCCATAATTTTCCAGTAATTGCACTTTCGCCTCTCTGTGTTTTTGTGGATGAACAGAAGATTGATCTTGCTTCTTGCTGTTGTTCTCGGTTGTAGCGGTGTTTGATTTTGGCCTTGGGTAGTAGAAATCTGTAGGGAAAAAGTAGTATTGAAGGCCAGCCATTGTATTAAGAACTCTATTTCTTCTCTCTCTCTCTAGGATTCTATATAGAGAGAGAATAACCAGAAAACGCTCTCTCTCTAGGGTTCTATCTAGAGAGAGATTGACGAAGAAATCTCTCTCTATATATATATATCACACACAATGACTGCAAAAACTCTCTCCCCTTCTCTCTCTCTCTCGGATTCTATATAGAGAGAGAATGACGAAGAAAGCGCTCTCCCTATATATCACACAATGGCTGCAAAAACTCTCTCACACTATCTATAATCTCTCTCTCATGGTGTATTTATAGGGGAAGAAGAGATGAAAAAAGATGACTTGGGCTCTAAGTTTGAGCCCATAGTGTTGTATTATAAGACTGAGTCAATGTCACTTTACCCCCCTATAGTTTTATCAAATTGTACTTTTATCCCATCATAACATTTCCATACGCACTCCCGTACCCCAGTAGTTTAGACTAAATTGCAACAGTTAAATTAACAAAATTACATAAAATGATAAATTTAACCTTTACAACTGACTCAACCCAATAAAACGCAATCGTTAATAATTAACATAATTACGTAATAATTTTCCACTAATTGCATTTTCGCCTCTGTGTTTTTGTCGAAGAACACGAAAATGGTCTTGCTTCTTGTTGGTGTTTTCGGTTGTAGCGATGTTTGATTTTGGCCTTGGGTAGTAGAAATCTGTACGGAAAAAGTAGTATCGAAGGCCAGCCATTGTATTAAGAACTCTCTCTCCTCTCTCTCTCTCTAGGATTCTATATAGAGAGAGAATGATTAAAACATTAGTGTTAATTTTAACAGAAAATATAACTGTTGCATTTCAATTTAAATCACAGAAGGCCGTTTGATTTTAGCAGAAAATGTTACTGATATACTTTAGTCTAAACCGTAGGAGGGTAACTGCTTATGCGAATAAAAAATGGCAGCCGGGTACTACAAAACTCCCGTTAAGCATAGGGTCCGAGAAAGGGTCGGACCACTTAGGTTTATAGAAAATAAACCCATAATTTTCCACTAATTGCACTTTCGCCTCTGTGTTTTTGTCAAAGAACACGAGAGTGGTCTTGCTTCTTGTTGGTGTTTTCGGTTGTAGCGGTGTTTGATTTTGGCCTTGGGTAGTAGAAATTTGTAGGGAAAAGCTAGTATAAGGATTCAAACTATAATTTTTATTTACTTTGGGAATAAAAAAGATAAAAAAGGAAAGAATTGTGTTCATAGAACAAATTGTTTTCTCTCGGATTTCAAATTGAAGAGGAAGTCAAATAATTGTGAAAAACTGGGTAAAAGCCAGACAACCAAAAATAAAAAAATTAGTTAAATGTATCTAAAAATATTTATTAAATACTAATTTAATTGAATGTCATTAAAAATAATTTTCATGACTGTGGTTTCGGTCAGAATCCAGCGACCGGCGGTGATAAGACTGCCGTTGGTGACACAATTCTCATTATGACAAACTAGGTAAAACCCAAACCGGGCGAGGGCGAGGGCGAAGGGAATCACACATGTCATCATACCAGACGTAGCCGTGATGGCAATCAAGCGTGTTCTTGTTGGCTTCTTCCTTGAAGCTGCAGCCTGCCAAATCCCAGCTTTTAAACGTCCATCTTTAAAGCTCATCATTCGTGTAATAAATGCAATTACTCTTCAACCCTGGAAACTTATGAGAACCAATTAGTGCTGTTGAATTCATCCCCAAGAAAATCACATTTTCCCCTATGCTTTCAACCTCACACCACCCCCTCTCCATCTTGTACACCCGGAAATATTCAGTCTTGAGTCTCTTGACACCGACTTCTACACAAGCCCCGTAGTGTCGCTCAACCATAAATAACTCATCGTCGTCGTTCCAAACCAAATACAACAACGGATTACGACCTAAACCCGGAGGTGGCGTTACTTTGGCTTCAACCGCTTCTGGCAATGCTGCAACCTCACCATAAACGAGATGTCTTCCTTTGTTTATGGCATAAAATTTTCCACCACGAAACATGATGTCGGAGAACGAATAATATCTTCTTGTTGAGACGTCCGTCCAGGCCTCTCCACTATGTAGTTTGGTAAAAGCCAGACGACCATGGCTGTAAATAGTCATTGCTACACAATTATCATCCAAAGGACTGGAAGACAAAAAAAATCTTCCCCTTGTAAAAAAATTGTACCCACTCCTTCGAAACACGATAACCACCAAAAATTAATTCTTCGACCTTATACTCTTTTATGCCAGGGAAGATGGATATAAGAGGGAGACTGATTTGAACCCTCGAGAGTGGATCAAACAACATTTTAATTTTTTATATGGTGGATCCAGAAAATCTAGCCAGTGGGGCACCGAAGTACTTAAAAAAATGAGTCTCCATGTGTGTGTTGTGTGTTTTTTTTTTATAGGGGAAGAAGAGATGAAGAAAGATGGCTTGGGCTCTAAGTATGAGCCCAAAGTGTTGTATTATAAGAGTGAGTCAATGTCATTTTATCCCCCTACAATTTTATCAAATTGCACTTTGTATTCCCTAATAATATTTCCATAGGCATTCACCCCATTAGTTTAGACAAAATTGAATTGCATAAAATGATAAATTTACCATTTATAATGACCCAATTTGGGATATAACTGTCTATTAATATTAAATAATTTATCAATTTTGACTTTTGAGATTTTTGGCTGTTAATTTTAACAAAAAATATAATCGTTACATTTTAATCTGAACCACATAAGACCATTTGACTTTAGTAGAAAATGTTACCGTTATACTTTTGTTTCTATCATAAGAGCATAACTGCTTATGAAAATATTACAGGGAATAAAGTGCAATTCGATCAAACTATATGCGGTCAAAATATCATTAATCCAATAAGAGTTGATCATGAGTTTAATTTGAATTTGAATTATTATATAATTGTTTCTTTTGAGCCCCTAAAGTCTATGTGCTCTCAAATATATCCATAATTTTCTAACTATCTCAATTCACTCCGTAAATTTTTTTAGCGGAATTTAGTACAAATCCATAATTTATCCTATTTTAATTTTAATTGAGTATAAATCTATTAATTATATTTTGATTTATGTTGTAGTACCATTGTCAATATTCCCTTATATATCCAATAAAATGTCTCCAATTAAAGTTTTCATCGTCTGTCACCATCACCACTCATAGCCGCCCATCATCCGACCTCTGGTCGCCAAAATTCGACCATCAGTTGTCGTTTTTTTTTTTAATTACACATAACTATTTTTTAAATGTATTTTTTAGTTATATTTAAGTATATTTTAAATTACATTTTAGTATATATTCAGTTACATTTACGTAATTTTCCAACGACTGACGATCGGCATCCAAAAAATTAGTTAAATGTATCTAAAAAATCGTAACTAAAATACAAATGTTACTTAAAAAAAAAGGTTGAATGTAACTAAAAATAATTCCGGTGACCGTATTTTTTACAGTAGTAAATTTGTCGTTGATAACGCAACTCTAATTGAAACATTAGTGTTTCCATAAAATCGGGAGTAAAACTAAAATTGCTATTTGCTTTGCCGACATTTTCCTAATTTGGTATTATTATTAGAAGCTTCCACCAATCCCTTAAAAAAAATAAAAAAATAAAAGCAAAAGAGTTGTTTCATAAAGCAAATCGTTTTATTCCCGATTTCAATTTAAAAAGAGGGAGTCAAATAATTTAGCAAAACTATGAAAAAGTAAGTAAAACCCAGAGCCGACACAGGCCACCACCATCCTACCGCAAGCCACCACCACCCTGCCGCCGGCCACCATACATAATTTTGGAATTAATGTATGTAAATGTGTTTGTCAAATACGTTTCTCTTCCCAAAATTTTGGAAATAATTTGAAACTGAATTCCATAAGAATCTGATTTAAAAAAAGAAAAAAAAATACATTTTAAATTTTCTAACTATTGACATGAATCTATATAGTCCAATAAGTTTTTCTCTACATATCACACACACAATGACTGCAAAAACTCTCGCTAGGATTCTATCTACTGACTACCGAGAGACTGACAAAGAAATCTCTCTCTCTCTCTCTCTCTCTCTCTCTCTATATATATATATATATATATATATATTTATTTATATATATCACACACAGTGGCTGCAAAAACTCTCTAGGATTCTATATAGAGATAGCGACGAAGAAAGCTCTATTTCTATATATATCACACTTAGTGGCGGCAAAAACTCTCTCTCTCTCTAGGATTCTATATAGAGAGAGAATGATGAAGAAATCTCTCTCTATATCACGAAGAAAAATATTTTAAAAAAATAGTAAAGACCATTTTATCCCTCATTTATGTTACATTTGATGAAAAATGTAACAGAATGACTATTTAAAATTGAATACATAGTTAGAGAAAAAAAAAACACTTGTGGCAAATATAATTGTTTCTTGTTTATGTTCTCATAAATTAAAAGAAATTTATTACCAAACATGTTTCTATTTCCATAATACTCCATAACTGGAACAAAATTTCCAATTTTTCATCCTATCTCAACCAATTCCATAATAACTAAAACATGATCATTGAAAGTAGAAGCAAAAAAACAGAAACACCAACCATGTACCATTGTTGTATTTCGGATTTTGGTTTAAAACAGAAACACTAACTACCACCACTCCGACCATCGTATAAAAAAGGAAGAAATCTTTGAACCAAACGTGATTTTTATTTCTGTTAGCACAAATTAAAAAAAAAAAACAATTTTAGGACAATGGTCCAAAACTTATTTCTATATCAGTAATACACCAGAACGGAAACAAAATTTCTATCTAAACACCGCCCTAGTGTTCGTAGAAACTATGAAAAACTAGGTAAAACCCACACAGGGGAAGGCCAAAACAAGGAACCGTTACGTGCCACGTTGCTGTAGCCTGCCAAATCCTTGACATGTCCATCTTCCATGTCAAATACCCCAATTTCCACACCCATAACACCCCGATCTTCAAGCTCATCACAGGTGTAATAAATGCAGTTACTCTTCAACCCTGGAAACTTATGAGAACCAAACACTTCTGTTGAATTAAACCCCAAGAAAATCACATTATCCCCTAAGCTTTCAACCTCACACCATCCCTCCCACCCCCACCCCATCTTGTACACCCTGAAATGATCAGTCTCGGCCCTTAAACAACATTCGCAACAAGCTGCGTACTGTCGGTCAACCATGAATAACTCATCGTCGTCGCTCCAAGCCAAATAAAATTTATCAATCTCTAAATCCTGCAGTGGCTCTACTTTGGCTTCAACCACCTCTGGCAACTCTTCAACCTCACCGTAAAAACAGACGTCCGCGTGCGTCTATGGCGTAAAATTCTCCATCACGAAATGCGATGTCGGAGAACGAACATCTTCTTGTCAAGACATTCATCCAAGCCCCACGACCATGTAGTTCGGTAAAAGCCAAACGACCGTAACGACCACAGCGGTAAGTAATCATTGCTACACAATTATCATCCAACGGACTCGACGACAAAAAAATCTTCATTGGGTGTACATATATGCCACGATCTGAAACTACTCTCCCACCGTTACACTCTTTTATCTCAGGCAAGGTGGATAGAGGAGGGAGACTGATTTGAACCCCCGAGAGTGGATGAAAAATACTCAAATCAATATCGTCGGAAAGTATAACCAACCAACCATGACAAGAACCACAGTAAACGAAATCGCTAGGTATGTTACTAGGTAACTCCGTTCGCATAATCTTCCCATCAACAATGTTGAACAATCTTGGGAACTTGTAAGATTCTTTAATTGAGGACGAAAGTATTAGTAATGGAGCAGCTTCGAGTTTGGGCCTGTTCGGCAACGAAGATCTCCATGCCCTACAAACAGCTCCACACCGGATGTAATCACCATGCGTGAACAAAAGTTTCCCGATTTCTTCTAGCAGATCACCGGGAAGCTCAGACCACTGGCCAGTGACTTCTTTTCTAGAAACTACAGAGACAGACAAGCAAAAAAGATAAATATTGAAACTCGTGCATATAACTATACCACCATCACAGAAAACTTGGAGCAGAAACTGAATTTGGGGAACAGTCTGTTTTTTTCCCACTTTTTGTGCTACAAATCAATACACATAAAATCATTAAATAGAATTTCAGCTTAAAAAAAACAATTTTTAAAATTTATCGGTTTCTGAATAATCCAATTTGATCGAAATCGAAGAACCGCTTATACATAACAACGCTTAAAATACACAACAAAAGATTCCTCAAATCCAAAATTTATGTGCTTAATATGATCAGTAAAGAGTTTAATCCAGTACATAAACACAATTCAGCTCACGAGCATAGAGTTAAAAATTGCAGCATTAATTAAATCATTATATATGATTATCAGCATAGTTATACGACTGAATCATGAATTCTTCTTCATATCTAAGAGCACAAACATGGAAAGAAAAAATGCTCAGCATATATTTTACGAACAAAACATTATGAAAGCATTTTAACATAATCGAGTTGGATAATAACAATTTTCAGCAAATTTATCTCGATTTTATAGAAATCTCGGGATTGAATTTGAATAATCGAGAAATTGATCGAAATCGAGTAAGCATTACATAAAAATTTCAACATAAATCGACTAGGAGAATAACAATTGAGCACAGTTTATGCAATTTGAACAAATCCGGTGCATAAACACAATTCAGCTCACGAGCATAGAGATAAAAATTGCAGCATACATCAAGTCATTATATATGATTCTCAGCACAGTTATATGACTCAATCATGGATTCTTCTTCAAATCTAAGAGCACAAACAAAGAGAAGAACATAGAAATACATTTCAGAGTTCATATCACAAACATAGAAAGAAAAAATACTCAACATATACTGTACCAACGATACATTATAAAATGATTTTAACATAATCGAGTTGGATAATAACAATTTTCAGCAAATTTATCTCGATTCTACAGAAATCTCGGAACCGAATGTGAATAATCGAGAAATTGATCGAAATCGAGTAAGCATTGCATAAAAAATTCAGCATAAATAGAGTAGCAGAATAACAATTGAGCACAGTTTATGCAATTTGAACAAATCCATAGAAATTCTAATCCAGATTCACTTAAAATCCAATTATTGAACAATGCAAGAGCATAACACCAAACAAATCAAAGAAAAAACATGGATTTCTGTGAAATCGGCGAAGACCGAAATTGAGAGAGGTAATGATTTTGGAACTTACAGCGGAAGAGAGAGACAAATGACCGGCGGGAGTGAAAAGATTCCGGATCATTGTCATCCATACACGCCGTGCATGTATATGGAACCGTATCGTCTTCGGTCTTCGGGAAAGAATGGTCATCCTCCACAACTGAAATCAGATTGTTTGCCGGAGCTTGTGCAACGTCCAAATCACGTGGTAGAATGTAGAAATTCTCTGGCACCGGAAAACAGGAGGCGACACCGGGTACGATCACAGTCCTATCTTTCCTCCGTCTTCTTTCCCTCCTCTTTCGCTTCTGAACCACGTAGATGTAGCAATCCTTTTCACGAACTAAAGCAGTGAAATCAACCTTCTTCGTGATCGCAATTCGCCGGTAACCTTCCTCCTCCCACAATTCCGAGTCGTAGTGAACAAGATAGCTGAGAATCTGATTTGCCGGCATTCCGATCAACCGGCTCAACATGGACCAATAAGCATTGAATTTGAGCGATGGGCGAATAGAAAGATGACCGGCGTCCAACTCTGTCTCTCCGTCGAAGAAAACCACCGGAAAAACAACCTCATCCATCTCAGACAGCGTAAATCGATAGAGATTGAGAGAGGTAACGTGGGAGTGAACGACGAACGTGGGAGTGATCGCCGTCGGTAAGGAAACGAATCAAACAATCTGGATAAGATTTTGGGAGTAAATTTAGGAGTTCTGGTTGAGAAGAACATAGAGATCAACAAAAATTATACGAACAATACATAAATTCATCATTATAAAAAGATTTTCAGCATAATCGAGCTGAATAGTAACAATTTTCAGCAAATTTATCTCGATTCTATAGAAATCTCGGAATCGTATGTGAATAATCGAGACATTGATCGAAATCGAGTAAGCATTACATAAAAAATTCAGCATAAATCGAGTAGGAGAATAACAATTGAGCAAACATACCGATGTGTCTTCCTCGGAGGAGTAATCTGAAGATCTTCGTCTAGGGCTTCCTCCATATCTATATATATATAGGAGAAAAAGGTTTAAAATTCCCAAGGAATTTCCATATTGAGAAAAAGGAATTTCCATATTCTCAACCTCCGATTTCTAGGGTTTCTTAAATCCATCTGCAACTTATTCAAAATATACTCAAATCTTCAGTTGGATTGGTTATGATTTGGAAAATTTCAATTTATACCCCTAAAGTTTATTAATATCTCACTTTGGTTCTTATGGTTTCAATGTGAACGTATAATACCTTAAAGTTTTTTAATCATTCCACTACAATTATCCCTATTACAATTTTAGACGAAAAATAAATCACCTATCATGCGTCTGACTATTTTTAAGAGATTCTATAAAGTCCAGTAAGAATAATTGAGTACATGCAAATGATTGTTTATCGTTATAAATTTTGATTTACTTACACTGTTGATATTTGAGTTGTTGAATTAGCTACTGTGTAATAAAAAAATCAAATTTTAAGTCTTGTTTTGAATTTTTCTCTTCTTACTTTACGTTGTTAATATTTGAGTTTTTGAATTTGTTACTGTCTAGCAAAAATCCACACTTGAAGTCTTGTTTTGAATTTTTCTCTTCTTTCTTTACATTATTAATGTTTGAGTTGTTGAATTAGTTACTGTGTAGCAAAAAACTAAATTTGAAGTCTTGTTTTGAATTTCTTTTTTCTTTCTTTACGTTGTTAGTGTTTGAGTTTTTGAATTAGTTAGGGCATGTTTGATAAAAAAAAAAATAAGTGCTTAAAATTGATTATATTAAGTACTTAATCAATTAAGTTCGTTTGATAAATACAATTAGTATCACTTAATTAATTAAGTTAACTTAAAAATTAAGTCAAAATGTGAGTAAAAAATTAAGCCAAAGTCCCTTCACTTATTTCATTTTACTTAATGTACTCCATTATTTTTCACTTAAAAAAAATTATGTTTTGACAATTTTACCCTTGATCCCTATGAGGCTTTAATTAGGGTTAGGTTTAATGATAATTGGATTAATTTTGGATTATTTTAAAATTTTAATTTTATTTTATATTTAAATTATTATTATAATTTAATTTAAGCAATCAAACTGTATAAAAAATACATAATATTATATATTTTTGGGTTAATTTTTACTTTTAATTTTAATATAATTTTTTTTTTTAAAAAAATGACAATTTTATTGTTTTGATCTCAATTTTTTTCTCTCCATATTATCTTGATTCAAAGGTAGTTTATGTAAATTAAACAATTTTTAGCATACAAATTTTGTACTTATAAAAAAAAAAAAAAAAAAAAATTCAGCACTTAAATTTTCAGAACAATTTTATCAAACAACCTTCTGATATTTTCAGCACTTAATTTTTAAGTGGTTATCAAACATACCCTTAGTGTGTAGGAAAAATTCACCCTTTAAGTCAATGAGTTGTATTGAATTTCAAATATAACCAAATGTATTAAAAGCCCTAGAAACCAAATTCAGTGAGTTTTGTGGAGTGGAACTTGTGAGTGCTAGCATTTTGTTAACTACCTAATGTACCAACGATGCTAAACATTGAGGGCTAATGTTGAGGATACCGGTAAGCAGTAACCTTCTGGGTTTTTAGTTAAAAGCCCTAGCAACGTTCTTAGTGAGCAAAGAGAAAAAATGCTAGTTTCAACCAATTAATGTTTACTGCTATAATGTTAACCCCCAATGTTTACTGTTATAAATCCCTTTACTATTGTAATGTTTACTGCTCGTATTTTCGTTATAATTTAGAGATGGGCCTTGTGAAAAGGTTTTGTACAGTAACATTTTGTGAAAAGGGATACTGCAAAGGGGAAAACACGAGTTTATTATTGTTCCTATATATAGATATAGATATAATTCTTTAGATTTCTCGTGTTATGCATGACTATTGGCATGCTGCTTCTTCCCAGTCAACATCCAAAGTCATAAGGCACTAGCCCTTTCAGCTCTGGTCTATTAAGCTTGTTGTTTATGTAACTAATCCAACCAACAACCAAAATTAAGTGAGACCTCATATTAGTAGCTACAATTGGCTATGCACTAAAATTTTTAGGATCCTAATATGCTTTTCTAAGGTTAATCGTGGTTTAAAATTTTGTTGCACCATAATCGTGCAAAAAATGTTAGTGTACAGTAAGATTTTGTAAAAAGGTTACTATAGGGTAAAATTTCTTGAAAAGTTGCAACCCATCATTGCTTTTTTTTTGTGTGTGTGAATTTACTGGAAAAAAAGTGTTGCTTTTTCGACATTGTTATTGTACAGCAACATTCGAATACATATCCCCCTAATCCCTATCGCCCCATATGTTTCTTTTTCGTTTGTTATTGTACGTTAACATATTGTGAAAAAAATTATTGTTCACTAAAAGTTTAAGGGTGAAATATGGTTAACCATGGTTTGAAAAGTTTGCTACCTTGTAATTGTCTTCAAAAGTTAATGTGCATTAATTTTTTTTTGGTTGCATCGTAATTTTTTCTCAAGGTAATGGCAGGTGCATCCGACGATCAGTATGAGCAACATACAAAATACGACAACGATCCAATATTACATAAGCAAGTTAGGGGTAAAAAATATAGATGTAATGTACAGAGCTTTTGTGATCTAATGAGAAAAAATTGAAGGAAGTTTCGTCCAGCACACACTGATGTTATGTTGGCCACTTCGTTTTGGTTGTTCTTTAAGGCTTTCGTTCATGGTAAATGTTGTGATCCAACAATGTACTAAGAGCGACAGGGACATTTTGATACTGCTCAAATATTATAATCGATAAAATTTGTACTATTTATCTCGATAAAGATTATGTTGTTGTGATATTCACTGTTTGACTTTAATTTTCTGAACATTGTTTTATTATTTTGTTGGCATTGTGTTTTTGCAGATGTAGGCGTGCTTTTGTGTTTGGCGGCAAATGTATTATTTTGAGTTCAAGGGATATATCATTAATTTTTTGGATAAAGAACAGGATCAAAGCAATTGAACACACGTACACAAAGAAAATTCTAAGTTAATTTGTTCAACTACGCTTTGCTGAAGTAAACCAAGTCTCCACCAAAGTGATTTTGTAGACAATTGACGAGATTATTGATCGAGCAAATCAGGATGACATCGAGGATGTCATAAGATTAATATGTTTGTATACTTTTGTGACGTGTTTCTTTGCAACCACAGGTACAAATATTGAATGGTCATTTGTGCACAAGGTGGAGGATATCCGTGCAATGGTTGAATACGCATTGGCTGGTGCCATTGCAACTGATCTAAATGAGTCTATCCATAATAAAATCAAGAACCCGTTCACACGTATGAACAATTCGCATCCATGCTCAAACTTATATGCGCAAAATGCCATGACCCTAGATGGTTCATTCTTATAGTAATCAAATTTAAACCCAATTTCAATGGAATATTTTATCAAGCAATCCTTAAAATCATTAACTCTACCTTTAAAAACTTGTCCTTCCTCACGAATTAAATACCTCCAATCAAAAGACATTATTGTTTTCTTCCGAGTGTGTTTGGTTAGAGGTGAAAAAAGAAAAGAAAAATCAAAATATAGGGTAAAATGATCCTTTTTTTTCTCCTAAATTTGGGGGGGAAAAGTTAAAATTATCGTTTTACCCCTTTATTTTATATAACAAATATCCATTTCATTTATAGTAAGGGTAAAATAATAAATTAAATAAAAAATATATTTTATTTTTTTTAATATATACAAAATATTATTTCTCCTCCTTCTATATCCCTCCAACCAAATATGCTAAGAAAAATTATTTTCCCTGTACAAAAGATAAAAAAAATTCCTTTTCATTTTTCTTTTTCTCTTCCTTTTCCACCCTTCCAACCAAACATACCCTTAAAGTTTTGAGAAAATTACCGCGTGGACCCATATTAACTATTAATCTACCAATTAAACTAATTAATTAAGTAATAAACCAAGTAATCCCTCTTTGCAGATTACATGCACAGTGCAGTTCTAGGTACTAGATCCGTACACTTCTTGTTGACATATTTACCCTCGCATTATGTCAGGCAGTGAAGATTCTATTATAGGGATTGAGAGTTTCCATATCAACAAAATTATTTTATTAAAATAAAAATAATAATTGTTGTACGCATTTTTTTTTTACAATCTAATTATATATTCAGATTCGTCTAAACAAGATCTTCAAAACGATATCAAACTCACTATTTTTTTCATTAGTTTCAGTTTTCACATTCATGTTACATTCAATATGGTACTTCCAGACTTTTTAGTTTTATAAGAATTATAAGATGTTACATGTAAAATTTACATGAAATACAATTCAACAAAGATAATGTTCCATTTCACATGCAAAGAAAAAAAGTTTATAATTAGATGCAACATGGACATTATAGTGTTGTTTCGACTGGATTGGATATTACATTGAACATGCAAATATAAATGAAAATACAAATAATGTGACACGTAACATTGATGTCATATGAATATTACATGTAACATGGTGTAGGTACCAACCTTTTTATTTTGGTTTTAGTTTAATTTTAATGTTATATGTTACATTGATATTACATGTAACATACCTTTTGGTTTTGATTTTGGTCTTGGTTTGATTTCAATGTTACATGTAACATTAATTTTACATGAATGTTACATGTAACATGGTGTAGTTATTGATCTTTTGATTTAAGTTTTGGTTTTTTTTTATTTTAATATTACATGTAATATTGATGTAACATGGTGTTACATGAAACATTTACACTCATTATGATAAACAACTCCAAAAAAATATTATTGATATCTCATTTTAAAGAGAATTAATCGAACATAATTGTTTTGTAAAAAATTTATTGTTTCACGTTCAGATTGAGATTAAAACAAGCATTTTGTTCCACCTAGAGTTAGTCGTATGTTATCTAATTTAGTTTCGCATAAGGAGAGGTAATTAAATGATATTTATAAAGTGGTGCATTAAATAGGGTCATTTTAGTCACGAAAATGCTATAAGGACTGTTTGGTTCTAAGAAAAAATAGGTCTTTTGTTTGATAGTTTCGGCCACTTTTTAGGACTGTTTGGTAAGCGCCCTTAAAGTTTTTTAATCATTCCACTACAATTATCCTCATTATAATTTTGGACGAAAAATAAGTTAATGACTGTTTTTTGAGAGATTTGAAGTGCCTATAAAATCCAATAAGAATAAATATTTTTATCAAGGGAAAATTATATTTTTGTTTTTTAAAATAATGGGGGTGGATGTCTATATTAATCCAAGAAAAAAAAAAAAAAAAACATTAATTTTTATTAATTCCCACAAAATTATTTGCACTACTACCCTACTAGCCACTACCACCCACCGACCACCATACGCTAATTAAAAAGCAAGAACAATTGTTTCAACAAAACATGTTTCTTGTTTTTCCTCTAAAAAATTAAAAAAAAAACAATTTCAAGACAATAATAGTTACCAAACATGTTTTTATTTTCAAAATACTTTGGAACAAAAACAAATTTTCATCTCATCCAATCTCATTTCATCCTAGTTTATTGGAAGTAGAAACAAAAGAACGAAAAGCTAACCAAATGCTGCCAAAAATTCCATGCATGCCAAAATTTTAAACATAAAGAAAACAACAGTTTCGGTCTCATTCTGTCCAAAGATATTCAGAGCCAAACAACCTCAAAATCCAAAAAAAAAAAGGAACACCAAATCTGAATGCAGATTATTAAATAAGCAGATAATTAAGCCCCAGCCCGGGCCCGAACTCGTATTTGTATCTCTTAAGCTCGAATGCTTTTACTAAGACTAACCATCCGGCCCGAAGTATCCATCTGGGACGCTCCCCTAACCGCCGAACCACCCTGATAACTTCTCCCACTCCCACCATACGCCGCTGTATCTTGATACCTTGTGCTCTGATATCCACCGGAATATCCCCCCCCTGTTCCCCTCTGCCCTGCCCGATCCCTCGAAAAGCCCGGGCCGGGAGTATACGGTCTCCCACCTCCAGCATTATATCCCGACCGTGCACCACTACCACTACCACCACCAAACCTTCCCTGTGAGAAAGAAAAGTCCTGCCACTTTCCACCGCCACCGGCGGCGGCAGCATAATCCTGCCCATCCCTCCGCCTCGCAGGAAGCCCGTCAAGCCCGCCACCACCTCCACTTTTTGCCTCCATGGCCCGTTCATTGCTCTCAGCGAGAATCGACAGCTTATCGTTCAGCTGAAACGCCAGTGACTGTAATCGACTGTGCTGAACCTCATGGAAGAATATGCACCTCGTGGGTTGATCCCAGCTCGCATGGAGCTCCTCGTTAATCATCATCTTGCTGACAATACTGTGTGTCTGAACCTCAGACAAATCAAACATTTTTGACAGCTGGTCCAAACTCAGACTTTCGTACGAGGACGAATAAGCGAATAGATATGTCCTCAGCGCCTCCTCCTGTAGCTTTGTTATCAGCATCTTGAGAACGTGCTCTTGGTCTCTGACGAGTTTCCAGACATCAAGTGATTTGATGACATCGAATGCCTTCCGGAAGTCTCCCTGGCTCAGACATCGGGTGGCGGCCATGACATGGTCTCTGACGTTCTCGGGCGGGCCTGTAAAAGGTTGTCTCTCACTCCCTTCTAACAGACGCCGGAATGTCTTGCTGATGATTTTACGTTTGGCATCGTGGCTGTTGGCGGCCATGTTTGGAACTTCTAGAAGCATTGCGCATATCAGGTGGACCGCTTCTAGAAGCTCGAGGTTTATGTGCATGTGGTACGGCATCTGTCGCCTCCTTTCAATACGTTCCTGATAAAAAAAGAGAATATCAGCAATTACTAGGGCCCCGTTTGGTTACTGTTTCCGTTCCCTGACTTTTGTTCTTACTCCCAAAATTTTGGGACAAATGTACAAAAAGGTGTTTGGTAAACTCTTTTTCGTTCACAAAATTTTAGTAATTTAGGAGTAATTCATGAATTCCTTAAGAATTTGAGAAACAAAAACATGTTGATTCCCATTCACTGCCAAAAAATCTATTCGCACCACCACCCTGCCAGCCACCAAACATTTAAAGAAAAAAGAACAATTACAAATGTCACAACAAAATGTGTTTCTTCTTCCAGAAATAATTTCAGGATAATAGTTGTTATCAAACATGTTTCTATTCCCAAAATATTTCAGCACATAAACAAATATCATCCCATTTTATTGGAAGTAGAAACAAAGAAGCAAAAATACTAACCAAATGCCACCTAGAACTACATACGATACGGAAAATAAAACCAAACAAATTGACATACCTGTTCTGGCGTCTTCTCATGATATCGGCTTTGAGACACACCTTGTGCAAGCAACTCCTTCACTCTGCCAGCCGAATAAAGTTCAGAAAGACAACTATGTGCATCAGCAATAAGCCCAACCCTGAACGCGCATAACCCGAGCTGTGCCATCGCCCTATTAAAAAGTATTTGGGTAGAAATATCCATATGCTGAATATTACCCTGCAAATGACTCATCAACAGCAAATCACGAGCTGTTGAAAATTCATCCCATATAGCATGGTTGTATATATCGCAGAGCATAGCACGTGCTTTAGTACGCTCATCTCCATAGTTATATATGAGAGAAACCAAGCTATTCATCAAAGTCCGACTATTCTCAGGAAAAGTAGGTTTTCGAGGAACAATTTTAGGGGTCGCGATAAGTACAGGTGGACCTCTAGTTTCTTCAGCAGCCTCTGTTTCTCCTTCACCTTCAGTTAGTTCAGCCAATTTCCTCATGGCATCATACACCTCTTGTGGCTTATAATACACGAGCTCAACCCGTTTAAGCGCTACTTTAGCAGCACCTTTGTAATCCATAACACTCTCCAGATATTCCTGCACGTTCTGAGCAAGAACCAAGAACATGGGTTCGTCTCTGAGCCTCTCCACATATTCACGAGTGTGGGGATCGATACACTGCAAACTTTTAAAGAACTCCGCATCAACTCTTTCAAGGAATGATGATAAATTTCCCCATATTTGAATCGTTCCCTTGTAGTCTGCTCCTTTTTGAGTTTCATTTTCGTCGGGCTCTACATCATCGACCTTAATGTTGCGATACTGGTTCAGAATATCAAGCACGACAAACAAATTTTGAACGCATTTCTTCCACACATTGATGGGCATGTGCCCGCTCAGACTAGGATTCACGTCGAATTGTGCAGAAATAACCCTAAAAAGGATTTCAAGCTTCTGAGCGGGGGTTTTAGCCACTTTTGTCAAGAAGGTAAGCTGCTCGACGAGCTCAATCTTTCCAGTCCCCTTCCTACCACGTGCAGACGCAATTTCCTTGAATTTTTTGTTCACGGTATCCCATGTTATCTGACTAGGATCCTTAAACTGCTTGTCCATGAGCTTATCTTTCTTGCTCATCTTCTTCTCCCAACCAGGACCCGTTTCAGCATCATCATCTCCAACATCACCATCATCGTCGTCATCGTCCTCTGAATCAGACCTCATAGCAATCTTAGATGGGTCTTCCTCAAATTCAAGATCATCGTCGTCGTCATCCTCTGATTGTTCTTCTGCATCGGGTTCTTCCTCACTCTCGGGATTCTCCCTGCACTTGTTAATCAACTCCTCGTACTGCCTGTTGTTCTTTTTAAGCTTCTGCTTCATTGAATTCAAGGCCTTTGCATTGCTACTACTCATCTTCTTCTTCGCTTCCTTGTTAGCCATAGCCTGGTTCAAGAAATCCTCCAGCATCACCAGAGCCTTGATGTAAAGATTAGGTACTTTAACAGACTCCGTAACCCTCATGACCTTTTCGAGCTGTTTATTAAGCTTGTCAAAACTCTCTTGCAGGCTCACCCAATCGTTGATCTTCATCGCATTCTTCATTTGATCAACGGTTGTGGCCATCTCCTCAAATCGTTTGTCTTTGGCGGATCTGACAACACGTTTCTGATCATCAGAACCATCACTGTCACTATCATTTTCACGAAGGTACCTGCTTTTGTTCTTGTCAACATCCTCAACCACAACGTCTTCATCCTCGGACTGCTCATACTCGCTATCATCCTCGGTTTCACTGTCACCCTGATATAAAAAAACATCAATAATTCAAAATTTAGTTCCTTTTTTTCTCTAAATGGAATTAATAAAATTTCATTGTTGTAGGTATCAATTGAAATGCTTCACTAACCTGAGTCCAAAACTTCGACGCCATTTTCTTTTACGAGTTAATCCCAAAAGATCAAAAACCAAAATCAGCTGCAATGAAAGAAGAAATATAAATCAAACTCTTAACAATGCTCAAGTGAAAAACGTGTAACACATAAGGCAAAACAAAAATCTCAATAAGCCAGGTATCCTGTTTGGTGACTTTCTTTCATCACTAAATCAAGAATTTCGTTTATAATTGTAGAAATCCAATAGGCCTAACTCACTCTCAAAAAATGCCTTAAACGATGAGGATTGCCCAAGGCTTTATATATAGCTCAAGATTAGGTAACACAAGCAATGAGGGATTCAACAAGCCCCCTCACACACAGGGTAGACTTTTGACAAACCACTGCGAATATATATTGGGAAAATTGCCCAACATCGATGTCGGATTCAACATAACCCATCACGCACAGGTTGGACTTTTTGACAAACCACTTCGAACCAATATCGAGCATTGATGTGGGATTCAACACACCCAATATTAGACAAGTGTCTATGCCTCTGATACCACGTAGAAATCCAACGGCTTTAACTCACTCTAAAAAGACACCTTACAACATGAGGGTTGCCCTAGCCTTATATATATAGTTCAGGATCAGGTAACAATATGGGATTCAACAATAATTAACTTCAATTGAAATATATTTGAATGATCAAACACTTCTTACTCCCAATTGCATGAAATACAATTCAAAATGAATCCCAAATTTTACTGATATGCTCAAAAAACCCATAATCAACAATAGTTACAAAAAAATCCCTAATATGCAAAGAGCATTAAATTCAAAAACTAAGGTAAATTTTATATATAATCCTACACACATATTGATAAGCTAACTAACTAAAACATTGCATAATTATTAACAAAATTTAAGATATCTATCAAAGAATTAATACGAATAAACGAAATCATAATCCTAAGTTAGAGCGAATATGAGACTGTGTTTGTGAAGGGATAAGAACAAGACGACTGTGATGATGGAGCGAGAGGGTCGGAGGCTGCCGGTCGTGGTCGAGCGTGGAGGAGGCTGGTTGTGGTGTGGTGGCTCGATTCGTGGCAGCGGTGGCTGCGATGGTGGCTCTTTACTCTTCTGCGTGAAAGCAATGGAGTAATAAACCGTTGTTCGACCATCGGTCTTTGTGGTGGATCAGGATAGGGCTTGCAGGAGAGAGGGATCTTGGATGGCGGCGGCAGGAGTTGTGCCCATAGAGAGAGAGAAATATCGATACACAGAGAGAGGGAGAGACGATAATCGTACCTGTGACGGAAGATCGATCGGCGACGGCGGCAGCTGCTGATGAGGCGGTAGCGACTGTGGGTAGAGAGAGAGGAAGATGGAGAGAGAGAAGAAGTCTGACGAGAAAAAAGAGTCGTAGGGTTATGGGGAGAGATTAGGTTTGGGGGAGAGATCGTGATTGGACCGGGTTCGGGTTTGCCCGGTCCAGTCCATATTTATTTATTTATTTTTCTTAAAAAATAATAATTATATCCTTTTTTAATATTATTGTACAATTAAAAAAAAAAACCTATATTTATATTTTTAGAAATTGTAAAATAAATATTTCTCTTTCTTTATATATAATAGATTAAAAATAATATATATATATAGCCATAAATGTTGTGTATGTAAAATATGCATAAATGCAACCTACATTTTAATTTACATATATACATATTATTATTATTTTGTTGTGTCAGGTCAATAATAAAAATATTCAAAACACGATCGAACTTGAAAGAGCCCTCCAATTTATGGCCCGTGTTAAAATTATCAGATCATGTGGTTGTTTGAGGCAACTTAATCGATAATTTTATTTATTTGACATTTTTCCGGACAAATTACGTAAGCTAGTGTTCTTGTGTTTGTCTGGCAAACACTAAAACTTTGTGATTTTGGTAGATGATCTAAGTCCGTAGACGAAATAGAGTAATATTTACATACTATTATTTTTTGTCAGGCCGACAACTATAAAAATATCTGAAACACGATCTAATTTGAATGTGGCTTCAAATCTATGTTCTTTGTTAAAATTATCAAATCATATGGTTACTTGAGGTAACATAATCGTTAATTTTATTTATTTAACCTTTTTTCGGACAAAATATGTATGCTTACGTCTACTGCTTCTGTCCCAGTCTGGCAGATGATCTAAGTCCATAGACGAGATAGGATAATTCAATTTGAAACCGGATTCGAGTTATATATATATTTTATGAAGGATCGGGCCGGTTCGGACATCGAGCCACGATTGGGCCTTACTAAAAGCCCAAAGCATGTTATTAGCCCATATATGAGGCTCAATATTCAACCCATCAAAAAGGCTTTACAAGATCAAGGAAATTGGGCCTGAGCTTGGGCTTGGGCTTGGGCTTTATATTCATCAAATTTAAGTTCGGCTCATTAACTATTGAGGTATGACGAACGTTGAGATTTGTTAAATTACACATTCGATTAATATAAAGCCCGTTTGATTATGTTTTTGTTCCTTGATTTCTGTTTCTACTCTTAAAATTTTGGAATTAATATACAGAATCGCATTTCATAAATATTTTTCTCTCGATCATCGCCATTTCGTTGGCCACCATCATGTTGTCGGCCACTACCACTGCACTGACGGCCACCATCATGTTGTCGGCCACTACCACTGCACTGACCACCACCACCACACCTGTCACCAACAATTAAAGAAAAAAAATGGACAAATGTTGCAACCAAACGTGTTTATTATTTCTGTTCTCATAAATTAAAAGAAATAATTTTAGGACAACGGTCATTATCAAATATCGTTCCATTTTCGGAACAATCCAAAAATGGAAATAAAATTTTCATCCCATTCTAACCCAATTTATTAGAAGTAGAAACAGAAAAACAAAAACACTAACCAAATGTCATCGTGAGTTTTATATTTATTTCAATTCCATAAAATTAAAAACATTTTAATGATTTTGAACGGAATAGAGTTATACGACTTTCTAACGGATATATTTTTGTTATTTGATCACTTTACTAACCCTAAAACGTTTTCTTTAGCAAGACTCCTCTAAAAAATAAGATAAATAAACACAAATCATTGGTAGAGAAAAAGGTATTAGGTTAGTGGAATGTCAAATGACAAAAATATCTTCGTTAGAAGGCCATGTGCTAAGAACAATTTATTTTCTGTCCAAAATTTTTATGTGAAAAGAAAAACTACCTCTTACTCTCACGGGGAGGGGCTTTACCGAGCACAATCCTGACGGATTCTTGTACAGGTACCTGTTCTTTAAACATTAGCTCTCTAGACTCCAGCAAGGAATTTGGATAACAATTGACAGTCAATTATTGAACACTTGGGAATTATAGAACTCCACGACTCTGACTCAGCACTCCACCTTAGCATACGAAAGACGTGTAATCTGACAAACCATACTCACGCTATTTATCAGTTTTAGACACCAACATTTTTAATAATTTTGGATGGAAAATGAGTTGTGCAACCTTTTTACAGAGTTTTTTTTTTTTTCACGTAACTAGCCCTAAAATGTTTTCTTTTAATATTTTTTTTAACAACGATTCATTTAAAAAATAAGATAAATAAATTTGAATCATTTGTAGGGAAAAACTTATTCTGTTAGTGGAGTGTTAAAAGACAAAAATATTTTTATTAGAAAATCATCGTGCTGACCTCAATCTATTTTCTTTCCAAAAATTGAAGAAAAAAATTATGTGAAATACACGTTTTCAAATTCAACCCAAATAAGTGAAAAATGTTATCATTGAATTGGTCAATTAATTTAATAATTTGGATAAACTAATATATATATATATATATATATATATATATATATATATATATATATATTATTTTTTATTTTTTTCCACAAAACCAACCAAAATTGGGGAGAAAACCTTATTTTTCCAAGTTGACGGCCATTGAAAATTGAAAAGTACAAGTTTAGAGTAGAGACTAATTGCATACGTTATATTTAAATAAAATTAAAAGTCATATTAGTACTAATAATTGACATTATTACCGGCAGATGTTAGTTCTGTTGTCAGGAAACGCGTCGATTTCCTTATCAATCAGGGTTCGACTTTTTTTAAGAATATTTTTTTTTTTTTTTCTTAAATTCAATTTTAAATGCATTAGCCCGATGTGAGACAGTGCGTTTTTTAGATTGTTCAGAAAAATAATCAGTTAAGATGCGCCGAACTTAGTCCAGACACAGCGTACCGTTGATTTTACAAATCAACTCAGTTTCACAAATTTGACCACTGGGTGAAAATATTACTCACTTTAGTGCATCTTAAAGTCAAATTTTATGGATTTGGTTTGAAGATTATGTTACACATTGAGGGTGCATGATTGTTCATGTGATAATTACAGAAGATAGATGAAATTGAAGAAGAAAAAAGTAAATAAAACTCAAGATAAATTAAAATTTAAATATCGGGGTTACTTGTGTAATTTATTCTAACTTTTTAAGAAAACCAGCCTCAGAATCCGACGGTGTCGGTGCTTTCTACTTGCGAAAGCGCGTAGAACATTAAAAGCTACAATCCCACCACGTGCACCAATCAGATTAAGTACATTTCGTTTTAATGACAGACGACAATCTTAATTACATAAATCCATTTACATTATAAAAATCGATCAAGAGTCATCCCTCCATCAATTTTAATGTCGCTAAATCATTTATAATAGTCTCGTCCAACGTCTTTTTAGGTCTATCTCTCCCTCTAGTAGTTCTCTGAATATTTGACTTTAAAAATATGAGGATTTTTTTTTTTTCAATTATGAAAGAAAAATTATTTAGGAAAAATAAATAAATTTATTATCGAGAGTATAACTGTAATTTTATTTATTTTTATAATTATAATTTTACTTATTTTTTCTCATTTTCTTCCTAAATTTGTATAGAAAGAAAATTACTTCGATTTTTTATTTTTTTCCCATTTTACATCCATATCAAACAAATTTTTTTTCTAATTTTTTTTCTTTCAATTTTCATCCTTTGTTTTTTCCGTCTATTTCCATTCAACCAAACGCACCCTTAGACGAAATTGTTTTCTTACTGATTTTTGTTTCCGCTTTTAAAATTTTAGGATTAATATAACGAAATGCGTATAAAAAATACATTTATATTTTCAAAATTTGGGAGTAATTTGAAAGTATTTTTTGAATTCCTTAAAAATCTAAGGTGGCGTTTGGTAACCGTTCTGTTTCCATTCCAGCAGTGGGATGAGAAGGGGATGAGAATTTTGTTTTCTTCTTAGGAGTAGAATCACGTTTGCTAATGATATTTTTTTTTTTTTTTTTTTATTTTGGGAAGGGAATTGTGTTTGGTAATGATTTTATCCTAAAATCTTTTTTTTTTTTTTTTTTTTTGGCCTAACGGCGCCGGCGGACGGGGTGGCTCCGGCACCGGCGACGACTGGATGGCGGTGGCGACTACCGGACAGCGGTGGCGGGTGGGTGACAGTGGCCGGAAAATTTCCGGCCGGACGGTGACCGGCGACGGTCGCCGGAGATGGCTTGCGGCGGCGGCGGCAAACGGTGGCCGGCGGCAAGTGAACAGTGACTATATATTTTGAGAATGGAATGGGAATAATAAGAAATAACTTTTTTTTGTTTCTCATTTCTTAAGAAAAAAGTGAATACAATTCTCAAATGGGAATAAAATGGAAACGGAAACAAAAATTACTAAACGCTATTCTCAAACAGAATTCCCAAAAATCTCGGAATGGGATGAGAATTTATGGAATGGAAACGGTTACCAAACGGGGCCTAAGAAACAAAAAAATGTGATTCAACTATTCCCATCACCATCTCACTAATCGCCATACATTTAAAGCAAAATTAAATAAATATTACAACCAAACGCGTTTTTCTTATTTATGTTTTTATAAATTAAAATTATAATTTTAGGATAATGGTCGTTATCAAATCTAATTCTATTGCCAGAATAATTCAAGAACAAAAATAAAATGTTTATTTCAATTTATTAAAAGTACACCCCAAACACCGCATTAATAACAAGTTTTGAAACCATCGAGCGCTTAGATCAGTTGATTAGAGATTATTCTTGCTTAACCAAAGTTCTTAGTTCAAGATTTGAGAATGTAGCTACGTTAAAACACGGTAGGAAGAGCTTTGCTGCCTTTATGGTCCGATCCGACTAGAGCAGGATTAGTCGAAATTCAATATGATTATCGGATGTCGGAGGTTTAAAAAAAAATTAAAAAAAAATATATAGTTTTGAAGGGGGGATAATAAGTTCCGTACAGGTCAAAAGTACGTTAGCTGTACTGCATGGGGAGGCGCGAAAGTGACAGCTGTCTTTGCCTTTTTGACGATTGGAGTGTGCCGTCACGCGCAATTACTGCGTCTAGGAGTTGGTGGTACCAGTGAAGTGCCGGTGGAGGCCGGAAGGTTGACAGTCTACTTTCCGACACTATATTTTAAGAATTGATTTTGCCATTATTCTAAGAAATTTAGCTGGATTTTATTTTTGTTTTTTTGAAAAAATTATATGTTTTGTCTGTGAGTGGGTGTGGATTTCGAAATTTTTCAAATTATGTATTTTGTTATTTTAATTTTACATTTATTTCAATCGCACAAAATTGAAAACGTTCTAAACATTTTTGGATGGAAAATGGACCGTTAAAAAGAAGAGTTCGTCGTTATTTGAAAAAAAATAAGTCAAGTTTAATGGAATAATTAAATGACGAAAATATTCCAATCAGAATAGTACATACTACAAAGTCGAGTTTTGTCATAAATGATCCTAGCTATTGCCTGATCTAAAGTCGGTTCGATGAAAAAATGATGCCCAAACAGGTTCAAAATCACTGTTGAGAGCCATTAGGAAGAGAACGTTGTGTTGTTGATCTCAAGCGTATTAGGTTTAACAGAGTGCTAAAATGACAAAAATATCCCCATCAAAATGCCAAGTATCGAGAACAACTCATTTTTCATCCAAAATTAATAAGAACATTTTCAATTTTTTGGATCAAAACAAATATAAAAATTTAAGCGATCAAGTTATAATTCATCGAATCTCCCGTTCCACATAAATATATATTTTAGGGGACAAAAAACTTTGGATCTCACATCAATATAATATACATTAACATTAGATAGTTGTAAAATAATAATTTTAATTGACATTTAGTATAACAATGCATTCAAAGTCAAGATTATAGTAGGTGAATTTGACCTAATCACTAGTATATTCTTAATGTTAGAATAATCGATCAAGAGATAAAATATAAAACGATTGTATTGATATGTGTAAAACGTACAAAATACGAAAATATACAGAGAGTTTATATATAAACGACAGTAGTTAGGGTTTAGTTTATTAGACCAAAATCCATATATATATATTAACAGTTAAATTGTTGTTAATAATTATGTTAAAAAAAATAATAATTAAAATAAAATAAAATTGGACTTATGTAAAAATTCACAAATTTCAAAATTTACCTTCCATTTATACTTTTGTGGGGGTGACAAGTGTAATAATCATAATTTTTAAAAATAGTGACTAGGTCAACTCAAGAAGATTCCAAGTATTACTTGGAGATAAAAGAGAGATTTACATAGCTATTTTGGCATGAATTGCACTTTATGACCCTAAAGTTTGAATATAGTCTCGTTTTATCCTCTAATGTTTTAGTTATTGCAATATGTGTCCCCTGAATTTCGCTTTCGAATAAATTTGATCCAGTTAACTGATTTCGATCCTTTTTTTTTTTTGCCAAAATAATTCCCAGAGTGTAACGACAATTAAAATTTAAGGCTGTAGAGTGCAACGTAATATTTTGAGGTTTTTTCACTTTGTAGTTTGTACCCCTGAAGTTTTAGAGAAATTTTAGTTTAGCAATCGTACTTTCAATTTGAATCCAAAAAAACCCAAATTTGTCAAAATTGTGTCTGAATCGGTAATTTTGTCATTTTTTTTTAATAAAAATTAGTCATATGTCAAATACGGAATCACCCACGTGGATGAATTCCGTCATAAAAACTGACAGAATGACTAACTTGACACGATTTGGATACTATAGAGTTTAATGTGTTCGAATTGAAAGGATGGGGATAGCCTAGTTTATGAAGGCTTTCCCCGTTGTAGGGTTTTGAGAGTGTCAGATATACGAACCTTATCCCTATATATAAACAGTTTTTTTTTAAAGATTTGAACTGGGGACGTCAAGTCGAAAAATTTATCAAATCTCTTGTCCAAACTCAGTGGAAAAAATTAAGTTTAATTAAAGCTAAATCTTACTATTCTTAAAGATAAGAGATTGATGTATGACATATTGACATATTATTGGACTAATTCAATGACTAGAGTCCCGTTTGCCTTTTTAGTTTGATTGTATAAAAAGGTAATTAAAAGTTTGAATCTTCAATTTTGTGAAAGGGAAAAAGAAAAGACTTGGAAATTTAGGTAGTCAACACCTAAAAATATAGGCATTATTTTCTATTTTAAGTATTTCAATTAATTTTAGTTTTACTAAAATAATAATAATAATAAATCAAAATTAAAATAATTAAAAAAATTATATTTCAAAAGTTTTAAATCATATGCATCCCTAAAATCAAATAACAATAAGTGAAATTAATGGATAATAATTTTTTTTTTCTTTTTTTTATAAAATTAATTGATTTCTCAAGAACGTATAATCATCATTTTGCAACTTAAGAGTTGTCACTATAACCATTTCATCTAAATGTTTGTTTAGTTCAAATTAAAATATTAGTAGTTAATTTATTTAGTTAGCATTGTTGAACTACAGCTCTAAAAGACGTGTTGCTTTATAGACCTGACGAAATATCGTAAGGACATAAAATGTGAACGGTGGTCTCGGCACTCTCTTAACCCAAAAAACTAACTCATGAGATGAGGTTTTTCTCATACTTATAACTTGACGACCAGTTCTTTCACATCTGATGTGATATAAATCCAACAATCTCCTCTTCACATTCGAGCATTTGGTAAGCTAACCATCGATCAATCTCTCCATTTGTAATTATTGGATCAAAGTTGTTGTAACCTAAACTCTGATACTAGTATAGGGTGGTCTTAGGTTTCTTTTAACCTCCAAAATTAACTCATTCGGTGAGACTTTTCCTCACACTTATAATTTAACTATGTTCTCTTCACATCCCATATGGGATGAATCCAGTAAAAAAAAATAAAAAATAAAATAAAAAATTGCTAGTATTTAATTTTCTTTTTCATTTTTACTATGTTTTTTTTTTCTCTCGTAATGTCAAATTACAAAATTCCCTATCAGAACATAATGACATTTTTAGGAAATTTAGTTCTAATTTTAAATTTAGTTTTTTTTTTTGGGGGGGTGTTTTGGTCGTAATCCCTTGTTTTACTCTTAATTTTAAAAAAGTCTTATACGCAATTGCAATTTGTGTTTTAGTCCTACTTATTAAAAAAGACAGAAGACCTAATACAGCGCGTCTTCGCTCGCGCAATTACATATAGCTCATTTATATGTAAATATTTGTTAGATGTAATAAAAATTACACAAATACATGTAATTTGTAACATGTGATTAATATTACACAAATACATATTACTAATATTAAATTAATTTGTGTGCAAAATATTTGTTAGATGTAATAAATATTACACAAATATACGTAATTTGTAACGCATAATTAATATTACACAGGTACATATAACCAATATTATACACACACATATATAATATAGTTACATATAATTTGTAAGTAACTAATTTTAGTTATATGTAACTAATATTAACTATAATACAAATTTATTCACTAAATTTTCTCTACATTCCACGCAATGCGTGAGTACATGCGGGACTAATATGCAAGAAAAAATCAATAAGCGTGACTAAATCAAAGCTTATGTTTTAAATAAGACTAACAATAAATCACTTCCACTATTTGGGACTAATCACCGATTTATTCTAAATTACCTTTTTTTTTCGGTTTCCCAGGGTATCTCAGCATTATGGTCGGTGGAGATTAATCTCTCAAGGTACTGTCTCCATTCCGCGAAATGCGTGAGTACACGCTGGACTAATATACAAACAAAAATCAATACCTGTGACTAAAATCAAAACTTATGTTTTAAATAGGACTAACAATAAATTACTTCCGCTATTTGGGACTAATCATCGATTTATTCTAAATTACTTTTTTTTTTCGATTTCTTAGGGTATCTCGCACCGCAGTCGGCGGAGACTAATCCCTTGAGGTACTGTCAGGCGCCAGAAGCAGAAACCTCTCCCATCAAAACACTTTCCATACACAACCCCTTATGGTTCGATCTCGAGATGGTTATTTAAGGAATTTAAGTTTTTTCCGCTTGGACCAACTCACGTTGGTATTTTAAATTACTCATATTATAAGAACTCCTAACAATTTTTTTTTATGTATTTTTATATTAATTTTAAAAAAAAAAAATAGTGAAAAGCAAATAAATAAATAAAAAAACGTTAATTTTTTAATGTAATATTTGAATTTTCTTCCAATCAAATAATCAATGGATGCACTTGTAATGAAGCTTCCTGTTTGTCTGTGACACGTCACTCTGCCTCCATCACCATTTTCTCTCTCTATATATTCACTGCAATCTGCGATAGATCAGGAAGAAGAAGGAGGACAGCCATTGTACCGGGGAGGCCTATTCCAATCCTCCCAAAAAAAAATAAAATCCGCAACCGCGAATCATCAAAAATCCACTCTGTAATCTTCAGACATCATTAACAATCACAAAAACCAACAACTCTTCCTAAATCTCCCTCTTTTCGCGTCGTCTCTTTCGCCATTATTCACTCCTCTCTCTCTGCATTTGGGTTGTTTGATCTTCTGTGAGACCCAGTTGAATCGTCTTCTTTTGAATTGAGGTAACGCCGTGATCTTTCTGTTAATCTGTTTGAATTTCATTTTTTTTTTGATGAATGTGTGTTGAATTTGGTTTTTGGGGAAATGGGTTTTGATGGGTTTGATTTCTTATTTGTTTTTTTGTTTTATATTGTTAAAATGTTTCGTTTTTAAGTTTTTTTTTTTATTGGTGATTGTGTTAATATTGTTGATCTATGAACTGTTTGATGAAATGCCAATGAGAAGGTTCTTCATTAATTGTTCATGTTTAATAAAACCCTAATCATGCCTATATATACGTATATACGCATATATATTTCATAGGTGATATATATATGTATATGTATATGTTTATGCACATATGTATTTCATAGGTGATTCTGTTAATATTGTTGATCTATGATCTGTTTGATGAAGTGCCAATGAGAAGGTTCTTAATTAATTGTTCATGTCTAATAAAACTCTAATCATGCCTTGATCTCATATACATACAATATACATATACATATACATATATACGTATATTTATATGTATATGCATATGTATATATGTATAGTTTGAAGTTGGAATTTCCTAACATGGTATCAAAGTTAGGTTTGGGAAGTCTGGTTTGTTTGTCTCGATTGTTTGAATGTTTGTTTTGTCTCTTCTGTTGTTTGATTGCATCACGTGCAAGGCGGGGATTGCACGTAAGGTGTGTATATATATATGTATGTATATATACTTATATGAATCTCACGTTGCCTTCTTCAAAAAATCAAAACCTAACCGATTATGAACTTGTAAACCGCAATTTTAAGGCCTCCAAACCTTGTAAAATAGCATATATATATATATATATATATATATATATATATATATATTTTGTAATTATAGATCTTCAATTAAATCAGCATTATACTGCATTATTATCATTGATTTTCTTGATTTTTAATCCATAATAACAGGTAAAAAAAAACAACAACTAGAAAATGGGGATATCGTTTTCATGCCCATTTGCGGATCTTGATGATGTGGACACCCGATTCGAATCCCTGTTGGTTAGATCCATCAGCTTCAATGGAGTTGAGTCTGAGAATTCAAAAATGAAATCGGTAGGTTCTCGAAAGATGATTCTAGAAGGTTCTCTTAGCTTCAAAGGGAGGGAATTAGAGACGACGATCTCGTTTAGATCTTCTTCAACGAATATTGAAAAAGACAATGTTATTGTTCGGTCTTTTAGTCATAATAAGGGAAGAGAAATGAACGATGGGTTGTTGTCGTCGTCTGAAGATTGTTTGTCAGAATCGACAGCGGTTAAGCCATGTTTGGAGGCTGGAAATGAGAGGCATCAGGCTGCTTTGAAGTTACAGAAGACGTATAAAAGCTTTAGAACGAGGAGGCAATTAGCGGATTGTGCTGTTCTGGTGGAGCAACGATGGTTAGTTTTTGATCTCTATTTTTCGTTATTTTTACGATTATTATTACACATTATTTTGGATTTTTTTGGGAACAAAAACGTGTTTACCGAATGCGTTTCTGTATATTAATTCCGAAAAACTTGAGAGCGAGAATAGAAATCAGGGAATAGATGAGAAAGCATTTTTTTAGAGTTGCAGCCAAATAAACCTTTGAAAAACCGGTTTTTATGTTGTGAAAGTTGAGGCTTGAGGTTCAGGATGTGGAACAAAAACGGTTTTAGAGTTTGAAACCAAACAGACTCTTGAGAAAACAGTTTTGTAAGTTGTTTTCTGATGTCAAAGTCGAGTTTCAGGATATGAAATCAGTTTTTTTGGGGTAAACAGACCCTTGAAAAAACAGTTTTTTAAGTTGTTTTCTGCTGAGAAAATCAAGTTTCTGGATATGAAAAAACATTTTTTTAAGAGTTGCAAACCAAACAGACCCTTGAAAAAACATTTTTCAGGGTTGTTTTTCTGCTGTGCAAGTTGAGTTTCTTGAAATTACACTTTTTGGAGTTGCAAACCAAACAGACCCTTAAAAAAATCGATTTTTTTAGGTTGTTTTCTGTTGCGAAAGTCGAGTTTTTGGATGTGGCAAAAAAAAGTTTTTTTTAACAAAAGGACCCTTATTATTTCAGGTGGAAGCTGTTGGATTTTGCTGAATTAAAGAGGAGTTCAATATCGTTTTTCGATATTGAGAAACCAGAAACGGCTGTTTCACGTTGGTCGAGAGCAAGAACAAGAGCGGCTAAGGTCGGGAAAGGCTTATCCAAGGATGAAAAAGCTCGTAAACTTGCATTGCAGCATTGGCTCGAAGCTGTAAGTCTTTCCCTTTTTTGTTTCTGTTCCCATTTTTTTGAGAACAAAAAAAGTAAAATTACAATTATACCCTTGATGATAAAATATTTAATTTATTCTTGTAATATATGAGGATAAAATCGTAAATTATCTATCCCTTCAGATAAATAACAACAAGGAAAATAATTTTCCTTTCACCAAAGATAAAAACAAAAACAAAAATTTGTTTAGTTGTTTTCTTCCCTAATTCTTTGCAAACTGAAACGGTGAACAAAAACAGAAATTTGAGAACAGAAACACCAGACAAACGAAGTCTTAATAACTCCGTGTTTTTTATTTCGTTCTTGTGATTTTTTTAATAGATTGATCCAAGACATCGATACGGCCACAATCTCCAGTTTTACTACGTGGAGTGGCTCCAATGCGAGAGCAGACAACCCTTTTTCTACTGGTAATAACAACTCGTTTTCTTAAGGTAGCGTTTGGTAGCACATAATTGAAGCCTTGATACTAGAATTGAAAATAAACGCATATTACGTGTTTATTTCTAATTTTGATTCTATGAAACCAAACACTGCCTTAAAAGTTGATTTGAAACTAGAAGTGATTCCGAATTATTGATCCTGTTTTTTTAAAGAAACGTTTCTCGTCATGACAGGCTCGACATAGGTGAGGGCAAAGATGTAATTTTGGAGAGATGCACTCGGTCCAAACTCCATCAACAATGCATCAAATATCTTGGCCCGGTTAGTTTCCTTCCATCTGAAAACCTAGAACTAGTATGGGTATTCATGACCGGGCTCGGGCCGGGCTTTGCTATCCAATTTTAGCTGGCGACACCCGGTCCAAAATGAGTGCTGCAGGTTAAGCAAAACTACTGCACTAGCTCTAACCTTTGAAATAACTTTTTGTAGTGTCTGATGGCCCGGCCCAACCCGATATAAAATATATAAGTTCGACCTTCATTTTGAACAGCCCCGGCTCGATATAGAATATCTGAAACTTAAGTCCAACCCTGATCTTGAACAGACCCGGCCCGATATGAAATATCTGAAACCTAAGTTCTGCCATAAATTTGAACAACCCTCAAGTCTAGCTTATTCGATTCATGACTGGGCTCGTGCTGGGCGTCAGAAACCAGTTTCAAGCCCGGCCCTTAGAAAAGTTTTCACTGGTCAGGCGGGACTGGGGGCGAACCTTAAATTCAAACAAGCTTAAAATCTACGACCTGAGCCCGGTCTAGTAGATTTAAATTAAAATTTCAGGGTCGGGCGAACGGATTGGGCAGGCCCGTAAAACCCATGAACGCCCCCCCCCCCCCCCCAAAAGGGTAAATTGCTTTTTACCCCCTCGACTTTGCGTAATTATCGCTTTATCCCCTTTCACTTAAAAAACTACATTTTACCTAAAAAAAAAATTTGGAACGAAGCGGGAAACTAATTTTTTATTTTTTTTACATTTAAATTAACGGAATATGCTTAATTTTGGACATGCAGGTAGAGAGGAAGGGATACGAGGTTGGAGTAGAGGAGGGGAAGCTCATTTATAAAGAGAGCGGGAAGTTTCTAGAAACAAGAGGTGGGCCCGAAGATGCCAAGTGGATCTTCGTGCTCAGTGCTTCTAGAACTCTCTATGTCGGAATGAAAATAAAAGGGCAGTTTCAACATTCCAGCTTCTTGGCCGGCGGAGCGACGCTCTCCGCTGGCAGATTGGTGGTGGAAGACGGCGTTCTTAAGGTACCTTTTCAACTTGGCTTAAAACCGCTATTCACTATTCATCTAACCTACTCGGTACAATGTTTTTTTGAGAAGTCCAATAATTCTGTTAAAAATCCAAATTCACTGCACGTCATAAAATTTACTGTAATTTTTTACATGGATTAATTACAGTTAATTTTGAATTTCTGAAAAAATTACTGTAGGGCGTGAACTGCGTTGGAGAAAATCGATTATTTTGACTGTTTTTTTGGTTAATTTTTGTAGGCTGTTTGGCCTCACAGTGGTCATTATCTCCCCACAGAAGAGAATTTTGAGGCATTCATGTTGTTTCTAAAGGAGCACCATGTTGATCTTAGTACTGTTCAGGTATTATTTCTAAGACCCTGTTTTTTGTTTCTATATTTTTTGTTTTTTGTTCCCAAAAAAGTTGAACGGAAATAGAAATATGAGAACAAAACGAGTCTACCTCTACTCGTGTTTATGCTTCAAGTTTTTTTGGGAACAGAAGCACTAAATTCGCGTTTGTTTAGTAATTTTATTGCCAGATTTTATCTAGTGTTCCTAAAAAATTCGGAATAGAAACGAAAATATGCGAACAAAATCTATTCATGTCATGATCACAAATTTTGAGAATAATTTTTTAAAACAGCACAATTTTAATTTTGCTCCCACATTTTTAGATTTATTTTTTACTTTTCGGCTTATGTTTCCAAGTTTTTCGAGAACAAAAATATTGAATTCACCGGATTTCTTTTTTTGTTCATAAAAAAATGGGAACAGAAACATATTAATGTTTTTATATTGTAGTCAAAAAAGACGTTTTTTTCACTTTGCACCCCTGAAGTTTTGGAGGAATTCTGCTTTAGTCGTCGTTTTTCAATTTGAACAGTTTAAACGTTGAAGTATCCAAATCGTGTCAAGTGAGTCCAAATTGTTAACACCTTTATTGTTTCTGAAGGAAATCACCCATGTGTCAAACACGAATATCATTCACATGGGTGATTTCTGAAAAAAAAAATTTGACGGGTTAACGATTTGGACTCAATTGACACTTTGAAATAAAAATTTGAATTACATTCAATTTTTTTTTTATCAATTTATACATTTGGTTTCTCAAGTTTTACATTTGTTTCAATCCCGCAAAATTTAAAACATTATTAATGATTTTGAATAGAAAATAGACGGTACTTAGTTTTCTAATAGAAATATTTTTATCATTTCATCATTATACTAAATTTAAGATTTTTTTAAAAAAAAATTTCTTAACAACAATTCATCTGAAAAATTAGAGAAAAATCTAAACCAACGCAGAAAATATCGTCGTTAGAATGCTACATGTTGAGAACAACCAATTTTTTGTCCAAAATCGTTAACAACGTTTTTAATTTTGAAAAGTTTTAGGGTCCAAATAGATAATTATCCTATACTTTAGTGCCAAAAATGTAATTTTCATTTTTCTCCCCCATTTTTGCAGAAGAGCCCAAGGGGAGAAGACGAAGTATCCTTCGGTAGAAATGAGAACAGCTTCGGCCTGCGAAACAGCACATCGGAGCCGGATTTCTGCCGATCAAGCAACGAAACCTCCGACGGTAAAACCGGCCCCGCCAAACACTACTGCGACGACGCCGAAAACTACCGGCCGCCGTCATCGAAGTGGTCGAGAGAATTGCGATCGAAGATCACCGCTCTCAAGATCCCCAAACGACCTAACAATTTCCAGATCTCGATCGAAGAAGAAGAAGAAGAAGAAGAAGAATGTCACTCCGACGGCTACGAAACCGGCGACGAGCCGGAGACGGAATTCACCGTCGCGAAGCGAAACCTATTCGACGAGGAAGAGGAAGAAGAAGAGGAGGAGTCGATTCCGAAGGAGAAAATCGTGCAGAGAATAAATTCGCATAAAGGAATGAAGTCTTACCAGTTGGCGCAGCAATTATCCTGCAAATGGACCACCGGCGCCGGACCGAGGATCGGCTGTTTGAGGGATTATCCGTCGGAGCTCCAATGCCGGGCACTGGAGGAGGCGAATTTGTCGCCGAGAGGATTCGCTTCTTCTCCCCGGAAAACAACACTCCGGCCAAGTCCGAGGGGGCTAACGCCGACGGGATTGTGTAGAGAAACAATTTCAGGTAGAAGGCCACTTGCCGGAGAGAAACAAGTAATTTTGTACCAAACAAACACGCCTTAAACCCAATTTGTTTAGGTGAAATTCAACTATTTTTTTGTAAAACAAGTTACCTTTAACCAATTTCTTTAAGTAGAATTCAACTATTTTTGTTTAAAAAACAAGTTGAAATTCAATTATTTTGTTGTTTTAATAAAATCCATTTAGCTATAGTCCATTTCCCATTGTTTACACCCTCTTAACTTTGCATATACAAAGATTCTTCCAATGTAGAGAGACAGAGAGAGGAGAGAGAGTAAGAAAGCATTTGTTAATGTTTCTGTTTTTTTGTTTCTACTTCCTAAAAAGGATGAAAATTATGTTTCCGTTCTCAATAGTTCTGAGAAAAAGAAAGTGTTTGATATCGAAAATTGTTCTTAAATTGTTTTTGTTGGTGTCGAAAAATAATTAATACGAGCAGTTGGCCCTATAAGATTCTAGATGAAGATTTTCTTTGATGAGTTGATGGTCTTGAGTGAGATAACCTCTATCAAGTGAACGGTCAAATTCTTGAGGTCCGAGTTTGTACTTTGCACAAAAAACTGTTGAGGCGTGCCTGAACTCCTTCCTCGAGACTAAGAGCTCGGGAGAAAAAGAGAGCACGATATTGATTAAGCGACATTTCTCATCATTCCTTGCAACATTTACTACCCGTTATTTATAGGGGAGAGATCGGATTAATTTCAAAAAATTGGGGCCTCAAGCGCGGTCGATTAGCATAATCTGGTGCATAGCCAATTGAGGGGTGTATCATGATTTAAGCAACTTGGCCTTTTATTTCAGGGCACCAAAAGGAGCCATAAGCTGGCCCAAATGATCAAGAGACAGAGCTCAGCCCCACAAAAGTGCAGGGGCCTACTTGGTGGCTCGGGGTTCGTCTGTTGTAGGCTGGGTAGTGGCCAAACCAGATAGAATGACAGGCAAAGGTTTGTAATATGGAAGGTGGATGGAGTGAAGAGGGTCAACTGGTTGGTATTGTCACCCTGTACGGTGGTCGTTGGGTGGTATTCTCAATTTTTTTAGAATATTTGGAAATAGAACATGCTAACCAAACATGTTTCTTTTCTTAAATTTCAAAATTCTAAAAACATAAATAAGAATTTGAGAACAGAAACCCGAAGCCTAATCTTTTTTTCATTACCAAACTTGTTACAGACAAACCCTTTATAAATACAAGCCTCCTGTCTGAAAAAACCTCTCTCTCTCTCTACGAGCCAAATACGAACACAGATTTTCTTAGATGTTAATTGAAATTAGACAAAAGGAAATATGATGTACTCTGCATAAAAGAGATTCCATACAAACCGGTAGAAAGCCGAGATTGCATCCTGCAAAAAAAACGGGATTTTGAAATTTACTCGTCATTAAGATCACTAAAAAAATCTATCAGGGTGCGTTAATCTGGATGAAGAATAAATTTGATTAACAAAAACGGATTTTCTTGAAGTTTTCTTGAGCAAATCCCTTTTCTAGATCAAATTTTGACTTCAAATGCCTCACCCAAACGTGTAGAAACCCATTGGGTCTAACTCACTCTCAAAAGACACTTTGAAAGAGGAGAATTTCCCTAATCTTTATATATAGCTTAGAATCAGTAACACAAGCGATGTGCAAGGTGAACTTTTCATCTGATGTTGGGCGTGAGGAGGCATGCTGAATCCCACCATGATGTTGGGTTTTTTCTCCGATATCTGTTTACAATGTTTTATCAAAGCCCAACCTGTGCGTCAGGGGGCGTATTGAATCCCACATCGCTTGTTTTACCTGATCTAAAATTATATATAAAGTGTAGGGTAATCCTCCTCTAAAGTTTCTTAAATTACCTTAGTATAATTTGCTCTTTCCAGTATCCAAGCCTGTCAAATTGCGAAATTTCAATTATTATTATTATTATTTTTTAAAAAAAAAAAAAAGACGATATGAACGGTTAAAAAAAGAATCGAGTTAATAATCATAAAAACCGACCTGGAAGATTAAAGTCGACGCCAAGATTGTATGTACAGGTACCATCAAGCTGCATCTGAAAGCCTGCAAAGAGCCAAATTATACCAGTAAGGTGTTATTAGAAAATGGGTTAGGGTCTGTTTGGCTGTTTGAAAACAGATCCTTGAAAACAGGGGAAATTTTGTCTGGAAAAGAGATGCATTTCACCTGTGGCATGTAAATAGCTGCAAGCACAGAGCCAATATAATTCAACAACAAGATCCCAGTGCCAAGGAATGCTATGTTTCTAACACCAAGCTTTGTTGCCAAGGTAGATATCTGAAACCTAAAAAAAAAAAGCACATATAACGCTCCCTGATTTATGTTCTTGCTTCTAAGTAAGGTACAGAAATGTGTTCGGTAAACATGTTTCTGTTCCCAAATATTCTCAAAATTTTGGGAGTAATTCCAGAATTCCTTAAAAATTTGAGAAACAAAAAAATATTGATTCTCGTAAAACTATTCCTAATCTATTTCATAAGGGTAAATGCTGAGAACCACCACCACGTCGGCCACCACCATCTCGATCCACAATCAATATCGCACATTTTTATCTTCATCTCTCATCTCCTCTATCTCTCTATCATATATATATAAAGAATTCAAATTTAGTTGCAACAAAACCTATTTTTCTGTTTTTATTATGAGAAATTATAAAATATTCTAAGATAATTATCGTTACCAAACGCAATTCGGTTATTAAAATATTCGAAAACGGAAACAAAATTCTCATCCCATTTTACTCGGAATAGAAACGGAATATCAGAAACGTCAATCAAAACCACCTCAGTTGCCCATTTTTTCTCTTCAGAAGTTGAATTCTACTTCATGAAGGCAAAGAAGAAAAGAACAATTAGTAAAAACAATGACAATTTAAGAAAACCACCTCAGTTGCCCATTTTTTCTCTTCAGAAGTTGAATTCTACTTCATGAAGGCAAAGAAGAAAAGAACAATTAGTAAAAACAATGACAATTTAAGAAGTTTGTAACGAAACTTACTTTCGATCACCTTCAACGTCCGGTAGATCCTTAGTTATAGCAATTACCAGAGCAAACAAAGTCACAAAGGTTGTGATGAAGGCCACCGGTGAACTGCAAATAAAAGAAATCAATCGAGACATGAAAATCGACCCACCTGAAAAAATACACTAGATGTTTCAGATTGTACAAATTGAAACCATTATAGGACTTATCCCACTAGGTTGTCGTAAGCTATAAGGGACAAAAGAAAGACTTAGGTAGCGTTTGGTTTCATAGAATTGGAGCTTCAGAATTCAAATTAGACATGAACGTGTAGGGGGTCTTAGGCCTCTCTTAACCCTAAAACTAGCTCATAAGGTCAAATTTTCCCTTACACTTATAACTTGACTACCGGTGCCTTCTACATCTGATGTGAAATAAACCCAACAACCTCTCCCTTACACATCGGACCTTTGGTCGGCTAACCCTCAAACAGTCTCTCCCTTTGTGGTTATTAGACCAGAGTTGTTGCAACCTGGGCTCTAATACCAGTGTAGGGTGGTCTTGGACTGTTGGGTCTCTCTCAATCCCAAAAACTATCTCGTGAGGTTGGGCATGGGCTTCAATTCTGTACTGCTGAATGCTACCTTAGTAATATTTCTCAGTTTAGGAGTCATCGGTCTACCACAAGAAACAATACAATACAAGCTTTAACACGGTATTAACTGACCTCCATTCAAATGGTAGTCCAAGAGCCGCTCTTGTAGCGTAATATACACCAAAATTAAGAAGAAAGCCTCGCACCTGAAATGTTGAGATACAATTTCTATACAATTTGGAATAAAAATTCATTCCATGTATGGTTTCTTAATATTGGAGATAATTATAAAAGCATGTTACATAAAAAAAAAAAAAAAAAAAAAACCTCTTAGTGCGTTGGGCTGAGGGATTTGAAACAGGATATCCTTTTTTTTTTTTTTTTTTCTTTTTTACGGGGCCTCTATGCACATGGTTGAATTGAAGGAGGAATTTTGATCCGGATAAGCGATTTGTAATTAAAGATTTTTCTTGAGAAAATCTCCCATTCCAAAATCAAATTGCTTCTTAAAATACCTCACCCAAACACACCTCATTTTGCAAAAGAGGAAAATATGGCATACCGTGGCTATGATAAGAAATGCAATGACAGGAAATCGCTTCATTCTGAACGGGGGAACAGAATATATGGTTCCAAGAAACAGACCAAGACAGTAAAGCGAAGAAATGAAAGGACCAAAATTCATTCCGACAGTCACAAGGCCGACAACTGCAAATGATAACACCAGAAACCAAGCAGATTGAACCGAAAGATCTCCAGCAGCTATAGGTAAATAAGGTTTGTTTACCCTGGAATTGAAACAAAAATTTCTATTCTTAACTAGAAAGGAGAAAAAAAGGCAGTGTAAATGTACTTGTAAAGTAAGAAATCTGCATTTGTTAGGGTGTGTTTGGGCGAAGGATTTTGAGAGAGTATTAGATTTTGACAAGGGATTCTTGAAATTTATCTGTTGAAATTTCTTGTTTGGCTACTTCAGAAAGGAATTTATAAAATTCCTTGGAATTTTGAAATGGGATTTAAGATGGAGGTAAAATGACATCTCAAAATGCCTCCTAAAGAGTTTTTTTTTTTTTGGTAATTGTTTCCGAATGAGGTATACCTTTCCATCTCGAAGAGAAATTACATTAATAAATTTCGATTTAAAAAACAAACAAACCAAAGAACGAATTTGCAAATGATGAAATTTTTTAAATCTCATCATTTCTACATTCCATGAATTTATCAAATTCCTTACCCGAACATACTCTTACTGTTGCTTACTTGTCAATTCCGATGTCATAGATCTGATTGATGCCAACTATATAACCGTTTCCGCATATTAGAGCAAGAAGACCAGAAAACGCCTTGAACAACAGTGACCACCTTATCAGATTTGGGTTCTCAATTAAAGCTCTTGTCACTAAAGAGCTGCCAAGAAAAAAAAATTAAAAAATTGAATCAAGTTATTTCTACTCTCTCTGAAAAGTTAAGCTAAGCTTGCTATAGAACGTAAAGGGTACTTATTACATAGTCCTCAATTTTTGGTTTCTATAGTTTTTTAGTAAACTTTAATTATGATACCAAATACAAATCCAATATTCAGTTGAATGAATTCGATAGATTCAAGTTGATATTAACTGAAGGACTAAAAAATTAATCGAATCACGAAAAATAAAGAGGGAAAAAAATTATAAGTTCTTACATAGATCCTAAGGCTGTTCCACGTATGGTGTGAGGCCGTAAGAATCTCCAAATTGCATCTTTGAAATCTGAAGCTTTATTGAACACGGAATCAGAACCAGCAGCAGCACCAATTCGAGTGCATGCCTGGAAGTATTGATTTTCATGTAAAAATTAAATATTTGAATATCAAAAGAATAGCAGAAAAGCAATATTCCCTAGTATTAATCTATCTAAATTGAATATCATTCAAAGTAATTAAGGATTTTATTCATGGATTTTTATACTTTAAAGAGAACATTAAATGTTTGAATATAGAAAGAGAGATCATTCATTCCTTTTTGCCGAATGAAGATCAAAATTCATTCCTGGAATCGCGGTTTGAAATTATAAAATCAATTGATTGAAGCATTCAATCAATCAAACCGCAAGATTGAGGTCTCCAAATCAAACTCCAAACAATTACAAAAACTAATCATCCTTCCCGTCAGCATAATGTAAGGTGTTAATCAACACTTGACGTTGTAAAAAACAATGTCAACCAGGTAAAATGATGATTAATTATACAGAAAATCAGACTCCACTGACGAGCAAATTGAGCTCGAGCTCGAGAGAAGAGCTGAGACAACAAATCGACCAAAACACAAAATGACATGAAATTAAGAACCAAGACGCAGTAATTCGAGCTTACCGATATGGAAATTGGCCTGTGTCTTCTGTTTAGAGCTGTTCTTGAAAGTCTACTATGAATGTACAATCCGGTTGAAGACGACAAGTCGATCGAACATTTGGCCACCAACTCAGTGAAATTTAAGCGCAAATTTCCACCGCGAGAAGGAGCGCCATAGTGAGAAGATATAGCCGAAATTCGAGTGGATGAAGGAGAAGAGAGAGAGAGCGCCATTCAGCGCAGAGAAGGAGAGAGAGAGAGAGAGAGAGAGAGAGAGATGAGCTTCTCGTGCCGCAAATCCTGTTTGACGTTCACTTTATTTTTACACTTTACACCCCCATAAGTTTTTTTTTTTTTAAGAAAATTCTCCTAAAAGTCTCGTCCCATAAAAATACCACTTTATAAAGTTCTATAACAATAATTTTTTTACACATGAGATGGTACTTAAAAAATTATTTTTTCAATCTTGAGACCTCTAAAAAAGTCTCCCTCTTTTTAAAGGTGTTTCGGCAGCTCTATATTCAATACACACGCATGCACCCTGCAACTTTACTAAACAAAAATATCTGTTATATGTATCTAACTTGTGCGAAAATATTTGTTAGATGTAACAATATTAAACTATTTTATCATTAGAACCCAATATATATATATTGTTTCATCATTTTTTGGTGAATAATTCAAACTTAAATCCGAGAGATATATAAAGTTACAATTTTTTCTGTATAAAAATAGTTACGTGTAACTAATATTGTTATATGTAACAAAAAATATTTTTTTACACTAATATAATAAATAGTAGTTGCGTATTAGCTATATATAATTAATATTCACTGGAGTACAGATTCACTCGTCAAGTCCTCTTCACGCTCTGCATACAATGCGTGAGAATGTGTGGGATTAATGCAAAATTAAAAATCAAATTAAGGGACTAATTCTAAACTTATATTTTAAATAAGACAAATAATACAATGCATGAGTATGCGCGAAATTAATACAGAATTACACTCATTATTTAGGACTAATAGAATGCATGAACACGAGCGGGACTAATACAGAATCAAAAACTAAATTAAGGGGCTAATTATAAATTTATGTTTTCAATATTACATCCGTTATTTAAGACTAATGACTAATTATCATTTTTTTAATCTTCTATTAGTTTCGACTTTTTCCTAGATACTGATATAGCTGGTTATAATTTTTTCTGTATAAAAATAATTACATATAATTAATATTGTTATATGTTACAAAAATTACTTTTTGTGTATAAAAATAGTTACATCCCATCCCATAAAAACACACTTTATATAGTCTTCTAACAGTGATTTTTTTATATATGAGATGGTCCTTATAAAGTTATTTTTTGAATTTTGAGATTTCTCAAAAAATTTCCCTAAAACAAATAGTAGTCACATATTAGTTATATATAACTAATATTCACTGTAGTATGGAATCACTCGTCAAATCCTCTTTACGCTCCACATATAATGCGTGAGCACGCGCGGGATTAATACAAAATTAAAAACCAAACTAAGGGACTAATTCTAAACTTATATATTTAAATAGGACAAATAATAAAATGCGTGAGCACACGTGAGATTAATACAGAATTACACCCGTTATTTAGGACTAATACAATGCGTGAGCACACACGGGATTAATACAGAATCAAAAACCAAATTAGGAGACTAATTATAAACTTATGTTTTAAATAGGACAAATAATAAATTACGCTCGTTATTTAGAACTAATTATTAATTATCCTTTGTTTTTAATCTTCTATTAGCTTCTGCTTTTTCCTAGATATTGATACATATGGTTATAGTTTTTTCTGTATAAAAATGTTACATTTAACTAATATTATTACATGTCACAAAAATTATTTTTTCTATATAAAATAGTTATGTGTAACTAATATTGTTACGTGTAACAAAAATTATATTTTTACACCAATATAAAAAATAGCAGTCACGTATTAGTTAAATATAACTAATATTCATTGTAGTACGGAATTATTCGTTAAGCCCTCTTTACGCTCCATATACAATGCGCGAGCACGCGCAAAATTAATACATAATTAAAAATCAAATTAAGGGACTAATACATAATTACATCCGTTATTTAGGACTAATACAATGCTTGAGCATGCGTTGGACTAATATAGAATAAAAAACTAAATTAAGGGACTAAGATGACGACAGACAATGGCGGATGGACAGACGAAGACGACGAACACGGTTGAAGTCGAAGACGATGCAGGCGATGGTTGGATGATGAGAGGAGGAGTTGGGCGGAGGAGGACGATGAACTGGAGATGAGCAGAAGACGATCGTTGAAGAAGAAGAAAAAAAGAGAAAAAAGTGGAATGAGAATGATAGGAAACAATTTTTTTTTTGTTTCTCATTTTTATACATAAAAGTGGGCACAATTCTCGTTTGGGAATAGAATGAGAACGGAAACAAAATTTACTAAACATTATTCTTAAACAGAAATCCCAAAAATCTGAAAATGGGATTAAATTTTTTGGGGATGGGAACGGTTACCAAACGGGCCTAATTACCCCTTTTTTTTAATCTTCTATTTGCCTCCCGAATTTTTAAAAATAAAAAATTAATTAAATACGACCCCTTCTCCTTATATATATATATAAGAGAAATGCAGAGAAACCCTAGGGCTAGAAGAAGGCGGCTGATCCAGAGCGAGAGCGAGCGAGAGAGCAAGAGCTAGGGCTAGAGAGAGGTACGCTCAACAACTATTCTTTCAATTTGTTTCTGTAATTGTTTCTTCTGTATGAAATCTCATGATTTTGTTGTTCATAGACGTATTCAAGTAGAGATTTGTGGAAGTTATTTATCGATTTGTCTTCCGTTACTGGCTAAATCAGTTCTCATCTGGTTGATTTGCTTCTGATTGGCAGGTTAATCGGTTGAATAGCCATGGAAGCTGCTGCGATTGTTGCCGAGAATCCGAACCAAGACAAGGTTCACACTGGTGTTTTGCTCTTTAATAGATGGAGCTACGATGAAGTTCAGGTAATCTTCCCCTATATTTATTGGAGAAATCGACTTCCGTTTCGGTATTTCCGATTGCTGTTTTCTGTAGATCTACAAAATTGCTTGAACAAGAGTATGGAATTATTTCTTGAAACAACGATACTCGGATGTAACTGTGACGTTTAATTTAGTTTTATGCTTCATACATTGTTGATAATGGAGTTTCTTTTTTTGATGCGATGCTCATCATTCTCTCGTATAATTGTATTTCCATAGAATAGTGAATTTCAGAACCATGAAGCTGAAGCATTTATCTTTCTAATTACAATTTGTTTACGAAAGTAAGCTGAACAATAAACCTTACAGTTGTGTATCGTCTAGTACTGGTCATAACATATTATATCTACAAATGTATGAACGTTTATCATTCAATCATGTTTCTGATTTTGGTCATTCATCATTTTTGAATATATTTTCTTGCTTTTTGCTTTTGCAACCAATCTTAAGTTGTCTACCCTTTTTCGCAGCATGTTTTTTGTGATGTGGTAGTGAAGTGAGTTATAATGTTGGTATATATTTTGCCCATGATACTTCTAAGGTAGTGTTTGGTTTCATGGAATTGGAGCTTCAAAATTGGAATTAGAAATGTATGCATATAAAAATCTTAATATTTACATGCATTCATTTCAATTCCAATTCCAATTCTATGCAGCCAAACACTACCTAATTGTCATGACCTCTCTCTTTCCATGGATATTTCCAATTCGAAACAATTTTGTTTGCTGCAACCTGAGGTAGTGTTTGGTAGCACTACCTCATATTTTTACATGCATTACTCTGAGGCTCCAATTCCATTAAACCAAAAGCTGCCTCATAGTTTTCAATAGCCACTACTAATGAAGGTGGTATATGCTTGAACAAATTTATGGTTTTTGTATTAAACAGGTTGGTGACATTTCCGTTGAGGATTACATCACCGCAACTTCCGCCAAGCATCCCACATATATGCCTCACACGGCTGGAAGGTACCAAGCCAAACGTTTCAGGAAGGCACAATGCCCCATTGTCGAGAGGCTTACCAATTCCCTTATGATGCACGGGCGCAACAATGGAAAGAAGCTGATGGCGGTCCGCATTATTAAGCATGCTATGGAAATCATCCACCTGTTGACTGACCTGAACCCAATTCAAGTCATTGTTGATGCTGTCATTAACAGGTTTATATCTCGTCCATTGCTGGTTAATCAGATATTTGGTCGAAGTGATAATTAATTCTCGGGTAATTAATGTTCGGGATTTCAGCTAATTATTCCAATGAAGTAGTAGACAAGTAAGACACAAATTATTCTAGTATAACTATTATTATCTATAAAAAATTTTGCAAATAGATTTTGAGGGTGTTAGTCGGTCTCGAAATGTGGTTGTTGGATTTACCCCTCTGTACTTTAGTCTTGTTTCATTTTAATCCATCTACTTTAAAATCCTACGCTTTACCCTCGTAAACTATGGACTAAAAGGATAAACTTACATGTTATTCAGAAAAAATATAAAATGACTCAATTGTGTTTTATTTAAATTCAATATTTAATGGTAATAGAAGGTAAATAATAATATTCTCTCTCTCTAGTTCTCTTTCACTCTCTAGTTTTCTTCTCTTTTTTTATTAAAGACAAAATAAAATAAAAATTAGGATGAAGGGTAGTTTTGTGCATTTCATGCAAAATTTAGATGGGATGATTTTTGTATAATTTTAAGATACGAATTGCTAGATAAAAAACCTTATCCCTATGTTTGGTTGCGCGAAATTGAAACAATAGAAATGGAATCAGAAATAAACGCATATAAAAACATGAAGATTACGAGCATTCATTTTTTATTCCAATTCCAAGGCTCTTCAATTTTCTGTGACAAAATGCAATCTCTATGTCTTGAAATTAAGCATTATTTTTGTTTATTTGAAATTAGTGGACCAAGAGAAGATGCGACTAGAATTGGTTCAGCTGGAGTCGTGAGACGTCAGGCAGTTGATATTTCACCGCTGAGACGTGTCAACCAGGCGATATATCTTCTCACAACTGGTGCTCGTGAGAGCGCTTTCAGGAACATCAAAACCATTGCTGAATGTCTTGCTGATGAGCTCATTAATGCCGCGAAAGGTTCTTCCAACAGGTAAACAGGAGTTCCTAATGCTTTTTTTACCCTAATAGTAGGGCTGGTCATGGGTCGGACTCTGGCCAATAAATTACGAAAAATTATTAGGCCCGAGTTCAGGTTAGGGCTATCATCAGGCCCTATTTTGCTGCCCAAGCATGCGCATTGTCAAATGTCTCAAACCCAAGTTTGGCCCTTGGGCCAGCCCAGACTTGTGATTATTTTTTTTTAATTATTATTTAAGAAATAATCACTAAAACAACAAATAAAAAATGCATTCATCCATAGTACTTATCAATATTAATTATAGTTAAGACTGAGAAGGAATCCAATGAAAGTGAAAAACAAGGGTTAATTTCTTATATATATATAGGGTTAATTTCTTATATATATATATATAATAAATGGCTGGGTCAGGCTAGTCCCCCCCCCCCCCCCCCCCCCCATATATATATATGGCTGTGCCGGGCCGGGTTAGCCCTAAACATCGATGATCATTCCCTTAGCCCGCCATCTAAAAATGAACAGGTCTAAATCATGGGGCTCCAATCTTGCCCATGGGCTTAAGGGCTGGGCAGGTTGAGCGGACCTCTGGGCCCATGACCACTCCTACCTAAAAGCTTTGCTTATTTTGATATTTGTTAAATGTTTATCTCTGTTTTGCGTGTATGCAGCTATGCCATTAAGAAGAAAGATGAGATTGAGAGGGTTGCAAAGGCTAACCGTTGAAGAGGAACTTCTTCTATATTTATCAAGTTTTGTTTTTATGCTCTTATTTATTAGTTACAGACAAATGTGGTGGTTGGTCTATTTTTCGTTCTTGATGCATTATTAAGATCCCTGTTTTGGTTCCTTTTGCAAGGGACTGTTTTTGTTTGTTTAAATTTCATGAGCATTGAACCTTAATGAAGTTGCCTTTATTTTCTTCTTCCCCCTTTTGAGAGTATGTTATTGTTGGTGTGTTTGTGTTCATTTTTGTTTCTGTTTCCCGAAATATTGGAACAGAAATTAGTTTGTTCCATGCCTACAAATTTACTTAAAAAAATAGGATAATTGGTGATTAGTCTTAAATAGTGGGTGTAATCTATTATTAGTTCTATTTAAAACGTAAGTTTTGATTTAGTCTTTTAAATAGATTTTTACTTGCGTATTAGTCTTGTGTGTAGGCAAGTTTGTTTAATATTATTTACATATTATAAATTATATATAATTATGTTACATTTAAGAAATATTTTATACACTAGATTGATACATGTAATTGCAAGAGTGTAGTGTGTATTGTGTTTTTCTTTTTTTTTTTTTAATGCGTAGGATTATCACACAAATTGTAATTGCATATAATTTTTTTTTTTAAATTGAGGGTAAAATAAGGTACTTAGGCACACTAAAAAAATCTGAGAGCGTAACTTATTGGTCCCTAAAATATGTGATGTGTAAGTGAACCTTGACATTTACTAGATTATACATTCTCTTAAAAATTTGAATGATTTTAGATTAAAAATAATTCGTGTAATTATACATTCTCTTAAAAATTTGAATGATTTTAGATTAAAAATAATTCGTGTAAAACGTGGTTTTTTTTAATGAGAAAATTTTTGACATTTTTTTTGTTTTATTAAATTTAAGATATTTTCTCCTATTAACAATTTAGTTTTTTCTCTCATTTTTTTGTAAGAATCGTTATTGGAAAAATATATATAAAAAATAATATGGGTTTCGTAATATGATAGAATGATAAAAATATCACTATTAAAAAAGTACGTGAGTAAAATTAATTTTTTATTTAAAATTATTAAAAATATTTTAATTTTACGAGATTAAAATAAATATAAAATTTGAGAAATTAAATATGTAATTAGAGAGATTGATACCCACTCCATTCTTTTAGGGACCAAACATATATATTCCATCTTCTATCGTTTGTTTTTTTAAAAATTTACTTATTATTTGAAATTAAATATGATATTAATTATAAATTTTAAATCCATTTGACATTATCTCACGATAATAAGAATAAAAAACATATCTGAACCAATAATGTGTGGTTAAAGTGGTAAAATCTGCTTGAATTAAAGTAATTGACAGATCTCTGCAATGTTAGAAATACGAGTATGCAGAAAAACACTTGTTGAGAGAGACAGATACGCATCCCGAACAAGATTAGTTTTACACTCTGTGTGAGTGTGAGAACCAAAAACATATCTGAACGAACAAAATGTGGCTCAAGTGGTAATATCCGCTTAAGTTAAAATAATTGAGAGATCTCTGCAAGATCAAGAATACAAGCCTGTAGAAAAATACTTGTTGAAACAGACAAACACGTGACCTGAACAAAATTAGTTTTACACTGGGTATGAGGACGAATGGTATACCCAAAAAAAAAAAAAAAACATATCTGAACAACAGAAAAATATAAGGTCAAAAACAAGAGAACAAGAAAGCCCATTAAGATGATAAAAGGTTTAAACCAAGAAAAGCCAAATCATTTAACAAGAAGGATTCACACAAGAAGCACTAGCATTATTCTGCTTAAGTTTTAATTTTGAAAACAAAACACAAAAAAAAACCCAATTACAGAACTAGAGAAATAAAATAAAATAAAAATGAGAAAACATCAAAAGAAAAAGCCAGAAAAGAAAAGAATACTAGAACACAAAGGACAACCAGACATGACAAAGATGATTTTACTTTACATTTCTTTAGTATTCGTCACCTTCCTCTTCGTCATCGACTCCTTCAGCTCCGACCTCCTCGTAGTCTTTTTCAAGGGCGGCAAGATCTTCCCGAGCTTCAGAAAACTCCCCTTCCTCCATGCCCTCGCCCACGTACCAGTGCACGAACGCTCTCTTGGCGTACATGAGGTCAAATTTATGGTCAATTCGGGAGAAAACTTCGGCTACAGCCGTGTTGTTGCTGATCATGCAGACAGCACGTTGTACCTTGGCGAGATCACCTCCTGGAACGACTGTGGGCGGTTGGTAGTTGATACCGCATTTGAAACCTGTAGGGCACCTGAAAGTATATGTACAGCATATGTAAATCACTATTTATCGTAACTAGTTTAAATGCATTAATTATGAAAAGACATTTTGTTGTGTTTGTGTATTTAAGCCCCGTTTGGTTACTGTTTTTGTTCCCTAATTCCTGTTCCCGCTTCTAAAATTTCAGGATTAATGTACAGAAATAGTTTGGTAAACACATTTCTATTCCAAAATTTTAGAAGAAATTTGGGACAATTTATTGAATTCCTTCGGAATCTAACAAACAAAACAATATTGATTTCTATTCACTCCCACAAAATTATTCCCACTACCATCCCGCCAGCCACCATCTAAAGAAAAAAAATAAAAAAATAAAAACAAATGTTGCAACCCAACATGTTTCTAGTTTCTGTTCTCGTAAATTAAAAGAAACAATTTCAGAAAAATGGTCATTACCAAACATGTTTCTATTTCTGAAAATACTCCATAACGGAAGCAGAATTCCCTTCCCATCCCATCCCGCCCAATTTATTGGAAGTAGAAACAGAAGAACAAAAACACTAACCAAATGCCACCTTAATTTCTCAACAAAATCTAAATCAACGGTTAAAAATGTCACCAACCAACTACCGGTCGAAAATATCTCACAATTTTCAAAAAAAGGATTTTCAAAAACAAAACCAAACAAGTCCCTAAACAAAAACAACCACCAATAACAGGAAAGATGAAACACCAACCAGTCAACGAACTGAACAGTCCGTTTCGTCTTGATGGTGGCAACAGCAGCGTTGACATCCTTGGGCACCACATCTCCACGGTACATCAAACAGCAGGCCATGTACTTCCCGTGCCTAGGATCACACTTTGCCATCATACTTGACGGCTCAAAAACAGCGTTTGTGATCTCAGGAACAGATATCTGCTCATGGTAGGCTTTGGCAGAGGAGATGACAGGGGCATAAGAGGAAAGCATGAAATGGATACGGGGATAAGGGACGAGGTTGGTTTGGAACTCGGTGATGTCCACGTTAATGGCTCCATCAAACCTCAACGAAGTGGTCAAAGAGGAGATGATTTGTGATATTAAGCGGTTCAGGTTGGTGTATGATGGCCTTTCGATGTCTAGGGCTCTCCTGCATATATCATAGATGGCTTCGTTGTCCAAAAGCACAACTACGTCGGTGTGTTCCAGGAGCGAGTGGGTGGATAAGACACTGTTGTAAGGCTCCACAACGGCAGTCGAAACCTGCAGTCAAAGACAAAATCTTATCATACAAAAAACCAGTATACATCTCGAGCACAAAAGCACAAATTTTAATTCAATACATTAATGTTGAATATGTTAAGACATAATTCAAATTCAAATATATTAATCATCAAAAGACACTTTGTTGAGAGTTTGTTATTTAGATGGCGTTTGGTTAGTGTTTCTGTTTTTCCTTCCAATAAACTAGGATGGGATGGAAATTATGTTTCTGTTCTGGAGTATGTTCTGGAGTATCTAGGTACGGTGGGACCAGAAGGGGTATACATTGCTGAAGATAAAGCATTAGTTTGAAACAGGATCCTTCCATATGTTATAGTAGAGTTAGAAGTTTCCTAAGTCTTTCTCTGACAGAGTGTCATTATTAGAAAGGAATAGATTACCTGAGGAGAGGGGAAGATAGTAAAGCCAAGTTTTGACTTTTTCCCGTAATCTACAGACAATCGCTCCAGAAGTAGAGACCCTAAACCGGAACCGGTGCCCCCACCAACAGCATTAAACACCAAAAACCCTTGCAAGCCAGTGCAATTGTCTGCCAGCTTTCTGATGCGATCAAGGCATAGATCGATGATATCTTTACCCACTACAGAAAATAACAGGAAAACGATATTTAAACCAATGCAAGAAATGTAAATACAGTTAATTTGAAAGTCATGATTAATTGGTACCAGTATAGTGTCCTCTGGCAAAGTTATTTGCAGCATCCTCCTTCCCAGAAATTAGTTGTTCGGGATGAAAGAGCTGTCTGTATGTCCCTGTCCTTACTTCATCAACAACAGTCGGTTCCAAATCAACAAATATGGCCCTAGGGACATGCTTCCCGGCACTAGTTTCACTGAAGAATGTATTAAAAGAATCGTTTGCCATGCCAATTGAGGTGTCGCTGCAAGAATGGTAAACATTGCTTAGTAAAAAGAGAAGAGGATTAGAAGATGAAGAAACCAATGCTTGATCTACCCATCTCAACAAAGAGGTGATTAAATTTGTTAATTGCAAAACAAAGAAATCCTAATTCCTCCATGGCTATTTGTTTGTTTAAAGTACATATACAAATGTATATTCTACAAGAAAGTCAAATGGAAGCATATCATTCAAAGAAGTCTTCATTCATAAGCATAGAATACATGCTTAAAAAGATTGTGTTCTACAACAGCCATGAGTGCGATCACAGCCTTGTGTACTTTTATCACAATACGTCGAATTGTTGGGGATAAAATGTAAGAAATAACAATTCACTTTTCCCATTATTATCATTCCATGTATTCATTAACTGTATGATTGTATCTAAGATGAGGAACCATTGAAGAGGTATACATGTGAGCAGATGAATCCATGACATGAATACTCCATCAATCTGTACAAAGTGTGTAACTCAATTCTTGTGTACATATATATAGAAACTGGAATCGTGGAAGGAATTGGACAAATCGCAAGACAAAAAAATGAAGAATCAGGAGTCTATGATCTGGATCTGGGGTTTCAAAAGCCACCACTAGATCAGGAAACGATAAGTTTGCTTCAATTCAACCATAACCGGCATGCACGATAGAAAACATTGCTAAAATATGGAGATATACGTAAACAACGATGCTCAAAAACAGGAAACAGCATCTGAATTCAAACACAACCATTTGAAAACAACGAGTATAAGCAATTTCAAAACCGATCGAATGTCAAAAACACATCGAGACAAAAATTGAAACGAAATCCTACAACAACGAACCGATCCTGTATCTACCTATAACAGGCATGCACGACGGAAATAATTGCTAAAATATGGGGATTTACGTAAAAAACGAAGCTCAAAAACAGGAAACAGCATCGGAATCCAAACACAACTAATTGAAAACAACGAGTATAAGCAATTTCAAAGCGGATCGAATAGTCAAACACACATCGAGAAAAAAAAAATTGAAACGAAATCCTACAACAATGAACCGATCCTGTATAAACCTAAATAAATCAACACATATAAACATCATCGAAACAATTTAAACCGATACATATATTGAGAGAGAGAGAGAGAGAGCGAGAGATACCTAGGCATCATTCCGTCAGGTTGAATGCCATGCTCGAGGCAGTAAAGCTCCCAACAAGCATTACCGACCTGAATTCCGGCTTGACCGATGTGTACGCTGATGATCTCTCTCATCTTTCTCTCTCCTCTCTCTCTCTCTGTGCCTCAGATTTGATTCTCGAACCCCTCTCCGTATTATGAATTACCGAGAGGATGTTCCTAGAGAGAGAGAGAAGGGGGGAGAGAGAAGTTGGTTTTATACTGTGTTGTGTATTTGGCCTTCGGGTTTAATCAAGTATTTTTTTATTTTTTTTTACGTAATTACAATTATTACAATTTATATTTTAATCTCACAATTATATATATCTAACATAAATATTTGTTAGATATAACAAATATTATATAAGCGTAAGCATATATATGACTAACACACAAGTAAAAATAAATTTAAGAGACTAAATCAAAATTTATATTTTAAATGAAACTAACAATATATTACACCCGTACAAGTAATTAATATTACATTGGTGTGAGCACATGCAAGACTAACACACAAGTGAAAATCAATTTAAGGTTGTGTTTGGTGGTTGGGGGCGAGGGTGGTCAGCGGCAGCGGGTGGTGGCTGACGACGGCTGATGGTGGCGACAGTAGGCAGTGATGGTCAGCGGCAATGGCCGGTGTTGGCGGTTGGCGGCGGTGGTAGTTGGCGGTAAGATTTGAAATCTCTCATTGGAGGGATTTGTAAATGACACCTAGTTTGAAAAGATTTCCAAATCCCTCATTCGCTATTATTTTTAATAGAAAAAATTTTACAAATCTTTTTTCATAAATACCTAAACAAGATATTTGTCAAAAAATGGATTCTGAAATCCCTTACCCAAATCAAATCCCTCTCCTAAATCCCTTACCCAAACACAACTTAAAAGACTAAATCAAAACTTATGTTTTAAATAGGACTAATAACAAATTACACCAATTATCCTTTTTTTTTATATGGGTTCACGATCCAATATTAATTTCATAAACCAACCTGAGTTGGTCCAAACGGAAGGAGTTTTGGCTCTTTAAGCAATACTTATAGGGATCGAACCTTGCATGGTTGTGTATAAAAAGTGCTATATTGGGAGAGGTGTCTCACTTCTGGCGCTTGACAGTATCTCGAAGAATTAGTCTCCGCCGACCGTGGTGCGCGATTATCCTGGAAAACCAATTTTTTTTATTTTTTTTTCATAAAATCTAATAATTCAAACAAAAATATATTTTTAATTGATATTTGTTACACAATAATATTTAAACCATGATGCAAAAATCTATGCGGTCTTCAATTATTTATTTATTATACAACAACATTTGTAAAATTAAAATCAAATAGAGTTTAATGGATGGGCTGAAGTCCGGAAGGTGGTTGGCGCCAACTAGGTCATCATCTTTCCAGCTCCGCACCGTCGGTTATGGGCTGGCCCACTCGTGGGCAGCCGTATCTATCTGTACTTCGACTCACGTGGGCCCTATTTTGTCATTCTATTTTTATTTATTTTTCTCGATTAATAATTCAACAAATAATGCAAAATAAAAAATAAAAAAATGTAAAAAAAATACAATTTAAATGCCAAAACTAAAAATTATGGAGCTTTTTTTCTTCAAAAGTTATAATTTACTATTTTGTACAGTAATTTTTTAGATAATAATTCTGTCAAAAATTTAAAATATTTGTACATTACATAACTTACTATTGTTTTTTAAATAAAAAACTACAGTGTTTTTGACGTAGTACAGTAACTTTGGACCTTTGAAAAATTATTATGGGACGTGGACTATATTGATAGAACTTTTAACTTCATGAACTGTTTTACCAAGAACCCTTCAATATTTTATTAAGGAAACTTCACTGCTAAAAATTTCACATGACCTATTTTGTGCTATTTAAATTTTATATTTGTATTTAACTGATTACTTTTTTTTATTACTATTGAAAATCTTTTTGCAAATCATTAGAATGCTTTTAGCCGAGAGAAATCCCTACTTTTACATGTAATCATGGGGGATTGCATGGACAAGAAATTTCAAATTCATGGACTTTTCGCCAAGAACTCCGAAATTTAGTACATTTAGCAACACAAACAAGTACCTACAACATTCGATTGAGTGACTCAACCTACACCCGAGTCTCATGCCACAAGACAATGGCTGCCAAAAGTTGGTCGACAACTTATTCTAAAAAACACCAAATCATGACATCATTTTTCTTTGGAATCCACCCAATACATCGCTCAACAAGAAACACGAGTGGAGATTGGCAAAACAACTTTATAGGACCTCAAGCGCTAATCCTCATCCTAAAACTAATTAGTGTTAAGAAAGACGCATACCCTTGTATTATAGTGTATTTAGCAATACAAGCAAGTACCTATGGCATTCGATTGAGTGACTCAACCCACACCCAAGTCTCATGCCATAGGACAATTGCTGCCAAAACCAGACCAACAACTTATACTATAATACACCAAATCATAACATCATTTTTCTTCTGAATCTACCCAAAACATCATTCAACAAGAAACACGAGTGGAGATTTGAAAAACAACTTTTATAGGACCTCAAGTGCTAACATTCATCCTAAAACCAATTGGTGGTAAGAAAAACACATACCCTAACATTATAGTGTATTTAGCAGCACAACAAGTACCCACAACATTCAATTGTGACTCGACCCACAACCGAGTCTCATGCCACGAGACAATTGCTGCCAAAATCAAACCAACAACTTATTCTAAAAAACAGCAAATCATAACATCATTTTTCTTCTGAATCTACCAAAAACAACATCCCTCAACAAGAAACACGAGTTGAGATTTGCAGAACAACTTTTATAGGACCTCAAGCGCTAACACTCATCCTAAAACCAATTGGTGTTAGGAGAAATGCATACCCTTGCATTATAGTGCATTTACCATCACACACAAGTACCCACTACCCACGGCATTCGATTGAGTGACTCGACCCATACCCGGGTCTCATGCCATAGGACAATTGCTGCCAAACCTGACCAACAACTTATTCTAAAAAACACCAAATCATAACATCATTGCTAAAGAAAAATTGCAAACCACAAATATAACATACTATATATCTGAAGCTTTGCAAATAACCGAAGTGTCCAGTTTGAGAGTAAAACAAAGCTAAGAACACTAACATAGTTTTATGTTTTACTGAATGTCACTCTTTAGAATTTGCCCCAAAATGAATACAGATTTCCCCATATTTTTGCAACCTTTTTTTCCTTCTCTTTTTCATGCATAAACTGGCTGCTGTTTAGTCAAAGGTTCAAGAGCAATTTTTATCCTAATATTTAACCTCTTAACCAAGTGTTCCGATATGAGGAGTTGTCGCGTAGGGAAGCGTCATGGGGCTTGTACTCCATTACGTAGCTAACGGGAAGCTTCAAGTGCCGTTTGATTGCATCTCTTAAAGCCATCACAGCCTATTAGGAGGGGGAAAAAGGCAAATTTATAAGACACTTTTTGGTAACATTTTTAAGTACTTCTTCGAAGGGGAAAAAAAGGAACTTTAAAGTCTTGTTTGTTTTGCACTTAAAAATCATACTTTTGAAAATAATATCTATATATATAAAATATTGATTTTAATTTTTTTTTCAAAAGCAATACTTAATTACTTTTTGTTTCTTCAATTTTTATGTTTTAAGAGACTGATGAACTAGAACCTCTTCAGTCTCCACCCAAACTTTCTCATCCATCTACAAAACTCTCGGTTTAGGAGATCTTTTCTAGGAATAACATTAGGATATCATTTCTGCGTTCCACACTATCAAACTCATTTTTCATTTTTCCTATTTCGGTTTCAAGTTTTTTTCTCGTCAAATTATTATTTTTATTATAGAAAGTACTTAAAAAAACGATACCCAAATTATCCTTCTTTTTAATGGGGCCTAAAAAAGTTGCCAAATGATGCCCAAATTATACTCTCTTTTTTTGGGGTGTGTGTGGAGGGTGGGGGAGGGGGGGGGGGGTGGGGGGTGGGGGGTGGGGGGGGGGGGGGGGCAAGGACAAAAAACAAAATGAATAAACAATGATTTGGTATCGGCAAATATATCTTACCTGATGATCAGATGCATTGCGGTTCCATACGCTCAGTATATCCTCGTTGAAACGAATACTTAAAACCACACCACATACGTTATCACCATAATCAAGTTGATCACCGACTAAGGCTAGAACCTGCCAAAGAGAAATAGGAAAATGTTCCCCAATGGAGGAGACCCACGATTAGCATATAATACAAATTTGTTTGATTACAGTAAGAAAGATGAACAGCCTCTTACTAATCTGCTCTAAAACAGCAACCAAACAGCACTTAGATAGTAATCATCATATCCTTTCATGCCTAGTACGAGAAGATTAGAGCTATAGTCTTAAGCATCACCACAAGTTTAAGAAAATGATTTTAATCCTCGATTTGTACACTAATTGAAAATGATGACGGCTATAATTTGAATTTTGAAAAACATATACACGTGAGTGTTTCCCTCACACTTATAATTTGACCACTAGCCCAATCCACATCTGATGTGGGATAAACCCAACAATCTCCCCCTCACGCATCAGACCTTTGGTCAACTAACTATCGATCAGTCTCTCCCTTTGTGACTATTGGGACAGAATTGTTGTAACCTAGGCTCTGATAACAATGTAAGGTGGTCTTGGGCCTCTCTCAACCCTAAAATCTAGTTCATGAGGTGAGGCTTTCCCTCATACTTGTAACTTAACTACCCACCCCTTCCATATCCAATGTGGGATAAACCCAACACGAAGTTATAATTGCTAAAAAAGTTTACACATAATTAAGATGAAAAAACTTGATCGTTAATCATTAAATAAGAAAGACTAAAAGATCAGGAAAATACTTACGAGATCCTCCCAAAAGCGGCCCGAGACTGCCTTTTTGAATCTTATGATCCATTTACCACCATTACAGTTAGCAGAATCCTGAGCAAACAACATTCAAATCAGGAATTTGGCTATATCCATATATTGATAATTGAAAAGGAAAATATTGGGATACATTCTTACCTCCCATAATGGACGAATACCTTCCTTGAAAAGATGCAAATCGGTTGGGGTTGGTAATGACGATGGACGAGCCAAATGACAGTAACAAACCCAGAAACCTTCAACCTAAAAAACAAATTAAAATTTAAGACCAGAGCAACGCATTGAAGTTTATGTTAAATTCCACACGAAAGGCTTCCAAACTAACCTATAAGCAAAAGGGGTGATAGATTGGTTGCTCCTAACATATTGCAAAATAGTAAGTGCCCGTTTTAATAAAAAATAATAAATTTATGTGGTTTGAATTATTAATTTAAATTTTAACTAACTACATTAATAATCAATTTTATTTTATATTATAAATTAGAATGATGTGGGCTCTACTAAAGTAACCATGATCAATAAATAAAGCTAGATCTCCCCAAATATATAATCTAAGGGATGAAAATATCATTCAATTGAATGATTGAGATTTAATCTGCATCTCCATTAATAGATCTCAGTCATCCTATTGACAAAAAAAATTTGGAGCCCAAACTGTCATGATTTATAATATAGATAGCGAAACTAAAATTTATGGCCAATGATCAGGGAAAACATGAAACTAATAGAAGAAAATTACCGTGCTGAAATCGGCTATTTTCTTTATATTGTCTTCATAAGATGTTTGCGTCCTGACTCCGGGTGTTCGACGAGTGTACCAAAGCATAAATTTGTGCTGACCAACATATCAAAACAACATATATGTCACTTGCGAGCATAGCTATTTGAACTAAGAGATAGAGGAGTGGTGGTAAACCATAAACAATAACCATGAATGAGCATTCATCCAACCTCAACCAAACCGTTTTTCATTCATATAACAAGACTCCATAGATGATATTATTGCTATGTAGTCATCTTTGGGTTTCACTTAGGCTATAAAACAATTGCAGCTGATACAACAATATAACCTAATTCTTAAGTAACGGGCCTTCGATTCCTGCTACCTTAGACAATCTATGAAAGAAGTACTAGAGTATCTCCATGCTCAAATCATTTGAGCTCGGATAAATATCAAATGCGTTTACTACTTATCATCTTTGATTCATAGCACGGTGCCCATAAAAAATTTTGATATGCTACTTTGCAAATAAAAATAATTCTACATGTCTACCTCAGTCAGCAGGAGTTGAAAAACATGCACCGATTCAAATGATGTCACATAAGTACCATCAAAACCAGCAAAGATTCAACAGCAGAAACATAAGGAAAACATTTTTGCCGAGCTGTTCTGCACCACAATGCAGACATAGCACACTCACGAGTCACGAGTATGTTCACGGGTGCAAACATGAACGATTGAAGAAACTGTAGGGTGGTCTTAGGCCTCTCTCAACTCCAAAAGCTAAATTATGAGATGAGACTTTTCGCCACACTTATAATTTGAGTATTTGACCACCAACCCCTTCCACAACTAAATTAGAATAAACCCAACTATCTCTCCCTCACACATCAGCCTTTGTTCAACTAACCCCTGACCAATCTCTCCCTTCGTGGCTATTAGGTCAGAGTTACTATAACTTTAGCTCTAATACTAGTGTAAGGTGGTATTGGATCACCCAAAAATTAGCTCTTGAGTATTCGAGGTGGTATAAATCCAACAGAAACATACGAAGGATATGCTTAGCAAATTAACAAACACATGCATAAATTGCACAATCATAGTGGATAGTTCAACGAAATCAGGTCAGACGTAAGCTGATAAAGCTTGGAATAGAATTGATACAACCTTAATTACGAACACAGCACAATATACCTGGAGAGGATGGAGACCGGCTTTGAGGTCGCGGCCTTGACGCTCGCGATCTTCCGCTTCTTTCTCTGATGAAGCCGGCGTCGGAGGTGGATCGGAGAGAGATTGAGGGTTGTAGTAATTCTTGTTATCCGCTTCTTTCTTCTCCGTTACCGATTCCATTTAGCTTCAAATCTCAAACCCTAGCTCTGTAACCAATCAAGCGCAGCGAGAGAAAGGAGAGAGGGGAGAGAGAAAGCTGAAGAGCGAAGGTGCTGGGTTTTAGCCTTTCTTCTTCTTGGAAACCCGAAACTGACCCGGACCCATCCGTGTCATGAATATTATTTTGGGGTTATTTGACATTTACCTCCCCTTAAATTTCTTATGTCGTTTACCAAATACCAGTCAATCCCTTATCATTTTTTATCAAATATCACTTATTTTCCTTTTTTTTTGGTACAAAAATACCACTTACTTTCCCTGTAGTTAAATCATTGCTAAAAAAAATATTGTAATAACATTTTTTTCTTTAACCATTTAAAAATAATTAAAATTAAAATAAATAAATGTCCCTTTAATTTATTTTTTAATATATTTTTTCTTTTACTTTTTAACACTAACATTTTTATTTAAAAAAATATATTTTTTAAACATTTGCTTTTTATCAAAATAAATTTAAAAAAACTATTCTCTTAGGCCCTGCCGGTGTCTTCTTCTTTTTCCTTTCTCTGCTCCGGCAAACAGATTGGCGTCGGAGCACATATCCAGGTCAGATTTGTGCTTCGGCAAAGAGGTATATATATATAAATAGATAGATAGAGAGAGAAAAATGGGTTTGAAATTCTGTGTGTGTAAAGAACGAAATTGGAGATGGCCTTTGAAATTAAAACAGGAGGGGAAATAAGATTTAATTCTAGGTTTTTGCTAGAGAGGAGTGAGTTTTTATAGAGAGAGATGCGTTTGAAATTCTTCGTTTGTAACAACGATTTTCGATATGGGTTTTGGTTTAGAGAGAGATAGAGAGACGAAAAAGTGGATTATATGTTTTTTTGAAGAAAATGAACAAAGATAGATGGGTTTGAAATTCTTCCTTCTTCTCTTTCTCTCTCTCTCCCCCCTAGATTTGTGATGTCATGCCGTCGCGACGGATTAGACCCGTTGTGACAAATCTGGGGAGAGAGGAGGAGGAGGAGGAAGAAAGTGGAAGAATAAGTAGAAAATGATTTCAGCGGGACGGCGGATGGGGTGGGGGCGATGGTGGGGTAATGATTTTTTTTTTTTTTTAAAAGCAAGGGTAAAATATATATTTTTAAAAATAAGAAGAGATAAGACTGAAAAGAGAGTAATAAATTCAGCGCCACCAGCATCAACCAGCACCAAATGTAGCGACATGTTGGACAAGAAGAAAATGAAGTAAAAAATATACATATTTTTTTAAAGAAAAAGTTAGAGGGTTATTTGAACCCTCTTGCAAAAAGTAAGATAATACTGTGTACAATTGATTTAAGTGGTCTGACCCTTCCTTGATCCCCGCGTGTTACGGTCTTAACTTGTTCAGTGCTTGTTCTCGCACATGGCTGCTTGTCCGTGATCCTTTTCATTTGTTTTTTTAGATTAATTTAGCTTAATTTAGTTTATTTCTTTCATTTCTTGTAGAAAGATACCATTATGACTTCTCGAGCATAATGATATCTATTGTGATCACTTGTATTTTTTTTATTAAAGTATTATGTGAGAGAACATACTCTTGAAGTCATTTAAGCTTTTCATACATTGTAATCTTTGATTATTAATATAATTGTTGTTGTTATTATAATTGTATTATTCTCTACATTGCCGGCATGTGTTGTTGTAGGGAAACTCATTACTATTGAAACTGCTTCTGCTATTCAAGATTCTCTGATCTTCAGGTTTGCTACTAGACGATCCCTTAGTTAGCGCCGCACGATTCGCTTCTGAGGTTCGAAAGGCTCGGCTTGTGACACCGCGCATAGCAGGAGTTTTTTAGCACCAGGCGACCATTTTTTTTATCGATTTTTATGTGTAGAAATTAAAACTAGAAGGACTAAATCGAAAGTCTCCAAAAATATTAAGGTGGAAAAGTATAAATTTCCTGCGACAAAACCGTTCATGATATAAATACGGCTTCGAAGCTGCTTCCTGCTAGAGAGAGAAAGAAGAGAGATTTTGATTCTTATAGATAGATATAGATATAATATAGAGGACCGAACGAGAAACTGTAGGCGCCGGTGGATTTTGAGATTTTCGGCAGAATTTGTACTTATATGGTGCTCTGGTGGAAGAATTTCTGCTTCTCATTTGCTTCTACAATGGTGTTCTCGATGAGATTATCTCTATTTCTCTGCATTTTTTCCATTTATTCGCTACCAATCCGGTCCGAATCGCCGTCGTCGGCCCCGATGTGCCCTCACAAATCGACGTTGTTCTACAACAATCTCCAATCTCGATGCTCCATCACGTATTCAGCCGTCTCTCCTCGTCAGGTACGCCCGCCATTACTCTTTGCTCAGTTCTTCGCTTATACGCATACAGAGAGAGAGAGAGAGAGAGAGAGAGGGAGCTCGATTTTTACTGTTGATTTGTATGTCTGTTCGATTCTTTCGATTTGATGTGACATTATGTGGATTTGTGTGTTTGTGTTTGAAATTGAGTTCGAATTACTGGAGATCGTTACGATTATGTGAATTCTAGCAATTTAATTTCTGATTCAATCGTTTTTGGTTGAATTTTCGCTGAGACTATTGGTTTTAAGATTATTATTATTATTATTATTATTAATTTTTTGGTATTTATTTGAATTATTTTCCTTGTGTTCATCTGGTTTAATGGAGGTTGTGGCCTTGAGAATTGAGAATCAGAATAAAGGTGCCATTTCTTTGACTTTTTAGTGATTTTAGTATATGTCTTGCGTAAGTAGTTTGTGAATAACGAATCAAATTCTCCATGCTTGGACTTTCTAGTTCAAATTCTTCCACACACAAACACACAAATCTATCTATCTATCTATATATTTTGAAGATGCTATAGAAAGAAGAAGTTACTTTTAATGGTGGGGTGGTTGGATTGCCTTTGAAACATCATTTTCTCAGTGACCAGCCCACTGGAAAGGAACTCATCTTTATACTTATCTATCTATATCTATCTCTCTCTCTCTCTCTCTCTCTATATATATATATATATATATATCTTTTTTTGTTTTGTTTTGTTTTACGGTAAGATGTGTCCGGGCTAGTTTAGGCGCACCTTAACTAATTACTTCACCGGGCGATCTTAAGGGCCCACTCTCTCATATCGGCCTAGTGCATTCAAGATTAAATAATTAAATTCCAGATTTAATTCTCTGAGTTCTCCCCAGACAACTGAACCCTGGTTGATTAGGAAATGGGGCACCTCCCTCTGCCAACTGGACTAACGCCTATTGGGTTATATACATATCTATCTATCTATATATTTAGATTGGCCTGAGATTCGCATCATTCTGCTATATTTTTTTTTAACTGGAAACTGGTACAATCAAGAAATTGCTATTATCAGTAACCATCATGAGATATACTTGTTGATTCTAGGCTTATTTAGTGCATTGCACTGCACATCGTAAAATAATAACCAAAAAAACGTAGTGTTTATAGCCAAAATTAAGTTGTATTTTTTGTATGTGAGATAGAGAGAGCGTGAGCTGTAGGTACAATGGTAAGGTTGCTCCATTGTGACCTGAAGGTCCCAGGTTCAAATTTTGAAAACAACTCTCTGTATACAGGGGTAAGATCGTGTACATCTGAACCTCTCTTGACCGCGCAATGGCGAGAGCGTTTGTGTTATGGGCTGCCCTTTATGAGAGAGAGAGAGAGATTAACATAATTTTTTGGTAATTTCAGGTGAGTCCAGCCGTTGTTGATCGAATTTGGACATCGAGACGTGAAAATGCATACACTTCCATATTGTTCTATGCTTCATGGTGTCCATTCTCACAAAACGCACGATTTAAATTTGAAGCCTTGAGTTCCATGTTTCCTCAAATTGATCACATGGTAGTTGAACATTCTTCTGCATCACCCAGGTATGAAGACTATCACTCTTTTAATTCCTTTTCCTTTTTATTTTTTAATTTCAATTTCTACTCAAAACATGGTTTGATCCATTATCATAAATGGGTTCTCATAACCCAAGAGGTATTAATCGGGTTGGCAATAGGAGGTGTCCCATTTTTTTGTCAACAGGGGTTCGACTCTCCTGGAGAACACTCTGGGAATTAAATCTTGAATTTATTTCTAAATGCACCAGGCCGATGTGGGAGTGTGAGCCCTTGAGATTGCCCGGTGAGATGATTAGTTGAGGTGGGCATAAGCTAGTCCGGATATACCTTACCGTAAAAAAAAAAAATAATAATAATAATTATAATAAAAATATAAATAAATAGGTTTTCATAGAATTCTACATTCGAAGATCCATTGAAGCAATGATCCCCGTTTGTTTAGTGTTTCAGTTCTTTGTTTTGCTTTCATATATAAGAACAAATTTCTATCATTTCTGTTCTTAGTTTTCTAGGTCAGAACATATTCAGAAATCTGGGAACAAAAACACTAAGGGCCTATTTGGTTGTTCTTCAATTCACATATTGTACTATTTTTCAATTAGTCAATTTATGATTTTTTATAATTTTCTGTTTGGTCGTAAGAATTGGAAACACTTCATTATCATTTTTGCAGCACGTTTTCAAGATTCGGTATACACAGCTTGCCCACGATATTAATGATGAAGCCAACATCAAGAATTCGACACCGTGGCAAGAAAGATCTTGACTCACTTGTTAAATTTTACAAGAGAGCAACAGGTACCTCCTTCTTCTCGAGCTACTACATGTTTAAGTTAGACCCCGTTTATTTCGTGTTTATATTAAAAAAAGAAAGTGTTCCAAGTTGTCTAGGTCAGATATGGAAAATCTGGGAACAGAAACAGTAAGGGGTTAATTGCCTTTTAACCCCGTGCTTTTATTTTGTGCCCTGTACTTTAAAAACCTATACTTTACTGCCTTCTACTTATAATAAATTGGAAATTAATTTTTTTGTTTAATTTAACAGAACATGCTAAAGAAAGGGTGAAATCAAATATTCCGATTAAATTTTACGTGAAATGGACAAAAAAACTCTTTATTTTGATTTTATTTTGTCTTTATTAAAAAAATAAAAGATAAATAGAAGTAGAGAGAGAGAGAAAATTTTAGTCTTTCCCTTCAATTATCCTTAAAATCTGTTCCTGTTCTGCTCCCAGATTTTCTAAAATGCTCTTATTCACACCACTGTTGTAAATGATCTTATTCCTATTTCCTGCATCTTTTTAAGTCCCCAAATGCTATGAGAAATTGTTAATTCAAGATACTATTAAGCCATGATTTTCAGAACTAGTTTCCTGAGAACAGAAATAGAAACATGGAAACAAAAAAATAATTATTTCTATTCGGCTCCCAGATTTTAAGAATAAATTTCTGGGAACAAACAGGAATTGTTCTGAGATTGATGTTTCTGTTCACGGAACAAGAAACACTGATACAAAATGCAATTGTTTGTTTCCAAGTTTTCTCAGAACAGAAAAACACACTCTACACAAACGCGTTTTATTTTCAGGATATGAACCTGTTCAATACATTACACTCGATCAACCTTCCAGCTTAGGGAACGATGACGGATTTCCAGTAAATTCATGGACGAAAATACCCCTAACCGAGACAATAACGAGTGAACCCTATTTAGTACTTGCTACGCTGTTCTTGTTGTTGAGGGTTCTTCGGTTTGTGTTGCCGAGAGTTGTATATGATGTGAAGCGTGTCTGGGTATCACATCGAATCCATTTAAAGACGGGAATATTCGGCGAGACGAGCCAAATGATGTGGACAAAGGTGAGGTTATGGAAGACCAGGAAGTTCCATGGAGGTGGAAAGAGTGCTAGGGTTTGGGCTTCTTCACTGGCTTCTGTTTCTCTGGGTAAGGGCTCATCTTCTTCTTCTTCTTGTTCATCATCATGTTCTTGAAGTATTGTTATGATTTAAGTGGACATTTTTTTTTTTCCTTTTTTTTTTTTGGTGGGGTGGGGGTGGGGAGGTAGGGTGGTTTGGGTTGGGGTGTAAAAGAAGCATGTATATTCAATATTGGCAGTGGCGGAGCCCCGTTAAGTCGGGGGAACTCAATCCCGTCTCGACTTTTGAATTTTATTTTTTAAAAAAATAAAATTAATTAACACTTAAAATTTTACATAAGTCCTCGATTTATACAAATATCTGGCAAAAATGTAATTTCTTTAGCGTTTCCTCAATCAATTTTCTAAATCAACTGTTGATGTCTATTAGTACTCTCTCTCCCCTAGTTGGGATTATAGTATAATAGAACTAGGTGATAATACTTGCAAGGGGGAATTCTCCTCTTTTTTTTTTTTTTTTTTTTTTTTTCGGTATACAGTAAAACGTGTTCAAATCAGTTTATGTGTACCTTGACTAATCATCTCTCAGGATGATCTTAAAGGTTTACTCTCCCGTATTTGTCTGGTGCGTTTAGGATTAAATTAAAAATTTAATACCCGAAATATTTTCAACGAGAGACGAATTTTGATTGACAAGAGAATTTCAATTTTTCTTTTAACAGGTGTCTATTTTGGGTTGCCAGAGGTGGCACCTACAACCTTCATAATTCAATTTTGTCTACAAATGCTTCAACTTCAATACACAATTCAATGTTGTCTACAAATGCTTCAACTTCAATACACCAACCAATCACATCTTTTCTTTTTTTTAATAAATAATATTGGGGAAAAAAATACCATCAAATAATCACGTGTTATACTACCATCAATCAATTCGAAATCGCCGTGATTTTTTATTGGCACATGTAAATTCTAAAATATCTTTATTGCTCCTAAATAAAAGTCCCTAAATAAAAGTCGTCTGGTAAACGAGTCAGCACTGGATGTGTAGACTTAGGTGGCGTTTGGTAACCGTTTCTGTTTCCATTCCAACAGTGGGACGAGAATGGGATAAGAATTTTGTTTCCTTCTTGAGAGTAGAATCACGTTTGATAATGATAATTTTATTTTTGTTTTGGGAAGCGAATCGCGTTTGGTAACGATTTTATCCTAAAATTAATTTTTTTTTTGGCCGGACGACATGCAACGGCGGAGGCAGGGGTGACGGGGCCGGACAGTGGGCGGTCGGCGTTGTTGGAGGTGACTGGCGATGGTCGCCGGAGATGGCCGGCGGACGGAGGTGGCCGGCGGATGAACAGTAAAAAATGATTTTGAGAATGGAATGGGAATTATGAGAAATATTTTTTTTTTGTTTCTCATTTATTAAGGAAAAAATAGGCACAGTTCTCAAATGGGAATGGAATGGAAACGAAAACAAAAATTACCAAACGCTATTCCCAAATAGAATTCCCAAAAATCTAGGAATGGAATGAAAACGGTTAACAAATGGGGCCTTATTTATTTATTTTGATTTTCAAACGAGTCGAAACGAGTTCAAAGAGAGCTCAAAAACATAATTATACATATTTTAAAAAATAATTATTTAATATGTAATTTAATTTTTTTTGTAAAATATATTTATATATGTTTAATTTATTCGCGAACACCTTGCTCGAATATTACACAAACACAAAAAATTGAACTAAGCTCGACCTACTTAATAAATAAATAAGCATTTTTTAAGTTAAGTTATTGTTTACGAACAACTTGATTCGTTTAACGGAAACACAACACACGAGTATTTTTATTCAAACAATTAACGGACAATCTAATTTGCCTCCGATTAGAACACTTAATATATAAAATAAATAGATGGAGAATAAAAGCAATCTAATTTGCCCTTGATTAGAACACTTAATATATAAAATAAAAAGATGGAGAATAAAATTGAAACTTGGGTCAAAAGTTTAAGATTAATATGTAATTTATGAAATTGAGATTAAATAATGCACAAAAACTATATATATATATTTTGTTAAAGATGATGACATTTTTTTACCATTAGATTAAATATTTAGGGGTTAAGATTAAAGAATAGATTCAAGAGCTGAGATCATAAAATTGATTTAGATCTAACGGTTAAAATCAAACAACATTTTAAATCGTTATATCTTTATATTATACAATATTTCTAATAAACTAACAACTTATTTTAAAATATGTCAAATAAATCTATATAATAAATTAGGACATAAAAAATTTTGGAAGGCCAAAAAAATTCACCCCGCTTTTAACCTTTTAAATTTTACATTTATAATTAATTGATATGTTTTTTTACATATGAATTAGATAATTAATATAGTATCTTTAGACACGGAGAATACCTAATATATAGTAAGTTAGGAACTGTTCGATCAAAAGACAAACAAATTTATATTCTATACTGTTTGATCAAATTAATCCCAGTATCTTATAGAATTAGAGTTAAATTATAACAATGTCGGTAAAGCACTAGTGTCTATATATATATATATATATGTATATATATAGTTTGAAAAGAAGAATCTTCTAGTTGAAGGCTAATTTTAATTTGCACAAATGTTTAGAATCTTCATGTAACTTTTGCTCCCAAAAAAATATATAAAAAGAAAAGGAATTAGAGAAGGAAAAAGCAAAGTTGGCCATGTGTATTAAAATGCATCAAATAAAGAAAGATACCAAACCATGGACAGTTGTATTGCCTTTCACTTTCATCCTTTAAATCATCCCTTCCTCCAAAGGCACAACTAGTCAATGTCATCACTCCAACCAAACCCCACAAGCAATTCATACTTATTGTTTTTAACCAATACTAATAAGGAAAAATTATAATTTTGTACCTAAAATTTTGGAACTACCCTTTATGGGAATACTGAAATTTGTTAAATTCTATATTTTGAATAGAAATAGACTATACGTGATCGGGTTTTTTTTTTGGGTATACCCACAAATGTCTCCACGCTCACATATGGTGTGAGACTAGTCTTAGTCGGGGTGTGTAGTTGTTTCTCCTGATAAGTTTTTTTCTGCAGGTTCGAATCCTTGATCTTGCAAAGGTCCCTCAACTGTTTTAACTCAAGAAAACATTACCACTTGATCTACACTATGTTGGTTTACACATGACTTTCTAACGGAGATATTTTCGTGATTTCATGATTCCACTAAAGTTAAGACGTTTCTGTTGTTTTTATTTATTTTTGGTTGAAAAGCTATATATTTGGTCCTTAAATATGGGATGGATGTTTATGCAAATTTTGAGTTTTATTAAATTATACAATTAGTCCCTCAAATTTCATATTTCTTTTAATATGACAAAATTAAGAATAATCTTAATGATTTTGGACAAACAATAAGTTGTGTTTAGGACGTGTTATTCTAATGAGGATATTTTTATCATTTCATCACTCTACTAAATATTAAAAAAAAAACAAAAAAAAAAAACTAACGTTTTCCTAACAATGATATGTCTGAAAAATGAGATATAAAAGCTTAAATCGTTTTTAAAGAAAGAGATAAAGGGAAACATCTTAAATTTTTTAATTGAGTAATAAAACGATGAAAATTATTCTTAGTAGAAAACTACATGTTAAGCAACTCTCATTTTCCGTCCAAAATTATTAACAACGTTTTCAATTTTACAGAGTTAGAACAAATGTGGAACACGATGGATCAAATGTACAATTTAAAAAACTTTAGGATCTATATAGACACTCACCTCATACATTAGGGCCAAATATATAATTAAAAAAAGAAAATTGAAAGAGACTCATTCTAAGTGTAAATTTAATATGAAGATTATTATCCTAATCCAACCTAATTTAATTAAAAGGATTAATTAAATATTAATTGAGAAGGGGAAAAAAATCCAATAGACCAATCAATAAGGTCTAAACATTATGGGGTCCACATGGACCACCCTTCATTTGTCATCTTTTAGAAGGATAAGCTCTCATGATAAGAGTTAAAATACACTATTGAACTCAAAATTCATAGGTATTATCAAATTGGGTTGCTAAATTTGTAATTAAGCCAATGACCCCCCCTAAATTTTAGACGACGTTCTAAATTTGTACTTCGTCTTAAGTTTATACTCATATTTCCTCCCGTTAAACAATCACAAGATGGTACTAACATCAATGTGATTAAAATCTCGTTCAGTCTCACGATTAATCAAATCTAGAGACATAATATCATCAAATTGACCAACACCGGCCCCACACCTTACTCCACTGAGAATTACCACATTGTAATTGTCATTGGAGTGGGTGTAAATTAATATACTTGTATGAAAAACTGAAATGCGTCGAGTTCAGAAAGAATACCAACAGTGAAAGTGCTCTATTGGGCTAATACTAACGCTGAGAGGTGAAAGTTACGAAAGGGATTTAGAAAGAGTAAAAATAGTGGTATTTGATTACACCTTAACCCTCCTCAAAAAAACATAATATCACCTTACTACACTAAAAATTACCACTCCTTGATTTGTAACACTATCGTTGGAGTGTGGGTTGTCGTGTTAAAAGCAAAACTAATAGTAAATTGATATACTTTTCGTACGAAAAAAAGTAAAATGCATCAAGTTCAGAAAGAACACCAACGGTGAAAGTGCGTTGTTCGACTAATATTGGCACTGAGAGGCAAAGGCTAAGAAAAGGGAATGGGATAAAATTACCCAGTAAAACGATGGATAATAAATATTGTGCTGTATAGACAAAGGCAAACAAAACAAAAGTGTATTATTCGGCTAAGACTGACACTGAGTGGCGAAAGCTAGGAAAGGGAATGAGATAAAATAACCCGGTAGCGCTAGCTATAACCGATGGACACTAGACGTTGTGCTGTATAGACGAAGGCAAACAAAACAAAAATAAAAAAAAAAAATTAAAACTCGGAGGAATAATTGGATAAATTAAAGATTTAGGGATCAATTTGAAAATAATTCTAGAACTTTGGGGATCAATTTAGAACAAAATTAACCTTAAAAGAGGTGGCTCTTCTTGTTCCTCTTACACTTACCAAAAGGAAGTGGACACCTATGGAGGGGTGCCTTCTTAGCTACACTCCATGAAAGCCACCTTCTTTGAAATCCAAATAATTCATCACCCAAAATTTCAATTTTGCCCCAAACTTTTCATTTTCTTCATATAAAACCCCCCATTAATTCTTCTTCTTCTTCAATGAAATGGATCTTCAAGACTGGGAGCTCCTCCCCGACGATGGATACCTCGAAATCCATGACGATGGCGGCAAGAAGATCTTCTCGAGAAAATTCGGGTCGCATGATCCGAACAAAGCTTTCAGGAAGAATTACTTCACGATAGATTCGCCGTCGGCGAAACCCAGACCTCCGAATCAAATCGTTCCGGTTCCGATCGAACTCAACCCGTCGATTGATCGTCAATCAACGAAACAAATCGATCCAATCCCGATCCAAATTACGGAGATCAAGGATCCGAATAAGGGAGATTCGGAGCCTGATCAAGATCCGTTTCAGCAGGTTTTCTTCACGAAATCGAAGGAACCAGAATTCGTCGACATGAAAGTGGAATCCCCGAGGGCTAATAGCAGGGGAATTGTGCCTCAGATTGATCTAGGGTTTCAATTTGAGGGGAAGAAGTGTGAGGAAGAGATGGGAGATGTAGAGGAAGGAGATGAAGATGGAGGTTGGAGAGAGAGTAATAATGGCGGATTGAATCTATGGAAGTGGAGCTTGAATGGGATCGGTGCTATCTGTTCATTTGCCGCCGCCGCCATTTGTATCGTCGCCGTCGGCGCTCACCAGAGAAACAAACACCACCACCAGAGGTATCAGAAGATTGGGTTTCAGATCTACTCCGACGACAAGGTCTCTCTCTCTCTCTCTCACACACACACACACTAATTTTCAGGGACTTAATTGAATTTTTCCCAAAAATTAGGGGTCTAAAATGTTAAATTTTTTAAAATTAAGAGAACTTGAATCCCTTCCTAGATCATCATCAATTGTATATGGTGGATTTAGCTCAAAACACAGTGTAGCTCGAGTGGTAAGGCACGTCTGAGTTAAACAATTGAAGGATCTCTGAAAGATCAGGAATTTGAGCCTACGGAAAAGTACTTGTTGGGAAGACAACTACACTCTCTGAACGAGATTAGTGTCACGCCTTGTGTGCGTGTGGAGACACTCATGGGTATAAAAATAAAAAATAAAAATTGTACGGTGGTTCATGTATCTAGATTTAAGATTTTGAGGGATTAGTATAAATTTTTTTGAGAGTTTTAGGGGTTTAATTTAAAAAATTTGGAGATTAAAATTTTACTTAAATCTAAAAAAAATTATAAATTTTTTGAGCTAACTAAATTTATTTAAAAATTAATTTTATGTAATTTGAAATTATAAATTTAGAGTATAGTGGAAATTCATTTCATATTTTCACTGTAATAGATCTTTATCGTTCTATTAACTGAAAATAATATGTGAAGTCACATCGTTCTGATTTATATTATAGACATTTTAACGACATTGAGGTTGATCGCAGTCTACACCCCAAGGTGACGAGACTCTTTTTTTTTTTTTTTAATGGTAAGTGTGTCTTACATGCACTTCGACTAATTACCTCTCCAACTTCCGTGCAATCTTAAGGCATCTCGACTAATTACCTCTCCAACTCCCGTACAATCTTAAGGGCGCGCACCCTAACATCGCCTGATGTATTTAGGATTTAATTCCTAAATTGCTACTCAGAGAATTCTCTTTAGTTGACAAAAAAGGGGACACCTCCTTTTGTTGACCGGTGACTAATACCTTTGGGATAGTAGATTTAACTTTTTAGATCAAATTAAAGTAGTTTTGGGGGAAAAAAAAAGTAAATATTTTTGTTTTTACATTTCAAATTGAATTGATTTTTTATTTTTATTTTTTTAGAGAATGAAGCAAGTTGTTCATCATGCATCAAAGTTGAATGAAGCAATAGTAAGAGGAGGAGGGCCCTTGTCTAGAGCTCATATTACAGTTGGAGGTTATCATGACGGCCTTTGGAGTAATGCCTAAAATTTCATCCTTTCGAGATTCTGCGCATAGCGAGAGTTTTGTAAAACCGCGCTACTTTTTATATATATATGTGTGTGTATAGATATGCTATCTTAGTTCAATTGGAATCTATATCTATATTTGGAGTACAGATAATAAGGTATAGATTCCATCCTCATCCTTCACCACCCCCACCCCACCAAATATATTCTTCATATATATATATATGTATATATTTCATTTTTGTCCTTTTGTATATATAAATATATGATGCTAATATATATGTGTATCTTTTGCCAATATATGTGTGTTTTATGATAAATAAAGTCATTTTAGTATTATTACACGCATTATTAACAGCAAGGTCTAGCTTAATTGGCAAGAACATTTGAATTAAAACAGTTAAAAAACTTCTACAAGTTCAGCGGTTTGAGCTTGCGAAAAAACACTTATTGAGAGAAACAGTTATGAAACCCTGGACGAAATTAGTTTTACACCCCAAAAAAGATATGGGAATGCTAGTGGGAAACCAAAAAAAAAAAAAAACATGTTGTGTTAGTAAAATAATTAGGTTAAGCCATGTGATTGAAGGCATTATTTCATAAAAAAAATAAAAAAATAGTACAATTGTATGTATATTTAACCCATCAATTAAATTTATTTGGTATTAATTTAAATTTGATCAGTTCCGATAAAAAATGATAATTATACAAATTAAAATAAATTTTTGAAAAGCATTAGAGCAATATGATAAAAGAAAAATAATAATGCACAAAATAAAATTAGATCTATATATTTAAGAGATACAAATGTTACTGTCCAACAACAATATTAATAACAATATATTGAATGAAGGGATTTAAATATTGCTATACAGTAATAATATCAACAACAACATAATGAATGAGGAATGTAACGTAACATAATGAATGAGGAATGTAAACGTTACTGTACAGTAAACAATTACCCGTTGATTAATAATAATAATAGAAGTTTGTAGATATTTTATTCCAATTGCAAGGCAAAGAAAAGGATTGATTAGAGTATAAAACCATCCAATGGGAAATGATATTTTTTTATTGATTTGACCCCATATTTGTAGCTTATGTATGACTTAGTCCAAAGAGGAAGAACAAACTCAAATGATGTGGGGTTCATGAATTATGGATGTCGTAACCACCATTTGGAATTATGTTTTAGATTCCATGTACCATTTCTATCTATTTTCAAATGTAAAAAAGAATTTATATTCAAAATAAAAGTCAAAACTTCAATTTTATCCATCATATATATGTATATAGATAAAATTCGTTTGTTAAAAAACTTCACAAATACGTTAAGGTTTAGTTGGGCTCTTTTTTTGGGTACTTCTTCTTTTGAGAATGAGAAATTGAATAAGTGTGTTTGGTAATCAATTTTTTTTAAGATTTTTTTTTGAATTACTCTTAAAAGACAGAAGAATAATATTTTTAAAATCGAAAATAACTTTTTTAAATTGATAAAATTTTGTATGACAAAATTATCCTTATTTTTTATTTCCTTATGACAAAATTATATTTAATTCTTTTATTCAATATATTTAATTTTTTTTATTTGAAATATATAATATTTTAAAGTTTTTTATTTCCAACATATGTATTTACAATTGTAAAATTTCATTTTAATCATAAGTTTACACAAATAAATATTTTTATACTTAATTAATATTAAAAATAAATAAATATAACATTACGACAATTTTAGTAATTTAATAGTTTTTCGATATTTTTACATAAATATTTACCAAACGCTTATTGCGTACTTCTCATTTTCATAGATTTATCGAATAATTCACGACTCTTTTTCGACCACATAGAGAGGAAAGTAAATCTAATTTTTCAAATAAAGACCAGTAAGCCCAATATCTCGAAAGGCCTCCCTAGGTCTAAAAATTTAGGCCAGTTTTTGAAAAGCATGGACATAATTAGTTTTCTAGCACCAAATTCATGTTTTAGAGAATAATAATAATAAAATAAAATAAAAAATGTATTTCTGTTTTAATATTTTAATTAAATATGGAGTATTCAAGAAATCTATCTCTATTCTTATTATAAGCCTATCACAATTGAAGATTAAACTAATTTTTTAGTTAAAATAAAAAGATATTAATTCAAATAAAAATTAATGGCATGCACCATTTAATCCCAAAATACAAAAAAAATCACCAATTATTCCCATCACTTTTTTTTTTGCACCAATAACCCCTTTTATCTTTTTCTGACCAAAATACCACTCATATGGATGTTGAATGTAACATCAAAATTATTAATTTTTTTATACTATTTTTTTCTGACCAAAATACCCCTCATGTGAATGTTAAATGTAACATTCAACACCTGTGAGTGTTGAATGTAACCTCAACTGTTTTGTTTTGATTTTTTTTTTTTTTCATGATGTTATTTTTTTCTGACCAAAATATCCCTCATGTGGATGCTGAATGTAACATTCAACATCTGTAGATGTTAAATATAACATCCATTATTCTCTTATTTTTTTGTATGCAGAGTAAAATAGATATGATATTACATTGAACACATGTGGATGTTACATTCAACATTTGTAAATGTTGAATATAACATCAATTGTTCTTTTATTTTACGTTACGTTTAGTAACGATTTTATCCTAAAATTAAGATTTTTTTTTTTTTTTGAAACATATAAAAAGTGACAAAAAATCATAAAATTTAGGATGAAAACTGTAATTTATGGTGACGGCGACCGGCGACAGTGGCGGTAGTGGTGCACTAGTGTGACGACCTTCCTTCTTGATGTGAAACTCACGGGAAGACATTTTGGTAAACTCAATCCTTACCATTTTTGAAAACGGGATTAATTGGTGTAAGAAAAAGTGTTGATGGGATTAATTGATGCAAGAAAAAGGTGTTGATGGGACTAATCGGTAAAAAGAAAAGTCGATGAGAGTAGATAGTAAATAATTTCTTTTTTTGGGATTAATAGGTAATTTTCCCTAAAAATTAAGTATTAACGGCTCGTTTGGTTGAATGAAATCAGAGCAGAATGAAAATTTCATTCTACTGTTGATTCTGATTTCGTTGTTTGATTGTCCAAAGGAATAAAAAAATTGATTCCATTGAAATAAAAGATGATGAAATTAACCCAACCCAATGAACTCAAAAAATAATTTTCACAAAAACCCATTCCAAAACGCTTATCCTTATTATTAAAAACAATCTATTTTGTAATCATTTTCTAGATATATATTCAAAATTGATATCTAAAAAATTTTGCTATTTATTCTATTTTTGTTCTAATTCTATAACAACAAAATAAGATAATAAAATAGTAATTCCAATAACAAATCCATTCAATTTCATTTACCCAAGCCATAAAAGATTAGTTACATCATTCTCATTTTGGAGATAACCATATTTTCTTCTTCATTTTCTCTCTCTTAGTCTATATAATAAAAAAAAAAAAAAAAGAAATATTTTTGAATTCTTTACCAATTAATAATTTTTAAAATAAAAAATTCTGAAAATTAATATACATAAACATATATACATATCAATAATAAAACAAAAGGTGGTACTACGTTTCTTAAAAAACACATTTCCCTTTTGCGTTTCTTATAAAAAAAAGCAAAAACACAGAAGGGAAGAACGTTTCTACGGTTTTTTCAATTTTTTTACCGTCAGAGAAATGCAAAAATGATTTGTGTTTCTCAAAATGCGTCTCTCCTTAAGAAACGCAAATCGTATTTGCATTTCTCGTTACACAGATATATAGAGAGAAGAGAGACAGATGCTAATATATAGAAGACAAAAGAGAGATTTATCACTCAGGAGGAGAGATGGAGAGAGAGACACTTGCATAAAGCTTGGTCCACATGGATTTCTCCTCTCCTCTCTCTCCTCATGATCTTCTGCTTGGCCCTCACAGATTTCTTGAAAATTTGTTTACAAGCATTTGTGTTGATCAACTTCAAATTCTGGATCTTTGGATGTTTGGTTGGGACGAGGACCATGAGATTCATCTTTACTATCTTGTGAGAAAAATGATTTCCATTATTTTTCTTCTTTAGATTTTTAGACGAAGAAGATTCTTCAAGCTTAAGAAACTTTAATGTGTTATACTTTTAAATTGAAACTATTTGGATCAAAGTGGGTTCTTGTCAAACTTTATCAATTTTCTGTGTAAAAACAAGATAGTGAAGATGAACCCCAACCGAACATCCAAAGACCAAGCAGAAGAAGAATTAGACCAACAAATCCACGAGGACCCAGCGGAAGAACATGAGAAGAGAGAGGAGAAAACCATGTATATCCGTGATCGATCGTTGGCCGGTAGTGACGCTTCACATTTATCCTGATGAATTAGATTCAAAATTTTGCCCATCTTTTCCCTCTTAGATGAATAAGAGCTCCGTAACGGAATAGGAGGAAATGATACATTGAATTGGGAGGAGAATGATTGCTGAGGTAGATTTCAAATTGAAGTTTGTTTTTGGTTCCTCAAATTTTGAGAATAATCAGAAACATAAACGTGTTTGGACCTGTAAATTAATCTCAAAATCCAGAGCGCAAGAATGGAAACACTAAACAAACAAATTGATAATGAAAATTCATTCAAAACAATCGTCGACTATCAATCAATACTCGATGTAAACCTACTGATCAAGACAAAAGAAATGCAGAAACACCACAAATCGAAAACGAAAACAAGTAAAGATTCAAAGAGAGAGACAGGGATATCCGAATCAATCAGGGAGATACAGATCTGAATGAAAATCTGTATATCTTCAGAGAAAAACTGATTCGGGAGATACAGATTTGAAAAAAAATCTGTAAACTCAAAATGTCCGCCCCTGTCTGAACCGAACGGCAATTCGCTTACAGCTCTTCCTTCCGGTTATTCGAGGGCAATACACACACACACACACACACACACACATATAGAGATCTAGAGATCTAGAGAGAGAGATGAAGAAATGTCCAAGGATGCTTGAAGAACAATTGATGAATAAACAAGAGTCCACTCAAAAGGCCTTGGAATTCGAAGATCGAATCATCGGTAATCAATGATTCGAATCGAAAATTTTAGTTTATGCCTCCAAACTAAACACTATACGAAACGGATTAAGATTCATACGGCTACTCTAAGAGGCAAAATTGAAGTTCAAAATCAAACACGAAATCATGAATTAAATCACTTACGCATAATAATACATGGAAAACGAAGAGCGCGGAGAGGGAGAAGGAACAGAGAGTGCGCAGCCACGGCGGTGGGGTTTAGGGTTTCCGTCTTGATCGTTTTATAGAAGTGGAATCGCTTGTATTTTACTAAAATACCCCTCCTAGGTCACACGTAATCTTTGGGAAAATTTATATTTTTGGTCCCTAATGTATGGGGTCAGTGTTATTTGAACCCTAAGATTTTTCAAATTGTACATTTAATTTTTTTTAATTCTGTTTTAATTTTTTTTTTAATGATTTTGAACGAAATATAGGTTTTGCTTAGCAGTAAGGATGGTCATGGGCCGGGCCGGGCCGGGCTCGGGCCGGGTTTTGACTAGAGTATTACACAAAAATGTTAAGCCTTAGCCTGGCCCGACCCTATGATCGGGCCCTAGTTTTATGTTCAAGCCCGGCCTTACAAAAAAAATTAAGCCCAGGCCCGGCCCTATAATTTTTTTTTTTTTTTAATTTAAAAACTAAATACTAAAATTACAAAATGACCCTTCAATTCTCTCTCTATGAGAAGAATGCAATGAGGGTTTGTTAAATTATCTAACTAAAATTAAAAATTACAAATTGACCCCTCAACTCTTTCTCTATGGATATATATATAAAATATATATTTTTTATATTTAAAAAAAGTTCGGGCCGGGCCGGGCCGGCCCTACAACAAAAAATGATCAAGCCCTAGCCCGGCCCTAAAAATGAATGGGCCTTAATCTTTAGGCCCTAGCCCGGCCCATGGGCTCAAACACCAAGCCCAAGCCCTAAAAAAATAGGGTCGGGCTGGGCGGGCCGATCGGGCCTTCGGGCCCATGACCATCCCTACTTAGCAGATGACCTTCTAATGGATATTATCGTCATTTCCCTACTTTTTTTTTTTTTTTTTTTTTTTTATTAAAGCAGCAATTCAGACTCCTCTTGATCATTTTTTAAACGAATCACTGTCTACCAATAATTCACGTGTTGAGTACAACTCAGTTTTCATCCAAAATTATTAACGATTTTTTCAAATTTTGCAAGATTGAAACAAATGTAAAATTTATTGTGCATATTTAAAACAAAAATACTCCTATTATGTTCTTTATATTAAGAACAATAGAATTACCTTAGATTAATTTAAGGTTTTTTTTTTTTTTTAGCTTATCTTAATAAACTCTAAAAAATTGATCATATTAATGGAATCACTTTTGTGATTCCATTGAAATAAAAATCAATAGAATGAGATTTTATTTGAAATGGATTGGAATTAAGTTCAGCCCAATAAAATCAAAATTAAAATTACAAAAAAAAAAAATATCATTAATCTAACCCAATCCAGAAATTAGAGAACAAAAACAAAAAATTGAGAACAAAAATAAAAAATTGGGAGCAAAAAATTGAAAACAAAAATTAAAAATTGAGAACAAAAACAGAAAATCAGAGAACAAAAATTAGAGAATAGAATATTGAGAGCAGAAATTGAAAATTGAAAACAGAAACAGAAAATCAGAGAACAAAAATTAGAGAACAGAATATTGAAAGCAGAAATTGAAAATTGAGAACAAAAACAGAAATTAGAGAATAAAAATTGAAAATTAAAAACATAAGCAAAAATTAAAAAACATAAACTGAAAATTGAATAGAATAATGAAATATAATAAAATGAAGAAAATGAATGTAATAGTGAAATATAGTAAAATTTTATTATAAAGGTGAGAATTTTATTATTCTATTATTTCCATAATTTCATACTAACCAAACAAGTGAATGAAATAGTGATTTCATTGACAATTTTATTATATTCTTTTTTTTATTCCATTTCACTCTCGTTCTATTTCATCCAGCCAAACGAGTTGTAAGGTTGTGTTTGGGTAAGGGATTTGATAAATCTAAGGGATTTGTGAAATGAAGAGATTTCAAAATCCTGAAATCCCTTCATTTCACAAATCTCTTGTTTGGATAATTGTTTGAGTGAAAGTATTTCAATGTATAATTTAAACAACAAATTATGGAACAAAACAGAACAGAATGAGAACAAAAACAGAACAGAGACGAACAAAAATAGAACACAACACAGAAGACAACAGAGGCGCAACACATTGCCATCGCCATACCAAACCCTAAATCGAAATAGAAATCAAAACTCAAATGGAAGTAGAAATCAAAACCCTAATATGGGTTCAATTTCGTTTTTGAAATCGATTTCCATGTTGAAGAACAATTGATTTCGATTTCGTCCCCTTGACTAACCCCGCCTTCCTGCTCTGATTCAGTACATCACGATTTCGTTTTCAAATTCGATTCCATGTTGAAGAGCAATCGATTTCGTTTTTGAAATCGATTAGCCATCAGAAATTCCTCTTCTTTTTTTTTTCCGATTTCTGCGAAATAGCGACGAACAAGAACAAATCGGAGAAGAAGAAGATAACGCCGGAGGCGAACAAATCGTAGTAAACGAAGACCGGAGATCGACGAAGCCGTACATCGACGATCGAAGACGACGAACCCTTGATTGGCGACGGAGATGAAGAAGACAACGAACCCTAGATCGAAAACGGCAACGAAGAAGAGGACGACGGCGGACCAAGAAGACGGATGACAGACGAGTGGTCATTTGCGATGGACAGTGGTCATCTGCGAAGAACGTGAAGGGCCATGAGAAGAACGAAGCAGAAGAACGACCAAGGGACGACCAAAGGATTTGTAAAATTTCACCTGTTTCAAAAGTATTTGCAAATCCTTCATTTGAGATTTCAAGGAATTTTACAAATCCATTCCCTCAATATCCAAATAAAGTATTTGCTAAAAGAGGATTTTAAAATCCTCTACCCAAATCAAATTCCTCCTACAAATCCTCTACCCAAACACAACCTAAGAGTTTTGTTATTAAATTAATCCTTAATAAATTATGTTCAATCTTTAGTCCTCGACGAGTCGACGTTCTATTAACTGCAAGGAGCGGGCGTAATTTCCAATGGAAATTGTGAAAATTATAAATAGAAAAGTTGATTAAGATAAGTTATATATTTCAATTAATTCGTGTATTTTACATTTTTGTGTATGTCATTTTTGAATTTTCACAATCCTTCACCCATTTTAAAATTTCTACATATTGAAGACGACGATAACAATAATCTATTATGCATAAAATTTGTCGGTTAGTCAATTAATGAACTTATTATAGTTCGTTAACATTTTTGTAATACACCTCGTCGATTCAGTTGATATGTTTCTGTTATACATCGTCGATTTTTAGAAATTGATTGTTGAATGAGGTGTGTTCGAGTAAGAAATTGTACATTTTGCCTAATTGACGGAATTTTCGTAGTTTCTTGTTATTTTTTTTATTTGTTTTTGTTTTAAGCGAATTCAAATTAACGTTAGATTTTGTAAACATTCACAATAGTCATTATTGTGAATATTCTTAAAATTTTGAAGAAAAAAACGTGTTTATGAACATGTTTATGTAAATTAATTTTAAAATTTTGAGAACGGAAACAAGAAAACAGAAACAGTAACTAAAGAGACCTCAAAAGCTCTTAAATTAAAGTGAAAATTAAATGAATTATGACAACAAGATGGATCTATACTCTGTTCATCAAAACAATACTCACAAAAAATTGAAAAAAATAATAATTAAATTAAATAAAATGAAATTTCAATCAGCTGACTCCAGGATTTCTTGCTGCTGGTAAATGAAGTTGGAAAACCTGGAAGATCAACTCAGAGAAGGAAACCGACGGCGACGGCAACGAGAGAAGCGAGAGCAGTCGGTAAGAACGCGGCGGCGTCGGAGGTGGGGCTTGGAGCAGGGGCCTCCATTGCCGCGGCGTTCTGGACCGCTAATACGGCAATCACCGCCATGACGACGGCGATGAAAAGGTTCATCTTCATGGACTCCATTGTAATGGGTTGAGTGAATAAGTAATGAAATTCTAGAGAGAGTGGGGAGTAGAGAGAGAATTTTAGAGAGGGGAGGAATGTAGAAAACAATGGGAGAGGGTGGTTCTTAAATAGAGGTGGCAAGAGGCTGCCCGAAGAGACCGTTGCACCAACAGCAGTTTCTATATCTGATTTCTTTATTTTTTTTTCCTTTTCTAATTGGGTAAATTACCTTCTACCGCCTTCTACTTTATCTAATTATCACTTTATCCCGCTTCACTAAAAAAAATACACTAAAAAACTATTTTTTTTCCGTTTAAATTTTCGTACAAATTTTTAAATAAAATAGACAAAATTAACCATTTATTTTAATTTTGTAAAAATATTTAATCTCATAACTTTAAGGGCGCAAATTGCAAAGTGTTTAAAAAAAAAGCTCAACCCGACGAGTAACCAAATCAAACCAAACTAAATAGTTCGGTTTTAAAATCGGTTAAATGATTTTAGTTTCGATTTTAAGTATCGAAATTGAAACAACGAAACCGAGCCGTGTAACCGATATTTTAGATATATTTTTATTATATATATTATTCTCAATTTTTTATTTATTTACATTTTGACCCATAGTATATATATATATGTTAATTTTAGTATTTTCATAATTTTTTTCCGGTATTTTACTTAAACAACGGTTTCGATTTTGATTTTGGTTTTGTATAAGATTAAACGATTCAATTTTAAAACTATTTTCTAAAACAACACAGTTCTAATTTTGATTTTGGGTTTTTTTGTATATGACTGACGATTTGAATTTTGATTTCTAATAAAAACTAACTTAAAACAGAACCCTTGACATCTCTGTTTGAAAAGACAAAAACATGAAGAAGAAAAAATCCTAAAATAAATCTTTTTTTTTTGTATACCAAAAATGTCCCCACACTCACACAGAGTGTGGGACTAATCTCGTTCGGAGTGTATGACTATCTCTTTCAACAAGTATTTTTTTATAAGTTCGAATTCTTGACCTTACAGAGATTCTTAACTGTTTTAATTTAAATAAATTTTACCACTTGAATTACACTATGTTGGTACAAATGCGGCTAATAATTGTTTTATTTTAAATTTGAAAAGGGGGAAGGGGGGTTGTTTTGGTTTATTGTTTACGTTAAGGTTGCCCCTTTCGTTGACAGTGTGTGTCTTTGCTTTTTCACTTTGCCTTTTTGGGCGCCACACAATTACAGGCTGTTCCTCACGTTTTCCGGGGGTCCACCCCATAAGTTCATTGTCTCCCTCACTTATTTGCCGACTCTTTTATTAGCGGCTATTTTTATTTTTTTATTTTTTATTTTATTTAAATAAACAAATAAATTGTGAAAAAGTATATATATATATATATATATATTTTAAAAAATAACAAATTAAGAATTTACAAGGATTGCTTAGCTATAAGGTTGTGTTTAGATAAGGAATTTGGGAGATGGATTTGAATTAAGTAAGAGATTTTAGAATTCTTTTTTGATAAATACCTTATTTGGGTATTTATGAGAAAAGATTTGTAAATCCTTTCAAACTAGGTATCATTTACAAATCCCTCTGAGTGATTTCATATCCGGCCGTTGACCATCGCCAACGGCCACTGTCGAACCAGCAACAACTGTCACCATCGACCATCGCCAACCACCTCCGTTCGTCGGCCGCTGCTGCCACTACTAGCCACCACCGACCACCTCTGTCCTCCAGCCACCAAAGCCGACCACCACTACCTGCTGCTGCTGACCACCCTTACTGCCGACCCCCACAGTGGTGATTGTGGTTATTCAAATAAGAAAATTATAAAATTACACGATCAATTTTTTTTACCTAAAATTGTTATCTAAACAAAAAAAATTGTAAATGAAGAGATTTCAAAATCCATATAAATCCTTTAAATTTGTCAAACCCCTTACCAAAATGCAACCTAAAAGTTGAGGGTTGTTTTAGAACAAATAAACTCTTCTCCTTATATAGGCATTGACCTTGAGGAAGGACGATCAACGTCGTTTTGATTCAATGGTCAAGATTCAAAGCCTAAAACCTTTCTAGAAAATATCCTCCTAAATAATAGTCTACAATTCTTTTATATCCATCTAGAAATACATGAGACAATTTACTCTAGACTATCCTAAAGTTCTTTGGAATCTTTGGAAAACTAGAGAGCCTCCTTCGGTTGGATCTCCCCTAGCATTTGGGCTTGATCAAATTGGACTTGTCAGTGCTCAAGAACTTAGGTTGTGACAACGCGCTCGTAATTTTTTCCATATAAAAAGTACATTGATTTATATGTACTGTAGTAATTTTTAATGTTTAGACTAATTACTGTAACGCGTGATTTATATGAGTTAAAATTTTAATTTTGTGAACTATTCACTAAAATACCCGGAATATTCTATTCTTCATAACTTTTTTAAAATTAAATTAATTAACTTTTCATAATAGTTTTCAAAATTTTTGCAAACAAAACCAAACAAGGTCTAAGATTCTCAATGGATTAAGAGCCTAGAAGGACCATGATATATAGGCACCCCTAAAGCCCAAAAAGAAAAAATGAAGGGCCGAGCTGGGTAATGTTAGTTTGGGCTTCGGAAAGCCCAAACCCAATCCCAAAAGCCCGTAAGGCGACTCAGATGAATCCAGAGCCGTTAGATTGGAAATCGGACGGCTAAAATCATATCTTCACTTGTCTGCCTAGAGTTTGGAGGATATATCGATGGAGGAGAGAGAGAGAGAGAGAGAAAATCCTAAAAAACCAAACAGCAGATACTGAGAAGAAAGATGAAAGAAAGAAATACCCATGAAAACATACATCAGCTTCTTCAATTCTAGAGAGAGAAGATTAAACAAGTGTTAGAGAGAGAGAAACTCCAGTTTTCCCTTTCCCTGCAATTTGAGACAAAGAATCCATTGTGACATGCGATTGTCTCTGTTGTGAGAATTCGACAACTATCTTTTCTTCGTCTTCCCTGCATTTTTTTTTAGCTTTCTTGTGACCCAAATTTTCTGGGTTTTGTTTTCTCTCTCTATATATGCATATATATATATATATGTGTGTGTGTGTGTGTGTGTGTCTGTATATATGTATAATCTTTTGTTCCTCTTTGAGTTCGCAGTAGATCTATAGTTATTCTCTCTCTAACGGGTCTTTGAAATTGGGTTTCAGAAATGGAAACGGAAGAGAAGAATCGGAGAACGTACGAGCCGCCGGAGACGGAGTTTTGTCTGCAGTGGGGGAACAGAAAGAGGCTGAGATGCGTGAGAGTCAGAGACCCAGAAGCGTCGGATCCGTCCACCGGCGGTAGGATTCGCCGGAAGATCGCGTCACGTTTTGTCACTTTCTCGGAGAAAGAGAGTTTCTCACTCAATCGTCTAGCCAGGTTTTTTCCAAAAAAGAAGAAAAACCCATTTTTCTTCTCATGGGAAAGTGTTGAATTTGACGGTTTTTTGGTTTTCAGGAAATCGGAGATGCCGACGCTGAGAACGGAGAGTCGGAGGTCTGCGGCGGCGGTATCGCCGGAGAAGGAGGAGAGGTTTTATACGACGAGGGGGTCGGCGGTGGTGGGGGTGGAGGAGAACGGGAAGGCGGCAGCGGCTGAGGGGGAAGTAAGGGTGGAAGAGAACAGGGGAGGGGGAGGGGGTGTTTGGCCGAAGGTGTATATTGGTTTGTCAAGCAAAGAGAAAGAAGAAGACTTTATGGCTATGAAAGGGTGTAAGCTTCCTCAGAGGCCTAAAAAAAGGGCCAAAATTGTCCAAAGAACTTTACTGGTAATAATTTCATTTTTTGGTTTTACGATAACAAGTGTACCTCGACTAATTACCCAAAAAATAGAAAAATGAATTGTTTAATCTAGTTTTTGAATACTCTCTCCCAAAAATTAAGAAATTGGGTTCAATTTGGTTACTGATAAGCCCGAATTGATGGACAATCGAATCCAATGGTTCGATTTTGAAACAAGTAACGATTTTGGTACGATTTTGGTTTCGAAATTGAAAACCCAAATGGTAATGATTTTAGTTTTGGCTAAAATTCCGCGCAACTGGTATTTTAAATATATTTTTATTATTATATATTATTCTTATTTTATTTATTTATTTATTTATATTTTGACCCCTAAGATTTATGAGTGTATATAATTTTAGTTATGTTTATATATAAAAAATAATGATTAGTAATTTTGGTTTTAGTTTAATATAAAATTAAAAAATAATAATTTCACGGTTTTACGGTTTTGAATTTCATTTTATATGAAATTAAATAGTTGGTTTTAAAATCATTTTTAAAAAAATCGACAATTTCGATTTTAGTCTTGGGTTTAGTATATGCTATATGCATAACAGTTTTAATTTTGGTTTCTAATAAAATTGGCCGAAAAACCGAACCGTTGTCCTCCTTAAATTTGGTCTCTCTCTTTCTCTCAATCCTATCCCACAAAAATCAAGTAAAACTGGGTTTATTTTGGGTTCTGAGTCTCTCTCTATCTATTGCAGTTGGTGAGTCCAGGGGCATGGTTAACAGACATGTGCCAAGAAAGGTATGAAGTGAGGGAGAAGAAGAGCTCTAAGAAGGTAACACCATTGTCTTAAAGTTATTGTTGATTTTTTTGTTTCTTTTAAAGAAATAGTTCTAAATTACTTCCAAAATTTTGAGAACAAAATGTGTGTACCATATGTGTTTTTGTACATTTATTCCAAAATTTTGAGAGCCAGAACAAGAATCAGGGAACAGAAACAATAATCAATCTTAAACCCTGTTTTGTTTTTAACTATTGCAGAAACCTAGAGGATTGAAGGCCATGGGAAACCTGGAAAGTGATTCAGACTAAGGGCTGGTTTAAATTGGATTTGGGAGATTTTTTTCCCCCTCTAATTTCTGGCTTGGCCTAAGCTTTTGTATTTTGTATATTAATTAATATTTAATCGAGAAAAGGGAATTTTATTGCTTATTTCTTTCTTTTATTTTTCATTTTTTTTCCTACCCAAAATTAAAGGGTACACGCTACTTTTACTAATAATCAAGTAGTAGATGAACTGTTCAAATTGGGTTAAGTAGAAGGTACAAATATTGTGTTCTCATTTTATATTCCATGGTATTTCAATTTTTAATTATTTTTGATAGAAACAGTTGGAGAAGGGAATTTTGAACACTAAATCTTTTACTAGAGAGACACACTAGATAACCATTAGACTATAAATTTTAAGTTATCAAATTTCATTCATTAAGTTTTACCTTGTGACGTGATCATATTGTTTTATTTTCAATAATTGAATATAAATAATAAATATAATAAAAATTGTTAGTAAAAATTTAGTGATGTAACTTAAAAAAAATCTGACAATCGGAGGGTCTACCGCTAGCAAAATCCGCAACCGAAGAAGTATGGTGACTAGTGGCAGTGAGACGGTGATTGGCAACGAAAATCTAATTGGAATATTAATTTACATAAATATTCACTCTTTGCTCACCGTGCGACTGTGTAGTCTAGTGGTTATCTAGTATACTTCTATAATGGGAGATCTAGCGGTTATTTAGTGTGTCTTTTTAACGAAAGGTCTAGCGTTCAAAATCTCTTCACTATATCTTTTGTACTAAAAAACATTGTGACTAATTTAAAAAAAAAAAAAAAAATTATTAGAAAGTGACCAATCAAAATTTGTAGGTATTAATTAATAAAGTTAAATTTTTGCACCCATTATTGAAGGATAGATAGTTTTAGGCGTGTCCACGCCTGGCCGGGTTCCATGGACCACAAATTGATAAAAATCTTCTCTAGTTTTGGCGGACAGACAAGCAATAATGGGATCTATAATAGTTTTTTATTTTTTATTTTATTTTTTATTATATGGTCCTAGATTGAATTTTTAATTTATTTATAAAACTTTTTTTTTCTTTTTTTTTTCTTTTCAGTCAGTATCAATTTGTTTTAAAATTATTTTTTTTAGTTCTTAGTTAACATTAACTGACCCACTATTAGACTCTGGCCACCGATCCACTACAATCGGCCACCGAACCTCCGGCATTCGACCACCTATATTCTAGGTCTTCGCCAAACTGATGCTAACCACCAACTACCGCATTGTATATAAAATTAGTATCTAGTTAACATAACACAACAGACTCAATCTAGTTAATGTCAATTAAATGACTAAAAAGGATAAAAACTATTCAAATGACAAAATTGACTAGTTTGAAGGACGGTCTAAACATGGTCTTAAGATTATGAGTATATTAGGTTAGATTTATCTCACATCGAATGTGGAAAAGGCTGGTGATCAGATTATCAGTGTAAGGGAAAATCTCACCTCATGAGTTACCTTTTAAAGTTGAAAAAAACCCAAGACCACTCTACATTAATATCAAAGTTCAGATTACAACAACTCTGACCTAATAACTGTAAAGGGAGAGTGGTCGAGGGTTAACCGATCAAAAACCCGATGTGTGAGAGGAAAATTGTTGGGTTTATCGATGTGTTTATCCCACATCGTGAAAAGGGCTAGTGGTCAAATTGTAAGTGTAAAGAAAAATTTCACCTCATGAATTAATTTTTGGGTTGAGAAAAGCGCAAAACGACCTTACAGATTACAGATTTTTGTATAACTTCACTTGTCTTCATGATATAAATATGTTTTCCTTTTATAATTTTGTTCAAATTTCATAGCTTGTGTGTATATATCCATCTTTAAAAAAAACATTATCTACATTATATATATCAAACATATATATTTGACAAAAATTAAAAAATGTGAGAGAACATACATGAACAAGCCAGGAAATCGGAGAGCTCAAGACTTTGCAGCTTGGAGCATTTCAACTATAAGTGTCTTCACATCCCTGCAAAAATGGGAGAAAATAACAAAGAACAAGAATTAATTCTTACAGTCAAATACTAAATCATAACAATTCTTAAATTGACTTACAGATATATGGTACAATTTGTGAACGAAGGAAAACCAGACGGACCCTTATTAGTCGTTAGTCGACCTTTGAACATAAGGTGTCATTTGTTTTGGCCTTGTTCAGTTAGGTGGCGTTTGGTAACCGTTTCTGTTTCCATTCCAGCAGTGGGATGAGAATTTTGTTTTCTTCTTGAGAGTAAAATCGCGTTTGGTAACAATAATTTTTTATTTTTATTTTTTTTTATTTTGGGAAGAGAATTGTGTTTGGTAACGATTTTATCCTAAAATCTTTTTTTTTTTTTTTTTTCTTTCTGTTTTGGCCTGACGGCAGTAGCTCTGGCTCCGGCTCCGGCAACGGCGACGACCGGACGGGCGGTGGCGCCGGAAGGCAATGGCGCCCGCCGACACCGCCGGCCGGAAGGCAATGGCGCCGTCGCCGGCGATGGCCGGACAGTGGTGGCGGGTGGGTGACAGTGGGCGACGGCGGACGGTGGTCGGCCGGCGGGTGAACAATGACCATGTGTTTTGAGAATAGAATGGGAATAATGAGAAACAACTTTTTTTTGTTTCTCATTTCTTAAGAAAAAAGTGGGCACAATTCTCAAATGGGAATGAAATGAAAACGAAAACAAAAATTACCAAACGCTATTCTCAAACAGAATTCCCAAAAATCTGAGCATGGGATGGATATTTCTGGAATGGAAACGGTTACCCAACGGGACCTTACTGTTTTTGTTCCCTGATTTGTGTTTCCGCTATCAAAATTTTGGGATCAATGTACAAAAACGCATTGGGTAAACACGTTTCTGTTCTCAAAATTTTAGGATAATTCTTGAATTCCTTAAGAATATAATAAACAAAAAAATGTTAGAACCTATTCAGTCCCACAAAACTATTCCCACCACTACCCCATCAGCCACCTTCACCACCCGCCAACCACCACCGCCACCCCGCCAACCTATATACGTTTAAAAGAAAAAAGAATGAATATTGCAACCAAACGTGTTTCTTATTTTTGTTCTCATAAATTAAAAGAAACAATTTCAGGACAATGGTCGTTATCAAACATGTTTCTATTCCCGGAATACTCCAGAATGAAAACAGAATTCTCATCCCAGTTTATTGGAAGTAAAAACAAAAAGCCAGAAACACTAACCAAATGCCACATTAGTCTATCTGTTCCCATAAATTTGTTCTGAAAATATGGGAACAGAACAGAAATGGATTTCTTTATTCCCCTTATTCCCTTTTCTTCCCATTTTTCAGGGAACAGAAACAGAAACACTACACAGAATACATATCCAATTGATTTAGGTGAAGCAAAGTAGAACGGCAAGAAAAGGATCGACCAGAAGAATTTTGAAACTATGAACAAGAAACAGAAAATGTGAAAATCACTCACTTTCGATCCGTGGCACGCCTAGGGAAAGGAATTCGAAGCTTGACATTGCTCCCTTGACAACCAGCCTGGAAAAACGACATTCTCAGTACAACAAATAACTGTAAACGAAAAGAGCCAATTATTAAATTATCAATTTGTTTATTTCCCTTACTATTCACTATTCGAGTTCGAGCTGAGCCCGAAACCTTATATTTAACATTGGTTTGTTAATAACCGAACAGTTCAAGAGATTATTCAACTTTTTTTTTCCTTTTAAAAAAGAAAAAAAAAATTAAAAAATATATATATATATATATATCGAATATATCTTCTTCTTTTTTTTGGGTGAGATATATCCAATATATCTAATGCTTAAGAACTATATAAATAATATATTTTTAATAAAATCAATTCTTTATAATTGTTTCTTGAAACATACAAAATTAAAATATTTAATTTACCAACAATGCAAGATATATAATTTATTATGAATCAATGTATGTTTACAAATAATCAATATATTGTACTAATAAAATAGGTTAAATAATTATTGATAAAGTTAAATTTTAATTTAATTAAGCTCTAGAACAATTTGATATGTAAAATTGCACAATTAAAAAATCAAGAGTTTATTTTACTATTTTATCAAACTAAAAGTATAACAAAATAGTTAATTTTATATTATTCGAGTTTACAAACATTAACGAATCAAACTCAAACATATGATGTTTGTTTATTTAATAAACAAACTTAAATTAAAGTTTGAGCTTGGTTCGTTTATTAAATGAATGAGTTTCGAAAGACCTATGATCGAGTCGGGCTCGATTAGATCACGAACAACTTGGTTTATTTATAGCGCTGCCATTTTAGAGAGAGAGAGAGAATATCACCTTGACATTGAAACCGAGACTGTCTACATCCACCATGTAAGCAAAGTCGACCTGCATAAAAACATATTTTATTTCCATGAATTTGTGACTAAGGCAGCGTTTGGTTGCACATAATCCAAGCATCAGAATTGGGAATGGGATTATAAGGTGGTGTTTGGTTTAGTGTTTCTGTTTTTTTGTTTCTACTTCCAATAAACTAGGATGGAATGGGATAGGAATTTTGTTTACATTCCGAAGTATTCCGGAAATAGAAACATGTTTGGTAACAACCATTCTCTTAAAATTGTTTCTTTTAATTTATGAGAACAGAAACAAGAAATACATTTGATTGCAACATGTGTTCTTTTTTTTTTTCTTTAAATGTATGGTGGTCAGTGGGGTGGTGGTGGCCAGCGAGATGGTAGTAGGAATAGTTTTGTGGGAATGAATAAGAATAACATTTTTTTGTTTCTCATATTTTTAAGGTATTCAAGAAATAGTCCCAAATTACTCCCAAAATTTTGACAACACAAACATGTTTACCAAACGCGTTTCTGTACATTAATCCTAAAATTTAGGAACGGGAACAGGAATCAGGGAACAGAAACAGTAAAACGGGGAAGGCTGTGAATGATATGGGCAAGTAAAACTGATCAAGTCAAATGTTCAGAGTTCATATTACCGGAACAGAAGTTGAATGTTGCACAATAAGCTTTGTTTCATCTGCATGATCTTTATTCATGTGGGACTGGAAAAGGGACAGCACAAAAAACAAAAAAAATCAGAAATTATTATAGGTTAACATAAACATATGGTTGAAAAAAAATTATACAAGATTTATACGTATCATACACATATGGGCTTGGAAAACTGATAAATGGGATCGACTTGTGCTGCTCTAAACTGTTCTTGACTGAATTCTGTTAGTAGACCAAGGAAAAAGGGGCATTACATCACCAAGTTAGAAGTAAAAAAAGATAGATAAACGCGCGCGTGCGCGTGTAAATATACACAAATGTATGTATGTGTATGTGTTTGTCTGTATATATGTGCGAGTGTCAGTTTGTGTGTGTGTATAATATATATATATAAACGTGCACGCGCATGTATATATACACAAATGTATGTTTGTGTATGTGTTTGTCTGTATATATGTGTGTGTGTGTCAGTTTGTGTGTGTATAATATATATATATATATATATATATATATATATATATATATGTATGTATGTATGCATGTTTGTATATATGATACATATATGTGTGTGCACACATGTACATCTGTGTGTGTGTAAGAACCAATGGACCTAACTCACTCTCAAAAGACGCCTTGAAAGAGAAAGATTGCCTTAGCCCTAGGCTTTACATATGGCTCAGGATCAAGTAACACAAGCGATGTGGGATTCAACAAGCCATGTATATGTGTGTGTTTGTGTAGGAACCAATGGGCCCAAATCACTCTCAAAAGACGCCTTGAAGGAGGAGGATTGCCCTAGGCTTTATATATAGTTCAGGATCAGGTAACAAAAGCACTGTGGGATTCAACAATGTGTATGCATGTATATGTATGTGTGTGCGCGCGCCTATATATATACAAATGTATGTTAGTGTGTGTTTGTCTATATATATGTGCATGTAGGGGGGGGGTGCACATGAATATACATATGTGTGTGTGTGTGTATGACACATAAATGTGCGTATGCAATATGCATGTATGTGTGTGTGTCTGTATAGGGAGAGAAAAAGAGAAGAATTTGGATGGGATGCAAACCTCCTGATCCTAACAAAGCTGTAGCCACACCAGATACAAATCGTACAACTTTGGGTTCTATCCGCAAAAAATGGAAGTCTCCAAAGTCAACCTTCATAACGGTTTGTTTTAGAATTGTATACCAAATTGATTCATAAAAGTTTCAAGGACTAATTATCAATAAGAAAAAAAATAGCATAATTAAGGAAAACTTACCCAGAATGCATTAGGATGCTTTGCTAAATATGCAGCACGTATAGCTTCCTTATCTTCTTCAGGAACCTATAATTGGAAAGAAAAAATCATACTAAGAGTTAAAAGAAATTGCAGGATAAATGGCGAGGTAACATTGTAAGATTGTGTGCACGCGTGTGTCCGAGGGCCGTGTTGGGTTCAGGTTGAGCTTTACAAAGGAAATTATAAGACTGTTTAAATCCAGGACCGACCTAGTCTTCGGACCCTTCTTCCCAGCTCAAGCATAAGCCCTCTTGGTGTTAAAAAAACAAGGCCTAGAGCCGTCCCAGCCTATCTTTTCATATAGGTAGAAACCCAAGGGTTCCTAACTCACTCTCAAAAGACACCTTGTAAGATGGAGAATTGTCTCTAGACTTATATATATATATATATATATATATTAGGATCAGGTAACACAAGCGATATGGGATTCAACACGCCCTTTATGCGTAGGGTGGACTTTGACAAACCATTGCAAATGGATATTGGAGAGCCCAACATCAATGTGGGATTCAACACGTTACACGCCCCTCACGCGCAGGGTGGACTTTGACAAACCACTATGAATGGATATTGGGGGGTCCAACACTAATATGGGATTCAACACACCCAACATTAGACAAGAGATCTCGCTTTAATACCATATAGAAATCCAATGGGCCTAACTTACTCTCAAAAGACGCCTTGAAAGAGGAGGATTACCCTAAACTTTATACATAGCTCAGGGTTAGGTAACACAAGCGATATGGGATTCAGCAATATGACTTGAAAACTAATTCACACAAAAATGCATTTTATCATAAAATAGAAAATCCAACCATAATCAAACATTCCTATTACTCACCTCGCTCCCATGCCAAAATACATTCATCACTACTGATTGAAGTTCATCCGACCAAAAAACAATTGAAAAAAAAAATGACCACTGATATATATGTACTAGTTCTTCCAACCAAAACAACAACACATCCAAAGCAATTAAGATTTGTTGTTTAATTGTTTCAGTATTATAAATGTATTATATATATAATACAATATCTACTATTTAGTCAGTTATATTATTATTATTATACATATAATTTATCTTAATTAATGTTAAACAACTGGCCAAGCCTAAAAGTGAAAATTCAGGCTCTAGCACAGCCCTCAAAATTAGCGGACCCAAAATTCAAGACCCTATCCCGACCCTTGAACCTCAACTCTCAACCCAAGCCCTAAAAAATGGGACGAGCATGTCTCTAGGCCTATGAGCAGAACCAGCCAGGGGTAGGGGGGTGAAAGAGATTTTCAACTACTTACAGAAATAGCATCACCGTGCACTGTTATTACTAAATCAGTTCTATCCTCAGGATCTTTAGCCACAAGCAATGAGCATTTTGGATTAGCCAAAAGGTCCTACACATGGTTAAAAACACATAACAATGCCAATGAGCCAAAAAGACATGAGAATTTTTTGCTCCATAAAAAGAATCTCAAATCTCAACTCCTCTATTTCAAACCTTTGTATGAACTGCCAAGTCACTGACTGCCAATATTGGGGATCCATAGGCATCACATGCAAAGTCGACCACTGAGCCCGATGGATAACCCTCATACTTCTGCAAATATTTAAAAAAAAATGATAAAACACACCTATAGCAGCTAAGTGGAAAGTATATAATTGTGCAATTAGGAGTAAATGAAATATTGAAAGAGCACAAACATATGAAAATATCAAATTGACAACTGATTCATATTAGCAGCGGCAAATCAAGAAAATTGGTTTTTTTGGGTGTGTGTGTGTGTGCGTGTGTGTGTGTGGGGGGGGGGGGGGGGGGGGGGGGGGGGGGGGAGGGTATGTAAAATACTAAGGTATTTTAATTCATTTTTTCTAAAATCATAGAGGTAATAGTAAAAAATTCGGAGGTTGAGGAGCTTCAGTCCTCCATGATACCTTTTTGGCTCCGCCCCTGCATATTAGCATAATTAATACCACAGTATCAACCACATGAGCACCCGCTTCCAGTGAACTAAGCTCATGCTTATGATGACTGCTCTGCTTGTATCTATAACTTGTATATTATAGGTTTAATCATCTCTACACGTCTGAAGGCACTATATTGATTTTCTAATTTACAAGTGTAAAATGATATTAAATAATAAATAAATGGCCAATTAAATACAAATGTAAAACTTAAATGGTACAAAAATATAATTTAATTTAACCGTTTCGGAACTGGGGGATGAAATTTTTCAACAAGAATTTTCTCACGCAAAACATTTATAATCCAATCTCATCCATCCAAACCCCTCAAATTAATCTCAACCTTTAACGAAAGATATTTTAAAGAACTGTCCTAATCTATAATATAGATTATGGAACAATCAGATGACTTCTTGCTCCTAATCTATAAAGGCATGTTTAACTTGCTCCTTAATTCCTACAAGAGAATTGAACCAACACCCGTCTAAGAGATTTCAGACATAAAAATATATTCCACAAAGCTCGCTGTCGCAATAAAATGACCGGAAGTGTGAACCCGTTTTCTACTTCGATCAACTAAAATTTTTATTGGAATCATATATTCAAATCTACACGATATATATTGCTTTAGGAGGTTCCAACCTAAAACCTTATGGTGTTAAGTGGAATAACTCCTTTTATATATAGACTACTCTAGAAAACTTCACAAATTCGATGTGGGATTCTAACACTCACCCTCACGTGCAACCCCATCTTCCACGTGATGTGGTCAAACAACAGAAAAGACAAGACAAACATTTAAACAATCGGGGACAAACATACAAGACTTTGAAAACCTAACTCTGATACCATGTTAAGAGCTTCCAACCTAAACTCATATGATGTTAAGTGGAGTAACTCCTTTCATATGTAGATTACTTTGGGAAGCCTCAAAAATTCGATGTGATATTATAACAAATTGCACACATATCGTATATATTGTTATTTCATGAACACAACTTGAATTTCCAAGAGAAATCCTATTTTGAGTGCTAGAGTAGTCATTTTGATAAAATTTTAGCATAATCGTCGCTTTTAAGATAGAAGTTTATGACATAATTTTCATGGAGAAAAAGAAAATGATCGTGAACTCTTCTATCAGAATATGAAGGGCTCTCATAATAGAATTTGCTTTGGTTGAAGTTACTTGCTCATATGAAATCATATTAACAAACTAAATCCATAGGGAATCATAATATCAATTTACACATACAAAGTATTAACGAATTTAACTCGTCCTAATTTTCATTCCACAAGAATCATAACCTGAGAGAATGTGGAGAGCATGCCGCGCAAACTGTGATCTAGAACTGTTCGAACTTCCTGAACTGGAGGAAGTCTGGCAGCCTTCTCCTGCAGCAAGGAACAACCGTATTAATTCAAAATTCACTGACTCGCATACATATATTCGTTAGCTCACCTGATGAGCTTGAATGAGTTGAAATACATTCGTTTCGGCAGTAGCATCACCCGCTGATAAATCCTAAGCAATTCAAAACAAAATCGATTCAAAGAACAAACTATAATGCTGAAATTGATTCATTAAACCCTAGATTTCGAGCAAAAGATAGAAAATAGCCTTACCTGAGGAGGCGACTGTGTGGAAGATTCCATGGCGAGAACCGAACAACGGCGAATCGGGGAGAATCGCGGAAGATGAAGCGGTAGTTGAGCGATTTGACGTTTGGGAGAATAATTAATTGCTGAAAATTTGGGAATCGAACAGCGTACAGGAGAAGGAACTACTAGAAGAATCTTCATCTTGCTCAGTGTACACGAGCACGCAGAGAAATCAAATTTCTCCCTCAATATTTTAAGGGACAGCTGCTTCAACCTGCTACGACAATGGCGGAGATGGATTGGTTGAGCGGTATTTATAGTATTCGCTTTCTGGCTCAAATTAGTGAAATAAATTTGAAAATTTTTGGCTGCGCGCGTGCGTGTTGTTACAACCATTAAAATTATTTGGAAAAAAAAAAAAAAAAATCCACCTCAAACAGGTTGCATACGTTCAATCTCAACTATTTATTTTTTGAAATTAAATTTAAACAGTTAAAATGTTATTTTATCTTAACCGGAAGAAATTTGTAAAATCGAATCTATAATTTTTATGCGTGATTAATCTTTATTTTTAACTTAAGAGTTGTTATTGTTTTTGGTAAGGAGAGGTATCTCCTATCATTATCAATCAAAATTTGACTCTTCTAGTGAGTATTTTAGGAATTAAATTTTAATTTAATCGTAAATGCATCAAGCCGATATGAGAGAGTGCACTCTTAAAATCGCATGGAGAGGTAATTAATCAATGTGCGCGTCAACTTATCCGAACATATCTTACCGTAAAACTAAAAAAATTAAAAATTTAAAGGCTAATTTTAGTATCTCCACCAAATTTTAGATATCTTTCAATTTTGCTCAAAAAATATATTTGTGGAACGAGATTATAATCATTCAAGAGAATTAGTCCGCTTGATAAACGGAGATGTGTCTCGTTTCTTTATCAACCTCTTTCTGGGGAGCATCCTGAATGAGTTAGGTTAGTAAAAGGAGGTACGACTCCTCTCTTTGCCAACTTCCACCGGCGGATTACTTCAGTAATAAAATCCTGAATAAGTCAGATTAATAAATAAAAACGTGTCTCTTTTTCTTGTCAATCTCCTCCTGAGAAATACTCCAAGAATAAAATCTAAATGCACTAGACTAATATAGATAAATGCGCCTTTAAAATCCCGCCGTTCTTTATTTTATTTTTAAAGAACACTAAATATGCCCGTGTTTTTTTTTTTTGAAAATTTGAAGAAAAAAAAATGAATTGCAATTTAAAACCCAATTGGGTGAAAAATGGTAAAATTGGCTAAATTCCGAGAACAACATCAAACCAAAAACTGGAAACAAAATTATTACATACAAATCATGAAACACCATCTATAATCATATATATATATATATATATTTCCTCAAACAACAAATCCATATTAACAAAAAAGATCGAGATTTATTTTTCTTCATCGGAGAGAGGGTGACTGCGATTAGAATCACCGAGATGTCCGTTTTCTTTGACATTTAGGGTTCAATTCTCTTAGAGAACACTTTACAAGTAAAATTCTGAATACACCGACCGATGTAGAAAAGTGATTTTTTAAGATCGTCCGGAAAAATTATTAGTCGAAGTGCCCCTAAGTTGCTTAAAAATGCAATTTTCTTTTCATTTTTTGAAAATTAGAAGAAAAATTTTGAATTGCAAATTAAAACCCAATTGGGTGAAAATGATTGGAAACTACAATCGGCTAGATTCCAAGAACAACATAACAAACAGTTCTTATCATCAAAAACTGCAAACAAAATTATTACAAATCATAAACATCATATATATATATATAACAAAAAGGATCATTCAATCAATCCCCAAAACTGAATTTGATTACAGATCTGCCAAATCCAAATCCAAAATTCAAAAAAAAAACCCAGAAAATCGAAGATCGAGATTTACTTTTCTGTACACGGAGATGGTTATTTCCATGAGTATAGATCAATCGGAGTGGGGATCGTAGAGATCGTCGGAATCAGAGTCGGAGCCGGCGGAGGAGGAGGACGAAGAAGATAGATACGGATTGGGAGGAGGGAAGCAGAAGAAGGTCCATAGACAGAGAGCGATGCGGCGGAACTGCTGAAAAGGGTAGCAGAAGAGGAGGCGGAGGACTTGTTCGCTGCTCAGCGTTTCGGGGTTGCAGGCGATGTATTGACAGACGGTCGCCGATAAGTTCGCCACCGCCACCACCGCGCCGCTGTTCAACACCATCTCTTTCTCTCTCTCTCTATACCTTTCGCCTCCGAGTCTTCTCCGGTTGATTGAGGGGAAAGGGAAGGGGGGCGCGGGGGGATAGGATATTTTTGTCCATTTCTAAATATAAAGTATTAAAAAATTATTTTCTATTTAAAATTTCTTGCCATTAAAAAAATAAAAGGTCAAATTCTTATCACCAAATCTCCATTCTCCACCCACATGGATTGGCCCAAGCGAAAGAGACTTAGGCTCTTTAAATAACTATCCCATGATCGAACCATGAGAGGTTGTGTATAAAAAATGTTCTGCTGGGAGAGATCCCTGCTTCTAACGTCTGATAATACCTTGAGGGATTAGTCTCCATCGACAGTAATACGAGGATACCTGGAAAATCCAAAAAACAAACAAACTTTATTCTCTAATTCATTCATTAGGTGGTGTTTGGATTAGCTTTTAAAAAAAAAAAATAGTTCTTAAAAATTTTAAGAATTTGGGATAATGACATTTTTTATCTCTGACAAATAGCTCTGGTACTTAATTAGTTCCTCGTATTTGGAAATAGATACATTTGGTCCTTCACATTTTATTTTCGTTCCAATTTGACATTTTTGTTGAGTTTTTCGGTTAGTTATTGTTAAATTACATTTATACCTTTTAAAATTTGTAATGAAATAATTTTATTTTCCATCTAAAACTTAAAGGTCAAATATGTATTTTGAAAACTATTCTTCTTCCTCCAGCCTTCTTCCCATCTACCACGCTGACCTCCGCCTTCTCTGCTTGCTACTTCTCTGGCGACCACCAATAGTAGCATGTTGCCACTACCATCTCCTTCCAAACTTAGAAGGAAAGAGAGAACATGAAGAAGAGGGAACGGATGAGGAGAGCCATAGTCGCGAAAATATACGCAGGTCTTCTAGCTCAGGGGAACTACAAGCTTCCCAAACACTGCGACAACAACGAGGTCCTCAAGGCCCTTTGCCGTGAAGCTGGTTGGATCGTCAAAGAAGATGACACCACTTATCGCAAGGTTTGTTGATCTCTACCATCAATTTCCTCTGTTGATTTTTCCATTTTTGGCTCCTCTTTTTGATTTGTATGAAGATTCGCTTATTTGAGTTAATTTCTTAGGGTAATTTCTATTTTTATAATTTAGAGTGATCCAAATTGTGAATTTCTTTTTGCGATCTTAGTTTGTATTCACTTCACATCACAGATCTAGATTCAGTTCGTCACGAGATTTAAAAGTCTAATTTCTAATTTTCTATTATGATTATCTGAAAATCTGAAACTTATTGTTTGATTAATTCACATTATGTGTTGAATCACAAAAATTAACTCTTAAATTCCTCCGTTTTCGGTTAGATTCATCGTTTTATATGCACAATCGGGACTGTAGTTTCCGAATTTGATGCTTACTTCATTGATGATCTTCATTCTTCACACACATATGTAATTGACCACTCATTGAAAGATATACCTAGAACTTCAATAAACAACATTAGCGTATCTTCATCAATCCAACTGAGTCCTATGTCCTCAATACCTCGGCGGCGGCTCCGGTTCGATAAACTCATTGCACCACCACTTTTTCTCGGTTGTTGCCATGGCCGCCTTGGCTCCGGCGAGCCTCACCCTACGCCACCAGTTCAAGCTCGCCTCGATTCCTAAATGCGATGAGTTCGACCCGTCCACCACTGATTCTGAGAGGTGGGTTGGTTTCTAGAACACTACGACGGCTGCTCCTTTGTCGCCCACGTTTAATCTCGTGAAAGCCGCAGAGAATTTAAAGATGTACTAGAGCACGAGCAAATTCGTGGACTCAAGCAAATTCGTGGAGGTCCATTGAGCATGATCCACGTGACCAACAAAGATTCATCAACATGATCCAAGTTCTAGAAGAATCTGGCCAAGGCTAAGCTTAAATTCAACAAATTAAATTGACATGATTAAAGGTTGCGATGGCCTTTGTGGTAGCGGTGGGAGGAGAGGGTGGGGTGGAGGTGGAATAATGAAATTATTTAATAAATAGGGGTCAAAAGTCTTTTTTTTTTTTTTTTTGTGAATTTTTTTAAAATATAAATAGAATTAAAAATAAAGGGCATTTATGTCTTTTTACAAGAAAAATGTAGTCAAAGGGGTTGACTGGTATTTGTCAAATAATATGAGAGGTTTGTGGTTTTGGACAAAATGAGAAGGGAGGTAAATGGTATAAACCTTATTTTTAAATGTATATACTCTTTGAAAATTTGATTTATTCTTTTAATTGATTCCATTGACACGTTTTGATTATATTAATTGTTAAAGCGGCAATATGTACATCATAATTAAAAAATAAAATAAAATTAGTTAACAAATTAAAATGTTTAAGGAGATGCACGGGTTGCTTCTCTAGCAATCAAAAAGGTTGGTTGGACTAATCAGAGATAAAAATCAAATTTTATACAGTACATTGCAAATATTAGAACATTAGGGGAAGCAGTGAGATGTCACTCGAAAATTGGGGGGGCGGGGGGGAAATACCTGCCATCGGAAACACCAAGTGGAGTGCAAGCGCTGAAGGAGAAGGAGCTAGCGATTATGCGAGGCGATGGCCATGGAGAGCGTAAGACCTTCGAGAGGATTTACAACTACGATCTCTACAACAATATCGGAGATCCTGACAGTAGCGAGGACCTCAAACGGCCGGTACTCGGTGGCAAGGAACATCCCTACCCTAGACGTTGCCGAACCGGCAGGCCACGGAGCAAGAAAGGTACGGATAGATCTTCAATTCTCTTATGATTCAATACAACTAAATCCTAGGAAGAGGTGGAAATTTTGTGTGATGCAGCGTATAAATGCTGATAATTGAGGTCGAACTAATCGAAAGGTGAACTTGGATTGAACGCATCTTACGAAAAATTACGAGATTCAGCTCAGACTACACTATTTTCCAATAAATGATTCTGATTAACTCCGGAAAAATCACCTGCTACATCTGAATTTATTATTGATGCCAATGTTGCTTCTCCATTAAATTGTTTGTAGTGTTTTTCTTTTTACCCCTAGGGGAGTCTGATAAGTATCAGATACACAATAGTCTACAACAGATTGATGTTCTTTTCTTCATTGACACGATGCTTGAATTTGGATTGATAGAAATGGAGAAAAGAGGGGAAAAAAAGTCACATTAGGGAAGAGAAGTGAAAAAAAGAGATAATATCCTCATGTGTACTGCATTTGGACAGTTCATTAAAGAAAACAGACAGAAATACTCTTATTTTGATCAAAATGAACTGTTAGTGCTCGAATTTAGATTTGGTCACATGTTGCAGATCCTCAATTAGAGTCAAGGAGTTCAAGTGTCTACGTTCCAAGGGATGAATGCTTCTCAGAGGTGAAGAGCTTGACATTCTCAGCAAAGACAGTATACTCAGTGTTGCACGGACTGTTGCCGTCACTGGAGACAGCTGTGATTGATAGTGACCTTGGATTCCCATACTTCACAGCCATTGACATGCTGTTCAATGAAGGGGTTGATCTACCTCCACTTAAAAACAAAGGCATTCTTAACAATGTCCTTCCTAGGTTACTTAAAACTATTGCTGATTCCGAAAAAAAATGTTTTGCTCTTTGAGTCCCCTGAAATGATCCTCAGTAAGCACAATGTCTCCCTTCCTTCTCTCTCCATCCATGTGTATGTATACATGCCTGATATTTTGTGTGTACATGTGCATGTGCATGCTTGTGGCAGTTGTTAATATCTTATTGATACAAGTGCAGGGGATAAGTTTTCTTGGTTCTGGGATGAGGAATTTGCTCAGCAGACTCTTGCTGGTCTCAATCCATATAGGATAAGGCTGGTCACGGTATGTTCTAAAGGGAATTGCTGTTAGTGTGATTCTAGGAGGTTATTAAATGGCAAGAGTCGCCAATTAAAGAAAATGATGTGGTTTATAACCCAAATCTGCAAAACCACATTTTTAAACAAGTGTTCCATTTCAAAAACCACAAAGAAAAATAAAATTGTAACAACTTTCGCTGATTAAGATGCCTTCCCTCCCTTCCCCCCCCAAGGTCTTCTTCATACGTGTAGTAGTGTTGTGTTATTTAAGCATACATAACAGGGAGAACAAAATTTCCAGGAATGGCCTTTGAAGAGTAAGCTCGATCCTAAGTTATATGGACCGCCTGAATTAGCAATCACCAAAGATATCATCGAAAAAGAGATTCGAGGATACATGACCATTGAAGAGGTAATTACATAATGTCATTCCTGTACTTTCGGTTCTAAGAAGTTATATATTTTCACTTATATGCACTTGGTGCAGGCTGTGGAAAAAAAGAAACTTTTTATTCTAGATTACCATGATCTTCTCTTGCCATTTGTGAACAAAGTATGAGATCTCAAAGGGATAGTTCTATACGGATCAAGGACTATTTTCTTTCTGACTCCTACTGGCACATTGAGGCTGCTAGTTATTGAACTCACTCGGCCTCTTGGAAATGGAAAGCCCCAGTGGAAGCAGGTATTCACACCCTGTTGGGATGCCACCGGCATGTGGCTTTGGAGACTAGCAAAGGCTCATGTACTTGCTCATGATTCTGGTTATCATCAGCTAGTTAGCCATTGGTATGATTCATCTTTCTGCTTTCGTTTTTCTTCCTTCTTATCTTTTCATTTATCTGATCACATCTTATCCTTCAATTGGTGTGACCATGACCTTAAAATAAATACAATGGGAGACCGCAGAGCATTTTCATGTCAAAATTTATCCATGCTAAGCGATTTCTTAAATTTGTTTATATATCATACTCTATTCATATTGTGTATTTTGACTCCATATAGATTATATGTATATGTTTACTATGTGATTTCTCTAAAAGATACATCATATCCCTTCACTCACTTTGCAGGCAGAGGACTCATTGTTGCACGGAGCCGTATATAATTGCTACTAATCAACAACTCAGCGCGATGCATCCCATTTATAGATTACTACACCCTCATTTTTGGTACACAATGGAGATTAATGCTTTGGCCCGCTTAGCCCTCATTAATGCAGGTGGAATCATCGAGAGCTCTTTTTCACCTGGCAAATATTCTATCGAGATTAGCTCTGTCGCTTATGATCTGCAGTAGCAATTCGACTTACAGGCACTGCCCGCAGACCTAATTAGCAGGTAATAGAATTAACTACTCTACAAACTTGGGTTAATTCAGCGATAAATAATAAATACGAGTCATGTTAATTTTGTGGTTTCCTAATTGCCAAGGGCATGGCCGTGGAAGATCCAAGTGCTCCACACAGTGTGAAGTTAGCAATTGAAGACTACCCTTTTGCCAACGACGGTCTAATACTTTGGGATATCATAAAAGAATGGATTATTGACTATGTCAACCATTATTACCCAGATGCAAGCATTGTAAAAGGTGACCAAGAGATTCAAGCACGGTGGACCGAGATTCAGAATGTAGGTCATGGTAACAAGAAGGATAAACCCTAGTAGCCGAAGCTTAATACCCCCAATGACCTAATTGGAATACTCACAACTATGATATGGGTGGCATCGGGTCACCACGCAGCTGTCAACTTTGGTCAATATACTTACGCTGCTTATTTCCCTAACAGGCCTATCATTGCCAGAACCAAAATGCCCACTGAAGATCCAACAGATGAAGGATGTAAGTGCTTTGTCGAGAGGCCTGAAGATGAACTTCTCTCATGCTTGCCTTCACAAATTCAAGCTACCAAAGTCATGGCTATTTTGGATGTGTTGTCCAATCATTCTCCAGATGAGGAGTACATTGGGGACAAAGCAGAGCCATCTTGGGCAGACAATCCAGTTATAAATGCTGCATTTGAGGTATTTAATGGGAAATTGAAGCAACTCGAGGGAATCATTGAAGCTAGGAATGCAGATAAAGACCTGAAGAATAGAAATGGAGCCGGAGTTGTGCCATATGAGCTTCTAAAGGCAGTTTCAAAACCCGGGGGGCACTTCAATGGGTGTTCCAAACAACATTTCCATCTGAAGACTGAGTTGCGTGTTTTGAGTCTTAATGCATGACACGAGATGTTTTGACTAATTAAGCATGAGATGAGAGGCATTGAGAGTTTGGAATTAAACTCTTAGCTCTTTTTAATGTACTCAAGCTGTATCTAACTATAAATAATTTTATGGAAAATAAAGTTTCACGAGCAGTTCCCGATTCCACTTGCAAATTCTTAGAGTGTTGATGCTTTCCTCTTATTATTATGGAACTGTGAATTTCTATTTTTGAACGAATTTTCGAAACCATTGTGCCGATAGTTTTGGGTATCTTTTCAATCCATTTTTGTAGTCTACGAAGTTGAGGCCGAAACGAACAGAATAACCAGAGGACCACTCGTAGTTGTCCAACAATGCCCAAGCAAAATATCCCTTCACATTTGCTCCTTCTCTGTAGATGCGATCAAAAAAATAAAGAGGCCACCCATGGCCATATCAATCTGCTGCAGAAGCAGGAAAAGAACTACAAGGGACTTGTTTGGTGCATGTTTTGGAAGCCAAGGTTTTCAAATCAATTGGTTTTGCATTTCTTAACTACACTTTTGGTCTGCAACACAGGTACGTGCTTCGACGATTCGCTTTCTTTGTAGAGATTTGTCATAAATTACTTACTTGATTGCTCTTTGAAGAAACGTAAGATGACGAAAGTGGTAGTCCACCCTCGTCGTGTCAACTAACGCTTCTTCAAGATCTAATGTTCCATTGTATACCTCATCAATCCCTTCACATGTGAAATTTGAAAAGGAAAAAGGGAATTACGAAATCATAACCATGAATTTACACAATGAGATCTAAAATTACCATTCTTAGTAATGTAGACGGTTGGATTGTTGTACTTCCTTTTGATGTATAACAAGAGATCCCTTATCCCTTTCGGATAAACATAGAGCCAATCCGAAGCACCCTGTAATAATACAAGTTATGTTTATGGACTTAATTATGGAACTAAAGCATTCATGGAAAGGGAAAAAAAAAACTCAAAAAATAAGTACCTTCGGCCCAATAGGTACCCCATTCCTCTCTGCTAAGAAAACAGAAGACAAGAAGTTAACAGGGTGAATTTCTATAGCTTCCCAAGAAGTTATTGTTTCTGAACTTACATGAAAATTGTGCTTGAGAATCTGTGAGGTAGCTTTTATTTACTGTATTAGGGACAGGAACATGTTGTACATAATTTGCAGTATAATAATTTAATCCAAGAAAGTCAAACGATCCCTTTAGCGTAATGGATTGCTCGTCGGAGAACTGAGGAAGTCGGCAATCCATTGGAGAACTGAGGAAGTCGGCTGCTCACGAGAGATCTCGTGGAGTAGGGATATTCACCAGATGTTAAAGGATGCATAAACTTGCAATATAATAATACACCATCAGTTAAGCAATTATTAACTGTTGGAAGCAGGGTTTTAAATATCGGCCGTTACGGTACATAATTCGTATCGGAAATCGAACCCTCCGATACCGTTACACGGCCGATTCTGGAGTCTAGGGACGATTCGCACCGTATCGGGTCGTTACGGACCGATACGGTGCTGTAACGGCCGTTACAGCCGTTACGGCCTATACAGCTCTATTTTCAGGTCCGACACCCATGTGAGCTCTAGCTTTTCAGCTTTCTTCAAAGAATCTTCCATATAATTGAGCAGAGGAGAAGAAAAAAATAGTAGAAGACAAAAAAACTTACCAATTAGCAGAAAATCAAAGAGCTTCTTGCCAAAAATTGAGATATCAGTCGCGGCGTCGCCAAACCCTAACAGAAACAACTCGTTGCCAAATATAGCTCTCGCCGTTGCCGAATATAGCTCTCGCCGTCACCGGCGCCGGTGACATTACAGTCGCAGCTCTCTTCGTCACGTCGTAGCTCCTCGTCTTCGCCTCACTCTGTTCGTCTCTCTCTCTCTCTCTCCATCTCATTTGGGCGTGTGGGTGAGTGTGTCGGTTGATTTGGGTGGATCATGGGTGTGTTTGGTTGATAATTAGGGGGGTTTGGAAATAATTTTGATTTATAAAATGATAAATGGTTTGTTTACAATTTAGTCTTAAAATTTTATAACTTCTATTTTTATAGCATTTTTCTTTTTGTCATTATTATTTATGACATTATATTATATATAATGGTTAATTTAGTGTTAATTAGCTTTAATTATGATTTTAGTAAATAGTATGAATTATGCCGATGCCAACTATAAAGAGCTTGCGCGCAATTCGTTTTGGTATTGATAATTTTATATGAGTGTATTGTTTTTGTAATATGATGTAGAAGTATAATTTACTCTTTTATTTTGTTTGTGTAATATATTTTTATTAAGTATTGTGTGCATCATCTTATTTTTTTAAGATTGTTAAGTACGATGGTTTTTTCGTCTTTTTTTATGTCTTTATTGTGTTGTATATAACCTTAAAATGTCATAATACCTATTATAATGTGTTTATTAAAGGTAAAATGAGTAAAACAATTACTCTTATTGAGTTTTTGAGGATGTTCTGGTAATTTTAAAAAATTCACGACCGTTACGGCTAATTCCCATTACAGACAGGCCGATACTCCCGATACCATTACACTACGACCGTTACTGTTACGTAACCCGATACCGCTATTTAAACCTTCGCTGAAAGTGACCGGCTACTTAATAGTGTATACACTGACCATCCAAAACTAAAATCAAGAGCCGTTTGTACAACATTAGAATGGATGATCTCCTGAGAGAAAGGCACCCTCCTGCAATGCCTATATTACCAAATTTTCATTAGATTTATATTGGTATTATTAGTATGGCGGTCTTAATATTTCAATGCCAGACCTGATAGTTGTCCCCGTATAATTTAACGGCAGCTGCATGAGCTAGAAGTAGGTGGTGTGCCACCAGATATGGCTCTATGCCGGAGTCTCCACCGTTGCAATTATGGGATTGCCAAGATGAACATTGGCCTGGTGCATGATTACCCGTAGCGTAACCGTTTACGTTGTAGGTCAGTGGCTCGTTCAACGTAATCCAATACTTCACCCTATCACCGAATCTACTAAAGCAGAGTTCTACAAAGTCACGAAAGTCACTCCTGTGAATTAATTTTAACATGAGTTTTCTCAGCCATCCCTTAGCGAATGAATTTCAATCCAAAATCAAATATTTTGAAACTGGTTAATGAAGTTAACATACACAATTTCAGGACTTAAGAAGCCTCCATACTTGTCCTCCAGGGCTTGTAGAAGATCCCGGTGGAAGAGGGTCACAAAGGGCTCTATTCCTGCACATTTCTCTAATAATTCAACTTCATATTCTTCTTCGGAATATTATTTAATTTAGTTAAGTTTGTCTTTTGACCAAAACATAAGGTTTCATTTAAGGACATAATGATCTATTGGTGAAAACAAAGGCATAACACATGGATTCAATATGAAAATCTTCTTTGCAATACTATATCTTGTAGTGATGATAAGAATCAACAGTTGTGTCTCCATTAAAACCGTAGCGTATCCTATCTGCATATAATCGTTCAAGTGCTTAAAAAATCTCATAGTCGACTATTCATCCAGCCCACTTTGTATTGTACTTTTGTTAGAAGTTCATTAATTCTGTTAAAAATCCAAAATCACTACAAAAGAAAATTTGCAATGATTTTCATATACTTTTGAAAAATTATTGCAGCCCATGAACAACATAGACAAAAATTTTAAGTTTATGGACTGTTCATCATGAATCTTTTTTTTTTTTTTTGTTCAAAGTAAACTTCAGTTTGAAGAGAAGAGGGCACCAGGATATGTGTTTGTAAAAGTATCCCTTATGCTAGGGCCTCTACCATCTTCATTTGCTGCTCCTTCAACCTGGTGGACATTTGTTTGCATTCATTTCTGTATAAGATCTAACAAAATTGGTAGAAATGGATCCTAAAATCTGTAGTAAATTGATTTTAGATGTTTTCGGAAACCTGACAAGCAGATGTAGCTGCTGCAAATACAAAACCAGCCGGGAAACTGCTGCGGTTAGGAGACTTTATACCATAATTCAGAGATAAACTGCTGCTGCTTGTAGTGTATAGTGAAAGAGTAAGAACAAGATAACAGAAATGGAGAAGTAACTCCATTTAATCACCAAATTATTTTGATTATTTGCTTCTTATTGCCTTAATTTTTATAATATTTGTTTATGATCAGGCCATGCAATTGAGCTGTTGTTCCTTCCAGGCTTCAGCAGAAAAAAACAAGCTTAATCTGTGTATGGAAGTTGTGGAATGCATGGTCTATCTAACAGTAACAGGTACGCAAGTGCATTATGTTTGCCCACACCATGTTTATGCCAACTGTTGAATCACACATCGATGTTGTGCCCTCTCCCCAATATCCGTTCGTAGTGGTTTATTAAAAAATCCACTTTGCGCGTGAGGGGGCGTGTTGAATCCCACATTATTTGTGTTACCTGATCTGAGCTACATATAAAACCTAGAACAATCATCATCGTACAGGGCGTCTTTTGGTTTTGGTTTGGCCAATTACATTGTTGTCTAAATTTCAACCTCACAAAACAAGAAGCAATATCTTATTACCGTGAACTGAAAGGTACAAAGGTAGCAAACCCATAAACAGACAAACTGAAAGATCAACATCAAACCAAACACTATATACAAGAACACCAACAAACATGTGCATAATTTATTGAACCAACAAGTAGTAGATTTATTGGAATTTGTAAATCATAAGGAAAGTGGGGTGATCTCAGTTGTGGAGGAGGGACTTGAACCATTCCGTAGACAATTTGGGGTGCCTTCTTTGCCCACTATTGTAATCGACGTGATAGATACCAAAACGAACGCTGTAACCTTCAGCCCACTCGAAATTGTCCAAAAATGACCACGCAAAGTAACCCTTCACATTCACACCCTCCCTGCACCCAACAAAACATTCAGCCATTAGGATAATGTTTTTATGACTTAAGCAATTTGTGTGACTGAAATTTGAGGACTTACTCTATTGCTTCCTTGACTTTCATGAGATGTTCATAGTGGTAAAGTATTCTCATCTGGTCCACATAGAGTTTCTCCTGATGGAACAAGTCAAACTTATGCTCCTCTGGGTTTGTATCCGCAGTGTTTAATTCATCAATTCCTAGTATAAAATAAATGGGCAATTGTAAGGTCAATATTCAATTAACATGGACCGATTCTTGAATTTTTATTTATTTTTTACCGTTTTCAGTGATGTAAATGAGAGGGTCATTGTAGTTGTTCTTAATGTAGAGCAGAAGATCCTTGATCCCTTGGGGATAAACATGGAGCCAAGGTGAACCCGCAACTAGACCAATGAGAACACCGTCTTTCTCGGGTGTCTGAATAACTTGATCATCTGTCACATAATTCGGTCCTTTATCCCCGGCCTCATCAGGTGCATCAACACAATAATTGGCGGTGTAGTAATTCAATCCCAGAAAATCATACGACCCTTTCACCAACTCCACTTCTTCATCTGAAAACTTGGGAAGCCGACAACCAACTAGCTTTTGCATTGAAGTTGGATATTCACCATATGTCAATGGATGCATAAACCTTAATTTCCCAAACAAACAAACAAACAAACAATTAGTTGCAATAATTATTTCGTGGAATCCCTCAACAAAATAATGCACTTAATTAATTATATGGCTATGTAGTATGTACTGACCATCCAAACATCCAATCAAGACCTCGTTGGGCAGCATCTTGATCTTCCTTGGTTTCAGTCATAGGAATCATCCAATTGCAGTTCATTGTCATTCCAATTACTCCGCATTGCTTTGCCTACAATGAATAGAATTATAAATTTAGTTAATTAATGATTTTTTTGTTGATAATTTTAATAATTTTGTTAAAAGTTGTAATTTTTTATATAAAAAAATCAAAGTAACTTTTATGTAATGTAATAATTTTGAACTTTTAAAAAAATTATTGCATTGCATCGACTGTTTGAGCAAAAAATTTAAGTTTGTAGATTGTTTACTAATACAATGAAATTAAATTACCTGATATTTCTCCTTGTAGAGTTTCACCGCTTCAGCATGAGCCAAGATTTGGTTGTGCGCAACGATGTAGGGTTCGGTGCCTGAATCTCCACCGATGCACTTGTGCTTCCTCCAGTTAGAACAACGGCTGGAGGGAAGGTAGCGTTTGATATCATCGATGTCCAAATTGGCAGAAGACCGACCTGGCGCGTGGGTCCCAATTGCATACCCCGAAGAGCAAAAGGTCCACGACTCATTGAACGTGATCCAATACTTAACATCATCCCCAAACTCTTTGAAGCATAGCTCGGCATAGTCCACATAGTCTTTCCTATTAGATTGTTGTTACATATTCAACATTTATTCATCAATCCATGCATTCGGAAAAAACCAAGTTCTTTTTTCTTTTCTTTTTTGTCGTTATTACGTCATTTAGTATTCTTCGTTGAATGTTTCAATGTTTAAAGCGTGAGAAAAAAGAATATTAGGTAGTAGTCTTCATACTAGTGGAGTTGGTAGAGTCAAGCAATATATATATATATATATATATAATAAAAGACTAGACTTTAATACACGAAATATAGTCATAAACTATAGTCACATGTAGGATGGTCATGCGCCGGGCCGAGCTTAGACTAGTTTATTACAAAAAAACGTTGGGCCCTAACCCGACCCGGCCCGGCCCGGTGATCGGGCCTCAATCTTATGTCCAAGTCCAGCCCTATAAGAAAAATCTAAGCCCAAAGTCCGGTCCACGGGCACCCGGCCCTATTTTTTTTTTTTTTTAAAAATTAAAAAATAAATACAAAAAATTCAACACCAAACCAATAAGAAATATTAAAATTACAATTTCTAAAGGTAAACCAATATTCCAAACAAACCAAACTAACAAGAAATATTAAAATTACAATTTCTAAAGGAAATCAATATTCCAAATATTAGGGTTGTATTGTAATATATGTATGTATATATATATATTCTTTTTTTTTTTTAAATATCCTTCGGGCCGGTCCTAAATTTTTTGAGCCTTGCCCTAATTTTGATCCGGCCCTAATACCTAGGCCCAATCTCTGCGCGTGGGCTCAAATTCTAAGCCTAAGCCCTAAAAAAATAGGGTTGGGTTGGGCGGCCCCCAGGCCCATGACCATCTCTAGCCACATGCATGTAGCTAAAATTACATATCTCTGAATAACCTGATAATTGGATAAATAATTAATGCTAAATTATAACGTAATTTAAAGGACAAACTTATGAAAAACTTACACAACTTTAGTACTCAAGAAACCATGATACTCATCTTCTAAACCTTGAGGCAGATCCCAATGGTAGAGAGTTACAAAGGGCTCCATTCCTGCATACGGCCGGTAAATTATATACATGTATATATATATATATATGTATGGATCCATATAAAGAGTAATCACCATTAGCCTTGATCTCCTTTATAAGGTCGTTGTAAAATTTTATTCCTTCCTTGTTTACGCCACCGCATAGCGATCCTTCTGATAATTGTAAAATCAAGATCGTGCATATATATCAATACATGAGTGATTAATAATGCTAATTAATCAAAAACACATAAAATATATGGATCATGGACGTTCGATCTACTTAAGGTAAAGTAATTGTATTGTAAACGCTTACTTGGTAGTACTCTGGACCATGAGATTGAGAATCTAAAAGCGTTTAGACCCATTTCTTTCATGAGTTTCACATCGTCCTGGAAACATATCCATGCATCATCCAAGATTAAGTCGCGCACGCATATATGTATGAAATTTGTATCAATTTTTGAATGACCTATGCAAAATATATATACCTTGTATTTATGATAAAAATCACTGGCAACCTTTCCATTGCTCCTCCCATGAAGCTTCTCTGTAATATCGGGGTAAATATTTTCAGACATATTTTATTACTATTGTTATTATTATCGCTATTGCACCTATTACTATATTATTTTATAGATTATATACAACAAAACTTTATTTCTTTTTGCAAGAAAAGCAGTCCTTTTTTTCCTTCTCTCTTCTTGTGAGATATTTCCGGACTGGTACATACTATTTGCTGTGAGATCAAGGATGTTCTCGATGTTTAGTTCTGAGTTCTGATCTTGTGATTGTTCCTATGTTTTTTTGTTCTCATTCTCCTTATGTTTGCAGTGGGGTTTTGTTCATTTGTTCAGTTGCTGGGTATGCTCCTTGGTCTGTATAGTGCTTTTTGTTTGTATATATAAACTTTCACTTTTTTAAAAAATAAATTAAAAAAAATAAAATAAAAGCAGCGTTGGTTTAAAACCTAACACAGCAAATCCTTTTTGCATTTAAAGAAATATATTATTGGTTAGGTTACTACTTTTTTTCGACAAGTAATATTTTGATATTAGGTTTTAAAATATTGCCCTAGCTTTTTTGAAGGCATCCTTTTCCATAAAGGGTCAGGTGAGAGAGAGACCAGGGTGATTCTGAGTGAATGTGTCCCATATGCTTGGGCCTCTGCCATCTTCATCAACAGCACCTTCATACTAAATACAAGTAAAAAAGAAACAAGCATGCATGAGAACATATATTAAATGGTACGTATAAATTCAAGGGTGCAAAAAAAAAAAAAAAAAGAAAAAAAAAGACCTGATAAGAAGCACTAGCAGCCCCCCAAAAGAATTTTTCTGGGAAACAAGAATGATGGAGCTTAGGCATGCAGGACTTCAGTTTGTTCCATGTGTCTCTGTCCACGATCGTAGTTTCCGGAACTGTAATTGGGTTCACAGTCTGAGACTCCATTTCTCTCTCTCTCTCTCTCTCTCTCTCTCTCTAGACGTACTCTGAATGCATGCAAAATCGTTGTGCTTATGCCGCTTTATATAGCACTCGAGGTGGCTCGCCTCTCATATGCATTAACCCCAAAATCAAATATATTAATCAAAATGAAAACCGATCAAAATCGTGAACCGTTATTTTTTATAAATATAAAACATAAATTCCAAACAATAAAATTAAACCACAAAATTATTAATTGTTACAATAAAAATTACAATTAAAATACAATACATAAAATTGATATGTACTAAAAAACCATAAATAATCCTATTTTATATATATATATATATATATATACTAGCGTATAACCTGTGCTTGAAGGCACAGGCGTAAAAAATTGACATAATTTCTTCTGTTTACACAACATTTTGCACTGACTGTATTAAAACATCAACAATAATTAATATTTAAATATTATCACCAACTAAATATTATAAATACAACACAATCAACATTTATATTCAAATATTCATTAAGCATAAGTTAAACTGAAATAAATCAAAGCAAAAAATGCTCACTACTTATCCAAATCTCATTTATTCAATGCTACATTTCGCATATGCAATTAAATAATTAATAATTCAAATATCAAGACATCGTTCTTTGGGAAAGGATTAAAATTAAAAATAAAAAATAAAAAAAATTAAACAAATAAAAATAGAATAAAAAAAAACTTTGCAATTTAAAATGGAAAAGAAACTTACATTACTTTATTTACGACCCCAGTTTTGTCTTGACCAACGAAATTCCACTTTAACTTCTTTTATTTAAACCTGTAAAAGGAAAAAAAAAACCCATAAAAACTTGGATCAATAAAAAAAAAATAATACTAAGTAATCGAAAAATAAAATAATTATAAAACAAAAAACTAATTAAATATATAGCAAACAATCCAAAAAAAATAAAAAAAATAAATAGAAAATGCGTGTTAAACTGATAATAATCATCATTTCATATCCTAAGATAAAAATGGTTGAGATATACTTATTGCTCTTAATCCACATTACATAACCGAGATATACTTATTGCTCTCAATCCACATTACATGGTCGACTCATTAGAAATCTAGGAACAAAAAATACATAAATATAAGAACAAACACCAAAATCAGGGAACAAAAATTTGGGAACACACATAGAACAAAAATAGAAATTTAACTTGCAACAAAAACACCAACAAACACCACTTATATAACTTTATGCCTGTTTTTTTTTTTTTTTTTTTTAAATTCTTCTTAGGTTCCATTTGGCAATTAATTGTGCTCCTAAAATTGTTTAATCATACCAATGCGCTTGTGCAACTAACACTTGGGTAAGACTTGCTTGGGTTTACACTTTAAGTAAAACATATAGAAAACTGAAGATCAATGAAAAATGATCCAGTGATTTAAACAAACAATTCATAGCTCGCTAATGCAAATTCACATTCACTGCAATTTTAAGCCACGGAACAACGTGTGGATTTACCTATCTCATTAGTCACTTGAAAATGCAAAGTAATATCAAAAGAAATTCATGTAAAGTGGCATGATGCGTACCTCCAGATACAAATAGCGGTAGAGATTATAAAAATGAACATCACAAACAGGTCCATCGTGCTCATCGAAGCTGTCAATGAGTATTCCCATCTGATAGTCCTATAATTGTACCACACCACTGTCATAATCAACCACTTGCACCCTATGCCATGATGCCATCTCACTATGTTCAGTTTTCAATAACACTGTATAACCCAAAAAACTATCAATGGCAACTAAAAATATTTTTTTTTATTTTTATTTTTTGGGACTAAACAATATGTACATATACTTCAACCCATTCTTTGAATGAAGTGTCATATATTAGTAGGGATGGCAACGGTTATGAATTTCACTAAAAATTAAAATCAAAATCGTTAGGTAAATATTAAATCTAAAATCAAATCGTAAACTATTGATTTTTTAGTAAATGGTTTTAAAATCGAACCGTTTAATTTTATTTAAAATCAAAACCAAAATTACAAAACTACGAGTCCGCTAAAGTTTTTTAATTTTATATTAATCAAAATCGTAAACCAATCAAAATCGTAAACCGTTATTTTTTATAAATATAAAACATAAATTCCAAACAATAAAATGAAACCACAAAATTATTAATTGTTATAATAAAATTACAATTAAAATACAATACATAAAATTGATATGTACTAAAAAACCATAAAAAATCCTATTATATATATATATAAAATAGGGTTGGTGATGAAAAAAAAACCCTAAATTAACTTTATAACATATACATACAAAGGGATCAAAATATAAAAAAAATAAAAAAATAAAGGTAAAATATATATTAGATCCAAAATACTGGTTATATTGTTCGGTTTTGCGAATATTATCCTAAAATCAAAATTAAAACCGATTTGATTTTTAATTTCGAAATTAAAACCATAGTCGAAACTTTTTAATTGGTATCAAAATCGAACCATTCGGCTCGGTTTAATTCAATCATCCGTCGGTTCGAGTTCAATTGTCATCCCTATAGATTAGGGGTTAAATTGAAAAGAAAGATTAATTTGGAGCTAAAAACAACATAATGGTACAAGTGTGGGTTCCATAAAGCTTTCGGCATCAGCCATGTTTATCGCGTGGTTTGAAAGAACCTTTGCAAGAATTAATAATTGAGGATTAATCAATGGATGTAGTGATGCCGCCAAGGCTGTCGGCCCACGCTGCTCCTTAAAATTTCCGACATCAAACTGAAACTTCAACCATGTTTTTCACGTTATGCATTATTGTGGCCCCCCAACAAATTAATTATTAGAAAAATAAATAAATAATTTTGCTCGTTTTAAGTAGTCTTTTAGGTAGCGTTTGATAATCGTTTCTGTTTTCATTCCAACAGTGAGATGAGATGAGATAAGAATTTTATTTTCTTCGTGAGAGTAAAATCGCATTTGATAACGATAATTTTTTTTTTTTGTTTTGGAAAGTAAATTGTGTTTGGTAATGATTTTATCCTAATTTTTATTTTTCTGTTTTGGCCGAACGGCGGTGGCACCGACGACCGTCGGACAGCAGTGGCGGGTGGATGACCGTGGCGGCAGCCGGAAGTGGCCAAAAAGTTTTCGGCCGGACGGTGACTGACGACGGTCGCCGGAGATGGCTGGCGACGGAGACGGCGGCAGACGGCAGCGGTCGGTGGTCGGCCTGCGGATGAACAATGACTGTGTGTTTTGGGAATGGAATGGAAATAATGAGAAACAATTTTTTTTTTTGTTTCTCATTTCTTAAAAAAAAAAAAAAAAGTGGGCATAATTCTCAAATGGGAATGAAATGAAAACGGATCTTAAACAGAATTCTCAAAAATTTGGGAATGGGATGAGAATTTCTAGAATGGAAACGGTTACCAAACGGGGCCTTAATTTTTGAGTGTACCAATAGCTCTAGTATAAAATCCGCTTGAGTTAAAATAGTTAAAGGACCGCTATCGAGAATTCAACCTTGTAAAAAAACACTTGTTAAGAGAGATAGTCATGTACCCCGAACGAAATTAGTCTCATGCCCTGTGTGGGTGTGGGGACATTCGTATATATAAAAAAATAATAATAACAATTTCTGGGTTTACTTTAGTTTGGTTGGCAAAAGGAGTAGTCATTTTTCCTTGTCAATCAAGATTCGATTATTCTGAAAAGCACTTCAGAAATTAAATTTTTAATTTCATTCTGAATGCACCAGGTCGTGTGGGGGAGTGTGTCTTTAAAATCTTCCGATAAGGTAATTAGTCGAGGTACGCGTAAACTGATCTGTACACACACTGTAAAAAAAAAAAAATTTAAAATAAAAAATTAAATTAAATTCCGGGTGTCCCCTAGAATTTGACTCAGTTTTTTGGGTCGTGGTGGCTGGGATATGAAGCAACCTACTTTCAGTGACTTCATTCGGTCTACATCGTTATTAAGAGATTGAATTCTCGACTAATAATATATTACTATAAAAAAAAAGGCATACACCATTAACTCTTAAAATGTGGAAGAAATTACCGATTAAGCCTATTACATTTTTTTGCACCAATAATTCATTATTTTTTTTCTGATCAAAATACTCCTCATGTGGATATTGAATATAACATTCAATATCTGTGGGTGTTGAATGTAACATCATTTTTTTATTTTTTATTTTTTATGATTTTTTTTTACCAAAATACCCCTCATGTAGATGTTGAATGTAATATTCAACACTTGTAGATGTTGAATGTAATATTAATTTTTTTTATAAGATGATATTACATTCAACACATGTGAATGTTGAATGTAGTATCAATTGTTATCTTATTTTTATATGCAAATTAAAAATCCATATAATGTTACATTCAACACGTGTGGATGTTGAATGTAACATCAATTGTTCTCAGGTTTTTATGGATCGTATTATGCGTGGATGTTACATTCAACACCTGTAAATGTTGACTGTAACATTAATTATTTTCTTGTTTTATATATCCGCTGTTAGAAACTATATGATGTTATATTTAACACCTGTGGATGTTGAATGTAATATTAACTGTTCTCTACAATAAATTATAAATTTTAGGGTGTAATGTGTAAATAGTCAAAATCATTGGAAAAATATCTCCCCCAGCTCTTACAAACAAACACAAACACAAACAGTAGAAGCTTTTCTTTCACAAATGTTGAAGAGCTAAATGGATTAGACTTCAAAGCAACGCCTTTAATTACTAGACAAATTAAGACCCTATCTATCAAACAGTGGAAGCCTTTTATTTCACACGTGTCGGCGAACAGTGAAAACATAGTTTCATTTTCCGAAAACGTCTCGATCAAAGACAAAGACAAAACCTGAAGTTGACGATGAACGTGAGGAAGAAGAATGAAGAAACCGTCTATGAATCCATGGAGAAAATCCACATCGTCGAAGTCGACGAAGCTGCCGAAACGAACGGTTATGACAAATCAGATCTGAAAACGGCGAGTCAGATCTGGAAAATCCACATCCTTCGACGTTAGGATCAATAGCAATGGCGGGAGGGACATTTCGCTGAACTCTTCCCTCGCTCTTTTTGGAAACGGGAGTTTTTTGTACAAGATTTACTGGCAATGGGAGTAATCGGTGTAAGAAAAAGGCGTCGATGGGAGTAATCGGTGCAAAAAATAAGCGATGAGAGTAGGCGGTAAATCGTTCTCTTCTTGGAAGTAATCAATAATTTTCCCTAGAAAAAAATTAATAATCTTATCTGTAACAAAATTGAAGAAAGTTGCAAAGGAAAGGCCCCGTTTGGTAACCGTTTCCATTCTAGAAATTCCCATCCCATTCCCAGATTTTTGGGAATTCTGTTTGGGAATAGCGTTTGGTAATTTTTTATTCCGTTTCCATTTCATTCCCATTTGAGAATTGTGCCAACTTTTTACTTAAGAAATGAGAAACAAAAGAAAAATTGTTTCTCATTATTCTCATTCCATTCCCAAAACACATGGTTACTGTTCACTCGCCGGCACCACCGTCCGGCCGAAAACTTTCCGGCCACTATCACCCACCTGTCGTTGCCATTGCCTTCCGGCCGTCGTCGGTGGGAGACACCGCCTTCGACTGGCGCCAGCGCCGGCACCACCACCTTCTGCCCGTCGCCGGCGGGAGCCACCGCCGGCCAGCCGGCGACGGCGCCATCGCCGTCAGGCCAAAACAGAAAGAAAAAAAGAAGAAGAAGATTTTAGAATAAAATCGTTATCAAACACAATTCTCTTTCCAAAATTAAAAAAAAAAAAATATCGTTACCAAACGCGATTCTACTCCCAAGAAGAAAACAAAATTTCCATCCCATCCCATTCTATTCCCATCCCACTGTTGGAATGGAAACAGAAACGGTTACCAAACCCACCTTATTTAAGACAGGTCAACTCTACGCGGTAGTGTTCATTTTACATAAAAAAGAAAAGAAAAAGAAAGTAGTCTTGTTCAATAAAATTTATAAAGCAATGCATATACTAATGAATAGGAATGACAATTGAATCCAAACTACAAAGAACCGAACCAAACCCTTTTTTTTTTTTATTTATAGGCACCAAACCGAATTTAATGGTTTGAATTTAAAACGTGTCAAATGGTTTCGGTTTCGATTTTGAAATTGAAAACCAAAGTGATTTTGATTTTGGGATAACAACTGTGAAAACAAACTGCAAAGTTTATCAAAAATAAAAATAAAAATTGAACTGCGTAATCGTTATTTAAGATGTATATATATATATATATATATTACTCCTATATTTTTTATTTATTTTGTCGTTTTGTTTGTTTATTTTTTATTTCATTTGAACTTTGTGATTTATACTTTATTATATCGGGGATATAATTTATTTGATTTAATTTATTAAGTCAATATAATTTTATTCTTGCGACGGTTTGAATACTAAAGTTAAAGAATACAGACCCCATAAACAAACACCAAATCATATAAAAACTTATCCCTAATGTAGAGTAGAAGGTACTTCATCCCTTGGAGATAAACATGGAACCAAGGTGAACCGGAAACTGGACCAATGAGAACACCGTCTTTTTCGGGTGTCTGAATAACCTGATCGTCTGTCACATAATTCGATCCTTTTTCCCCGGCTTCATCAGGTGCATCGATACAGTAATTGGCGGTATTGTAGTTCAATCCTAGAAAATCATATGACATTTTCACCAACTCCACTTTTTCATCCGAAAACTTGGGAAGCCGACTACCAACTAGCTTTTGCATTGAAGTTGGATATTCACCATATGTCAATGGATGCATAAACCTTATTTTCCCAAACCAACAAACTAACGATTAGTTGCAATAATTATTTCATGGAATTCCTCAACAAAATAATGCACGTAATTAATTGTATGGCTATGTAGTATGTACTGACCATCCAAACATCCAATCAAGGTCTCGTTGGGTAGCATCTTGATCTTCCTTGGTTTCAGTCATAGGAATCATCCAATTGCAGTTCATTGTCATTCCAATTACTCCGCATTGCTTTGCCTACAATGAATAGAATTATAAATTTAGTTAATTAATGATTTTTTTGTTGATAATTTTAATAATTTTGTTAAAAGTTGTAATTTTTTATATAAAAAAATCGAAGTAATTTTTATGTAATGTAATAATTTTGAACTTTTAAAAAAATTATTATATTGCATCGACTGTTTGAGTAAAAAATTTAAATTTGTAGATTGTTCACTAATACGATGAAATTAAATTACTTGATATTTCTCCCTGTAGAGTTTAACCGCTTCAGCATGAGCCAGGATTTGGTTGTGCGCAACGATGTAGGGTTCGGGGTCTGAATCTCCACCGGTGCACTTGTGCTTCATCCAGTTAGAACAATGGCGGGAGGGAAGGTAGCGTTTGAGGTAATATATAGAGTAATTATACTTACTTTCCTGTGCTTTGGACTATTTGCACTTTATTCCCTTGTGGTTTGGACGTCACCACTTACCCCTCTATGGTTGTGGTGACGTCCAACTCAGTGGACTATATTAAGTTGTCTAAAAATATCAAATACTTCGGAGAAAATTATGATCAAATACATCTAAAGAAATATTTTTCATTTGTTTTCCTCGTCTCTGTTCTTTATACACCGATTATTAATATTTTTTAGTATTTTTATAAAAAATAAAATTAGTTAAATAAATGAATAAACTTTCTTAAAAGACCAAAAAATAAAAATAAAAATCTGAGAAAATTTATATAAAGAAATCCTAGTGCACTTAAATATAAACATCAAAGGAATAAAAAATAAATATTTTTCTACAAGGCTCGGGAGCAAGTTCTCCTCTGTATGGTTGACCAGCGATTACTAGAGATTCTAGCAATAGAAAGAATTGTAGAAGGAGAGCAAAATGGCATTAGCCTTCTCATTAGGTATGTAGGGTATGTATAGTACATGAATAAAGGAAAATACTGGTTACTATTAAAGGGAATATTGACAATAATACACAAAAGGAAATTGCCACAATCACAGCGCGTTGGAGTGCGCCCTTCTTGGAGGGGGATTCTACTGAATCCGCACTGGAGAGCATGTGGGTGTGCTGGAAATTGCCACAATCACAGCGCGTTGGAGCGCGCCCTTCTTGGAGGGGGATTCTACTGAATCCGCACTGGAGAGCATGTGGGCGTGCTGCACGCCCACATGCTCTCCAGTGCGGATTCAGTAGAATCCCCCTCCAAGAAGGGCAGCACGTCTGATTCTCCTATACTAGCTTTATGTAGGCGAGTTGCAACCTGCAATCCGAACCGAGGACAAGTTTTGGGAGTTAGTTCACCCTCGTGAGATCACAACATTTTGTCCTGTCGCAGGTTTCATTAAATTATAACTTCCATTTTATTAGCAAAGTTCTGCAACAATAAAGAAAAATTTCTCTTTCTGTCTGGTTCCAATCTACGCGGGTTAAGGAGTGCCCACTACAACCCCTGGGAAGTGCTTGGGACCGGAGTTTCACCTATCCAGCAAGAAAAATTTCTTTTGACGCTTTCTCTTTACATAGGCAAAGAAGCTCTGTGTTCTCCAATGAATTAGATAACCTTTTTACTTAATAAATGGATATAAAAGAGACAAAAAAGATAGGGAGATCAAGCCGAGCCAAGTTAAGAATGGTGAAGGAAGCTTACTATACGTATATGGAATGAGTCACTAGTGAAATAACAAATAAAATATAAAAATATTCAGCGAAGTATTGAAGCTATCAATGTGTTTGATGCAAAATTACTTTTATTCTCTTGATTTTTAAAAGTAATTACAATAAAATAAAAAAGTATTTAAAACATACATGATCAAACCATGTCTTAATTTATTTTTTAATATTTTCTATAACAATTATTTTTCATCTAAATTGCGCTTTGCATGCATGTTTGAGTGATGTGCTCTCCAGTGTTTTAATATTTTTAAAGGATATATACTAGATACTTCCTTTGTCATTTTGCACTAAATTAGATATTTTTCCTGTAAATACCAATCACCTTTCTTATTTTTTTGGTCAAACACCATTTACCTCCCTTATTGATTAAAAAATAATAATTTTTAATTGTAATGACAATTTTACCCTTATTTATTTAAAAATAATTAAAAATTAAAATATATAAATAACCCTTTAAATTTGTTATATATATATATATTCCTCTTGTTTTTTACAATAACACTCCCTCTCTAAAATCTAACCCTAATGTAATGAACTTCTCATTCCAACACTGTAGCCGCCTCCTCTCATCCTTTTTTTTTTTCTCTCTCCCTCTCTCATAGCTCTGTTGCTAGTGACGGATCTGCAGGCCATCGCGGCGACAACGGATCTGTAGATCCGTCGCTATTGTAGTTCGGACGTCACTACTCTTTCCTGATCTGAACCCCGACCGCTGTTGTTTCTGCCTGAACAAGAATCGTGTCTTTTAAGTTAACGAATCACTGTTCAAGCGCACCACCAACGTGAAGCGAGAGAATCTGATCTCGCTCGGAACCAACATCAGAAAACTAACGAAGGTCGAAAATCTGGTCTCGCTTGAAATCTGGTCTAGGGTTCGGCGCGGCGGCGAAATCGACAACGGATTGCCAGAAAATGGATCTGTATGGGATTGTTGTGCTTTACCAGTCGGATATTGGGGGGGTATTTGAGTATGGAAGATGACCTCTGATTAGGGTTCTTAAGACTGGATTGGATTGAACTCAATTTGGGGATTTAAATTTGATTAATGTAAATTTTATATTTTGAGTTTGAATTTGATTTACTACAAGAGGTTTTAAATTAGACTTAAATTAAAAAAAAAAAAAATGAATATCAAATCCTCCAACATCCTCCTCCGGCTTCGGCAGGAGACCCATGAAAATTGTGTTTCGAATTTTGAATTCAACCCTATCTGTGCGTCGGAGCACACACCGAATTTCTTCTTCTCTTCTCCCATCTCTTTCTGGAGCACAGATTCAACCCGATATGTGCTGCAGAGAGAGAGGGAGGGGAGAAGAGAAGAAGAAGTCTTGTGGGGAAAGACGTGATTATTATTATAATTATCTTGTTAAAGAAAAGGGTGAGGATTCCGGTGGCAGCGGCAACGGCGGATGGAGTCGGGTGCGGTGGCCTTTGTGGTAGCGGTGGCGATGGGAGGGGAGGGTAGGGTGGAGATGAAGGTGGAATAATGAAATTATTTAATAAATAGGGGTCAAAAGTATATTTTTTTATTTTTATAATTTTAGTGAATTTTTAAAAAATATAAATAGAATTAAAAACAAAAGGCATTTATGTCTTTTTACCCTAATACTTTAGTTCGATGTAGTTTGAATATCAAAGCCACGAGGTTAGCCTTGAAGAGTTGGAATTCTCATGTCTTTAGGAATATTTTTGTTGAATCAAATACTTGGAAGGATAAGGTTGAAGCCTATGATAATATTCTCCAATCTAATTGGGATTATTCCGTGGTTGATTAATTGGCTCAAGCTACAATAACTTATAATGATTGTCTTTTGAAGGAAGAAATTTTTTGGAAACAAAAATCTAGAGAGCATTGGCTTGCGGAAGGTGATAGTAATTCCAAGTTTTTCCACGCTTCTATTAAGATGAAAAATTTGCATTTGTGTATTTCTAAAATTCGTCATGTGGATGGATCCTCTTTGACAGACCCAACGACTTTTTATGCGGCAACAGTGGATTATTTCTCCAATTTTTATAATGCTGAGCATGTTTCATTTTCTGATTCAATTTTTTTGGATATTCCCTTGGCGGTTACTATAGCAGATAATTCTATATTAATGCAACCTTTTGAGTTAGAGGAGATCAAGAATGTCCTTTGGTCCATTCCTGTTGATGAGGCCCCGGGTTTGGACTTTTTTTCTTCTGGTTTTTTCCAAGTGTCTTGGGATATAATAAAGTGGGATATTCTTGAAGCAGCAAATAATTTTCTGATGGGAGAGAAGCTTCCTGAATCCTTTTCTAGCACTCTCCTAGTGCTTATTCCGAAAAAATCTCAATCGACTTCTCTTAAAGACTTTAGGGCAATCAGTCTTTGAAATGTGTGCTACAAAATTTTCTCGAAGGCTCTGTCAATTCGTTTGGCAAATATTCTCCCTCACTTAATTTCTGACCAACAACACGGCTTTGTAGAAGGTCGTTCTATTTTGGAAGCAATTGGGCTGGCTCAGGAGCTTATTGAGGATCTCAGAAAAGATGTTCGATGTCGTAATGTGATGATCAAGCTTGACATGATGAAAGCGTATGACCGGTTAGATTAGTCTTTCTTAGTGGAGGTTCTTAGGAAATTTGGTTTCTGTTCGGCGTTTATCAAAGCGGTGAGTAATTGCTTCCAATTTCTTTCTTTTTCGGTTGTTTTCCAAAGGGTGTATAAGGGTTGGTTTCAAGCGTTGAGAGGCCTCAGACAAGGGGATCCGATATCCACTTTGCTATTTATTCTTGCTCAAGAAATTCTTAGTAGGGGTTTCTTCAAAGCTATGGAGGTTGGTCGCATTCAACCTTTTGTGACAAGAAGAGAATGCCCATTAATTTCTCATCTAATGTTTGTCGATGACACTCTCATCTTCTGTAATGATGGGTCAAGTAGTTTGAGAAATCTTATTCGAGTTTTAGAAGACTACCAAACTGCTTTGGGTCAATTAATAAGCTCGTCCAAAAGTAATTACTTTTTGCATGTTAATTGCCCTATTGCAAAAATGACTGTTGTTCGTAATGTCACGGGTTTTCTTTAGGGTTCTTTGCCTTGCGTCTATCTTGGTGTGCCTTTAGCATACAGTCATCTCAAAGTAAGGGATTTTGGTACTTTAATTAATAAGGTGTCAAATAGAATCGAGGGGTGGAAATCGAAGCTTTTATCGAGCGGGGGTAAACTTATCCTCTTGAAGCATATGCTTTCTTCCTTACCTATTCATTTGTTAGCTTCGACTTGTGTCCATAATAGTGTTCTTGATGAGTTGAAGAGACACTTTGCCAATTTCTTTTGGGGGCAGCATGATCATGGTAACCAGAAGTATTGGGTCTCATGGGACAAAATATGTCAAGATGTCAATAGGGGGTCTTGGATTGCAGAAGCTTCGAGACATGAAATTGGCTTTATCTTTGTTGGCCCAGTAGAATACCCAAGAGGGGGGGTGAATTGGGTAATTAAAAATTTTCAGAATAAAAGTCAATAAACCAAATAATTACTTTTAAGTCTAAATTAATTATTATCTTTATAATACAACGGAATAATATAATCAATCTAAGTGCACACCCAAATAACAAAAAATAGCAAAGTAGTAATGCAGCACACAAAAGATTTATACTGGTTTACCAAATTACTCTTAGCTAATCCAGTCCCCCGAGCTCCACGGAGGTCGCACCCACTAAAACTAAGATCTCTTTAAAGGTAGGAACCAAACCCGCACACCGATTCTTTTATAGACTCAGAATCAACATTTAAAATATCTTTTTCCCAAGTTAAGGAAGAACCTCTACTTTTTACAAGTTAAAGAATAACCTAATTCTTTTTAACACTAAGGCACAAGAATCAAAACCTCTCAAAATACTCCAACTATCATTTTCACAGGTAAGGATGAAACATTTGCAAATCACTCACAACGCAATTCTTATTCAGGAAGAATTACTACCTCAATCTCTTTATAGGAAGAGATTGAAACTCAGCTACTCTTGATTAAATACCCCCAACGGTATTTAACCCGTCACAACTCACTAATACAAAAATTGATAAGAAGTAAATCTCATTCGGAGTTTCTACCACCCCATATAAATAATAACTCAATTAATATCCCAACTAATGATAGAAAAAACATGAGATACAAAAATCTAATTTTAATAAGATATGGGTAGCAAATTGGAGCACGTAATCAGATTCAAGAAATTGTTTGTAAAAATATTTTCTTCAAAAATCAAAAATAATTTCTAAGATCAATTTTCAAATATAGAATAAAAAAACAAACAATAAACAATATGAAAAGATCTCACCCAGAATCCACAGAAATAATTATTAGAACAATGTATCTTCAAATCCGATATCAACAAAAATTTATCGCAATTGATTCTCAAAATCACTCTTAGAAAAGTTCACAATATCGTAGAATGATAACTCTTATAAAAACTCACAAATGATATAAATACTTTTAGCTTTCTTAATGAATGATTCATTATATTAGAAATTCGCAGGTCTATATATAGGAATATTAAATCAGTCTTCTAACGGCTAGTTTACATATGTCATGACAATTAAAAACTCTTATAGACCCCTTATATCATAAGAACTTCATTTTGGTTCAATTCCACTTAAAAATAGCTTGCAAATCTCTCAATTAAACCCCCAAAGTATTTCTCAATCTTAATTAATAAGAATAAAATATATTTCAAGTACTAAATTGAGAAACATTAATATTTGATGAACCATATTAATAAAATTTAATTAATATATGAACCATATCTTAAATATAGAGAATATCCCTTAAATCTCTCTCAAATCCCAACTAAAAATAGCTACTGTTGGATTTAATCTCTGATAAAACTGTCACACCCCACCCCGAACACCCGTCACCTGTGGGGCCGGCGTGACGTCGACACGACATTTCCTAAGCGACAAACCAACTAGAAAGCGACGGTATGCATTCATAATTATACAAACATCAAAATACAGGTCATAAACATCTTTCCAAGCCAGAGACACACCCGTCCCTGAATTCCCTTCTAGAACAACAAAAGGGGAAAAAAAAAAGACAAACGATGAACCTTTCCTAGGTTCGCCTCAAGCAGCGCTTCCCGAAAATTCATATTTCCTTACTATACCATCGATGGACTCTACCCCGTGCCAGTAGAGGACCGACTCTTAGCCATTTCACCTGCGAGTGTACTGCCTTCTCAACAAAATCATTCTTATTTAATAATAATAATACCTTCTAAATAACACAACATTTGCATATGGATTCAGCATAAGCACCATATATGCAGTAAGAATGAAGTAATAAACATAAGTTCCATTTTTAAAACCATGCAGTATAAATATCATACCAATCGCCTGAAATAAATAATAAATTACCCAATATAAACAAAACATCACACCTCAAACCACCCTTCCACCACAACACACACTGGTTAGCCATGGTGATCGTTTTAACCTCACGATCAGGAGTGTGCAACGGTACCGTACCATCCGTAGGATATACCTTTCTACGAACACCCATCACTCCGCCAAAGCGGATAATCACTGTGCAGTACAAACGTCTAACATCACTCTGCCGAAGCAGATAAATATCATTCCGCCGAAGCGGATCAACATCACTCCGCCGAAGCGGGTCAACATCACTCAATAATATCGTCTAATCACCACATAATTTTTCTAAAAGCTTCTAATTTAAATACAACCAGTTTTCATCATGTATGTACATATACAAATAATTTGGCGGGAAGGCAGTACACTCACCTCGTTTCTGGTGCTGCAAAAATCCCACCGTCCTCAGCTTACCGAGGTGTTGGCGTCTGTGAACCTAGAAATGATAGGGCTTAAGTTAATACTTTATGCAAAGTCACCTAGTCATGTAATGCCGACCCTAAGTTCCACATTTTTTTTTTCCATTTCCCATATTTTATCCCTGGGATTTGTTATTATATTAATAATTTCGTTCTGTTATTTATTACATCGGAAATCTTATAATCTGAACGACCCTAAATTTATTACTCCGGTTACAAAGATTTTTAGGTTAAGATTGAATTTAACCAAACTAGAATAAATTTAACGGAAAACGATATCCAACCCGAATCGTTCACGGGTCGCAAAAAAGATTTGAATTTTTTTCCTTTTGTTGGGGTTAATTGTGCAATTTGTTCTCTCTTTTTTTTTTTTTTTTTTTTTTTCTTCTTCTTTTTTTTTTTTTTTTTTTTTTTTTTTTCTTCTTCTTTTTTTTTTTTTTTTTTTTTTTTCTTCTTCTTTTTTTTTTTTTTTTTTTTTTTTTTTTTCTTTTCTGTTTCTGGTTCTTTTCCAGACCGTCGGCCGCCTGTTTTCTCTCTCTACGGATGCCGACCGCCGGTGGCCTCTCCCCCCTCGCCTGTCCTCTTGTCGCCCCTGCACCGCCTACAACATCCTTTCGACACCACCTCCGGCTGTCTCGCCAGCTCCACCGCACACCCACAACTACTATTCACATACCGTCGCACCCTGAGAAACACACACACACCCATGCATACGACTACGTTTGCATGCCACTGCCAACGGCACGCCACGGGACCAACGACCCCTGCCGTCGGAGACCCACACGCACAGCGACACACCGCAGCCGCAACCACTCACGCCACCGCCACCTCCGTGATTGTCCTCTCTCTCTCTCCCTCTCCGTCTCGGTTTTTCTCTTCTTTTTTTTTTTTTTTTTTTTTTTTGCAATATACATTTCACACACTCGCACACAATAGCCAGAAAATCAGAACACACACACACAAACCCACATGGTGCCGAAAGACAAAAACCGAGCACACCCCCACACCGCTGAAAACTTACCAACCCAACTCATTACGCTCATGCATGCATACATCTATCAATTAATTGGAGAAATACATATAAATACTCACCTGCCCAATGATCGTTGATGGTCGAACGGCGATCCGCAACTCCGCTCACCGGTAACGCTAACACGCGCACTGCCACTCCGTCGACAAACCACGCCACCGGCCGTACCAATCTCTCTCTGGAATTGTTAAAATGCCCACATGACCACGCTGCCGGAGGAACATCGATTCAAGAAAAATCGACGACCCCTCCACTCCGGTTCTCTCTCTCTAGAATTTTCGAGTTTTCCTTTCTCTCCCGATTTCCTCACTTCAGTGCATGTCGCCCCTCGATCGTCCCTCCTTGGCCGGTGGATCGCAGTCGGTTTGCCGTGTAGGTATAGATAGATATATATATATATAAAAAAAAATTAAATTACACTTTCCTCCCTTCATTTTCTTTAGGATTCTTATTTCAGTGTATTTCTATTTTAAAAAGTTCCAAAATTATAATTTTGCCCCTAACATTTTTACTTTTGATTTCTAATTGCCAATTTAAATCTCAAGTTTAAATTTTTGCGTTTCTAAATTCCCAATTTGACCCCCAACTTTTAATTTGGATTTTTATCAATAAAATTTTTACCCTAAAATTTTCTAACGTTCTATAATGCGGTTATTTATGACGTACGTTCTACAACTTAGGTTTTACAAAAACAATATCCTGAAACAGCGCATTTAGTCGACTGGGAGATTCAGGATGTAGCCAATGCAGTTCATCGGTCAACCGCCCGGTAGACTTGTAGATTTAGAGAGTTGGTCTTTCTTTTACAGGTCAACCTATCAGTCGACTTGTTGATTCAGAGAGTTCAGCCCATCTTGGCTGATCGACTTGTCGGTCGACTTAGAGATACAGGATATTACAGCTACTTGGTCTGGTTGACTCACCAATCGATTGTTGTCTTCTGGATCTCTTCTCTGAATACGTTTTTAACTCATTTTCTTTTAAGTTTTTATTTTTTTAACCATTTTTTCTCTTAAATAAGATCCACTAATATTCTTATATTTTATTTTAGTCATTCAAAATTATTTCTACTCAATTCACATAGGAGCAAATAATTTAACTTAATCAATACACACATAAATGAGAAAAGACATTTTGTATCATGTGTGTGTTCCTAAATGGGATATTAAGAGTTGAAATTTACCTGAGTTGTTTTTCCTAATTTTTTCAAACTCTTAAATCTTCAATATCTTCAATTTCATCATTTAGTATCCATTTAATTTGTCATCTTCATCACTTGGAACTTTAAATCACTGAGACACTCAATTAAAACATTAATTCCACCAAAATATTAATACTTAATTGTTCATCAAAATCTTAAGATCAACAATCTTTAAAACGTGTTTGGTCCCTAGTGATGGCAATTCGTTGTGGTGTCGTTTTATGCATTCTAAGTATACGAAAGGTCTCCCTATTTCTCTTTGGAAAGATCATCCGGGTAGTTCAAAAATATGGAAGGACACGATAGCAGCTAAGGATTCTTTTCTTTGAATGTCCAGATAGAAAATCGGTGACGAATCGTCGACGAGTTTTTCGCATGATGATTGGGGTCTTGGAATCCTTGTAGCTAACCTTTTTAAATTGACTGTCTTTTTTCTGTTCATGATTATATGCAAGGAGAAGAGGAGTTGTTGTCTGATTTAGAGCCGGAGTTGCAAGATTTCTTGCGCAATTCTTTTCCGATGTGTTTGTCGAAATCAGATCAGGTTGTCTGGATTCCGAACGAAAACGGAAATTTCTCCATTAAATCGGTGTGGTGTGCAATAGTTGGTGACGATCATGTTGGGGGTTATTTTGGTTCTCTTTTTTTGAGGTTATGGGGTCACAAGCTTCATTTGAAAAACAAAATTTTCTTATGGAAACTTATGCAGAATCGTGTGGCGGTGGACTCGGTATTAATGCAAATGGGTATCAATATTGGCTCGGGCTGTAGTTGCTGTACGATCCGGAAACAAGAAACTATGCATCATCTTTTTGTGGAAAGTGAGATGGAGATTAAAATTTGGCAAACTTCCAGTGCCTTTTTTAATATTCCTTACTTAGATCAACCTCTGTTACAAAGACTCACTCTTTGGTGGACTAGGTTGAGAAGTAGCTCTCAGTATCATAGTTTGGGAGTGTTGGTCCCATCCTTAATCTGCTGGGAAATTTGGTTGAGTCGAAATAGAGCTATTCATGACAAGGTGATTATGTCGCATGTTTGGGCCGAGTTCAAAGTGCGGTCTTGGCTCTCTGCTCTTAATCTTCAGGTTCCGGTCAAGAGTTATTATTCTTATGCTTTTGGATCCATTCTCTTTCATTGTTGGGTTGTCATTTGAGAGCTATCCATGTTCATCGTCCGATCCCTTGTGTTTGGAATCGTCCTCCTGAGGGTTATTTCAAGCTTAATATAGATGAGGCTTTTAAAAGTTCCATTTTACATGCTTCTTGCGGGGGATTATTCGAGATTTCAGGGGTAAGATGCTTTTTGCATTCAATTCTCCTCTTTCGGTCCAATCGAGTTTTATCGCTGAGTTACATGGTTTATTCATCGGTATTCAGAGGGCTCTCCTTTTGGGTTTTCATCCACTTCTTGTGGAAAGTGATTCACTGGCGTTTGTGCAAGCTATAAAGAAATATTGTCCTATTTGGTCGGTGTCGGTTCTTTGGAATACCATTAAATTTTTTCTTTTATCTTTTGATATTTCAATTTCCCACGTCTATCGTGAATGTAATTTTGTGGTAGACTGTCTAGCCAATGTCACTACTAGTAGTGTTGTTTTATATCATTCCGAGAGTTCCTTACCTCCTTCCATTTGTTCCATCTTACGGGAGGATCGGCAGAGACTTCCTCGTCTCAGGATGTAATCCTTTTCTATTTTATCAATAATATGCCCAAAGGGCTCTTTTAATTAAAAAAAAATGTATATACTCTTTGAAAGTTTGATTTTTTCTTTTAATTGATTCCATTGACACATTTTGATTATATTAATTGTTAAAGCGACAATACATACATCATAATTGAAAAATAAAAATAATTAACAAATTAAAATGTTTAAGAAAATGCATGTGTTGCTACTCTAGCAATCAAAATGGCTGGTTGGACTAATTAGAGATAAAATTCAAATTTTATAGAGTACATTGCAAATATTAGAACAATAGGGGAAGCAATGAGATGTCACTCGAAACTTTGAGGGGGAAAGTGTAATTTTGTTATTGTAGTATCATTTTGCAACTTTCGGTAGTTGGTTACAATCATACCTACCATCGGAAACACCAAGTGGAGTGCAAGTGTTGAGGGAGAAAGAGCTAGCGGTTCTGCGAGGCGATGGCCATGGAGAGCGTAAGACCTTCGAGAGGATTTAAGAACAGAAAATAAAACCAAATTCTAGGGTTCGTAGCCAAAATTTCAACGTTGAAATTCTATCTGATTATACAACCAAATTGCACGTATAATATATCAAATTAAAGATGAAAACAAGAGGAACAAAATCCTTAATGTTTCACAGCTAATCGAAACGAAAAATCACATGAAATCGTGCCCGCAAGTTTCTGTTTTGTTTAAGAACAAAAAATAAAATTAAAGTTTCTAAAAACACTTATCGATCCTAAATCATATACGTAGGCTCTGATACCACATGTTGATTATTTCTCATAATCACATAAAACGAAATTAAATAGATATTTAATGCATACATGATTATTAGGATACAACAATCAAAAACAGTAATCGAAAGCGTACCTGTCTCGACCATTGCAGGAGATTGAATCTGTCGCAGTGGATTATTAACTAGGTATTCCTCCCTATGATCTAAATTTCGTGGTGGCGGCTCTCAATGGGAACAAACCCTTAATTTAGATTAGGGAGGGACCTAATTATATATATAGTAGGGTTTCTCGTTGGGTTCTTTCATAACAGACTTCAACGAAACCCTAAACCTACATTTGTCACTTAAATAGGTTTCTACTTAAAAGACGCCACAGCCCAAATAGTGGCCGCTAAATAAGTGCTGTCACTTTCACCGCAAGCGTACGGATCAAGTTTTTGTATAATGGACCTTTCGGTCGGGTATCGTATCCACATGGATTGGTGTTATTACTATCGAGTACCGCGATTGTCATAACCTGACTTTATCTAGGTGACAAAAATAGAATATAATTAATTAATACTAATACTAATATAGCCTAATTTAATCTATACTAACATTAATATTAATATGGGATAGTTATAAGAGAATAGGTTGTCTAGGGATTAGTTTCGTTTACGAATACGTGTTTAGTCTCGTTTTAATTTATGTTAACGGCGTTCGACTTATATGACAATCTCAGTTCGTAAACTCCTCCGCCACCTCTCCCGAGTGTAAGATGGGAGAATACGTGACTTCGTGTCAACGAAGAAGTCCCCATCAACGTCTTAACGACCCTAGGCTGCGTGAGTCTCACCCTAACGTCATTGATTGCACACAATCCAACTCCCAACCGGGTTATTGGATCGTCATGTTGTGTTTACCCTATCGACAATCTCAGTTCTAAAACTCCCCTGTTACCTCTCCCGAGTGTAAGACGAAGGAATACGTGACTTCGCATCAACATCGAAATCCCCATCAATGTCTTAACGACTCTAGGTCACATGAGTCTTACCCCAACGTCATCGATTGTCCACAATCTAAACCCCGACCGGGTTATAGGATTGTGGCGTTCGTTTATTCTAGTCCGAATTCGGGATTTGTCAAACTCCGTATTTTTCATATGTAAATCTAAGCAATATAAATAAACAATACGGTACACACAATCAACATAACGAAGAACAATCGCAAACAAAATACAAACTCAACTAAACAACGTTTTCATAAATTATATTAATAATCCTTATACAACCTATGTTTAGCCAATGGCCATAACCACGTATACAATGTAAAATAGCATAAACATACTCAACAACTACCAAAATGAAAAAAACAAAGAGAAGAAACAAATGACTTAGCCAATATCCGAAGAATAGTTGCTAGAACCGTCGAACGATCGTTTCCCTCTTCATACTCCACCTCGGGTTGAGAGCTCTCCCACAAAAATCCCTAAACCTAACCCTAAAATATGGCCTAAGGCCATAGGAGCTGCCCAAGTCGGAAGAGAGGGGGAGAGAAAGGTATAAATAGGCCAAAATATCTAAAAAATATCTACACTATGCAGAGGTTTCCGCCTAGGCGGTGGAATTTCCGCCTAGGTGGAGGTATGTCGGTTAAGGGTTTCACTGAGGCGTGGAGTAGGTGGTGGACGAGGAACACATTCTGCTGGATTTTCGCCTAGGCGGTGGAATTTCTGCCTAGGCCAAGGGACTGCTTCCAACATTCTGCCTCTTTTCAGCCTAGGTAGTAGAATTTCCGCCTAGGCGGTGGTCCGTCAGTAACAAATTGTGTTTTCTCTGCATCTTCACTGCCTAGGCGGAGGTCTGGACGCCTAGGCGGTGGGCTTCCTTCAGAATTTAGCCTCCGTGATTGTTTTTCCACCGTTTTCCGACCGTTCTCGATACGAATTGATCGTTTATATTCCGATTTAATACTTTTTCACCCCATGCACCTGTTTTAATATAAAAAGAATAAAAACATATTAAAATATATAAAAATAACTATAAACGTACTTGAAAACTAACAAATTCGTATGAAAAATACATAGGTAATTTACACCTATCAAATACTCTCAAACTCATAATTTTGCTAGTTCTCGAGTAAAACACCCACACAATACGAGAAAATATAAAAACTAATTACGAAATTGAAACCTAAAAACGAAAAACACTAAAAAATAAAAATGTGAAAGTTTTGATTATCATCTATCGGCCGAAAGATTTTTCCCTCATCGGCCCCCAATCCTGTCAAGTTCAAGTATAAATCACACCATGTGGTATCCTAGAATTTCAATGTTCAAAAATAGTAAGCGTCATTCTAGATCCTGTTTAAATGTGTGTGATTAAACTCAAATATACAACTATCTATTGATTAGATGGGATTATCCCTAAATATAGATCATAACTAAAACTCTTAAGGTATAGGGAATCCATACGCCTGACCCAGGTTCTATTCTCTACTTATGTAGGCTTAGAGGTTCATAAAGATCAGTAGGACTTGGTTCGGTTTTGGAATAATGGCCAATGGTACTTTGAAATTGGAAAGCGGGTTAACGTCGACTTAACGTTACCCGAGGCATATCGTTTGGCACTCTCACACTCGAAACCCCATAGTTTATTTAGAAACAACCATGAACAAACGTTTAAGAACGTCGTACTCACTTGTCATGTCAAAGAGAAATGATTTTTTTTATTTATTTTTATTTTTTTATTTTTTTTATAACACACCCTCAAACTCATTCGAATTTCTATAATTTTAGAAGTGTGCAAAAATGATTAAGTAACACACCCCCAAAACACATTCGAATTCTGACAACTTTAGGAATGTGCAAAAAATATGAACAACAAACGACAAACGAGTACTCAAATACTGAACCAATTAAAATTTCGGCCTAAACCCAACCGCTCACATCAAGTAGCGAAATACTAACTTGATTCACTCAAATTATCAGTATAGCGATAAAGGTCTGGAAAAAGTTCAATCGGCTATGGTATTTATTTAGTGTTCAGAATTGAAACAGCTTTTAAGCTTCGATAGGGTAACGAAGGGTAATGATTTATCAAGGTAAGCTTAAAAGGCTCAAGCGATCAAATAAATGCTTAAATCATATCTCCTAAACAACCTCGCCTAGGATTTCGTCTCGAATTTCCCCCAAATCAAGTTCTAGAATCCCTATTGTCATAAAATTGATTGACGGATAATCGGTTTCAAATCGATTAGATAGTGCTATATTGAGTTTACATACTCGTGCATTTAGAATCCACAATAACTTTTACTAGGACGATACGTTAAGCACACATAATCACACATGAATGAGCTTTACGGTCGACCTCAAAACAATCAGGGGACAGAGTCATCATCGGGTATAGGCCCAAATGACATCAAAACGTAGCACAAATCAACAACTATACTAACAAACTAATCCTAAACAAGCATGCGCACAATAAAAGCAGTAAAATTTAACTAATAACATAAACACATACTAAAACATACTACACATCACCATCAACTCAACACAGGTGATGTCCAAAACGAGCCATGAGCGATCCCAATGATAGTATATATCATGATATTGAAAATGGAGGTTTAGAACATGCACCTGGGAGGCGAGAGGATCTCGCCTCCGACTCAAATCGACGGAGATGTATCTAACTTATTTATGACCTTGGGTTGCCTCCCAAGAAGTGTTTGGTTTAATGTCCTAAGCCTGACACATGCCATCAAGACTGGCGAGATGTTGCAATGAAAGGAACCGCAAGAATACCTGTCGATCTAACATCTTCAAGTATCCTGCCGAAAAACAAAAACAAAACTACAAACGAAAATTATATACAAAAGAAATGCTTAGATTAAAATCAAGTTATTTACTCCCAATATCAATAGCAATCAACAAGACAATCCCCGGCAACGGCGCCAAAAACTTGGTGGACGTTGACAAAAACTAAATCTAACAACAACCAATCCCCGGCAACGGCGCCAAAAACTTGGTGGCCGCAAAATAAGTGCTGTCATTTTCACCGCAAGCATATGGATCAAGTTTTAGTATAATGAACCTTTCGGTCGGATATCGTATCCACAGGGATTGGTGTTGTTACTATCGAGTACCGCGATTGTCATAACATGACTTTATCTAGGCGACAAAAATAAAATATAATTAATTAATACTAATACTAATATAGCCTTATTTAATCTATACTAATACTAATATTAATATGGGATAGTTATGAGATAATAGGTTGTCTAGGAATTAGTTTCGTTTACGAATATGTGTTTAGTCTCGTTTTAGTTTATGTTAACGACATTCGACTTATATAACAATCTCAGTTCGTAAACTCCTCCGCCACCTCTTCCGAGTGTAAGACGGGGGAATACGCGACTTTGTGTCAACAAAGAAATCCCTCTCAACGTCTTAACGATCCTAGGCTGCATGAGTCTCGTCCCAATATCATTGATTGCACACAATTCAACTCTTAACCGGGTTATTGGATCGTCGCGTTGTGTTTACCCTATCGACAATCTCAGTTCTAAAGCTTCCCCGTTACTTCTCCCGAGTGTAAGACGAGGGAATACATGACTTTGCGTCAACGCTGAAGTCCCCCTCAACGTCTTAACGGCTCTAGGTCGCATGAGTCTTGCCCCAACGTCATCGATTGTCCACAATCCAAACCCCGACCGGGTTATAGGATTGTGGTGTTCGTTTATTCTAGTCTGAATCTAGGATTTGTCAAACCCCATATTCTCCATATGTAAATCTAAGCAATATAAGCAAATAATATGGTACACACAATCAATATAACGAAGAACAATCGCAAACAAAACTCAAACTCAACTAAACAACGTTTTCATAAATTATATTAATAATCCCTATACAACCTATGTTTAGCCAATGGCCATAACCACGTATACAATATAAAATAACGTAAGCATGCTCAACAAATACCAAAATGAAGAAAATAAATAGAAGAAACGAGCGACTTAGCCAATATTCGAAGAATAGCCTCTAGAACCGTCGAACGATCGCTTTCCTCTTCATCCTCCACCTCGGGTTGAGAGCTCTCCCTCAAAAATCCCTAAACCTAACCCTAAAATATGGCCTAAGGCCTTAGGAGCTGCTCAGGTCGGAAGAGAGGGGGAGAGAAGGGTATGAATAGGCCAAAAAATATCTCAAAAATATCTACATTGTGCAGAGGTTTCTGCCTAGGCGGTGAAATTTTTGCCTAGGCGAAGGTATGTCGATTAAGGGTTTCGCTGAGGCGATGGAGTAGGCGGTGGACGCGGAACACATTCTGTTGGATTTCCGCCTAGGCCGAGGGACTGCTTCCAACATTTTGCCTCATTTTCGCCTAGGCGATGGTCCGTCAGTAACAAAATATGTTTTCTCTGCATCTTCACCACCTAGGCGGAGGTCTGGACGCCTAGGGGGCTTCCTTCAGAATTTAGCCTCCGTGCTTGTTTTTCCACCGTTCTCCAGTCATTCTCGATACGAATTGATCGTTTATACTCTAATTTCATACATTTTCACCCCACACACCTGTTTTAATACAAAAAGAATAAAACATATTAAAATATATAAAAATTACTATAAACGTACTTGAAAACTAACAAATTCGGATAGGAAATATAGGTAATTTACACATATCACCAAATGAAATTATGATCGCTGATTATTTGAGCTGCTTAAATAATAAACTATTCATTAACCCATTCTCGTAAAATAATTAATTTCATTAATGTTAGCCCATAAAAATATTCCAACATGCAATACTATACCTTGTAGTGATGATAAGAATCAGCAGTCGTGTCTCCATTACAACCGTCGCGTATTCTATCTACATATAATCGTTCAACTGCTTAAAAAATCTCATAGTCAACTATTCATCCAGCCCACTCTATATTGTACTTTTGTTATAAGCCCATTAATTTTGTTGGATGTCAAAAATCACTACAACGGAAAATTTGCAATGATTTTCATATACTTCTGAAAAATTATTGTTGCGCATGAACAGTATAGACAAAAATTTTAAGTTTGTGGATTGTTCATCATAAATCCTTTTTTTTTTTTTTTTTTGTTCAGAGTAAACTTCAATTTTATCATGATTAGTTGTAGAATTGGGATTGTGAAGAGAAGAAGGCACCAGGATATGTATTTGCAAAAGTATCCCATATGCTAACCATCTTCATTTGCTGCTCCTTCAACCTGGCGAACATATATTTGCATTCATTTCTGTATAAGATCCAACAAAATTGGAAAAAATAGATCCTAAAATCTGTAGTAAATTGATTTTAGATGTTTTCGGAAACCTGACAAGCAGATGTAGCTGACGCAAACACAAAACCAGTCAGGAAATTGTTGCGGTTAAGAGACTTTATACCATAATCCAGAGATAAACTGTTGCTGCTTATAGTGTATAGTGAAAGAGTAAGAACAAGATAACAGAAATGGAGAAGTGATTCCATTTAATCACCAAATTATTTTGATTATTTGCTTCTTATTGCCTTAATTTTTATAATATTTGTTCATAATCAGGCCATGCAATTAAGTTGTTGTTCCTTCCAGGCTTCAGCAGAAAAAAACAAGCTTAATCTGTGTATGGAAGTTGTGGAATGCATGGTCTATCTAACAATAACAGGTACGCAAGTGCATTATGTTTGCCCACACTATGTTTATACCAACTGTTGAATCACACATCGATGTTGGGCCCTCTCCCCAATATCCATTCGCAGTGATTTATTAAAAAATTCACCTTGCGCATGAGAGGGCATGTTGAATCCCACATTATTTGTGTTACCTGATATGAGCTATATATAAAACCTAGGACAATCATCATCGTACAAGGCATCTTTTGGTTTTGGTTTGGCCAATTACATTGTTGTCTAAATTTCAACCTCACAAAACAAGAAGCAATATCTTATTACCGTGAACTGAAAGGTACAAAGGTAGCAAAACCATAAACTGACAAACCGAAAGATCAACATCAAACCAAACACCATATACAAGAACACCAACAAACATGTGCATAATTTATTGAACCAACAAGTAGTAGATTTATTGGAATTTGCAAATCATAAGGAAAGTGGGGTGATCTCAGTTGTGGAGGAGAGACTTGAACCATTCCGTAGATAATTTGGGGTGTCTTCTTTGCCCACTGTTGTAATCGACGTGATAGATACCAAAACGAACACTGTAACCTTCAGCCCACTTGGAATTGTCCAAAAATGACCACGCAAAATAACCATTTACATTCACACCCTCCCTGCACCCAACAAAACATTCATCCATTTTACTTGGAAATGAAATGGTCAACTAGTCAACAATTAAAATTTTGACTTTCAAAAGGCATTTTCAGAATAAAAAATGACTTGGGGGTCTAAGTGTCCTTTGACCAAATAGTTCAAGGGTGTACCATGTAGTTTTAAAAGTTGAGGGGATTCTTGTGATCACGATCAATAGTTGAGGGGGTGTAAGGGGAATTATCCCCTCTAAAATCTAACCCTAATGTAATGAACTTCTCCTTCCAACACTGCAGCTGCCTCCTCTCCTTCTCCTTCCTTCTCTCTCTCTCTTTCTCTCTCTCTCTCTCCCATAGCTCCGTCTCCAGTGACGGATCTGCAAGCCGCCGCGGCGACGACGGATCTGTAGATCCGTCGCTATTGTAGTTCAGACGTCACTACTCTTTCCTGATTTGAAGCCACTGTTGTTTCTGCCTGAACAAGAATCATGTCTTCTAAGTTAGCGAATCACTGGTCAAGCGCACCACCAACGTGAAGCGCGAGAATCTGGTCTCGCTCGGAACCAACATCAAAAAACTAACGAAGGTTGAAAATCGTTAGGTGGTGTTTGGATTAGCTTTTAAAAATAAAGAAAATAGTTCTTAAAATTTTTAAGAATTTGGGATAATGACATTTTTTGTCTCTGACAAATAGCTACGGTGCTTAATCAGTCCCTCGTATTTGGATATAGATACATTTGGTCCTTCACATTTCATTTTTGTTCCAATTTGGCCCTTCTGTTGAGTTTTTTTTATAATTATTGTTAAATTACATTTATACCCTTTAAAATTTATAATGGGATAATTTTATTTTCCATCTAAAACTTAAGGGTCAAATATGTATTTTGAAAACTATTCTTCTTCCTCTAGCCTTCTTCCCGTCTACCACCATCCACCACGCCCACCTCTACCTTCTCCGCCTGCTACTTCTCCGGCGACCACCAATAGTAGCCCGTTGCCACCACCATCTCCTTCCAAACTTGGAAGGAAAGAGAGAACATGAAGAAGAGGGAACGGATAAGAAGAGCCATAGCCGCGAAGATATACGCAGGTCTTCTAGCTCAGGGGAACTACAAGCTTCCCAAACACTGTGATAACAACGAGGTCCTCAAGGCCCGTTGCCGTGAAGCTGGTTGGATCGTCGAAGACACAAGGTTTGTTGATCTCCACCATCAATTTCCTCTGTTGATTTTTCCATTTTTTGTCTCATCTTTTTTATTCGTATGAAGATTCGCTTATTTGAGTTAATTTCTTCTGCTTGATTATCGATTTTAGGGTTATTTCTATTTTTATAATTTAGAACGATCCAAATTGGGAATTTCTTTTTGCAATCTTAGTTTGTATTCACTTCACATCACAGATCTAGATTCAGTTTGTCACGAGATTCAAAAGTCTAATTTCTAGTTTTCTATTATGATTATCTGAAAATTTGAAACTTATTGTTTGATTAATACACATTATGTGTTGAGTCATAGAAATTAACTCTTAAATTCCTCCGTTTTCGGTCAGATTCATCGTTTTATATGCACAATCAGGGCTGTAGTTTCCGAATTTGATGTTTACTTCATTGATGATCTTCATTCTTCACACATAGATGTAGTCGACCACTCATTGAAGGATATACTTGGAACTTCAATAAACAACATCAGCGCATCTTCATCAATCCAACCAAGTCCTATGTCCTCAATACCTCGACGGCGGCTCCGGTTCGATAAACCCATTTCACCACCACTTTTTCGCGGATGTTGCCATGGCCGCCTTGGCTCCGGCGAGCCTCACCTGCCGCCGCCAGTTCAAGCTCACCTCGATTCCTAAATACGACGAGTCTGACCCGTCCACCACTGATTCCGAGAAGTGGGTTGGTTTCTAGAACACCGCGGCGGCTACTTCTCCGTCGCCCACGTTTAATCTCGTGAAAGTTGCAGAGAGTTTAAAGATGCACGAGAGCACAAGCAAATTCGTGGACTCAAGCAAATTCGTGTTGGCCCATTGAGCATGATCCACGTGATCAATAAAGATTCATCAACATAATCCAAGTTCTAGAAGAATCTGTCCAAGGCTAATCTTAAATTCAGCAAATTAAATTGGCATGTTTAATAATATTCCTTTTTGGGTCTGATTTTAAGGCTTGCATACTAAGATAGTTACTTTCCTTTTATTTATTTTTTGACTTTTATGGGGCGTGATTCCACAGCCATTTAAATCTCCCAACTTTCCTTTTCTATTTTAGGCATGTGATCAGCCAATTAAAAGGCTGATTGTCTTGTTTTTTCTTTTAGGCAAGTAAGAGTTATTTTTTTACCAAATTTTAGCCTTAATTAGGATAGCTATTTTAGGAATTTTCTTTATAATGGGCAGCCTTTTAAATAGGTGTTTAATTAATGGAAAGAGGCAGATCATTATTCAATAAATTGTGAAGAGTATTTTCTCTGCGGTTCTTTGAAGAACTACTCGAACTTATCGGGATTTCCCATGACGTTCACCAACGACTTATCAAACGGATTTTCACCACCGTTTATAGCGTCTTCCGTATACCGAGGTTCTTGTTTCGCAATAAACAACGGGTTGAAGTCATATATACCAAGGTTCTTATTTATCGTAAACAATGAATCGAGATCTATCATTCAATTCTAATCATAGAACGATCTTGGGTTCCTTTTTGTTGTCGGATCTCGTTATTTTGGCGGGATTCGCATCAGGGGAAGAGATAGAGAGGGGGGAGATTGCAGAGAGAGGGGGTAGAGAGAAAGTTGTAGAGAATTGATTTTTGACCCTTTATATTTAGCCAAATATTCAAATAGACCCCCATTAAATTAGTTAAAGTAAAAAGACAAAATTATCTTCTTCTTTTTTAACATGAAATAACCAAAATACTCTTCCTTTCAAGTTGACCGTTACCGTTAAGTTAATAGAAAAACCAAATTGGAACGAAAATAAAATGTGAAGGACCAAATGTGTCTATATCCAAATATGAGGGGTCAATTGATCACCGGAACTATTTGTCAGGGACAAAAATGTCATTATTCCTATGAATTTAATTAGTTTAATTTTAAAGAAATTAAATAAATGCTTAAAAAAAAGATTAAGGAAGATACAAGACTTGTGAGATGAATAAATTGAGATATAATCAAATCTAGTTAACAAGAGTTCAACTATTTTGAAAAGCACTCGAAGAATTAAATCTTAAATTTAATCATTAATCTACCAAGCAGATATAGGAGAGTGTGTCCTAAAAATCGCCGAAACAAAAATAATAAAACCTATATCACAACATACAACAATTAAAAAAAAAAAAAAAAACCAAAAAAAAACAACACCACTATATTATATAGAATTAGCTAGGAGTTGTTTACATATATAATATAAATTTAAAAGAAAATTACTGAAATAATAGTGTTTCTAACTTATTTACATTTTTAGTGTTACCCGGGGTTCGGAACCCCGGGTTTGTGGGGCCGGCGGTATACCCGGGGTTCGGAACCCCGGGTATACGAATTTATTTATTTATTTATTTATTTTGGTATACGGGTTTATACCCCGGGAACCAAACCCCGGGTATAAACCAATTTAAAAAAAAAAATCGTTTTTGCCCAAGAAATTTTTAAAATTTTCGGCAACTTTAAATTGATTAACGGTGGTCTATCGATATTTAAAAAAAAACTAATTTTTTGGTGCATAAATTAGGTTCAAAACACTACATAATGCTTTTTACAACACTAAAAACGGACAAATGGATGAATTTTAAAAAATCGCCAAAGTTGGCCAGATGAGTTGTTTCGATAACGGCGGAATTTTTTTCGGCAATTTAGAATTAACAAAAGATTGCATGTCCGTAACAAAAATGAACCAAATTTTTTGTATATAAACTATGTTCATAACACTACATAACAAAACTTAGAACATTAAAAACGGACAAGTGGATGAATTTTAAATAATCGCCAAAGTTGATCAGACGAGTTGTTTCGTTGACGATGCAATTTTTTTAAAAATTTTGAATTAACAAAAAATTGTCGTCTATCCGTAACAGAAATGATCCTAATTTTTTTTGTATACAAACTAAGTTCATAACGCTAAATAATAAAATCGAGAACATGAAAAACGGATAATATGTTATCGAGAGAAAATAAAACTTACGTAAAATAATAGAAAAAGTTTGGATGGACATAATTTTGTGCTCGGTGATCCGTTTGGGGCGATTTTTTTTTTTGATTTCGGGTATTTTTTTGAGATCTAGGTGCCGCAAAATGCCGTAGGCGGTTTGGTCCAGTATTTTTTCAAATAAAACCCGTTTGCACCTTCAATTTTGGATTCGAAGTGTTGAGTGAATAAAATTGTAATCTTCGTTGCGAACGTGTGTCTTGTTCTGTTGATAAAATTGAAATCTTTAAAAGTCAGAGTGATGACTCAAATCAGACCCAACTTTTAAAAAAAAAATTGCCCCCAACGGATCACCGAGCGCAAAGTTATGTCCATCCAAACATTGAAGAGCAATATAGTGTTTTTTGAAACGTTGAAGAGTAATAAAATGTTATGATAATAACCATTATTTAAAAAAAATCACTAATCCGTTTTTGGTATTCTCAATTTTATTATTTAGCGTTATGAACGTAATTTGTATACAAAAAAATCAGGATCATTTCTGTTACGTATAGACGACTATTTTTTGTTAATTCAAAATTTTCAAAAAAATTGCATCGTCAACGAAACAACTCGTCTGATCAACTTTGGCGATTATTTAAAATTCATCCACTTGTCCGTTTTTAGTGTTCTAAGTTTTGTTATGTAGTGTTATGAACATAGTTTATATACAAAAAATTTGGTTCATTTTTGTTACGGACATGCAATCTTTTGTTAATTCTAAATTGCCGAAAAAAATTCCGCCGTTATCGAAACAACTCATCTGACCAACTTTGGCGATTTTTTAAAATTCATCCATTTATCCGTTTTTAGTGTTGTAAAAAACATTATGTAGTGTTTTGAACCTAATTTATGCACAAAAAAATTAGATTCATTTAAAATATCGATAGACCACCGTTAATCAATTTAAAGTTGTCGAAAATTTTAAAAATTTCTTGGGCAAAAAACGATTTTTTTTTTTTTTTTTAAAATTGGTTTATACCCGGGGTTTGGTTCCCCGGGTTCTACATAGAACCCGGGGTACCAAACCCCGGGTATAAACCCGTATACCAAAAAAAAATATATATATTTCGTATACCCGGGGTTCGGAACCCCGGATATACCGCCGGCCCCACAAACCCGGGGTTCCGAACTCCGAGTAACACTAAAAATGTAAATAAGTTAGAAACACCACTATTTCAGTAATTTTCTTTTAAATTTATATTATATATGTAAACAACTCTATCCAAGAGAGTTAGTCTGGGTGGTAAAAAAGATGCTCCTTTCCTTTCCTTATCAATGTTCGATCTTCCAAAGGAACACTAAATAAAATCTTGAACACATTAGGCCAAGGAGTGCGACTTTAAGATCATCCGGGTGATTAGTCGAAATTGAATATAATTGCTATGAAATCAAGGCAGTGGTGGAGGCAAAAGGGAGTGGCCGGAGGGCGGAGATTTGCCCGGAGCTCTTTAGGTTTTGCCCACGGAAGTAATGTACCACCATGTTTCCCAATTGTTTCTGCAAACAAACAAGCGAAAAAACGATATAGATAAGAAACTATATACATATATTCTTCCCAGATTTTGGGTTTCTGTTCCCAAAAGAAAATTTTGAGAACAATGCTGTTATGTTTTCCGGAAATTTGTTGTAAAAATCGGGGAACATAACAGTAATTTTTTCTTCATTCCCATAATCCTGTTTTCTGTTCCCAATTTTCCAGGAACAGAAACATAAAAACCAGAAACAGATTTGCCACATTAACAAACACCACCTCAAAATCAAGCATATAAAGAAATAAAAAAAATGTACCTCGGTTTCGAGCCAAGCCGACGCTTCAAATTTCTCAATCCACATTCACAAACAAACTGCAGTCGATATCTCGAAAAGTGATCTTCCCCAAATAAAAATCGCTTTTATGATCAGAACACAACGGAAAACACTTCCGGTTCAAACAACTGTGAATCGCTCCCATCCCTCGAACCCATTTCTTCTCATCAAAACAATCCAAATTCAAGCGATTTTGCAATAATCGAACACGATAAACAACCGTATCCGTTCGATCACAGAAATGAGCCGCACACTGATAAGAAGGCTCATCAGAAGCCAATCTAATCAAAACCAATGTTAGTACCCCATCCACCGGTTTCGGGTCTGAAAAATTACCCTCCCCCATCATTTTAATCTCCCTTTCGGTCGGAAAAAAGTGTTCTTCTTCTTCATCTCCATTATAAACCTTCAAATCTTTAGTGTAGTGTTTAATGGCTTCCCGTTTGGTCGATTCGTGCTTTTCCGCTAGAGTCAACAAGCAAGAGAATCTCAAGTGATACGAAACCACGATTTTAACCCTTCTGAAATTATGACAACACGAAAAATACTCCAGCCATCTTCTCCCTACGCCGGAGTACCACCGGATTATATCTCTATCTTCTAGCACCGTGAGTAAACCGATTGGCCGGGGTCGACCCATGTGATTTGTAAACCCGACAAGCCGAACAGCCTTGTGTACGAGTTCGATCGGCACATCGACTTTTATACACCGTTTGGTTAGATCTTTAACCGTTCTCTCGGCGTATCTCTGTTCTTCCTCTTCCTTCGCTCTCACATGTTCTTCATCCAATGCCCTTTGGGCTTTCTTTGGATTGAGATACTTGTCGACTTGCTCTTGAAATTCGTCGTAAGAATCAATAAGTTCTTTAGGAAGCGATTCTCTAATTTTATTCAACGAGAGAAAATCGCCTTCGGAAAGCTTTCTATGCCACCACCTCCGTTCTTCCACAGATCGAAGAAATTCTTTGACTACGTCGCCTGCCCAATCCCTAAAAATTTCTCGAACTTGGTTTTCAATTTGGAATTCGAATTTGAACCCGTCGCTACGTTTCAATTTCTTGAGAGCATTGGTCATGACTTTCAACCCTAATTTCTTCCGATTTGTTTCTCTCGCGTTTCTCAATTCTTGAGCTTTAACTTCCTTTTGCCGGAGGTATTTTTTTCGAGCTCTAATGGCCTTCTCCGACAATGGTGGATTCAAAACCGATGGTGTTACCGCCTGAAGCTCCATCCCCAAGAAATCAATCTTCTCGGAGACCGCGCTGTGAATTAGAGTTCTTGTCTTGTCTAAATTCAGATCCAAATTCTGTTCCAAGTATTTGGAAACCCTAATTTTCAAATCCATTGTCAGCATTTTCGATCCGGATGTGATCACTAGTATCTCATCCAAATACCTAACCGCGTAAATCTTCAATGGTTTGTAGAAAACATCGCTCGATTCGGAAACAAGTTTGTTCGAATCGAGCTTAGGGTTTTCCTGATTCGTTCTTAAACGCCGCTCTTGAATTTCTTGATCGAATCCATGGAAGTAAATGTTTATCAGAATTGAATCCAACCCAGATTCTTGAGGGAATCCTCTTCCTAAATTACACCCGCCTAATTCGATTTTCACCACCTCGAATTCGATCAATCTCTTCAACATATTTATGAGAAAATCATCTTTGATTTTGCTTTCGATTATTGTGCAGAGCTTAAGGACGTGTTTGGATTCGAATTTTCCAGGATTAAAGGAAACAGTGAACCACCAGTTGGCGTTCTCGACGGAGTTTTTCAAGTAGCGAATCGCGGTGTGGCGGCCCATATTCATGCGGCCGCCGTAAGAAAACGTGACGAATCGATCGTCGTAAATAACTTCTAGCACCATTCTAATGGCTTCAATCAGAACTTTGAGCTTCAAATTGGGAAGTACAAGGGAATTACCTCTGTTTTCCGGCGACGAAATCGCGTAGCAGCACGATTCAATGTCGAACCGGTTCTCGTAGATCTGTGCCGCCATTTCCGGAATCGAAAAGAAACGACTCGAGATCCAGTCGACAGTGAGTGACTCCAGTGAGCTCGATGCATCATCGGCCGGCGGTTTGAGGTTGCGGCAGGCGGCGAGGAGGACGGACGGTGAAGCAATGACGCTTTGAACGAGGTCATAGAACTTTCCATGGTTGAACTGGCTCAGGACGAGGGTTTTGAGCTCCGATCTGGTCAGTGGTTTACTAGGGTTTAGGCCGTGCTCCGGGGAAGAGGTGAGAGGGAGAGCAGAGAGAAACCGGATTGCCGGAGGAGAGTAAATCGGAACCCTAATCGGAGAAAACGCCGTCGACAATCTTCTGAAGCTTAAGAGCATTGAAAAAAAGAAGAAATTTTAAATTTGAATTTTAGAATACCAACCAAACAGCCCCTTAAGAAAGATGCGTTTCATCAATAGTGGCCAGGCCTATGTAAGGCCCAACCTAATTGGGCTCTTAGTAAGGCCCAAAAGGAAGACTAATTGGGCTCTTAGTAAGGCCCAAAAGAAGACTAACAAGCGAAACTACACCAGCTTTAACTAGACGAAATAAGTCACCACAGGTTATACTAGTTATAATAATGCATAACTCGACGAGAATTGAATCTGCACGTGGTGGATTCACAATCCACTGCCTCGATCCACCTGGCTATATCCGCCCCTCTGTCTGGAACTTATTCTAATTCCAAGAGCTCGGTTTCAGTTTCCACCAGCATTTTGGTAATTTTATTAAATGTATATTTCTATTTAAAAAATTTATTTTAAAATCACTCTTACGGCACTTTTGGTTGGACGAAATGGAATCAGGATGAAATGGAATAAAAGAGGAATAGAATAAATTTGTCAGTTGAATTACTATTCTATTATCTTATTTGGTTAGTATGGAATGAAGGAATTAGTGGAATAGCGAAACATGGCAAAATTTTTATTTTTAATCTATTAATTTTCTAAAAAATACAGTAAACACTATATATCCCAACACCGTCAGCCCCTGTCAACACCCCCACCCCTTGCCTAATCGTCTCCTCTCTTCCTTCTCTCTCTCTCTCTCTTCCTTTTTCTTCTTCACTCTTTCTTTCATATTTTTCTTCTTTTTTACCGTTAGATCCACACAGATTTGATTGTGGAAGAAGGACACAAAGAGAGAGGTGGTGGCTCGCCGGAGATATTATTGGATGCATGGTCCGCACCTAAACCAATACCGAATTGAAGTCCGCGGTTTCAACAAATGACAAAACGAAACCAAGCGATTCAATTTCTGATGTAGAGAAAACTGATCGATTCGGTTCACTTTGGTTTTTGATTTAATTTGGTGAATACTTGGTTCTATGTTATTTTCCTTTTATTACTTTATAATATATTTATTCGATTTAACTATGATGTAATCTATCTCAAAGTCAATATTAAAAAGTATGAATATTTATTTCTTTAAGTATCATAAGTCAAGAAAATGTTGGCATAAAATGTGTTAATCTGGTTGGCATGAGAGGTGTTTCATTTTCTTATCAATCAGTGTTTGATTCTCTTAACGAGCACTGCAGGAATTAAATCTTGAATTTAATCTTGAATGTATTAGACCGATGTGGAAAAATGCTCTATTAAGATCGTCCGGTGAAATAGATAATCGAAGTGCGGATAAGTCGGTTCAAACCCACTTTATTAAAAAACCCATAAAAACACAAAAAAGTCAAGAAAACATAGGGAAAAAAGCACAAAAAAGAAGTGGAAATAATTGTAGGATCAAAATTTCCAAATAGTGGCAAAAAAGTCCAAAAATGTACACAAAATTTGTCCTAATCCTATGTCCAGCCAACCCCTCCTTTGTCAATCTCAAGGGAGAGAAGTTTCATGGAAGGTGAAAGCCATGGAAGATGTGAACAAAGGGACTTGACTCATTCCAAGAAAAACACTTCTCTTGATTAGTATAAAATATTAAAACCAACAAAGTGTAACGCAAATAGTAAAGTCCGTTTAAGTTAAACAGTTGATAAACTTCTGCAAAATCAGGAATTCGAGTCTGCGAAAAAACACTTGTTGGGAGGGATAACCACGCATCCTGAACGAGATTAATTTCACACTCTACGTGAATATGGGGACACTCGTGAGTATAGAAAAAAAAAATTATAAATTATAAATTTTCTTCCACACGTTCTATTCTAAAACAAAACAATTTTTTCATACCGACACAAATAAAACTTATTCAAAACTCCTATTTAAAAAAAAAAAAAAAAATATGGATCGACTCTTACTCATATATCAAGTGAATAGGTGAAATTTCAAAAATCAAGTGGAATTTATATATATAAAAGAAATATAATTTTAGAATGATAATTGTTTTGGTATTGTTGAACAAGTTTAATTTAATAATCCTTAGAAATATGTTTTTTCAACTTTCAGAGCCCTGAAAAGAAAAAGAAAAAAAACAACCTTAAAATTATAAAATATTTAGTGAATCTGTTAAAAAAGAGAAGTACACAATAATCGTTTCGTAAATATGTGTGTACAAATATATATATATAAAATAAAAAAATAAAAAACTATTAAATTAGACATATGTTATATTTATTAGTTTATTTATTTCTAATATTAACTAACTGTAAAAAAACAATATGCATACAAAAAAAATATTTGCTTTGTGTAGATTTGTGATTAATTTGAAAATATATTATATGTTGGAAATTAAAAAATTAAATATTATAAAATATATTTTTTAAATATATTGTATTTCTAAATAAAAAATTAAAATAATGTTAAATAAAAAAAATTAAATATAATTTTCATAATAAAAAAATAAGAATAAGGGTAATCTTATCATATAAAATTTCATCAATTAAAAAAACTATTTTGCCTTTTAAAACTTTCTCTTGACTTTTAAAAACAGTCCGAAAAATGAAAATCTCACCTGTGAATTTTTTTTAATGAAATAGATAAAATTGTCCTTTCAGTTTAATTTTAATTTAATTTTTTTTTTAAATATGATAAAAAATGAAATCAAAATTAAAATACTTAATAGCATGACAATACATTTATACAAAACTTCTACCCCGAGCACACGCAATAGAACCGTAGATAGTCAAGTGAAATCCAATACACGAAATAATTTGATCTATGACGAAACCAAAACTCTTAATTCCTGTTGAGAAATAGCTCTAGTAACCTTGAATGAGCCCCTCAAAAGTGGGAAGCAGATAAACGACTTTTTGTTCTATGTCTACGGGCTATATATCCATGTTTGGGTCATTGAATAACTGAAATAAATGGACAATTTCTTCTATTTCATTTAAAAATTGGATGAAAAATTTAGCTTCATCTATTTTTAACATATTCCGTTAATTTAAATTCAAAAAAAATATAAAAAAAAAATCACTTTGTTCAAAAGTAAAAGTACGTAAAATGCAGTTGTTTAAAGTGAAATGATAATTAGATAAAATAGAGGGCGGTAAAAGGTAATTTACCCTTTAACAAACAAAAAAAAGGTCCCAACGCAACGCGAAAAAAACACGTTGTCCAGCGCTTCACTCCAAACTATGCCCATTTTCCATGACTTTTCCAACACCGCCAAAACGTGTCCTATACTCCTAGATAGACCAAAAATATAAATAGACCCCAGAAGTTTGACCATTATTTCACTTTGATCCCTATAATTTTAATTCGAACACGTGACACCCTGAAGTTTCGTAATGATCCCACTTCAGTGCAAATTAATAGCTCCTTAAAAAATTTGGATGACAACCTGTCGCCTGCCGTGCACCTAACTATTTTTAAGAGGATCTTGAGGGCATTTTCGTCCTCTTCATTTACCCTTTACAATTTTTTTTTTAATTTTTTTTTATAAAAAACTTGAATATGTGCACTCTGAGCATCTGGGAATGAAGGAGAATAAGATAGGGGAAAGAGGGAGACTGAAAACACCATAAAAACGCTTCAAAACAATTAGATTTGCAATGATTAACTATTTTTTGTCCAAAATTATAGTATATATAATATTATGGTTAAATTTATATTTGATATCATAATTAAGATTAATTTAGTTTAGTTGACGTTAATTAAAAAACTAAAAAATAAAAATACAAATAAATTGATAAGAATTAAAAATTAAATAAATTAAAAAATACAAGATTATATAATGACAACCCAATAAATATTATAAAAAAATTAAAAAATAAAAATAATAAGATAATATTGTTTGACCAAACAAACTATTTAAAAAAAAAAAAAAAATCATTTTTTCTATGAATATAATTGTTTACATAATCTTCAACGGCTAATCGTTATTTCTAATAATTAATTTATGGATTATTGAATTATTATCATGACAATATATTTTTTAATAAGTGGGGTTTCCACCATGAAAACACCAACTTATAATTTCATAATTTTAATTTCATGATATGATAGTGACTTGTGCTTTGTCTGGCTTTATGTTAGATATGGATAAACAAATATAATTTCGCCTTTAAATTAATTTTATGCAACAAAAATAACCCACTAGATTGAATTTTCTATCCAAGTAGATAATTGTTAATTAATTAAATTATTTATTTCATGCAAGATAAGCCAAAAATTAATTCACAAAACTTGCCCACAGATGAGTAGAGAGCGATGGCCAAGTAGGGGGTCTATCCGAGCTGAGTGATAGGATGCATAGGCCTTCTCAACGCGCAATATGTTCATCAAGAACATTTAGAAAAACTTGTTGGGATGTTCTCGAGCGATGTCCCTCGAATGTGGAAATAAGTTATGAAGTTCGGACAGATAAACCGATAAAAAATGTAATAAATTGTTACATGTATCTTTGAGGTAATACTGTATTTATAAGAAAAACAGATAGATTTGGGAGAGCCCAAAACAGGTGGAGGAGAAGGATTAGGCTTAAACCAAAACATGTTAAGGCCTAATACGACTTGATTAAGTCATGCTTCAAGGAAGGAGGCGACGAGTCCACAGGCCGGATTTGCAGGGCCCATTTGTACGACAGGTGTTGGACCTACGAATGCCCATTGAATAGTGCCCAATTGGGCCATTAAAGGATGTGACCGTGCTTCTAAGGAGACGGAGTAGCGAGGTGTCGACCTGTTAAACACCTCACAATTTTTTTAAGAATCGGTCAGACAGCGTGAGCTTTGCCGCAACAATAATACCTCCGGTGAGCCACCATCAAGGGCAAGTTTGGATCAGAAATATGACCCCATCAAGGGCATTTTTGGAAGTTCATTTCAAATATTTTCCTTTTCTTTCTTGTATATTTTTTTTAGCAATTGAGAAAAAAAATTATTTGTTCCAATATTGTTAAGCTTTGAAAAAACATTTTACCACTTAAAATTAATCGTGTTAAATACTTATTCAATTAATTATCCTTGATAAAAAAAAAATAATAATAATAATCACTTAATATAATAGGATCATTTAAAAATGACTCAATTAGCGTATAACACATATCTAAAACAACGTTGAAATATGTTTTTTTTAATTTAATAATGAATAATAGTAATACCCTAATTATTTTTTGGGTGTTTCAGTGGTAAGTCCTTTATTTTACCCTTAATTTTAAAAAAAAAAACCTATGTGCAATTATAACTCGTGTTTTAGTACCGCGTATTAAAAAAGACAGGAGACCCAATATACACGTCTGCACCCGCGCAGTTACATGTAACTAATTTGTGTATAAAATATTTGTTAGATATAACAAATATTAGTGTAATTTAAAAATGCAACAATTTGTAAAAAAAAAATTGTTAGATATGACAAATACTACACAAATACATGTAACTAATATTACACAACTAATATTAAATTAATTTATGCATAGAATATTTATTATATGTAACAAATATTACACAAATACATATAATTTGTAACGTGTAACTAATGTTACACAGGCAGATGTTACTAATATTACACAAATATAACTATTAGTTATATGTAACTAATTTGTAACTAATTTTAGTTATATGTAACTAATATTCAATACAATATAAATTTGTTCACTGAGTTTTCTCTACACTCTACGCTTAATGTTTGACACATGCGGGACTAATACGCAAACAAAATCAAATTAAACAAATTAATGGAAAAAAAAAAAAAAGGGGGATAATTGGCGATTAGTACCAAATAGCGGAGGTAATATGTTATTAATCCTATTTAAAATATAAATTTTGATTATTTTCGTGGAAAAATATAATTCACAAACTAATGCCTTATTTAAAAAATATAAAAAATAAATAAATAAATAAATCTTAAACATTCTGGCATACATACATTCTTTTGACTAATCAGAGATAATTAGAGTATAATAACATTAACCCAAATTATAATATATATTATCATATGGCTATCTGAATGAGAATAAATTATTATTATTATTTTTAATAATAATTTATAATCAATTAATTAATAAATAAAAACAACTAAAAAAATATTGAAAGTTGTGTAAAAATTAGAGTTTTTTTCACTTTGCACCCCCTGAAATTTCAGAGAAATCTCACTTTAATCCTGTCATTTCAATTTGAACACACATTAAACTCTGAAATATTTAAATCGTGTCAAACCAGTTTTTTATAATGAAATTCACCCACGTGAATGATTTATTATTTGACACATGGTCGATTTCTGTCATAAAAAATGATAGAGTTACCGATTTAGACAGACTTGACACGATATGGATATTTTAATATGTTCAAATTAAAAATATAGGGGCTAAATATAATTTCTATGAAACTTAAGGGGTGCAAAGTGCAGAAACCTCATTAAACTATGTTGTTTACTCGTTAATAACAAGTGGGTCTTGTCAAGGCTTCTCGAATTATGAGTTTAGTCAACATTTTATGGTTAGATTTTAAGAAATTTGAGTGTTTATATATATATAATAATAATAAAAAAAATGGCAGCCCGATGTTCCAAAATTTCTGCTATGCGCAGAGTCCGAGGAAGAGTCAAACTATTTAGATCTATTGTATGCAAACATACCTTACTTTCATTAGATATAAAATAATGAAAAATAATAATACAATGTTTGAAAATTTAATATTAAACTAAATTTAAATTTGATTTTTTTTTAAAAAAAAGAACACAAAATTAGACGAAAAGACGAATTGTAATTTTTAAAATATAATAAATTCTGAGATCCTATATCGAAACTATCTGGAAAAAAAATTGTCTAATGTATAAAGTAACATGTGTATTATTATTAATATCTTGACTTAAGTATTTTAGACCACGTGAATTATTACTAGTATTTTAATTTAAGTATTTTGGACCACGTAAACTCGCATGGGAATATATGAGTAGTATATATTTTATCAATTTTTTGTTAAAAAATAAAAATCTGAATTTTACTATTAATATTTCATTTTTTATATAAAAAATAAATCCAAGTTAATCATAATAAAAAATAAAAAAAAGGAAAAAAAAATTGTTGTAAAAAACAAATTACATCATTTACGATAACAAGAAACAAACAAAGGAAATAAGACAATCACGTACTACCCGAGAAAGTTGGAGCCAAACAAAGTAAAGTTATATTAAAATTTTTTTTTACATTTTTTATATTTAAAATAATTTAATTCATATTAACTATAATAATTTCTTTTCTTTTTTTTTGTATCCCCGCACTACGGTCGGCGGAAACTAATCGTTCGAGATATTGTCAGGCGCGAGAAACGGGGACCTCTCCCAACATGGCACTTTCTATACACAACCTCCCGAAGATCGAATTCGGGATGGTTACTTAAGAAGCCTAAGCCTTTTTCGCTTGGATCAGATCATAGTAACTACAATAATTTCATAAATAAATGATATTAATTAAAAAATATATTCAACAACTAATTAATATTAACTAAACAATAAAAGATTTATACGAAGAACAATCAAAAATATATTTTAATAAATGGATGTAATTGTGTATGGTATAATAATTAAATATTATATTAATTTATATAGTAAATTTTCATAAAATTATTTTAAATAAAAATTTAAATTTTTTTGAAATTTTTCTACCACTAACCTAACCAAACATATGGTCAATTTGTCATTATTGATAATATCAAAATCTACATCGATGGGAATAGTATTTTGGAATTCAGAATAAGATCTTCCTTGAGTTTTAATTCCTGTAGAATAGTGCACTACGGGTGGATCTATTGGCGTTGCACTTTTGGTGTAAAGAGCAGTAAAAATTTTCGCGAAGTATTTTAGCAAAGTGACGATTAGGAAAAACTAAACATACCTGGGTAGACCATTTCCTGTAGTATTTATAGAAAGACATGTTTGGCAAGACTTCCATAAATCTCAATTAATCCCCATATGTTGAGGGCAGTTATTGCAGCTCCCGAGCTCGAGACACGTCCCGAGCTGGAAATAGTGTGATTTTGTCCTCGATAATCGTGAGGATGGATGCAACCAAAATTATGCTTTCGGTTAAGTTTAAGTTCTACTCTATGTCTTCACGTCTTTGATTTTATTATGATATCGAACAATATCCTCAATTGCCAGTTGAGATTTTCGAGCTGGTTGTCCTTTTACATGTCAATCTTTGAGCAGTTTCTTTTATAAATCTTAGTTAATCCCCATATGTTGAGGGCAGTTGTTACAGTTCCTAAGCTCGAGACACGTCTTGAGCTGGGAATAGTGCGATTTTGTCCTCGATAATCGTAAGGATGGATGCAACCCAAATTATGCTTTCGGTTAAGTTTAAGTTCTGCTCCATGTCTTCACGTCTTTGATTCTATTATGATATTGAACAATTTCCTCAATTACCAATTGAGATTTTCGAGTTGTTGTCCTTACACGTGTCAGTCTTTGAGCTGTTTCATTAATGAAAAAAATTAATTTATAAAATAATTTAAGAGTTTTTTTTATTATTTAGTCCCTATTTAAGAGACCGTGTAGAATTCAGACATTTTTAAACTATTCACTTAGCATTCAGATCTCAATTAAATTTTTAGTTCTTGGATAGACAAAATAAGACGTGAAAAGACACATATACCCCTCTCTCTCTCACATTTATGTTAACTATCCCTCTTTTATTTCTGATTCACAATCCTCATTCTCTCTCTAAACAAACTCACGTTCACTTTTTATTTCTCCCACATATCTTCTATCCTCTCTCTCACTCTAACATCTCTCTCTCTCCCTCCCTAGATATCAGGAGGTCCAAACAACGCTACCCGTGAGATGGACGAAGACGGCGATTGCTTTGCCTGTGAGGTAGACGGAGATGGCGAGCTATGGCATACAGTCCGAAGCGAGCCATAGCGGAGCTTTGCCACTCCAGCTCGATCGATAGCCGTTCCACTGCGTCGCCGATAAAGCGAGACGAGGCTACTTCTCCTCTGGCAACGGAGACTCTCCCCGACGACAACGGTGGCCGCGACCGTCACTCTCGGGCTCGATTCCGTTCGTTTCTATATTATTTACATTCGAAGATTCCGTACTTCGGTGACGAAGCCAGAGGTCACCCGCACACTCAAGATCTTGATTTTTTTGCTCTTCATCCTTATTCTCGCCGGATTGGTGTTGATCTCGTCAATTGTGCATCGATTGGTGAGATTTATTCTGTGATATCACATCGACGTTTCGATTGACGGTTCCTTCAATCCAATTGTTGAAAACCTTAATTTGGGTGTTTTTGGTTTTTTGTTTTTATTTTGGGTGTTTTTTCGGGTTTTTTTTTTTTTTTTTCCAGATCTGGAAACCCAGATCTGAGATTTATTTTTTGAGTGAACATGGTATTTTTTATGGTATTAATGTTCGATTCGGCGGTGTTGTTTGGCGGTGATGATGTTCATTTTTTATTCGAAAAATTGTTGGCCACTACTAACCAAATCTGGCAACCACCACTGACAACCAGCCAGATTAATGTTAATGCACACTAATTTTCAATTTGCACACATATTTTTCTGGACAATGATTGGCGTGTTAACGTTAACACATACAAGACCCCCAAAAATGTGTATTTTAACGTTAACGTCAGTGTTTTGTTTTTCATTTATTACATATGGGTTTTTCAAACAATATGAATGCGTTAACGTTAACACAGGAAATCTAAAAAAATTGTATATTAACGTGGATGGGGTGTTTTATTTTTTTTACATTAACGTTAGTGTTTGTGTTATTTTTTGTACACTTGTTTTTTCTGGACAACATGAATGTGTTAACGTTAACACAGAAGAGACCCAAAAAATGTACATTTTCAACGTTAACATCAATGTTTTTCTTTTTTGATCTCTCACATTTTTGGGTTTCAAACAATATGAATGAGTTAACGTTAACACTTGAGCCCTAAAAAAATATGTGTCAATGTTAGCACAAACCAAAATGCTTTGACATTTAACACAGAGAAATCCAAAAAATATTCATTAACGTTAACGCATATCTAGCTAAAAAAAAGACAAATATCACAAGTAATGAGTTAACGTTTTAACACAGAAAAAAACAAAAAAATATACATTAACGTAAACTCAACTCAAACACACATCAAGTCAAAAGGACAAAATACCACATATGGTGGTTAACGTTAACGCGCACAAGACAACAGTATAGAATATGACACCAACATAAATATTCAAGTAAAAAAAACAAAATATGTTAACGATAAAAACACAATTCGATGGTTAAAAATGTGTTAACGTTAATGCACAAAACAAACGAAAAAAGATGTGGTAACGTGGAATACAAAAAAAATAATAATAAAATAAAATAAAATGCATTAACGTTAACGTGAAATTCAAATCGTAGTTTTGTAACATAGATAATACACTCAACACAGATGGACAAGATGCGTTAACGTAAACACACATAAAATAAAATAAACATTCAAGCAAAAAACAAAAATACGTCATCTCGTGAAATTGAATTAACGTTAACGTAACACACACAAACAGATAAATTGGGGAAGACGTATTGACAAAAAACAAACAAACATGGATTCAACAACGTTAACGTGAATTTAAAATGTGATTTTGTAATATAGTGTCTGAACAGTTTATGTTAACGTTAATGCATTGCTGTCCAATTTTTGTTTTGTTGCATAAGACAAAATGACAGATTCGTAAATATTGCTGAACAGAGTGCTAAAAATGTAAGGATTTTTTTCTAAACAATTTGTGGGTTCAGAAAAGTAGTCTCGAGGTTTGAATCCTAAACAACTACTATACAAATGATTAAATAATAAAATCCCCATAATTTAACTGTTGAATTTTATTTTGAAAAAAAAAAATAAAAAAAAATCTCAATTTTTTTGTGTAATAAATTTAAAATTAATTTTATAATATTTATTTTTTTATTTTTTTTTATGTATAATAAATTCAACATCGTGTTAAATAATCTTGTTGAATATAACACGATTCCGTGTTATATTCAATACGAGGTCGTATTATATTAAATACAAGGATTAAAATTGTTATAAAAAAATAAAATGACTATCTTGTAATATTTTTTTTTAAAATGTGTATTTGATAATTTTATCCTCATACACGAATTTCTTAGTAACTGTTCAAAAAATAAAATAAAAAAATCTCAATATATATATATATATATATATATATATATATATATATATTTTGTGTAATAAATTTAATATTTAAAAATTATTATATTAAATTAAAATTAATACATTTAGTCACATGATGTATAGTAATAAAGCAAACTAGAGAGGACAAAAAGTAGATTATCATATATTTACCGCAGCTCCAACAATGTCAAGATCGATCGAATCCTGACCGTACAATTGACCCGATCATTTAATCGGAACCGAAATCAGATGATCTCAGCCCTTAAAACAAAAGAAAAAAAATTGGAAAATTTAAAAGCCAGATCACGATTTTAGACGATTATCTCTGCTGCTCCATCATACGCGTGAAGTCCTCGAAGCACACGAATCCATCTCCGTTACTGTCCACCCCGCTTATCATGCGCCGGCAGTCTTCTAACGTGCACTGGTCGTCCCCCATGACGGAGAACACCTTCAAGAGCTCCTCCGCCGTGATCCTCCCGTCGTGATCCGTGTCGAAGAAATCAAACGCGTCCCTGAGTTCGGCGTCGCACGTCGGCGGCCCGAAAGCCGAGCTAATCGCGCCGAACTCCTCTAGGCTGATACACCCGTCGCCGTCCCTATCGATCTCGCTCAGCATCATCGTTAGCTCCTCCGCACTGGGCGGCTCCGCTCCAACTCGGCTCAAAAAAGCCTCCAACTCCTCCCTCGTCACCTTCCCGTCGCCGTCCCTGTCTATCAGTCCAAACGCCTGGACCAACTCCAACTGCATCTCGGCCGAAATATCAGAAAATTCAACCGTACCTGACGACTTCGAAGGCAGGACACTCGTCGGCGTCGCCAATCCGTTCGGCTTCGATTCTGACTTTTCCTTGTGGACCGATTCCGACGAAATCGACGACTCCGAGGAGGTCGTGGCGGAGCTAAACGACAAAGGATCTTCGGATCTGGAAAGAGAGCGGGATTTTTTGGAGCGGAAGAGTTTTTTGGGGAGGTTTCCGATGAGTTTCATGGTGGAAATTGTAGAGAGAGAAAAAGGAGAAGGAGAGAGAGAGAATGGAAAGGGAAGTTGAAATTGATGATGAGAAAGAGAGAGGAAGGAGGTGTTGGTTAAATGGAGGGAGTGAAGGCAGAGCCATGGTGAGCTTCCAGGAAGCTTCATAGCTTTTGCAATGGAGTATTTATTGGGGGGTTTGTTTGGACATGGATATATTTTACCTTTTAGACTCTCTTTCTCTCCCTCTAATTAATTTTAGACCCGCATAATATATATCAGAGAGTGATGAAAAAAATATATTAATATATATTTTTAATTTGAATAATTTTAATATTATAATTTTAATTTTTATCTAAATATAACAAAAAATATAAAGTATTTTTAAAGGGTAAATTTTTTTTAAGGGTTCACTTGAAATTTATATAAATTAAAGGAGGAAGATATAAAATTTTAAAAATTGTAATTGATTTTTTTGAAATAAAGAGGTGAAAATGTATATTTTAAAAAAAAAGTATCTTTACTAATTTTAGTTAAATATTTTATAATTTTTTATAGTTTAATATTGATGAGGGTGTTCCTGGTCAAGGGCCGACCACCTTCCTCCCTCCTTGTTCGAGCAGATCCTTCCTCCCCAGCCGATCTGCTCTGTTGCGGCATCATATTCTCCTTGAATTATCCAATTTTTCGGTCATTCTTCTCCTTAGCAGTTCGGTTTGAGTAAACATTGGGCCTTTACGAATCCAATGTCAGTTGGCCACGTGGGGTGTGTCCATTCGGCCTTGCGAGCGCAATCCATGGGCCTTGACACATTTCTCCTCTAATCATGCGCTAAACTGGTCAACTTAAGGCTTAAGCAATCCAGATTAGTGCTAATCATCTTACTTCACCTCTATCGATGTCTACCCTAATCCAGAGTCTAGGCCTATACATATGGTACTCCTTTTAAGATTTCAGTTAAGGCAATTATTGTCTTTCAGATCGGATTACCTACTCGACTTGAATGCTTACTCTCACGCCAGAGAGATTTTGCTGGAGAGAATCCCGATAAATTTTTTCACAAGTGATCGATAAACAGGTCTGATTTGACAGGTTAATGTTCCCAACGAACGAGTGCAAACCAACCTCCCTTCCTCTATTTGTCATCATGTTTTGTGCACAAATAAATATTTAGTTGTTAATATTAGAAACATGAAAATTAGTTAGGTGATCCTATTTTCTACTCTAAATGCTATTTTAAGTAGAATGCACTTTAAAACAAAATTATTAAAAATTAGTGCAAATTTTTACATGAAAAAATTATAGTGACTTTTACGTAGAACAATAATTTTAGATTTTTACGAAAAAAATATTGTCGTTTGTGGATTGCAACGAGCAAAAAATTTAAGTTTATAAACTGTTGGCCAACAATCCTATAATAATAAGGGTATTTTATAATGGGCCCCAAGATCTATTACTAATTCATTCTTAAACCCATGTAACCATTTAAATTTAAAAAAAAAAAAAATCCAATTCACATATGATAATTGTTGGAATTTATTATGTTGTTGTACAACAACATTTACATTTGTCATTCATTATGTTGCTATTAACGTTGTTGTTGGACAGTAATATTTGTATCTTCCTATTTATTATATTGTTATTGATGTAGCAAAAAAATATGTATTTGAGTTTATCTTAAATAATAAATATATAGGTGATGTTTTTTCTATATGAGCTTGCAAGTAGTGATCCATTTTAATTTTAATGGTAAGAGCGAAAATTTTTTTTGACGAAAAATACATAAAATTAGATAGTCAAATCCAAAAAGCACCTGAAATTCCTCCGAAAATATAGGAATAATTGAAAAAAACAAAGTACTCTGTTTATTGTCCACCTAATTATTAAATATTAATTGTCTCTACATTTTTTGTATGGGGGTGGTTGTGGATTTAGCTGGCTAAATTATGATGATTTTAGAGTGTTGGAGGAGTTTTGAGGAGTGCCGATATCATTTTTAAATCACCCACTCAAAACTCCCCAATTGTCCCGAGTTGGGATGTATGGACAGCGCTTTGAACAACAAGTACATTCTATATTTATGACCATAATAATTTTTGCAAATATATATTCTAACGGCATGTTTGGTTGGACGGAATAGAATGAGAGTGGAATGAAATGGAATGAGAGAAGGAATGGAATGAAATTGTGAATGAAATCACTATTCTATTCTCTTGTTTGGTTGGTATGGAATGAAATAAAGAATAAAATAGTGAAATATAATAAAATTTTTGTTTTGCCCTTATAAAATTATTATTCCATTCTCTTCTTGGTTGGTTATAATAAAATTTTATTATATTTCACTATTCTACTATTTTTCTCATTTTATTATATTTCACTATTCAACTCAATTTTAAGTTTCTATTCTTTAATTTCTGTTTTTGTTATCAATTTTTAGTTTCCTTTTTCAATTTTTCGTTCTCTAATTTTCTATTTTTTGTTCTCAATTTTCAGTTTATGTTCTCAATTTTTTGTTTTTGTTCTCAATTTTCAGTTTCCGTTCTCAATTTTCTATTATCTAATTTTATATTTTTGTTCTCAATTTTCTGTTTCTATTATTTAATTTTATATTTTTGTTCTCAATTTTCAATTTTCGTTCTCAATTTTTCGTTCTCTAATTTTATATTTTTGTTTTCAATTTTCAGTTTATGTTCTCAATTTTCTATTTTTGTTCTCAATTTTCTATTTTCTAATTTTCTGTTTTTGTTCTTAATTTCTTGTTATTTAATTTTCTAATTTTGTTCTCAATTTTCGGTTTATGTTCTCAATTTTCTATTTTTATTTTCAATTTTCAGTTTCTGTTCTCAATTTTCTAATTCTGTTCTCAATTTTCTATTTCTATTCCCAACTTTCTGTTCTCTAATTTCAATTTATGTTCTCTAATTTCTGTTTTTGTTCTCAATTTTCAAGACCTTAATTACAAGGGCTATCATGTAATTTAAGATATTGATTCCATTGGGTTGGAATCTCATTCCACCCCATCTCAAATTCCATCCAATTTCATACCAATGGAATCACAAAAGTGATTCCATTGGAGAACCAAACAACGGAATAAGAATCGAAGGCGGAATGCGATTCCATTCCGCCCTCGATTCCATCCAACCAAACATGCCATGAAAGTTTAGGACAATTACCGACTTACGATAATCGATCAATTTAAAATATTTATTGTAAAATTCTCAAATTAATCATTTTATAATTTTTCTTTTCATCAATAAATTACACTGAATTATCGCTTTTTTTTTTTTATCTTTAAAATGATATCCTGGTTGTGTGTTTTGGATCGAAAAAAATATACATGTTGAATTCCACATATTGTATTTGTTTTAGTAGTGGAATTCAGTTGTGTTGAATTCAACATTTAGCTCATATTTACATAAGATTTGTATTTGTTTGAAACGTGATGGAATTTTTGGACATGGTTATGTGAAATATAATACTAAAACACAGTGAACATGTAAGACAAAACACAGCATTACCATGTTGAATATAACATCATATACTTCCATCTATCATTGGTTTCGTATCCAACAAAATACGCGTGTTGAATTCAACACAAATTTCGAATTCCATTGATTAAACTTTCATAATTAATTGACTATGTTGAATTCCACCCAGAACAAAACAAAATTGATTTATTGCGTGATTACTTACAAGAGTTTTTGGTATAAATAATTATAGTAGGTGTTATTTTTTTCAAAGAAAGATATTTTGCTAAAATCTCCACGACGTTTACTTCCGATAACTGTTTTATTTGAATTCAACTTAATAAAAAAAAAAAAAACTAATCACATGTCAATCTCAAAAATCATTTGTGGGTATTTTTTTTACATTCAAAATCCGAAAAACTTAAAAGTGAGATTATTCTGTTCAAATTGTCAAGTTAACAGGATTATTTAGTTCATTTGTATGTTATAGGTATCGATTGGTAATTTCAGCCAAAAAATAGAACCAGGTGGTTATTTTTCCTATGAAAAATTAAATTTGATTAATTGTACATTTTCCCATAATTTGTAATTTTTAAATTGGAATTTGAAAATATTAAATGAATTAAAATTAATGAAATTTGATCATCTTAATTGGTTATTGCAAATTACAATAATAATAATACTTATTATTAATTATAACATAATAAATATTGATTTTTAATTATTTTTTTGTTCATTTTCAATCATTGGTAGATATTATTGGTAGAACAAAGCCATGAAAAATTATTTAGTTGAAGGTTTCAAATCCATTGCACCAAATCTTCTCATTGGGATTGTGTGATATTTTGTATCTACCAATTAATTTTTTTTGATAAAAAATATAATTAAATTCAACCGCTTTAAAAATAGATGTATGAAACTTTTAAACATTATTTTTTTACAATATTTTGCCTGAACCTCTGAGTGGATTGAATAGTATAAAGAAATTTAAATTTAGTGAGTTGAGAGATTACACAAGTTAAATCTAAACCGTTCATCTTTTAAATTTTTAAATCTGAACCCTTAAAATATATATCCGTCTCGATTTATATATATATAGACTTTTATGTAATGGAGTTGATAATTAATGTTCGCCGCTCAAGGACGCGTCGGCTTCCGGCCGAAAGATGCCGGCCGGCGGTGGCATTAATTATTTATTCATTAATTTATTTTTGTTTTGCCATTTCCACAAGTAAAGTTGCATGTAATTAATTAATTATTTTGATTTTTTATTATTTTTTTATTTTTTAAATTTGGCTTCTAACAAAAGAAAATAATATAAATTAAGTTGATGGGCTCCATAAAAATACTTTTCCTGTTTCATGCATCTATGTTGGCTTTTTATTTTAGGGCATTTTATAATTCATCATTGCGTCTGTTATTAATTCATTTAAATATTTAAATTTAAAAAAAATTAAATTAACATATAATAATTATTTGTTGCATAATAACATTTGTATCTCCTTATTTATTATGTTGCTGTTGACATAACAATATTTACATCCCATATTCATTATGTTGCTATTAATATTATTGTTGGGCAGTAACATTTGCATCTCCTAATTATTATGTTGTTGTTGATGTAGTAAGAAAATATGTATTTAGATTTATCTTAAATAATAAATATATAAGTGATGTTTTTTTAATATAGACTTGCAAGTAGTGACCCATTTTAATTTTAACGGTGAAAGTGAGATTTTCTCTAATTTTCTCTTTATTTTATTAGAATAATTTAATTTTGAATTAATTAAAATTAAAAACGTTGTTAATAATTTTGAATGGAAAATGGGTTGTACTCAGTACATGATTTTTTAATAGGGATATTTTCTTCATTTTACCATTCCTCTAAAGGTAAAAATGTTTTTTTGGATAATAACAATTCAAGATTTTCTCTTTTTAGGCAAAAACATTTTAGATTTAATAGAATGATGAAATGACAAAAATATTTTCATTAAAAGATCATGTATCGAGCATAATTTATTTTTCATCTAAAATCATTAACACCGTTTAAATTTTGTAGGATTGAAAGTGTAAAACTTATGTGGAAACATAAAAACGGAAACGTACCTTTTGGATTCGGCAGACTCGTTTACAACCGTTCCTCATTTCTTCTCTCGTTGGCAAGAAAAATACTACTAGAATATTTTTCGATAATATTCACACATTCACTAACTAAGGCCACTCAAATTATCTGTAATCTAATGGGATAGAAATCTTAATGTATCAGCGCATATTTATATAGAAAATCTCAAAGGATATGTTTGTTCCATTGGGTACATACCGAAAGGGTATGTCCATTCCAACGGGTGTCTATCGAAAAGACGTGATCCTTAAGACTAAGAGGTGCACCCATTCACATGGTGACTCTCCATTAATCATTGGGCCCATGTGGACGCTCTACGGGTTGACCCGATCCGCTCCATAATTCAACAGAAAGAAATGTTAAATTTGAATGATCAAATGTGTAATTTGACAAATTTCAAAGTTCACATAAACATCCACCCCATAATTTTTTGTTCGTTTGTTTGGGTGGAAAAAATGAAGGATAAGAAACCGGGGGCAGGGGGTGTTGTATAGTATATATATATGGAGTTAAAATGCACAATTTCCAAAATAATTTTTAAGAAGAAACTAAAATTATAATTTTACCATTGATAATAGATTATTTAGTTTATTTTTATAATATATGAGGAAAAATAGTAAATTATGTAATTTTTTTTTTTTTACCAAACAACATTAGGAAAAATATATATATATATATATATATTTTTCACAATAAATATTGATGGTGGTGAATTTAGTATTGGACCGCCCATTCCATTAAGCCCAAGTGATTAATAGCTAGAGGCTTGGGTCGCGACTAGTCTAGACCCAGGCCCATTACCTCCAGTAGGCCAGACCCCCAGGGGATGAGCGTTGTTGTGAGAAGGCCTGAGACCCGACCTTGACAAGGGGTCAAGTCATCAGGTGTGCTAAAACGCTAATCGCCAAAGGACGCCTCATCAACAAATCACCAGCGAATATTCACTTGCCGTGGGGAACGCGTAAAGGACAGAACAATCATTACTTCATAACAAAATAGGTAACGAGGTACTCCGTCCTCTCTCCAAGACCGACGAAGGATCATATAAATATCTGGGTAAGTTGAAGGTTCAGGTATGGTGCATTTCACTTTGCTACCATTTAGTATTACGCTTTATCTTTCTCCACCGAATTCTTACTCGCACGTCGGATATCATTTGCTGGGATCCACCCCGATGTCAAGGATTTGTGCAGAAACCTTGTGGGGCAGCAGGACGGAGACCAACAAGGGTAAACAAGGTATCTTTTTTCAACCATTTAATCGCGTTCGTTACTGATTTTTTTAAAAAAAAAATGAGTAAATTTATGTAATTATATATAAAAATATTGAGATTAGAAACATAAAAAGAGTTTAAGACATTAATTAACACACAAAAACAAGAAGTTATGAGTCCATGATGATAAACAACCATTATTAATTAGTCTCTTATGCATAAAATTTAATAAATATATATATTTTATACTCACGAGTGTTCCTACACCCACACAGGATGTAAGATTAATCTCGTTCGGGATGCGTAGCTGCTTATCTTAACAAATCATTTTTCACAGACTCGAACCTCTAACATTACAGGGGTCCCTTAATTACTTTAATTCAAGCGGGTCTTATCACTTGACATAAAATTTAGGGAAAATCGGCGATTAGTCCTATTTTTAGGGTGTAATCCGCGATTAGTCTTTTCTTAGTAATAAGTTTTGATTTAGTCCCTTAAGTTGAATTTCACTTGAGTTTTAATCCCACATTATAGGAATTATAGGACATTGTAGGGATTTTAAGGAAAATTTAGTGAGTAAATTCGATTTTATAGTGAATATTAGTTACATGTAACGAATATTAGTTACAATTTCATAATCACTATTGTTTTACATATATCTATGAATTTTTGATTATATGTACTTATATAATATTAGTTACATGTTACAATTACATAAATCTGTGTAATATTTTGTGACATCTAACAAATATTAGAATTATTTAATATTAGCTACATGTATTTTTTGTGATTTTTGTTACATCTAACAAAATTTTACACACAAAATTGTTATATGTTAAAAATAAAAAAAATAATTGTTACATGTTATAAAATACAATAATTTTACACACAAAATTGTTATATGTAACCACGCTTGTGCAAAACTTCCGTCTTTTTAAAATAGGCAGAACTAAAACTAAACTTTCTTCCGTTTCTGGGACTCTTCACCAATTAAGGGTGAAATATGAGACCTCACACCGATTGTCCCTAAAATTTAATATATACATATCTATATGTGTGTGTGTATATAAGAGAGGAGAGGGGGGGGGGGGGGGGGAGTGTACCATGAAACTTCATCATAACCTTATTGGTCTCAAATATATGTATAGATAGATAGAGAGAGGGGGGGGGGGGGGGGGGGGGGGATGGAGTGTACCATGAAACTTCATCATAACCTTTATTGGTCTCAAATATATATATATATATATATAGAGAGAGAGAGAGAGAGAAAAAGGGGAGGGGGGGGGGGGGGGGAGTGTAATATGAAACTTCATCATAACCTTATTGGTCTCAAAGCTGGAAAACCCTTTAATGAAATTACAATGTAAGTATGCAAACATAGACTCTCGAGAGAGAGAGATGAAGGAATTTGCGGTTGAAATGAGTAGCGGTTTCAGGAGTCGGACCCACAGATAGCAGCACGCGGAAAAGGGGTAAAGCACACGGATATCATAACTGCGCACATTGAGTAAAGCCAACGGTACTAGTTAAAGTTAACTAAAAACCATTCAATAAGTTTCTATTAACTTGGATAATATCAATTATTCTAAATTTTAAATTTTATCAAGTTAATAGAAATTAAAATTTAATAATAAATCTTCTCGACTAGTTTCAAAAATTATTAGGTGTAAGGATAAACTCACGAACCTAAATTCATCATTTGTTGTTGGATTTATCCCACATCGAATGTAAAAAAAAAATTAATGATCAGGTTATAAGTGTAAGGGAAAAATCTTACATCTTGAACTAACTTTTTGAGTTAACAGGTGTCTAAGACCACCCTATACTGATATTTGAATTCAGGTTTTAACAACTTTGACTCAATAGTCAAAAAGGGAGAGACTAACTGAGAGTTAGCCGACCAAAAACTTGGTGTGTGAGGGGAAGATTGTAGGTTTTACTCCACATTGGATGTGGAATTGCTGAGTGTCAGGTTATAAGAGTGAAGGAAAGTCCCACCTCTTGATTTAACTGTTGTGGTTGAGAGATGTTCAAGACCATTCCACATCTATTGGTAACCGATGATATTGTCCGATACCCGAGGAAACGACAAAAGACATGAAAATATCAAGCCCATTCTCGAGGTCACCAAGGAGGATTTTGCAATAGATCTGTAAACACTAGTTTCACTAGGAAAAGAAAACCCTACCAGGAAATCCCTAGTCACTCATATATATAGACTATTTGTATGTATCTGTAAATGTACAATTCTCACATATTAATATAATCGTCGCATGTTCTCTCAATATTCCTCTTCTAGTTATTCCAATAACATCCAACTTGGGGCATGTCTTGTGCTCAGAAATCGTTAAAACTGCCCAATCCCCAAACGACTAATGTTGCATTTGGGTGGGTAAGGTATTTGACAAATCTAAGGGATTTATAAAATGATGGGATTTCAAGATCCTGGATTTTCAAATCTCATCATTTCTAAATCCCTTGTTTGAATAACTATTTTAGCTAAAGTATTTGATCGTATAATTTTACAATTTATTTATTTGGATAAGTGAAATATTTGTAAATCGAATTCTCGAAATACACAAAATTTACAAAAAAATCCTAAATTGGATGAAGAACAATTAACAAAGAACCCTAAATTGATAAAAATTCTCTCCAAATTGGATGAAGAACAATTAACAAAGAACCCTAAATTGACAAAAATTCTCAAAAAATCCAAAATTGGATGAAGAACAATTAACAAAAAACGCTAAATTGAAAAAAAAATCACAAAAAATCCCAAATTGGATGAAAAACAATTAACAAAGAACCCTAATGGGACAACGACGACGACCTATGACGAAGAGCAAATTGGATGGTGAAATTGAACGACTTGCAACAGCGACGAAGACAAAGACCAAATTGAACGGCAAAATTGAACCCTAAAACCTGCGAAGATGAAAACGAACAAATTGACGAAACCAAAACAACGAATCAACGAAGTCAAAGCGACGAAGCCAAATGACGAAAAAGCCAAAACAAACAAATCGACAAATCTAGGACTCGATTTGTGAAATCGACGCTGGCCTTACACCTAAATCACAGTCGATGAAGAAAGAGATTGATGAAGAAGGAGGTGGATGAAGAAGGAATCGACGAAGAAGCAACGCGAATGAGAAGTCGAGAAAACTGAACAACGGCGGTGGAGTGCAGCAGCTGGACAGTAGTAGAGAGGTTGAAACCATGAGGAAGCTCTGGAAGAAGAGATCGCGATCTAGGAAAATCTCAGTCGACGAAGAAGAAGACCCACGATCATTTGTGAAATCCTCTCTAAGAAGGATTTAGCAAATGCAACCTCTCATAAAAATATTTCTTTCCACCTTTTTTTTTTAAAAAAAATAAATAAATGGATTTCACAAATCTCTTTTTATTACTACCCAAATAAAGTATTCGTTAAAAAAATAATAATTTGAAATTCCTTACTCAAACCCAACCTAAAGGAAGGAGATCTTAAGGGAGTGCCATGCAATTGGTCACCCACGGTCTCGCAGAGGACACTGGCCCAACTAGCACCGGGTTTTTACTACTGGCCCAAGATGGAGAAGTTTTAGGTTATGTGAGAACTTAGGCCCCGTTTGGTTAGTGTTCCCAACCAAACCCAACCCAACTCAACTAAAAAATTTTGGGTTTGATTTTTAGGAACGCGTTTGGCAAACACAAAACTCAACCCAACCCAACCCAACCCAAAAAATAAGAATTGATTCTCAAAATCCTAAAGAAACCAGAAACAAAAAAAAGTTGTTTCTTTTTATGCCCAAAAAATTCAACCCAAAGTTCTCAACTTCCGTCTTCATCTGCCGGCCAACCACCACCACCCGCCGCCGCCGGCCGGTGACCATCACTGACTGCCACCGTCCGCGACCGACAGCCGTCTCCGGCCACCTCCGCCGCCACAGGCATCCGGCCACCGTCTGACACCGCCGTCGCCGCCAAACATAAAAAAAATAAATTAGTTTTAGGATAAAATCGTTACCAAACACATTTTATTCTCAGCACAAAATAAAAATTGTCATTACCAAACGCAATTCTGTTCCCAAAATTCTCAACGCAACCTAATTCAACTCAACTCAATCTATTCCATTCCAGTTGGATTCAGAAAAGTGGGAACACTAAGGTGGCGTTTGGTTAGTGTTCTCACTTTTCTGAACCCAACTGGAATGGGTTGGGTTGAGTTGAATTGAGTTGAGTTGAGAATTTTGGGAACAGAATTGCATTTGGTAACGACAATTTTTGTTTTGTGCTGAAAATAGAATGTGTTTGGTAACGATTTTATCCTAAAACTAATTTTTTTTTGTGTTTGGCGGCGGACGTCAGCGACGATGGTGTGTCAGACGGCGGCGGTGGTGGCCGGACGGCCGGCGGGGCAGCGGAGGTGGCCTGTAACGGTCGCCGGCAGGCGGCGAACGGTAGCCGGAGGTGGCCGGCGGCAGCGAAGGTTGCCGGACGGCAGCGGCGACGGACGGCGGCAGGTGATGGTGGTTGGACGGCAGATGAAGACGGAAGTTGAGAACTTTGAGTTAAATTTTTTGCGCACAAAAAGAAACAACTTTTTTTTTTCTGGTTTCTTTAGGATTTTGAGAATCAATTCCTATTTTTTGAGTTGGGTTGGGTTGAATTTTGTGTTTGCCAAATGCTTTCCCAAAAATCAAACCCAAAATTTTTGGGTTAGGTTTGGTTGGGAACACTAACCAAACGGGGCCTAACCAAACGCCACCTTATTGTCTTTGTTAGTAGGAATGAGTAATAATCATTCAAATAAAAACGTTTTATTATTTCCATATCTCATTAAATTCAAAATTTAATGAAGATTGACCAAAATTTATAGAATATAAATACTACAAGAGAGGTCTAATCAGATATGTTGACAAATTCACTTGTTATTCCGCTAAAATACTCTGAGAAAAATCCTATTGATTCTCACATCGATGGTGCAATACCGACACTCTCCCCACATGTATTATATATATATATATATATTCATTTGATTGATTGATCCATTGATGATGGTCACTATTCATGAACGCTTTTTCTTCACTAACAGACAGACAGCCCACGAGAGAGAGAAAAGCTTCATGCTTAAGTGGGGGCAATGTTGGATTTGGACCACAACCCAAAAAAATCATTATATATACTTGATAAAAGTCCTTATATTTAATCACTTCTTCAAATTAAGCCTATATATTTTCATTTATTTCAATTTAATCCTTTCAATTTATTTGAATTGTGGCGTTACGTCTATATTGGATTGCCTATTAACGATAAGAACACGCCAACACGTATCACGTAAACTCATTTTAATAGTCGTACGTATCACGTAAATTCATCATTAATTCAAATAAAAAGAAAGAGAAAATAAAATAAATGTCTAGCTGAGAGCGCGGATGGCAAAAAAAAAATCGAATCGATGAGTAACCGAGAGAAACCGAACCGAATGGTCCAAGTTGAAACCTACTAAATGTTTTTGGTTTTGGTTTTGGTTTTGGGATAGTAACCACATAACCAAATCGTGTAACCGATATATATATATATATATATATATATTAATTTTAATTATTTAGTATTGTTGGAGCAAATGAATTTTGAAAAATATTTTTGTGTCAAATGGTTTTCCCTCAATTCCTTCTATCCCACATCGGTTGGGAGAAGATGAATTGAGGAGTATATCTAGTGGTATGTGAGACACTTGGGGTGTGCCCCAAGGGGTATCCACATTTTGTGGAGGGGAGAGGAGTTACATCCCTACTAATTTAACACACGCGCGCCGCCGCGGCCGTGTCGAGTCGAGTCGCGCGTGTGGTGAGATGGTGCTTAATTTTGTCCAAATTTATTTAAATAATTATATTTTATTTAAAAGATTTTTTTTTTCAGAATCGTTTTTGACTTGGTAAAAACAGTTTTCTGATCTCACGTTTTACTCTCCACATTCCTGAAATCTCTCCACGATTTTCTAACCGTTTGAGATCTGAATCGTTTCTATAAATGCAGACGTTCTTCAGAACAGTGAAATATGAAGTTCGTTCTCTAAAAAAAAATAGTCTATTATCTTCTTCTTAAGATCTGTTCGGAAACAGTTCATTTTGTTTTCTGAAATTGTTCTTCGTTTTCGAAATTATTCCGAAACAGTTGACTGCGTTTTCCGATCTGGTCAGAACCGTTCTGTTCTGTTCCGAAACAGTTTACTGTGTTTCGGTTCTATTCTGTTCCGAATTTGTTCTATTTAGTTCCGGATCTGTTCTATTCTCTTCCGGTATTGTTTATTCAGTTCAAAATTGATTTCCGAGCAGTTTGTTCGTTTTACGAACAGTGTGTGGGGGTGTTTGATTTCCGGGACTTCTACAGTGCAAAGAACGTTTTTGACAAAAAAGATTTCTGAGCTGTTTTATCCTGGGGACGACGGGACTTATATACTGCTTGCACGCTTCTTGGGTAGAGCGGCGAAACGTCTTAAAGAGAGCGACCTAGTCCGCAACTCAACCCAAGCTAATTCGGTAAACTCGTTTTTTTATTATTTTCTGCAGCAACAAGTATTTATAGTTTCATCTCTATTTTTATCTATTTACACTTTTTACCCTTTTAGTTTATACTTTAGTTGATTTTTAGTTTATGTTGAAGTCTGTTTTTATGTAGTTGGTTTCGTAAATTGTATGATTTTGAAGAATGCTTTTATGTAGTTGGTTTTGCTATTAATTTTTAATTATTTTAAAGAGTGTATGATTTGGAGAATATTTAGAATTAATAGTGAATTGTGGTTCACAGTTGCGGTTTTGGTTTTGGCTAAAATTAAACGGTCCGATTTTAAAACCGTTTAAAAAAAATCGAAAGTTTTGGTTTTCATTTTGGTTTTGCATGAAACAGAGCCGAATTCGAACCGTTGACATCTCTAGTTGAGAGATGCTTGCATGAGAGAGAGAGAGAGAGAGAGAGAGAGGACAAAACGATAACGATGGTGTGAAGAGAGAGAGAGAGAGAATATCAAAATGAATTGTTTGATCTCAACTATTGTGAGCCAATTGTGATGTTCAAATATTGTTCGATATCAATCAATGAATCTCAAATTTGATCTAACTGTGTAAAATTATATTTTTTTGCTCGTCTCTTTGTATTTAGGGTTTTTTAGTGAATATTCCAGGAAATTAAACATTTAAAACCCATGTAATCCACGCGTTATACTACTTTTTCTAGAAACCCAAAGTTACTGTCAAAAGTCCAAAAAATCACTGTAATCCACAAAAGTTACAACAATTTTTTTAGATGAAAAAAATACAGCAATTTTATGTATTACAGTAATATTGGATTTCTAAAAAAATTATTGTAACGCGTGGACTGCTTTGACTAAAATTTTAATTTTGTGGACTAACTTATACGAGGCACAATCGAAAGAAATTGAAATATATGGACTCTTTATAAACAAATGCCAAGCACTTGAAGTGCAATTTGACCTAGATGATATATACAAGAGATAAAAACACATACAAACACACACGCATAACACACACATATACACATGTATATATATATATATATTGATGTTTGACTGTTTGGCTTCCATTGCTTTTATTAGTGGGATGCTTAAATTCAAAGGTTATGTGCTTGACCCGTCTCTGGACCCAACCCAACTCCCCCAAACCAAGTTGTTTGAAATGGGCAAGCCAACAATTATTTTTTGGTGGATTTGTTGCAATTTGCAACTTCCCTCGTCATATTTTCTCACAAATTATTCATTCATTCACTCATATATATATATATATATATATATATATATATATATATACACACTTTTATCACTGTTTGGTTTTGAAACCGGTCAAATAGTTTTGATTACGATTTTAATTTCGGAATTGAAAACTAAAGCAGTGTTGATTTCGAATAGTAACCAGGAAATCGAATCACAAAACCATTATTTTCGATCGATATATATATACACACTTTTATTTCTTCTTTTTTTTTTACTTTATTTGTTTGTTTTTTATTACATGTGAATTCTATGTGTTGTATTTTAATTATGTTTGGAATGTTTATTATAACAATTAATGATTTTTGTTGTCTAGTTTTAATTTTATTTGGAATTTATGTTTTATATTTTAGTTATATTTTTATTTATTATTTTACGAACTTGCGTTGTTAGAAATTAATAAGTATATAAAAAATTTTTTAATGGGTTTGCAGTTTTGTTATTTTGGTTTTATATAAAATTAAATGGTTTGATTTAAAAATCAACTTCTAAAAATCCAGCAGTTCACGGTTCGATTTTGTGTTTGGTATTTATCTAATGATTTTGATTTTGGTTTTGATTTCTATTGAAACTGGCCTAAAACTGAAACATTGATATCCCTAGACTTGCAATTTCACTTTTAGGTTGTGTTTGGTAGAATGAAATTGAGTGCCTAAAATCCGAATGGTTTTTTATATTTTGCACTCTTGAAGTTTGACTACTATCTCATTTTGATTCTCGTGGTTTTAATTTGAACACATAACGTCCTGAAGTTTCATAATCAGCCTCCTTAAGTTCAAATCTTTATTCGTGTTAAAATCTTTGATGATAAACAGTCACACCCCTATCGTCATTTTAAACTTTTTTTTGGCTGTTTTTAAAAAATTTTATGGTAATTTTAAACTTTTTTTTTTTCCCATTCTCCAAAAACTCAAGAATAGACACACACACATCTGGGATTTTGCAGAAAATTTGTATATAGGGCAGATAAATGGAGGAGGCTGAAAGTGACCATTAATCACTTTAAAAACAATTAGGTAAATGACACGACTCTTTGCGGTCAAAAGGTTTCAACGTCAATAATTTGAACTAAAGTGAGATTATTAAGAAACTCGTGTTCAAATTAAAATCACAAAGACCAAAGTGAGATAGTAGTCAAACTTCAACAGTACAAAGTGTTGAAAACCGAAATAAAAAAACGTAAACCAACGTATGTGCAATTTCGAATTGCAATTGCAAGTTTTCAATTTTGTGCGACCAAACATAAATTGAATGGTGTTTAATTACGCTATTATTCTCAATATTTCTATGATTTAAAACAAAAATAAATTAACTAGCTTTTATTTTTCGTTCTTAAAATTGTTATGAAACAATGATGCCGTGTTACTTAAAAAAATAAAAAAAAATTTAATGATTACCACGTTAAATGCTGATGTGATGCAAAATTAATTTTTAATTTATCAGTATATTTTTTTTGGACAAATTCAATTTTTGCCTAATTGTATGGTTTTGGATTTAATTGAAAGGTAAATTACTAGGCCCAAATACTTATTTTCAGGCCTAGCCCACCATTCTAGGCCCAATGGACCTCATTACATAGGGTGCCATATTCTACCCTCCTTTTGCTAGTCCTACACTCTTTAAAAAAAATTATTTAAGTCAATTATTATTTATTTTTTAAATTATTTTTCTTATTTTTTTTCATTTTTATGTTTTCTTTCCTCTTTTTCTTCTTTAGCCGCTGGCGATTTTTTTCACTGGAGTTCAATCTATGTAGAACCGGAAAAAGAAGAAGAAAGTGAAAAAAAAAAGAGGTGAGCACGAACAGAGTGGGCGTACGACGGGGGTAGAGGGGCTAAGGGACAGAGGAGGAAGAGCGGGTGTTTCGGGGTGTTAATGCATTTTTAAGAAAAGTAATGAGCCGGAAAAAAAAAAAGTAAAATTATTTTAAAAGGAGTAAAAAGATAATTTTAAAATAATTTTGATTTTTTTTTTTTTTTTTTTTAAATTGGTTTGTACAAAAAAATTGCCATCTATTATTGAGTTAAGATAGTGTGCCAGGCCACGGATCACTGAGATTTTTATTTTCTTGAAATAACCCAAAAGTTGACTCCAAATGGTTCAACCAAGAAGAATCAAAGTTCGAGAGTAAGTAATACTTGAGAAAAGTATTATGCACATCAAGACACCAGTCCGAAAACGACACTTATGTCTAATAAAATTTTAAAGGGGGTGCACATATATAATTATCCTAAAAAAATAAAATTAACAGTATTTTATCATAGGCCCCAAGGCGCAACACTAATTTATTCTTATACACAAGTAACTATTTAAGTTTAGAGAACAACCCAATTGGCATACAGTAATTATTCACTGTACATTAACATTTATATCTCTCATTCATTATTTTGATGTTGACATTGTTGCTGTGTAGTAATATTTGCATCTCCCCCTTCATTATATTGATATTAACATTATTATTGGACAGTAACATTTGCATTCCCCAATTTATTATGTTTCAATTGATGTAATGAGAGAATCTGTATATGAGTTTATTTTAAATAATAAATATATATGTAGTGTTTTTTCAATATGGACTTAGATGTAGTGACCCTTTTTAATTTTAATGGTAAAAGTGAAATTCTCTCTATTTTTTTTTTTTTTAAATTAATATCTTAAACTAAGAAAAAACAAAAAAAAAATCTCTTTCACAAAAGCTTGACAAAGCTATTAATGGCTGTCGCCGATGATTGCGATGATAAAATTATCCGGCGGGCCCATTAGGGCGGTCCACGCGTTAAGAAGTAAGAACATGGCGGTGCCACCACATGACCATGACGGTGCTCCGGCGACCAGCTCAATAAGTGATGTCAATCAACCAACGGTCAACTGCCAACTAATGTGTTAAATTTTTTTGTAAGGGAAATTTGTATTTTTGCCCCCCAAATTATTGACAATGTCTGTGTGGATCTTAAGATTTGTCAAATTGTATATTTGGTCTTTCAAATTTTACATTTATTTCAATTCCGACAAATATAAAAAGTTATTAATAATTTTAGATGGAAAACGGGTCTTGCTTAATGGTGATACTTTCATTATTTCATCACTCAACTAAAATTAAGATGTTTTCTCTAACATTTTTTTAACGACGATTCGTCTGAAAAATAAAAAAGAGAAAACTGAAATGCTATTAGAAAAAAAAACGTCTTAATTTAGTGTAGTAATGAAATAACGAAAAAATCTCTATTAGAAGGTTACGTGTTGAGGACAACAAGTTTTTCATCCAAAATCATTAGTAACGTTTAAAATTTATCGGGAATGACATATTTTTCCATCTTAATTGCTAGAGTAACAATATGTGCATCATAATTAGCGAAAATTTTAGGAACAAATCAACACGTGTGATTCACGTGTTAATTTTTTCTGGTAATTAAGATGGACGACGCGTATCAGACCCAATAGAAACAAAATTCAAACTTTAGGGAGTACATTGCAAAAATTGAAACACGGGTCATCAACTAAAATTCAACTCTTCAAGGGTTCAAAGTGTAATTTAGTGATTTTATATTATGTCAAAATTATTGAAATTCCAAATAATAAATTAGAGTCCTATCAAATTTAGGTTGCCTTTGGTTATTTTTTCGGGAATATTTTGAGAATAGAAAAATATTTGGTAAGAATCATTATCGTGAAATTATTTCTTTTAATTTATGAGACAGAAATAAAGGAAGGTTGCGATATTTATTTTTTATTTTAAATAAATAACAATAAATTTATATTTTTGAGATGGTGGCAGACGAGACGGCAGTGAAAATAATTTTATGAATGTGAATAGATATCAACATTTTTTTTTCTCATTCTTTAAAAAATTCAAGAAATATTTATAAAATTTTGAGAAGAAAAATATATTTATCACATATTTTTGTATATTAATTCTAAAATTTTGAGAGCGGAAACCAGCTCGAAAGTCCAATTCAAAAGAACAAAGCCAAGTCAATGCACCATTTTAGCTATACAAGTCAAGATCGCAAGTTTCTACTACATTTCAAAAGTGAGCTGCCCAATCAATGAATACTATATTTTGTTTTTATTTTTAAATTTTTTATGGAAAATTATATTTTTGATCCCCGAAGTATAGGATAAGTGTCTATATAAACCCTAAAATTTATTAAATTGCACATTTGGTCGTTCATTTTTTACGTTTGTTTCAATTAAAAAAAAAATTAAAAACAATATTAAAAATTTTAGATATAAAATGGATTGTGCTCAACACGTGACCTTCTAATAAAAATATTTTTGTTATTTTATCACTCGATTAAATCTAATACGTTTGTTTGAATAATGAGAGAGAGAACCCAGAATAGCTGTTAAAGAAGGTCGGACAAACATGTCTTAGATTTAGTAGAGTTATGTAATAACAAAAATAGCCTCATTGGAAGTCTACTTGCTGAGCACCGTCTATCTATCGTCCAAAATCATTACCAACTTTTTCTATGTTGCGGGATTGAAACAAATGCGAAATTTTAGGTTAAATTACACATTTGATTGTTTAAATTTGATGTTTGTTTCAATTCAACAAAATTAAAAACAACATTAATGATTTTAAATGAAAAATTAGTGGTGCTTAACACGTGATCTTCTAATAGAAATATTTTTGTCATTTTATCACTCGATTAAACCTAATACGTTCGTCTAAAGAATGAAAAAAAAGAAACCCAAATCATTATTATAGAAATGTAAGATAGAAACATGTTAGACTTAGTAGAGTGAAATAATAACGAAAATATCCTCATTAGAAGACTACCTACTGAGCACAACTTATTTTTTGTCCAAAACTATTACTAACTTTTCAATTTTACTGGACTGAAACAAATATGAAATCTTAGGGGTATAAATATACAATTTAGGTCCATATAAACACTCACCCTATACTTTAGGGGCAAAAATGTAATTTTACATCCTTGTTATTAATCTGTGAAAGAGAAGGAGAAATCATTTCAGACCAAAAGAAAACTCTGTTTTTAGACCTCCTCTTCTGTTCTTCAATCTGAACCCAAGAAAAATATAATTTTTTTTTTTTCATGATTTTGAATTAAAAAATAAAAAACCCAGAGAAAAATTCAATGTTCAAACACATAAATTGAAGTTGAAGTTGATTCTGATTACTCTATTCCATTGATGAACCAGTCAATGGCTGTTCATTCTTCTCCTTCTTCTTCTTCTTCATCTTCTTCTGAGAATCAAAATTACAGAAACAGGGGAAGTTTAGAGGTAAAGATGAAGCTTAAGAAGATGAGATCAATCAAGCTGTCAAGAGTTCCGAGTTTGAAGCCGTCGATAAGGAGATCGAAACCACAGTTCAATTGGGTAACTGTGGAATCATTAATGGAGAATGATTCAAGTTTGAATGGATTGGATCCAATCAGATTGTCAGATCCTCTGCCAAATTATATGAAATCCACCACCTGTTCAATTGCAAAGAAGGAGATTTCTCAGGCAAGTTCTTTCAATTTCAAAAAAAAAAAAAAAAAGATTTTTTTTTAGTTGAATTTCACTAGTGGAATTGGGATTTTCTTGATTATTGGTATGTTAATCAAGCTTAAAAATTAGATTTTGTAGTTGAATTTCACTGTTTGACCATGAAATCAATGAGGTGTTGAAATGTGAAGTAAGAAAGTTCTGGGGCAAATCCTTGTAATTTCAAAAAATTAAGATTTTTTAGTTGAATTTCACTGCTGGAATTGGGGTTTTATTGATTATTGGTATGTTAATCAAGCTTAAAAACTAGATTGTGTAGTTGAATTTCACTGTTTAACCATGAAATCAATGAGGTGTTGAAATGCGAAGTCAGAAAGTTCTAGGGCAAATCCTTGTAATTTCAAAAAATTAAGATTTTTTAGTTGAATTTCACTGCTGGAATTGGAGTTTTCTTGATTATTGGTATGTTAATCGAGCTTATAATTTAGATTTTGTTGTTGAATTTCACTGTTTGACCATGAAATCCATGAGGTGTTGAAATGGATTTTTTAGTTGAATTTCACTGCTTGAATTGGGATTTTCTTGATTATTGGTATGTTAATCAAGCTTAAAATTTAGATTTTGTAGTTGAATTTCACTGTTTGACCATGAAATCCATGAGGGTTGAACTGCGAAGTAAGAAAGTTTTAGGGCAAATCCTTGTAATTTCAAAACATTAAGATTTTTTAGTTGAATTTCACAAATTGAGATGTTCTTGATCATGGGTCTGTTAATCAAGCTTAAAGATCAGATTTGTAGTTGAATTTCACTGTTTGACCATGAAATCCATCAGGCGTTAAAATGCAAGGTGAGAAAGTTCTAGGGCAAATCCTTGTAATTTCAAAACATTAAGATTTTTTAGTTGAATTTCACAAATTGAGATGTTCTTGATCATGGGTTTGTTAATCAAGCTTAAAGATCAGATTTTGTAGTTGACTTTCACTATTTGAATCGAGATTTGACCATGAAATCCACAACCTTTTGAAATGCAAAGTAAGAAATTTTACGGCAAGACTTCGCAATTTCGAAAAAATAGTTTTTTTTGTTTTTTTAATTGTTCAATTTCACTATTGAAATTGAGATATTCTTGATCATTGATCTTTTAATCAAGCACAACAATTAGATTTTTGTAGTTGAATGTCACTATTTGAATTAAGATTTGAGCGTGAAATCCATCGGCTGTTGAAATGCGAAAAAAGAGAGTTTTAGGGCATGACCTCACAATTTCACTATTCGAGTTGAGATTTTCATGATCAAGACCAACGATCATGAAATTCACCAACTGTTGAAATGTAAAGAATAAAAAAAAAAAAATCATCTTATTAGTCAAATATCACTATTCGAATCGAGATTTTTCTTGATCATGGTTCTCTTACACTTACCAGGCAGGAATCGATTCCAAAGATATTTCAGTTGGTTCATCAACTGTCAGCACACCGTGTTCTAAGAATCAAGATGAAGAAATTAAGCAGCAGCCAATGAAGAACTCAAAATCAAAGCTTTCAAGACGAGAAAAATCAAGATTCAATCGTTCCTCGATTGATTTCAACGTGATTCATCAACACCTCGATGAATCAGATTCAAAATTTTCTCAATCTGGAAAAAAATCCAATCTTAGAACAGTGAGATTCTTGAAGAAAAAGACCAGTTTTAAACTTCCAGTAGACAAATCAACCTGTTCTTCAACTCTCAAGAACTTGAAATTACCTGAAAGTGCCGAAAAACATGAATCGGAGAGGATTTCAGCCATGAAGGTTTGTCCTTACCATCACTGTTCTCTCAATGGCCATTCCCATTCCCATTCCCATGTTGTTCTACCCAAAAGGAAACGTTCCAGGAAATTTCAGAACAGGTTGAAGGGAGGAGAGATCCGCCATGTCGAATCTGACCTTGATCCTGCTGTTCAAGGGGGAGAAAATTCAAGAACAATCGAAGAAACCCATCTCGAGAAAGTTGAAAATTTTCAGGAGGAAGAGCGAGAAGGAAACGATGAATTGAAACAAGAAACAAGTTCAGAACGATTCTGCATCGAAACCCATCTCAATAAGTCTGTTTCTAAGGGTTTTGATGGAGATTTCAAGGTTGAATTGGCTGATTCAAGAACAGAACAGGGAACTAATGAGCCTGGAGCAGTAAATGAAGGTACTGATCTTGACATAATCAGAACTTTTCATGCAGAAGAACAAGAAACAAATGATGAACTGAAAGAAGAAACAATTTCAGAACGATTTTGCATCAAAACCGATCTCGATAAATCTGTTTCTTCTGAGGGTTTTACTGGAGATTCCAAGGTTGAAAATGGCGACTCAGCTGATTCAAGAACAGAGCAGGGAAATGAAGCTACAAATCCCAACCAAATCAGATTTTTTCATGCAGAAGAACAAGAAACAAACGATGAACCGAAACAACAAACAATTCGCATCGAAACCAATCTCGATAAATCAGGTTCTTCTGTGGGCAGTAATTCAGATTCCAAGGTTGAAAATGATGATTTAGCCGATTCAAGAACAGATCATGGAATCAAAGGGAAACAACAAATAAGCTTGTGGCAATTGATTCACCGCCATATGGCATCTTCAGCAGAACAGGAAAATACAGAGACAAAGATGCCGCCGTCGCCAATTACTGAGGAGGAGATTGAGCTCAAAAAACTGTATGCAATCAAGCTGGTAAGAGAGGCGATTGAGAAAATTCTTCTCCCTGAAGTTCAAGAACAAGAATCTGATAATCAATCAGTTTGCAGTGATGTTTCTACAGAGAAAGAGCACATAGAAGAGAGTCAAGGAGAAGGTATAGAACACATTTCTGTTAATTTGGTTTAGTGTTTCTGTTCCAAGTTTTCCGGGAACCAAAAAAGTGTGTTTTAGTTCGTTTACTTAGGCGGCACTTGGTACACATGTTTGTTTTTCTGTTTCTAGTCCCAAAAAAATGAGATGAAACATTTTTTTTTGTTTCTCAAAATTTCTATAATTTTGGGATAACCAAATATGTTTCTGTTCTTAAATTTCAAAATTTTGAGAACAGAAACAAGAATTTGGGAGAATAAACACTAAATAAATGGGGACTTCGTTTTTTTACTTAAAAACAAAACAAAAAATACTAAAAACGCTTTGAAACAGTGCCTTATTTGTTTCATTTATCTGTAGATTCTTCCCAGAACAGCAATGGAGAGTGCGTTATCGATAAGCAAATTGAAGATCCAAAAGAGGAAACAGAAACAAAAACTGGGAACAAACCTGAGAAACAGGCACTCAAGAACTGGAGCAATCTCAAGAAACTGATCCTCCTAAGAAGATTTGTCAGGGAATTGGAAAAAGTAAAGAAATTCAACCCAAAAAGATCCAAAAAAACCCAAAAATCAACCTCAGAAACTGCTCAAGAAGAAGCAGAAAGTGTTCGTTTGAAGCATCAAACAACGGCCGAGAAGAAAGCATCAGAGGAGTGGATGCTTGATTATGCACTTCAACAGGCGGTCCATCAACTCGCTCCTACTCAGAGAAGAAAAGTGTCGCTTCTTGTTAAAGCATTTGAGACGGTTGTTGTTGAAGATCGAAATCATGAGGTAAATTCATCCAAGGTGAAAGATAGTGTTGAAAACGAGCGATTCGAGGTGGAAAAAGTGGCGATTCGAGGGTTGAATTCAACTATAATGGGCTCAAAATCTGATCATGAAGTGCTGGAGAATCAGAATGAGGAGAATTTATCAAAGACAAGAGATCAAAATCGAGAAGATTTATCAGAAATTCGTGAAGACAAGAATCAGGGTTCAAAAAGTGATGAAATGGAGCGATTCGAGGAGAAAAGAGTGTCGATTCAAGAGTTGGAGAAACCTAATGAGGCAAATTTTTCAAAGACAAATGATCACAGTCGAGAAGATTTAAAAGAAATTGGCGAAGACGTGAATTCGGGTTTGAATTCGGATTCAAAATGTGACGACATGGAGTTATCCAAGGTGAAAAAAGCGGTGATTCGAGGGTTGAATTCAACTATAATGAGCTCAAAATCTGATGATATAAGATTGGTGAAACAGAACAAGGCGAATTCATCGAAGGTGCAAGATCAAAATCAAGAAGATTTGGCAGAAATTAACGAAGACCCGAAGTTGGGTTTGAGTTCGAATTCAAAATGTGAGGAAAAGGAACCATCCAAGCTGAAAAAAGCGGCAATTCGAGGGTTGAATTCAACTATAATGGGTTCAAAATCGTTGGAGAAACAGAGTCACATCGGAATGTGGCATATGATATATCAGCATGTTGTGACTGGTATTGCTGAAAAGGTTGGGGATAAGCTGCTCGACGGAGAAGATGAAGACGAAAAAAATGAAGGTGAAAATGCTGTTAAATTAGTTCAAGAAGCAGTTGATGAAATCCTTCTTCCGGATATTCAAGATGATTTTTCTGATGCTCAATCTACTGCAAGTGAAATCCTTCAAGATGAAGAACTCTTAGAAAACAATCATGGCAATGGCGGCGAACAAGAAGAAGAAGAAAAACCCATCTCGAATTCGACTGATAATTTGAAAAACAGTGACAAAAATTATGAAAGTTTACCTGATCAAGTGAAAACAGAGCCACAAAGAGTTGATAAACAGAGATCAAAGAACTGGAGCAAGCTGAAGAAGCTGATCCTTCTTAAACGATCGATCAAGGCATTGGAGAAGGCGAGGAAACTAAAACCAAAGGCTACGGGAGATCTTCCATTATTGAATGCAACAGTTCCGGAGAAAGTTGATTTGAGGAATCAAATGACGGACGAGAGGAAAAAAGCAGAGCAATGGATGCTTGATTATGCCGTTCAGCACATTGTTACCAAACTTACCCCGGCCAGGAAGAGAAGAGTGGCGATGCTTGTGGAAGCATTTGAAGCAGTGGTTCCATTGCCGGAGATATGAACTTCCCTGGACTTAGGTTACAAGGTACATTGTCAATTAGGTAGGCTTTTTTTTTGGTTAGTGTGTTTGTTTTAGTTTCTTGATAATTTGGAACGGAAACAAAAATTTAAGAACAATAGTTTTCCATTCTAAAAATTTGTACTAAAAATCGAAAAGGCTGAACAGAAACAAATTTTCTTGTTCCTTCTTTTTCTGTTTCTGTTCCCAAAAATAAAATTTTGTAAGAATAAACACAAAACAACCAGTATCTTAATATGTGTACTTTATTAGTCATTTTTTTTTTTTATTATTTATAACTTTTTACATATAAATTTTAGAATCAATATAGTGCTTTTAGGGACGAGAAATCTCTAGAAAAACAAAAAAGTACCCGGCCCAAGCTTTTGGTTATCACATTGGCATACCGTCCAATATGATGGCTGAGGCTAAGAAACTTCCTTCCTCCTCGCCATTTGACAATGCTCGACACTCCAATGTTTTAACCTTCATATTGAATCTGGTAATGAAAATCAGATTAAAATGGTTATTCAAGAGACAATCGTAGAAATCATGCCCAAGATGCACACACACACACATCCATTGATTGGCCATTGATATGAAAATGTCCAAGGCTGCTTGGAGGATAAATTGAAAAAGCACTGAATAAATTATTTGATGCCAGCATTGATACCCTTTATATCCGATACCATATCCAAGAAAACAACACAGACGAGCTCTTGGTTCCAATTTGTTGTGTTCATGTAGTTTGAGAAGAACAAAACAAGCGCAACTAAGGTTGCTTGGAGGATAAATTGAAAAAGCACTGAATAAATTAAATAAATAAAAGATGAATTAAAAAATGTAAACCAAAAACATGTTAAAGAAAAAAAAAAAGAACTTCGATTGTTAAGCTTTAACTATGAAAACTAGGTAAAATCCAAACAGGGGAAGGCAAAAGAAGCTTTTTATTGTTATTTTTTGCGTAGGTGTAGGTGTTACAGGCTGCCGGCAGAGGCTTGATTAGTCCATCTTCCAAGTCAAATACACCTATATCCGAACCTCCACGGTATCCTTCAAAATAAAATTCGTGCTTATCATCCGAGTAGTAAATGCAATTACTCTTCAGGCTTGGAAACTTGTGAGCTTCAATGAGAGATGTGGAATACTTCCAGGGGTCTGTTTGGTACTTATTAAAACATATCTTAAAATAAATAAATTACCCTTTTTAATTTTTTAATAATTGATAACAAAATTCAAGTATCCGAGCATATTTAAATTTAAAAATAATAATAATTAAATTTAGATTAAATAAGATGTTAGTAATAATAAAATAAAGATTGTTTTGAAGACGGAGCAAAATTTTTGAGTTAATTGCTATCAATTTCGGCTTCGTTTACTAAGGACATATTTGGTTAATCTTCAATTCCCAAATTATAGTATCTCTTACTCAATATTTTCTATCGTTAAAACCGCGGTGGTCGGATTTGAGGGAGGTTGGCGATTGTCCGAGGTGGTTGGATCTGGATGGAGACGTTCGGCGGTGGTCGGCGATTGTTGTTCGGCGTTAGTCAGCAACAATTATAGTGCCCAGATCTATCATTCTCTAGTCAGTCGTGCCCAGATCTATCCCTCAACGGTGGTTAGCGACGACGGCGAAACTCAGCGATGGTCAGATCTGGATGACGACGGTCGGCAGTGGTCGGATTCCCATGTCACCGATAAGGATTTGTTTAGCCCTAATTGTTCAAGCCTCAAAACGGCAATGTGCTCCCCCCCTGACTCTGCCTTGCCACCGGAGTTGGAGTTGATGGCTTGGTTACAGAATTCCTCGGCACAGCAGTTAGATACAGAAGTAAGTTTTTACTCTATAAATGTTTCAATGGTTGGTTGGTCCTTATAATTTTGACTGTAGTGTTGTGTTCTGTATTTGTTTGAGATTGTTCTTGTTGTGTTCGTTTTGGGGCCCTAGGGTCAGGTTTGGGCATGAAATTAAGGCCCGACCATAGAACCGGGCCGGACTTGGGCCTAGCAAATTTTTGTAATACCCTAGTTTAAACCCAGCACAGCTCGGCCCGGTCCGGCCCATAACCACCCCTACCACATGCTGCTCTTTAGTCTTTACTTCAAGAAGGTAGTGGGGTAGAGGGAAAAAAGACTACTAGTTAATTTTTTTTTTAAATTGTGTAGTTAAGAAAACTAATTGGGTGTCCTATTTTTAAAATTAGAGGTTTTTGCATTTTGCACCCCTAAAATTTTAGAGAAATCTCACTTTGCCCTTCTATTTTTCAATTTGAACACATTGAAACTTTAAGTATTCAAATTGCATCAAATCAATCCAAATCATAACTTCGTCATTTTTTATGACAGCAATGAACCACGTGTCAAACACATAACCGTCCACATGGGTCATTTATGTCATAGAAAATGACGGAAGGGCTGTCTTGACATACTTTGGATATTTCAAAGTTTAATGTGTTCAAACTGAAAAAATAGGGTCTGAAGCGATTTTTCTCTAAAATTTTAGGGGTGCAAAGTGCAAAAAGTTGTTTAAATTATGTATTATTAAAAGGTAACAATGAAAAGATAATTAAATATTTTTTTTTGAGGTAAAGAGTTTACGGAATTTCCGCCTCAAAAGGCAGGGGTGTTCGACATTAAGGTGGCGTTTGGTTAGTGTTCCCACTTTTCTCAATTCACCTTGGATGGGTTGAGTTGGGTTGAGTTGAGAATTTTGTTTTGTACTCGGAACAAAGTTACATTTGGTATGAATTTCCTCGGACTTGGGTTACAAGGTACTTGTCAATTAGGAAGGGTTTTTTTTCGGTTAGTGTGTTTGTTTTAGTTTCTTGATAATTTGGAAAAAAAAACAAAAATTTACGAACAATAGTTTTCTATTCTAAAAATTTGTACTAAAAATCAAAAAGGTTGAACATAAACAAATTTTCTTGTTCCTTCTTTTTCTGTTTCTGTTCCCGAAATAGATTTTTGTAAGAATAAACATATAACGACCGAGGTCTTAAGATATGTACTTTATTAGTCATTTTTTATTATTATTATTTATAACTTTTTACATATAAATTTTAAAATCAATATAGTGCTTTTAGGGACGGGAAATCTCTAGTAAAACAAAAAAGTACCCGGCCCAAGCTTTTGGTTATCACATTGGCATACCGTCCAATATGATGGCTGAGGCTAAGAAACTTCCTTCCTCCTCGCCATTTGACAATGCTCGACACTCCAATGTTTTAACCTTCATATTGAATCTGGTAATGAAAATCAGATTAAAATGGTTATTCAAGAGACAATCGTAGAAATCATGCACAAGATGCACACACACACACATCCATTGATTGGCCATTGATATGAAAATGTCCAAGGCTGCTTGGAGGATAAATTGAAAAAGCACTGAATAAATTATTTGATGCCAGCACTGATACCCTTTATATCCGATACCATATCGAAGAAAATAACACAGACGAGCTCTTGGTTCCAATTTGTTGTGTTCATGTGGTACGAGAAGAACAAAACAAGCGCAACTAAGGTTGCTTGGAGGATAAATTGAAAAAGCACTGAATAAATTAAATAAATAAAAGATGAATTAAAAAATGCAAACCTAAAAAATGTTAAAGAAAAAAAAAAAAAAGAACTTCGATTGTTAAGCTTAACTACGAAAACTAGGTAAAATCCAAACAGGGGAAGGCGAAATAAACTTGTTATTGTTATTTTTTGCGTAGGTGTAGGTGTTACAGGCTGCCGGCAGAGGCTTGATTAGTCCATCTTCCAAGTCAAATACACCTATATCCGAACCTCCACGGTATCCTACAAAATAAAATTCGTGTTTGTCATCCGAGTAGTAAATGCAATTACTCTTTAGGCTTGGAAACTCGTGAGCTTCAATCAGAGATGTGGAATTCTTCCCTATGAACATCAAATAGTTGCCAATGCTTTCAATCTTGGACCATTTCATGAAATTCTCCAACTTGTATACCTTGAATTTCTTCGTTACATAAAAACCAGTTGGAAATTTTTCATGAGGGTGAGGAATTCTATACTCCATCCTTGTGTAATTTCGCTCGACCAACAATAACTCACCATCGGCATTCCAAACCAAATAAAATGTAGACTCTGGTTGAAAACCTCGTGGTGCCTTTACTTTAGAATCAACCGCATTTGGCAACTTCCCAATATCACCAAATGTGAGTTGGGCGTTATAATTTATAGCATAAAACTTTCCATCACGAAATGTGATGTCACAGAAGATTTCTTTACTTGTTGAGACCTTCGTCCAAACCTTCTTACGATCATCATCATGTAGTTTGAAAAAAACCAATCTGCCATTGCCACCATAACTGGCTATTGCTACACATCTTTCATCCAAAGGACTCGACGACAAAACAACCTTCCATATATAAATATCTTGTACCCATCTCCTTGGTGCATAATAAGTGTAATTTCTACTATATAGGTGATACTCTTTGCCTAACCTCTCCGCGTTATATTCTTTCACATCGGGGAAGGTGGATATAGGGGGAAGAGCTATTTGAACCCCCGATAATGAATTCAAGATAGTCAGATCAATACCTTGAGAAACTATAACCAACCAACCATAGCAAGAACCACGGTACGCGAAATCTCTTGATATATTATAAGGTAATTCTATTGGCCAAGAGGTGTCATCAACAATGTTGTACAATCTAGGAAAATTGCAAGAATCCTTACTCGAGGGTGGCAGTACTAGCAGTGGAACAGTTTCGAGTTTAGGCCTTTTTGTCAACGAAGATCTCCATAGCCTACAAACAGCTATGTAACGAATGTGATCTGCATGAAATAGCAAACGTTCCCCAATTTCTTCCAGAATGTCATGGGGAAGTTCAGACCACTCACTCGTGACTTCTTTCTCGAAACTACAAAGAAAACAAATAGAAAGACACTTCAAATCACAAGAAATAAATATTTCAGCATATGAGTGCGATCAAAATCAGGAAGAACGTCTAGTGTATATGTTCTACAAATTGATGAACAAAACAGAAACGATATTTTTCTGTTCTAATATTTTTTGTTTCTAATCATACTTTTCAAGGAAGAAGAACAGAAATTTGGGGGGAAAAATACTACTCAAAACAATTTATCTACATTACTAGAGAGTGAGGCACGCAGCCATGGGAATAACAATAAAAAAACATGAAGAATTTTGGAGGATTGTTTGAATCATGAGTGTGAAATCAATATGAAATTCATGTTATAAATTATAATTCGGCTTACACGATTCAATCCAACCATTCAACAAAATCATTAATTCCAGAAACCCTAGCTTTCAGAAGAGTTCATACCTGCACTGGTTCGAAGATTCCCTTCCATGGCCGGCGTTCGGTGTAATTTCTTCTATCCTGCACTGTCCTTCTTCTTCTTTCCTCCGAAAAGCTCGTTGAACAGAGACAGCCATGGCAATCAACAAGTTCTTCAGTTGAAAACAAAAAAGGCAGGCGAAATTGATGAGCCGAAGCATCTTTCCACATCCATGGCGGCCCGTGAAGTTGACGGGATGATTCTGAAAGCTACACATTCTCGAGCAGAGGCTCCGATTGATAAGGTTAATCGCAAGCAGAGTATGGTGATCAACGATGAATTTCTAGTCGTCGATCGTCTTCTGTGCAACGAAATATATATAGAAGGGTTGTTGCTGAAGATCTTCAATTCGAATTTGGAAGCTAACTAATTCAGAGATTTTTCCGGGTTTGATTTGAATTTAGGTTGAGCCGACTGCGTCTGCCTATTGGGCTGTAAGTGTAAACACACCACCAACGGCTTTTTTCTTTTTTGTCATCTAATATATACTTGACAAAAAAATGTTAATCGTAATAATGGACTAGCCCATTTAACCTATTAGGGCAAAATCTTAAACCTCACTTTCCCTATAAATACTTGTATATTGCGTTATATTTTTATATCGTTTTCATAATATATAATAAATGATTCGTTCTTCCACTTCTCAATCATCTTAACATAATATCAGAACAAGTTTTTCTTGAACCTGTTCTCTTTAAAATATTTGCAATCTTAAAGCTTCCACCGTCACCTTCCTTACTCTCCCGCCACTTTCATCGCCACTGTAGGCTTCAATTCTGCTCTGGTAATAACAACCACTACACCACCGTCTTCGTCTTGCAGAGACGAACACAACGCCACCAAAATCAATACCACTGGAGCCCTAACGCCCTCTCACGCTTCCCCATCGCTCGTGTCCTGGTACATCCCAACAAAATGGACGAGCCGAACGCAAACATAGACATATTCTTGATACAGTTCGTGCTCTCCTCATTTCTTCATTATGTCTTGAGCGTTTTTGGGGTGACGCTGCCTTCATAGCCATCTACACAATATACCATGTCCCTTTTGCTACAATCCAAAACCAATTTCCATTTGAGCGCCTTTTCAGTAAACCTCCCGATTACTTTGAACTCAAAGTTTTTGGTTGCACTTGTTTTGTTTTTCTTAAACCATATGAACACAACAAACTAGAACCAATGGCTCGTTTGTGTTGTTTTCTTGGATATGACATCAAATATAAAGGGTGAACACAAGAAACTGGAACCAAGGGCTCGTCTGTGTTGTTTTCTTGGATATGGCATCGAATATATGGGGTATCATTGCTGGGATTCCATTTCTAAAACCCTTTGTATCTCACGACATGTCATTTTTTTGGAAACATCAAATGTTTTCTTCCTTCCGATTATTTGACATGTATGTCAACCCTCACCAACTCCTGATTATTTACTGATCCATCCATTGAGTTATTTCCAGATGATACAGTTCCGGGTACTGTTGAGTCCACTCCAGCACCACCTGTTGAGCCCAGTCCTGCACCTTATGCTGAGTCTACCCAACCACTACCAACTGAATCCACTCTAAAACCTCCAACTTATCTCACCCTTCCAACTCCAGCGATCATGCCTGAGACTTCTCCTATGGCCGACGATCTTGTACCGCCTTCCTTTGAGACCCACGCCCCAGATCACCCTTGCCACTCTATCAGGGTAACTCATCCTCCACATTACCTTTATGATTTTCATTGTTTTTCTATTATACTTCATCTGCACAAGCCTCAATCATATAAGGAGGCTAGTACTAATCCTCTTTAGCAGAAAACAATGGACGAAGAACTTCAAGCCCTCGCCAAAACTCATACCTGGGATATTGTTAATCTGCCATCTAGAAAAATTTATATTGGGTGCAAATGGGTGTTTAAGATCAAGACTCTTTCCGATGGTTCTGTTGAACTACCTAAAACCCGATTTGTTGCCAAGGAATTTGCTCAGGAATATAGCATTGACTATGAAGAGGCATTTGCTCCAGTGGCGAGACTAACATCTGTCCATACGCTTCTTGTCGTCACCATCATCTGAAAATGGACTCTCTTTTAAATAGATGTAAAAAATGCATTTCTCAATGGCAATCTTCTTGAGAAAGTCTATATGCATACCCCTCCTGGCCTAGCTGCCCCTCGAAATAAAGTTTGTCGTCTTCGCCGTACCCTATATAGTTTGAAACATGCTTTATGTACCTGATTTGCCAAATTCAACACTACTATTCATTAGTTTAGGTTCACACCTAGTGCTCATGATTCGGATCTGTTTATTCTCCATACTGTCAATGGTATTATCATTATTTTATTGTATGTGGATAATATGGTTATTACTAAAGATGATTTATGTGGTATTTTTAAACTCAAAAAGTTCTTCAGTGGCCAATTCGAGATGAAAGATCTTGACGTGCTCACCTATTTTCTTGGCCTCGAAGTCTCATTTGGTTTTGATTGATATTTTCTCTCTCAAACTAAGTATGTCTTGGATCTCTTTTCCAAGGCTGGGATCACTGACTCAACCATTGCTACTACTCCTCTCGAGCTGAACGTCAAATTTACCCCACTCGATGGTTCACCTTTTCAAGATGTTACTCTATATCGCCAACTGGTTGAAAGTCTTATATATCTTACTGTCACCCGCCCTGACATTGCCTATACCGTTCATCAGGTCAGTCAATTCTTCTTCGCTCCTCAGACCACCCATTATTCGGTTGTTCTTCGCATTCTTTGGTATGTCAAGGGTATTTTATTTCACGGGCTTTATTTCTCAGCTCAATCTGCTCCCGTCTTTCAAGCTTATTTTGATGCCGATTGGGCCGGAGACCCCACCGATAGACGTTTAGCCACTGGTTACTGTTTTTTTTTTTTTGGCAATTATCTCATTTCCTGGCACAGTAAGAAACAAAGTGTGGTTACTCGTTCCAGTACTGAAGTTGAATATTGGGTCATGGCTGATGCAACTCAAGAATTTCTTTGGCTTTGATGGCTACTCGTTGACATGGGTATCCATTTTCCTACTACCACTACCTTGCACTATGACAATAGGAGTGCTATTTAGATCGCTTACAATGATATATTCCACGAGCGTACAAAACACATCGAGATTGATTGTCACTTCAACTGTCATCACATTTTTCAGAATACGGTTCGTTTACAATCCATCAGTTCAGCCGATCAGACAGCATACATTTTTCACTAAGACTCATTCACCTGGACGCTTTCACTCTCTAGATTCCAAACTCAAGTTCACCTCCCACTTACCACCTTAAGTTTGAGGGGGGATATTAATGTAATAATGAGCTTAGCCTATTTAGCCCATCAGGGCAAAACCCTAACCCCCACTTCCCCTATAAATACTTGTGTATAGTGTTGTATTTTTTTAATCGTTTTCATAATATATCAATATATGATTCGTTCTTCCACTTCTTAATCATCTTAACAAAAAAAATGGGTTCACAGTTTCGATTTTTGTTTTATATGAAATTAAAAAACTTTAACGATTTCACGGTTTTGATTTTGATTTTGTACAAAATTAAACGACTCTGTATTAAAATTATTTTCCAAAAAATGATAGTTTTGGGTTTGAGTTTGGGTTTGGGTTCGGTATATATCACAAGGTTTTCGTTTTGGTTTCCAGTGAAATCGCCCCAAAACTGAACCGTTGCCATCTCTACTATTAACCGAATTAGTTGTTTAAATACGAATATAGATGATAAAAAAAGTTAGTGATTATCGATAATTGAAAATAACTTATTTGGTCAATGTAAATATTTTATTTATAGATTTTTTAGAGAAGTAAGAATACAACAATTAAAATAATCATGGTCACAGTATTCTCTATGTCGGGATCAATAATTTAGAAGTCAAAATATTTCTCGTGGTAGCGCAGATAATTTAGAAGTCACAATATTGCCTATGACGAGGCCGATGATTCAAAAATATTGAATTAAAATATGTATCAACATCAACCCCTATTAGTAGCTTTAGAATGTCAAAGTATCAATGTTTAACCCCAAGGTTAGGATTTAGATCATAGTCAGACTAAAAATCGATATTCTTCAAATTTGTTTAAACAATAATTATTTTTTACTCAATATTCTTAACAACTTTAACGTATAATTGGATTTAGGCACAATTTTAAATAATTAATATAAATCGACCACTTGAACCTAAAAAACTGCATGAATACCAAATATTATAATAAATCTTTTTGAAAAATTCATTACTAATTTAGGGTGTTCAAAAATACAGTTATTAAAAAATAAAAATAAAAAAATCACTATTCTTCCACAGTCCTACTAAACTCTTATTCATAACAATAAAAAAACACACACTCTCTCTCTATACCGTGCAGCACAAACAAAGTCGTCACCACCACCGCAATGGCGCTACCACCAAGCTGGCTGCAACTGATATGGAAAAACTCCCGTTCATAACTAACATAGACATTTAGCCTATAATGGGTTGGATCAAATGTGAAACTTGATCCGGAACAGATAGACCCAATGGGTTATTTGAGCCAAAATATGACAGGCCCACTTGAGTGGTAACATCGGTGATCTTCTGAGCAAGACTCACGGCCCCATAAGGAGACCTATATTTGGGTATACTCAAACCCACAGTGTCCGAGGCCAAGGAACAAATAGGTCAGTTCAACATGAACGTTTTCCCTACACTTGAAGAGATTAACTAGATTGACTTTAATGGCCCATATTTAATGGGGACCGTTACAGAAATCTCTCCTGAAATCGTGAAGATATTGGTTATCTTCCAAGCCGTTAGGAGTGTATCATGGGATTGGTGACCTCTCCAAAGTAACGACAACATATTTTTGAGTCTATAAAAATGGTAGATATCACTAGTAATGTTTTACGATTCAATATGTGTATTATTTTCACCATATACAAGATTAATTTATTCTCACGCCAGAGGTTCTTTGACTGACACCATACTGGTATCCCCCATTAGAACTCACGATTTTGCTTGTTACATGAGAAAGGTGAAGAGATTTCTAGCACGTGCGGAGCCGTTACACGTGCCAAAGATTTTTAGGCAACATCAGCAACCATCCTTGCTATCCACTATAGTGATAACCACCACCACCACCACCACCACCAAAAGAACTCTTTCTCTTTCTCTCTCAGTTTAAAATTTGAAAAAATTCTAGATCAAATTTCTTTTTCACAAATTTTGATTGAGATGGAGAGAAACAAATTTGAAAATTTCAAAAATTTACTACAGATTTATATAATTTTTGTAGAAATTGCCTACACATTTGTATATTCTTTGTAGAAATTTGTTGCAAATTTCTAAATTTGAAATTTTAATTTAGTTTGACATCTCTCTCCCTCGACATTTAAGATATGAATAAAATATTATTTTTTTTACAAATTCTAAATTTGCGTTTATTTGGTGATTTTTGTTGATGTGTCAGTGGTATTGTGCAAGGATGGTGAACGTTTGTTTTGGTGGTCGATTGTGATTGTGGTGGTAGAGAATGTTCGTGATAATGGTGATTATTGTTGAGCGATGATGGTAGGGTTAACATAGTAAATGTGCATTCCCAATCATTCAATTGATTTGAATTTGTCTCTTTTCTTTTCATTTATACTAGTGTTAGATCTGCATATGTGGATCTATAAAAAACTTATATTAGTATATTTTTTTTATATGAATATTACGCATGACGTATAATTGATCTTTAATTTTATGTTTCATATATTTTATAAAGCATAACAAAATTAAATTTTAATATTGACAAATAAAAATAAAATTGTGACTTAAAAAATTATTTATGCCAACCTCCAAAACTATTAATGTCCATCACTCATATTTATTTTTATAAAATGGTGAATACTATGTAAATAAGCTCCTAGATTGGTTTTTAAAATTTTGATTTTTTTTTTCAAATAATAGTTTTAAAATAATCTAATAGATTATTTATGTTGTTTAATGGTCTATGTTATTTGGTTAAGAATTGTTAAAATACTCTTTGAAAGACATGAAATTAAATAAACCCTACATGTAATTAATAGATGGAGAGAGAATTTTACGAAATGATTGGGGACAGCGAAAGAGATGAAGAGATATGGTTACATATAATTAATTAAAATAAAGATAATCATCCACCCAAATATATATAGGTAAATTTTAGCGAAAGAGATGAAGAGATATATCATTTGAAAATCTACAATCATATCCTCTATCATTTAGAAAATATCTCACACTCTCTTCCTTTTGATGTTAAATATAAAATTACTTATTTGTCCTTTTTACTGTACTATTAAAATTAATTAAAACTATTTAGCAAAAGAATTGCTCTTATAACCCTCTAAACGACTAATATTTTGTCCAAGATGATTTTTGTTTATATAATAATATATTGTTAATTTCAGTTTCTTATATTCCTTTTAAGATCCAATGATGATTGTTATATTTTTTTAGTATTTAAAGAGTACCTGATTTAGGATTTTTTAATTTTAAAATCATTTTGAGAATTAAAAAATCTTTATTTATATAAAACATTTCCAATTCTATTTTTTCTACTTTTGAAATCACTTTTTACGGCTGATTTTAGTATTTAAATAGTACCTACTATGAAATTTTTGAAATTTAAAATTATTCTAAAATTTAAATATTTTCTTAATTGTTTGGTGAATTATTCATATGAGAATTTATTTATTAGTAGTTGTACTCAGGTTCAAGAACCATGGGCTTGTAAATTTTCTAGTTGTTATCTTTAACTCTTTATTATGGTTATCATTTTTAAGCTCATTTTGTATAAGAAATTGGCGGCTTTAAAAAGAAAATATATTTTTAGTTAAGTTTGTCAACACTTATATGAGAAAATTATATATTCTTTTTAAAAAACTATTTTTTTTTTAAAAAAAATAAAAGGTCTAATAAGTGAATTATTGTAAAAAAAAAATTATTTTATTTAAATGGAAAATCTCACTATTTGAAATATAAAAAAACTTTGAAATTCTTTGAACTCACTATAGTAATAATAAATAACAATTAAATTCACTAAAATTATTATATTAAATGATAAATATTTAAAATTTATTGAAATAAAATAAGATGTTTAAAGAGGAGAAATTAAGGTGAATTAAGAGAAAAAGTTTTGTGAGCTATCCTTTATTCGCAAGTATAGTCTTCCGATTTTAGTTTCTTATATTGATTTAGGTAATACACTTTTAATTCTATTTTTTCTATTACTTTTATAATCAAATGATGATTGTTATATTTTTTTTTAGTATTTAAAGAGTACTTGATATTGATTTTTTTAATTTTAAAATTATTATGAGAATTAAATATTATTAATTTACGTAATTCATTTTCAATTCTTCTTTTTTATTACTTCTGATATCAAATGATGAGTTTTATAGTTTTTTAGTATTTAAAGAGTACTTATTGCTGAATTTTTGAAATTTAAAATTATTATAAGAATTAAGTATTTCTTATTTATGAAATTTAGTTACTGTTTATATATAAATTGTTTCATTTAATTATTTTTTTAATTGCCTAATTATTTTTTAATTATTTAATTGTTATTTTCAAGTAGGTTTGGAAAGTTTCTAATTGTTATTTTCAACTCTTTATTTTGTTTGTCATTTTTAAAGTTATTTTGTATATGAAATTGGTTGCATAAAAAGGAAAACTAATTTTTTTTTCATTACTTCTATCAACACTTGAGAAACAAAGAATATAAAAATCTTAAAAAATATTTGTTCTTTTTAAAATTTAAAAGTCTAGCATAATTTTTTGTTATTTATCTAAAAAAAATATCTTTTATTAAAAATGAAAAATCTCATTATTTTAAATATAAAAAAAATTTAAAGTTCACTGAATTCACTATATTAATAATAAATAATAATGAAGCTCACTCAAATCACTATATTAATGATAAATATAATATTTAAAACTCTAAACTCATTTAAATAAAATATTTTTAAAAAATCACAAAAAATCAAGATTTTTTTTTGTAAACTCTAAGTATTCGAATTTTAGTTTCTTATATACACGATAGTTATTGAGATAGATAGATATATAATTAATGTGTCCCACCCCATTTATTTTTTGGGGCGTTGACCGAACAGTCTTATATTGCAGCCGAAACTACCGAATAAACCCACTAATATTTACGTACACCTAGCGGTTCTTTTGATATTTTTGTGACGGAAATACTCCTTGCATTATATGCGGCAGTGTAAACTCCTTATATTGTGGAGCTAAATTTGGTAAACAATACCAATATCCATGTGCACAATTTGCTTCATTTTTTTCTCAGATTTCCATATGAAGAAAAAAAAAATTGTAAAATAAATATGTTCGTTTTATTCTCTCTCAAATGAGATGTTAATCACATTTTTGGACATATTTAACATGATGCACACGAATGTTACATGTAACATTAAAAAAAGGTTACGATGAATTTCGTATTATTGATGTTACATGTAACATCAATGTTACGTGTAACATGAAAACCAACCCAACATCAACCCCCCCCCCCCTTAAAAAAAAATAAAAAAAATAAAAATAAAAATCGGTAACCACACCATGTAAGGGTGGGCAGCGAGCAGATTGGGGTGGGTTGGGCCAAAACCGTGAACCAAATCAATACTAGGCGGGTTGGGTTAGTTTGAACCGTGGACTGCCCAATGATGTACGGGTTGAGGCGGGTTGGTTAGTTTAAATCGTGGACTACCCAATAATGTACGAGTTGAGTCTATTTTCGTGTTGGATTAATTAGAACCATGGATTGCTTTTGAAATATAATAAATGTTGCTAAAAAAAAATATTACATTACAAAAAAATTGAAGAAAAATTGCGATAAAATTATAGTAACACGAAAACAAGAAAAACACTATAATGCAATTTGTAAACCATCACAAAAATAGAAAAAATTACAAATGTAAATATTAAAGTCTAAAACGGCGTTGTTTCGTGTCTACTCGGGCAGGCGGGTTGAACCCGTAAGAACATGGGCCAAATCATAATCCGCCCATACATGTGCGAGTTTCAAGATTTAATACCCACGCAATGCACGGGTTAGTATTGGGCGGTTTTTTGCGATTTGGGCGGGTTGACCCAATCCGTTATACACCCCTAACACCATGTTATATGTAACATTCATGTAACATCAATATTACATGTAATATTAAACAAAACAAAACCAAAACCAAAATAAAAAAATTAGTAACTACATCATATTACATTTAATATTCATATAACATCAATGTTACATCACATTACTGTACATTTCATTTATATTTGTATGTTTAATGTGACATCAAATCTAGCTGAAATAACACTATTATGTCCATGTCACATCTGATAATACCCCTTCAATATTTGCTTATGGAATGTAAAATTGTCTGTATTGAATCGTATTTCATATAAATGTTACATGTAACATCTTATAATTCGTAAAAACTAAAAATTCTGAAAATATCATGTTATATGTAAAATGAATGTGAAAACTGAAACTAATGAAAAAAATAAATAGTGAATTGGGTATTGTTTTGAAGATATTGTTTAGACGAATCTGAATATATAATTAAAATATTAGTTTATTAGGGAAAAAAAATATAACTAAAACAAATAGGACACTATTCAATTAATTAGAATATTAGTGGGGTTTGAAACAATCTTAACCGTTAATTTTATTAGAGTGAGAAAATGAGAGGAAATGACAATATTCAATTGTGGTTTATTCATAGAGTTTGTCTTCCAATTTTAGGTATTACGTATAGATATAGATTGGAGGTCTATTAAAAAAATAAAAAATAAATATATAGGCTCTTTCCAAAATGCCCGTGGCCCATGGGCTACCTAAAGTCAGCTCAAAGCCCATCGGGCTTAGCTAGGCCGGAGTCAAAAGTTGGGTCCGCTCGGCCCAAGCCCATAGGACTACTGGTCGGCTTGGACTCTGTATATTTTAGAAAAAATCCAGCTGAAGCCTGAGCTCGAAACCCAAATGCAAAGCCCATAAATTTAAAATTAATATATATATATATATATATATATATATATATATATATATATATATATATATATATATATATATATATATATTTGTTAAATTTGAAAGAAACATCGAATAAAACACCTATTTAAAGTTTTTGAATTATAAATATATATTTAATAAAGTAAAAAATTGAAGTTTTACATTAATTTAGGTAAAATAATTTAATTTATTTTTAAGTTATTAATATAAAAGTTGTAATAAATTCTTAAAGTAAAAAACATAACTTTAACGTTTAAAATAAGTTTATTTAAAGAGAAGTATCTTTTAAAAAAAGTTTTAAAACTTAATTTTAAAGAGTAAAATAAGTTTTAACTAAGATAAATATCTTCCCAAAAATAAATGTTTAAAAATTTAAAAGCCACTAAACGAGAATGGGGCCTTGAAAAAAGTAGTTGTTTGTATAGCGTACTTCACACTTACTATTGGCATTTAACAATTAAAAATAATTCTTAAAATTCAAAGTTTTAAAAAAGACCCAAAATGCGGGTTTCAAGCCCAATCTCGAGTACTTGAAGATGTACGAATCTACTTCTGCCCAACAGGATGCAGATGGGAGCCTTTTCAAAAAGCGTCGAATAAGAGTTTGCTCTTCTCTTTGGTCTCTGAGCGGCAGTTAGCAGGGACTTAAGTTATTTTTCTCCGTCTGTGCACTATTTCGCACCTCTCCTCCTCCTCAAGCCTCCCAGGATCAATTTCCACCTGACAAATCTCCTCAAAGGCAAATTGTTAATTCCATGAGCCCTCATAATGGGCCAAAAAAATTATTTCAAAAATTGTGTATTTTACATTCTATTTTCATTTTTTTTTTCTAATTTTGTGTGGAAAAAAAAATTCTTGTGCAAAGAATGAACTCATGTGTAGGTATAAAAAATTTAGGGTATAATTTTGGGGGTTTTTTTTTTTCAACAAGACAAGTCATTCACTACTATTTTCAGTTCACTGGGAGGAAAAAATAAGCAGAAAATGCTCTCTTTTTCACTCTTATTATCTTTTTTATTTCATTTTCTTCAGTGAGAAAATAAAACAAATATAAAATCTTAGGAAAATTAAATAAAAATAATTATATATTTTGTTAAAAAAATTTAACCTAATCTAATCTAATACTAATATATAAAAGTGGAAGGAGAGATAAACTTTTAATGAGTTTTAAGAATAACTCCCTCAAGCTTTTTGGTGAGTTTTTATATTTTTTTTATTTTTTTCATTAATTATTACCATCTCTTCCTAAGCTCTTATGTTTTTTTTTTTTTTTCATTAATAAGCCTCCTTCTAGTTTTTTGGAAACTTTACAAAAATAAAATAAAATAATAATAATTATAAATAGAAAATTTACAAGCCTAATGTTTTTTAACCAAGTGAAAATATTAGTAAATAAAATCTCATATGAAAACTTCACCAAATAATTCAAAAAAAAAAATTAAATTAAACAACTTATATATGAAGTGTAATTAAATTTCATAGATAAAAATTATTCAATTTTTAGAGTAATTTTAAATTTAAAAATTTCAGCAGTAAGTATTCTTTAAGTACTCAAAAAACACAAAAAACTATCGTTTGATCCAAAAAAATATGTTAGAATAGAAAATGTATTACATAAATCAACAATTTTTAATTCTCATAATAATTTTAATTCTAAAAAATCAGCACGAAGTACTTGTTAAATATTAAAAAATGTAACAACCATCATTTGATCCCAAAAATATTAATTTTTTTTATAACTATATTTACAAAAATAGAATTTAAAAACCAAAATTATAATTCTTTTAAGAGGGTTATAATAGTAATTTTTTATTATATATTTTTAATTAATTTTTTAATAATATACTATCAAGAATAAATATGTAATTTTATATTTAATATCAAAAGAAATTAGGGTCATCTATATTTTTCAAATTATAGGAGATATCATTGTAAGTTTTTTCAATGACAATGACACGAACCTTCACTAAAATTTATCCATATTTTGATAGAAAATTGTTTTTATTATAACTAATTAAACGTAAGTTTATCTCTTCATCTCTCTTCCCCTCTCCCTCAATTAGTTACATATAACTTTTAAACAATATTAAAAAAGACTTATTAGTTTATTTTAAAATTATTATTTAAAAAAAATAAAAAATTTAAAAAATCTTCTTGAAGATTATTTAAATATTATATACTATTTTCTAAATATGAGTGATGAACAATAATTATTTCAGAGGTTGAGATTATTTATTTATTAGTTTAGAATTTTATTTTTATTTTTCAGTATTAATTTTTTTTTCTTCATAATTTTATAAAATAAATTAAATATAAATTTAACGATTAATTGTTGTACATGTAATATTCAAATAAAAAATATATATTATATAATGTTTTCACGAGGGTCTTAATTTTGTTGCTTTTTTTATTCTTAAAAAGAAAATGATGCAAAGTCGACGGCGATCACAATCATTCAGCAGCTTCACCATTGTATGGAATTGAAATGACGTGAAACGTTAAGCCTTTTCTTTATTGACTATATTGCCCCAGACAGCCCATGATATTACAAGCCAAGGTAAGTATAACTCAGCACTAGGCACCTTTGCAGGGAGAAGGCAAATGCCAATATCTATCTATCGTGAGCCAATAAATGCCGGTATATATATATATATATATAGTTGTGCAGTAGAAATCATTTTTTAAAGAGTTACGGGCTCATTCAGTTAGATAGAATAGAATATATATATATATAGTTGTGCAGTAGAAATCATTTTTGAATATATATATATATAGTTGTGCAGTAGAAATCATTTTTTAAAGAGTTACGGGCTCATTCAGTTAGATAGAATAGAATTGGGATAAAATAGAATGAGAGAAATAATAAAATAAGAGAAAAAAAAGTAAAATAAATTTATCGATAAAATCACTATTTCATTATCTTGTTCCATTGTTATAAACGAGAGAATAAATGAAGCTACTATGTAGGCTTTTATTTACCGAGAGTTTGAATCCTTCTCTTTCTGTTCCTTCAATGAATTCACCGAATTTACTAACAACAACAATAATGGATACCACTATACCAATGGTTAGCCCATCTTTGATATATGTTATTGTTTCCGAATTGCTGTGACAGATAAAATATCAATATTTGACAATCCTATAAAACAGACATTTATATATATAAAATTTTATATTTTAAAAGATCGATCAACTATGACATTTTATATCTTCTTTAATTCTATATTTTAAAAGATCGATCGACTGTGACAAACTATCTCATTCCTTCTACCGTGTAAGAAAATCTTGAATATAAGAAAATATTATATAGAGATAAAGGATGAACATACTTTAGATTTTTTACTTCTACAATCAATCATAGATTTAAATACCAACTGTTACGCAACGGTTTATCAGTTCGCCGTTATAGGTACAGATCGATAAAATGGTAGCATACCATTCCACAACTAAATTAGTACGCATAGTGGGGTATCGAGCCGTAAAGGCCCGTAACAGGAATAACGAAACCCCAAAAAATGCACTATTTCAGTCAATTTTAACTTCAGGAAGAGAAAAATAAAGTGTTTTTTTTTTTTGAACTAGTCTATTAATATAGTGTCTATTAAAATTAAAAATCGATATAGTGTTTTTAGACTCGGAGAATCTATAGTTTATTAATATATCAGGACGGAAATCGATTGAACTTATACAACTTTTCAACCAATTAATTTCAAACTTTTATACACTAGTCAACCCATTCAATGATTTAGATGAAATGATGAAATATTTGGTGATTTAAAGTTTTATACTTCCATTTTTAAATTTATTCAATTTAATTGAAAATCGATACACTATCTTTAGATGTAATAAGATCAAAATTATACTCATGTGGTTCAATTATTTTATTTTGTACTCCTATAATATTTTTGACCGCATGTACAATTTTTGTAGTTCAGATTTAATTGCAACAGTCAGATATTTCGTTAATTTTAACGGTAAAAAAATTTCAAAATAAATAAATTATTTAGTGTTAAATGATCTTTTAAATTAAATTTGATTAATTTTAGGGGTTGATTAAGGACTCTGACCAATATAAATGTCGATACGACGTCGTTGACAAAACCTGAAGTCATTTTCTCTTCTCTCTCATAACCACATTCAAATTGAAGAATGGCAAAAAGGTAAAAACAGCAATTATGAGGGATAAGTTGAGAGAATAAATGATTTTGCCAAAAGCACGTCTAACAGAAAATCAGTTACCAGGCCTCCGTTGCAGTAGCTACGGCCTACGGTCTTTCTCCTTGTCCTTGCCCCGCCACCACCCCACCGGCGGCGACGCCGTCGCAGAGCGAATCTGTGTAGAGGGACGACCGACACAATTTAGAGAGAGAGAGAGCGTAGAGAGTAGAGAGCTTCACCATCGGTAGAGAGCTTCGACGATTCTCTCTCGAAATCTCTGAAGTCATTGCTCAAGGATCCATCAGAATTCAAGGTATACTCTGTTTTTCATGTATTCTTTTTAAGTTTCACCGACATCACATGTATATTAATCTCTCTCGATCGAAATTCAAAACCCTAAACCCTATTCTCTCTCTAAAAACCCATGTCCATCTCATTTCCTCTGTATAAAAGTCGAAACCCATTTTCTCTGTTCTCGATCTCGCAAAGCCATAATCCGAAGTCATTTCCTCTTCTCTCTCGCATTTCTTGTTTTTTCTTTCTGATCAAGCCATTATCCGAAGGCATTGTTTCTCTATCATTTCTATTCACTGCTTTAATGAACAATGATTTTGGGAACACGACGACGATTTTCTGTTCTCATTTATTCGCAGGCACAAATTCACGACCAAGATCAAGATGACTGGGGAAGAGACCAAGACGACTGGTGCAGTCACGTACCGATCTCGACAACCCAAAAATAGAAATATAGAAGAGGAGGTATGACAATTTATTTAGACAAATTTTTATTTTGAACAAATCTTTTATCCTACTTTTCTACAATCAAATATTCTAGTTTTTGTTCAATATTAATAGATTTATTTTGATTATACACAGCAACATCGATCTTGCATATCTATAACTGCTGGTTTTTGGTGCGAAGCTGTGAATATTTTTTTAATAGATATGCATGGAACTAGAATAATTTTGTTAGTCACCCAATATTTGATTGTTTGGTGGTTAAATGCTTCTTGTTGTTTGTGTTGATTACTTTCCCATTGCTAATGTCAGTAGCCGATCATTACACGTCCTCTCACCGGCACTTCCAAGTGAAGTGCCGATCTTCAGGTTGTCCATACCAGTTCGAAAATGAACCGAGTATGGAACAACACTTTAATGAAAAGCATTCTGTGTAAGTTTGGATTTTATTTTATTGATATTGTATTATTATTGTAATTGTTATTTTTGTAATTCTTTGTTGTTTTCAAATTGGCAGGCGACCGCAACGACGACAACGGAGACGTCGTAAGGGAATCCCCGTGTAGCTATTTTTTTTTTTTTTTTTTTTCATTGGAATACCGCTAAGAAGCAACCCAATTGGGTATAAGCCTGGCCCATTGGATTTTGACTAGTCGACGGACTAGGCTTCTTGTGGATTGGGGTGCTCGAGCCCACATGTTGTATATACGTATATACTCGGGGTCGGACTTGAAGCCCACATGTTGGGTCTTTTTTTTTTTCTCCAAACGTTGATCTTTTACTTCGGCTATACAAACAACAAATTTACTTCTAGGGGTCTGTTTGGTACTTATTAAAACATATGTTTAAAATGAATAAATTACCCTTTTTAATTTTTTAATAATTGATAACAAAATTCATGTATCCGAGTATATTTAAATTTAAAAATAATAATAATTAAATTTAGACTAAATAAGATGTTAGTAATAATAAAATAAAGATTGTTTGGAAGACGGAGCAAAATTTTTGAGTTAATTGCTATCAATTTCGGCTTCGTTTGCTAAGGACATATTTGGTTGATCTTCAATTCCCAAATTATAGTATCTCTTACTCAATATTTTCTATCGTTAACGCCGCGGTGGTCGGATTTGAGGGAGGTTGGCGATTGTCCGAGGTGGTTGGATTTGGATGGAGACGTTCGGCGGTGGTCGGCGATTGTCGTTCGGCGTTGGTCAGCAACAATTATAGTGCCCAAATCTATCCCTCAACGGTGGTTAGCGACGACGGCGAAGCTCAGCGATGGTCAGATCTGGATGACGACGGCCGGCAGTGGTCGGATTCCCATGTCGCCGATAAGGATTTGTTTAGCCCTAATTGTTCAAGCCTCAAAACGGCAATGTGCTCCCCCCTGACTCTGCCTTGCCACCGGAGTTGGAGTTGATGGCTTGGTTACAGAATTTCCCGGCACAATAGTTAGATACAGAAGTAAGTTTTTACTCTATAAATGTTTCAATGGTTGGTTGGTTGGTTGGTCCTTATAGTTTTGACTGTAGTGTTGTGTTCTGTATTTGTTTGAGATTGTTCTTGTTGTGTTCGTTTTGGGACCCTAGGGTCAGGCTTTGGGCTTAGATTTTTTTATAGGGTCGGGTTTGGGCATGAAATTAAGGCTCGACCATAAAACCGGGCCAGACTTGGGCCTAGCAAATTTTTGTAATACCCTAGTTTAAACCCAACACAGCTCGGCTCGGTCTGGCCCATAACCACCCCTACCACATCCTGCTCTTTAGTCTTTACTTCAAGAAGGTAGTGGGGTAGAGGGAAAAAAGACTACTAGTTAAGAAATTTTTTAAATTGTGTAGTTAAGAAAACTAATTGGGTGTCCTATTTTTAAAATTAGAGGTTTTTGCATTTTGCACCCCTAAAATTTTAGAGAAATCTCACTTTGCCCTTCTATTTTTCAATTTGAACACATTGAAACTTTAAGTATTCAAATTGCATCAAATCAATCGAAATCATAACTTCGTCATTTTTTATGACAGTAATGAACCACGTGTCAAACACATAACCGTCCACATGGGTCATTTATGTCATAGAAAATGACGGAAGGGCTGTCTTGACATACTTTGGATATTTCAAAGTTTAATGTGTTCAAACTAAAAAAATAGGGTCTGAAGCGATTTTTCTCTAAAATTTTAGGGGTGCAAAGTGCAAAAAGTTGTTAAAATTATGTATTTTTAAAAGCTAACAATGAAAAGATAATTAAATATTTTTTTTGAGGTAAAGAGTTTACGGAATTTCCGCCTCAAAAGACAAGGGTGTTCGACATCAAGGTGGCATTTGGTTAGTGTTCCCACTTTTCTCAATTCACCTTGGATGGGTTGAGTTGGGTTGAGTTGAGAATTTTGTTTTGTACTCGGAACAAAATTACGTTTGTTATGAATTTCCTCGGACTTGGGTTACAAGGTACATTGTCAATTAGGTAGGGTTTTTTTTCCGTTAGTGTGTTTGTTTTAGTTTCTTGATAATTTGGAAAAAAAACAAAAATTTAAGAACAATAGTTTTCTATTCTAAAAATTTGTACTAAAAATAAAAAAAGGTTGAACATAAACAAATTTTCTTGTTCCTTCTTTTTCTATTTTTGTTCCCGAAATAGATTTTTGTAAGAATAAACATATAACGACCGAGGTCTTAAGATATGTACTTTATTAGTCATTTTTTATTATTATTATTATTTATAACTTTTTACATATAAATTTTATAATCAATATAGTGCTTTTAGGGATGGGAAATCTCTAGTAAAACAAAAAAGTACCCGGCCCAAGCTTTTGGTTATCACATTGGCATACCGTCCAATATGATGGCTGAGGCTAGGAAACTTCCTTCCTCCTCGCCATTTGACAATGCTTGACACTCCAATGTTTTAACCTTCATATTGAATCTGGTAATGAAAATCAGATAAAAATGGTTATTCAAGAGACAATCCTAGAAATCATGCCCAAGACGAACACACACACATCCATTGATTGGCCATTGATATGAAAATGTCCAAGGCACACACACGAAATCTCTTGATATATTATAAGGTAATTCTATTGGCCAAGAGGTGTCATCAACAATGTTGTACAATCTAGGAAAATTGCAAGAATCCTTACTCGAGGGTGGCAGTACTAGCAGTGGAACAGTTTCGAGTTTAGGCCTTTTTGTCAACGAAGATCTCCATAGCCTACAAACAGCTATGTAACGAATGTGATCTGCATGAAATAGCAAACGTTCCCCAATTTCTTCCAGAATGTCATGGGGAAGTTCAGACCACTCACTCGTGACTTCTTTCTCGAAACTACAAAGAAAACAAATAGAAAGACACTTCAGATCACAAGAAATAAATATTTCAGCATATGAGTGCGATCAAAATCACGAAGAACGTCTAGTGTATATGTTCTACAAATTGATGAACAAAACAGAAACGATATTTTTCTGTTCTAATATTTTTTGTTTCTAATCATACTTTTCAAGGAAGAAGAACAGAAATTTGGGGGGAAAAATACTACTCAAAACAATTTATCTAGATTACTAGAGAGTGAGGCACGCAGCCATGGGAATAACAATAAAAAAACATGAAGAATTTTGGAGGATTGTTTGAATCATGAGTGTGAAATCAATATGAAATTCATGTTATAAATTATAATTCGGCTTACACGATTCAATCCAACCATTCAACAAAATCATTAATTCCAGAAACCCTAGCTTTCAGAAGAGTTCATACCTGCACTGGTTCGAAGATTCCCTTCCATGGCCGGCGTTCGGTGTAATTTCTTCTCTCCTGCACTGTCCTTCTTCTTCTTTCCTCCGAAAAGCTCGTTGAACAGAGACAGCCATGGCAATCAACAAGTTCTTCAGTTGAAAACAAAAAAGGCAGGCGAAATTGATGAGCCGAAGCATCTTCCCACATCCATGGCGGCCGGTGAAGTTGACGGGATCATTCTGAAAGCTACACATTCTCGAGCAGAGGCTCTGATTGATAAGGTTAATCGCAAGCAGAGTATGGTGATCAACGATGAATTTCTAGTCGCCGATCGTCTTCTGTGCAACGAAATATATATAGAAGGGTTGTTGCTGAAGATCTTCAATTCGAATTTGGAAGCTAACTAATTCAGAGATTTTTCCCGGTTTGATTTGAATTTAGGTTGAGCCGACTGCGTCTGCCTATTGGGCTGTAAGTGTAAACACACCACCAACGGCTTTTTTCTTTTTTGTCATCTAATATACACATGGATAGGGTTAATTGAATTAATTTTTTTCTATAAAAAATGTTAATTGTAATAATGGACTAGCCCATTTAACCTATTAGGGCAAAATCTTAAACCTCACTTTCCCTATAAATACTTGTATATAGCGTTATATTTTTATATCGTTTTCATAATATATAATAAATGATTCGTTCTTCCACTTTTCAATCATCTTAATATAATATCAGAACAAGTTTTTCTTGAACCTGTTCTCTTTAAAATATTTGCAATTCTAAAACTTCCACCGTCACCTTCCTTACTCTCCCGCCACTTTCATCGCCACTGTAGGCTTCAATTCTGCTCTGGTATTAACAACCACTACACCACCGTTTTCGTCTTGCAGAGACGAACACAACGCCACCAAAATCAATGCCACTGGAGCCCTGACGCGCTCTCACGCTTCCCCATCGCTCGTGTCCTGGTACATCCCAACAAAATGGACGAGCCGAACGCAAACATAGACATATTCTTGATATAGTTCGTGCTCTCCTCATTTCTTCATTATATCCTAAGCGTTTTTGGGGTGACGCTGCCTTCATAGCCATCTACACAATATACCGTGTCCCTTTTGCTACAATACAAAACCAATTTCCATTTGAGCGCCTTTTCGGTAAACCTCCCGATTACTTTGAACTCAAAGTTTTTGGTTGCACTTGTTTTGTTCTTCTTAAACCATATGAACACAACAAACTAGAACCAATGGCTCGTTTGTGTTGTTTTCTTGGATATGACATCAAATATAAAGGGTGAACACAAGAAACTAGAACCAAGGGCTCGTCTGTGTTGTTTTCTTGGATATGGCATCGAATATATGGGGTATCATTGCTGGGATTCCATTTCTAAAACCCTTTGTATCTCACGACATGTCATTTTTTTGGAAACATCAAATGTTTTTTTCCTTCCGATTATTTGACATGTAACCCTCACCAACTCCTGATTCTTTACTGATCCATCCATTGAGTTATTTCCAGATGATACAGTTCTGGGTACTGTTGAGTCCACTCCAGCACCACCTGTTGAGCCCAGTCCTGCACCTTATGCTGAGTCTACCCCACCACTACCAGCTGAATCCAGTCTAAAACCTCCAACTTATCTCACCCTTCCAGTTCCAGCGATCATGCCTGAGACTTCTCCTATGGCCGATGATCTTGTACCGCCTTCCTTTGAGACCCACGCCCCAAATCACCCTCGCCACTCTATCAGGGTAACTCATCCTCCACATTACCTTTCTGATTTTCATTGTTTTTCTACTATACTTCATCTGCACGAGCCTCAGTCCTATAAGGAGGCTAGTACTAATCCTCTTTAGCAGAAAACAATGGACGAAGAACTTCAAGCCCTCGCCAAAACTCATACTTGGGATATTGTTGATCTGCCATCTAGAAAAATTTATATTGGGTGCAAATGGGTGTTTAAGATCAAGACTCTTTCTGATGGCTCTGTTGAACTACATAAAACCCGATTTGTTGCCAAGGAATTTGCTCAGGAATATAGCATTGACTATGAAGAGGCATTTGCTCCAGTGGCGAGACTAACATATGTCCATACGCTTCTTGTCGTCGCCATCATCTGAAAATGGACTCTCTTTTAAATAGATGTAAAAAATGCATTTCTCAATGGCAATCTTCTTAAGAAAGTCTATATGCATACCCCTCCTGGCCTAACTGCCCCTCGAAATAAAGTTTGTCGTCTTCGCCGTACCCTATATGGTTTGAAACATGCTTCATGTGCCTGGTTTGCCAAATTCAACACTACTATTCATCAGTTTAGGTTCACACCTAGTGCTCATGATTCGGATCTGTTTATTCTCCATACTGTCAATGGTATTATCATTATTTTATTGTATGTGGATAATATGGTTATTACTAGAGATGATTTATGTGGTATTTTTAAACTCAAAAAGTTCTTCAGTGGCCAATTTGAGATGAAAGATCTTGACGTGCTCACCTATTTTCTTGGCCTCGAAGTCTCATTTGGTTTTGATTGATATTTTCTCTCTCAGACTAAGTATGTCTTGGATCTATTTTCCAAGGCTGGGATCACTGACTCAACCATTGCTACTACTCCTCTTGAGCTGAACGTCAAATTTACCCCACTCGATGGTTCACCTTTTCAAGATGTTACTCTATATCGCCAACTGGTTGAAAGTCTTATATATCTTACTGTCACCCGCCCTGACATTGCCTATACTGTTCATCATGTCAGTCAATTCTTCTTCGCTCCTCAGACCACCCATTATTCGGTTGTTCTTCGCATTCTTCGGTATGTCAAGGGTATTTTATTTCACGGGCTTTATTTCTCAGCTCAATCTGCTCCCGTCTTACAAGCTTATTCTGATGCCGATTGGACTAGAGACCCCACCGATAGACGTTCAGCCACTGGTTACTGTTTTTTTTTTTTTTTTTGCAATCATCTCATTTCCTGGCACAGTAAGAAATAAAGTGTGGTTCCTCGTTCCAGTACTAAAGTTGAATATTGGGTCATGGCTGATGCAACTCAAGAATTTCTTTGGCTTTGATGGCTACTCGTTGACATGGGCATCCATTTTCCTACTACCACTACCTTGCACTATGACAATAGGAGTGCTATTCAGATCGCTTACAATGATATATTCCACGAGCGTACAAAACACATCAAGATTGATTGTCACTTCAACTGTCATCACATTTTTCAGAATACGGTTCGTTTACAATCCATCAGTTCAGCCGATCAGACAGCATACATTTTTCACTAAGGCTCATTCACCTGGACGCTTTCACTCTCTAGATTCCAAACTCAAGTTCACCTCCCACTTACCGCCTTAAGTTTGAGGGGGGATATTAATGTAATAATGAGCTTAGCCTATTTAGCCCATCAGGGCAAAACCCTAACCCCTACTTCCCCTATAAATACTTGTGTATAGTGTTGTATTTTTTGAATCGTTTTCATAATATATCAATATATGATTCGTTCTTCCACTTCTTAATCATCTTAACAAAAAAAATGGGTTCACAGTTTCGATTTTTGTTTTATATGAAATTAAAAAACTTTAACGATTTCACGGTTTTGATTTTGATTTTGTATAAAATTAAACGACTCTGTATTAAAATTATTTTCCAAAAAATGATAGTTTTGGGTTTGAGTTTGGGTTTGGGTTCGGTATATATCACAAGGTTTTCGTTTTGGTTTCCAGTGAAATCACCCCAAAACTGAACCGTTGCCATCTCTACTATTGACCGAATTAGTTGTTTAAATACGAATATAGATGATAAAAAAAAGTAAGTGATTATCGATAATTGAAAATAACTTATTTGGTCAATGTAAATATTTTATTTATAGATTTTTTAGAGAAGTAAGAATACAACAATTAAAATAATCATGGTCACAGTATTCTCTATGTCGGGATCAATAATTTAGAAGTCAAAATATTTCTCGTGATAGCGCAGATAATTTAGAAGTCAAAATATTGCCTACGACGAGGCCGATGATTCAAAAATATTGAATTAAAATATGTATCAACATCAACCCCTATTAGTAGCTTTAGAATGTCAGAGTATCAATGTTTAACCCCAAGGTTAGGATTTAGATCATAGTCAGACTAAAAATCGATATTCTTCAAATTTGTTTAAACAATAATTATTTTTTACTCAATATTGTTAACAACTTTAACGTATAATTGGATTTAGGCACAATTTTAAATAATTAATATAAATGGACCACTTGAACCTAAAAAACTGCATGAATACCAAATATTATAATAAATCTTTTCGAAAAATTCATTACTAATTTAGGGTGTTCAAAAATACAGTTTTTAAAAAACAATAAAAAACTCACTATTCTTCCACAGTCCTACTAAACTCTTATTCATAACAATAAAAAACACACTCTCTCTCTATACCGTGCAGCACAAACAAAGTCGTCACCACCACCGCAATGGCGCTACCACCAAGCTGGCTGCAACTAATATGGAAAAACTCCCGTTCATAACTAACATAGACATTTAGCCTATAATGGGTTAGATCAAATGTGAAACTTGATCCGGAACAGATAGACCCAATGGGTTATTTGAGCCGAAGTATGACAGGCCCACTTGAGTGGTAACATCGGTGATCTTCTGAGCAAGACTCACGGCCCCGTAAGGAGACCTATATTTGGGTATACTCAAACCCACAGTGTCCGAGGCCAAGGAACAAATAGGTCAGTTCAACATGAACGTTTTCCCTACACTTGAAGATATTAGCTAGATTGACTTTAATGGCCCATATTTAATGGGGACCGTTACAGAAATCTCTCCTGAAATCATGAAGATATTGGTTATCTTCCAAGCCGTTAGGAGTGTATCATGGGATTGGTGACCTCTCCAAAGTAACGACAACATATTTTTTAGTCTATAAAAAGGGTAGATATCACTGGTAATGTTTTACGATTCAATATGTGTATTATTTTCACCATATACCAGATTAACTTATTCTCACGCCAGAGATTCTTTGGCTGACACCATATCGGTATCCCCCATTAGAACCCACGATTTTGCTTGTTACATGAGAAAGGTGAAGAGATTTCTAGCACGTACGGAGCCGTTACACGTGCCAAAGATTTTTAGGCAACATCAACAACCATCCTTGCCATCCACTATAGTGATAACCACCACCACCACCACCAAAAGAACTCTTTCTCTTTCTCTCTCAGTTTAAAATTTGAAAAAATTCTAGATCAAATTTCTTTTTCACAAATTTTGATTGAGATAGAGAGAAACAAATTTGAAAATTTCAAAAATTTACTACAGATTTATATAATTTTTGTAGAAATTGCCTACACATTTGTATATTCTTTGTAGAAATTTGTTGCAAATTTCTAAATTTGAAATTTTAATTTCGTTTGACATCTCTCTCCCTCGACATTTAAGATATGAATAAAATATTATTTTTTTTACAAATTCTAAATCTACGTTTATTTGGTGATTTTTGTTGATGTGTCGGTGGTATTGTGCAAGGATGGTGAACGTTTGTTTTGGTCGTCGATTGTGATTGTGGTGGTAGAGAATGTTCGTGATAATGGTGATTATTGTTGAGCGATGATGGTAGGGTTAACATAGTAAATGTGCATTCCCAATCATTCAATTGATTTGAATTTGTCTCTTTTCTTTTCATTTATACTAGTGTTAGATCTGCATATTATGTGGATCTATAAAAAACTTATATTAGTATATTTTTTTATATAAATATTACACATGGCGTATAATTGATCTTTAATTTTATGTTTCATATATTTTATAAAGCATAACAAAATTAAATTTTAATATTGACAAATAAAAATAAAATTGTGACTTAAAAAATTATTTATGCCAACCTCCAAAACCATTAATGTCCATCACTCATATTTATTTTTATAAAATGGTGAATACTATGTAAATAAGCTCCTAGATTGGTTTTTAAAATTTTGAATTTTTTTTTTCAAATAATAGTTTTAAAATAATCTAATAGATTATTTATGTTGTTTAATGGTCTATGTTATTTGGTTAAGAATTGTTAAAATACTCTTTGAAATACATGAAATTAAATAAACCCTACATGTAATTAATAGATGGAGAGAGAATTTTACTAAATGATTGGGGACAACGAAAGAGATGAAGAGATATGGTTACATATAATTAATTAAAATAAAGATAATCATCCACCCAAATATATATAGGTAAATTTTAGTGAAAGGGATGAAGAGATATATCATTTGAAAAATTTACAATGATATCCTCTGTCATTTAGAAAATATCTCACACTCTCTTCCTTTTGATGTTAAATATAAAATTACTTATTTGTCCATTTTACTGTACTACTAAAATTAATTAAAACTATTTAGTAAAAGAATTGCTCTTATAACCCTCTAAACGACTAATATTTTGTCCAAGATGATTTTTGTTTATATAATAATATATTGTTAATTTCAGTTTCTTGAATTCCTTTTAAGATCCAATGATAATTGTTATATTTTTTTAGTATTTAAAGAGTACCTAATTTAGGATTTTTTAATTTTAAAATCATTTTGAGAATTAAAAAAATATTTATTTATGTAAAACATTTTCAATTCTATTTTTTCTACTTTTGAAATCAGTTTTTACGGCTGAAAATATCATGTTACATGTAAAATGAATGTGAAAACTGAAACTAATGACAAAAAAAAAATAGTGAATTGGGTATCGTTTTGAAAATATTGTTTAGACGAATCTGAATATATAATTAGAATATTAGTTTATTAGGAAAAAAAATATATAACTAAAACAAATAGGACACTATTCAATTAATTAGAATATTAGTGGGGTTTGAAACAATCTTAACCGTCGATTTTATTAGAGTGAGAAAATGAGAGGAAATGACAATATTCAATTGTGGTTTATTCATAGAGCTTGTCTTCCAATTTTAAGTATTACGTATAGATATAGATTGGAGGTCTATTGACAAAATAAAAAATAAATATATAGGCTCTTTCCAAAATGCTCCTGGCCCATGGGCTACCCAAAGTCAGCTCGAATCCCATCGGGCTTAGCTAGGCCGGAGTCAAAAGTTGCGTCCGCTCGGCCCAAGTCCATAGGACTACTGGTCGGCTTGGACTCTGTATATTTTTGAAAAAATCCAGCCGAAGCTTGAGCTCGAAACCCGAATGCAAAGCCCATAAATTTAAAATTAATATATATATATATATATATATATATATATATATTAATTATTTTTGTTAAATTTGAAAGAAACATCCAATAAAACACCTATTTAAAGTTTTTGAATTATAAATATATATTTAATAAAGTAAAAAATTGAAGTTTTACATTAATTTAGGTAAAATAATTTAATTTATTTTTAAGTTATTAATATAAAAGTTGTAATAAATTCTTAAAGTAAAAAACAAAACTTTAACGTTTAAAATAAGTTTATTTAAAGAGAAGTATCTTTTAAAAAAAGTTTAAAAACTTAATTTTAAAGAGTAAAATAAGTTTTAACTAAGATAAATATCTTCCCAAAAATAAATGTTTAAAAATTTAAAAGCCACTAAACGAGAATAGGGCCTTGAAAAAAGTAGTTGTTTGTATAGCGTACTTCACACTTACTATTGGCATTCAACAATTGAAAATAATTCTTAATTTTGTCCATATTTAAAATTCAAAGTTTAAAAAAAGACCCAAAATGTGGATTTCAAGCCCAATCTCGAGTACTTGAAGATGTACAAATCTACCTCTACCCAACAGGATGCAGATGGGAGCCTTTTCGAAAAGCGTCGAATAAGAGTCTGCTCTTCTCTTTGGTCTCTGAGCGGCAGTTAGCAAAGACTTAAGTTATTTTTCTCCATCTGTGCACTATTTCGCACCTCTCCTCCTCTTCAGGCCTCCCAGGATCAATTTCTGCCTGACAAATCTCCTCAAAGGCAAATTGTTAATTCCATGAGCTCTCATAATGGGTCAAAAAATTTATTTCGAAAATTGTGCATTTTACATTCTATTTTCATTTTTTTTCTAATTTTGTGTGGAAAAAAAATTCTTGTGCAAAGAATGAACTCATGTGTAGGTATAAAAAATTAAGGGTATAATTTTGGTTTTTTTTTTTTTTTTTCAACAAGACAAGTCATTTACTACTATTTTCAGTTCACTGGAAGGGAAAAATAAGCAGAAAATGCTCTCTTTTTCATCCTTATTATCTTTTTTATTTCATTTTCTTCAGTGAGAAAATAAAACAAATATAAAATCTTAGGAAAATTAAATAAAAATAATTATATATTTTGTTAAAAAAATTTAACCTAATCTAATCTAATACTAATATATAAAAGTGGAAGGAGAGAGAAACTTTTAATGAGTTTTAAGAATAACTCCCTCAAGTTTTTTGGTGAGTTTTTATATTTTTTTATTTTTTTCATTAATTATTACCATCTCTTCATAAGCTCTTATGTTTTTTTTTTTTCATTAATAAGCCTCCTTCTAGTTTTTTGGAAACTTTACAAAAATAAAATAAAATAATAATAATTATAAATAGAAAATTTACAAACCTAATGTTTTTTAACCAAGTGAAAATATTAGTAAATAAAATCTCATATGAAAACTTCACCAAATAATTCAAAAAAAAAAAAAGTTAAATTAAACAACTTATATATGAAGTGTAATTAAATTTTATAGATAAAAATTATTTAATTTTTAGAGTAATTTTAAATTTAAAAATTTCAGCAGTAAGTATTCTTTAAGTACTCAAAAAACACAAAAAAACTATCGTTTGATTTAAAAAAAAATGTTAGAATAGAAAATGTATTATATAAATCAACAATTTTTAATTCTCATAATAATTTTAATTCTAAACAATCAGCACAAAGTACTTGTTAAATATTAAAAAAATGTAACAACCATCATTTGATTCCAAAAATATTAATTTTTTTATAACTATATTTACAAAAATAGAATTTAAAAACCAAAAGAAATGAGGGTCATCTATATTTTTCAAATGATAGGAGATATCATTGTAAGTTTTTTCAATAACAATGACACGAATCTTCACTGAAATTTATCCATATTTTGATAGAAAACTGTTTTTATTATAACTAATTATACGTAAGTTTATCTCTTCATCTCTCTTTCTCTCTCTAACTATATAATAAAATTATCTCTCTCTTTCCATCAATTAGTTACATATAACTTTTAAACAATATTAAAAAAGACTTATTAGTTTAGTTTAAAACTATTATTTAAAAAAAATAAAAAATTTAAAAAATCCTCTTGGAGATTATTTAAATATTATATACTATTTTCTAAATATGAGTGATGAACAATAATTATTTTAGAGGTTGAGATTATTTATTTTTTAGTTTAGAATTTTATTTTTATTTTTCAGTATTAATTTTTTTTCTTCATAATTTTATAAAATAAATTAAATATAAATTCAACGATTAATTGTTGTACATCTAATATTCAAATAAAAAATATATATGATATAGTGTTTTCACATATTATGAGGGTCTTAATTTTGTTGCTTTTTTTATTCTTAAAAAGAAAATGATGCAAAGTCGACGACAAGAAGACTGAGACGGCATCTTGCGGACAGGCAGGGGAGTGTGGCGGGAGAAGGCAAATGCCAATATCTATCTATCGTGAGCCAATAAATGCCGGTATATATATATATATAGTTGTGCAGTAGAAATCATTTTTTAAAGAGTTACTGGCTCATTCAGTTAGATAGAATAGAATTGGGATAAAATAGAATGAGAGAAATAATAGAATAAGAGAAAAAAAAAAAAAAGTAAAATAAATTTATCGATAAAATCACTATTTCATTATCTTGTTTAATTGTTATAAACGAGAGAATAAATGAAACTACTATGTAGGCTTTTGTTTACCGAGAGTTTGAATCCTTCTCTTTCTATTCCTTCAATGAATTCACCGAATTTACTAACAACAACAATAATGGATACCACTATACCAATGGTTAGCCCATCTTTGATATAGGTTATTGTTTCCGAATTGCTGTGACAGATAAAATATCAATATTTGACAATCCTATAAAATAGACATTTATATATATAAAATTTTATATTTTAAAAGATCGATGAACTATGACATTTTATATCTTCTTTAATTCTATATTTTAAAAGATCGATCGATTGTGACATAACCATCTCATTCCTTCTACCGTGTAAGAAAATCTTGAATATAAGAAAATATTATATAGAGATAAAGGATGAACATACTTTAGATTTTTTCTTCTACAATCAATCATAGATTTAAATACCAGCTGTTACGCAATGGTTTATCAGTTCGCCGTTACAAGTACAGATCAATAAAATGGTAGCATACTATTCCACAACTAAATTAGTACGCATAGTGGGGTATCGAGCCGTAAAGGCCTGTAACAGGAATAACGAAGCCCCAAAAAATGCACTATTTCAGTCAATTTTAACTTCAGGAAGAGAAAAATAAAGTTTTTTTTTTTTTTTGAACTAGTCTATTAATATAGTGTCTATTAAAATTAAAAATCGATATAGTGTTTTTAGACTCGGAGAATCTATAGTTTATTAATATATCAGGACGGAAATCGATTGAACTTATACAACTTTTCAACCGACTAATTTCAAACTTTTATACACTAGTCAACCCATTCAATGATTTAGATGAAATGATGAAATATTTGGTGATTTAAAGTTTTATACTTCCATTTTTAAATCTATTCAATTTAATTGAAAATGGATACACTACCTTTAGATGTAATAAGATCAAAATTATACTCATGTGGTTCAATTATTTTATTTTGTACTCCTATAATATTTTTGACAGCATGTACAATTTTTGTAGTTCAGATTTAAATGCAACAGTCAGATATTTCGTTAATTTTAACGGTAAAAAAATTTCAAAATAAATAAATTATTTAGTGTTAAATGATCTTTTAAATTAAATTTGATTAATTTTAGGGGTTGATTAAGGACTCTGACCAATATAAATGTCGATACGACGTCGTTGACCAAACCTGAAGTCATTTTCTCTTCTCTCTCATAACCACATTCAAATTGAAGAATGGCAAAAAGGTAAAAACAACAATTATGAGGGATAAGTTGAGAGATTAAATGATTTTGCCAAAAGCACGTCTAACAGAAAATCAGTTACCAGGCCTCCGTTGCAGAGTTCTTTACGTAATAAATATTAAAAAAAAAAAAAAAAAAAATTTGACAACGGATCTATTCCAACTTATTTCCTAAATCCGCGTATTTCGGGGTTGGCAACCCCGGAAACTGAGATCCTGGGGTTACCAACCCCGAGATCTTCCTTTTTTTTTTTTTTTTTTTTTTTTGGGACATAACGTCCCGGGGTTACCAACCCCGGGAACTAATGTATAAGATAAAGTGGCTAGCCGCTTGCTAGCCGCACGTCGCAAGCAACTGAAGCTTGCACAGCTTGTGCAAGCTTCAGCTGCGACCATTCCGGGATTGGTAATCCCGGGATGTTACGCCGGACGGCTGCCATCGCCGGCGACGGCAGCTCCGGCGGCTGACGGGTCCCGGGGTTACCAACCCCGGGACCATCCATCTTAAAAAAAATAAAATAAATAAATAAAATCCGCCAAATCTAACCCGTTCCCCTTCCACAACTGTTTGGAACTCTTTCCTCTCTCGACCTTCTCCAACCGACCCCTTCTTACAACTCTTTCATCTCTCGGATTTTCAGGTAATTTTAATATATTTGTTAATTTGATTATTATATTTTTTACTTAATTTATAATTAATTTAGTTAATTTATTTTTTAATTTAATTTGTTAATTTAATTATTTAATTAAAAATTAGGAACTTTAACATCTCAAAATTTGAATAAATTATTATTTAGTTAATCTATTTGTTATTTACTTTACTTATTTAATTTGTTAAGTAGTTAGTTAATTTAATTTGTTAGATTACTTGTTTAATTTCTTAGTTAGTTTGTTACTTTAATATTTTTTTGACAACTATTTTTCATGATGTTATGTACTTTATTTTTTATGTATTGTCTTTGTTATGTATTGCGTTTTTTATACCTTGTCTATATCATGTCTACCTTCGAAAAATTTTCTTTCAAATTCAAGAAGAATAAATATGTACGGTAGATTAACAACTTTTTAACCTCTACAAACGTTAAAAAAAAAGAGGATTATTTACAAAAAAATGTATTTACAATCCTATACTTAAACTATCTATTATTTAACTAATTATGTACCACAAGGCCTACGTCGGACGTTCCTCCGCCCTTGGCGTTGAGCAATTGGAGGTTCCTCAACCTCGTCATGAAGCTGTGTAACTTGTCCATCGTCCCCCAACCATGGCACCGGTGACACTTGTCTTTCCAATCTTGTCGGTTGGACAAATGCCATTGGAGGATTCACGCCTAAAGTTGAGACAATTTCGTCCATCGCAGGAGTGAAGAATGAAGGTGACAGCTGCAATGGCTCATGCGAATAAAGGTCGTGCATTTGGTACACGTCGGAAGGCCCAGCACCGTCACCCAATCCGTACGTGCTAGATGGTCCGTCATAAGCACCCATGTTGTACGATGTAGATGGTTCGACATCACCCACACTATCTGGATAGTAGGCATCAGAAGTCCATTGCTGACGAGGAGACTGATGTGCAGGCTACGGAGATGGAGGAACGTCAGGTGCCACATGGCGTGGTACTCCTCGGTGCATCCTTCCAATGGTGCCATCATTGATGGCATGAGCCAATGCAATACCTGCTTCCGCAGTACCCGACCGCAGAGTTAGATCACTCAAGCGTATCAGGTTTGATACCTCCGTATCCTACGAAACACATATAATTGGTTATTTAATACATGAATAATAACAACATAATCAAACTCATATAACTAAACAGATGGTACAGTCAAATGGGGGCCATACTTCTAACACAACTCATCCTCCCGTTGCTAGATACCCAAACTCAGGTCGGTACACCGGGTTGACCAAGATCTTTCGTGTGATTCTCCAATACCAATCCATGTATCCTTGGTCAACCCCTATCCCTTGCTGAAATCTGCGCACATCTGGTGCTCGTCGTCTATTCCACGCAACTATATGTGCGTGGTGCTTCTCAGTCCAGTTTACACCAAAGTATCCTCGCCGAGTCATTTTGTGCAAGTCCCGATCCATAATTACCGGCTGAGGAACCCCTTGGCGATAACCAAACTGTCGTTGCACGCGCAGGGGATACGTGTATTCGACGTCCTCGAAACAAATGAGAGGTAGCGATGCTATCCATATATCTTCTCCATCTGTAGTATATGGAGGCAAAGTCGACAAGATATAGGGCATCCAAATAACCTGTCAAAACAAAATATAAATTTATTTAAATAAATAAAGAAATAAATTTATTTAAATTTTGATATAAATAAATAAGTAACCTCGTCATTCTGCAAGCGATCTAACTGATCGCGATACACCGCTAGAACATGCATCGGCAAGTTTTCTAAATTGAATTCGAGGGTCCACCTGTACAACAAACATATAAATCATAAGTTTAATATCCATAAATAAATATTTATTACATGGTAAATGAAATTAAAAATAAAATACGAATTAGTTACCAAGCACCCCTTGGAGCAGCTGGGAACATCACACCATTACCAAAGTCCAGCTCTGCGATTGCGATGTTATACTGGGGTTCATGGATAACTTCAGGTCGAAGTCTCGGCAACCGCTCCCAAGCCCAACACTCCAACAAAAATAGACAACCGGCTATGTCTTTCGTGTTGGCCTTCGACGCCTTACATAGCTCGCGGTAGAGGAATGCAAGCGTCGCACTGCCCCAGCTATACTTGACGCTAGGTGTCAAGTCACTAAGCAATGGGAGGTAGATTAGCCTGACGCTGTTCTGCGATTTATCAGACATCAACATCTGGCCAAGTATAAGCAAGCAATACGCACGTGCGTAGCAATGCATGACTTCCTCGTCGGCATCCTTAGGAACTTCGGCAAAGGTGTTCCGTAACCACTTGAGCTTCAAACACCCATTCCTAATCTGTGCCTCTGGTGGTACTACTCCAAGGAGCTGGAGGCAAAGTGCTTGCCATTCGGGTCCCGCTCGCGCTGGCTCATTGGCGATAACCGGCTTCCCATGCACGGGTAACCCCAACAAGACGGCAACGTCCTGTAATGTGATGGTCATCTCCCCGATGGGTAGATGGAAAGTGTGTGTTTCCGGACGCCATCTCTCTACCAATGCAGTTATGAGAGCCCTATCCAATCGCTTCGGCCATAATCTGAACGGGCCGTAGAAACCGACTGATTCTATCAATTGTATAATTTGAGGGGGAACGTTTTCTCTCCATTCTCCTCCATCGGATCCAGGACAGTCAAGAGAACGAATATCCTGAAACATTAAATAAGACACAATAAATGAACTGACCAGACCTTTTTGTTCGTTTCCAACACACGAAACTCTTTGTTTTTCTTCACGTGGTAATATTTAACGGCCTGCTGCACATGTTCCTTATCCTTAAAGACCATACCAACACGAAATTCGTCCATCTCTGGTGTCCAAAATTTTTTCCGCAATTTCGGCTCATATTTTACCATATCATCGTCGTCACCCCATTCCAAGTTATTGAAAAATGGAATATCCCTTTCCAACGGCAATTGTTGATTCTCACTACCTTGCCCACTAGGCCCAGCATCTACAACTTCGTCTAGGTCAAACGCAACATCTGCATCTAACTCTTCCTCTGACATATCATGACGACTATCAATTGTATCAAACTCACCACCATAATTACTTGTGTCATGTTGCGGTGGACTAGTCGGTGAATAATGGTGATGTGGAAGACCAGAGCTGGTACCCTGATCATGATCAGATTGGGGGTGCGGCATAGGAGTACTGTGGGAATGATATTGTTCTGGAATGTAAGGGGGTGGGACAATATAGTTAGACTGGACTGCTTGGGGGAAGGTGCCAAAAAATTGGCCATCAGATTGGCTACTGTACGGATTAAAACTATGACTCAATAAGTTGGTAAAATGACCACTTCCAGGGAAAAAATTCGAACCATCAGCAAATGCTCGTTCTACCTCTACATACACCTCAACAGCAAGAAGCGAGGGTATGTAAAGTGGTAACTCAAGTACTTGATTTAATGCTGAGTCATCCCCGATAGAAAATAGGGTATATTTATAATTCGCCCCGAAAAGTGTCATCGGCATCCTACACTTCAGTTTCAAATTCCCATCAGTCTCATTCTCAAGAACACACAGTTTTATCATCTCAATTAATTCATCTAAGGTTGTTCTCCTATGGACAACCAAAGATTTTATAGCTGATGTACTGTAACTAATCCCGAATTCAGTACCTTTCAATATTCTACCACCCCAATACAATAACAAACGGACGTGATCCATTTCAAGCGGCTATCATTTCAAAAGGCAAAACAAAACAAGAAAATAATATCATCAACTAAAATTCAATCATAAAAGTATATTCTTATACCAATGTTTACAGTGTTAATTTTTTATGGCTTTGAGTATGTTTTAAACCAATATATATATTTTTCTAATTTTATATTTTTGAGGGGTCAAAGTGCACAATTTTTGATTTAAAATTTATAAATTAAACAACTACATTCCTAAATTTAACTTAAATTTTAACTAACTAAATCAAAAAAAATAAACAACTAACAATTTATTTTAAAACAATAAAATAAATTTTATATTTTTGAGTGCACAACAAATTTTAACTAACTAAATAAACAACTAACAATTTATTTTAAAACAATAAAATAAATTTTATATTTTTGAGTGCACAATAAATTTTAACTAACTAAATAAACAACTAATAATTTATTTTAAAACAATAAAATAAATTTTATATTTTTGAGGGGTCAAAGTGCACAATTTTTTATTTAAAATTTATAAATTAAACAACTACATTCCTAAATTTAACTTAAAATTTAACTAACTAAATCAAAAAAAATAAACAACTAACAATTTATTTTAAAACAATAAAATAAATTTTATATTTTTGAGTGCACAATAAATTTTAACTAACTAAATAAACAACTAACAATTTATTTTAAAACAATAAAATAAATTATATATTTTTGAGGGGTCAAAGTGCACAATTTTTTATTTAAAATTTATAAATTAAACAACTACATTCCTAAATTTAACTTAAAATTTAACTAACTAAATCAAAAAAAATAAACAACTAACAATTTATTTTAAAACAATAAAATAAATTTTATATTTTTCTAATTATCATAAAGGGTCAACTACATTCATAAATTAAAGTAACTAATTAACAATTTTAACTAAATTTAAAAAAAAAAAAAAAAAAAACCAACTAACAATTTATTTTAAAATAATACATTAAATTATATATTTTTGTAATTGTCATACTTTGAGGGGTCAAAATGTATTTTTTTTAATTAAACAACTAAATTCAAAAAATAAAGTCCAATTAAGTTAGAATTTATTTTAAACCAATATATTTTAATTTTAATTTTTATAATTTGTCAAATTTTGAGGGGTCAAAGTGCACAATTTTTAATTAAAATTTTATAATTAAACAACTAAATTCATAAATTAAACTAAATAATTCAATATTTTAACTAAATTAAAAAAAAAACAAATAACAATTTATTTTAAAACTTTTCTAAAACAATACATTAAATCATATATTTTTCTAATTGTTATACTTTAAGGGGTCAAAGTATTTTTCTAACTAACTAACAATATTTTTAAATAATATATTAATCTATATTTTTCTACACATGTGAAAGGGGCCATAGTGTAATTTTTAATTTAACAACTAAGTTAACAAATTAAACTAACTAACTAATTTACAAATTAATTTAACTAACGAACCAACAAATTAAACAAGTAAACTAACTAACAAAATAAACAAAATTAACTAACAAATTAGACAAGTAACAAATTAAAATTAAACTATCCTCTAATATTTTTTTTATGTTTAAAAAAAATTAAATTAACAACTAAACTAACTAATTTATTAAATAGTGTATTATATAATGTGTAAAAAAACAAGTAATTAATGAAACTAACAAACAAGAAAATTAAACTAACAATTAAACAAGTAAGTAAATTTAATAAGTAAAAAACATATAAATCTAAGTAACAAATAAATTAAAAAAATTAAAATAAACTTACCTTTTGTAGTAGGAGGAAGAAGTTGTGAAGTTGTGAAATTTGTCAAAGATTGATGAATAATCTTCGTTAAATTTTTACACAAAAAATGAAATGACCAAAATTTGTGAAATTGAAGAAGAAGATGGAGAAGGAGAATGCATGAAATGGAGAAGGAGAATGCATGAAATGGAGAATGGCCGTTGGGTTTATATGGTCTCAGCCACCGGGGTTTGGGGGGGGGGTCCGGGTTGCAAAAATGTGCTGCATAAAGCAGCTGCTCAGCTGCTTTATGCAGCTGCAGGACATAGAGCAGCCGGTCACGGACCGACTGGCTGCTCTTAGTTCCCGGGGTTAGTAACCCCGGGACGTTATGTCCCAAAAATAAAAAATAAAAAAAATAAATAAAAGGAAGATCCCCGGGTTGGCAACCCCGGGATCTAAGTTCCCAGGGTTACCAACCCCGAAATACGTGGGTTTAGTAAATAAGTTGAAATAGATCTGTTGTCAGAATTTTTTTTTTTTATATTTATTACGTAAAGAACTCCTCCGTTGCAGTAGCTACGGCCTACGGTCTTTCTCCTTGTCCTTGCCCCGCCACTACCCCACCGGCGGCGACGCCGTCGCAGAGTGAATCTGTGTAGAGGGACGACCGACACAATTTAGAGAGAGAGCGAGCGTAGAGAGTAGAGAGCTTCACCATCGGTAGAGAGCTTCGACGATTCTCTCTCGAAATCTCTGAAGTCATTGCTCAAGGATCCATCAGAATTCAAGGTATACTCTGTTTTTCATGTATTCTTTTTAAGTTTCACTGACATCACATGTATATTAATCTCTCTCGATCGAAATCCAAAACCCTAAACCCTATTCTCTCTCTAAAAACCCATGTCCATCTCATTTCCTCTGTATAAAAGTCGAAACCCATTTTCTCTGTTCTCGATCTCGCAAAGCCATAATCCGAAGTCATTTCCCCTTCTCTCTCGCATTTCTTGTTTTTTCTTTCTGATCAAGCCATTATCCGAAGGCATTGTTTCTCTATCATTTCTATTCACTGCTTTAATGAACAATGATTTTGGGAACACGACGACGATTTTCTGTTCTCATTTATTCGCAGGCACAAATTCACGACCAAGATCAAGATGACTGGGGAAGAGACCAAGACGACTGGTGCAGTCACGTACCGATCTCGACAACCCAAAAATAGAAATATAGAAGAGGAGGTATGACAATTTATTTAGACAAATTTTTATTTTGAACAAATCTTTTATCCTACTTTTCTACAATCAAATATTCTAGTTTTTGTTCAATATTAATAGATTTATTTTGATTATACACAGCAACATCGATCTTGCATATCTATAACTGCTGGTTTTTGGTGCGAAGCTGTGAATATTTTTTTAATAGATATGCATGGAACTAGAATAATTTTGTTAGTCACCCAATATTTGATTGTTTGGTGGTTAAATGCTTCTTGTTGTTTGTGTTGATTACTTGTAATCTGATGTTGGTCCGGATGCCCAACCCAAAAACAACCGAACCGATGGATAACCGACAGAAATCGAACCGAATGGTCTGGTTTTGAAACCGATTAAATGGACCACGTTACCGAATCGCGAAATTGATATTTTATATATATTTTTATGATATGTATATATCCCTCATTTCTTTTTTTATTTATGAATTAGGATAATGAGAGCGAGGACTTTTCATGTCTGCAATGTGGTAGGACTTTCCCATTGCTAATGTCAGTAGCCGATCATTACGTCTCCTCTCACCGGGACTTCCTGTTGGTTGTTGGCTTGATTGTCAACAAAATTGGGCTAACATTTTTTCATGGTGTGAATAGATTTTTCACACATTTGTTTGGTATGAAAGGGAAGAAGAAAAATGGGTCAAAAATGGTAGATGGAGTTATTCAAAATTAGTTCTAACAATTGGTTCCAACATTGCGGCTGCCTCAATTGTTGAAGGTTTTAAGGATCTTGTTCACACTAGATTATGAGCCTCAAACATTCCCTATAAATTGAGACCATTAACATTGAAGAAATATATCTCACAATTGGAGAAAACAATATCTCTCAATTGAGTGAATTTTTGCACAAGTGTCTTAAGTTGTTTTAAGACCTTGTTTTGTATTCTTTATTTGTATTTTATTGTCAAATAAAGAAGTTCCATTGTTGCTCCCGAGGAGTAGGCGAAATTGCCGAACCTCGTTAAATCTTGTGTTATTGTTTGTGAGTGTGTGTATGTGTTTTCATTTCATCTCCATAATATTTGTTCTGTGTTGGGTCCACCTGACACGCTTCCACACAACAAGTGGTATCAGAGCCACGGTTGAGAACTTGGGATTATGTCGGAGATCGAATCGAAAACGGAGGAGATTGAATCGCCATCAACCTCTTCCAGTTCACAAACAAAACTGTCAATATCAAATGGCAAATTTGATATTGAGAAATTTGATGAAACAAACAGTTTTGGCATGTGGCAATGTGAGATGATGGATATGCTGGTTCAACAGGGTTTGTAAATAACCCTGGAGGAAAAATCAGATTTTATGGAGAAAGCAGAGTGGTTGAAGATCAATAAAATGGCGTGCGGTTCTATTCGTCTCTGTCTTGCAAAGAACGTCAAATACTTTGTAATGAGAGAGATGATGGCGAAGGACTTATGGAGGGTACTTGAAGAAAAGTACATGACAAAGAGTATTGAGAATCGGTTGTATCTAAAGCGAAAGCTTTTCCGATTTCAATACCAAGAAGGTACATCTATGATGGATCATTTGAATGACTTCAACAAGTTGATTGCCGATCTATTGAACCTAGATGAAGAGATCAAGGATGAGGACAAAGCCCTTATGTTGTTGAATTCCTTACCAGATTCATACGAACACTTGGCAACCACTTTGATCTATGGAAAAGACTCGGTGAAATTCAAGGATGTATCAGACGCGTTGATGAATAACGAAGTTCGTAGACGTGACAAGGTGTCTCAAACTGATACATCTACTGCTTTGATGACGAGGGGTAGATCGGAGACCAAAAAGCACAACAAAGGTAGAAACAACTCTCGTTCCAAGTCAAGAGGAGTTTCATCAAATGGCAGGAAGATTCCGGCAAAGGATGAATGTGCTTTTTGCCGTGAAAATGGTCATTGGAAGAAGGATTGCCCCAAGCTGAAAAACAAGGGTAATACAAATGCAAACGTGGCCCAAATTGAAGATGATGATTCAAATTTTGCTCTGGCTACTACAGCTGGAGTTGGCTCAGATGAGTGGATTCTTGACTCCGCGTGCTCCTATCATATGTGTCCTGATACGGATTGTTTCACCAGTTTGGATCTCGGTAGTGGTGGATCAGTTCTTATGGGAAATGATCATACGTGTGAAAGGAAAGGGGTTGGCGTGATCCGATTGAAGCTGCACAACGGAACCACGAGGAATTTGACCAATGTCTGGTATGTACCAGATTTGAAGAGGAATCTAATTTCTTTGGGTGCTTTGGAATCAAATGGTTTCAAAGTCATCATGGAAGCTGGATCGTTGAAAGTCACACGAGGTGCTATGGTTGTCTTGAAAGGCCTGAGGAGAAATAATTTGTATTTCTTACAAGGAAAGACTGTTATTGGTGGAGCTGCCACCGTAGAAACTGCTATTGATACAACCAAGTTTTGGCACGTGAGGCTTAGGCATGCTGGAGAGAAGCCCATGCAAGGCCTAGTAAAGCAGGGTCTTTTGAAGAGTGCCAAGACTTGTAAGATGGACTTCTGTGAGCACTGTGTGCTGGGCAAGCAAACTAGAGTTAAATTTGGCACGGCCATCCACAAAACAAAAGGGATCCTAGACTATGTGCATACTGATGTTTGGGGTCCAACGAAGACTCCATCTTTGAGTGGAAGGCACTGGTTTGTTACATTTGTAGATGACTTCTCAAGAAAACTCTGGGTGTATACTATGAAACACAAGTATCAAGTCCTAGAGATCTTCTTGGCTTGGAAGAAGAGGGTGGAGAATCAAACCGGAAGGAAGATCAAGGTGTTGAGATCGGACAACGGCGGTAAATACACGTCCGATCCATTTTATTCCTTGTGCAAACAAGAAGGAATAGTGAGGCATTTTTCTGTGAAAAAGACTCCACAACAGAATGGTGTAGCGGAACGTATGAATCGGACTTTACTTGAAAAAGTAAGGTGCATGCTATCCAATTCCGGTTTGACGAAGAGTTTTTGGGCAGAAGCGGTTACTTATGCATGTCATCAAATTAACCGTCTGCCTTCTACTGCAATTGATGGAAAAACTCATATTGAAGTGTGGTCAGGATCACCTGCATCAGATTATGATTCTTTGCGTATCTTCGGTTGCTCAGCGTTCTTTCACGTGACCGAAGATAGCAAACTTGATCCAAGGGCAAAGGAGGCCATATTTCTGGGCTTCAGCAATGGAGTGAAAGGGTTCAGATTATGGTGCCCTGCATTGAAGAAAATGATCTTGAGCAGGGATGTTACTTTCGATGAAAGTAAATTTATGAAGAAGAAAGTGTCCAATGAAGAGAATAAAAAAGGCAGTCTAGTGCAGCAGGTGGAGATTCAAAGTCCAGTAGATTCTCCTTCAGAAGACACTTCTTCAGATGATGAAAATGACGGGGATACGGAAGATAGAATTGAGGTGGAGCCTTCTCCTCAAAGGCCTCCACAAATTGAAGAATCGATAGCAACTAGCAAACCAAAAAGAACAATTTGAAAACCAGCCAAGTTTGCGGATATGGTTGCTTATGCCCTACCAATTGTCAGTGAAGATATTCCAACCACATATAAAGAAGCTGTGCAAAGTTCTGAAAGTGTGGAATGGAATAAGGCCATGAATGAAGAATTGGATTCTCTCCATAAGAATATGACTTGGGAACTCGTAGAGTTACCAAAAAGAAAAAAAGCAATTGGGTGTAAATGGGTATATGCAAAGAAGGAGGACTCTCATGGGAAAAATAGTATGAGATTCAAGGCAAGACTGGTTGCAAAGGGGTATGCTCAAAAGGAAGGGATTGACTACAATGAAGTCTTTTCACCGGTAGTAAAGCATTCCTCCATTCGAATTTTACTAGCCATGGTCGCACAATTTGGCTTGGAGTTGGCGCAGCTTGATGTGAAAACTGCTTTTCTACATGGAGATTTGGATGAGAAAATTTATATGTCGCAACCTGATGGTTTCAAAGCTGCTGGCAAAGAACAAATGGTGTGCAAGTTGCAGAGGTCCCTGTATGGTTTGAAGCAATCTCCACGACAGTGGTATTTGAGATTTGACAAATTTATGAAGGTACATAACTTTATGCGAAGTCAATACGATCATTGTGTGTACTTCCGTAAATTGAAAAATGGTACCTTCATTTATTTGCTCTTATATGTTGATGATATGTTAATCGCATCTAAGAGTTTGGTAGAGATTGAGAAGTTGAAAGCCCAACTTCGGAAGGAATTCGAAATGAAGGATCTTGGCGAAGCCAAGAAAATTTTGGGCATGGAAATTACTCGTGACAGAACGGCTGGGACTGTGTGGCTGACACAGAAACAGTATTTGAAAAATGTACTAAATCGATTTGGTATAGATGAAAATACCAAACCGGTTAGTACACCTTTAGCTCCTCACTTTAAATTAAGTACGGAACTGTCACCGAGTACAAATGAAGAAAGAATGTATATGGCTCAAGTACCGTATGCAAGTTTGATTGGAAGCCCTATGTACGCAATGGTATGCACAAGACCTGATATTTCTCAAGCTGTTAGTATGGTTAGCAGATACATGCATGATCCAGGAAAGAAGCATTGGGAAGCTGCAAAATGGATTTTGAAGTATATTAGAGGTACTGAGGATGTGGGTTTGAAATTTGTGAGAAATCAAATGGAAGTCAAAAGAGTTCTCATTGGATATGTGGATTCGGACTATGCTGGTGATTTGGATAAGCGATGGTCTACTACCGGGTATTTATTTACCATGGCTAGTGGTCCAGTCAGTTGGAGATCTACTTTGCAGTCCACTGTAGCATTGTCTACCACGGAGGCTGAATACATGGCTACTGGAGAAGCCATGAAGGAAGCCATTTGGTTACATGGACTGATTTCAGACTTGGGTCTTCATCAGAAACAGGTGGAGATATATTGCGACAGTCAAAGCGCAATACATCTAGCGAAAAACCAAGTTCATCATGCTCGGACCAAACATATTGATGTTCGATTCCACTTTGTTCGAGAAATTGTTGATGCAGGTGTTATTCTTCTTACGAAGATTGGGACAGTCGATAACCCTGCAGATATGTTAACGAAAGTCGTTGGAAGCGCCAAGTTTCAGCACTGCCTAAACTTGGCCAATATTGTTCATACATAAGTATGATTTTTGGAGGAGCAACTATTGGTTCTATTGGAGGTGTAGTATGAGAATTCATATTAACGTTGTGGTGATGGTGGCATTTGAAAATCTCGCCAAGGTGGAGATTGTTGGTTGTTGGCTTGATTGTCAACAAAATTGGGCTAACATTTTTTCATGGTGTGAATAGATTTTTCACACATTTGTTTGGTATGAAAGGGAAGAAGAAAAATGGGTCAAAAATGGTAGATGGAGTTATTCAAAATTAGTTCTAACAATTGGTTCCAACATTGCGGCTGCCTCAATTGTTGAAGGTTTTAAGGATCTTGTTCACACTAGATTATGAGCCTCAAATATTCCCTATAAATTGAGACCATTAACATTGAAGAAATATATCTCACAATTGAAGAAAACAATATCTCTCAATTGAGTGAATTTTTGCACAAGTGTCTTAAGTTGTTTTAAGACCTTGTTTTGTATTCTTTATTTGTATTTTATTGTCAAATAAAGAAGTTCCATTGTTGCTCCCGAGCAGTAGGCGAAATTGCCGAACCTCGTTAAATCTTGTGTTATTGTTTGTGAGTGTGTGTATGTGTTTTCATTTCATCTCTATAATATTTGTTCTGTGTTGGGTCCACCCGACACGCTTCCGCGCAACACTTCCAAGTGGAGTGCTGATCTTCAGGCTGTCCATACCAGTTCGAAAATGAACCGAGTATGGAACAACACTTTAATGAAAAGCATTCTGTGTAAGTTTGGATTTTATTTTATTGATATTGTATTATTATTGTAATTGTTATTTTTGTAATTCTTTGTTGTTTTCAAATTGGCAGGCGACCGCAACGACGACAACGGACTGGGCTTCTTGTGGATTGGGGTGCTCGAGCCCATCCATTACATTTGTATATACGTATATACTCGGGGTCGGACTTGAAGCCCACATGTTGGGTCTTTTGTTTTTCTCCAAACGTTGATCTTTTACTTCGGCTATACAAACAACAAATTTACTTCGGCTAGTCTTTTACTCTTTCAACGTCCTTCTCCCGTTTAGTAGCTTTTAAATTTTTAAACATTTTTTTTCCAAAGATATTTATCTTAGTTAAATTTATTTTACACTTTAAAATTATGTTTGGCATTTTAAGTTTTTAAAATTTTTTTTTTTTTTTTTGAAGATCTCTCTCTTTAAACATACTTCTAGGGGTCTGTTTGGTACTTATTAAAACATATGTTAAAATAAATAAATTACCCTTTTTAATTTTTTAATAATTGATAACAAAATTCATGTATCCGAGTATATTTAAATTTAAAAATAATAATAATTAAATTTAGACTAAATAAGATGTTAGTAATAATAAAATAAAGATTGTTTTGAAGACGGAGCAAAAATTTTGAGTTAATTGCTATCAATTTCGGCTTCGTTTGCTAAGGACATATTTGGTTGATCTTCAATTCCCAAATTATAGTATCTCTTACTCAATATTTTCTATCGTTAACGCCGCGGTGGTCGGATTTGAGGGAGGTTGGCGATTGTCCGAGGTGGTTGGATTTGGATGGAGACGTTCGGCGGTGGTCGGCGATTGTCGTTCGGCGTTGGTCAGCAACAATTATAGTGCCCAAATCTATCATTCTCTAGTCAGTCGTGCCCAGATCTATCCCGCAACGGTGGTTAGCGACGACGGCAAAGCTCAGCGATGGTCAGATCTGGATGACGACGGCCGGCAGTGGTCGGATTCCCATGTCACCGATAAGGATTTGTTTAGCCCTAATTGTTTAAGCCTCAAAACGGCAATGTGCTCCCCCCCTGACTCTGCCTTGCCACCGGAGTTGGAGTTGATGGCTTGGTTACAGAATTCCCCGGCACAGCAGTTAGATACAGAAGTAAGTTTTTACTCTATAAATGTTTCAACGGTTGGTTGGTCCTTATAGTTTTGACTGTAGTGTTGTGTTCTGTATTTGTTTGAGATTGTTCTTATTGTGTTCGTTTTGGGGCCCTAGGATCAGATTTGGGCATGAAATTAAGGCTCGATCATAGAACCGGACCGAACTTGGGCCTAGCAAATTTTTGTAATACCCTAGTTTAAACCTAGCACAGCTCGGCCCGGCCCGGCCCATAACCACCCCTACCACATGCCGCTCTTTAGTCTTTACTTCAAGAAGGTAGTGGGGTAGAGGGAAAAAAGACTACTAGTTAAGAATTTTTTTAAATTGTGTAGTTAAGAAAACTAATTGGGTGTCCTATTTTTAAAATTAGAGGTTTTTGCATTTTGCACCCCTAAAATTTTAGAGAAATCTCACTTTGCCCTTCTATTTTTCAATTTGAACACATTGAAACTTTAAGTATTCAAATTGCATCAAATCAATCCAAATTATAACTTCGTCATTTTTTATGACAGCAATGAACCACGTGTCAAACACATAACCGTCCACATGGGTCATTTATGTCATAGAAAATGACGGAAGGGCTGTCTTGACATACTTTGGATATTTCAAAGTTTAATGTGTTCAAACTGAAAAAATAGGGTCTGAAGCGATTTTTCTCTAAAATTTTAGGGGTGCAAAGTGCAAAACGTTGTTAAAATTATCCATTATTAAAAGGTAACAATGAAAAGATAATTACATATTTTTTTTTGAGGTAAAGAGTTTACGGAATTTCCGCCTCAAAAGGCAGGGGTGTTCGACATTAAGGTGGCGTTTGGTTAGTGCTCCCACTTTTCTCAATTCACCTTGGATGGGTTAAGTTGAGTTGAGTTGAGAATTTTGTTTTGTACTCGGAACAAAATTACGTTTGGTATGAATTTCCTCGGACTTGGGTTACAAGGTACATTGTCAATTAGGTAGGGTTTTTTTTCGGTTAGTGTGTTTGTTTTAGTTTCTTGATAATTTGGAAAAAAAACAAAAATTTAAGAACAATAGTTTTCTATTCTAAAAATTTGTACTAAAAATCAAAAAGGTTGAACATAAACAAATTTTCTTGTTTCTTCTTTTTCTATTTCTGTTCCCGAAATAGATTTTTGTAAGAATAAACATATAACGACCGAGGTCTTAAGATATGTACTTTATTAGTCATTTTTTATTATTATTATTTATAACTTTTTACATATAAATTTTAAAATCAATATAGTGCTTTTAGGGACGGGAAATCTCTAGTAAAACAAAAAAGTACCCGGCCCAAGCTTTTGGTTATCACATTGGCATACCGTCCAATATGATGGCTGAGGCTAAGAAACTTCCTTCCTCCTCGCCATTTGACAATGCTCGACACTCCAATGTTTTAACCTTCATATTGAATCTGGTAATGAAAATCAGATTAAAATGGTTGTTCAAGAGACAATCGTAGAAATCATGCCCAAGACGCACACACACACATCCATTGATTGGCCATTGATATGAAAATGTCCAAGGCTGCTTGGAGAATAAATTGAAAAAGCACTGAATAAATTATTCGATGTCAGCACTGATACCCTTTATATCCGATACCATATCGAAGAAAATAACACAGACGAGCTCTTGGTTCCAATTTGTTGTGTTCATGTGGTTTGAGAAGAACAAAACAAGCGCAACTAAGGTTGCTTGGAGGATAAATTGAAAAAGCACTGAATAAATTAAATAAATAAAAGATGAATTAAAAAATGCAAACCAAAAAAATGTTAAAGAACAAAAAAAAAGAACTTCGATTGTTAAGCTTAACTACGAAAACTAGGTAAAATCCAAACAGGGGAAGGCGAAATAAACTTGTTATTGTTATTTTTTGCGTAGGTGTAGGTGTTACAGGCTGCCGGCAGAGGCTTGATTAGTCCATCTTCCAAGTCAAATACACCTATATCCGAACCTCCACGGTATCCTTCAAAATAAAATTCGTGTTTGTCATCCGAGTAGTAAATGCAATTACTCTTTAGGCTTGGAAACTCGTGAGCTTCAATCAGAGATGTGGAATTCTTCCCTATGAACATCAAATAGTTGCCAATGCTTTCAATCTTGGACCATTTCATGAAATTCTCCAACTTGTATACCTTGAATTTCTTCGTTACATAAAAACCAGTTGGAAATTTTTCATGAGGGTGAGGAATTCTATACTCCATCCTTGTGTAATTTCGCTCGACCAACAATAACTCACCATCGGCATTCCAAACCAAATAAAATGTAGACTCTGGTTGAAAACCTCGTGGTGCCTTTACTTTAGAATCAACCGCATTTGGCAACTTCCCAATATCACCAAATGTGAGTTGGGCGTTATAATTTATAGCATAAAACTTTCCATCACGAAATGTGATGTCACAGAAGATTTCTTTACTTGTTGAGACCTTCGTCCAAACCTTCTTACGATCATCATCATGTAGTTTGAAAAAAACCAATCTGCCATTGCCACCATAACTGGCTATTGCTACACATCTTTCATCCAAAGGACTCGACGACAAAACAACCTTCCATATATAAATATCTTGTACCCATCTCCTTGGTGCATAATAAGTGTAATTTCTACTATATAGGTGATACTCTTTGCCTAACCTCTCCGCGTTATATTCTTTCACATCGGGGAAGGTGGATATAGGGGGAAGAGCTATTTGAACCCCCGATAATGAATTCAAGATAGTCAGATCAATACCTTGAGAAACTATAACCAACCAACCATAGCAAGAACCACGGTACGCGAAATCTCTTGATATATTATAAGGTAATTCTATTGGCCAAGAGGTGTCATCAACAATGTTGTACAATCTAGGAAAATTGCAAGAATCCTTACTCGAGGGTGGCAGTACTAGCAGTGGAACAGTTTCGAGTTTAGGCCTTTTTGTCAACGAAGATCTCCATAGCCTACAAACAGCTATGTAACGAATGTGATCTGCATGAAATAGCAAACGTTCCCCAATTTCTTCCAGAATGTCATGGGGAAGTTCAGACCACTCACTCGTGACTTCTTTCTCGAAACTACAAAGAAAACAAATAGAAAGACACTTCAAATCACAAGAAATAAATATTTCAGCATATGAGTGCGATCAAAATCAGGAAGAACGTCTAGTGTATATGTTCTACAAATTGATGAACAAAACAGAAACGATATTTTTCTGTTCTAATATTTTTTGTTTCTAATCATACTTTTCAAGGAAGAAGAACAGAAATTTGGGGGGAAAAATACTACTCAAAACAATTTATCTACATTACTAGAGAGTGAGGCACGCAGCCATGGGAATAACAATAAAAAAACATGAAGAATTTTGGAGGATTGTTTGAATCATGAGTGTGAAATCAATATGAAATTCATGTAATAAATTATAATTCGGCTTACACGATTCAATCCAACCATTCAACAAAATCATTAATTCCAGAAACCCTAGCTTTCAGAAGAGTTCATACCTGCACTGGTTCGAAGATTCCCTTCCATGGCCGGCGTTCGGTGTAATTTCTTCTATCCTGCACTGTCCTTCTTCTTCTTTCCTCCGAAAAGCTCGTTGAACAGAGACAGCCATGGCAATCAACAAGTTCTTCAGTTGAAAACAAAAAAGGCAGGCGAAATTGATGAGCCGAAGCATCTTTCCACATCCATGGCGGCCCGTGAAGTTGACGGGATGATTCTGAAAGCTACACATTCTCGAGCAGAGGCTCCGATTGATAAGGTTAATCGCAAGCAGAGTATGGTGATCAACGATGAATTTCTAGTCGTCGATCGTCTTCTGTGCAACGAAATATATATAGAAGGGTTGTTGCTGAAGATCTTCAATTCGAATTTGGAAGCTAACTAATTCAGAGATTTTTCCGGGTTTGATTTGAATTTAGGTTGAGCCGACTGCGTCTGCCTACTGGGCTGTAAGTGTAAACACACCACCAACGGCTTTTTTCTTTTTTGTCATCTAATATATACTTGACAAAAAAATGTTAATTGTAATAATGGACTAGCCCATTTAACCTATTAGGCAAAATCTTAAACCTCACTTTCCCTATAAATACTTGTATATTGCGTTATATTTTTATATCGTTTTCATAATATATAATAAATGATTCGTTCTTCCACTTCTCAATCATCTTAACATAATATCAGAACAAGTTTTTCTTGAACCTGTTCTCTTTAAAATATTTGCAATCCTAAAGCTTCCACCGTCACCTTCCTTACTCTCCCGCCACTTTCATCGCCACTGTAGGCTTCAATTCTGCTCTGGTATTAACAACCATTACACCATCGTCTTCGTCTTGCAGAGACGAATACAACGCCACCAAAATTAATGCCACTGGAGCCCTGACGCGCTCTCACGCTTCCCCATCGCTCGTGTCCTAGTACATCCCAACAAAATGGACGAGCCGAACGCAAACATAGACATATTCTTGATACAGTTCGTGCTCTCCTCATTTCTTCATTATGTCTTGAGCGTTTTTGGGGTGACGCTGCCTTCATAGCCATCTACACAATATACCGTCCCTTTTGCTACAATCCAAAACCAATTTCCATTTGAGCGCCTTTTCAGTAAACCTCCCGATTACTTTGAACTCAAAGTTTTTGGTTGCACTTGTTTTGTTTTTCTTAAACCATATGAACACAACAAACTAGAACCAATGGCTCGTTTGTGTTGTTTTCTTGGATATGACATCAAATATAAAGGGTGAACACAAGAAACTGGAACCAAGGGCTCGTCTGTGTTGTTTTCTTGGATATGGCATCGAATATATGGGGTATCATTGCTGGGATTCCATTTCTAAAACCCTTTGTATCTCACGACATGTCATTTTTTTGGAAACATCAAATGTTTTCTTCCTTCCGATTATTTGACATGTCAACTCTCACCAACTCCTGATTCTTTACTGATCCATCCATTGAGTTATTTCCAGATGATACAGTTCCGGGTACTGTTGAGTCCACTCCAGCACCACCTGTTGAGCCCAGTCCTGCACCTTATGCTGAGTCTACCCCACCACTACCAGCTGAATCCACTCTAAAACCTCCAACTTATCTCACCCTTTCAGCTCCAGCAATCATGCCTGAGACTTCTCCTATGGCCGACGATCTTGTACCACCTTCCTTTGAGACCCACGCCCCAGATCACCCTCGCCACTCTATCAGGGTAACTCATCCTCCACATTACCTTTCTGATTTTTATTGTTTTTCTACTATACTTCATCTGCACGAGCCTCAATCCTATAAGGAGGCTAGTACTAATCCTCTTTAGCAGAAAACAATGGACGAAGAACTTCAAGCCCTCGCCAAAACTCATACCTGGGATATTGTTGATCTGCCATCTAGAAAAATTTATATTGGGAGCAAATGGGTGTTTAAGATCAAGACTCTTTCTGATGGCTCTGTTGAACTACATAAAACCCGATTTGTTGCCAAGGAATTTGCTTAGGAATATAGCATTGACTATGAAGAGGCATTTGCTCCAGTGGCGAGACTAACATCTGTCCATACGCTTCTTGTCGTCACCATCATCTGAAAATGGACTCTCTTTTAAATAGATGTAAAAAATGCATTTCTCAATGGCAATCTTCTTGAGAAAGTCTATATGCATACCCCTCCTGGCCTAGCTGCCCCTCGAAATAAAGTTTGTCGTCTTCGCCGTACCCTATATGGTTTGAAACATGCTTCATGTGCCTAGTTTGCCAAATTCAATACTACTATTCATCAGTTTAGGTTCACACCTAGTGCTCATGATTCGGATCTGTTTATTCTCCATACTGTCAATGGTATTATCATTATTTTATTGTATGTGGATAATATGGTTATTACTAGAGATGATTTATGTGGTATTTTTAAACTCAAAAAGTTCTTCAGTGGCCAATTCGAGATGAAAGATCTTGACGTGCTCACCTATTTTCTTGGCCTTGAAGTCTCATTTGGTTTTGATTGATATTTTCTCTCTCAAACGAAGTATGTCTTGGATCTCTTTTCCAAGGCTGGGATCACTGACTCAACCATTGCTACTACTCCTCTCGAGCTGAACGTCAAATTTACCCTACTCGATAGTTCACATTTTCAAGATGTTACTCTATATCGCCAACTGGTTGAAAGTCTTATATATCTTACTGTCACCCGCCCTGACATTGCCTATACCGTTCATCAGGTCAGTCAATTCTTCTTCGCTCCTCAGACCACCCATTATTCGGTTGTTCTTCGCATTCTTCGGTATGTCAAGGGTATTTTATTTCACGGGCTTTATTTCTCAGCTCAATCTGCTCCCGTCTTACAAGCTTATTTTGATGCCGATTGGGCCAGAGACCCCACCGATAGACGTTCAGCCACTGGTTACTGTTTTTTTTTTTTGGCAATTATCTCATTTCCTGGCACAGTAAGAAACAAAGTGTGGTTACTCGTTCCAGTACTGAAGTTGAATATTGGGTCATGGCTGATGCAACTCAAGAATTTCTTTGGCTTTGATGGCTACTCGTTGACATGGGCATCCATTTTCCTACTACCACTACTTTGCACTATGACAATAGGAGTGCTATTCAGATCGCTTACAATGATATGTTCCACGAGCGTACAAAACACATCGAGATTGATTGTCACTTCAACTGTCATCACATTTTTCAGAATACGGTTCGTTTACAATCCATCAGTTCAGCCAATCAGACAGCATACATTTTTCACTAAGACTCATTCACCTGGACGCTTTCACTCTCTAGATTCCAAATTCAAGTTCACCTCCCACTTACCACCTTAAGTTTGAGGGGGGATATTAATGTAATAATGAGCTTAGCCTATTTAGCCCATCAGGGCAAAACCCTAACCCCCACTTCCCCTATAAATACTTGTGTATAGTGTTGTATTTTTTGAATCGTTTTCATAATATATCAATATATGATTCGTTCTTCCACTTCTTAATCATCTTAACAAAAAAAATGGGTTCACAGTTTCGATTTTTGTTTTATATGAAATTAAAAAACTTTAACGATTTCACGGTTTTGATTTTGATTTTGTATAAAATTAAACGACTCTGTATTAAAATTATTTTCCAAAAAATGATAGTTTTGGGTTTGAGTTTGGGTTTGGGTTCGGTATATATCACAAGGTTTTCGTTTTGGTTTCCAGTGAAATCGCCCCAAAACTGAACCGTTGCCATCTCTACTATTGACCGAATTAGTTGTTTAAATACGAATATAGATGATAAAAAAAAGTAAGTGATTATCGATAATTGAAAATAACTTATTTGGTCAATGTAAATATTTTATTTATAGATTTTTTAGAGAAGTAAGAATACAACAATTAAAATAATCATGGTCACAGTATTCTCTATGTCGGGATCAATAATTTAGAAGTCAAAATATTTCTCGTGATAGCGCAGATAATTTAGAAGTCAAAATATTGCCTACGACGAGGCCGATGATTCAAAAATATTGAATTAAAATATGTATCAACATCAACCCCTATTAGTAGCTTTAGAATGTCAAAGTATCAATGTTTAACCCCAAGGTTAGGATTTAGATCATAGTCAGACTAAAAATCGATATTCTTCAAATTTGTTTAAACAATAATTATTTTTTACTCAATATTGTTAACAACTTTAACGTATAATTGGATTTAGGCACAATTTTAAATAATTAATATAAATGGACCACTTGAACCTAAAAAATTGCATGAATACCAAATATTATAATAAATCTTTTCGAAAAATTCATTACTAATTTAGGGTGTTCAAAAATTAAGTTTTTAAAAAACAATAAAAAACTCACTATTCTTCCACAGTCCTACTAAACTCTTATTCATAACAATAAAAAACACACTCTCTCTCTATACCGCCGTGCAGCACAAACAAAGTCGTCACCACCACCGCAATGGCGCTACCACCAAGCTGGCTGCAACTAATATGGAAAAACTCCCGTTCATAACTAACATAGACATTTAGCCTATAATGGATTGGATCAAATGTGAAACTTGATCCGGAACAGATAGACCCAATGGGTTATTTGAGCCGAAGTATGACAGGCCCACTTGAGTGGTAACATCGGTGATCTTCTGAGCAAGACTCACGGCCCCGTAAGGAGACCTATATTTGGGTATACTCAAACCCACAGTGTCCGAGGCCAAGGAACAAATAGGTCAGTTCAACATGAACGTTTTCCCTACACTTGAAGATATTAGCTAGATTGACTTTAATGGCCCATATTTAATGGGGACCGTTACAGAAATCTCTCCTGAAATCATGAAGATATTGGTTATCTTCCAAGCCATTAGGAGTGTATCATGGGATTGGTGACCTCTCCAAAGTAACGACAACATATTTTTTAGTCTATAAAAAGGGTAGATATCACTGGTAATGTTTTATGATTCAATATGTGTATTATTTTCACCATATACCAGATTAACTTATTCTCACGCCAGAGATTCTTTGCCTGACACCATACCGGTATCCCCCATTAGAACTCACGATTTTGCTTGTTACATGAGAAAGGTGAAGAGATTTTTAGCACGTACGGAGCCGTTACACGTGCCAAAGATTTTTAGGCAACATCAACAACCATCCTTGCCATCCACTATAGTGATAACCACCACCACCACCACCAAAAGAACTCTTTCTCTTTCTCTCTCAGTTTAAAATTTGAAAAAATTCTAGATCAAATTTCTTTTTCACAAATTTTGATTGAGATAGAGAGAAACAAATTTGAAAATTTCAAAAATTTACTACAGATTTATATAATTTTTGTAGAAATTGCCTACACATTTGTATATTCTTTGTAGAAATTTGTTGCAAATTTCTAAATTTGAAATTTTAATTTCGTTTGACATCTCTCTCCCTCGACATTTAAGATATGAATAAAATATTATTTTTTTTACAAATTCTAAATCTGCGTTTATTTGGTGATTTTTGTTGATGTGTCGGTGGTATTGTGCAAGGATGGTGAACGTTTGTTTTGGTCGTCGATTGTGATTGTGGTGGTAGAGAATGTTCGTGATAATGGTGATTATTGTTGAGCGATGATGGTAGGGTTAACATAGTAAATGTGCATTCCCAATCATTCAATTGATTTGAATTTGTCTCTTTTCTTTTCATTTATACTAGTGTTAGATCTGCATATTATGTGGATTTATAAAAAACTTATATTAGTATATTTTTTTATATGAATATTACACATGGCGTATAATTGATCTTTAATTTTATGTTTCATATATTTTATAAAGCATAACAAAATTAAATTTTAATATTGACAAATAAAAATAAAATTGTGACTTAAAAAATTATTTATGCCAACCTCCAAAACCATTAATGTCCATCACTCATATTTATTTTTATAAAATGGTGAATACTATGTAAATAAGCTCCTAGATTGGTTTTTAAAATTTTGAATTTTTTTTTTCAAATAATAGTTTTAAAATAATCTAATAGATTATTTATGTTGTTTAATGGTCTATGTTATTTGGTTAAGAATTGTTAAAATACTCTTTGAAATACATGAAATTAAATAAACCCTACATGTAATTAATAGATGGAGAGAGAATTTTACTAAGTGATTGGGGACAACGAAAGAGATGAAGAGATATGGTTACATATAATTAATTAAAATAAAGATAATCATCCACCCAAATATATATAGGTAAATTTTAGTGAAAGAGATGAAGAGATATATCATTTGAAAATTTACAATAATATCCTCTGTCATTTAGAAAATATCTCACACTCTCTTCCTTTTGATGTTAAATATAAAATTACTTATTTGTCCATTTTACTGTACTACTAAAATTAATTAAAATTATTTAGTAAAAGAATTGCTCTTATAACCCTCTAAACGACTAATATTTTGTCCAAGATGATTTTTGTTTATATAATAATATATTGTTAATTTCAGTTTCTTGAATTCCTTTTAAGATCCAATGATGATTGTTATATTTTTTTAGTATTTAAAGAGTACCTAATTTAGGATTTTTTAATTTTAAAATCATTTTGAGAATTAAAAAAATATTTATTTATGTAAAACATTTCCAATTCTATTTTTTCTACTTTTGAAATCAGTTTTTACGGCTGATTTTAATATTTAAAGAGTACCTACTATGGAATTTTTGAAATTTAAAATTATTCTAAAATTTAAATATTTTCTTAATTGTTTGGTGAATTATTCATATGAGAATTTATTTATTAATAGTTGCACTCAGGTTCAAGAACCATGGGCTTGTAAATTTTCTAATTGTTATCTTTAACTCTTTATTATGTAACATTAAATAAAACCAAACCAAAACCAAAATAAAAAAATTAGTAACTACACCATGTTACATTTAATATTCATATAACATCAATGTTACATCACATTACTGTACATTTCATTTATATTTGTATGTTTAATGTGACATCAAATCCAGCTGATATAATACTATAATATCCACGTCGCATCTGATAATACCCCCTCATTCTTTGCTTATGGAATGTAAAATTGTCTATATTGAATCGTATTTTATGTAAATGTTACATGTAACATCTTATAATTCGTAAAAACTAAATTTTTCTGAAAATATCATGTTACATGTAAAATGAATGTGAAAACTGAAACTAATGACAAAAAAAAAAATAGTGAATTGGGTATCGTTTTGAAGATATTGTTTAGACGAATCTGAATATATAATTAGAATATTAGTTTATTAGGAAAAAAAAATATATAACTAAAACAAATAGGACACTATTCAATTAATTAGAATATTAGTGGGGTTTGAAACAATCTTAACCGTCGATTTTATTAGAGTGAGAAAATGAGAGGAAATGGCAATATTCAATTGTGGTTAGCTTGTCTTCCAATTTTAAGTATTACGTATAGATATAGATTGGAGGTCTATTGACAAAATAAAAAATAAATATATAGGCTCTTTCCAAAATGCTCCTGGCCCATGGGCTACCCAAAGTCAGCTCGAAGCCCATTGGGCTTAGCTAGGCCGGAGTCAAAAGTTGCGTCTGCTCGGCCCAAGCCCATAGGACTACTGGTCGGCTTGGACTCTGTATATTTTTGAAAAAATCCAGCCGAAGCCTGAGCTCGAAACCTGAATGCAAAGCCCATAAATTTAAAATTAATATATATATATATATATATATATATATATATATATATATATATATATATATATATATATATTATTTTTGTTAAATTTGAAAGAAACATCCAATAAAACACCTATTTAAAGTTTTTGAATTATAAATATATATTTAATAAAGTAAAAAATTGAAGTTTTACATTAATTTAGGTAAAATAATTTAATTTATTTTTAAGTTATTAATATAAAAGTTGTAATAAATTCTTAAAGTGAAGAACATAACTTTAACGTTTAAAATAAGTTTATTTAAAGAGAAGTATCTTTTAAAAAAAGTTTAAAAACTTAATTTTAAAGAGTAAAATAAGTTTTAACTAAGATAAATATCTTCCCAAAAATAAATGTTTAAAAATTTAAAAGCCACTAAACGAGAATAGGGCCTTGAAAAAAGTAGTTGTTTGTGTAGCGTACTTCACACTTACTATTGGCATTTAACAATTGAAAATAATTCTTAATTTTGTCCATATTTAAAATTCAAAGTTTAAAAAAAACCAAAAATGCGGGTTTCAAGCTCAATCTCGAGGACTTGAAGATGTACGAATCTACCTCTGCCCAACAAGATGCAGATGGGAGCCTTTTCGAAAAGCGTCGAATAAGAGTCTGCTCTTCTCTTTGGTCTCTGAGCGGCAGTTAGCAGGGACTTAAGTTATTTTTTTCCGTCTGTGCACTATTTCGCACCTCTCCTCCTCCTCAGGCCTCCCAGGATCAATTTCCCCCTGACAAATCTCCTCAAAGGCAAATTGTTAATTCCATGAGCCCTCATAATGGGTCAAAAAAATTATTTCGAAAATTGTGCATTTTACATTCTATTTTCATTTTTTTTTTCTAATTTTGTGTGGAAAAAAAATTCTTGTGCAAAGAATGAACTCATGTGTAGGTATAAAAAATTTAGGGTATAATTTTGGGTTTTTTTTTTTTTTCAAAGACAAAGCATTTACTACTATTTTCAGTTCACTGGGAGAGAAAAATAAGTAGAAAATGCTCTCTTTTTCACTCTTATTATCTTTTTTATTTCATTTTCTTCAGTGAGAAAATAAAACAAATATAAAATCTTAGGAAAATTAAATAAAAATAATTATATATTTTGTTAAAAAAATTTAACCTAATCTAATCTAATACTAATATATAAAAGTGGAAGGAGAAAGAAACTTTTAATGAGTTTTAAGAATAACTCCCTCAAGCTTTTTAGTGAGTTTTTATATTTTTTTTATTTTTTTCATTAATTATTACCATCTCTTCCTAAGCTCTTATATTTTTATTTTTTTTTCATTAATAAGCCTCCTTCTAGTTTTTTGGAAACTTTACAAAAATAAAATAAAATAATAATAATTATAAATAGAAAATTTACAAGTAGTTTCCAAAAATAAAATAAAATAATAATAATTATAAATAGAAAATTTACAAGCCTAGTGTTTTTTAACCAAGTGAAAATATTAGTAAATAAAATCTCATATGAAAATTTCACCAAATAATTCAAAAAAAAAAATTAAATTAAACAAGTAATTAAATTTCATAGATAAAAATTATTTAATTTTTAGAGTAATTTTAAATTTAAAAATTTCAGCAGTAAGTATTCTTTAAGTACTCAAAAAACACAAAAAACTATCGTTTGATCCAAAAAAATATGTTAGAATAGAAAATGTATTACATAAATCAACAATTTTTAATTCTCATAATAATTTTAATTCTAAAAAATCAGCACGAAGTACTTGTTAAATATTAAAAAAAATGTAATAACCATCATTTGATCCCAAAAATATTAATTTTTTTTATAACTATATTTACAAAAATAGAATTTAAAAACCAAAATTATAATTCTTTTAAGAGGGTTATAATAGTAATTTTTTATTAGATATTTTTAATTAATTTTTTAATAATATACTATCAAGAATAAATATGTAATTTTATATTTAATATCCAAAGAAATTAGGGTCATCTATATTTTTCAAATTATAAGAGATATCATTGTAAGTTTTTTTAATGACAATGACACGAACCTTCACTAAAATTTATCCATATTTTGATAGAAAATTATTTTTATTATAACTAATTAAACGTAAGTTTATCTCTTCATCTCTCTTCCCCTCTCCATCAATTAGTTACATATAACTTTTAAACAATATTAAAAAAGACTTATTAGTTTATTTTAAAATTATTATTTAAAAAAAATAAAAAATTTAAAAAATCCTCTTGGAGATTATTTAAATATTATATACTATTTTCTAAATATGAGTGATGAACAATAATTATTTCAGAGGTTGAGATTATTTATTTATTAGTTTAGAATTTTATTTTTATTTTTCAGTATTAATTTTTTTTTTATAATTTTATAAAATAAATTAAATATAAATTTAACGATGAATTGTTGTACATGTAATATTCAAATAAAAAATATATATTATATAATCTTTTCACATATTATTAGGGTCTTAATTTTGTTGCTTTTTTTATTCTTAAAAAGAAAATGATGCAAAGTCGACGACATGAAGACTGTGACGTGAAGCCTTGTCATTATTGACTATATTGCCCCAGACAGCCCATGATATTACAAGCCAAGGTAAGTATAACTTGGTACTAGGCACCTTTGCAGGGAGAAGGCAAATGCCAATATCTATCTATCGTGAGCCAATAAATGCCGGTATATATATATATATATATATCTATTTATAAATCACAACATATTTACATTTTGAGACATTTTTAACCGTCGGATCGAATATCTGACGGCTGAGATTACATTTTGAGAGATTTTATATTTGAGACATTTTAGGCCATTGGATTGAATATCCAACGGTCGAGATTGAATGATATCAAGAGATATTTTGAACCGTCAGATTGGATTAGATCTAAGGGTCAAGATCAAATATTAGGTTATATTAAAATTTTATAATTATGGTACCCCACAAAATCCCTAGAATGTCTCAACAAATTAACCCCCTCTTTCCCGAAATATAATAAATCAGGAAGGTGCTAGCTGACTGGGATAAGGGTTGGGATCAACTTGAAAGGGATCTACGGTGGAGATTGAGTGCACATATGAAGTGTGGCTCAAGTGGTATTTTCATAACTAAAAATGAAAGGGTTGCGCGTTCGATCCTCCTATCTCGCACTTTCTATTCCCCCCCCCCCTCCCCCACCTCTTTTTTGGCTCTAAATCAGCCTTAAAAACAGATCCAGCCTTAAAAACAGATCCAGCCCTTCACAGCTCTAAAACAGATCCAGCCCTTCATCCACGATCGTCGTGCACCGTCGGGCGGTCATCCCTGCTCCATTCGCCGGACATCTCCACGCACCATCTCTCTTTGTCTCTTTTCCGTCATCCATTGTGCCTTACCATCCTCAACGGTGAGTTGATTCGATCGTTCGGCGTTAGGGTTTAGGGTTCGAGATCGTCCGGATCTGACTGTTCATGACCGGATTTGATTTTGATTTTGCCACCCGTAGATCTTTGATCGTGCCCTAACCGAACCGGCTGTGATTTAGTGTTTGGCATTGTTTGGCCTTTGATTTACCTATTTATCTATCTCTCTCCATCGCCGTTTTCTCATTGTCCACGAACTCACCTCCCACGTTCCGCCGTTTCCTCCCACCCTCCAACCTTTGTCGATTAATCCCTTCCCACGATCTTATTTCAATCCCTCATCCACCTCCACAAACACCTTCAATTGGTTTAAATCCCCACCTCTTCACGCTAACGGAACCTATTTTCTTCCCCATATCTCTTATGTTCTCTCTCTGCGCAAACCCTTCCAATGAGGTTAGGATCGCCGACGAATGTAGAGGTGGCAGCATCGACGGTCAAGATTTTCCAACCGACTGCCATCCATGGCCTGATCGAGGTCCGATTTGGCTAGATCCTGCCCCTTCTCCAAACCGATACGGGGACCAACAGTACGTGTCTCTTATCTCTCCGTTCCAAGCCACACAGGTGAGTCTCTCAATCCCCGATTTTCTTCTATATGCACACCGCCGCCGTATTTGATTAAATTCATGATCATTTTTTATTAAATTTAAGGTTTGTGTTGCTGTTATTAAAGTAGTTTATATCATAAATTTAAGGTTTGTTAATAGTGTTTTGGGCCAGTTTGTTCGCAGTGTTATGATTCTGATTAGTGTTTTGGGTCTGTTTGTTCATAGTGATTGTTCTGATTCTAATTTTGTTCAGTAATTGTTTGATTTTTTTTTTTTAATTTAGGTGCAAGTTCCCTAATTAGGGTTAGTGTTTCATGGTGTTTTTCGTTGATGTTGGTTCTTAGAAAATCTCTGATACTGATTTTCATTATTCATAGAATGTTCTAATTAATGTCTGTATGTTCATAGTGGTTTGGGTCTGTTGGTTCATAGTTTCTGATTTTGATTAGCATTTTGAGTTTGTTTTAGGTCTGTTTGTTTATTGTTTATTGTTCATATTGATTTGATCCATCTCCCGCCATTTTGAATCTACTTTCATATTTTTGTTAGATTAGTGTTTTTGGTGTTGGAATTTGATCGCATTTGCTTACAATATGATTTGAATATGATTTGTGGTGAGGATTGCTTACAATTTCCCTCTATCTATATATACCTGTCGTTTGAAATTGTGGTGAGGAACTTTTTGAATTTTAATATTATTTATTACGTTAAATTATATATAGAAACTTTAAAACCCGTGTCTTTAGGCATGAGGTATACGCTAGATTCATAAAATTAAATTGCAATTGCGTGTATAAGATAGATTCATACAAAATCATTAGTTGTTGCGAAGATTTAGATGAGTGTACATGCTAGGCCAGATGAGTGTAAATTAATTAGATCAGATTTAGATGAGTGTATATGCCATGCCAGGCCAGATGAGTGTAAAAATATGTGAGTGTACATGCCAGGCCAGATGAGATTAAGTTGCAATTGTGTGTATATGATCGCCATCATCGTGCTCCATCACCATCATAGTGAACCTTCTCTAATTCTTCAAAAGCAATTTGTGGTGTATGTAAAGATATGCCAGGAAGCAAGAGCGTAGAAAGAAGAACAAGAAGGTATTTTTGTTTCTTTTTTCTTCTCTCTGGGGTATCCATTTTCTCAATTTTTACTTATGAATTTCTCACTCATCAATCTGATCTGATTCTTACTCGGGTTACTTTAGTGATATGTAAACTTTTAAAAACTTGCATTTTCTTATTTCTAATTCCAATTCTGAGCCTCCAGCTCCAAACTTCCAAACACTACCTTATTGTATCTATATTCATTGAAGGGATGACGAAATAAAGTAAATAATTTTGTTATCATTTCATTTTGCAGGTCAAACATGTTGATAAGCCATGGAAGAGTCATCTGTGCACCCTTTTTTTTTTTTTTTTTTTTTTCTTTTTTAATATATATTTTGCCTTCTCGCTCTTTGTAGAAAAATGAAAAACTTGAGATCGTCGAAGCCTCACAGCAATGTCAATGGTGAGTTGTGGTAATATATTTTCTCTCATACCGTCGGATTAGTATCATTAGATGTACTATGTGTTTTTTTGGTCAAAGGGAGCCCCTTGGAAAGAAAACTTATTTGAACGGTTTCTGTTATGTTTCCAATTTTGTAGGTTATAATTTTGGGAATATATCAAATGTCTTATCAATTTTGATATTTGCAAATCTATAGGGTTGGGCTTTCACAAAGGTTGTCAAGTACATTTGTTAACCCCAATGTCTTTGCTCTCTAAATGGTATTTAGTTTTTATATTATCAAATGGTTGCGAGTAAAATATTAAGAGTGACAAGGATCGCTCCAATCTTGGTAGTTGTTCAGTAGTTTCAACAAACCTTTGTATTCGGTGTCGTTATTTGATTTAAATTTTTTTCTTTTATTGAGGTTGATTGAAAATGATATTGTTCCATTTAAATTGCTTGAATTATTAAGGCATTAATTTCTTATTGAATTTGTTTATTTTTTGTAATTTTGGTTGCTATTTTGAAACAACTGAGCATGTATTCAAATCAAAAGAGGATGGTTATATTGTTCTTTAAATGTTCATGGATGAGATCTTACCTCTGCAGGTTGAGTAATTTATTTCCTCATTTGTACTGATTAATGTATTTAATGTTTTAAAATTGTAAATTGAGAATTGACAAAATAAGATTGCATAGTCAAGCTAAAGACATATAATTTTTTAAGAAATTTGAATCAAATGAAATTGTTGTATTTAATATTCATTTTGCTTAAATTGATTTTAAATTTCACTGTATTCTATTTATTAGTATTGTGATTCACCGACAATTGGTGTCATGGGTATTTTAACGAGTGCGATTGAACTCTCTTATTACTGTGTGTGAAAAAGTTAATTGTGTGTTAAATGCAAAGGAAAGGGGGAGGGGGGCGGTTTGGGTGGTGGTGTTCGCTTGGATTGAGATAGAGAGGTAATAAAGGCGATTGATGGTCGGTGGTGACGAGTTGCAGTGTTGTATGGAGGCAAAGGTTTTGCTAGATGGTGGTAACAAAAGACGAAAGATGAGGAAATAAAGACACTGATTACAATTATACCCATTAAATTTTCTCATATTATATTTTAGACCTCCAATTTTAATTTAAGAATAATTTGGTTTGGGCTCTAGCTAAAAAGGAAGAGGAAATAAAGACATTGAACCCATAATATTTTTTTTCATTTTTTATTCTAAACCCTTAATTTTAAAATAATTTAAGCAAAACAATATATACCTGAAGAGAATAAGATTAATTTAAGCAAAACAATATATAACTATTATTATGTTTATCAACGTTAACTATGTTTGTGTTAAATTTATAATATAAAATAAAAATTAGATACCAACGAGTTATATTTGTGCCTTTAGGCACAGGGTATCACTACTCTATAATACAAATTAGGATTGCATTTGAAAATGTCTAAAAGACATTTTTGGAGGGATACATTCTAGGCCCTTGGATCTCATATCCAAGGGCTGAGATTGAATGATTGGGAGAGACATTTTAATCCATTGGATCAAAGTGATCCAATGGCCAAGATCAAATCTCAGATTCCCAAAAACTTTCCCACTATCACTCCCACGCTCTCCGTTCTTTCTATGGCTTCTCTCTCTCGCTCATCCCTGATGTGCCCTCTCATCTAAGGCTGACAAAATAAGTAACAGGTCGTGTAACAGGTCATTACACGATAACACAAAACACGATAAGATCCAAACATGATAAGCATAATGTATCAGACTATCCAAACACGAACACGACTCGAAAATTATCGTGTCAACACGACACGATACGATAATTTTTCGTGTCACACGATGACACGAAACCTATCAGGTAAACACGATACGATAGGACCTGATAGATTTCCATTACACATTAACTTACCCATTACACGTTAACCCATTACACGTTAATGACCTGTTAACCTGTTGAGTTGACCAAATGAGTAGGGTTAGGGAAATGTGAATATATATATTAGGTACTAAATTATAATATTTGATAATTTGGGGGTGTAAAAATAATTTATTAAATTAACGGGTAACCTATTAGATCTCAGGTTATTGTGTAACCTAAATACATGAAATTCTTATCGTGTAACCTATTGGGTTATCAGGTCAACCCGATAACCTGCACTATTTCTTATCGGGTTATCGGGTCTGACACGATAGCGACCCGTTACCTGATAAGCAAAACCTAAACCTGATAATTTCGTGTCGGTCTTTTGTCGTGTCATCGTATAAATACCTGTTTTGCCAGCCCTACAGTCTCATTGTCCCCGATTTAGAGGTTGCCGCCGCCACACCATCTTCATCTCTCCAATGCCATCGTCGTCGCCGTTGCCATCTTATGTCCAGTGCCTCACCGCTGTCATCATCAGCGGACTCGCCAGTTCCATCACGTTCGGAGCACCATCGATTCATCACTATCGCTCTCGCCAACCACCAGTGCAATAGCCATCTTCGTCGATTCGGCCAGATTTGAGTTTGATTTGGCCATATCAAACTTCAGCTGGGCTGGATTGCGATAATATTATAAAACCTCTTGGATGTCCAGGTTCTGTGGCTGGAGTTGATGTTGCAACGTATCGGTTAACAGCTTGCAATACTATGTTGCATAAGTATGCTCTCGATGATTAAGGTAAGTTCCAGTAGTCTTGGGTGGTGGACTTATATTAGTATGTTTATATTGTATGTAATTAATATGCTTATTGTGTTAGTCAAAATTCATTATGTTAGTTATTGTTGTGTTTGATTGTTATTGGTCGTGTTGATGTTGTGTTGTTTCAAGAATATGGGTTGAGAATTTGAAATGTCAAATAAGGGGGTAATGTTCATTTTTTTTGTAAATTAATTTCTGATTGTTCATTTGAAATATTTTTCAAATATTGGAGTTGATGTTGTAACAGACAGATCGGTTAATAACTCACATAACTATGCTGCAGAAGTAATTTGTTTATTTTTTTTTTATTTTTTATTTTTTTGTTTTACGCCCGTGCCTTCAGGCACGGGTTATGCCCTAGTATATATATATATATATAGTTGTGCGGTAGAAATCATTTTTTAAAGAGTTACGGGCTCATTCAGTTAGATAGAATAGAATTGGGATGAAATAAAATGAGAGAAATAATAAAATAAGAGAAAAAAAAATAAAATAAATTTATCGATAAAATCACTATTTCATTATCTTGTTTGATTGTTATAAACGAGAGAATAAATGAAGCTACTATGTAGGCTTTTGTTTACCGAGAATTTGAATCCTTCTCTTTCTGTTCCTTCAATGAATTCACCGAATTTACTAACAACAACAATAATGGATACCACTATACCAATGGTTAGCCCATCTTTGATATAGATTATTGTTTCCGAATTGCTGTGACAGATAAAATATCAATATTTGACAATCCTATAAAATAGACATTTATCTATATAAAATTTTATATTTTAAAAGATCGATCAACTATGACATTTTATATCTTCTTTAATTCTATATTTTAAAAGATCGATCGACTGTGACATAACCATCTCATTCCTTCTACCGTATAAGAAAATCTTGAATATAAGAAAATATTATATAGAGATAAAGGATGAACATACTTTAGATTTTTTACTTCTACAATCAATCATAGATTTAAATACCAGCTGTTACGCAACGGTTTATCAGTTCGCCGTTACAGGTACAGATCGATAAAATGGTAGCATACCATTCCACAACTACATTAGTACGCATAGTGGGGTATCGAGCCATAAAGGCTCGTAACAGGAATAACGAAGCCCCAAAAAATGCACTATTTCAGTCAATTTTAACTTCAGGAAGAGAAAAATAAAGTTTTTTTTTTTTTTTTGAACTAGTCTATTAATATAGTGTCTATTAAAATTAAAAATCGATATAGTGTTTTTAGACTCGGAGAATCTATAGTTTATTAATATATCAGGACAGAAATCGATTGAACTTATACAACTTTTCAACCGACTAATTTCAAACTTTTATACACTAGTCAACCCATTCAATGATTTAGATGAAATGATGAAATATTTGGTGATTTAAAGTTTTATACTTCCATTTTTAAATCTATTCAATTTAATTGAAAATCGATACACTATCTTTAGATGTAATAAGATCAAAATTATACTCATGTGGTTCAATTATTTTATTTTGTACTCCTATAATATTTTTGACAGCATGTACAATTTTTGTAGTTCAGATTTAAATGCAACAGTCAGATATTTCGTTAATTTTAACGGTAAAAATTTTTCAAAATAAATAAATTATTTAGTGTTAAATGATCTTTTAAATTAAATTTGATTAATTTTAGGGGTTGATTAAGGACTCTGACCAATATAAATGTCGATACGACGTCGTTGACAAAACCTGAAGTCATTTTCTCTTCTCTCTCGTAACCACGTTCAAATTGAAGAATGGCAAAAAGGTAAAAACAGCAATTATGAGGGATAAGTTGAGAGAATAAATGATTTTGCCAAAAGCACGTCTAACAGAAAATCAGTTACCAGGCCTCCGTTGCAGTAGCTACGGCCTACGGTCTTTCTCCTTGTCCTTGCCCCGCCACTACCCCACCGGCGGCGACGCCGTCGCAGCGCGAATCTGTGTAGAGGGACGACCGACACAATTTAGAGAGAGAGAGAGCGTAGAGAGTAGAGAGCTTCACCATCGGTAGAGAGCTTCGACGATTCTCTCTCGAAATCTCTGAAGTCATTGCTCAAGGGTCCATCAGAATTCAAGGTATACTCTGTTTTTCATGTATTCTTTTTAAGTTTCACCGACATCACATGTATATTAATCTCTCTCGATCGAAATCCAAAACCCTAAACCCTATTCTCTCTCTAAAAACCCATGTCCATCTCATTTCCTCTGTATAAAAGTCGAAACCCATTTTCTCTGTTCTCGATCTCGCAAAGCCATAATCCGAAGTCATTTCCCCTTCTCTCTCGCATTTCTTGTTTTTTCTTTCTGATCAAGCCATTATCCGAAGGCATTGTTTCTCTATCATTTCTATTCACTGCTTTAATGAACAATGATTTTGGGAACACGACGACGATTTTCTGTTCTCATTTATTCGCAGGCACAAATTCACGACCAAGATCAAGATGACTGGGGAAGAGACCAAGACGACTGGTGCAGTCACGTACCGATCTCGACAACCCAAAAATAGAAATATAGAAGAGGAGGTATGACAATTTATTTAGACAAATTTTTATTTTGAACAAATCTTTTATCCTACTTTTCTACAATCAAATATTCTAGTTTTTGTTCAATATTAATAGATTTATTTTGATTATACACAGCAACATCGATCTTGCATATCTATAACTGCTGGTTTTTGGTGCGAAGCTGTGAATATTTTTTTAATAGATATGCATGGAACTAGAATAATTTTGTTAGTCACCCAATATTTGATTGTTTGGTGGTTAAATGCTTCTTGTTGTTTGTGTTGATTACTTGTAATCTGATGTTGGTCCGGATGCCCAACCCAAAAACAACCGAACCGATGGATAACCGACAGAAATCGAACCGAATGGTCTGGTTTTGAAACCGATTAAATGGACCACGTTACCGAATCGCAAAATTGATATTTTATATATATTTTTATGATATGTATATATCCTCACTTTTTTATATATTTATACTTTAACCCCTTATAATATATAATATAGGTCTTTTTTATTTATTTACACTCCAATCCCTCTATGTATATGTATATATATATATGATTTATATTATTGTGACAACTTTTTATTGTTGTATTTTAATTATGGTTATAAATTTATAATTGTTTATTGTCACAATTAATAGTTTTGTGGCTTGATTTGTATTTTTTGGGAATTTATATTTTATATTTTAGTTATGTTTTCGTTTATCTATATAAAAAAAAAAAAAAAAAAAAAAACAGTCTACAGTTTCACTATTTCGGATTTGATTTTAATTTTTTATAAAATTGGAAAATCTTAAATGGTTTCGCGGTTTCAGTTTTGTATAAATTTAAATGGTTCGGTTTTAAAACCGTCTAAAAAAAAAAACTGGCGGTTTTGGTTGTGATTTTTATTTGGTATATGTCTAGCGGTTTTAGTTTTATATGAAACCGGACCAAAATAAAATATTTTATTATTGTTTTGTCAATGTAACATTGAACAAAATAAAATAGAACAATTGTAGAACTTAAAAACTCATTTCTTTTTTTATTTATGAATTAGGATAATGAGAGCGAGGACTTTTCATGTCTGCAATGTGGTAGGACTTTCCCATTGCTAATGTCAGTAGCCGATCATTACACGTCCTCTCACCGGCACTTCCAAGTGAAGTGCCGATCTTCAGGTTGTCCATACCAGTTCGAAAATGAACCGAGTATGGAACAACACTTTAATGAAAAGCATTCTGTGTAAGTTTGGATTTTATTTTATTGATATTGTATTATTATTGTAATTGTTATTTTTGTAATTCTTTGTTGTTTTCAAATTGGCAGGCGACCGCAACGACGACAACGGAGACGTCGTAAGGGAATCCCCGTGTAGCTATTTTTTTATTTTTTTTTTTTCATTGGAATACCGCTAAGAAGCAACCCAATTGGGTATAAGCCTGGCCCATTGGATTTTGACTAGTCGACGGACTAGGCTTCTTGTGGATTGGGGTGCTCGAGCCCACATGTTGTATATACGTATATACTCGGGGTCGGACTTGAAGCCCACATGTTGGGTCTTTTTTTTTTTCTCCAAACGTTGATCTTTTACTTCGGCTATACAAACAACAAATTTACTTCGGCTAGTCTTTTACTCTTTCAACGTCCTTCTCCCGTTTAGTAGCTTTTAAATTTTTAAACATTTTTTTTGCGAAGATATTTATCTTAAGTTAAATTTATTTTACACTTTAAAATTATGTTTGGCATTTTAAGTTTTTAAACTTTTTTTTTTTTTTTTTTTGAAGATCTCTCTCTTTAAACATACTTCTAGGGGTCTGTTTGGTACTTATTAAAACATATGTTAAAATAAATAAATTACCCTTTTTAATTTTTTAATAATTGATAACAAAATTCATGTATCCGAGTATATTTAAATTTAAAAATAATAATAATTAAATTTAGACTAAATAAGATGTTAGTAATAATAAAATAAAGATTGTTTTGAAGACGGAGCAAAATTTTTGAGTTAATTGCTATCAATTTTGGCTTCGTTTGCTAAGGACATATTTGGTTGATCTTCAATTCCCAAATTATAGTATCTCTTACTCAATATTTTCTATCGTTAACGCCGCGGTGGTCGGATTTGAGGGAGGTTGGCGATTGTCCGAGGTGGTTGGATTTGGATGGAGACGTTCGGCGGTGGTCGGCGATTGTCGTTCGGCGTTGGTCAGCAACAATTATAGTGCCCAAATCTATCATTCTCTAGTCAGTCGTGCCTAGATCTATCCCTCAACGGTGGTTAGCGACGACGGCGAAGCTCAGCGATGGTCAGATCTGGATGACGACGGCCGGCAGTGGTCGGATTCCCATGTCGCCGATAAGGATTTGTTTAGCCCTAATTGTTCAAGCCTCAAAACGGCAATGTGCTCCCCCCTGACTCTGCCTTGCCACCGGAGTTGGAGTTGATGGCTTGGTTACAGAATTTCCCGGCACAATAGTTAGATACAGAAGTAAGTTTTTACTCTATAAATGTTTCAATGGTTGGTTGGTTGGTTGGTCCTTATAGTTTTGACTGTAGTGTTGTGTTCTGTATTTGTTTGAGATTGTTCTTGTTGTGTTCGTTTTGGGACCCTAGGGTCAGGCTTTGGGCTTAGATTTTTTTATAGGGTCGGGTTTGGGCATGAAATTAAGGCTCGACCATAGAACCGGGCCGGACTTGGGCCTAGCAAATTTTTGTAATACCCTAGTTTAAACCCAACACAGCTCGGCTCGGTCTGGCCCATAACCACCCCTACCACATCCTGCTCTTTAGTCTTTACTTCAAGAAGGTAGTGGGGTAGAGGGAAAAAAGACTACTAGTTAAGAAATTTTTTAAATTGTGTAGTTAAGAAAACTAATTGGGTGTCCTATTTTTAAAATTAGAGGTTTTTGCATTTTGCACCCCTAAAATTTTAGAGAAATCTCACTTTGCCCTTCTATTTTTCAATTTGAACACATTGAAACTTTAAGTATTCAAATTGCATCAAATCAATCGAAATCATAACTTCGTCATTTTTTTATGACAGTAATGAACCACGTGTCAAACACATAACCGTCCACATGGGTCATTTATGTCATAGAAAATGACGGAAGGGCTGTCTTGACATACTTTGGATATTTCAAAGTTTAATGTGTTCAAACTAAAAAAATAGGGTCTGAAGCGATTTTTCTCTAAAATTTTAGGGGTGCAAAGTGCAAAAAGTTGTTAAAATTATGTATTTTTAAAAGCTAACAATGAAAAGATAATTAAATATTTTTTTTGAGGTAAAGAGTTTACGGAATTTCCGCCTCAAAAGACAAGGGTGTTCGACATCAAGGTGGCATTTGGTTAGTGTACCTACTTTTCTCAATTCACCTTGGATGGGTTGAGTTGGGTTGAGTTGAGAATTTTGTTTTGTACTCGGAACAAAATTACGTTTGTTATGAATTTCCTCGGACTTGGGTTACAAGGTACATTGTCAATTAGGTAGGGTTTTTTTTTCCGTTAGTGTGTTTGTTTTAGTTTCTTGATAATTTGGAAAAAAAAACAAAAATTTAAGAACAATAGTTTTCTATTCTAAAAATTTGTACTAAAAATAAAAAAAGGTTGAACATAAACAAATTTTCTTGTTCCTTCTTTTTCTATTTTTGTTCCCGAAATAGATTTTTGTAAGAATAAACATATAACGACCGAGGTCTTAAGATATGTACTTTATTAGTCATTTTTTTTTATTATTATTATTATTTATAACTTTTTACATATAAATTTTATAATCAATATAGTGCTTTTAGGGATGAGAAATCTCTAGTAAAACAAAAAAGTACCCGGCCCAAGCTTTTGGTTATCACATTGGCATACCGTCCAATATGATGGCTGAGGCTAAGAAACTTCCTTCCTCCTCGCCATTTGACAATGCTCGACACTCCAATGTTTTAACCTTCATATTGAATCTGGTAATGAAAATCAGATTAAAATGGTTGTTCAAGAGACAATCGTAGAAATCATGCCCAAGACGCACACACACACATCCATTGATTGGCCATTGATATGAAAATGTCCAAGGCTGCTTGGAGGATAAATTGAGAAAACACTGAATAAATTATTCGATGCTAGCACTGATACCCTTTATATACGATACCATATCCAAGCAAACAACACAGACGAGCTCTTGGTTCCAATTTGTTGTGTTCATGTGGTTTGAGAAGAACAAAACAAGCGCAACTAAGGTTGCTTGGAGGATAAATTGAAAAAGCACTGAATAAATTAAATAAATAAAAGATGAATTAAAAAATGCAAACCAAAAAAATGTTAAAGAAAAAAAAAAAGAACTTCGATTGTTAAGCTTTAACTACGAAAACTAGGTAAAATCCAAACAGGGGAAGGCAAAAGAAACTTGTTATTGTTATTTTTTGCGTAGGTGTAGGTGTTACAGGCTGCCGGCAGAGGCTTGATTAGTCCATCTTCCAAGTCAAATACACCTATATCCGAACCTCCACGGTATCATCCGAGTAGTAAATGCAATTACTCTTTAGGCTTGGAAACTCGTGAGCTTCAATCAGAGATGTGGAATTCTTCCCTATGAACATCAAATAGTTGCCAATGCTTTCAATCTTGGACCATTTCATGAAATTCTCCAACTTGTATACCTTGAATTTCTTCGTTACATAAAAACCAGTTGGAAATTTTTCATGAGGGTGAGGAATTCTATACTCATCCTTGTGTAATTTCGCTCGACCAACAATAACTCACCATCGGCATTCCAAACCAAATAAAATGTAGACTCTGGTTGAAAACCTCGTGGTGCCTTTACTTTAGAATCAACCGCATTTGGCAACTTCCCAATATCACCAAATGTGAGTTGGGCGTTATAATTTATAGCATAAAACTTTCCATCACGAAATGTGATGTCACAGAAGATTTCTTTACTTGTTGAGACCTTCGTCCAGACCTTCTTACGATCATCATCGTGTAGTTTGAAAAAAGCCAATCTGCCATTGCCACCATAACTGGCTATTGCTACACAACTTTCATCCAAAGGACTCGACGACAAAACAACCTTCCATATATAAATATCTTGTACCCATCTCCTTGGTGCATAATAAGTGTAATTTCTACTATATAGGTGATACTCTTTTCCTAACCTCTCCGCGTTATATTCTTTCACATCGGGGAAGGTGGATATAGGGGGAAGAGCTATTTGAACCCCCGATAATGAATTCAAGATATTCAGATCAATACCTTGAGAAACTATAACCAACCAACCATAGCAAGAACCACGGTACGCGAAATCTCTTGATATATTATAAGGTAATTCTATTGGCCAAGAGGTGTCATCAACAATGTTGTACAATCTAGGAAAATTGCAAGAATCCTTACTCGAGGGTGGCAGTACTAGCAGTGGAACAGTTTCGAGTTTAGGCCTTTTTGTCAACAAAGATCTCCATAGCCTACAAACAGCTATGTAACGAATGTGATCTGCATGAAATAGCAAACGTTCCCCAATTTCTTCCAGAATGTCATGGGGAAGTTCAGACCACTCACTCGTGACTTCTTTCTCGAAACTACAAAGAAAACAAATAGAAAGACACTTCAAATCACAAGAAATAAATATTTCAGCATATGAGTGCGATCAAAATCACGAAGAACGTCTAGTGTATATGTTCTACAAATTGATGAACAAAACAGAAACGATATTTTTCTGTTCTAATATTTTTTGTTTCTAATCATACTTTTCAAGGAAGAAGAACAGAAATTTGGGGGGGAAAATACTACTCAAAACAATTTATCTAGATTACTAGAGAGTGAGGCACGCAGCCATGGGAATAACAATAAAAAAACGTGAAGAATTTTGGAGGATTGTTTGAATCATGAGTGTGAAATTAATATGAAATTCATGTTATAAATTATAATTCGGCTTACACGATTCAATCCAACCATTCAACAAAATCATTAATTCCAGAAACCCTAGCTTTCAGAAGAGTTCATACCTGCACTGGTTCGAAGATTCCCTTCCGTGGCCGGCGTTCGGTGTAATTTCTTCTTTCCTGCACTGACCTTCTTCTTCTTTCCTCCAAAAAGCTCGTTGAACAGAGACAGCCATGGCAATCAACAAGTTCTTCAGTTGAAAACAAAAAAGGCAGGCGAAATTGATGAGCCGAAGCATCTTTCCACATCCATGGCGGCCCGTGAAGTTGACGGGATGATTCTGAAAGCTACACATTCTCGAGCAGAGGCTCCGATTGATAAGGTTAATCGCAAGCAGAGTATGGTGATCAACGATGAATTTCTAGTCGCCGATCGTCTTCTGTGCAACGAAATATATATAGAAGAGTTGTTGCTGAAGATCTAAAATTCGAATTTGGAAGCTAACTAATTCAGAGATTTTTCCCGGTTTGATTTGAATTTAGGTTGAGCCGACTGCGTCTGCCTATTGGGCTGTAAGTGTAACACACCACCAACGGCTTTTTTCTTTTTTGTCATCTAATGTACACATGGACTAATTGAATTAATTTTTTTCAATAAAAAATGTTAATTGTAATAATGGACTTAGTCTATTTGACCTATTAGGGCAAAATCTTAAACTTCACTTTTCCTATAAATACTTGTGTATAGCGTTGTATTCTTTGTATCGTTTTCATAATATATAATATATGATTCGTTCTCCTATTTCTCAATCATCTTAACATAGTATCAGAGCAAGTCTTTCCTAAACTTATTCTCTTTAAAATTTTCGCAATCTTAAAGCTTCTGCTGCCATCTTCCTTACTCTCCCACCACTTTCATCGCCACTGTAGGCTTCAATTCTGCTCTGGTATTAACAACCACTATACCATCGTCTTCGTCTTGCAGAGACGAACACAACGCCACCAAAATCAATGCCACTGGAGCCCTAACGCTCTCTCACGCTCCCCCATCGCTCGTTTCCTAGTATATCCCAACAAAATGGACGAGTCGAACGCAAACATAGACATATTTTTGATATATTTCGTGCTCTCCTCATTTCTTCATTATGTCCTGAGCATTTTTGGGGTGACGTTGCCTTCACAGCTGTCTACACAATATACCGTGTCCCTTTTGCTACAATCCAATACCAGTTTCCATTTAAGCGCCTTTTCGGTAAATCTCCCGATTACTTTGAACTTAGAGTTTTTGGTTGCACTTGTTTTATTCTTCTCAAACCACATTAACACAACAAACTAGAACCAAGAGCTCGTTTGTGTTGTTTTCTTGGATATGACATCGAATATAAAAGGTGAACACAAGAAACTGGAACCAAGGGCTCGTCTGTGTTGTTTTCTTGGATATGACATCGAATATAAAGGGTATCATTGCTGGGATCCCATTTCTAAAACCATTTGTATCTCGCGACATGCCATTTTTTTGGAAACATCAAGTGTTTTCTTCCTTCCGATTATTTGACATGTCAACCCTCACCAACTCTAAATTATTTACTGATCCATCCATTGAGTTATTTCCAGAGGATACAGTTTCGGGTACTGTTGAGTCCACTCCAGCACCACCTGTTGAGCCTAGTCCTGCACCTTATGCTAAGTCTACCCCACCACTACCAGCTGAATCCACTCCAAAACCTCCAACTGATCTCACCCTTCCAGCTCTAACGATCATGCTCGAGACTTCTCTTGTGGCCGACGATCTTGTACTGTCTTCCTTTGAGACCCACGCCCCAGATTACCTCTACCACTCTACCAGGATAACTCATCCTCCACATTACCTTTCTGATTTTCATTGTTTTTCCACTATACTTCATCTGCACGAGCCTCAATCCTATAAGGAGGCTAGTACTAATCCTCTTTAGCAGAAAGCAATGGACGAAGAACTTCAAGCCCTCGCCAAAACTCATACCTGGGATATTTTTTATATGCCATCTGGAAAAATTTATATTGGGTGCAAATGGGTGTTTAATGTAAGACCCCGACCTTGGACATACGTCTAATTTTAAGTTGTGTTTAAAATATTTCAGAAATAACAGGGTTGATGGTATAAATTATGATTTAATTGTGAATGTGAAGGCTTAATTCGTAAATTTTCAAAACGTTAAAATTGAAGTTGAGTTTAATTAAAATCTCAACAAATCATGAAGGGGATAAATTGTAATTTTCATAAACATTAAAATTTAGAATGAGTTTAAATTATTATTCAAACTAAAATAGCGGAGCGGATTTTGAAATTAAATATGTGATTTAAGAGTTTAGGGGGCCAAAGTATAAATCTTCAAAATATAAAAATAAAAAACATGAAACTTAACAAAAATGAGGGGGCTTAAGAGCAAATATATATATATATATATATATATATATATATATATAGAGAGAGAGAGAGAGAGAGAGAGAGAGGCGGTGGAAATTTGTGGAGGAGAAGAGGCCACTTAGCCGGCCGGTTAATTACACATATATTCATACACACCCACACACACCCAACGGAGAAGAATCCATAAACGAAAGAGAGAGATAGAGACGGGTCGGCGGCAGAGGAAGAAAGAGAAAGGTTCGCCGGCGGTGGGGTGCTATCCGGAGTGTGTGTGTGTTGCTATGTATGTGTGTGTTCGGTCAGTGGTTGGTCCGACGGAGGTAGCGGTGGTGCATGGTTCAATCGTCATCGTCGTCGCCGGTAAGTGGGTGTGTGAGAGGTTCGTGTGTGTGTTGCCGTTCATCGATGGCTTTGTGTGTGTGTCTTCTGTTTGATACAGCAGTGTGCGTGTATGTGTTCCGACGGTGATGATGGGTGTATGTGTTGCGTGTATGTGTATGGGTATGTTTCGGTATGGTGTCATTGACGTGGGTGTTGTCATGTATGTGTGTGTGTCGCCACTGCTGTGTGTGTGTGTTAATTCCACTGTCGTGACCGCGTGTGTGTGGAAATCACCGGAAGGGAATGGCGGCGGCGGCATGAATTTGGCCGACGATGCTGTTGTTGTGTGTGTGTGTGTGCGTGACTCTGTGTGCGTGTGGGTGTTCTATACGTGTTATGTGTGTTGCGATGTGTGTGGGTTGATCGGTTAGGATGTGTTTCAATGGTCGGTTGTTCAGTCGCCGGAGGTGGGTGTCGATCGTTTGGCCGGCCGGAGAGTTAGTGAGAGAGAGGGTGTCGTCGGTGGGCATGGGCCGCCGGTGATCGTGTGGGTGTGCGTATGGGTTGTCAGCGTGGGTGTGTTCCTCCGGTGGGGCTTGTCGATCGTTTTGTGTGTGCGTGAACGCCGACGGGGAGGATCGACGGAGAGTATCGTCGGCGGCTGAAGCAGAACTGGAAAACAAAAACAAGACAGAAAACAGAAACGGGAAAAAGGAAAAGAAAGAAGAAGAAAAAGAAAATGAAAATGGAGAAATTGCACAAACCACCCTACGAAAAACAAAAATCCAATCCCGCGGCCGGTGGAAAATTCGGGGAAGGTAGAATTCCGCACTTCTTTAATAAATATATTTAATTATCTTAATATAAAATACATATTATCATTATCGTTGAATTTAGCGTTATATGTTCACATGAATAAATTTGATATAGTAAACTGTAACGAAGTAATATTAATTAAATAGCAATATTTCATAATAAAACACATGAAATAGAAAATTACAAAAATTATGATTTCATGGCATGGTTAGGTTATTTCTACATAAAATATTAATTTAGGCCCTGTCTCTATTAAGTTCGCAAGCACCGGAGTACCGGTAGAGAATAGGCAGTCAAAGTCTTCGAAAATGGATAATCAGGTGAGTGTACTGTCTTCTTGCCAAACTATTTTTATATCTATATATGATAGAAAATGATTATATTTAAATTAGATGATTTTTTAAATGATATGGATCAATCCAATTATGGGTGAGTTGGTAAAATGGATTTCCAATGAATTATTTGGGTTTTAAAAAGAAAGACTTTATAAATAATCTGTTGGATTTGGTGGTTTTAGTAAAAGGTGGGAAAAATATGATTTTTGAATTAAATCGATTTTGGAAATGAGGTGGATGTTGGTAATTTGATGACGTTATTGATTTAACAATGTTGTTGGTTGGTCTGTCCGGAGGGTGGTCCGGTAGATGGGTATTGATTTGTGATATGATGATGATATTATTAAGTTGACTATGTCATAGTTTATGTCATGTCTGGAGGGTGGTCTGGCAGGTGGTGATTCATATTATGTCCTGTCCAGATGGTGGTCCAGTAGGTGGTGATTGATATTATGTGGTGATTTATATTATGGCATCTGGAGACGTCCGGTAGGCGGTGATCTGTGCAGTTAGATCCACTAGGAAGGTATATCCTACGGATGGTTACAGTACCGTTGCAACTCCCGATCGTGAGGTTAAACGATCACTATGGCTAGCCAGTGTATGTTGTGGTAGAATGGTGTTTTGAGATGTGGTGTTTTACTTATATTTGGTGATTGATATTGTTTTATATTGGATGAGTTTGAATGGAACTTATATATATTGATTTACTTCCACTGCTTATATTATGGTTATTTTTAATTAGAAATGTGATGTTTGTATACTTATGCTTAATCCATTTGAATGTGGTATTACTTAGAAGGTATTATTATTTAAAAAAATATATTTTTACTAAGAAGGCAGGTCACTGGCAGGTACAACAACATAGGAGTCGGTCCTCTACTAGCACTAGGTAGAGTCATTTGAGAGTTTTGAGTTGAGCTGTCATAGGTGAACCTTATGAGAGATTATGTATCTCCTGTATAGTGAACTGTATAGTATTGTATGCATATCTTAATATGTTAGTTGATTGAGTGTAATAGGTGATGTCATGTTGTCGTCACACCGGCCCTGGAATGACGAGTGTCCGGGACGGGTCGTGACATTTAAGATCAAGACTTTTTCTTATGGCTCTGTTGAACGATATAAAACCCGACTTGTAGCCAAGGAATTTGCTCAGGAATATAGCATTGACTATGAAGAGACATTTACTCCAGTGGCGAGATTAACATCTGTCCGTACGCTTCTTGTCGTCGCCACCATTCGAAAATAGACTCTCTTTTAAATGGATGTAAAAAATGCATTTCTCAATGGCGATCTTCTTGAGGAAGTCTATATGCATACCCCTCTTGGCCTAGCTGCCCCTCGAAATAAATTTTGTCGTTTTCGCTGTGCCCTATATGGTTTGAAACATACTTCACATGCCTGGTTTGCCAAATTCAACACTACTATTCATCAGTTTAGGTTCACACCTAGTGCTCATGATTCGGCTCTGTTTATTCTCCATAATGTCAATGGTATTATCCTTATTTTATTGTATGTGGATGATATGGTTATTACTAGAGATGATTTATGTGGTATTTCTAAACTCAAAAAGTTCTTCAATGGCCAATTCAAGATGAAAGATCTTGACGTGCTCACCTATTTTCTTGGTCTCGAAGTCTCATTTGGTTTTGATTGATATTTTCTCTCTCAGATTAAGTATGTCTTGGATCTCTTTTCCAAGGCTGGGATCACTGACTCAACCACTGCCACTACTCCTCTTGAGTTGAACGTCAAACTTACCCCACTCGATGGTTCACCTTTTCAGGATGTGACTCTATATCGCCAACTGGTTGAAAGTCTTATATATCTTATTGTCACTCGTCCTGACATTGCCTATATCGTTCATCAGGTCAGCCAATTCTTCTCCGCTCCTCGGACCACCCATTATTCGGTTGTTCTTTGCACTCTTCGGTATGTCAAGGGTATTTTATTTCACAGGCTTTCTTTCTCAGCTCAATCTGTTCCCGTCTTACAAACTTATTCTGATGCCGATTGGGCCGGAGACCCCACCGATAGATGTTTAGCCACTGATTACCGTTTTTTTTTTTTTTTGGCAATTTTCTCATTTCCTAGCACAGTAAGAAACAAACAAAGTATGGTTGCTCGCTCCAGTACTGAAGCTGAATATCGTGTCATGGCTTATGCAACTCAAGAATTTCTCTGGCTTTGATGGCTACTCGCTGACATGTGCATCCCTTCTTCTGCTGCCACTACGCTACACTATGACAATAGGAGTGCTATTCAGATCGCTTACAATGATATATTTCACGAGCGTACAAAACACATCGAGATTGAATTTCACTTCAACCGTCATCACATTCTTCAGAATACAGTTCGTTTACAATCCGTCAATTCAGCCGATTAGACAACATACATTTTTCACTAAGGCTCATCCACCTGGACGCTTTCACTCTCTAGATTCCAAACTCAAGTTCACCTCCCACTTACCGCCTTGAGTTTGAGGGGGTATGTTAATGTAATAATGAGCTTAGCCCATTTGGCCCATCATGGCAAAACCCTAACCCCCACTTCCCATATAAATACTTGTGTATAGTGTTATATTTTTTGTATCGTTTTCATAATATATCAATATATGATTCGTTCTCCCACTTCTTAATCATCTTAACAAAAAAAAATGGGTTCAGAGTTTCGATTTTTGTTTTATATGAAATTAAAAAACTTTAACGATTTCACAGTTTTGATTTTGATTTCGTATAAAATTAAACGACTCTGTATTAAAATCATTTTCCAAAAAATGATAGTTTTGGGTTTGGGTTTGGTATATATCTCAAGGTTTTCGTTTTGGTTTCCAATGGAATCGCCCCAAAACTGAACCGTTGCCATCTCTACTATTGATCGAATTAGTTGTTTAAATACGAATATAGATGATAAAAAAAGTAAGTGATTATCGATAATTGAAAATAACTTATTCGGTCAATGTAAATATTTTATTTATAGATTTTTTAGAGAAGTAAGAATGCAACAATTAAAATAATCATGATCACAGTATTCTCTATGTCGGGATTAATAATTCAGAAGTCAAAATATTTCTCGTGATAGCGCCGATAATTTAGAAGTCACAATATTGTCTATGACGAGGCCCTCAAGTCTGATTCCAATGCTTGTAAATACTTATGTAGATTATCTTCCACTTCCTCCAATGCTTTTAAACATATTATATCATCTTCAACTATCTCTAACATAGTTCCTAACGCCCTCAAGTCTAGAAACTTATACTTAATTATTTTGTGAATTTTAGCTCTTGGCCACGTAGGTGGAAGCGTGTGCACTATTGCGTACACCAGTACTGCAATATTGGGTCGGAATCTATAATATTTTAACTTCTTGTACAAACGCTCCTTATTGAGAATATGTTCTCTAACGCTCATTTGTTCATCCATTTGTTCATTCTCAAATTTAATCTACAAAGGATGGATGTCACGTTCGGCCTCTTCTAATAGATGCACAAACTCTTGTGCAGTCCTAGGTTGATACTTGTCAAATATCTTCTCTACAGCAACATTCCATCTTAGTGGCAATCCCTCAACAATTTGTTGAATTATTTGTTTCTGAGTAATTAATCTCCACCTAAATTTTTGCAATTCACTTGCACTATTAATTTTACAATTTCCATAGTCCCTTACAGGATATGTTTCCACAAATGAACTTTCATAAAAAATATATTTTTCATCTTGTAACTTGAGTCTATTACTCGTTCTTAAAACTATAGGAGGCCGTACCATATTGCCTGAGATATAAAGTAAATAATAGTGAATTAGATAGAGTCATACAAAGCTAAGTCAAAGTTAATGCAACTAAAAATATTTCTAATTTCTAAAAACACAAATATAAACATTTCTAATTTCTAACTTTAAACGTTATAATTTCATTTCTAATTTTTATTAGCCAATAGGAGTACATGCATTTATTTTTCGACCTCCATTAGTAAATTACTTATGGTTTATATAGTTTGTAATCATGCTTATCAAAATAAAAATATAGTTAACAATCATTGATGATGTTATGCTATATTTCACTTTGTACCCCTAAAGTTCCCACGACGCCATACTTTAGGCCTGGGTAATTTTGATTTTGCAATTTGCCCTTTGAAAAAAAAAATTCATATCAATTCGGTCCAACTGAAGCAGGAACAGAAACAGGGAACAGATGCAGGAACAGAAACAAAATTTTTCAGCTTTTAATGTTTCTGTTCCAAAATATAGAAATTTTAGGGGGAAAAAAATGAAACAAAAACAGAAACAGAGGTCAGAAACAGAACAGAAACAGTAAGCAGGAACAGGAATATGAAACAGAACAGAAACAGAAACGGGAATTGGAAACAGAACAGAAACAGTAAGCAAGAACAGGCACATGAAACAAAACAGAAACAGAAAACAGTAAGCAGGAACAGGAACATGAAACAGAAACAGAAATAGGAACTGGAAACAGAATAGAAACAGTAAGCAAGAATAGGCACATGAAACAGAACAGAAACAGAAAACAGTAAGCAGGAACAGGAACAGGAAACAGAAGCAGGAACAAAAACATAAATTTTCAGCTTTTAGTATTTCTGTTCCAAAATATAGAAATTTTGGGGAAAAAAAAAACGAAACAAAAACAGAAACAGAGGTAAGAAACAGAAGCAGGAACGGGAAACAGAAAAGAAACAATAAGCAGGAACAGGCACACGAAACAGAACAAAAACAGAAAACAGTAAGCAGGAACAGGAACATGAAACAGAACAGAAACAGAAACAGTAAGACACGGATGTAATAATCGCAGTAATATACCTGAAATAGAACTTGAGATAAGGGGAAACAAAGCTTAGCACGGTTGTTCTCAACAAAAATGTGAAAAAGCTGAAAGGAAAAAAAATAAACGAATCCAGGTTAGGTCATTGCAAATCTCAAAATTACTTTATACCAAACAAATTGTTACAGCAAATGTAAAAAAATTGAACCCTAAAAAAATTAATATAATCTCATCTATTTTACAACATTCTACATGTTTTATTAAAACACTAACAACCAGTGTATATTACAAAAATAACACAATCAATACAACTAACACTAATATTCGGCTATTAAAGTAATATAACAATTAAACATGAATTAACCTGTAACAAAATCAAAGCGGAAAATGTTTACTGTTTACTGTTTATCCAAATCTCATTAGTTCAATACTACATTGGGCATGTACAAAAACAGAAAAGATGAAACAGAAACAGAAACATAGAACATGAAACAGTAACATATGGCGGCTCACCTTTGTGCGACGGCGGAAGTGGATTGCTTGATGGCTGAACGGCGACTCAGCTGCATGATCGATATATATCGAAAACAGAAAAGATGAAACAGAAACAGAAACTGGAAAACAGAAATAGGAAAACCGAAATCGAAACCTGCATAGAACATGAAACAGAAATATAGAACATTCTCACTGAATAGGATAAATAGAAACAAAAACAGAAACAGAAACAGAAACATAGAACATGAAACAGAAATATAGAACATGAAACAGAAATATCTAATTAAATATATAATGAAACAGAAACAGAAACATAGAACATGAAACAGAAATATAGAACATGAAACAGAAACAGAAATATCTAATTAAACCGTGGCGGCTCACCTTTGTGCGACGGCGGAAGTGGATTGCTCGATGGCTGAACGGCGACTCAGCTGCGTGCGAAAGCAGAGGAAGACGACGGTGGAGGTATAAACATCGACTATCGGCATTAGGGGGCCTATATAGAGAGAGATTCGGGGGAGAGGAATTAGGAATTAGGGAGGGGATTATGGAATTGGGAATCTAAATTTGAGGAATTAGGGCTTGATTTTAAATCAATCGGCGACCCTAAATCAATCAATCGAATGAGAGAGAAGGGCATATCTATTTCCATAGATAGATATGTCCAAATCGAGCTGGCGTGAGGGATGGATCGATCGGCAGCTTGAGCGAGAGAAAGGGAGGCAGCGTGGAAATTTCTTCCCCAAATCGAGCTAGCAAGAGGGTTGCACTTCCATAGATAGATCGAGTGAAAGAGAAGAACATTGATCGATCGGCAGCTTCGTGAGGCATAGAGAGGGAGGCGGCATTGAGCGAAGAGAGAGGGGAGGCAGCCGTGAGCAGTGAGCGAAGAGAGAGGAAGAAAATTTCCTTCTAAAATTTCTATTTAATATAACTAAAATAAAATTTCCTTTTCCTTCTAAAATTTCCATTTTCTATATATTTAATATAACTAAAATAAAATTTAACTAAAATAAAATTTCTATATATTTAATTTAACTAAAATAAAATTTCCTTTTTGACGAATTCAACTTCCTAGCCAGTAAATTAATTTATCCTAGTCAGCAATTTTGTTTGTCCTGATCATATTTTTTTATCCTAGTCATAAATTTGTCCTAATCAACCAAAAAGCCGTCCTGTTTTATATAATAGATATATATATACTTTATTTTTGTTAAATTTGAAAGAAAGATCGAATAAAACACCTATTTAAAGTTTTTGAATTATAAATATATATTTAATAAAGTAAAAAATTGAAGTTTTACATTAATTTAGGTAAAATAATTTAATTTATTTTTAAGTTATTAATATAAAAGTTGTAATAAATTCTTAAAGTAAAAAACAAAACTTTAACGTTTAAAATAAGTTTATTTAAAGAGAAGTATCTTTTAAAAAAAGTTTAAAAACTTAATTTTAAAGAGTAAAATAAGTTTTAACTAAGATAAATATCTTCCCAAAAATAAATGTTTAAAAATTTAAAAGCCACTAAACGAGAATAGGGCCTTGAAAAAAGTAGTTGTTTGTATAGCGTACTTCACACTTACTATTGGCATTTAACAATTGAAAATAATTCTTAATTTTATCCATATTTAAAATTCAAAGTTTAAAAAAAGACCCAAAATGCGGGTTTCAAGTCCAATCTCGAGTACTTGAAGATGTACGAATCTACCTCTGCCCAACAGGATGCAGATGGGAGCCTTTTCGAAAAGCGTCGAATAAGAGTCTGCTCTTCTCTTTGGTCTCTGAGCGGCAGTTAGCAGGGACTTAAGTTATTTTAATCCGTCTGTGCACTATTTCGCACCTCTCCTCCTCCTCAGGCCTCCCAGGATCAATTTCCACCTGACAAATCTCCTCAAAGGCAAATTCTTAATTCCATGAGCCCTCATAATGGGCCAAAAAAATTATTTCGAAAATTGTGCATTTTACATTCTATTTTCATTTTTTTTTTCTAATTTTGTGTGGAAAAAAAATTCTTGTGCAATGAATGAACTCATGTGTAGGTATAAAAAATTAAGGGTATAATTTTGGGTTTTTTTTTTTTTTTCAACAAGACAAGTCATTTATTACTATTTTCAATTCACTGGGAGGGAAAAATAAGCAGAAAATGCTATCTTTTTCACCCTTATTATCTTTTTTATTTCATTTTCTTCAGTGAGAAAATAAAACAAATATAAAATCTTAGGAAAATTAAATAAAAATAATTATATATTTTGTTAAAAAAATTTAACCTAATCTAATCTAATACTAATATATAAAAGTAAAAAGAGAGAGAAACTTTTAATGAGTTTTAAGAATAACTCCTTCAAGCTTTTTGGTGAGTTTTTATATTTTTTTTATTTTTTTCATTAATTATTACCATCTCTTCCTAAGCTCTTATGTTTGTTTTTTTTCATTAATAAGCCTCCTTCTAGTTTTTTGGAAACTTCACAAAAATAAAATAAAATAATAATAATTATAAATAGAAAATTTACAAGCCTAATATTTTTTAACTAAGTGAAAATATTAGTAAATAAAATCTCATATGAAAACTTCACTAAATAATTCAAATAAATAAATAAATTAAATTAAACAACTTATATATGAAGTGTAATTAAATTTCATAGATAAAAATTATTTAATTTTTAGAGTAATTTTAAATTTAAAAATTTCAGCAGTAAGTATTCTTTAAGTACTCAAAAAATACAAAAAACTATCGTTTGATCCAAAAAAAATGTTAGAATAGAAAATGTATTACATAAATCAACAATTTTTAATTCTCATAATAATTTTAATTCTAAAAAATCAGCACGAAGTACTTGTTAAATATTAAAAAAATTTAACAACCATCATTTGATCCCAAAAATATTAATTTTTTTTATAACTATATTTACAAAAATAGAATTTAAAAACCAAAATTATAATTCTTTTAAGAGGGTTATAATAGTAATTTTTTATTAGATATTTTTAATTAATTTTTTAATAATATACTATCAAGGATAAATATATAATTTTATATTTAATATCAAAAGAAATGAGGGTCATCTATATTTTTTAAATGATAGGAGATATCATTGTAAATTTTTTCAATGACAATGACACGAACCTTTACTGAAATTTATCCATATTTTGATAGAAAACTGTTTTTATTATAACTAATTATACGTAAGTTTATCTCTTCATCTCTCTTCCCCTCTCCAACTATATAATAAAATTATCTCTCTCTTTCCATCAATTAGTTACATATAACTTTTAAACAATATTAAAAAAGACTTATTAGTTTATTTTAAAACTATTATTTAAAAAAAATTTAAAAAATCCTCTTGGAGATTATTTAAATATTATATACTATTTTCTAAATATGAGTGATTAACAATAATTATTTCAGAGGTTGAGATTATTTATTTTTTAGTTTAGAATTTTATTTTTATTTTTCAGTATTAATTTTTTTTTCTTCATAATTTTATAAAATAAATTAAATATAAATTCAATGATTAATTGTTGTACATGTAATATTCAAATAAAAAATATATATGATATAGTGTTTTCACATATTATGAGGGTCTTAATTTTGTTGCTTTTTTTATTCTTAAAAAGAAAATAATACAAAGTCGACGACAAGAAGACTGAGACGGCATCCTGCGGACAGGCAGGGGAGTGTGGCGGGAGAAGGCAAATGCCAATATCTATCTATCGTGAGCCAATAAATGCCGGTATATATATATATATATATATATATATATATATATATATAGTTGTGCAGTAGAAATCATTTTTTAAAGAGTTACTGGCTCATTCAATTAGATAAAATAGAATTGGGATAAAATAGAATGAGAGAAATAATAGAATAAGAGAAAAAAAAGTAAAATAAATTTATCGATAAAATCACTATTTCATTATCTTGTTTGATTGTTATAAACGAGAGAATAAATGAAACTACTATGTAGGCTTTTGTTTACCGAGAGTTTGAATCCTTCTCTTTCTGTTCCTTCAATGAATTCACCGAATTTACTAACAACAACAATAATGGATACCACTATACCAATGGTTAGCCCATCTTTGATATAGGTTATTGTTTCCGAATTGCTGTGACAGATAAAATATCAATATTTGACAATCCTATAAAATAGACATTTATATATATAAAATTTTATATTTTAAAAGATCGATCAACTATGACATTTTATATCTTCTTTAATTCTATATTTTAAAAGATCGATCGACTGTGACATAACCATCTCATTCCTTCTACCGTGTAAGAAAATCTTGAATATAAGAAAATATTATATAGAGATAAAGGATGAACATACTTTAGATTTTTTACTTCTACAATCAATCATAGATTTAAATACCAGCTGTTACGCAACGGTTTATCAGTTCGCCGTTACAGATACAGATCGATAAAATGGTAGCATACCATTCCACAACTAAATTAGTACGCATAGTGGGGTATCGAGCCGTAAAGGCCCGTAACAGGAATAACGAAGCCCCAAAAAATGCACTATTTCAGTCAATTTTAACTTCAGGAAGAGAAAAATAAAGTTTTTTTTTTTTTTTTTGAACTAGTCTATTAATATAGTGTTTATTAAAATTAAAAATCGATATAGTGTTTTTAGACTCGGAGAATCTATAGTTTATTAATATATCAGGACGGAAATCGATTAAACTTATACAACTTTTCAACCGACTAATTTCAAACTTTTATACACTAGTTAACCCATTCAATGATTTAGATGAAATGATGAAATATTTGGTGATTTAAAGTTTTATACTTCCATTTTTAAATCTATTCAATTTAATTGAAAATCGATACACTATCTTTAGATGTAATAAGATCAAAATTATACTCATGTGGTTCAATTATTTTATTTTGTACTCCTATAATATTTTTGAAAGCATGTACAATTTTTGTAGTTCAGATTTAAATGCAACAGTCAGATATTTCGTTAATTTTAACGGTAAAAAAATTTCAAAAAAAATAAATTATTTAGTGTTAAATGATCTTTTAAATTAAATTTGATTAATTTTAGGGGTTGATTAAGGACTCTGACCAATATAAATGTCGATACGACGTCGTTGACAAAACCTGAAGTCATTTTCTCTTCTCTCTCATAACCACATTCAAATTGAAGAATGGCAAAAAGGTAAAAACAGCAATTATGAGGGATAAGTTGAGAGAATAAATGATTTTGCCAAAAGCACGTCTAACAGAAAATCAGTTACCAGGCCTCCGTTGCAGTAGCTACGGCCTACGGTCTTTCTCCTTGTCCTTGCCCCGCCACTACCCCACCGGCGGCGACGCCGTCGCAGCGCGAATCTGTGTAGAGGGACGACCGACACAATTTAGAGAGAGAGAGAGCGTAGAGAGTAGAGAGCTTCACCATCGGTAGAGAGCTTCGACGATTCTCTCTCGAAATCTCTGAAGTCATTGCTCAAGGGTCCATCAGAATTCAAGGTATACTCTGTTTTTCATGTATTCTTTTTAAGTTTCACCGACATCACATGTATATTAATCTCTCTCGATCGAAATTCAAAACCCTAAACCCTATTCTCTCTCTAAAAACCCATGTCCATCTCATTTCCTCTGTATAAAAGTCGAAACCCATTTTCTCTGTTCTCGATCTCGCAAAGCCATAATCCGAAGTCATTTCCTCTTCTCTCTCGCATTTCTTGTTTTTTCTTTCTGATCAAGCCATTATCCGAAGGCATTGTTTCTCTATCATTTCTATTCACTGCTTTAATGAACAATGATTTTGGGAACACGACGACGATTTTCTGTTCTCATTTATTCGCAGGCACAAATTCACGACCAAGATCAAGATGACTGGGGAAGAGACCAAGACGACTGGTGCAGTCACGTACCGATCTCGACAACCCAAAAATAGAAATATAGAAGAGGAGGTATGACAATTTATTTAGACAAATTTTTATTTTGAACAAATCTTTTATCCTACTTTTCTACAATCAAATATTCTAGTTTTTGTTCAATATTAATAGATTTATTTTGATTATACACAGCAACATCGATCTTGCATATCTATAACTGCTGGTTTTTGGTGCGAAGCTGTGAATATTTTTTTAATAGATATGCATGGAACTAGAATAATTTTGTTAGTCACCCAATATTTGATTGTTTGGTGGTTAAATGCTTCTTGTTGTTTGTGTTGATTACTTGTAATCTGATGTTGGTCCGGATGCCCAACCCAAAAACAACCGAACCGATGGATAACCGACAGAAATCGAACCGAATGGTCTGGTTTTGAAACCGATTAAATGGACCACGTTACCGAATCGCAAAATTGATATTTTATATATATTTTTATGATATGTATATATCCTCACTTTTTTATATATTTATACTTTAACCCCTTATAATATATAATATAGGTCTTTTTTATTTATTTACACTCCAATCCCTCTATGTATATGTATATATATATATATGATTTATATTATTGTGACAACTTTTTATTGTTGTATTTTAATTATGGTTATAAATTTATAATTGTTTATTGTCACAATTAATAGTTTTGTGGCTTGATTTGTATTTTTTGGGAATTTATATTTTATATTTTAGTTATGTTTTCGTTTATCTATATAAAAAAAAAAAAAAAAAACAGTCTACAGTTTCACTATTTCGGATTTGATTTTAATTTTTTATAAAATTGGAAAATCTTAAATGGTTTCGCGGTTTCAGTTTTGTATAAATTTAAATGGTTCGGTTTTAAAACCGTTTAAAAAAAAAAACTGGCGGTTTTGGTTGTGATTTTTATTTGGTATATGTCTAGCGGTTTTAGTTTTATATGAAACCGGACCAAAATAAAATATTTTATTATTGTTTTGTCAATGTAACATTGAACAAAATAAAATAGAACAATTGTAGAACTTAAAAACTCAAATTGGCAGGCGACCGCAACGACGACAACGGAGACGTCGTAAGGGAATCCCCGTGTAGCTATTTTTTTTTTTTTTTTTTTTCATTGGAATACCGCTAAGAAGCAACCCAATTGGGTATAAGCCTGGCCCATTGGATTTTGACTAGTCGACGGACTAGGCTTCTTGTGGATTGGGGTGCTCGAGCCCACATGTTGTATATACGTATATACTCGGGGTCGGACTTGAAGCCCACATGTTGGGTCTTTTTTTTTTTCTCCAAACGTTGATCTTTTACTTCGGCTATACAAACAACAAATTTACTTCTAGGGGTCTGTTTGGTACTTATTAAAACATATGTTTAAAATGAATAAATTACCCTTTTTAATTTTTTAATAATTGATAACAAAATTCATGTATCCGAGTATATTTAAATTTAAAAATAATAATAATTAAATTTAGACTAAATAAGATGTTAGTAATAATAAAATAAAGATTGTTTTGAAGACGGAGCAAAATTTTTGAGTTAATTGCTATCAATTTTGGCTTCGTTTGCTAAGGACATATTTGGTTGATCTTCAATTCCCAAATTATAGTATCTCTTACTCAATATTTTCTATCGTTAACGCCGCGGTGGTCGGATTTGAGGGAGGTTGGCGATTGTCCGAGGTGGTTGGATTTGGATGGAGACGTTCGGCGGTGGTCGGCGATTGTCGTTCGGCGTTGGTCAGCAACAATTATAGTGCCCAAATCTATCATTCTCTAGTCAGTCGTGCCTAGATCTATCCCTCAACGGTGGTTAGCGACGACGGCGAAGCTCAGCGATGGTCAGATCTGGATGACGACGGCCGGCAGTGGTCGGATTCCCATGTCGCCGATAAGGATTTGTTTAGCCCTAATTGTTCAAGCCTCAAAACGGCAATGTGCTCCCCCCTGACTCTGCCTTGCCACCGGAGTTGGAGTTGATGGCTTGGTTACAGAATTTCCCGGCACAATAGTTAGATACAGAATTTCCCGGCACAATGGTTGGTTGGTTGGTCCTTATAGTTTTGACTGTAGTGTTGTGTTCTGTATTTGTTTGAGATTGTTCTTGTTGTGTTCGTTTTGAGACTCTAGGGTCAGGCTTTGGGCTTAGATTTTTTTATAGGGTCGGGTTTGGGCATGAAATTAAGGCTCGACCATAGAACCGGGCCGGACTTGGGCCTAGCAAATTTTTGTAATACCCTAGTTTAAACCCAGCACAGCTCGGCTCGGTCTGGCCCATAACCACCCCTACCACATCCTGCTCTTTAGTCTTTACTTCAAGAAGGTAGTGGGGTAGAGGGAAAAAAGACTACTAGTTAAGAAATTTTTTAAATTGTGTAGTTAAGAAAACTAATTGGGTGTCCTATTTTTAAAATTAGAGGTTTTTGCATTTTGCACCCCTAAAATTTTAGAGAAATCTCACTTTGCCCTTCTATTTTTCAATTTGAACACATTGAAACTTTAAGTATTCAAATTGCATCAAATCAATCCAAATCATAACTTCGTCATTTTTTATGACAGCAATGAACCACGTGTCAAACACATAACCGTCCACATGGGTCATTTATGTCATAGAAAATGACGGAAGGGCTGTCTTGACATACTTTGGATATTTCAAAGTTTAATGTGTTCAAACTAAAAAAATAGGGTCTGAAGCGATTTTTCTCTAAACTTTTAGGGGTGCAAAGTGCAAAAAGTTGTTAAAATTATGTATTTTTAAAAGCTAACAATGAAAAGATAATTAAATATTTTTTTTGAGGTAAAGAGTTTACGGAATTTCCGCCTCAAAAGGCAAGGGTGTTCGACATTAAGGTGGCATTTGGTTAGTGTTCCCACTTTTCTCAATTCACCTTTGATGGGTTGAGTTGGGTTGAGTTGAGAATTTTGTTTTGTACTCGGAACAAAATTACGTTTGTTATGAATTTCCTCGGACTTGGGTTACAAGGTACATTGTCAATTAGGTAGGGTTTTTTTTCCGTTAGTGTGTTTGTTTTAGTTTCTTGATAATTTGGAAAAAAAACAAAAATTTAAGAACAATAGTTTTCTATTTTAAAAATTTGTACTAAAAATAAAAAAAGGTTGAACATAAACAAATTTTCTTGTTCCTTCTTTTTCTATTTTTGTTCCCGAAATAGATTTTTGTAAGAATAAACATATAACGACCGAGGTCTTAAGATATGTACTTTATTAGTCATTTTTTATTATTATTATTATTTATAACTTTTTACATATAAATTTTATAATCAATATAGTGCTTTTAGGGATGGGAAATCTCTAGTAAAACAAAAAAGTACCCGGCCCAAGCTTTTGGTTATCACATTGGCATACCGTCCAATATGATGGCTGAGGCTAGGAAACTTCCTTCCTCCTCGCCATTTGACAATGCTTGACACTCCAATGTTTTAACCTTCATATTGAATCTGGTAATGAAAATCAGATAAAAATGGTTATTCAAGAGACAATCCTAGAAATCATGCCCAAGACGAACACACACACATCCATTGATTGGCCATTGATATGAAAATGTCCAAGGCACACACACGAAATCTCTTGATATATTATAAGGTAATTCTATTGGCCAAGAGGTGTCATCAACAATGTTGTACAATCTAGGAAAATTGCAAGAATCCTTACTCGAGGGTGGCAGTACTAGCAGTGGAAAAATACTACTCAAAACAATTTATCTAGATTACTAGAGAGTGAGGCACGCAGCCATGGGAATAACAATAAAAAAACATGAAGAATTTTGGAGGATTGTTTGAATCATGAGTGTGAAATCAATATGAAATTCATATTATAAATTATAATTCGGCTTACACGATTCAATCCAACCATTCAACAAAATCATTAATTCCAGAAACCCTAGCTTTCAGAAGAGTTCATACCTGCACTGGTTCGAAGATTCCCTACCATGGCCGGCGTTCGGTGTAATTTCTTCTTTCCTGCACTGTCCTTCTTCTTCTTTCCTCCGAAAAGCTCGTTGAACAGAGACAGCCATGGCAATCAACAAGTTCTTCAGTTGAAAACAAAAAAGGCAGGCGAAATTGATGAGCCGAAGCATCTTCCCACATCCATGGCGGCCGGTGAAGTTGACGGGATCATTCTGAAAGCTACACATTCTCGAGCAGAGGCTCCGATTGATAAGGTTAATCGCAAGCAGAGTATGGTGATCAACGATGAATTTCTAGTCGCCGATCGTCTTCTGTGCAACGAAATATATATAGAAGGGTTGAGCCGACTTTTTTCTTTTTTGTCAGCTAATATACACATGGATAGGGTTAATTGAATTAATTTTTTTCTATAAAAAATGTTAATTGTAATAATGGACTAGCCCATTTAACCTATTAGCGCAAAATCTTAAACCTCACTTTCCCTATAAATACTTGTATATAGCGTTATATTTTTATATCGTTTTCATAATATATAATAAATGATTCGTTCTTCCACTTCTCAATCATCTTAATATAATATCAGAACAAGTTATTCTTGAACCTGTTCTCTTTAAAATATTTGCAATCCTAAAACTTCCACCGTCACCTTCCTTACTCTCCCGCCACTTTCATCGCCACTGTAGGCTTCAATTCTGCTCTGGTATTAACAACCACTACACCACCGTCTTCGTCTTGCAGAGACGAACACAACGCCACCAAAATCAATGCCACTGGAGCCCTGACGCGCTCTCACGCTTCCCCATCGCTCGTGTCCTGGTACATCCCAACAAAATGGACGAGCCGAACGCAAACATAGACATATTCTTGATATAGTTCGTGCTCTCCTCATTTCTTCATTATATCCTCAGCGTTTTGGGGTAACGCTGCCTTCATAGCCATCTACATAATATACCGTGTCCCTTTTGCTACAATCCAAAACCAATTTCCATTTGAGTGCCTTTTCGGTAAACCTCCAGATTACTTTGAACTCAAAGTTTTTGGTTGCACTTGTTTTGTTCTTCTTAAACCATATGAACACAACAAACTAGAACCAATGGCTCGTTTGTGTTGTTTTCTTGGATATGACATCAAATATAAAGGGTGAACACAAGAAACTGGAACCAAGGGCTCGTCTGTGTTGTTTTCTTGGATATGGCATCGAATATATGGGGTATCATTGCTGGGATTCCATTTCTAAAACCCTTTGTATCTCACGACATGTCATTTTTTTGGAAACATCAAATGTTTTTTTCCTTCCGATTATTTGACATGTCAACCCTCACCAACTCCTAATTCTTTACTGATCCATCCATTGAGTTATTTCCAAATGATACAGTTCCGGGTACTGTTGAGTCCACTCCAGCACCACCTGTTGAGCCCAGTCCTGCACCTTATGCTGAGTCTACCCCACCACTACCAGCTGAATCCACTCTAAAACCTCCAACTTATCTCACCCTTCCAGTTCCAGCGATCATGCCTGAGACTTCTCCTATGGCCGATGATCTTGTACCGCCTTCTTTTGAGACCCACGCCCCAAATCACCTTCGCTACTCTATCAGGGTAACTCATCCTCCACATTACCTTTCTGATTTTCATTGTTTTTCTACTATACTTCATCTGCACGAGCCTCAATCCAATAAGGAGGCTAGTACTAATCCTCTTTAGCAGAAAACAATGGACGAAGAACTTCAAGCCCTCGCCAAAACTCATACCTGGGATATTGTTGATCTGCCATCTAGAAAAATTTATATTGGGTGCAAATGGGTGTTTAAGATCAAGACTCTTTCTGATGGCTCTGTTGAACTACATAAAACCCGATTTGTTGCCAATGAATTTGCTCATGAATATAGCATTGACTATGAAGAGGCATTTGCTCCAGTGGCGAGACTAACATCTGTCCATACGCTTCTTGTCGTCGCCATCATCTGAAAATGGACTCTCTTTTAAATAGATGTAAAAAATGCATTTCTCAATGGCAATCTTCTTGAGAAAGTCTATATGCATACCCCTCCTGGCCTAGCTGCCCCTCGAAATAAAGTTTGTCGTCTTCGCCGTACCCTATATGGTTTGAAACATGCTTCATGTGCCTGGTTTGCCAAATTCAACACTACTATTCATCAGTTTAGGTTCACACCTAGTGCTCATGATTCGGATCTGTTTATTCTCCATACTGTCAATGGTATTATCATTATTTTATTGTATGTGGATAATATGGTTATTACTAGAGATGATTTATGTGGTATTTTTAAACTCAAAAAGTTCTTCAGTGGCCAATTCGAGATGAAAGATCTTGACGTGCTCACCTATTTTCTTGGCCTCGAAGTCTCATTTGGTTTTGATTGATATTTTCTCTCTCAGACTAAGTATGTCTTGGATCTATTTTCCAAGGCTGGGATCACTGACTCAACCATTGCTACTACTCCTCTCGAGCTGAACGTCAAATTTACCCCACTCGATGGTTCACCTTTTCAAGATGTTACTCAATATCGCCAACTGGTTGAAAGTCTTATATATCTTACTGTCACCCGCCCTGACATTGCCTATACCGTTCATCATGTTAGTCAATTCTTCTTCGCTCCTCGGACCACCCATTATTCGGTTGTTCTTCGCATTCTTCGGTATGTCAAGGGTATTTTATTTCACGGGCTTTATTTCTCAGCTCAATCTGCTCCCGTCTTACAAGCTTATTCTGATGCCGATTGGACTGAAGACCCCACCGATAGACGTTCAGCCACTGGTTACTGTTTTTTTTTTTTTTTTTGCAATCATCTCATTTCCTGGCACAGTAAGAAACAAAGTGTGGTTCCTCGTTCCAGTACTGAAGTTGAATATTGGGTCATGGCTGATGCAACTCAAGAATTTCTTTGGCTTTGATGGCTACTCGTTGACATGGGCATCCATTTTCCTACTACCACTACCTTGCACTATGACAATAGGAGTGCTATTCAGATCGCTTACAATGATATATTCCACGAGCGTACAAAACACATCAAGATTGATTGTCACTTCAACTGTCATCACATTTTTCAGAATACGGTTCGTTTACAATCCATCAGTTCAGCCGATCAGACAGCATACATTTTTCACTAAGGCTCATTCACCTGGACGCTTTCACTCTCTAGATTCCAAACTCAAGTTCACCTCCCACTTACCGCCTTAAGTTTGAGGGGGGATATTAATGTAATAATGAGCTTAGCCTATTTAGCCCATCAGGGCAAAACCCTAACCCCCACTTCCCCTATAAATACTTGTGTATAATGTTGTATTTTTTGAATCGTTTTCATAATATATCAATATATGATTCGTTCTTCCACTTCTTAATCATCTTAACAAAAAAAATGGGTTCACAGTTTCGATTTTTGTTTTATATGAAATTAAAAAACTTTAACGATTTCACGGTTTTCATTTTGATTTTGTATAAAATTAAACGACTCTGTATTAAAATTATTTTCCAAAAAATTATAGTTTTGGGTTTGAGTTTGGGTTTGGGTTCGGTATATATCACAAGGTTTTCGTTTTGGTTTCCAGTGAAATCGCCCCAAAACTGAACCGTTGCCATCTCTACTATTGACCGAATTAGTTGTTTAAATACGAATATAGATGATAAAAAAAAGTAAGTGATTATCGATAATTGAAAATAACTTATTTGGTCAATGTAAATATTTTATTTATAGATTTTTTAGAGAAGTAAGAATATAACAATTAAAATAATCATGGTCACAGTATTCTCTATGTCGGGATCAATAATTTAGAAGTCAAAATATTTCTCGTGATAGCGCAGATAATTTAGAAGTCAAAATATTGCCTACGACGAGGCCGATGATTCAAAAATATTGAATTAAAATATGTATCAACATCAACCCCTATTAGTAGCTTTAGAATGTCAAAGTATCAATGTTTAACCCCAAGGTTAGGATTTAGATTATAGTCAGACTAAAAATCGATATTCTTCAAATTTGTTTAAACAATAATTATTTTTTACTCAATATTGTTAACAACTTTAACGTATAATTGGATTTAGGCACAATTTTAAATAATTAATATAAATTGACCACTTGAACCTAAAAAACTGCATGAATACCAAATATTATAATAAATCTTTTCGAAAAATTCATTACTAATTTAGGGTGTTCAAAAATACAGTTTTTAAAAAACAATAAAAAACTCACTATTCTTCCACAGTCCTACTAAACTCTTATTCATAACAATAAAAAACACACTCCCTCTCTATACCGTGCAGCACAAACAAAGTCGTCACAACCACCGCAATGGCGCTACCACCAAGCTGGCTGCAACTAATATGGAAAAACTCCCGTTCATAACTAACATAGACATTTAGCCTATAATGGGTTGGATCAAATGTGAAACTTGATCCGGAACAGATAGAGCCAATGGGTTATTTGAGCCGAAGTATGACAGGCCCACTTGAGTGGTAACATCGGTGAACCTCCCGATTACTTTGAACTCAAAGTTTTTGGTTGCACTTGTTTTGTTCTTCTTAAACCATATGAACACAACAAACTAGAACCAATGGCTCGTTTGTGTTGTTTTCTTGGATATGACATCAAATATAAAGGGTGAACACAAGAAACTGGAACCAAGGGCTCGTCTGTGTTGTTTTCTTGGATATGGCATCGAATATATGGGGTATCATTGCTGGGATTCCATTTCTAAAACCCTTTGTATCTCACGACATGTCATTTTTTTGGAAACATCAAATGTTTTTTTCCTTCCGATTATTTGACATGTCAACCCTCACCAACTCCTGATTCTTTACTGATCCATCCATTGAGTTATTTCCAGATGATACAGTTCCGGGTACTGTTGAGTCCACTCCAGCACCACCTGTTGAGCCCAGTCCTGCACCTTATGCTGAGTCTACCCCACCACTACCAGCTGAATCCACTCTAAAACCTCCAACTTATCTCACCCTTCCAGCTCCAGCGATCATGCTTGAGACTTCTCCTATGGCCGATGATCTTGTACCGCCTTCCTTTGAGACCCACGCCCCAAATCACCTTCGCCACTCTATCAGGGTAACTCATCCTCCACATTACCTTTCTGATTTTCATTGTTTTTCTACTATACTTCATCTGCACGAGCCTCAATCCAATAAGGAGGCTAGTACTAATCCTCTTTAGCAGAAAACAATGGACGAAGAACTTCAAGCCCTCGCCAAAACTCATACCTGGGATATTGTTGATCTGCCATCTAGAAAAATTTATATTGGGTGCAAATGGGTGTTTAAGATCAAGACTCTTTCTGATGGCTCTGTTGAACTACATAAAACCCGATTTGTTGCCAATGAATTTGCTCATGAATATAGCATTGACTATGAAGAGGCATTTGCTCCAGTGGCGAGACTAACATCTGTCCATACGCTTCTTGTCGTCGCCATCATCTGAATGGCGATCTTTTAAATAGATGTAAAAAATGCATTTCTCAATGGCAATCTTCTTGAGAAAGTCTATATGCATACCCCTCCTGGCCTAGCTGCCCCTCGAAATAAAGTTTGTCGTCTTCGCCGTACCCTATATGGTTTGAAACATGCTTCATGTGCCTGGTTTGCCAAATTCAACACTACTATTCATCAGTTTAGGTTCACACCTAGTGCTCATGATTCGGATCTGTTTATTCTCCATACTGTCAATGGTATTATCATTATTTTATTGTATGTGGATAATATGGTTATTACTAGAGATGATTTATGTGGTATTTTTAAACTCAAAAAGTTCTTCAGTGGCCAATTCGAGATGAAAAATCTTGACGTGCTCACCTATTTTCTTGGCCTCGAAGTCTCATTTGGTTTTGATTGATATTTTCTCTCTCAGACTAAGTATGTCTTGGATCTCTTTTCCAAGGCTGGGATCACTGACTCAACCATTGCTACTACTCCTCTCGAGCTGAACGTCAAATTTACCCCACTCGATGGTTCACCTTTTCAAGATGTTACTCTATATCGCCAACTGGTTGAGAGTCTTATATATTTTACTGTCACCCGCCCTGACATTGCTTATACCGTTCATCATGTCAGTCAATTCTTCTTCGCTCCTCGGACCACCCATTATTCGGTTGTTCATCGCATTCTTTGGTATGTCAAGGGTATTTTAGTCTATAAAAAGGGTAGATATCACTGGTAATGTTTTACGATTCAATATGTGTATTATTTTTACCATATACCAGATTAACTTATTCTCACGCCAGAGATTCTTTGGCTGACACTATACCGGTATCCCCCATTAGAACTCACGATTTTGCTTGTTACATGAGAAAGGTGAAGAGATTTCTAGCACGTACGGAGCCGTTACACGTGCCAAAGATTTTTAGGCAACATCAACAACCATCCTTGCCATCCACTATAGTGATAACCACCACCACCACCACCAAAAGAACTCTTTCTCTTTCTCTCTCAGTTTAAAATTTGAAAAAATTCTAGATCAAATTTCTTTTTCACAAATTTTGATTGAGATAGAGAGAAACAAATTTGAAAATTTCAAAAATTTACTACAGATTTATATAATTTTTGTAGAAATTGCCTACACATTTGTATATTCTTTGTAGAAATTTGTTGCAAATTTCTAAATTTGAAATTTTAATTTCGTTTGACATCTCTCTCCCTCGACATTTAAGATATGAATAAAATATTATTTTTTTTACAAATTCTAAATCTGCGTTTATTTGGTGATTTTTGTTGATGTGTCGGTGGTATTGTGCAAGGATGGTGAACGTTTGTTTTGGTCGTCGATTGTGATTGTGGTGGTAGAGAATGTTCGTGATAATGGTGATTATTGTTGAGCGATGATGGTAGGGTTAACATAGTAAATGTGCATTCCCAATCATTCAATTGATTTGAATTTGTCTCTTTTCTTTTCATTTATACTAGTGTTAGATCTGCATATTATGTGGATTTATAAAAAACTTATATTAGTATATTTTTTTATATGAATATTACACATGGCGTATAATTGATCTTTAATTTTATGTTTCATATATTTTATAAAGCATAACAAATTAAATTTTAATATTGACAAATAAAAATAAAATTGTGACTTAAAAAATTATTTATGCCAACCTCCAAAACCATTAATGTCCATCACTCATATTTATTTTTATAAAATGGTGAATACTATGTAAATAAGCTCCTAGATTGGTTTTTAAAATTTTGAATTTTTTTTTCAAATAATAGTTTTAAAATAATCTAATAGATTATTTATGTTGTTTAATGGTCTATGTTATTTGGTTAAGAATTGTTAAAATACTCTTTGAAATACATGAAATTAAATAAACCCTACATGTAATTAATAGATGGAGAGAGAATTTTACTAAATGATTGGGGACAACGAAAGAGATGAAGAGATATGGTTACATATAATTAATTAAAATAAAGATAATCATCCACCCAAATATATATAGGTAAATTTTAGTGAAAGTGATGAAGAGATATATCATTTGAAAAATTTACAATGATATCCTCTGTCATTTAGAAAATATCTCACACTATCTTCCTTTTGATGTTAAATATAAAATTACTTATTTGTCCATTTTACTGTACTACTAAAATTAATTAAAACTATTTAGTAAAAGAATTGCTCTTATAACCCTTTAAACGACTAATATTTTGTCCAAGATGATTTTTGTTTATATAATAATATTTTGTTAATTTCAGTTTCTTGAATTCCTTTTAAGATCCAATGATGATTGTTATATTTTTTTAGTATTTAAAGAGTAGCTAATTTAGGATTTTTTAATTTTAAAATCATTTTGAGAATTAAAAAAATATTTATTTATGTAAAACATTTTCAATTCTATTTTTTCTACTCTTGAAATCAGTTTTTACGGCTGAAAATATCATGTTACATGTAAAATGAATGTGAAAACTGAAACTAATGACAAAAAAAAAAAATTGTGAATTGGGTATCGTTTTGAAGATATTGTTTAGACGAATCTGAATATATAATTAGAATATTAGTTTATTAGGAAAAAAAATATATAACTAAAACAAATAGGACACTATTCAATTAATTAGAATATTAGTGGGGTTTGAAACAATCTTAACCGTCGATTTTATTAGAGTGAGAAAATGAGAGGAAATGACAATATTCAATTATGGTTTATTCATAGAGCTTGTCTTCCAATTTTAAGTATTACGTATAGATATAGATTGGAGGTCTATTGACAAAATAAAAAATAAATATATAGGCTCTTTCCAAAATGCTCCTGGCCCATGGGCTACCCAAAGTCAGCTCGAATCCCATCGGGCTTAGCTAGGCCGGAGTCAAAAGTTGCGTCCGCTCGGCCCAAGCCCATAGGACTACTGGTCGGCTTGGACTCTGTATATTTTTGAAAAAATCCAGCCGAAGCTTGAGCTCGAAACCCGAATGCAAAGCCCATAAATTTAAAATTAATATATATATATATATATATATATATATATATATATTATTTTTGTTAAATTTGAAAGAAACATCCAATAAAACACCTATTTAAAGTTTTTGAATTATAAATATATATTTAATAAAGTAAAAAATTGAAGTTTTACATTAATTTAGGTAAAATAATTTAATTTGTTTTTAAGTTATTAATATAAAAGTTGTAATAAATTCTTAAAGTAAAAAACAAAACTTTAACGTTTAAAATAAGTTTATTTAAAGAGCAGTATCTTTTAAAAAAAGTTTAAAAACTTAATTTTAAAGAGTAAAATAAGTTTTAACTAAGATAAATATCTTCCCAAAAATAAATGTTTAAAAAGTTAAAAGCCACTAAACGAGAATAGGGCCTTGAAAAAAGTAGTTGTTTGTATAGCGTACTTCACACTTACTTTTGGCATTTAACAATTGAAAATAATTCTTAATTTTGTCCATATTTAAAATTCAAAGTTTAAAAAAAGACCCAAAATGCGGGTTTCAAGCCCAATCTCGAGTACTTGAAGATGTACGAATCTACCTCTGCCCAACAGAATGCAGATGGGAGCCTTTTCGAAAAGCGTCGAATAAGAGTCTGCTCTTCTCTTTGGTCTCTGAGCGGCAATTAGTAGGGACTTAAGTTATTTTTCTTTGTCTGTGCACTATTTCGCACCTCTCCTCCTCCTCAGGCCTCCCAGGATCAATTTCCACCTGACAAATCTCCTCAAAGGCAAATTGTTAATTCCATGAGCCCTCATAATGGGCCAAAAAAATTATTTCGAAAATTGTGCATTTTACATTCTATTTTCATTTTATTTATTTTTTTCCAATTTTGTGTGGAAAAAAAATTCTTGTGCAATGAATGAACTCATGTGTAGGTATAAAAAATTAAGGGTATAATTTTGGGGTTTTTTTTTTTTTTTTCAACAAGACAAGTCATTTACTACTATTTTCAGTTCACTGGGAAGGAAAAATAAGCAGAAAATGCTCTCTTTTTCACTCTTATTATCTTTTTTATTTCATTTTCTTCAGTGAGAAAATAAAACAAATATAAAATCTTAGGAAAATTAAATAAAAATAATTATATATTTTGTTAAAAAAATTTAACCTAATCTAATCTAATACTAATATATAAAAGTGAAAGGAGAGAGAAACTTTTAATGAGTTTTAAGAATAACTCCCTCAAGCTTTTTGGTGAGTTTTTATATTTTTTTATTTTTTTCATTAATTATTACCATCTCTTCATAAGCTCTTATGTTTTTTTTTTTTTTTTTCATTAATAAGCCTCCTTCTAGATTTTTGGAAACTTTACAAAAATAAAATAAAATAATTATAATTATAAATAGAAAATTTACAAACCTAATGTTTTTTAACCAAGTGAAAATATTAGTAAATAAAATCTCATATGAAAACTTCACCAAATAATTCAAAAAAAAAATAAAATTAAATTAAACAACTTATATATAAAGTGTAATTAAATTTCATAGATAAAAATTATTTAATTTTTAGAGTAATTTTAAATTTAAAAATTTCAGCAGTAAGTATTCTTTAAGTACTCAAAAAATACAAAAAACTATCGTTTGATCCAAAAAAAAATGTTAGAATAGAAAATGTATTACATAAATCAACAATTTTTAATTCTCATAATAATTTTAATTCTAAAAAATCAACACGAAGTACTTGTTAAATATTAAAAAAATGTAACAACCATCATTTGATTCCAAAAATATTAATTTTTTTATAACTATATTTACAAAAATAGAATTTAAAAACCAAAAGAAATGAGGGTCATCTATATTTTTCAAATGATAGGAGATATCATTGTAAGTTTTTTCAATGACAATGACACGAATCTTCACTGAAATTTATCCATATTTTGATAGAAAACTGTTTTTATTATAATTAATTATACGTAAGTTTATCTCTTCATCTCTCTTTCCCTCTCCAACTATATAATAAAATTCTCTCTCTCTTTCCATCAATTAGTTACATATAACTTTTAAACAATATTAAAAAAGACTTATTAGTTTATTTTAAAACTATTATTTAAAAAAAATAAAAAATTTAAAAAATCCTCTTGGAGATTATTTAAATATTATATACTATTTTCTAAATATGAGTGATGAACAATAATTATTTTAGAGGTTGAGATTATTTATTTTTTAGTTTAGAATTTTATTTTTATTTTTCAGTATTAATTTTTTTTTCTTCATAATTTTATAAAATAAATTAAATATAAATTCAACGATTAATTGTTGTACATCTAATATTCAAATAAAAAATATATATGATATAGTGTTTTCACATATTATGAGGGTCTTAATTTTGTTGCTTTTTTTTATTCTTAAAAAGAAAATGATGCAAAGTCGACGACAAGAAGACTGAGACGGCATCCTGCGGACAGGCAGGGGAGTGTGGCGAGAGAAGGCAAATGCCAATATCTATCTATCGTGAGCCAATAAATGCCGGTATATATATAGTTGTGCAGTAGAAATCATTTTTTAAAGAGTTACTGGCTCGTTCAGTTAGATAGAATAGAATTGGGATAAAATAGAATGAGAGAAATAATAGAATAAGAGAAAAAAAAAGTAAAATAAATTTATCGATAAAATCACTATTTCATTATCTTGTTTGATTGTTATAAACGAGAGAATAAATGAAACTACTATGTAGGCTTTTGTTTACCGAGAGTTTGAATCCTTCTCTTTCTGTTCCTTCAATGAATTCACCGAATTTACTAACAACAACAATAATGGATACCACTATACCAATGGTTAGCCCATCTTTGATATAGGTTATTGTTTCCGAATTGCTGTGACAGATAAAATATCAATATTTGACAATCCTATAAAATAGACATTTATATATATAAAATTTTATATTTTAAAAGATCGATCAACTATGACATTTTATATCTTCTTTAATTCTATATTTTAAAAGATCGATCGACTGTGACATAACCATCTCATTCCTTCTACCGTGTAAGAAAATCTTGAATATAAGAAAATATTATATAGAGATAAAGGATGAACATACTTTAGATTTTTTACTTCTACAATCAATCATAGATTTAAATACCAGCTGTTACGCAACGGTTTATCAGTTCGCCGTTACAGGTACAGATCGATAAAATGGTAGCATACCATTCCACAACTAAATTAGTACGCACAATGGGGTATCGAGCCGTAAAGGCCCGTAACAGGAATAACGAAGCCCCAAAAAATGCATTATTTCAGTCAATTTTAACTTCAGGAAGAGAAAAATAAATATTTTAACACTGCATATTTAAGTTTAGAAGATGAATAGTTGAGATTGAACTTATACAACTTTTCAACCGACTAATTTCAAACTTTTATACACTAGTTAACCCATTCAATGATTTAGATGAAATGATGAAATATTTGGTGATTTAAAGTTTTATACTTCCATTTTTAAATCTATTCAATTTAATTGAAAATCGATACACTATCTTTAGATGTAATAAGATCAAAATTATACTCATGTGGTTCAATTATTTTATTTTGTACTTCTATAATATTTTTGACCGCATGTACAATTTTTGTAGTTCAGATTTAAATGCAACAGTCAGATATTTCGTTAATTTTAACGGTAAAAAAATTTCAAAAAAAATAAATTATTTAGTGTTAAATGATCTTTTAAATTAAATTTGATTAATTTTAGGGGTTGATTAAGGACTCTGACCAATATAAATGTCGATACGACGTCGTTGACAAAACCTGAAGTCATTTTCTCTTCTCTCTCGTAACCACATTCAAATTGAAGAATGGCAAAAAGGTAAAAACAGCAATTATGAGGGATAAGTTGAGAGAATAAATGATTTTGCCAAAAGCACGTCTAACAGAAAATCAGTTACCAGGCCTCCGTTGCAGTAGCTACGGCCTACGGTCTTTCTCCTTGTCCTTGCCCCGCCACTACCCCACCGGCGGCGACGCCGTCGCAGAGCGAATCTGTGTAGAGGGACGACCGACACAATTTAGAGAGAGAGAGAGAGAGCGTAGAGAGTAGAGAGCTTCACCATCGGCAGAGAGCTTCGACGATTCTCTCTCGAAATCTCTGAAGTCATTGCTCAAGGATCCATCAGAATTCAAGGTATACTCTGTTTTTCATGTATTCTTTTTAAGTTTCACCGACATCACATGTATATTAATCTCTCTCGATCGAAATCCAAAACCCTAAACCCTATTCTCTCTCTAAAAACCCATGTCCATCTCATTTCCTCTGTATAAAAGTCGAAACCCATTTTCTCTGTTCTCGATCTCGCAAAGCCATAATCCGAAGTCATTTCCTCTTCTCTCTCGCATTTCTTGTTTTTTCTTTCTGATCAAGCCATTATCCGAAGGCATTGTTTCTCTATCATTTCTATTCACTGCTTTAATGAACAATGATTTTGGGAACACGACGACGATTTTCTGTTCTCATTTATTCGCAGGCACAAATTCACGACCAAGATCAAGATGACTGGGGAAGAGACCAAGACGACTGGTGCAGTCACGTACCGATCTCGACAACCCAAAAATAGAAATATAGAAGAGGAGGTATGACAATTTATTTAGACAAATTTTTATTTTGAACAAATCTTTTATCCTACTTTTCTACAATCAAATATTCTAGTTTTTGTTCAATATTAATAGATTTATTTTGATTATACACAGCAACATCGATCTTGCATATCTATAACTGCTGGTTTTTGGTGCGAAGCTGTGAATATTTTTTTAATAGATATGCATGGAACTAGAATAATTTTGTTAGTCACCCAATATTTGATTGTTTGGTGGTTAAATGCTTCTTGTTGTTTGTGTTGATTACTTGTAATCTGATGTTGGTCCGGATGCCCAACCCAAAAACAACCGAACCGATGGATAACCGACAGAAATCGAACCGAATGGTCTGGTTTTGAAACCGATTAAATGGACCACGTTACCGAATCGCAAAATTGATATTTTATATATATTTTTATGATATGTATATATCCTATATATTTATACTTTAACCCCTTATAATATATAATATAGGTCTTTTTTATTTATTTACACTCCAATCCCTCTATGTATATGTATATATATATATATATGATTTATATTATTGTGACAACTTTTTATTGTTGTATTTTAATTATGGTTATAAATTTATAATTGTTTATTGTCACAATTAATAGTTTTGTGGCTTGATTTGTATTTTTTGGGAATTTATATTTTATATTTTAGTTATGTTTTCGTTTATCTATATAAAAAAAAAAAAAAAAAAACAGTCTACAGTTTCACTATTTCGGATTTGATTTTAATTTTTTATAAAATTGGAAAATCTTAAATGGTTTCGCGGTTTCAGTTTTGTATAAATTTAAATGGTTCGGTTTTAAAACCGTCTAAAAAAAAAAAACTGGCGGTTTTGGTTGTGATTTTTATTTGGTATATGTCTAGCGGTTTTAGTTTTATATGAAACCGGACCAAAATAAAATATTTTATTATTGTTTTGTCAATGTAACATTGAACAAAATAAAATAGAACAATTGTAGAACTTAAAAACTCATTTCTTTTTTTATTTATGAATTAGGATAATGAGAGCGAGGACTTTTCATGTCTGCAATGTGGTAGGACTTTCCCATTGCTAATGTCAGTAGCCGATCATTACACGTCCTCTCACCGGCACTTCCAAGTGAAGTGCCGATCTTCAGGTTGTCCATACCAGTTCGAAAATGAACCGAGTATGGAACAACACTTTAATGAAAAGCATTCTGTGTAAGTTTGGATTTTATTTTATTGATATTGTATTATTATTGTAATTGTTATTTTTGTAATTCTTTGTTGTTTTCAAATTGGCAGGCGACCGCAACGACGACAACGGAGACGTCGTAAGGGAATCCCCGTGTAGCTATTTTTTTTATTTTTTTTTTCATTGGAATACCGCTAAGAAGCAACCCAATTGGGTATAAGCCTGGCCCATTGGATTTTGACTAGTCGACGGACTAGGCTTCTTGTGGATTGGGGTGCTCGAGCCCACATGTTGTATATACGTATATACTCGGGGTCGGACTTGAAGCCCACATGTTGGGTCTTTTTTTTTTTCTCCAAACGTTGATCTTTTACTTCGGCTATACAAACAACAAATTTACTTCGGCTAGTCTTTTACTCTTTCAACGTCCTTCTCCCGTTTAGTAGCTTTTAAATTTTTAAACATTTTTTTTGCGAAGATATTTATCTTAAGTTAAATTTATTTTACACTTTAAAATTATGTTTGGCATTTTAAGTTTTTAAACTTTTTTTTTTTTTTTTTGAAGATCTCTCTCTTTAAACATACTTCTAGGGGTCTGTTTGGTACTTATTAAAACATATGTTAAAATAAATAAATTACCCTTTTTAATTTTTTAATAATTGATAACAAAATTCATGTATCCGAGTATATTTAAATTTAAAAATAATAATAATTAAATTTAGACTAAATAAGATGTTAGTAATAATAAAATAAAGATTGTTTTGAAGACGGAGCAAAATTTTTGAGTTAATTGCTATCAATTTTGGCTTCGTTTGCTAAGGACATATTTGGTTGATCTTCAATTCCCAAATTATAGTATCTCTTACTCAATATTTTCTATCGTTAACGCCGCGGTGGTCGGATTTGAGGGAGGTTGGCGATTGTCCGAGGTGGTTGGATTTGGATGGAGACGTTCGGCGGTGGTCGGCGATTGTCGTTCGGCGTTGGTCAGCAACAATTATAGTGCCCAAATCTATCAATCTCTAGTCAGTCGTGCCTAGATCTATCCCTCAACGGTGGTTAGCGACGACGGCGAAGCTCAGCGATGGTCAGATCTGGATGACGACGGCCGGCAGTGGTCGGATTCCCATGTCGCCGATAAGGATTTGTTTAGCCCTAATTGTTCAAGCCTCAAAACGGCAATGTGCTCCCCCCTGACTCTGCCTTGCCACCGGAGTTGGAGTTGATGGCTTGGTTACAGAATTTCCCGGCACAATAGTTAGATACAGAATTTCCCGGCACAATGATTGGTTGGTTGGTCCTTATAGTTTTGACTGTAGTGTTGTGTTCTGTATTTGTTTGAGATTGTTTTTGTTGTGTTCGTTTTGGGGCCCTAGGGTCAGGTTTGGGCATGAAATTAAGGCTCGATCATAGAACCGGGCCGGACTTGGGCCTAGCAAATTTTTGTAATACCCTAGTTTAAACCCAGCACAGCTTGGCCCGGCCCGGCCCATAACCACCCCTACCACATGCCGCTCTTTAGTCTTTACTTCAAGAAGGTAGTGGGGTAGAGGTAAAAAAGACTACTAGTTAAGAATTTTTTAAAATTGTGTAGTTAAGAAAACTAATTGGGTGTCCTATTTTTAAAATTAGAGGTTTTTGCATTTTGCACCCCTAAAATTTTAGAGAAATCTCACTTTGCCCTTCTATTTTTCAATTTGAACACATTGAAACTTTAAGTATTCAAATTGCATCAAATCAATCCAAATCATAACTTCGTCATTTTTTATGACAGCAATGAACCACGTGTCAAACACATAACCGTCCGCATGGGTCATTTATGTCATAGAAAATGACAGAAGAGCTGTCTTGACATACTTTGGATATTTCAAAGTTTAATGTGTTCAAACTGAAAAAATAGGGCCTGAAGCGATTTTTCTCTAAAATTTTAGGGGTGCAAAGTGCAAAAAGTTGTTAAAATTATGTATTATTAAAAGGTAACAATGAAAAGATAATTAAATATTTTTTTTTGAGGTAAAGAGTTTACGGAATTTCCGCCTCAAAAGGCAGGGGTGTTCGACATTAAGGTGGCGTTTGGTTAGTGCTCCCACTTTTCTCAATTCACCTTGGATGGGTTAAGTTGAGTTGAGTTGAGAATTTTGTTTCGTACTCGGAACAAAATTACGTTTGGTATGAATTTCCTCGGACTTGGGTTACAAGGTACATTGTCAATTAGGTAGGGTTTTTTTTTCGGTTAGTGTGTTTGTTTTAGTTTCTTGATAATTTGGAAAAAAAACAAAAATTTAAGAACAATAGTTTTCTATTCTAAAAATTTGTACTAAAAATCAAAAAGGTTGAACATAAACAAATTTTCTTGTTTCTTCTTTTTCTATTTCTGTTCCCGAAATAGATTTTTGTAAGAATAAACATATAACGACCGAGGTCTTAAGATATGTACTTTATTAGTCATTTTTTATTATTATTATTTATAACTTTTTACATATAAATTTTAAAATCAATATAGTGCTTTTAGGGACGGGAAATCTCTAGTAAAACAAAAAAGTACCCGGCCCAAGCTTTTGGTTATCACATTGGCATACCGTCCAATATGATGGCTGAGGCTAAGAAACTTCCTTCCTCCTCGCCATTTGACAATGCTCGACACTCCAATGTTTTAACCTTCATATTGAATCTGGTAATGAAAATCAGATTAAAATGGTTATTCAAGAGACAATCGTAGAAATCATGCCCAAGATGCACACACACACACATCCATTGATTGGCCATTGATATGAAAATGTCCAAGGCTGCTTGGAGGATAAATTGAAAAAGCACTGAATAAATTATTTGATGCCAGCACTGATACCCTTTATATCCGATACCATATCGAAGAAAATAACACAGACGAGCTCTTGGTTCCAATTTGTTGTGTTCATGTGGTACGAGAAGAACAAAACAAGCGCAACTAAGGTTGCTTGGAGGATAAATTGAAAAAGCACTGAATAAATTAAATAAATAAAAGATGAATTAAAAAATGCAAACCTAAAAAATGTTAAAGAAAAAAAAAAAAAAGAACTTCGATTGTTAAGCTTAACTACGAAAACTAGGTAAAATCCAAACAGGGGAAGGCGAAATAAACTTGTTATTGTTATTTTTTGCGTAGGTGTAGGTGTTACAGGCTGCCGGCAGAGGCTTGATTAGTCCATCTTCCAAGTCAAATACACCTATATCCGAACCTCCACGGTATCCTTCAAAATAAAATTCGTGTTTGTCATCCGAGTAGTAAATGCAATTACTCTTTAGGCTTGGAAACTCGTGAGCTTCAATCAGAGATGTGGAATTCTTCCCTATGAACATCAAATAGTTGCCAATGCTTTCAATCTTGGACCATTTCATGAAATTCTCCAACTTGTATACCTTGAATTTCTTCGTTACATAAAAACCAGTTGGAAATTTTTCATGAGGGTGAGGAATTCTATACTCCATCCTTGTGTAATTTCGCTCGACCAACAATAACTCACCATCGGCATTCCAAACCAAATAAAATGTAGACTCTGGTTGAAAACCTCGTGGTGCCTTTACTTTAGAATCAACCGCATTTGGCAACTTCCCAATATCACCAAATGTGAGTTGGGCATTATAATTTATAGCATAAAACTTTCCATCACGAAATGTGATGTCACAGAAGATTTCTTTACTTGTTGAGACCTTCGTCCAAACCTTCTTACGATCATCATCGTGTAGTTTGAAAAAAACCAATCTGCCATTGCCACCATAACTGGCTATTGCTACACATCTTTCATCCAAAGGACTCGACGACAAAACAACCTTCCATATATAAATATCTTGTACCCATCTCCTTGGTGCATAATAAGTGTAATTTCTACTATATAGGTGATACTCTTTGCCTAACCTCTCCGCGTTATATTCTTTCACATCGGGGAAGGTGGATATAGGGGGAAGAGCTATTTGAACCCCCGATAATGAATTCAAGATAGTCAGATCAATACCTTGAGAAACTATAACCAACCAACCATAGCAAGAACCACGGTACGCGAAATCTCTTGATATATTATAAGGTAATTCTATTGGCCAAGAGGTGTCATCAACAATGTTGTACAATCTAGGAAAATTGCAAGAATCCTTACTCGAGGGTGGCAGTACTAGCAGTGGAACAGTTTCGAGTTTAGGCCTTTTTGTCAACGAAGATCTCCATAGCCTACAAACAGCTATGTAACGAATGTGATCTGCATGAAATAGCAAACGTTCCCCAATTTCTTCCAGAATGTCATGGGGAAGTTCAGACCACTCACTCGTGACTTCTTTCTCGAAACTACAAAGAAAACAAATAGAAAGACACTTCAAATCACAAGAAATAAATATTTCAGCATATGAGTGCGATCAAAATCAGGAAGAACGTCTAGTGTATATGTTCTACAAATTGATGAACAAAACAGAAACGATATTTTTCTGTTCTAATATTTTTTGTTTCTAATCATACTTTTCAAGGAAGAAGAACAGAAATTTGGGGGGAAAACTACTACTCAAAACAATTTATCTACATTACTAGAGAGTGAGGCACGCAGCCATGGGAATAACAATAAAAAAACATGAAGAATTTTGGAGGATTGTTTGAATCATGAGTGTGAAATCAATATGAAATTCATGTTATAAATTATAATTCGGCTTACACGATTCAATCCAACCATTCAACAAAATCATTAATTCCAGAAACCCTAGCTTTCAGAAGAGTTCATACCTGCACTGGTTCGAAGATTCCCTTCCATGGCCGGCGTTCGGTGTAATTTCTTCTATCCTGCACTGTCCTTCTTCTTCTTTCCTCCGAAAAGCTCGTTGAACAGAGACAGCCATGGCAATCAACAAGTTCTTCAGTTGAAAACAAAAAAGGCAGGCGAAATTGATGAGCCGAAGCATCTTTCCACATCCATGGCGGCCCGTGAAGTTGACGGGATGATTCTGAAAGCTACACATTCTCGAGCAGAGGCTCCGATTGATAAGGTTAATCGCAAGCAGAGTATGGTGATCAACGATGAATTTCTAGTCGTCGATCGTCTTCTGTGCAACGAAATATATATAGAAGGGTTGTTGCTGAAGATCTTCAATTCGAATTTGGAAGCTAACTAATTCAGAGATTTTTCCGGGTTTGATTTGAATTTAGGTTGAGCCGACTGCGTCTGCCTATTGGGCTGTAAGTGTAAACACACCACCAACGGCTTTTTTCTTTTTTGTCATCTAATATATACTTGACAAAAAAATGTTAATCGTAATAATGGACTAGCCATTTAACCTATTAGGGCAAAATCTTAAATCTCACTTTCCCTATAAATACTTATATATTGCGTTATATTTTTATATCATTTTCATAATATATAATAAATGATTCGTTCTTCCACTTCTCAATCATCTTAACATAATATCAGAACAAGTTTTTCTTGAACCTGTTCTCTTTAAAATATTTGCAATCCTAAAGCTTCCACCGTCACCTTCCTTACTCTCCCGCCACTTTCATCGCCACTGTAGGCTTCAATTCTGCTCTGGTATTAACAACCATTACACCATCGTCTTCGTCTTGCAGAGACGAACACAACGCCACCAAAATTAATGCCACTGGAGCCCTGACGCGCTCTCACGCTTCCCCATCGCTCGTGTCCTGGTACATCCCAACAAAATGGACGAGCCGAACGCAAACATAGACATATTCTTGATACAGTTCGTGCTCTCCTCATTTCTTCATTATGTCTTGAGCGTTTTTGGGGTGACGCTGCCTTCATAGCCATCTACACAATATACCGTCCCTTTTGCTACAATCCAAAACCAATTTCCATTTGAGCGCCTTTTCAGTAAACCTCCCGATTACTTTGAACTCAAAGTTTTTGGTTGCACTTGTTTTGTTTTTCTTAAACCATATGAACACAACAAACTAGAACCAATGACTCGTTTGTGTTGTTTTCTTGGATATGACATCAAATATAAAGGGTGAACACAAGAAACTGGAACCAAGGGCTCGTCTGTGTTGTTTTCTTGGATATGGCATCGAATATATGGGGTATCATTGCTGGGATTCCATTTCTAAAACCCTTTGTATCTCACGACATGTCATTTTTTTGGAAACATCAAATGTTTTCTTCCTTCCGATTATTTGACATGTCAACCCTCACCAACTCCTGATTCTTTACTGATCCATCCATTGAGTTATTTCCAGATGATACAGTTCCGGGTACTGTTGAGTCCACTCCAGCACCACCTGTTGAGCCCAGTCCTGCACCTTATGCTGAGTCTACCCCACCACTACCAGCTGAATCCACTCTAAAACCTCCAACTTATCTCACCCTTTCAGCTCCAGCAATCATGCCTGAGACTTCTCCTATGGCCGACGATCTTGTACCGCCTTCCTTTGAGACCCACGCCCCAGATCACCCTCGCCACTCTATCAGGGTAACTCATCCTCCACATTACCTTTCTGATTTTTATTGTTTTTCTACTATACTTCATCTGCACGAGCCTCAATCCTATAAGGAGGCTAGTACTAATCCTCTTTAGCAGAAAACAATGGACGAAGAACTTCAAGCCCTCGCCAAAACTCATACCTGGGATATTGTTGATCTGCCATCTAGAAAAATTTATATTGGGTGCAAATGGGTGTTTAAGATCAAGACTCTTTCTGATGGCTCTGTTGAACTACATAAAACCCGATTTGTTGCCAAGAAATTTGCTCAGGAATATAGCATTGACTATGAAGAGGCATTTGCTCCAGTGGCGAGACTAACATCTGTCCATACGCTTCTTGTCGTCACCATCATCTGAAAATGGACTCTCTTTTAAATAGATGTAAAAAATGCATTTCTCAATGGCAATCTTCTTGAGAAAATCTATATGCATACCCCTCCTGGCCTAGCTGCCCCTCGAAATAAAGTTTGTCGTCTTCGCCGTACCCTATATGGTTTGAAACATGCTTCATGTGCCTAGTTTGCCAAATTCAATACTACTATTCATCAGTTTAGGTTCACACCTAGTGCTCATGATTCGGATCTGTTTATTCTCCATACTGTCAATGGTATTATCATTATTTTATTGTATGTGGATAATATGGTTATTACTAGAGATGATTTATGTGGTATTTTTAAACTCAAAAAGTTCTTCAGTGGCCAATTCGAGATGAAAGATCTTGACGTGCTCACCTATTTTCTTGGCCTTGAAGTCTCATTTGGTTTTGATTGATATTTTCTCTCTCAAACTAAGTATGTCTTGGATCTCTTTTCCAAGGCTGGGATCACTGACTCAACCATTGCTACTACTCCTCTCGAGCTGAACGTCAAATTTACCCTACTCGATAGTTCACCTTTTCAAGATGTTACTCTATATCGCCAACTGGTTGAAAGTCTTATATATCTTACTGTCACCCGCCCTGACATTGCCTATACCGTTCATCAGGTCAGTCAATTCTTCTTCGCTCCTCAGACCACCCATTATTCGGTTGTTCTTCGCATTCTTCGGTATGTCAAGGGTATTTTATTTCACGGGCTTTATTTCTCAGCTCAATCTGCTCCCGTCTTACAAGCTTATTTTGATGCCGATTGGGCCAGAGACCCCACCGATAGACGTTCAGCCACTGGTTACTGTTTTTTTTTTTTGGCAATTATCTCATTTCCTGGCACAGTAAGAAACAAAGTGTGGTTACTCGTTCCAGTACTGAAGTTGAATATTGGGTCATGGCTGATGCAACTCAAGAATTTCTTTGGCTTTGATGGCTACTCGTTGACATGGGCATCCATTTTCCTACTACCACTACTTTGCACTATGACAATAGGAGTGCTATTCAGATCGCTTACAATGATATGTTCCACGAGCGTACAAAACACATCGAGATTGATTGTCACTTCAACTGTCATCACATTTTTCAGAATATGGTTCGTTTACAATCCATCAGTTCAGCCGATCAGACAGCATACATTTTTCACTAAGACTCATTCACCTGGACGCTTTCACTCTCTAGATTCCAAATTCAAGTTCACCTCCCACTTACCACCTTAAGTTTGAGGGGGGATATTAATGTAATAATGAGCTTAGCCTATTTAGCCCATCAGGGCAAAACCCTAACCCCCACTTCCCCTATAAATACTTGTGTATAGTGTTGTATTTTTTGAATCGTTTTCATAATATATCAATATATGATTCGTTCTTCCACTTCTTAATCATCTTAACAAAAAAAATGGGTTCACAGTTTCGATTTTTGTTTTATATGAAATTAAAAAACTTTAACGATTTCACGGTTTTGATTTTGATTTTGTATAAAATTAAACGACTCTGTATTAAAATTATTTTCCAAAAAATGATAGTTTTGGGTTTGAGTTTGGGTTTGGGTTCGGTATATATCACAAGGTTTTCGTTTTGGTTTCCAGTGAAATCGCCCCAAAACTGAACCGTTGCCATCTCTACTATTGACCGAATTAGTTGTTTAAATACGAATATAGATGATAAAAAAAGTAAGTGATTATCGATAATTGAAAATAACTTATTTGGTCAATGTAAATATTTTATTTATAGATTTTTTAGAGAAGTAAGAATACAACAATTAAAATAATCATGGTCACAGTATTCTCTATGTCGGGATCAATAATTTAGAAGTCAAAATATTTCTCGTGATAGCGCAGATAATTTAGAATTCAAAATATTGCCTACGACGAGGCTGATGATTCAAAAATATTGAATTAAAATATGTATCAACATCAACCCCTATTAGTAGCTTTAGAATGTCAAAGTATCAATGTTTAACCCCAAGGTTAGGATTTAGATCATAGTCAGACTAAAAATCGATATTCTTCAAATTTGTTTAAACAATAATTATTTTTTACTCAATATTGTTAACAACTTTAACGTATAATTGGATTTAGGCACAATTTTAAATAATTAATATAAATGGACCACTTGAACCCAAAAAACTGTATAAATACCAAATATTATAATAAATCTTTTCCAAAAATTCATTACTAATTTAGGGTGTTCAAAATTACAGTTATTAAAAAAAAAAAAAAAAATCACTATTCTTCTACAGTCCTACTAAACTCTTATCCATAACAATAAAAAACACACTATTTCTCTCTACCGTGCAGCACAAACAAAGTCGTCACCACCACCGCAATGGCGCTACCACCAAGCTGGCTGCAACTGATATGGAAAAACTCTCGCTCATAACTAACATAGACATTTAGCCTATAATGGGTTGGATCGAATGTGAAACTTGATCCGGAACAGATAGACCCAATAGGTTATTTGAGCCGAAGTATGACAGGCCCACTTGAGTGGTAACATCGGCGATCTTCTGAGCAAGACTCACGACCCCGTAAGGAGACCCATATTTAGGTATACTCAAACCCACAGTGTCCAAGGCCAAGGAACAAATAGGTCAGTTCAACATGAACATTTTCCCTACACTTGAAGAGATTAGCTAGATTGACTTTAGCGGCCCATATTTAATGGGGACCGTTACAGAAATCTCTCCTGAAATCATGAAGATATTAGTTATCTTCCAAGCAGTTAGGAGTGTATCATGGGATTGGTAACCTCTCCAAAGTAACAACAACATATCTTTGAGTCTATAGAAAGGGTAGATATCACTAGTAATATTTTACGATTCAATATGTGTATTACTTTCACCATATACCAGATTAACTTATTCTCACACCAGAGGTTCTTTGACTGACACCATATCGGTGTCCCCCCATTAGAACTCACGGTTTTGCTTGTTACAGGAGGAAGGTGAAAAGATTTCTAGCACATGCGGAGCCGTTACACGTGCCAGAGATTTTTAAGTAACATCAGCAACCATCCTTGCCATCCACTATAGTGATAACCACCACTGAAAGACCTCTTTCTCTTTCTCTCTCTGTTTAAAATTTGAAAAAATTCTAGATCAAATTCCTTTTTCGCAAATTTTGATTGAGATAGAGAGAAACAAATCTGAAAATTTCAAAAATTTGCTACAAATTTATATAATTTTTATAGAAATTGCCTACACATTTGTATATTCTTTGCAGAAGTTTGTTGCAAATTTCTAAATTTGAAATTTTAATTTTGTTTGACATATCTCTCCGTCGACATTTAAGATATGAATAAAATATTTTTTTTTACAAATTCTGAATCTGCGTTTATTTGGTGATTTTTGTTGATGTGTCGGTGGTATTGTGCAAGGATAGTGAACGTTTGTTTTGGTGGTCGATTGTGATTGAGGTGGTAGAGAATGTTTGTGATGATGGTGATTATTGTTGAGCAATGACGGTTGGGTTAACATAGTAAATGTGCATTCCCAATCATTCAATTGATTTGAATTTGTCTCTTTTCTTTTCATTTATACTAGTTTTAGATCTGCATATTATGTGGATCTATAAAAAACTTATATTAGTATTTTTTTTTATATGAATATTACGCATGATATATAATTGATCTTTAATTTTATGTTTCATATATTTTATGAAACATAAAAAAATTAAATTTTAATACTGAGAAATAAAAATAAAATTGTGACCTAAAAAATTATTTATGCCAACCTCTAAGACTATTAATGTCCATCACTCATATTTATTTTTATAAAATGGTGAATAATACATAAATAAGCTCCTAGAGTGGTTTTTAAAATTTTGATTTTTTTTTTCCAAATAATAGTTTTAAAATAATCTAATAGATTATTTATGTTGTTTAATGGTCTATGTTATTTGGTTAAGAATTGTTAAAATACTCTTTGAAATACATGAAATTAAATAAACTCTATATGTAATTAATAAACGGAGAGAGAATTTTACAAAATGATTGAGGACATCAAAAGAGATGAAGAGATATGGTTACATATAATTAATTAAAGAATTTTTTAATCAGATACTCAATTTCACACTTGATATTTGAATGGGCCCCAAACAAACCAGCCCATACAATTTAAACCCAAGCAATTAGTTTTATTTTGAGGAAACTCCATTTTTATATACACAAGAGCTCACCTGCGACTTGGATTGCTGCGACTTGGATTGCTCTTGCTATTTGGGTATTTTTGGAAAATACCATCAAGCTAAACAAGGTAAAATCCAAGCAATTAAACCCTTCAAGATATGAAAATGGAAGAGATCAATTTTTCTATTACCATCTTTCATGACATAAATTGCAAAGAAGCTGAGGACGGAGATAGGAAAAACCCTAAATCGCGAATACCATTTCCATGCCGGCAGAAGGTAAAGGCGGCAACGGAATTGGCGGCGACGGCAGCAACATTGGCGGCGGCCTCCGCAGGTTCAGCGGCGAGGTTGAGTAGTAGTTGAAGAGTAACATGTTTGAATTTTTAATTGTACTCCATGTTTCAAGAGATTGTTTTGGGTTTTGAAAAGAAACACCAATGTCGGCGATCCCAAAGCCCTAGAAGAACTCCTCAATTGAACGTATACGCATTCCCACGTGGTCCTCAACAAGGTAATCTCTATCTCTATCTCTATCTCTAAATTGCTTGTTGATCGGATGCATTTCTGTGATGTCGCCGTTGAATTTGTTCTTGATTTGCCATATTCGGTGGATGAATCGAAGGTTGATAAGTTGAAGGAGATATGCTTAGGCTGATGTAATTGTTGTGCACACCAAGTGTTTGTTGTTATTCCTTAGAGAGACTTGTTCTTGATTATTATTTTTTTTAAATATTTGAAGTGTTTGGTATTGCTTGGCTATGGATTTGTCATGTTGAAATTCTAGATCTAATAGCAGTGATTGTACTATTGAATGCTCCAAACTTCCAATTCAATAGTTTTGTTCCTAAATTCTCGACAAAAATGTATCAATATTTTGTTCTTGTTTCTGTTTTCATAAATTGAACAAACAATCCGTCGAGTTCTTCTAAAATCATGTTTGCCTTTAATTTCTTTTAGATGAAAGTGTTTTCACCTTTACACTTTTGAACTGCCTATTCATTGCGACTAGAAATTAATCCTCTATTTTGTCAATTTTTTAGTTTATGTGTGCAACAAGAATCAGATGAACGTTCTGGAAGTGAACAAGGCGGATTTTGAGAGATGTAATTCTGATCATCCGCTACCACTGTTGCCGGAAGAGACGTGGTTCCGCTCAACGTCACCAAGACCTACTACTTCATTGGTGGCAAAGGCTTTCGCTACTCATGTTTTGAGCGAACTTGGAATTGGTTGAATTTTTTGGTGTACAACCTTCCATGGTTAAAAGTTGATGTTCAGTTATAAATTAGAGTGACTATTAATATACAATTATAATTGGCATATATTGATGTACAGACATAATTTGTTTGAATTTTTATTGTATAGCCTTTTCATGTGTTAAGCAATTTTGAAATCGTTGAATATTTTGTTTGCACAAACTTACATGGTTGAATATTAATGCATAGTTATAGTTGGGTGAATATTTACTGTACAGGTATAATTAGTTGCATATTGTTGTACAGTTATAATTGGTTGAATTTTTTGTTTGTACAACTTTCAATATCTGAGCAACAATTGAAAATGTTGAATATTTGTTGTACAACCTTCCATGGTTGAATATTGTTATACAGTTATAATTGATTGAATATTTGACATACAGTTATAATTGTTTGAATTTTTACTGTACATTTACAAATGGTTGAGTTTCCTGTACAGACTTTCATGTTTGAGCAACATTGAAATTACAACCTTCTAATTCTCAAATTATTGAAATATTACTGCACAATAATATTTCGTTTATAGTGTGACCCTTCTTTAATGAGACAGATGAATATTACTGCACAGTAATTTTTATACCAATAAAATTATGCAATAATGGATTATTTCATGCACAATAACTTTTTAATAAAACAAAGCATTGTGCCCGATAAAATTATTCGTTTTAAACATTTCATGCACATTTAAATAACAATGTACAACAATATTCATGTGTACATAGTAAATTTTTTGCAAAACGTATTTCAACCATTTGGTCCCAAAATGGTTGAAATATTATTGTACAACAATATTTTAAATATTATTGTACAACAATATTCATGTGTACAGTTATAATTGGTTGCATATTACTGGTAGGTCCAAACCCACCGTCACCTCTCACAGTTACATCAAAGTCTTCAACCTTGGCAACCTCGGGTGTCATGATCTTCTCAATGATTAACTGGGCAATACGATTACCAGTCTTCACTTCAAAATTGAAGTCGGAATGATTGAACAATATCACCCCAACTAGTCCCCTGTAATCTACCCAACATCAATCGAGTACTTCAATGCCAACCCGGATCGTGGCGCTAAAATTTCAAACAAACAAAACCAATCTCAATCAACAAAATTCATATAACTATAAACATATGTGTGGGAAATTTGAACTCACCAACACGAGCATATGTTCCTTCCGGTATCGCAATGCTTAGATCAGTGGGAATCAGAGCTTTGCCATGCGAGCAAGCCAATTGTTGCTGCCCAGGAGAATTCCCTGCTAATACTGTTGAAGTTGAACTGAAATGATATATATATATATATATATGTATATATATATATATATATATATATATATATATATATATATAAATAAATAAATAAAAAGAAGAAGAAGAAGAAGAAGAAGGAAAAATATCCGTTAATAATTTATGAATGCATCACAAAAAAAAATGGACAAAATCAATCATAAATGCGTATACAAGCATAAAAGGTTCCCCCATCCATAAAAAACAGATGCCCAGCTCGAACCAGAGAACCTGCATTTAATTATCACCACTCAATTCAAATATCTTATGATACAGTACATTTGGTTGAATATTTACTGTACAATTATCATTTGGTTGAATATTTATTGTGCAGTTATAATTTTTAACAAATGCTCAAATCAACTTTTGAGAATGAACAAACCCATATCAATGTTCGATTTTTGCATATCAATAAATATATGAAGAACTCAATCAATGATTTTTGCTACACAGTGGTCGCGAATCCCTAAACTGAAAGATGTTGGGCTTGCACTATGCAAGGTGTCAAATGATAACTGTACAGTAAATTATAATGAAAAGTAACAAAGTATTAATCCAAAATAAGACTCAATTGTGAATTTTTATTACATAGTAAAAATCTCAAAAATTCAAACATTAACAAGAAAAAGGGAGAAGTGGAAATTCAAACCAAAAAATCACATATTGATTTTTGCTACACAGTAAATATTCCAATATTTTTGAGAGTGGGAACAAAAATATAGAACAGAAATATAATGGAGCCAAGACCAAGTGGGATAAAACAACCAAGATAGCTTACAACTCTTAAGCACTTGGTCTTTGGTTACAAAACCTCTTGCGCTTATTAGTGATCGTGCACTTCCAAAAAACATGAGAACAGAAAAATTTACTCCTATTCTGCTCCCACATTTTACTAACAAATTTATGGGAACACACCAAACAATTACCACGCAATAACCCAAAAAATAACCAAACATGAACCTAATTTTTTTTTAGGATTTGAAATTCAATATCAGATTATTAAGCACAACCAAGAAATAATTAAGCATGAGAGAAATTCAAGAACAATACTTCAATATGTGAATATTGTTACACATTAACAATCTCAACAACCAAAATATCAAACAACGGTTGAAGTTAGGGTTTTATTAAACAAACAAAACATCAACAACCAAAGGAAAATTCAAAACTACTTACTGAGATTGAAACTAGGGGTTTATTACCTGTTTGTTTGAACCTAAAATAGACTAAAACTGATTTTGAATGGACGACGGCGGCGGCTTGAAATGGACGGTGATGGTGCTTGGAATCAACGGTGACAGCAACTAAAGGAGCGACATTGGCGACGATGTTTGCACCAACGGACAACCGTGACAGGATGCTTCTGGGGAGGATGAAGAACCCTTCATTGCTATGGAATTATTGTTGTGGAAGAAAAATGAGGAGTTGTTCTGGTTGATTTTCATTTTGATTGAAGCTTTCTCCCATAAGATTACCTTCCAATTTAAAACCTTTTCTCGCGCCTCTCCTTTATGGGTAAAACTCACGGCTTTGTTTGGGGGTTTTAATAAAAAGATATGTTGAATGGATATATGATCAATATGACAATGGGCCTTGGGGCCCATATTAAATTGTCCTATTAAAAAAGATCTATTAGCTTATTTTAAAGGAAAAATTGGTGAAAAATTCATTTTTTTAAGTCTAATTGGCGATACCGTCGTAGAGCGGATCTGTGTAGAAAGAAAGAGGGACGACCGACACAATTTAGAGAGAGAGCGTAGAGAGTAGAGAGCTTCACCATGGCAGCTCAGTAGAGAGCTTCTCTCGAAATCTCTGAAGTCATTGCTAAAGGATCCATCAAAGTTCAAGGTATACTCTGTTTTTCATGTATTCTTTTTGAGTTTCACCTACATGTATATTAATCTCTCTCGATCGATAGAAATCCAAAACCCTAAACCATGTTCTCTCTCTAAAAACCCATGTCCATCTCATTTCCTCTGTATAAAAGTCGAAACCCATTCTCTCTGTTCTCGATCTCGCAAAGCCATAATCTGAAGTCATTTCCTCTTCTCTCTCAAAACCAGAAACGCGTTTCTTGTTTTTTCTCTCTGATCAAACCATAATCCGAAGGCATTGTTTCCCTATCATTTCTATTCACTGGTTTAATGAACAATGATTTTGGGAACACGATGATGATTTTCTATTCTCATTTATTCGCAGGCACAAATTCACAACCAAGATCAAGATGACTGGGAAATTAACCTTTTGTTGCTTCTTCTGACTGAATCATTTGTAGATTGAGTCACTACCATTACAAACCAATTTTCTTGTAGTGTATATAAAATTAATTGATAAATGAAAATCTTATTTGATTTGAACCGTAAGATCAATTTCTTATCCAACAGTTCAAAATATCTAAAATGTGAAACTTAGAAGTTATAGAATAGAATATATAAATTTTGATTCAATATATTAATTTAAATATTTTATATTTAATTTAAATATATTAATTATGAAAATATATTTTGTCGACAATTAAAAATATCTCTAACTATCTGATGATAAAAAATATCTCAAATATAAAATATAGGATGAGTTACATAATAGCTATATAGATAAAAAGTAAAATGAGGAAGTTAAAAGATTTGAGAGGATAAATAGTTCAAGCCTACAAAGAAGGCCCCTTAATTTATAAGCCAAAGATATTAAATCTTACCGTAGAAATCATCTTAATCTAATGAACATAATTGAAACTTACAAGTTATAGAATAGAATATATAAATTTTAATTCAATACATTAATTATGAAAATATATTTTGTCGACGATTAAAAATATCTCTAAACATAATAGATATATAGATAAAAAAAATAATTAATTCACTCAAGAAGTAAAATAAAGGAAGTTAAAGGTTTTGAGAGAATTAATAGTTCAAGCCTACAAAGAACGCCCCTTAATTTATAAGCCAAAAGAATTAAATCTTACAGTAGAAATCATCTTAATCCAATGGACATAATTGAATGTCTAAAACTATCTAAAAAAAATATAGAATTGTAAAGAATTTTACAAAGTCTTACTCATTTTATGAAACTTTATCACATATGCTTTTTTTTTTTTGAAAAATTATAATTAATATCCTCTATATTTAAGACAATGACACAATATTTTTTTGTGTTTTATCAAATACCACAAAGATTTCTTACCAGAAAAAAAATATAATGATAAATTTATTTTTTATTCTTGTCTTTTATTAACATTTTTGTAAATAAAACTAATAAAATTACAAATATATATTTTTTTTTCTTTTAGATTCATTTATCTCTCTCCCTCTCAATCTTTCTCTCCAACCCGGTTGAAGAAGTGAACTTCCACCATATCACCACCATAATTTTCACATTATGTTGTGATAGTAACAAATGTGATTATGACTCATATAGCATTCTAATATTATTTTATTGAATATCCTAATTATGATATTATAATAAATTTCACCTTATCTTACAATCATGACGAATATAAAAAAAAGTGTCAACATTGTAATAATCTCAATTAATCTAGTGTTATTATTTAATATATAACTGGCTAAAAAATATTTTTTTAAATTTTGGATCAATTTTAGATCTAACGTTTAAAATTAAACAATATTTTAAACTCTTATAATCTTATATGATATAATTTATCTAATAAATTAATAAGTTATTCCAAAATATCGCATGCAAATTTTACATATGACAGTTAAAAAAAGTTATATTTTGTATCATTTTATTTGTATTTAATTGGTCAATTATTTTTATTATTTACTATATTTTTACATTTATAAATTAGAAAGTCAATATATAATTTTTACGCGCACGAGGAATCCTTAACATATTAAAAAATCAGGACTAATCTTTCAATTTTTTATTTTTTTTAGATAGTTGGGATAAGTTGATGAAATATTTAAAAGAAAAAAAGTCCGTCAAATTCTTTTTGCACTTTTACTTCCAAAGCAATTAAATTAAATTACATTCAGTAACCTTTAAGTTTTATATATGTAATTTGTAGTTAATTTTTTTGTTATTTATTATGTTTATACACCTATAAATTTAAAAATTAATATAATGCCTTTAAGCTTGAGGAATCCCGGGTAATTGATAAAAGGATTTGCATCTTATTTTATCAATTTCATTTCAATCTCATTTTGTATTTTGTAATTGTATAAATTTTAAAGTTCTCTCTTCTCTCTATATATTATATAATGAAATTATATTTGTAAAATAGGTATAAAATTAGTATTATTAAAATAGTTATGTATATTATTAAAATATGTATAAAAATTATATTATTAAATTACCAAATAAAAAATTATATTGTGAGATATATTTTTTTATTATTAAAATTTAATAGATTTTAAAATTTTGCATACAAATATTTGTCTATCCAAATAAGAAAATTATGAAATTACACATTCAAATTCTATATCTAAATAAATTATCCAAATAAATTTTTTATAAATAATAGAATTTCAAAATTCAGAATTTTTAAATCCCATCATTTACAGATTTCATCGATTTATCAAATCTCTTATCCAAACACAACCTTAAAGTTTTCAACAAATAAAGCAATAAATAAATAGGGCATTTTTATACAAGTGTGAAAACTTCAAGGGTCTAAATATAATATGGTTAATTATTCTTTGTTCCCCTGTAGTTAGACCGTTTTGTATTTTGTTTCTTGTAGTTAGGACATCACCAGTTTGGTTTTCCTGTAGTTAAGTCTTTGTTGCACTTTGCCCTCTGTAGTTAGACCCACATTAAAGGATAAAGTGCAATAAAACTTAATTATAGGGCACAAAGTGATGACGAAAATACTAAAACGGGGGCAAAGAGACAAATATATAATATTAGGGTCGATCGCCCTATTATTTTCCAAGGAGCAAACAAATTCTACTTGCTGAACTGAGTAAGGAGGGAAATTTCAACTCGTGCGATGAGCTTGAATCATTGAAATTTGGCAATTGGCGCTCGATCATATCAAAATCAAAGACAAATCGACATCAATGCTCTTTTTGATTTGCTGTTTGCGCCTGTGTTTTTTCTGAAATCTGAAGTTGAATTCAACATTTCGTGGAGCTGAAATCGAAGAATGGCGTGGGAAGCAATTCTGTGGATACTGTTTTTCCTCATGAACATTGCTCTCATCGCGTTGAATCTTTACCAGGTTAGAGATTCTCCGGAAATCCTAATCCTATAATCATTGTTTGTCTCATCACTTCCACACACACACACAAGCTGAAACCCTAAATCTGTATCGCCTCTCTATCTCTGCATAAAGTTCAATTTTCTGTTGGTATAATACTGCGATATTGATGTACTACAGTGCTCAAGTAGGGTGTCGAACTACCAGGATCTGATTATAACTGCTAATTTTAGATTATTTTTCCTTTTGTTGTAAAATAAGTTGAATTCAACAAAATTAATGAGAATGAGAATCAAGTTAGGAATTAGGAATCATGTACCTCGGGAATTAGGGATGGCAATGGATCAATTTTGGTCCTGTTTCAGTAACCGAAACCGTCAAGAAATACCAAACCTAATGTTAGGAGGTTCCAACTTAAAATCATATGGTGCTAAGTGGAAGAACTCCTTTGATTTATATAGTGGCTTGAGAACTCTCACATGACTGATATGAGATAGGAATCTAACACCCGCCCTTGAGTGCAACCCCTGGTTTGCACGAATAATTTGACTACGAATGTGACTATGAGGGAATGATGAGAAATGTGCAACTCCCGGCTTGCACGGATGATTTGACTACGAGGGAATTATGAGAAATGTGCAACCCCCGACTTGCACGGATGATTTGACTACGAGGGAATGAGAGACTCATAACATTGGCTCTGATACCATGTTAGGAGATTTTAACTTAAAACTATATGGTGTTAAGTGGAGTAACTCCTTTGATTTATATAGTGGCTTGGGAACTCTCAGATGAGCGATGTGGAACATGAATCTAACACCCAAAATCAAACCGTAAACTAGTGGTTTTTAAACCGAACCGTTTAGTTCTATAAAACCCAAAACCAAACCCTCAATATTGCAAACTCATTAAGTTTTATTTTTTTTAAGTTTTTAAGTTTTTTTTCTTTATATACATATATATTTATTTGTTTTGTCTATTCTGATTACTACTTACTAGCAATGCAAGTTTATAGAATTATAAGCAAAAACATAACTCAAATATAAAACATCAATTCTGAATAAAATGAAAATCAAACCACCAAATCGCTAAATTGTTCACTGTTCACAGTTTGATTTTTGTGGTTTGGTTTCACAGTTACAATGCAAAAACCAAAACCGAAACCGCTTCAAATTTTAGATTCTGAAACCATTTGGTTCAGTTGCCCACTCGTTCAGGTGCAATTGCCATCCCCATTGGGAATTATATTGCTTCTATGTTTTTACTCAGATTCAGATTTGTGCTAGTGTTCACAACCACAAGATAAAATCAATCAAAAAAATAAATTAATTATTTTATCTTCATGATTTATTTTCGATATTCAATGGATACCATGGGGAAACAATTATATCATCCAATGAGATTTAGGTGAATGAAAATTTGGGTATAAATCATCCAATTCAATAATCAGTTGTAATGAAAACTATATTATATATTTGTTAGATCTTAATTATGGGTATTAGATCTAACGTTTTGGAAGTAATTAGATTAAAACCCAAAATTTCTATAAGAACTTTTGAATAAAAACTCAATCACATTGAAATATGTTTTAAAACAAGATTTTGTATTATCTAATTGTTGAAACAAATCTCAAAGCAAAGCAAAAATAAATAAAAATATAAACCCTAGATACACTACAATATTCCTAATCCGATAAGAGGAGATTATCCGTACATCATGGCGTTGAACCGGATCATCTTGGATAGATTCCTCGAATTCACTTCTCTCTCTTTCCCCCCCCCCCCCCGAACCGTAACCATCCTAGTGGAATAGAGATACAAAGAATGATCAGTGAATGCCCTCAAGGAGCTGATGTTTGTCCTCTGTAACTGCCAAAATGGATCCCCCAAAATATGGGAAAACTTTCCCTTTTTAAAATCTCGAAATCAGATGAGCCGTGGGCCTTTCGAGTGCGTGAAATTGGGCAGAACGGATCAACAACAACTTCAAATGCATATATCTCTCTTGTCTGAACTTGGTTTTAGCTTATGACCACTTGTTGAAAAGCTTAGGAAGTCTACTTTGAGAGGCAACTAGTCTCATCGTAGAATTCCAACTAATTATGATTGAAAGGACGCCCATAGAACAGTATAATACGATTTTCACCTCTGATTTTTCTAAAACTCTCCGAATGAATTGTTTGTAAGACCTAGATAATACACTAATTTTCGGGTTGGTTTGATTTTTTTATTTTTGTGATTCTCTGTAGCTTGTTTGCTTAGCCGATCTGGAGGCTGATCATATGAACCCCTATGAATCGTCAACTCGCATTAATGCTGTGGTTGTTCCTGAGTTTATAGTGCATGGTGTATTCAGCGCGGTCTTCCTTTTGACCGGACATTGGTTCATGTTCTTGCTTACCCTTCCCATTACCTGGTACAACACAATGTTGTAAGTTCCTTTTGACCTCAACGTTACATTCTTACTACCATTACGTGTTAGAACAGAAGCATATACACTCATTACTAGGTGTATTTTTGTTGGACTTAATTCCTTTTTTGCCATTATGATGGTTATTTTTCATGATTTCAGATTCATGAAGCGGAGGCATCTAATCGATGTTACTGAAGTATTCAGATTTCTTGGTGGTGAGAAGAAGTACCGGATCATCAAGCTGTTTTTCTACATAATTATGTTTGTCATAGTCATCGTCAGGTTAGTCGGAAATAATATGTTTCTCAGGTAGTGTTTGGTTTCATGAAATTGGAGCCTTGGAATCGGAATTAGAAAATTCTAATTCCGATTCTGGGGCTCCAATTTCATGAAACCAAACGCTATCTTAATTCTTTCTCTGTGCTCCAATTACGTAATTATTTTTTAAGCAAAATAATTGTCATCAGTTTGCTTTGGTTACTATTTTTGTTCCTTGATTCCTGTTCTTACTTTCAAAATTTTGGGATTAATGTACAAAAATGCGTTTGGGATTAACCAAAGTAAAATATGAGAAACAAAAAAATGTTGATCCACTCCCACAAAACTATTCTCACTACCATTCCGCCGGCAACAACCCCCCCTCCTGCCCCCGGGGGGCTGGCCCCTATTACAGTTAAAGAAAAAAAAGAAATGTCACAACCTAACGCGTTTCTTGGTACTGTTCTCATAAATTAAAATAAACAAATTCAGGATAATAGTTGTTTTCAAACATGTTTCTATTTTCTTAAATGTTTTTATTTTTTAAAATACTCCAGAACGAAAACAGAATTTACATCCTAGTTTATTGGAAGTAGAAAATAAAAAATAGAAACATTAACCAAACGCTACCTAAATAAACCACAAACAAGCACTTTTTTTAAGTATTTTTTTGCTTAAAAAATACTTATTTTAAAAAAGTAGTGTTTGTTTTACGCTACTTTTAAAAAATCAGAAAGCTAAAACATGATTTTAATTACATTTTTTGAAAAACAAAAAGTTGTTTTTCTTTCTCCGACTTTTATTTTATAACAGATCGATAGAGATCTATGAACTAAGACCTGTCCAAACACTTATTCAATTGCCTATGAACTTCTCTATTTTTTAATTTTATATTTTCAAGATTAAGAGATCATTTGACGTTGACAGGATAATACTAATCTATTATATTTACGCTATCAAACGCATTTTTGATTTTTGCATGTATGAATACTTGGAACGTGCTTTGCTTTAATTAAATGGGCATATAGCAGACTATATATATGTGTGTGTATGTGTGTGTCCTCCTCAGGCTACTGATAAATATCCAAATGTGCAGGCTGGTACTAACTGTTGTCGACTTAATTATTGACGACGACGACGATGATCTTCGTGTTGGATTGCTCTGATTTTCACTTTCTTTATAGATCGAGATAATTGCCCAGCAAAGTTGTTGATACCATCTTCGGGTTATCAGTGGTTTTCCGTACCCTATTTTCATGGATTCTAATCTTAATAGTCCATTCGGTTCGGTGAGTTATTTTAAAAAAGTATTTGATTTCAAAAAAGGGGTTTTAAATCCGTAAGGGTGTGTTTGGGCGAGGTACGTGTAAAAAGGTATATACACAACCGCCTCTCAAAATCAAATGCCCTATTGAAACACTCCACCCAAACAGATCATAAGAAAATTTTACAAATTCCTTCTCGAAATCTAATACTTACGATGGGTTTAATTGACATGAAATGAAGTTAAGGGTCTTTGCAGAACCGAGTTTTAAACTTAAGGGTTTGTTAGTGTAATTTGGCCTTTATTTCTTTGATAATTAGTTTTAGAAAATCCATTGAGTGCATAAAATGGATCGGGTCGGGCCGATTTATAGTCGATTTGTTAATTAATCGGGTTAGAAATTTTGATTTGTCCTTAATTGCCCTTTCATTAAAAACTTTTGCAGTACACCGCATCCGCATGTTTGGTTGAAAATAATAGAATTGCATTTTGATGAAAAGAAATTGAATTTTGGATGGATTTTTATTCATTTTATTTTAAAGAAAATTATCCAATTCTTTGTTATTTTTACTCTTTGAAATTACAAAAATGACTATACATTCTTGGGTAAATTGTCTTTGATTCTCTCTATTTTGTCTAATTATCATTTTACTGACTTCCACTTTAAAAGGCTATACTTTGTTTTTTTTTACTTTGAACAAAGTGAGAAACTAGGCTCTCCGCTTGGTTCCTATTTTCGTTCTTTGGTTTCTATCTCCGCTCTCAAAATTTTGTGATTAATGTACAGAAATGTGTTTGGTAAACACGTTTCTGTTCCCAAAATTTTTAGATTAATTTGAGAGTAATTCTTGAATTCCTTAAGAATTTGAGAAATAAAAAAATATTGATTCTTATTCACTTTCACAAACCTATTCTCACTACCAACTCGCTAGTCATCACCCTCTGGCCACCACCATACATTTAAAGAAAAAGATAACAAATGTTGCAACTAAATGTGTTTCTTGTTTCTGTTGTCATAAATTAAAAGAAGCAATTTTTGGACAATGGTTGTTACCAAATATTTTTCTAGTCCTAGAATACTTCAAAGTATAAACAAAATTCCTATCACTGTTTATTCGAAGTAGAAGCAGAAAAGTAGAAAAACTAAGGCCCCGTTTGGTAACCATTTCCATCTCATTCCATTCCCAGATTTTTGGGAATTCTGTTTGGGATTAGCGTTTGGTAATTTTTGTTTCCGTTTCCATTTCATTCCCATTTGAGAATTGTGCCCACTTTTTTCTTAAGAAATGAGAAACAAAAAAAAGTTGTTTCTCATTATTCCCATTCCATTCCCAAAACTCATGATCACTATTCACCTACCGGCCGGCCACCGGCCGCCGCCGCCGCCGGCGGCCACCGTCCGGCAGGAATTTTTCCGGCCACTTCCGGCAGTCGCCGGCAACGGCGCCACCGCCGTCCGGTCATCGCCGGCGGGGGCACCGCCGTCTCCGACGCCGGAGAACCGTCGCCGGCCGTTGCCGGCCGGCCGGCGACGGCGGCCGCCGAAGCACCGCCGCCGGCCGGCGACGGCGCCACTGCCGGCCGGCCAAAACTGAAAAGAGAAAAAAAAAAAAAAAAGATTTTAGGATAAAATCGTTACCAAACACAATTCCCTTCCCAAAACAAAAAAAAAAATTATCGTTACCAAACGCAATTCTACTCCCAAAAAAAAAACAAAATTCTCATCCCATCCCGTTCCCATCCCACTGCTGGAATTGAAACAGAAACGGTTACCAAACGCCACCTAAGGCCCCGTTTGGTAACCATTTCTATTCTATAAATTCTCATTCCATTCCCAGATTTTTGGGAATTCTGTTTAGGAATAGCGTTTGGTAATTTTTGTTTCCGTTTCTATTTCATTCCTATTTGAGAATTGTGCCCATTTTTTTCTTAAGAAATGAGAAATAAAAAAAAATTGTTTCTCATTATTCCTATTTCATTCCCAAAACACACAGTCACTGTTGACCTGCCGGCCGACCACCGTCCGCGGCCGTCCGTCGTTGCCGCCGCCGGATACCGTCCGGCTGGAAACTTTCCGGCCACTGTCACCCACTAACCACCGCTGTCCGACCGTCGCCGGCGCCATTGTCGTCCGGCCGTCGCCGACGCTGGAGCCATTGCCGTCCGGCCGTCGTCGACGCTGGAGCCACTGCCGTCCGGCCATCGCCGGCGCCGGAGCCACCACCGGCGGGCCAAAGCAGGAAAAAAAAAAAAATTAAGATAAAATCGTTACCAAACATAATTCTCTTCCCAAAATAAAAACAAAAATTATTGTTACCAAACGCGATTCTACTCCCAAGAAGAAAACAAAATTCTCATTTCATCCCATTCTCATCCTACTGCTGGAATAGAAACAGAAACGGTTATCAAACGCCACCTAAGGTGGCATTTGGTTAGTGTTACCACTTTTCTCAACCCAACTGGGATGGAATGGGTTGGGTTGGGTTGAGTTGAGAATTTTGTTTCTTACTGGGAACACAATTGCGTTTGGTAACGACAATTTTTTTTTTTTTTCTGCTAGAAACAGAATCGCGTTTGGTAACGATATTATCCTAGAGTTATTTTCTCACAATTGTTTTTTTTTTCCTTTTTCTTTTTTGATTTTTTTTTTCTTTTTTCTTTTTCTTCTTTTCTCTTTTGTCGTCTTCATCTTCACCGAACAGGGCGATCGAATTTCACAGAAATTTTGACGAACGAACAACGAAATCGAAATCGATTTTGTCAACGAGCAACAAAATCGATTTCAATTTTGTGAACGAACAACGATTTCAATTTCAAGAACAAACAATCGATTTCGTCAATGAGCACCGAAATCAATTTTGAGAATGAACGAGCAACCAAACCCTAAAGAGTGAACGAAATCGAAACCCTAAATGGCGAGGACGATGGCGATGGCGAGGACGATGACAACTACGAATTCGGCGAGGACGATGATGATGATGATTGCGAGGAGGAACGAGCGGCGAATGAAGGAATCCGGCGATTTCGAGGAAGATAACGGCGAAGACGATTGCGAGGAAGAGGTGGACAGCGAAGACGGCGACGGGTAGGAGAACGACAAAGACGATGGCGAGGAGGAACGATTTCAAACAGACAGTAACCTATGGCTTAGGTAGGAGAAGAAGAACGAGTTTGGCAAATGAAAAGTCAAAAAAATAAAGGGTTTTCAAAATGCATGGAATGAAGTTCGAACAAGAGGTCTCATTAACAATTCAATAAATTCCAAGTGCGTCTTCATTTTGGGTACAATTTTTTGGACACAAAAAAAAAAAAAAAAAAATTGGGTTGAATTGTGTTGGGTTGGATTAAGTTTTGTGTTTGCCAAACACGTTTCTAAAAATCAATTCTAGAATTTTTGGGTTGGGTTGAGTTGGATGAAATAAACGAAAATGTTTTTTTATTTTAATTTAATTTTAAAAAAATATTTATGATAAAAAAAATTAAATTCAAATTCAAATGATTAGACAATGACATGAGTAGTTGGCATTTGGTGAGAAATGGGAGTCATTCAAGAAGTAACGTTTAATTCAAAAATATCCTTTTTTGTGTATTTGAACTAATTGGGCCCAACGGTCACATGGATCAAGGCCCATGATTGTGGGGGCTCCAATAGTCCTCATCATTCATTTTCTCTTTGGTGGTGGTCCTAACAACCTATGAGGTTCCCATTATACTTTTTTTTTTTTTTTTCCCTTTTTATTCTATTATATAGTAGGACCTTGACATCTCAAAACTTGTAATCCAATGGATATGTATCTAAATTTTCTTGTTGAAAGCCTAAAATTTAATTTTCTCTCCCATCGTATATACCAAAAAATATATATATAATAGCTAGGTGGCGTTTGGTTATTCTTTGAGATTTTCATTTTCTACCTCCAATAAATTGGATGAGATGAGAATTCTATTTCCGGGAGTATTAAAAAAATAGAAACATGTTTGATAACGAGCATTACCCTGAAATTGTTTCTTTTAATTTATAAGAACCAAAATAAGATAAGAAACACATTTGGATGCAATATTTATTATTATTTTTTCTTTTACATGTAGGTGGCTGGCAGGGGATGGTGGCTGGCGGGGTGGTGGTCAGCGAGATGGTAGTGACAATAATTTTGTGGGAGTGAATAAGAATCAACATTTGTTTGTTTTTTAGTTTCTTAAGAAATTTAGAAAATAATCCCAAATTACTTTCAAATTTTGAAGAACATAAACGCATTTACCAAACGTATTTATGTACATTAATGCCAAATTTTGGGAGCAGGAATAAGAATGAGGGAACATAAATAATAACCAAACGGGGCCTTAGGTGGTGTTTGGTTAGTGTTTCTAATTTCAATAAACTAAAATGAAAATTTTGTTTCCATTTTGATGCATTCAGAAATAAAAACATATTTAGTAACGACCATTGTTTTGAAATTGTTTCTTTTAATTTGTGAGACAAACAAAGGAACACGTTTGGTTGTAACATTTTTTTTCCTTTTTTAAATGTATGATAATAAATAAATAAATATATATATATATATTTTAGCCAGCGTGATGATGGTGAAAATAATTTTGTGAGAGTAAATAAAAAATAATATATTTTTCGTTGTTTCTCAGATTATTAAGAAATCCAAAAAATACTGATAAAATACTCTCAAAATTTTACAAACAGAAACGTAAGTGGCGTTTGGTTAGTGTTCCCACTTTTCTGAACCCAACCGGAATGAGTTGGGTTGAGTTGAATTTGGTTGGGTTGAGAATTTTGGGAACAGAATTGTGTTTGGTAATGACAATTTTTGTTTTGTGCTGATAACAGAATGTGTTTGGTAACGATTTTATCCTAAAACTATTTTTTTTTTTTATTTTTTTTTTTTATTTTTTTTTTTTATGTTTGGCGGCGGCCGGACGGTGGCGGTGTGTCAGCCGGTGGCCGGAAGCCGGCGACGGCGATGGTGTCAGACGGTGCCCGGACGGCCGGACGTCGGCGGTGGTGGCCGACGGCAGCGGACGGACGGCAACGCATGGTGTCTGGCGATGGCAAACGGCGGCGGCTGGGTGACCGGCGGCGGTGGTGGATGGTGACCAGCGGCGGGTGGTCGTCGGACGGTGGTCGGAGTTGAGAACTTTGGGTTGAGTTTTTTTGGCACAAAAAAAAAACAAGTTTTTTTTGTTTCTCATTTCCTTAACATTTTGAGAATCAATTCCCATTTTTTGGATTGGGTTGGGTTGAGTTGAGTTTTGTATTTGCCAAACGCGTCCCAAAAATCAAACTTAGAATTTTTGAGTTGGGTTGGGTTGAGTTGGGTTTAGTTGGAAACACTAACCAAATCGGACGTATTTACCAAGCGCGTTTTTACAGATTAATCTTAAAAAATTTGGGAACGGGAACAGAAACAGAAACGAGGAAACATAAAGAGTAACCAAACCAAATCAAACCAGACGGGGAGTTTGCATTTCCATCGCCCTATCGATTTCACAATTGCGCAACAACCATACTCTCTCCCCTCGAAGTGACGCCTTCAGGAAACCATTTCCATGAATCCGGTAGGAATAGAACAAAGCCTACGGACCTCTGCTTTCGCAATGAAAATTGACCGCCATTGATGCTCCTCCCCACCCACCATTCACTGTAGGAACTTTAACCAGACACCATAAAGGAACACTCTCTCTCTCTTTCGCTCTCTCTGCAATTACAAGGAGAAAGTACTCTTTGGCGCGTTCTTCTCCGCGATTTCGTCCACTATATAGAGGTCGTTTTCGTCGACCCGAAAGCTTCGGATTCGGTTTTTGTTTTTTATTTTTTTCAAATTGGTGGTTTGAAGGTTTGATTAATTTCGTAATGTTTCGTTTTCGCGGTGTTCAAATTATAATTGAGCTGGTGCTTGATTTTCTGGTTTGAATTTTGAACTCGATGATAAAATGGCTCGGAGTTGAATTCTAGGTCTGGACTCCTGCTTAATTTGTCTTGACTTAACTCGACTGATGGATTTTATGGAGTCTTCTGCGCTTAGATCCGCTAATTGCGGAGTCAAAACCGAAGAAATTGGAATCGAATCTTTTCAATTTAGAGAAGAGCTTCAACGATTAACCTACGTCCGTCCTGAAAACGGTAGCTCCTTCACTGCTCTTCTTAAACTTCCGGCGAATCAAGCCATGGAGCTCATATGCTCGCCGGAAAGAGAGGTAACTCCGGCAATGTTTTCCCGTGAGGTTTGGGTCAATAATCCGAATGTGGAGGATCGTCAACCTTACCATCTCATTCCGATGGTGCGAGCCAACACTTCACTCGGTGAAGGAGCTTCCAATTTCTCCGTCTTCGCCTCCGCCGGGACATCACCGGGGACGATCTCGATTCCGCATGAGGTGAAACACGAACCATTCGACTCCGATTCAATCCGCAATTCATCGTCGGCTGGTGATGAACCTATGTATTTGGACCGAAATCAGAAATTAACAAAGCGTAAGGAGCGAGAGAAGAAGGTACACACAGTGTCACACACACACACACAATCCCTCTAAACCAAATAAGGGTTTCTCGACTCCCCATTCATATCAGTTCACCATTATCCTTCCATAGTTGATTCTGTCGGTCACTCTCTTCTAGGTCAATCCATTGGCGAAGAAGAGCAAAAAAGCTTCAAACGCAACCTCCGCTGACGGCGAGAAGCTCCCGTACGTTCACGTTCGAGCTCGTCGCGGCCAAGCTACGGATAGCCATAGCTTAGCCGAAAGAGTGAGTAAATTAACTCCATTATTATCCATTAATTAGCTCCATAATGAAACTCTGAACTCTTTTTCATGGTGCCCATAAAATCATTTAGCTCTTTTAACTGCTTTTTTCGTGTATAAATTGACAGGCAAGGAGAGAGAAGATCAACGCTCGGATGAAGCTACTCAAAGAACTGGTCCCAGGAGCTAACAAGGTTAGCTCATTCTGATTTGATAATGGATTAAGAAAGGTTGTCCTAATGATTAGGCTTTAATAATTGTTCGTCATTTTCACCTTTTCCGAACCACAAAAAAGTAGTTGGTAGCTTTTTGCATTGCATTCGCAAGAAGTGTCTAAGAATCTTTATAGCCTTTAAAGAAAAGTGAATGGTTGGTAGGAAGAAGGTGGAATTGTTATTCAAGCTCTCAAAATTTTACAATTAATATACAAAAACGCGTTTGACACGTTTCTGTTCTAAAATTTTGGGAGTATTTCTTGAATTGCTTAAAAACCTAAGAAACAATAAAATGTTGATTCCTAATTCACTCCCCACAAAACTATTTCTATCACCATCTCGCCAGTTAAGAAATATGTATATTTATTGTCAAAAGGAAAAAAAAAAAAAAAAAAAAAAAAAAAAAGAACAAATGTTGCAACCAGACGTGTTTCTTTGTTTTTGTTCTCATAAATTAAAAGAAACATTTTCAGGACAATGGTCGATAGCAAACATGTTTCTATTCCAGAAATATTAAGCATCTGGGAAACAATAAAATGTCGATTCTTATTCACTCCCACAAAACCATTAAAAAAAACAATTTAAGGACAGTGGTTGTTACCAAGCATGTTTATATCCTGGAATACTCCAGAACATAAATAAAACTCTTATTTCAGTTTATTGGAAGTAGAAATAGAAAAGCAGAAACACTAACCTAACGCCACCTGAGTTTTTTTTTTTAAAAAGTTTAATTTTATTATTAATTTGCAGATTTCTGGTACAGCATTGGTTCTGGATGAGATTATTAACCATGTGCAATTCTTGCAAAGTCAGGTGGAGGTAAGATTTATCATTTATGTGCCCTACATGCTAATTAAACCGTTAGGTTGTGTTTGGTTTCAAGGAAAATTAACACTTTAAATTTTTTCACAAATTTATATGCATTCATTTCCAATTTTAAGCTTTCAATTATGTGCTACCAAATGCAGCCTTAAAGGTTATTTGGTTATTTGGTTGTGATTAAATGTTTCCGGTATTTACAGTTCTTATCAATGAGACTTGCTGCTGTTAACTCAAGAATTGATTTCAACCTCGACGGTCTCTTGGCAGCCGAAGTAAGTGAAAAATGCAACTATTCAACTTATATTATTTGTTTTCCGATATATGTGATAGACGTATCCAAAGGTTGTTTTTCTTCTCCTTTCTATGAGAGACTTCGCCCGATTGGTTATCGCTTAAACTATGTTTGCATTGAGAGAAATGAAGAGAAGAGAAGAGAATCTCATTAAACGGTCTGTTTGGATGGAGGGGAGGAGAGTGGAGAGGGGGAGGAGGGGTTATATAGAGTTAAAATAGTCAAATTAAGAAAATATTGAATTCGTTCGATTTGAAGGATTGAGTTTCCCTCCTAAGTCTTCCTTTCTTCCCTCTTCCTCTCCATCCAAACACAAAATGTGTGCCCCGCCCCACCCCACCCCACCCCTTTCCTCCCTCCTCTTTCCCTCTATCCGAACGGACTCAAAGAGTAAGAAGAGGAGAAAAGGAGGGGATTAAAAGAGAAGAAGAAAAGGGAGGGGGGGAAAGGCAGGGTTTTTTTTTTGTTTTTTTTTTTTTAAAGGAAAAAAAAAAAAAACTAATCTTGGGTTATTTTAGTCATTGCAGGCCCAGGGTAGATGCCCAACGGACAGTAACTACCCCGGCGTGGCTATGCCATCAGTCTGGCCGGAACAACTAAACGGGAACTGTCAGCCGCCATGCTACACTGATGGAATCCATCAGCCGGTCTGGCGTATGAAACAAGACAGCCCTAACTTCGTTGCTCCAGATAATTCACTCCTAATCTACGACGAGATACTAAATTCAGGTAAACTAAAAGGCTCGTTTAAAAACATAATTCAACACTTAAAATTGAATGCATTAAGTAGTTATCAGATTAAGTATATTTGATGATAAAATGAAATAATATTTTAAAATATGTCTATTACAATCACCATTCAACTTGCCAACGAAAAATGAAGTTAATGTACAAATAAATAATTATAAATAGAAAAAAGTACTAAATTGAGAAAGAGATTTTGTATTTTGTGCCCTTAAATTTTTGAGAAATTTCACTTTAGCCCCTGTATTTTTAATTTGAACACGTATTCAAATCTTGTCAAGTCAATCCAAATCGATAATTCCGTCATTTTTTTTTTATGGAGATTAGTCACATGTCAAATACAGAGTCATTCACGTTAGTGGATTCAGTCATAAAAATGACAAAATGACTGATTTGACACGATTTAGATACTTAAATGTTTAATGTGTTTAAAATGAAAAGACAGTGCTAAAAAATAGAATTATCTCTAAAAATGATCTCTACATGATCTCTCAATCCAAAAAAGTTCATAGATGTTTGATTTGAAAAACATCTTGATGGAGAAGAGCTAATCCATTGATCTCTCATAATATATAAATAAATAAATAAAATGAATAGTAACTATTTTTTGCTTCCTAAAAAAATTGCTTACAATCATGTTAGTAATCCTCTTCCCTCAAGACGGAAGACTGAGTTAGGCCCACTGGGTTTCTACATGGTATCAAAGTCAGACTTTTTATCTGATGTTAGGCGTGTTGAATACCATATCAATGTTCCCCCCCCCTCCCCCCGCCCCGATATCTTTTCACAGTGGTTTGTCAAACTCTACTTTGCACGTGAGAGGGCGTGTTGAATCTCGCATTGATATTGGGCCTCCCGATATCCATTTGCGTTAGTTTGGCGAAGTCTACCTTGCGCGTGAGGGGGACGTATTGAATTCCACATCGCTTGTGTTACATGATCCTGAGTTGTATATAAAGTTTAGGGCAATCCTCCTCTCTCAAGGCGTCTTTTGAAAGTGAGTTAGGTTTACTAAGTTTCTAAATTTATCGAATTTTTTTTTTTTTTTTTTTTTTAATGCAGCTTCTTTGCAATTGAACCAGCTGAAAATGGAGTTGTGAAAGAGCCAAAATTGGAGGCATGTATATATATATATATATAGATTATATATCAGTTATAAGTATTAGCAGATAACTTGGAGGTAGAGAGAGAGATGAAGATGATGATGATGACGACGACTCAACATTCCACTTGGATTAATCTCAACCGTCGATTAGGTTATATAATTATATAGTGAAATTCTAGAATGCTTTTGATCTGATGCTTTTGTCGATTAAGTGTTTTTGTGGTAAGATCTTTATTTTACTTTTAATTTTTAAAAAGTCGCATACACAATTGTAATTTGTGTTTCAATCACGCACATTAAAGAAAACGACATGTCCAATATTTTCGTAATTACATGTATCTAACTCGTGTGTAAAATATTTGTTAAATATAATAAATATTATACAAGTACATGTAACATGTACATGCAATTAATATTACATAGACGTAGGCACATGCGGAATTAATACGCAATTGAAAATCAATTTAAGTGACTAAATCAAAATTTATGTTTTAAATAAAATTAATAATAAATTACAACTGTTATTTCGGACTAATCACTAATTACCATTTTTTTAAAATACTATTTATTTATTTATTTATTATTATTATAACTATAGTTTTGTTGTTTGCTCCCCAAAATGGAGGCAAGCAAACAAAATGTTGTTCTCAAAATTTTAAAAATATTTTTTGAATTTTTTAAGAATTTAAAAAAAAAAAATAAAAAAATATTAATTTCTATTCACTCCTATAGAACTATTCCCATCATCACCATTCACCCGCCAACCACTATACATATAAAGAAAAAAAAAACAATATTATAACCAGAAGTGTTTTTTGTTTTTATGCTCATAAACTAAAAGAAACGATTTCGAACAATGGTTATTACCTACTATATTCATATTTTCGACATATTTCAAAACGAAAACAAAATTTTTATCTTAATTTATTAGAAGTAGAAATAGAAAGCATAAACACTAACCAAAGACCACCTTGATATTTGGGTGAAGTATTTAAAAAAATATATTTTATTTAAATCGATGAATTTTGAAAAAGAAAAAATCATTTTCAAAATTAAATATTTTCTTCAAATAGTTTATCTAAGCGGACCGTAAGAGTTTTTATGAACTATCTTCTATCTTCAGATTCTCCATCAGATTTTAGATTATATTTATTTGACGTAATTGAATAAAGAATTTAAATTAGGAAGGAAATTTGTGAATTTTTCTTGTAGAAATTTTACAATTTTTTTTTTCTAATTTTTTTTTTTTTTTTTTTTTTAAATTTTTATGATTTTTTTGGAGGATTTTCTCTAAACTTTAAAAGTATTGTGATGCAAAGTGAAATTCAGTCCATACATTAAGGGTGAGAAGTGTAATTTAATCAAGACTGTCACAAGGCAACCGCTGATTTTTAAAGCGGCGAACACAAAAAATGTCCGGCCAACCAGACAAATTATCCGGCGATCCAGAAAAATGCTCCGGCGAGTCACACAAACATCGAAACCGTCGTTCTCCAACGGCAATTTAAAGACGGCGTTGCTTGAGATGGCCTCGCAAGGTGTCGAAACAAACTTCCATGGCTACGATGCGCTCCTCAACGAATGCGTTGAGCAGAGGGCTCTCCGGGAAGGCCAAAGAGTCCACGCCCACATGATCAAGACTCGTTATCAGCCGCCGGTTTACCTCCGGACAAGGCTGATCGTGTTCTACGAGAGGTGCGACTGTTTGGGTGATGCACGGCGAGTGTTCGACGAAATGCCTGAGAGGAATGTGGTGTCTTGGACGGCGATGATCTCTGGTTATTCTCGGAGAGGGTATGCACCTGAAGCTCTAAATCTTTTTGTACAGATGTTAAGATCAGGTATTGTTTACAATTACATGATTTCTTCAGCGTCAAAATTTAAATAAACCAAGAACAATTTGTATATTTCTTCGTTCAAACAAAGAATATGTAAATTTTGTTAAATCATGGAGAAATATACAATCAATTCATCAAAACTAAGATTATCCTTGTTGGGTTCATCCCAGATTGGATGTGTAAAGCGCGGGTGTTCAGGTTATAAATATAAAAGAAAGATAACTTTTGAGACTGGGAGAGACCCAAAAATACCTTACACTGGTTTCAGAACTCAAGTTACAAGAATTCTGGCCCAATAACCACAAATGGAGAAGTTGTTTGAGCGTTAGACGTGGAAGGTATAGACTGATGGTCAGATTATAAGTATAAGAGAAAATCTCATCTCATTAGTTATATTTTTAATTTTTATAACCAAAAACCAAAATATAACAATTTATAAATAAATTAATTGAAAAATAGTAGAATTTTATTTTAATTCAATTTAGTTTATAATACTCTAATTCAAGTATTTTTTGAATTTGTGTTAATTCCCTTTACTTTGATGTTGTTTTATTTTGTCCTCTCTACTTTAAAAACCTATACTTTATGCCCTTCTACTTTTAATATATTGGAAAATTACCTTTTTTTTTGGCTGAATTTAGCCAAATATCCTGAAAAATGGGTAAAAAATAGTTTTTCATATAAGACATGAAATGGACAAAATTATTGTTTTTTGATTTTTTAATTTTATTTTGTCTTTATTAAAAAAAGAAAAGAAAAATAGAAGTCGAAAGAGAAACAGAGCTAAAGAGAGAAAATGGTAGTTCTTCGCAACCCCATTTTCGCGAATCTTAAAATTCATTTTTCCCCTCTGCAGGAACTTTACCAAACGAATTCACTTTCGCCACCGTTCTTACTTCTTGCACAGGCGCTTTCGGTTTCAACTACGGACGCCAAATCCACTCTCATCTAATCAAGAACAAATTTGAATGCCATACATACGTTGGAAGCTCCCTCCTCGACATGTATGCAAAATCGGGTAAAATTCATGAAGCTCGATCCGTTTTTGAATCTTTAACCGAACACGATCTTGTTTGTTGCACGGCCATAATTTCAGGATATGCCCAATCGGGTTTCGATGAAGAGGCCTTAGAGATGTTTCGTAGGCTTAAAAACGAAGGCATGTCGCCTAATTATGTTACTTACGCCAGTTTATTGAATGCATTATCGGGTTTGGCTGCGTTTGAGCTTGGCAAGCAAGTGCATAACCATATTCTACGATCTAAACAGCCCCTTAACGTTGTTCTTCACAATTCGCTCATTGATATGTACTCTAAATGTGGAAATCTCACTTATTCAAGGATTATATTCGATAAAATGAACGAAAAAACCGTTATTTCTTGGAATTCGATGCTTTTAGGATATAGTAAACACGGATTGGTTAAAGAAATGCTCGAGCTTTTCGAATTGATGAAGGGGGAGGGTAGCATCAGGCCTGACGCCATCACGTTCTTGGCTGTGATAACGGGTTGTAGCCATGGTGGGAGGGAAGATCAAGGGCTGAAAATCTTTGATGAGATCGTGGCGCCCACAATTGAGCATTACGGGTGCGTGGTCGATTTGCTTGGTCGGGCTGGAAGAGTGGAAAAAGCTTTCGAATTTATCAAAAAAATGCCTTTCGAACCAACGCCTGCCGTATGGGGATCGCTATTGGGCGCTTGTAGGGCGCATTCAAACGTCGAAATTGGGGAAATTGCGGGTAGTTTGTTAATTCAAATTGAGCCCGAAAATTCGGGGAATTACGTGATTTTGTCTAATTTATATGCTCATGCGGGGCGATGGGAAAAGGTGAGAACGATAAGGGAGGTGATGAACGAGAAAGCGGTGAAAAAAGAGGCGGGAAAAAGTTGGATTGAAATCGATAAAACCCTTTATACTTTTCATGCTGGCGACCAATCACACTCGCGAAAAGAAGAGATTTTTGAAAAGGTTAGAGAATTATCGGATAAGATTAAGGAAAGAGGCGGTTATGTTCCTGATCTGAGTTGTGTTTTGCACGACGTGGACGATGAACAGAAGGAGAGGATATTATTGGGGCATAGTGAGAAATTGGCTATGGCGTTTGGAATGATTCGTGGTGGAGGGAATAATAAGCCGATTCGGGTTATGAAAAATCTTCGAATTTGTGTTGATTGTCATAATTTCGCAAAGGGCATTTCTGGGATGTACGGCGTGGAAATTTGTCTGAGGGATAAGAGTCGATTTCATCGTATTGTCGATGGAATTTGTTCTTGCGGAGATTATTGGTGATTAGTTATTAGTGTTAGAAATATTGAGGTTAGTTTCAAAAAAGATTAAATTAAAATATTTTTGTAAATTGTAAGGGCTTTATTGATAAAATTAAAACATCAAGGACCAAATTGATACTAGACTAAATTTTAGGGGGGGAAATTGTAATTAATCCTTTTTCAAGGAAGCGAGGTCTAGCGATTACAAAACCCGTCGCTGAGAACTATACACTCTCTCTCTCCTCTCTCTCTCATCATGCCGTCCGGGAAACCTTTCGCGACTGCCGCAGGCATGCTCCGATCACGGCTGAGTCCGTCCATCCGCACCCGAGGAGGCGGTGGAGATGCACCGAGCCGGTGGACGTCACCTGGACATCAGGAACGGCCTAACGGTTACCTATTTAACCGTACTCCCCCGCCGCCGGGAGAGTCCAGGAAGTGGGAGGACTGGGAACTCCCATGCTACATCACCAGCTTCCTCACAATCGTCATCCTCGGCGTCGGCCTTAACGCCAAGCCGGATCTCACCATCGAGACGTGGGCGCATCAGAAAGCCCTCGAACGTCTCGAGCTCGAGGCAGTGGCGGCAAAAGTGGCGATCCTATCTGATGAATCTGAATGATCTGATGAAATATCGGTACGATTTAATTTCAGTTCTATGTAAGCCCTAAATTGGCTGTGTCAAATTTAGGGTTTGAGATCAAAGTTTGTTGATATGGTTTTTGGTGTTGAATTTAGTTGAAAAATAAGCTTCTGACTGTTGAATTGGAGCTCTTTTGCTACAGAGTTTTCCAATTACTCCAATTTTATGCTGTTAATTTCATTTTGCTGCAATGATCATATTTTCTAAAAAAAATTAATTGATCTTTATTGTTTAGCTTTAGGTATTCATCATCTGCCTCATGCATTTGCTGCAATATGCATTACCTGCTATATTATCATAGAGTTTAATGGCTTGATGTTTGGATGCATGTAATTGGGGCATCAAGATTGGATTTTGAATTGAACACATGTAAATTTAGAGATTTTTTACATGCGTTCATTTCCAATTCCAATTCCGATGCTTCAATTTCAAGTATCCAAACTTATATTTGAGCCACTTTTGCCTTGTTTTATAGCTTTATCTTTCCGGATTTTTGGGAATCAATTTTGTTCTAGTAATGTTGGTACCCTAATGGCTAAAGCGAGGAAGTGCATGCATTTGTCTAGTGTAGTTTTTTTGTGTTAATTTGCCCATATGTTTCAATCGATTGTCCTGAGAGAAATTTTATAGAATATCAGCTCAAAAAAAGTGTTAGTGAATGCGCGGTCCTTGATTGACCACCCTCTTAGATATTTGTAGTATGTAGATGGGGGAAAACGTTTTTAGCAAGTCACCCCAAAATCGCGACCCATTATCATCATTGTGGCGTGTTTAGTGGAGTGATGGACCATTATTAAGGGAATAGTAACGGGTCGGTCCTTAATGAGCGGGACGTGTTATTATTGTCCCCCGGGATGGAAAGCTAGGGCAGGGATCTCCTCAAACATAGTTTCCTTAATCATTAGATAGAGAAGATAACCAAGATTTAGCGTAGTACGCTTCGTAGATTTTCATGCACAACACGTACCATATTGGCACATGGCGACAAATTGTGCCTAACCTGGATTTCTCCTCATCAATATACATATATATACACGAAGTTGGTGAATATTGGCGAATTATTTCTATGAATGAAGTTTTGTACTACTCTTGCCTTTTTGTGCTTAGGAAATTTATATGTGGAAACATTTTCCATTCGTCATTATTTGTCATTAGCCAATTCTTTTCTTGTGTAAAAGGATGAAAAGAAAATTAGTTAAGGAACCATTTGGTTGTTCTTCAATTTGCAAATTGTACTACATTTTAGTTAGTCCATTTATGAATTGATAGTTTAGCATTTGGTTGTAAAAATTATACACACTTAAATTAGCTAGCTGACTATTTTAGTTCAAGTTCATGATGTAATTAGAGTAAAATATAGCTAAAATTTTAATTGAAGTAAAACTATTGTATGTTGTTTTCGCCAAACAAAAAAAAAAACTCGCAAATTTGATTAAATTATGGGTAAATGAAGAAATATAGAAATATACTAATTAATTCATAAAAAATAAGATAAAATTTGTATAATATGATAGTTTAGACAATCGATGGGGCTTTAATCAAATGCTTGAAAAATGAGGTCCCATTTAGTTACTGTTTCTGTTCCTTGATTTCTTGTTCCCGTTCCCAAAATTTTGGAAGTAATTTGGGACTATTTCTTGAATTCTTTAAGAATCTCAAAAAAAAAATAAAAAAAATATTGATTTTTATTCACTTCCACAAAACTATTTCTATTACCATCTCGTCGGCCGCCACCACATGATGGCCACCATACATTCAAAGGAAAAATAAAACAAATGTTGCAATCAAATGTGTTTCTTTGTTTATGTTCTCATAAATTAAAAGAAACAATTTAGGACAATGGTCGTTACCAAACATGTTTCTATTTTAGAATACTCAGAACGGAATCAGAATTCCCATCCTATCCCCAAACTCCACCTGAATATCCAAGGTAAAGGTAACCAAATGTTGATACCTTGCCGCAATTATACTTTTAATTGTTATAGCTTCATACACATATGGTGCGTCCTCCATCGGAATTCTATTCCATTACCTCCAGCCAAACACGATGCTTGAGAGATTTGAGAATTCCTTTTCAGATATACTTTTCTTTTGGTTTAAGGGTTATATGCCACCTGATTTACCCCTCCCAACTACATGGGGTTTCTTGCATCTTTCCTTACACATTGTTTACTTGTCAAAACAAAAATTCACACATCCTAGTTATATGCAAAAAATTGCTTAATACTAGTATAGTACACAAATAAGAAAGTAAGAACATATGCTATTTAAAAAACACGTTTGTTCAGCCCCGAGTGTCAAAAACAAATTTCAAAACGCTTCGAGAACATTTGTATTTTCCATGTTGTAGGAAATTGCTATGATCACACATCCTAGTTGTATGCAAAAAATTGCATAACACTAGTATAGTACACAAATACGAAAGTAAGAACATATGCTATTTAAAAAACACGTTTGTACAGCCCCGAGCGTCAAAAACAAATTAAACAAATTTCAAAATGCTTTGAGAACATTTGTATTTTCCATGTTGTAGGAATTTGCTATGATATAGAAATTTAGTATCTTGTGTAATCATCTCTATGCATTTTAGTGAATACTCATTTGATGTTCTTGCTTTCTTGTTGATTAGTGAAGATTGCTTGCCTGGTTTGGGAGATTGATTAAAATCCTGGATTGATTTTCTGCTTAACTCATCATGTGAATGCCTTAACCTTCGAATTTGCGAATCCATTTACGCCATTGCGCTCTTCTACACTTGTTATAATTCTCAATTTTTTTTTAATTATTCCGATACAGAGGTTCAAAATCAATTGATTTTGGATTGTTTGAACGGCGTTTGGATGCGCTAAATGGATTCTGAGTACAGTTTCCTGCCTCTTTTGGTGTTGGCAAACAAAGCTTGTTCTTAAGGTGGCGTTTGGTTTGTGTTTCTGTTTTTCTGTTTCTACTTCCAAGTGGGCTCTGAGTACTGTTTCCTGCTTTTTTTGGGTGTTGGCAAACAAATGAATCTTGTACATAAGGTGTCATTTGGTTAGTTTTCTGCTTCTACTTCCAACAATAAATTGGGATGAGAATTCCAATTTTTGTTCTGGAGTATTTTGGAAATAGAAATATATTTGGTAACGACTATTTTCCTGAAATTGTTTCTTTTACTTTAAGAGAACATAAACAAAAAATATGTTTGGTTGTAAACGAGAAATACGTTTGGTTGTGCATTTTTTTTTTTTCCTTTCCTTTAAATGTAGCTGCCAGGATGTAGGTGTGGTCATGGGCTTGGCTTTAGTTAAGGTATTACAAAAAATACTAGCCCTAGCCTGGCCTAACCTTATGATCGGGCCCAATTTTCATGTCCAAGCTCGGCCCTACCAATAAAAATCAAGTCAAAGCCAGACCCTATAACCTTTTTTTTTTTAATTTAAAAAATAAATACTAAAACATAAACATAAAATCAATCCAAACCATTATTGTCATTTTCATTCACATAAAATCAAGTCAAATCAATATTGTCACATGAATTAGGGTTGGGTTTGTTTGATGTTTTTATATATATATATATTTATATATATAGTTCTATTTTTTTTTAATTGATCGGGTCTAAAAATTAAATCTCAAGCCTTGTCCATGGGTTTAAAGTTAAAGCCCAAGCTCTAAAAAAGTAGGGTCAGACTGGGAGGGCCTCCTGGCCCATAACCACCCCTAGTGGGTTGATGATGGTTGGCAGATCGTGGTGTGGCCAACAGGGTGATAGGGAAAATAGTTTTGTGGCTAGAAACGTATTTACTAAACATGGTGAATAGAAATAATTATTTTTTTGTTTCTCATATTCTCAAGAAATTTAGAAATTACTCCTAAAATTTCAGTACATTAATTCCAAAATTTTGAGAACGGGAACAAAAACAGTAACCAAACGGGGCTCCAAATACCACCTTGAGTGGAAGAAGATTTGGATCTGAAAATAGCAATAAGAAGCATGTGCTTATGACTTGGAATATAAAGATCATGTTGGAGGAAATTGAATTGAACTTTCCATACCATGTGATGTTATTTTACATCTTAAAGTCCTCTTTGGTTACATTAATATATTAAAAATAAAATAAAAAGCAAAAAATAAACCAAAAATTCACTTTTCCAAAGTGTGTGATAAAGAAGTGTTATGGGAAAATTACATTTTTGACCCTTGTGATTTTAGTAAATATTCTATTTAGTCCTCGAACTTTGAAAAAAAAAAAAAACAATTTTATCTATTAACTTTGCAAATAGAGTTTATTTTACCGTTCTGTTAAGAAAAAATGTTAGAATTGACAAAAAAGGCTTCGGTCATTTTCTATTTTTTGGGAAAACTGAAAAAAATAAATTCAAACAGTACAGTAGTGGTTATAGTTGATTATGAGGATGGAGATCAGCATAAATTTGTACTGATGAGATATTCAGCTCAGTGAAATGGTGAAAAAAATGTACAGAAAATGTGAGTTTTTTTAATCCATTTAAACGGGTTTTTTTTTTTTTAATTGAAAAACCGAATAGATTCAATTTGCAAATTTAAGAGGTAGCATTGTTTCGTTTAAATATTGAAGGATTAAATTTGAACAAATGGTAAAATTATGAGGAAAAAAATATGATTTGCCCTTTACTATTTGTTAACAAAAGCCTAGAGATTCTCTTCATGTGATGTGTTTATTATTATTCTCTTTTAAGTGGTAGGTTTAAACTCCAGAGCTTGATTTAACTGTTAAAGAGAGCATCAAACCGAACGATTTTACGTTATCTAGTATGTCTCTTTAGTGAAAAAGTTTAGTCTCCAAATTTTTTTTCTCTAACCATTTGTCCTAGAAAAAAAATAGCATCTTCAACCTTGTAGGGTTATTTACGATTTTTGCGATTTCATTTTTTGTAATTTTTTTTTAAGATTTTGTATTTAATGGATTTGCATATTATTTATTTGATTTGTTTTGTGGTTTTGTATTTTGTTACCAAAAAAAAATACAAAACCGAATAAAATTATTTACGCTTCATTTCTTGATTTTTATAACGATACTTCAGAATCACGACCATGCATAATTTTCAATAAGATAGCATCTGAAAGAAATTTTTAAATTAAAAATAAACACGTGTGAATATTCTCGTTTTTAAATTTTTAATTCCAATTTAAAAAATCAAATTTTATGTAACCAAATGTTACCAAATTTTTTTTGTATATTATTTTTTGATTATTAACCATAATTTCATCATAGAGAATGTAACATATAGGGAATGAGTTGTTGGTATCTTGGCAACACATGGACATATCCAATATTATATTGATCATAATTTAAAAAAAATAAAAAAAAATAGAGATTTTTCCACTTTGCACCCCTAAAGTTTAAGAGAAATATTACTTTAGTCCTTATTTTCTTAATTTCAACACATTAAATACTGAAGTATCCAAATCGTGTCAAGTCAGTCATTCTATCATTTTTTTATGACAAAATTCACTTTCGTAGGCAATTATCTGTCTGACAAGTGACTGATTTTCGACATACAAAATAATAAAGTTATCGATTTGGACCGACTTTATACAATTTGGGTATTTGAGGTTAATTTGAGGAGTACAAAGTGTAAAAAACACACATGGACATATCCAATATTATATTGACATTAATTTTAAAAATAAATATTAGAGATTTTTGCACTTTGCACCCCTAAAGTTTTAGAGAAATTTTACTTAAGCCATTATTTTCTCAATTTAAACACTGACTAATTTGACTCGTGGACGATTCTGTGTCTGACACGTGACTAATTTTCGACATACAAAATAAAGAAGTTATCGATTTGTACCAATTTTACAAGATTTTAATACTTTAGGGTTAATTTCAAGAGTACAAAGTGTAAAACACATGGACATATCCAATATTAAATGGATCATAATATTTAAAAATAAATATTAGAGATTTTTGCACTTTGCACCCCTAAAGTTCCAGAGAAAATTTATTTTAGTCTTTATCTTTTTAATTTCAACACATTAAATCCTGAAGTATCCAAATCATATCAAGTCAGTCATTTCATCATTTTTTATGATGGAATTCACCTTCTTAGGCGATTATTTGTCTGACACGTGACTAATTTATGTCATACAAAATAACGAAATTATCATTTTAAATTGACTTCACACGATTTAAATACTTCAGGGTTAATTTCTGGAGTACAATACTCACGTGGGTGATTCTGTGTCTGACACGTGGCTGATCTTCGTCATACAAAATAACAGAGCTATTAGTTTGGACCGACTTTATACGATTTAGATACTTTAGGGTTACTTTCACAAGTGCAAAGTACAAAAACATATATTATTATCATTATATAATTAAATTATCTTAAATGGCCATTAGGTACCCTATGCCTATCCCTGATTAACAACCATCAATACTAGAATTTGGACATACCTCCAAACCATCCACATCATCGTCCATTTGTTTGACAACGGTTGGGCCCTACTCAACAACTGGATACCATTTTAGAATAGATAGAGGGCTATAAAATATAAAATAAAAAGTAAGTGGGGTCAATATGTAATAATTCCAAACTTTAAGAGTGGGTGAAAGAAACATGAAGGGCTGGCCAGCAGGGCAAAAATTAATGTCATTTATGACAATAATAAAGAAGTTTAATTATCTTTTCTACCCTTGTACTTTTATTTTATTTTGTTTTAGTCCTTATACATTATTAACTTACATATCACTCTCTTGTTCTTTTCATTAAGGAGAGAATGTCCTCTATTTTTCAATTGAAATTGATGTTTGTTGGTGCATAAAACTGGTACACACCTCGAGTATGGTCCAGTTGGATGATAAGTGAGTCCTCTTGCTGGGGTGGAGTCGTCGGTCAAAAAGTCCTCACGTGAGTTGTGCTGGGTCCTGGGAGGACTGACCTGTTGTGTCTAGAGTCCTGCTCCTCAGAGAGTGTACTTGCAGAAGGCTCAGATCGGGGTTTATCCCGGTGAAGCCCCTCCGGCGTGGTAATCAGCGCTCAGAGAGAAAAGGTACATAATATAGCAAGTAAATAAATGAACTTGCGCGTAATCTAAATCATTAAAGCGTACCTCGGGCTTACATAGCCCTTGATATATATAGGCGTTGGAGATGATTAGTCGGGTCTAAACAGGATTAACTAGTCGAAACCCTATGTTTAGCCGATAATCCGGAACGTTTAGGAGATAATCGTTGGGCTTGGGCTTTTGGGCCCATTTAGTGAAGCCCGCAGGCCTTTGTCAGACCTGCAGCGATGAGCTGGTGGAGGAGAGCGGAGATCCGTGGAGTCCTAGAGAAGAAACAAAGTGAAAATGGGAGCTGGTCGAGGTGAATGGCTGAATCCCTGAAACTAATCGTCGAGGGCACGGCGCAGAGCTCAGAGCGGCACGTCTCTGCGGGGCTCCTCGCTCCTCCCTGGGTACAAATGAGATTTCAGGGAAAATCCGTAGTCAGTGTATATTCCAGCGTGGAGTTGTGGATTCTGAAATACGTCTATGTCATTGCGAGGGTTGACACGTGACTGAGTCCCATTTGTTGACTCAAAGGTGCCCAAAAATACCTTCATCAATGTTAAATGTAAAAAAAAAAAAAAAAAGAGATAAATTAATATTTTCTCTCTCTCTAACTCTCTCTTTCTATATATATTTTAAATATTTTTAATAAAGATAAATTAAAAAACTCGAGATGGACGACCACAATCCTCACTTTACCAACACTGGTGTAATAATCAATTAAAATTAAAATAAAAAATATTTTTGCTCATTTTATGTAAAATTTGGTTGAAAAATCTAATTAAACCCATTTTAGCATCTTGTCAATTCAATTAAAAAAAAAAAGTTTTTGGTCTGTTATAACAACTACGACCCAGGTTGATAACGCAATTAAACACTTAAAACTGAATGTATTATGTATTTATCAAATTAAATATGTTTGATAATAAAATTAAACAATCACTTAATGTACTATCACGTACAAATTGTCTAAAATTTTAAGTGATGTGCAATTCACTTAATTTTATAACACTTATCACTTGATATTAAAAAATATCTAATTATCGCAATCAACATTTTTACACCGATAATATAAAATCTCACAAAAAATATTATATATAGAGAAAATACTAAATTAAAAAAAAAAAAAAAAAAATAGAGAGAGAGAATATTTTAGAAAAACTAAATTATAAAAAATTATTTTAGGAACAAAATTTTTTAAAAATACAAAAGTTAAAAGTATTTAAAAATTAAATAGCACTTAATAAATTCAACACCGCAGAATTTCAACATTTAAAATTTAAGCGTTATCTAAAGTCTTTGTCCCATTTACGGGAACTACATGAATTCAAATACGTTATAGTGATGAGCGTCAAATTCTTATTTTTTTCCCCACATTAACATAATATAATTAGAGTACCTTTAGCATTTTCCTAATAACAATTGAAGGGATCATTTTTTTTGGATTAATTACATTTGTCCCTATGATTTGAACGAATTACGCTTTAAACCATATATATATATAGTATTTTCGTCATCACTTGCCGTCTCATCACTTAGGCCATAGTTGATATACGCTTAAATTTTATGTGTTGAAAATTTTAAGTGCTGAAAATATCATAAACTTATTTTCCAAAATTAAAATTTTTATTTTAATATTAACAGAATTGCGTAAAATAATAAATTTATTCTTATACCTGACTGACCCGAATTTTATCGGAGGATAAAAAAAAGGAAAAAAAAAAAAAAAGAATAGACGGCAAACGGATATTATCCGACCCAACTCAACATAGGGGGTATAAAATTATTTCATAATTTATTAATTTTGATTTTTTGAGATTTAATTGTTAACTTTAACAGAAAATATAACAGTTGCACTTTAATCTAAACCACATGGTTGATAAGTGATGAAAAAAAAATTATAATGATGTAAAGTAAAATTTAGTCAAACTAAAGGGGTGAAAGTGTAATTAACACTACTTTCAATCTACTAAAAATAGAAAGTTATGGTAAAAATATTAGAGACATAATAGAGAATAAACCAAAGATTTAGGGGCGGATAGTGTAATTTAATGCTAATAATAACCGCGTAACGTAACCGGGAACTCCCGGTCACTATCCCTCACCGACAACCATCACCGGTCACTCCCAAACGCAGACTCGCCATAAATTTTCCGAAGCATCCATTCGGATTATCTGCATCGCTAGCAGACTTTAATTGCTTGTTTTTGCAGAGAAAGCGACGGCTCACGAATTTCCGGACATTTGTGTGCGCCTTATAGCTGGATGGAGATCAATCACTGTGTGTTTGTGTGAAGGAGATTTGAATTCTACTTGAATGAGTGCATTTTGATGTTCTGATTTCATGGATTGTGTGCTCGGTTAGATGTTCTTGTTGATTCACGGCGAAAATTGCGAAGATTTGCTGTGTTGAGTCGTTTTTTCCGGTTGAAAATGGTGGAAAACGAGTTCGACATTTGACGATTCTCCATCTTCATCTTGTTCTTCTTCGACTTTGCGGAGTTCAAAGCTGTTGAAAAGATTTGGTGAGTTAGCTTACATCTTTTATCTTTTTTGGTGCGGAATCACGGATTTCAATGGTGTTTTCGGCGGCGGATTTGTCTTTTTTCGCGGTTTTTGATGTGGCACACTTGACGACACGTATCGCATTGGTTTCGGCTTTTGTTTGAAGCTTTTTTCTCACTCTTTTCTACTTAGATCTTGTCGTTCTCTAGATTTTCTCAACCGTGAATTTTATTTTCTCTGTATTTCCTCAATCTTTTTCCGGTAAATTTCACTCTCTTTAGCTTGTTTTTTTCTTATTCTTCTCAACCTCTTGAAGTAGTAGTTCCAGTTTGAATCTGCGATTTACTCTGGCGAAGACGAGCTACTTCATTCATGGTCGAATAGTAGTAGATCGCGTGTATGTACTGGTTTATTTTGCAGTTTTGAGAAAAAAGCAGTAACTGTCGAGTGTTTAGAGTTAGATTTCAAATTCAAATTCTTCTTCTTCCTCAAAATAGTTCATGCTTCTAATGAATCTAATCTGATTTGCCACCGACAAACACCGACACAGTTCCGTCGTTGTTTCTTGTTGATTTTTTTTTATCTATTTCTATCATCTTTGGTTGAATTTAATACTCGAGATTTGTTATTTCTTCTTTCAATTTCTAAAAAAAATGCTTCACGAATTTATTTTTTGAAGTAGGGTCATCATAGTGAGAAATTATTTTCATTCATAGAGTAGAATTCACTATTCAGTGTGTGAAGTAGGTGTTCACACGTTTGACTGATACTATTCATGCTTACCAGACTTCTTCAACGTTGGACCTCATCTTGTGTGATAAACAAGATTGGATCTCTAAGGTGGGGTTTGTTTAGTCTTTCTGTTCTCAAAAACTTGGTGCAGAAACATAAATCTGGGAACAATTCTATTCTGTTCCAAAGATCAGGGAGCAGGACAATAAACAGATTTTCTTCTTCCCATATTTCTGTTTTTGTTTCCAATTTCTGAGAACACAAACAGAAATCAGGGAACAAAAGCACTAAACAAACGGGCCTAAGCAAACCTGGCTGATTTATCTTTCAAACTATTGCTTTGATTTGGCTGCAAATTGCAAAAATTAATTTCCCATTTGAACTATTTTCCTCACATATTTAAAACATCTCTCACATCGAGTCGATCTTTAGCCGGATTCGAGTATGTGGGATGTGTTTGGTTGAGGTATATGAAGCAGGAATTTGATTTTAAAGAAAAATTTGCAAAATTTCATAAATCCTTTTTCGAAATCAAATTCCTTTTACAAAAACCTTATCCAAACACACACTTGATGCATCTGATGCCAGATTTGGGTGTGTTTTGAAGATTGGTTGTTGAATGCCCTTCAACAAAACTGCTTCTTTTGATTTTGCAGTTAAGAAGGGCGAGAAACCTAAAGCATGAAGGAGACCGACAAGAAGAGGAGTCCAAACAATAATCAATCAAAACGTTCCGCTATATCTGAAAGAAGGGATCAAAAGTTTCAAGAAAAGAATCTGTCGAAAACCGTGAGCGTGAGGACAAAAGAAACAGATTCAAAAGCTTCATCTGCTAAAACACACCCCGATTCAAACACGGGTGAAAATGTGGCTGTGAATTACATCAATGATAGTTACAAGTCTAAGGATGAATCTCAAGATTCAAAACCACTTGAAATGGTTGACACAGAGAAAAATGGTAAGCTAAATGATTATTCTAGTGATTTGGAGAAGGAAACTAAGGAGATGACGGAAGAAGAATCCGATTCTGAAACCATAAATGATTCATTATCGTCTCAAGGTGATCCGCAAACAGCTGATGATGTGAAAGTAGAAAGAGCTTCTAGGGTTCCTTTAAATGTTGCCACTACCCATTCATCTAGAGCGAAACTTGAGCAAAAACGAAATAATTCCCAAATCAAGGCATCCAGAAACAGTCCAAAGAAGGTCACAAAGTCCAACATATTGTCGTCTAAAATTACACCCAATGGTTTATCGGATAACAACTCCAAAAATATGAAAGTTCATCCCAACCCCTCATCAGAATCATCTGAGGGAGTTGATGACAAGCCTATCGAAGAAGTAAAGGAAGCAGATATCTTAGATGAGGCCTCAAACGGTGCTCATAGTGTTGGAACTGGAAGTGAAGACGATACAGTCAAGACTGAGGAAAATGGTGATCATGACAACAGGGCTGCGTTGGGTCAAAAGATTGAGGAAATGGAAATGCGAATTGAGAAACTTGAAGAGGAGCTGAGAGAAGTTGCTTCCCTCGAAATTTCTCTCTATTCCGTTGTACCAGAGCATGGTAGCTCAGCACATAAGGTGCACACGCCGGCTAGGCGCCTTTCTAGACTCTATATTCATGCTTGCAAACATTGGTCTCAAAATAAACGGGCCACAATTGCAAGAAACACTGTATCGGGGCTTGTTTTGATTGCCAAGTCCTGTGGTAATGATCTTCCAAGGTTCGTAAAGCTTGTACTTTTACCCTTTGTCTTTTAAATTAGAGTCCTTTTGATAACATTGAAAATTAAGTGCTGAAAATTGACAACTGTTGAATTTTAAGTTCTGAAATTATAAGTGTTGAATTTATGAAGTGTTAAATATATTAGGTATACACTATTTTTAATACTTTTAACTTAAAAAATTTATCTTTGTATAAATTTTTGTCCCTAAAATAATTTTTACAACTTTCTTTTCAGAAATATTGTCTCTACAACTTTTTCTCTAATTTTTTTTTTTTCTCAATTTAGTAATTTCTCTATCTATAATTGTTTGTATATTACTTTTCTTTTTGCAAGAGTTTATAGTGTTGGTGTTGAATGGCGATTTTGGTAGATAGATGTTTGGTGATATTAAGTGAGAATTGCTTAAAAAATAAGTGATAATTGCTTATAATTGTTTGTATATAACATTTTTTGCAAGAGTTTATAATATTGGTGTTGAATGGCGATTGTGGTACATATTTGGTGATTTTAAGTGAGAATTGCTTAAAAAATAAGTGAGTCACACGCACTTTGCACCTTTGAAGTTTTGGAGAAATCGCACTTGAGCCCTTGTACTTTCAATTTAAATACATTAAACTCCAAAGTATTCAAATCATGTGAAGTTATCCAAATCAGTAACTCCATTATTTTTTATAACGGAAATCAGCCACGTGTCAGACATAAAATCACCCACATGGGTGAATTCCGTCATAAAAAATGACAGAATGACTGATTTGACACGATTTGGGTACTCAAGGTCTAATGTGTTCAAAATTTTCTGAAACTTCAGGGATACAAAGTGCAGAATGCTCGTTTTTTAATCAAACGCACTTAATTTGATAAGTACTTAATGCAATCGATTTTAAGTGTTGAACTTTGTTATCAAATAGGCTCTTTGTCGTCATTCTTTAAACTGACAAAAATGGGTTATCTTTCTTCTTTTTCAATTTGGTTTAGGCTAAGTTTCTGGTTGTCAAACACTGTTGTACTGAGGGAAATCATTGCTCAGACATTTGGGAATTCATCTCACTCAAGTTCTCTTATAAGAATCATTGAATCAAATGGTGGAGGAAAGAAGAGAGAAGGGAAGTCTACACCAATTAGATGGCAGGGTGGTTCTAGCAATATACAGCCAAACAAGCACGCCTCCATGAAGTTCATCGATGATTGGCAAGAGACAACTACCTTCACAGGTGCACTGGAGAAAGTTGAATCGTGGATTTTTGGTCGGATGGTTGAGTCAATATGGTGGCAGGTGAGTATATCTAAGTTTAATATTAGTATCTTTGGTAACGTTTGATTAGTGTTTCTGTTTCTACTTCCAATAAAGTGGGATACGATGGGATGAGAATTCTATTTCGTTCTGGAGTATTCCTGAAATAGAAACATGTTTGGTAACAACAATTTTCATGAAATTGTTTCTTTTGATTTATGAGAACAAAAATAAGAAACACGTTTTGTTGCAATATTTGTTTTTTTTTTTTTTTTTTCTCTTTAAATGTATGGTGGCGGAAGGAGTGGTGGTGGCCGGCAAGATGGTAGTGAGAGTAGTTTTGTGAAAGTGAATAGGAATTAACATTTTTTTGTTTCTTATATTCTTAAGAAATTTAAGAAATAATCTCTAATTACTTCTAAAATTTTGGGAACAGAAACGTGTTTACCAAACGCGTCTCTCTCAAAATTTTGAGAGCAGGAACAGAAACAGTAACCAAACGGGGCCTTAAGTGCTAAATTGTGTTACCAAATGGACTTTAAATTTTGCAGACGCTTACGCCTAATATGCAATCTCCGGTTAATGAGTCAACAACTAACAACAAGGGTGATCAGCAGCAAGGCAGCTTTTCAATTAACTTGTGGAGAAATGCTTTCCATGAAGCTTTGAAAAGACTTTGTCCTGTTCGAGCTGAAGGGCACGAATGTGGCTGTTTGCCTGTCTTAGCAAGAATGGTATGTGGTTCAAACCATTATATAGCTTTATTTCTTGTTTGATTGTCTTTTTTATAGATACAAAATGAACTTTAAGGGCCGTTCGGTTGTCTAAATTATCATATTTTTGATGAATTTATTTGTATACTTGTCCAAGTACCTATGATTTAATCAAATTGCGCCTGTTTGAACAAAGATTATACAATTATTTTTGTTTAGTAAAATTTTTAATAGCATTCGACTGTAGATGTCCATGTAGATATAAAATGAACTGTAAGGGTCTGTTTGGTTGTCTAAATTAATCTTATTATCTTATTTTTGATGAATTGATTTGTATATTTCTCGATTTACCTTGATTTAATCAAGGGTTAATTGCATTTTGCCTCCTTGTACTTTGGTCTTGTTTCTCTTTAACACCTCTACTTTTTTGTTAAACAAAGCACAAAAAAAAAGTGAGTTTTCCATTCTATTATAAGTAGAAGTGGATAAAATGTAGGTTCAAAATAGAGGGGACTGAATGAAACAAGATCAAAGTACAAGGGGTTAAAAGACAATTAACCCTTTAATCAAATTATGTTTGAACAAAGATTGTTTTAGTTTCGTAAATTTTTTAATAGCATCTGAACTAGAACTAAAACAGTTAGCTAGCTAATTTAAGTGGTTGTAATTCTTACAACCAACACTGAACCATTACGATTCATTAATTGATTAATTGAGGAACAGTACGATTTTTACAAATTCAAGGACAACCAAACGGGCCCTAAGGTTTTAATAATAGATTGTTCAAACTCTTTGAACTAGCTCTGACCTACTATGAGCACATGAACAGGTAATGGAGCAATGTATTTCCAGATTAGATGTGGCGATGTTCAATGCTATTCTTCGTGAATCGGCCCATGAGATCCCGACTGATCCCGTATCTGATCCCATACTTGATTCCAAGGTTTTGCCTATTCCTGCTGGGGATTTGAGTTTCGGATCTGGTGCACAACTCAAAAATTCTGTAAGTATATGTACACCCACACCCACACACACACACACACGCAATGATACATACATACATACACATTTGTATATATTGTTGAAGCCCACATCAATGTTAGGCTCTTCCCCCGATATCGGTTCGCAGTGGTTTGTCAAAGTTCACCTTGCACGTGAGAGGGCATGTTGAATCCCATCGCTTGTAGTACCTAATCCTAAACTATATATAAAGCCTAGGGCAATACTCATCTTACAAGGCGACTTTTGAGAGTGAGTGAGGCTCATTGGTTCCTATATAATTTAGTGTTTTTTTTCCCCTTCTTTTTCTCATTTCCGACCTTGCTAGAAAACTTTAGAAGTAACCAAACCGCAGTTGACTGCATCTTAATGTTAATTAGCTCCACTTTGTTTAAATTAAGAATCTATGATGAAGTTTGATTGTAATAACTGCTTGTGATGTTTTAGGCACCGCTTAGTAACACATTTTTTAAGTAAATTTTTGTTATTAACAACAACAACACCTACTAAGCCTTAATTTTTTGTTAGCAATAAATAAATAGAAATAGAAAGTATGAGAACATACTTTTTATAGTGAGAGGGGGCGTGTTGAATCCCACATCGCGCTTGTGTTACCTGATCCTCAGTTATATATAAAGTCTAGAGGCAATTCTTATCTTACAAGGTGTCTTTTGAGAGTGAGTTAGGTTTCTACAGGGAAAGAAAAAAAAAAAAAGGTAAATGTGATTTGAATTGGTTTTTAAAGCAAAAAAATAGTTAGGCACTGTTTGGTAATGGCTTTTTAAAATTTATTTTTTTGCTTAAAAGCCAAGAAATACTTATTTTTAAGAGTAGTGTTTGTTTTGCACTTAAAAAAATGCTTTTAAAAATAAAAACATGATTTTAAGTACTTTCCTTTGCAGGTTGGCAGCTGGTCAAGATCGTTATCTGATTTGTTTGGCATGGACGCCGACACTTCTATAGAAGACGATCCAAACAGGGGAGACAATGAAGACTTGCATGGTGGAGATGAACAGAAATACTTCCATCTTCTTAATTCCCTGAGTGATCTTCTAATGCTTCCTAAAGACATGCTAATTGACAGGTCAATAAGAGCAGAGGTATTCCATTAACATCTTGTTTGTTCTATTTCACATTTAAAATCAGGGATTTTGACACTTTGCACCCCTAATGTTTGACCATTATTTCACTTTGGTCCTCATAGTGGCAATTTGAACACATTAATATGCATTGCCATTGGAAGCCAAGGCGTCGGCGTTGGCATTGGCAATATGAGGAGTTGCCCCTCTAAAACAGCTAATAATGAACCTCGTACTTTTTTTTTTTTGTAGGTATGCCCATCAATCAGTCTTTCGTTACTTAAACGAATTCTCTGCAACTTCACTCCTGATGAATTTTGCCCAGACGCTGTTCCGGGCACCGTGCTGGAGGCACTAAATGCAGAGGTACGATTCACTTCCGTTGTTAGATAGCATTTGGCTGTATTAAATTGAAATTTGGAATTTAAGGTCCCGTTTGGTTATTGTTTTTGTTCTCTGATTCTTGTTCTTGCTAACAAAATGTTGGGGTTAATGTACAGAATCGCATTAGGTAAACATGTTTTTGTTTCCAAAATTTTTGGAGTAATTTGGGACTGTTTCCTTAATTCCTTGAGAATCCGAGAAAAAAAAACTGTTGATTTTTCTTCACTCCCACAAAACTATTCCACTACCAAACACGGCCTTAATTATGGCTAAAGAAATACTCGAACTCTCAAAATACAAGATACTATCATAGTTGAGATCATTGAACTATTTTTTATTTTATTTTATCAGAGCATCATAGAGCGAAGAATATCTGGAGATTCAAGCGGCAGCTTTCCTTACACGGCCTCTCCAGTCGTGTATACGCCTCCTCCATCTGCTGATGTGGCGGAGAAAGTGGCGGAGGCAGGAGGGAAGTCTCCTTTAGCCAGGAGCGCATCGGTTATTCAGAGAAAGGGATATACCAGCGATGAAGAACTCGAGGAACTAGATTCTCCAATTACATCAATCATCGACAAATTTACTATTGCTGATAAATCCAATGGAAATGGAAAATCAAAGGATCAAAACGGTTTTGTTTTCGCTAATTCGAGGTACGGTCTTCTTCGGGAAGTCTGGTTAGCATGAAATTCAGTAGTTTATATATATATAAGCATGTTTTTGGTTTGTATATTGTTGTTTTGAAACTAGTCAATTATAATCGTCTATTTTCAGTGTTTTTTTTCCCACCTTTTTTAGTCCTTTAAATTAATTTTCAATATTTCAGTTAACATTAACTAGATAACGAATTTGCATTTGATATCACGGTTAATTGAGAACTGGAAAATAAGTTGAAAATAAATTACCAAGGACTAAAAAATAAGTGTTCTATAAATAGAATAAAAATAATAATTAAAAAATGCAAAAGTCGCGGACTATATGGTAAGAATCTCCTTTTTTTTTTTTTTTTTTTTTTTAAGGACTTAGATTTGTTTAAGTTGGAAGGTTTTTCTTGTATATGCAAAGTTGTATTCATTATCATGAGTTGTTTCAAAAATCAATGTTTTGTACTGAGAAAACACACTTTGATTTGGTCGCAATTATGTTTTTTAAGCATATGAATATATATATATACACATGCGCTTGCGCTTGCGCATGAGAAGTTGTTTGTGTTAAAATTGCACATCAAACTTAATACCATATGGTTTTAAGTTGTAACCTCCTAACATGGTATCAGAGTTAGGTTTGAAAAGTTTCGTTTATTTGTCCCTGATTATTTGAATGTTTGTATTATTTTTTCTGTTGTTTAATCATATCACGTGTAAGGCGGGATTGCATGTGAGGGTGGATATTAAAATCTCACATCAAATTTGTAAGGTTCCCAAAATATTCTATATGAAAGGAATTATTTCACTTGATACTATATGAATCTCCTAACAATTTGATCATGATGCGTTCCTAATCTTACCTTTGGCATCGTAGGTGGTGTTTCTTTGGTGTTTTTGTTCTCAATTTTTATCTATGTTTCACAAAAAAGAAACAAAAATTAAAGAATTAGGCGGTGTTGGGTTATACTTGGAATTGGATTAGGGGAGATTATAGTTTTTGAATGTTTATGTGGATCTTAAGGTTTGTCACATTTGGTTTCTTAACTTTCATATTTGTTTCAATCGATTAAAAACATAGTTAATTATTTTGGACAAAAATTGGTTGAACTCAACGCGGGGTCTTTTGATGGGGCTATTTTCATCCTTTCATTAAATTTAAGATATTTTTTCCTAACACTTCTTAAACAACAATTCATCTATAGAATAATTGCTATTAGGGAATGATTAAAGGAAAACATCTTTGGTGTAATGATGTAATACAATGAGAATATCCAACCACATGTTGAGTACTACTCTCATTTTTCGTTCAAAATCATGTGAAACTTGAGAAATTAAACCTTCGTTTGGTAACTGTTCCCATCCTAGAAATTCTATCTCATTTCCAGATTTTTGAGATTTCTGTTTGGGAATAGTGTTTGGTAACCACTCCCATTTTTTTATTTTCATTCCCATCCTATTCTAAAATGGGAATTAAGTCCATTTTTCTTTAAGAGTTGAGAAACAAACAAAAAAAAACTTCTCATTTGTGCCCATCCCATTCTCATTTGTCAAAAAGGATACGGAGGGAATTATTGCAATGGTTAGTGAGACCCCCTTTCAATTTTTGGTAGGCTCTTTTCTTTCTCTCCTTTTTTTTCTTTTTCTTTTTCTTTTTTCTTCTTTGTTCTTCGTGTTCTTGCGTCTTCTTCGTTCCTCCTTCGTTCCATCTTCTTGGTTTCCATTTCAATTTCAAAATCAAAACCCTAAGAAAGAACAAAGAATTGTCTCCTCCTCTCACTTCATCGATCAAGAAAGAACAAAGAAAATCATCTCCTTCTCTTAGTTCGTCAATTGTCGATTTCAACCTCACTTCGCCGTCGATTCCTCCTCTTAGTTCGTCGTCTTTGCCTTCGTCGTCGTCGTCGAAACGTATTTTGTCACCATCGTCTTCGCATTCATCAAAATCCGATTGATTTTTCGAAATCGATTTCGAGTTTGAAATTGAAATCCTATGTTGAATTTGGACAAGTTTCTTCCAAATCGTCGTTTGCTTCGCGTTCGTCGTCCTCCACTTCGTCCTGGTTCGTCATCGTCTGCTTCAAAATCGAAACTCTATGTCGAATTTGGTCGGGTTTCTTCGAATTTGTTCGAAATTTGTTCGGTTTCTTGGATTTTCAAAACCCTATTTCGAATTTATTTGAATTTGTTCTAAATCAATTTCGAGTTTGTTCGAATTTGTTTGGGTTTCTTGGATTTTTTCGAATTTGTTCTTGTATTTGTTCTGGTTTAGGGTTCGTTCTTGATTTCTTGGATAAAAACGTTACCAAACGCGATTTTGTTCCTAGATCCAAAAAAAAATTGTTGTTACCAAACGCGATTCCGCTCCCAAGAAGGAAACAAAATTCTCATCTCATCACATCCCACTGCATGGGATGAGAATAGAAATAGTTACCAAACGGGTCCTAAATGTGTAATTTGACAAATTTCAATATCCATATAGACACTATACTTGACTAACAATTTTTTTTTTCCATAAACGAAAGAAATCATGGTTAAATTCTTTTAATGCTTCTTGACTAACAGTTCACGAAATTAAAATTTTGTTCATACAGTCCATGTGTTATACTAATTTTTTCATAAATTTAAAATTATTGTATTAGATAAAAGTCATTATTATTTTTTCATGAAAAATATTATAATAACTTTTATGGCATTGCTACGGTTCATGAAATCAAAATTTTGTTCATACAGTCCATGTGATATACTAATTTTTTCATAAATTTAAAATTATTGTATTAGATAAAAGTCATTGTTATTTTTTCATGAAAAATATTATAACTTTTATGACATTGCTGTGATTTTGGACTGTTGACATAATTATTAGAGCTCTTAGAAAATTATTGTATCAAGTGGATTGGATAAATAGTGAATTGTAAATTTTGTGATGGCGGTCAATTTTTTTTTTATTCTTTTAACTAATTTTTAATTAGTTAATATAGCATTCGTGCACATGCCCACACACACATATATATATAAATAATATTTGCAAATATTAATTAAAAAAAAGAGAAATAAAAGGGTGTAAAAAACCAATTCTATATACTATAACCATTAGCTAAGAGCAAAGCAACCACATATTGTCTTTTTTGGTATATCCAGGAGTGTTCTAACACCCAAATACTAATCTTGTTCGGAGTACGTGGTTGGCTCTCCTAACAAGTGTTTATCCGCAAGCTCGAATTTTTTACGTTGTAAAAGGTCTGTCAAGTGCAAGCAGGTCTTATCACTTTAGCTACACTATTTTGATGAGCACACACTGCCTTTCACACGTCTAGACCAAAACGATCCGTCGCCATTAACACCTCCTCCGGCCAGTTGACGACGTGAAAATCGTCTTCCTCCGACTTCAACCTCTGACCACTACCGCCCTTCCCATTTTTCTTCGCCTCCTTACCCTCCCCGGCGGCGATCGAAGCTTTTACCGCCGGTTGCGCGCAATTTCCTTCCGACGCCAAAATCTCAGTAAATTCTCCGGTTGCTGAAGTCCCCTCCGGTGTCTTGTTTCCCGGAATTCGTCCGGTTCCGGTCAACTCATGGAGCTCGGAAGAACGCTCCGTTTGAAAATTAGGGTTCTTGTACCATTCAAAGATCGATGAGCTAGGGTTTTTATCCAGGTCGTGATCTGAATGGTTCTCGAAAGAGTAAAAGCTGCGGTTCGGAATCGGAACTTCAATTGACGATGAATCGGCGCCGTCGGGATCGTTTTGCGCCGTCGTCGAATTTTGAACCGGAGTTTGATTGCTGAGGAAGTGGAAAGGACTGGTTTGAACGCCATGATTGGATTTGCGTTTCCTGCCGTCGTCTTCCCCGGCGGGTTTCCTCTTCCTGACATTTTTTGACAAGTTTTATTACTACAAAATCTATGCATAAATCCGGCAGAAAATGCATTTTAACGGTTTAGATTTAATTTTAGAGAAACTTTTTTAGAGGATTCAATATTTTAAAAATAACTTTCTAAGGACCATCTCATGTGTAAAAAAATCACTGTTACATAACTCCATAAAGTGGTGTTTTTATGGGATGAGACTTTTGGACAAATTTTCAGAGATGAATGGTCAAGATTGAATTTGTACAATTTCTCAATTTATTAACTTTAAATTTCTCTGCACCACTCAACCCGCTCAATGACTTAAATGAAGAGAGCAAATATTTGAGAGCATAGCGGTTGAATTTAATTATATTTTGTACCTAAAATACATTTTAACGGTTTAGATTTAATTTTAACAGATGATTAGTTAAGATTGAATTTGAGCAATTTTTTAATCCATTAACATTAAATTTCTTTACACCGCTCAACCTACTCAACGACTTTAATAAAGAGAACAAACATTTGAGAGCAAAACGGTTGTATTTAATTATATTTTGTACTCCTCAAATTTTATATATATATATTATCTTTAAACACATAAATTCCTAGTAATATATAATTAAACAACTCTTTAGTTTCTCTTTTATTATTATTTTTTAGAGATTTAAAAGTGTCTTTAAAAAATTATGGATAATTATAACATTCTATCCTGGCACAAAATGGATTTTTTCTTAAAGAAAAAAAATTGAGAAATTAATATTTACTTTTAAGTGTAAATATAAGTTGTCGCGCACCGTATCTATTTTCAAAATTTTAATTAAAAAAAATATATATAATTTAGCTAATAAAATATATATATTAAACTTAAAATGTACAAAGTATAATTTAAATCAACCGTTTTTAAACATGAATCTTTGATTCTCTTTAAATTAATGTAAACCGGTAATGAAAATATATTTTTTTAAAATAGATTTAAAAATTACCCATTTTATTATTCTGTAAATATATATGTTTTTTATATCAATTAGCAGCAAGAGACTAATTAGGCGGAGGTTCGGGGAATAGACGAGTTGCAGGGTTGATTAGTTTAGGTGTGCCTAAGCTGACCCAAACACACTTTACTATAAAACCGAAAAGAGAGAGAGAGAGGGAGACTGACTTATTAGGATGAGTTGCAGGGTTGATATTGAGATTGGTGGTGCTTCCATTGTCACTGCTTTCCTCCTGCATTTGATTCAGCATTGAACAGTAATGGCTGCCCATGGCGACTATATATGATAGAGAATAATCATCATTCTCTTCTTCTTCTTCGTGGTGTTCTTCTTCTTCATAACTCCGATTTTGATGATGAAGAAGACGACACTTCTGATGATCTGTGTACTGTACTGGTGAAAGATGGAACGATGCAGAATTCCTCATTCCTACTCTCTCTCGCTCTAAAGGGCAGCCCCCGATGCTACAAAGCTCCAGCTATGCGCAGTGTCTGGGGAAGAACTCTCTCTCTCTTTTGATACAACTATGATCCTCTTAGTCTCCCTAGTCGCATTATTCTTGCTCAACCCCAATATGAATATGAATTTGAGAGTGCTATGCCAAGAGGCGCGCCGCAGTCACGCATTTGAGCAAGAGCTTTTGCCTTTCTTCGCTATGTAAATAGAGGACCGGAAGTTGTGCCAGACCCTCAAACAATGCAGAAGAGAGGTTGATACAACTATATATATATATATATATAGATAGATAGAGAGAGAGAGAGAGAGAGAGAGAGAGAGAGATAGAGAATCTGATGGTGATGCAATGATTATGGTATAGGGGTACAGATTTCACTACTAACCATATTTGTTCTTCACTAATTTAATACAGATTGAATCTGTTTCGAAGGGACTTAAATGAGACCTACCTACTTTATAATAAACACACAAAAAAAAAAAAAAAATCAATTTTTTGTGTTTATATATGCCGACGAGTGTCCCCACATCCACATAGAGTAAAACCAATCTCTTTTGGGGTGCACGACTGTCCCTCCCAACAAGTGTTTTTTCCCAGACTCGAACCACTGACCTTACAGAGGTCCCATAACTATTTTAACTCAAAATAATCTTACTACTTAAATTACGCTATGTTGGTGTGTGTTTATATATTCTAACCACAATTTTTCAACAAAAAATTAATTTAATTCTAATAAAAAAAAAAAAAAAACTTCTTTTTTTTGGGGGGTCCACAAATATATTATTGCAGACGATTGGCCATTAATCATCTCCAGGTAAGTGATTAGTTGTTCAAATTAATGACTGATTAAACTTAAATATCATCATAGATTCTCCCCTATAATTTGTATTAATCAAAATCTCCCCCCAAAAAAAAGATAATCAACTGTTTTCAACTACATCTCTTCCCAAAAAAAAAAAAAAAAAAAGAAAAGAAAAAAGAAGAATATACAAAAAAAGGGGCTAAATCACACTTGGTACCCTTAAAAGTTTTCAATTTTTGCAATATACTGCTAAAGTACGAATTTTGTCTCTATTTGATCCAACCGACTCGTCTATGACGCGCATGTTATTGCTATGACAATTGGGATAGTCAAAACGTGTTGATTGGACCAATTAGAGACAAAAATCTAACTTCAAGAACACGAAACATTGCAAAAATTAAAACATAAGAGGGCACATTGAAATCGCACTCAAACATCATGGGTGCAAAGTGTCATTTATCCGAAGAAAAAAAAAACAGGTGAAAAATGTTTGCTTCATGGTTCAGAGAGTTTACTGAAGGGACTGAAGTGATCGGACGACTTCAGGCATTGTTGGTCGTTTATCCGGCGCTACTGAGGTGCAGGCTACGGCGATTTCTAGGGCTTTCAACATCGGATTTTGGGAAGAATTTGAGATTTTCGGGTCGAGAACTTGGAGCGACCCGTTAGTAATGTGGATCTTTCTTCTGACCCATTTCACGACATCAATGGAGTTTAAGGACCCGTTTGGCTCCGCCTGTCGGCCCGTGATTAGCTCCAACAGGATAACGCCGAAGCTGTATGTATCCATTTGTTCTGTCGCTTTTTTCGAATATCCAAATTCTGAAAAATTATCAAAAATATGAAAATTAGATATTAAATAAATATATATATATATATATATATGCATGCTTATAATCGAGAGAACAAATAATCAGCGGGCATAGGGCAGGCCCGGACCGGCCTAACATTTTAGAAGGCTCAAGGCATAATGGTCAGCCTGTTAGGTCCAGAAAATTTATATATTTCCAACAGGAAGAGTGAATATTCAGCGGGCCTGGGGCGCGGCCCGGCCCGACAAGGCCTGCTAGAATGCTCAGCGCGGCTTGATAACGTCTCGATTAGGCCTCAGGGTCAGCCTGGCACTGCATGGCCCGTTAGGTCCAGTAACGGGCCATTTGGGGAGTTCTAAAATCCAGCCCGACAAGGCCCGATCCAAAGGCCAATAGACACAATCCTTATACTGCCGGTCTGGCTCGGCCTGGCCCGTTTTAAACCTCTAACTCTGTCTAAGGAACTGTTTGGACAGGTTCTGAAAAAAACAGTTTGAACTAATGTTGGTCCCTGTAATTTCAATTTGAACAAATAATATCCTAAAATTTCCTAATCATCCCGCTTCCGTCCAAATTATTAAACCTGCTACAATTTTTTACCGCAAACAGTCACATGCACCCACACATATATATGTTTATTCCCGAGTGTTTGGCTTCGGAGGAGACGGGAGGAATGAAAAAGGCAATAAATACTGATAAAACCCCCCTAAAAACCAGTTAAATTATACGGCAGATAATGATTTAGGCGAAAGTACAACGATTAGGAAACTTCAAGGTATTATTTATTCAAATTAAAACTACAAGGACCAAAGTGGGATAATAATCAAACTTAAAGGGTAAAAAGTGTAAAAGAAACCCTGGAAGAAATTCATAAGACAAAACATGTAAACACAATATATTGTGTGTGCGTGTGTGTGTATATATAGATAGATTTTCACCTGGTGCCACATAGCAAGAACACGAAGAATCCGAAGCCATAGACGAAAGAAAAGCCGTTTCCCCAACAATCCGATCCAAACCGAAATCCGTCAATTTCGGTTCGAAATCCAAGTCCAGAACAACGTTATTTGATTTCAAATTCCGGTGAACCAAACGAGGAACATAGTCCCTATGAAGGTACGCCAGTCCTTGACCAACTCCAATGGCGATCTTCAACCTCAGACTCCATGGAAGCTCAAAATCCGAGCTCCTAATCATATCTCCAAGACTACCTTTTTCCAAAAACTCGTAAATCAAGAATATTGATTCATCAGAGTGACAAAAACCCAGAATTTTGGCTATGTTCTTGTGCCTGATCTTCGCCAATGTCTTAACCTCGGTTTTCAATCCTTTTACAGATTGAATTTTGAAGTTTTCTATCCGTTTGATCGCCACGAATTCACCGCCCGGTGTATTCACAATGTAAATCCTTCCAAAAGCTCCACCTTTTCCTCTACAAGATTTCTCATCCATGGCGTTAATCAAATCGTGTTCTGTGATTCGAAGAGGATAGAAAAATACTGATTGCCAAACACCCAACCGGGATGATTTCATTGTGAACGAACGACGGGTGATTAAGAGGTAAAACCCGATTCCAAGCATTACTATCACGATGGCTAATCCGATAGAGATCATAGCACAAGCCAATTTGGAGATACTAATCGTTTTGTGATTAGGATCGTGTTCTGAACAAGGATTAGGTAATCCCGGGCCACATAAATCCGGATTTCCTTGAATGAACGAGGCGGGTAGGCTTGAAATGAGAGACAACGGAACCCTACCCGATAGGCGATTGAACGAGACATTGAAGAGGGCAAGCTTCAAATTTTCAAGCGATTCTGGGATTCTACCGGTGAGATTATTACAGGAGAGATCGAGGTATGTTAGAACAGGCAACTCGGATAAAGATTCAGGCATTTCGCCGACGAAATTGTTGTCTGAAAGAGACAACGAGACTAATCTTCTGCAATTTTTGAGTTCTGGGATCCGACCGGAGAAGTGATTGTGGGAGAGATTGATGATGCTCATAACGGGTGAATCACAGAAATTAGGGGGGAGATTTCCATACAAATTATTAAGAGAAGCAGAGAATCGATAAAGGGTTTTGATCAGTCCGAACCCGTTCGGGATTTCGCTGATGAAGCTGTTGTTATCGATTTGAACTTGCTCTAATTTAGAAGCTGTTGAGATTGAATCCGGAATTTCGCCGGAAAATCCATTGTTTTCGGCCCTGATTAGCTTAATCCTAGGTAATGACCATACCCAATCGGGAAAATCGCCGGAAAACATGTTGTTCTGAACCTGAAATCTCTCGAGATTCATGCATTCGTTCATGTTCTGATTCGTGATCGACCCATTGAAGAAATTTGTATGGAGGCTTAGATTTATGAGGGATTTGGCCTTGCAGAGGCCATTTGGGAACAACCCAAGTAATCTGTTCTGTGAAAGATCGAAGGAGATTAAATTTGGCAGGGATGATTCAATCTGGGGAACCCTACCGGTGAGATTGTTTTGGGAGAAATCAACAATGGTTAAACCCTTTAAACCCTGAAAGAAATCCGGTATTTCGCCGTGAAAACCGGAGTTCTGTAACAAAATCTGCTCGAGCTTGTGGAGTTCGTTAATGGCGGATGGAATTTCACTCACCAGTGATGGGTTTTGCGATAAATCAAGAACCCTAAGCTCGGTGAAATTTCCGACAACAGAAGGGAGAGTACCTGAAATCAGATTGCTACCCAGATTGAGCGCTTGAAGATTCCTCAATCCGCCGATGGATTCCGGGATGCTGCCTTCGATGTGATTCCTGCTTAAATCGAGAACTTTCAGCGACTTGAACTGCGAAATCTGATCCGGGATTGTTCCCCAGATGAGATTATTGCTGAGATTGAGCGTCTCGAGGGAGCTGCAGGTGGAAAGATGTAAAGGGATGGGTTGGTTCAAGAAATTGTCGGCGAGGTTGAGATGGGTTAGGTTCGGGAGCTGACAAATCGCCGGCGAGATCTCGCCGGAGAGATTTAGGGTTTGGAGGTTTAACGAGGTAACAACCAGAGGGAGTACGTCGGAGCAGGTGATTCCCGTCCAGTTGCAGTGGTGGAGGGAAGTGGTTTTGGACCAGCTCGAGAGGTGGTTCAGGTGGTCATCAATGGCGTCCTTGAAGGTGAGAAGGAAATCTGCTTCAGAGGGAGAAGAAGAAGATGTGAGGATGAAGAGAGAGAGTACTAGTGATAGAGAGAGAAACAGATTGAATGTGGAGGTGGTAGCCATTGATGAACTCACGGGGGAGAGAGAGAGAGAGAGGTTCAGCTTACATGAAAGGTTTCTTTATAAAGGAACTGTGAAGTAAAAATGGTGACTTCAGCAAAAGAGAGTGAGGATATTCAGTCTCAAAAAGTCACCATAAATTACACTTTTCACCCCCTAAACTTTATGATTTTTTGTCACTTTCTATCTTAAACTTTCTTCTTCTTTTTTCGGTTTTCCAAGGTATCCCTGCACCATGGTCGGTGGAGACTAATCTCTCGAAGTACTGTCGAGTGCCAAAACCTGGACACTTCTTCCAACAAGCACTTTTCATATACAACCTGCAAAGTTCGATCCCTAAAAATATTACTTAAAGAGCCCAAACCTTTTCGCTTAGACCAACTCATGTTGGTCTATCTTAAACTTTCAATTACGAAGACATTGTGCTTTAAAAATTGTAAATTGGTATTTGTCGAGTGTCACAGTCTAGGATTGTCCAGTGTTTTTTCTCGTACATAACAGCTTGTTCATGACCTATTTCTTTTATTTTCTAGACTGTTTCACCTTAATTTAGTTTATTTTCATTATTTTTTTCTAAAAGTAACCCATTATATCTTCTCGAACATAATAATATATATTCGTTTCACTTTCGTTTTTCTGCTTACAATACTATGTGGGAGCATATGTTATTGTAAACCTTCCACACCTTATAACATTCGGTATTAATATAATTATTATTGTCATTGTAATTGTATTCCTATTGTACTGTTGGGGTGAATCTTACTCCTATCAAAATACTTCTGTTGTTCTAAATCTCTGATCTCCAGACTTGCTACCAAACTGAAACTCTAATTTATGTTGCACGATCCGTTCTTCAGCTTCAAAGGCCCAAACCGTGACATCTAACATAGTCAAAATAGGTATTTGATAAATTAATTAGTCATTCATACTCTCAAAATTAACTATCACATTTTTTATTTTTTATTATATGAACTCAAATTACTAAAAGATTTATTAGAAATAATATTGGCACTCGTAAAATATTTTATTTTTTTAGATAATAAGATGTGACTGAACCAGTGTTACGTGCATATTGACTAATCATCTATCTGGTCGATTTTAAGGGTTTATTCCTCCATAATAATTTGATGCATTCAAGATTTTACTGATAGATGGTTTATGGAAAAATTGAATTATGGTTGACATTTTGCCAATTCTCTCTAATTATGCTATTTTTACAAGACAAAAAAGTAGTTAATAAAAATAGTGGTCATAGAGAATCCTAAGCAAATTTAAAATTTGAAATTTGGAATTTATTTGGGGGGTGACAAGACCTTCTACCAACCAAATGAGACCTAATTAAAGAAGTATATGGGCAAGAAGGCACAATACTTAGAGATATAGGGTAATAAGTGTAATTTATAAAAAAAATAAAATTCTAATACACTAAGGCCCCGTTTGGTAACCATTTCCATCCCATTCCGTTCCCAGATTTTTGGGAATTCTGTTTGGGAATAGCGTTTGGTAATTTTTGTTTCCGTTTCCATTTCATTCCCATTTGAGAATTGTGCCAACTTTTTTCTTAAGAAATGAGAAACAAAAAAAAGTTGTTTCTCATTATTCCCATTCCATTCCCAAAACCCATGATCACTATTCACCTACCGGCCGACCACCGTCCGCCGCCGCCGCCGGTCACCGTCCGCCGCCGGCGGCGGTCACCGGCCGGCCGGAATTTTTCCGGCCACTTCCGGCAGTCGCCGGCGACGGCGCCACCGCCGTCCGGTCATCGCCGGCGGGGGCACCGCCGTCTCCGACGTCGGAGAACCGTCGCCGGCCGTTTCCGGCCGGCCGGTGACGGCGCCGCCGGAGCACCGCCTGCCGGCCGGCGACGGCGCCACCGCCGGCCGGCCAAAACTGAAAAGAGAAAAAAAAAAAAAAAAAAAAAAAAGATTTTAGGATAAAATCGTTACCAAACACAATTCCCTTCCCAAAACAAAAAAAAAATTATCGTTACCAAACGCAATTCTACTCCCAAAAAGAAAACAAAATTTCCATCCCATCCCATTCCCATCCCACTGCTGGAATTGAAATAGAAACGGTTACCAAACGCCACCTAAGGTGCCTTTGGTTGGGTGTAAAATAGACGGAAAATAAAATGAAAAGAAAAACGTGATAAAAAATAAAAAACTTGTTTTGTATGGATGAAAAATAGAAGAAAAAAATAACAAGGAAAATACACAATTTTTTAACACGACTTTGGGAAAAAAATAAAGAAAAGTGAGGGAGAATGAATAAAATTACAATTATACCCTTGATAATAAAATTTTTATTCAAAATTTATAATATATAAGGGTCAAATAATAAATTATATTAAAGTAGATTATTTTTTCTATTTCATGTATCGTAATGATCATTATCTTGAAATTGTTTCTTTTAATTTATGACAACATAAACAAAAAACACGTTTAATTGTAATATATATTTTTTTTCAGATATATGGTGCTCGGTATAGTGGAATAGTTTTGTAGGAATGAATCAACATTTTTTTTGTTTTTCAGGTTGTTAAAGAATTTAAAAAATAATTTTAAATTATTTCAAAAATTTGAGACGGCAAACGTGTTCATTAAAAACGTTTATATGCATTAATCTCAAATTTTTTAGAACGGAAACAGAAAACAGGAATTATACTGTTTATTTAATAAATAAATAATAAAATTAAAAAAAATTCTTCCAAAAATTTCATTTCATAAAAATACAATTTTATAGAGTCTTATAACAATAATTTTTATACACATGATATTGTCATTTTTGGAATCTTAGGACCTTTAAAAAGCCTCCCAAAAATTAATATATATATATATATATAATTTGCAGACAAAGTCACAGACAACCCGTGAATGATTTGAAGAAAATGACAATTGACTGAGGAGAAAGCTCAGACAACAGTCTTAATTTTTGTTATACATACATATATATATATATATATATATATATATATATTATTTACATTTTATATTTTTAATTATAAATTATAAAATAAATTTTTTTATAATTGAACTGACATTGGAGTAATAAAAAATATAATAAAAAAATTATTTTACTTTTTTTTTTTTAAGAATTAATAAAAGTAAAATAATAAATAAATAATAATTTTAATAAGTCAAAATTTATCTAACAACCCATACAAAAAAGGTCACCCGCTTTTGCCGCTGACACAGTCGACTGTGGGGTTCATTTTTGAGTTTTGTCATTATATATATATATTATTTTTTTTATTTTTACCATTTTTTAATTAAAGTGAATTATGATATTCACTAATTAAAAAAATTTAACCTAGTTAACGCAATTAAAAAAAAAGGGTGAATGAAAAGTGGTTTATTGAGAGAGGTGTCTCGCTTTTAGCGCATGACGATACTTCGAGGAATTCATCTCCACCAACCATAGTGCAAGAATATCATGAGAAACTAAAAAAAAAATTAAAAAAATTAATAATTTTAAATAATAAAAAAAAAAAAAAATACTTAATATTACTTAAATAAAATAATAAAAAATAAATAAAATACTTAATATTACTTAAATAAATGTAATTTTTCTTAGATTCGTCGATAAAAATTTGAACGTAACAATATTTGTATTCATATTTTTTTATCATTTTATTAAAATTTAAAATAATTAAAAATAATAATTCCATATTAATTTTTATTTTTTTGTAATTTTATTTTCTTTCAAAAAAATAAATATATATATATATATTAATTTTTAATTTTTTTAATTAAAGTGAATTATGATATTATATTTAAATTCAATATTATTTCTCACTAATTAAATTTTTTTACCTAACGCGATTAAAAAAAAAAGGTAAATAACATATAATTTCAAAAATAAAATAATTTAATTATTAAATTAATTTTAAATAATAAAAAAATTATTTATCATTTTATTAAAATTTAAATTATTTTTTATTTTTTTATTTTTTTGTAACTTTATTTTCTTCAAAAAAATAATAAATATTAGTTGACTTTTCACTATTTTTTGTTGACCTTTTTATTGTGAAAAAGTGAAAAAGGGAAAAGTGGAAAAGACAAGCATTTATTATGACATACAGCCTTCTGCCGAAAGATCTATCCGTAAATTTCATGTCATGTCATGTTTTGTATTCAAGAAAAAAAATTACACTTTACACCCCCCAACTAAATTTCCCATTTTTAAAAACTAAAAAAAAAATTAAGGACTTGTTTGGCACTCCAAAAACTTTTTTTTTTTTTTTTTTTAAATTGCCTTGTAAAAGCAAAACTTTTTTTTTTCCCAAGAAAAAAAAGTCACCAAAAAAGTATTATTTTAAAAATATTTAAAACTTGTATTTGGTACATAACCATAAATCTGTCGAGTTTTTACAAAATACTAATCAATTTTTTGAACAGATTCGCGGCACGATCTCGGGGTTTGGGAGTGGGGTGATGGGGCATGAACAGCAAAAAGAAAAAGGAGGAGGAAGAGGAGGAGAACCGAAAAAGAAAAATATTTGTATATTTTAATTATTTAATCATTTATTAATTGTTCATAAAATTAAAATTTTACTTTATACAATCCACGCGTTATAGTAATATTTCTAAAAATTCAAAATTATTGTAATACATAAAAGTTATTATATATTTTTCATGTAAAAAAATTACAATAATTTTTATGAACCAGAGTAATTTTCTAACTTTTAACAGTAAAAAAAAATTATTATAATTCGTAGACTTTGTGATTCGTTAGAAAAAAACTCTAACAAAAAATCTTATTTTATATCTTTTTATAGGCTAATTTAATAATGAATATTGAGAATGTCAAAATCCAATTGATAATCGTGTTCAAACCCTTGAAAGGGCCCAATCTTTCTCTTTTTTGGGGGGTGGGTATGTTGTCTTGACATTATTAAGCAATGGTTAATCAACACATTAAAAAAAAAAAAATAAGATTAAATATATTCCTTGAATTTGTGCTTTCCAAAAAGTTTGTCACACTTTTTCTAATAGTCAATGTTTTCATAATATATGAATATACGCAAAACATCATTAACATTTGGATTTAATCAAAATCCTGAATGTACAGGTCGATGCAGAAGAGGACATCTTTAAGATCGTCCGATAAAGTAATTAATCAAGGTACACGTAAGTTGGTCCGAACACATTTTACAGAAAAAATTTAAAAAAAAATTTGATATTTGGAAAAAAACATATTTTTGACCATTATAGTTCAGGGTAAGTGTTCAATTGACCACTATAGTTTAAACAATAACATATTTAATCATAAAATTGCGAACAACTTAATTTTATCACTCTATTTTTTTTTTTGCGTAACAAATGGTTGAGGGAGGATATTTTGAACACTAGACCTCGCACTAAGGAGACACACTAAATAACCGTTAGATTATAAGTTTTGGATTACTCCGAATACAACTAAATTTCACATGAACAATATAGACACTCATAATAAATCAAGGGTACAAATTTTTTCCTTACCAAGGAAAGCCTGTTATTTCTCACATTCGCAGCACTGACAAGCGCCATCGTTGGTCGACAAATTTGTTGACCAGCGCATAGCAATAGTTGGAGTGCAGTTGAACTTCTGGAGAGTGCCATTAGCAATTCCATACATATCTAAAGAGAGAGGGGGGATATTTTTTTTATTTTTTTTTGGTTTTACGATAAAGTGCGTCCAGACCAATTTATGTGCACTTCGATTAATAATCTCATCAGGCGATCTTAAAGATACACTCTCCTACATTGACTTGGTACATTCATGATCAAATTCAAGATTTAATTTTTGAAGTGCTCTATAAGATAATCGAACCCACCTCCTCTTGCCAACCAGACTAATAACTCTTGGGTGAGCGGAATATGTTTTATGGCGAGAGAGGGAGGGGGGGGGGGGGTGTTGTTATAGGTGTTTGTGCTATATGTTTGTAGCATTCCCTAGAAGTGAATGTGACCCAATACAAAGAAGGGGTATTGTTAATGTGAAGATGCCCCTTTTTGTCTCTGTTTGAGCAAAAAGCAAACATGAGAGAGATTGGCTGGTTGTTGGGTTGTTCTAAAGGGTGATGATGAATAATCAAAAGCCTACTTATTACTCATCAAACACACACACACACAACATTTAGACCCCGGTTTGATTAATGTTTTTGTTCCCTGATTCCTGTTTCCATTCTCAATAACATTAATGTACAAAAACACGTTTGGTAAACACATTTTTGTTCCCAAAATTTTGATTTGAATTACTTTAACAATTTGAGAAACAAAATAATATTGATTGATATTTACTCTTACAAAACTATTCTCATTACCATCCCGTCAGTCACCACTATCACGCCGATCACCATACATTTAAAGAAAAAAAAAATGTTACAACCAATTGTGTTTCTTGTTTCTGTTCTCATAAATTGAAAAATAAAAACAATTTTAAGATAGTCGTTGTTTTCAAATATGTTTTTATTTTCAAAATATTCCAAAACAAAAACAAAATCCTGATCCCGAAATATAAAAATAGACACACTAACCAAACTCCACCTTAACTACTTGTATCCAACAACAATCATTAACACACACACTAACAGATTGATTTCAGAAAATGTGAGAAGTGGGACAGTTCCTATTAATTTTGCTGGCCATGTCCCTTGCCTTTAAAGGTCTCACACAATCATTATCTATCTTCATTGGGTTCTTTGCATTGGATTTCACCCTCCTCTTAAATCCCATGTTTTTTTTACGGATTTTACTTCGATAGATTTGGTGTATTGATACATTCTTTTAGTTGCAGGTCCGTATTGAAAAAATTACATGTTTTTAGATGAACATGAAACTTTTTTTTAATGAACTTGCAACGTGTAGTGATGAGGTAAAGTACAATTTCTTTAGAACGAACTTATAACTTTAAACCCTAAATGTATTATAATCGATCCATTTTTTTACTACATATCCTATGTGAGCGTGTGAGGGAGAGAGAGAGAGTGTGTATGAGAGATTATGAACTTATACCCACCGAGAGAGAGAGGGAGAGGGAGAGAGAATATAGATTGATGCCCACATAAAGAGATTGATTTTTTATTTTTTTTCAACAAATTATGTCTAGATCAGTTCACGCGCACTTCGACTAATCACCTCATCGAGAGATCTTAAAGATACATTCTTTCACATAGGCCTGATATATTTAAGATTAAATTTTTGAAGTGCTCTCCAATAGAATCGAACCCTAGTTGACAAAAAAAGGAAACCCATCCCTTTGCTAACCAGACTAACACCTCTTGAGAAGAAAGAGACTGAACTGATGCACATACAGACTATAAGATGGCGTTTGGTTAGTGTTCTCATTTTTCTCAACCCAACTAAGATGGGTTAAATTGAGTTGGATTGAAAATTCTGTTTCTGACTGGGAACAAAAATGCTTTTGGTAACAACAAATATGTTTTTGTACTAGGAACAGAATCATATTTGGTAACGATATATCATAGAATTGACTTCATGAACCAATCCTAGATTTAATTCAACAAAATCCTCAAATTCAATCAAAATTCCCAAATCAAGAACCAACCCTAGAATTGATTTCATGAAATTCAACAAAATCTCTAAATTAAGAACAACTCTAAACCAAAATTAAGAATGATCCTAAACAAAAATCAAGAACCAATTCGATTTCTTGATGAATTCAAAATCGATTTCGTGGTGAAATCAATTTCAAAATCGAAAATCGAAATAGAAATCGAAAATCAAAATCGATTTTGTGATGACATCGAGATTGAAAAACAAAATCAATTTCGATTTCGAAATCGGAAATTGCAATGAAGAGCGAAATCGAACCTTAAATCGAAAATCAAAATCAAAATCTAGGACGAAGAGGATGGCTTGCTTGGTGGCGAGGACGAGGAAAACGGCGACGGTGACTTGGCGAAGAACCAATGGAGACGAGGACGATGGCGACGATGACTTGGCGAGGACGAAAAGTAGACGAAGACGACGAAGCAGAGAGGAGGCGGAGAGGACGAAGACATCAGACAAGGAGGATGACGAAGATGAAGACACATAGGGAAAAATGAAAAATGAAAAAAAAAAAAAAAAAAAAAACCCTCTTTTCCTCCTAACAGAAGTTGAACAGGAGACTCAATAACAATTGATTGAATTTCAAGCGCGTCCTCTTTTTTAGGTTGAGTTTTTTGGCACAAAAAAAAATAATTTTTTTTTGTTTCTCGTTTCCTTAAGATTTTAAGAATCAATTATCATTTTTTGAGTTGAATTGAGTTGAATTTTGTGTTGCCAAACGCGTTCCCAAAAATCAAACCCATAATTTTTGGGTTAGGTTGAATTGAACTGGAATGGAAACACTAACCAACGGGGCCTAAACTAATGCACACGTGTGAGACAGAGGGGGGGTGTTCGGTATAAACTAATGCACACGTGTGAGAAGGGGGGGGGGACGAAGAAATAGTGTGTGAGAGAGACATAGCCCACTACCATCCCCACCCCCATCCCCCGCTCCAACAGACACGCATGGTTATGTAGTCAAAGCAATTTCGTCACTTTCATGCATCCTCGCCCCTCCCCCCCAACCCCCACAATATTAACACACCAAACGGGTCACTCATAAAAGCCACATCAAACACAAGTAACACAATAAACACAGCATAAATAAGAGCCAAGCACACATTAAACCATAAGCAAGACTTCTTCAATCAAGCCAAACCACAGAAACAAGCACTTAGAAAAAGAAAGAAAGAAAGAAAAAAAAAAACCAATCGATAGACATTCGCGTTCATTCGACTTGAAACGACGCAAAAAAAAAAAAAAGTGCAGGAATTTGAGAGAAGAAATCACCATTTTTCAAATCTTTTCGATCTTATCTGCTTTGATCACGGGATTCGCTTTCGCAATTGCGTCACGAGCCGTCCCCCGATAATCAAACGGGCATTCATGCTTCTCAGAGTAACGATGAACCGAACAGAAGAGATTTCCGCACCTGCATTTGAAACCCGTTAGCCCTACCCGTTTCCGGCACGTGTTGCACCGGCTCGGACCCTCTTTCGGTTTTGGCTCATCGATTTGGGAGGAGGAGGAGGTAGAGGAGTCGGTTTTGGTGGGGGTGAGGTTCAAGTCGAGGGGGCCAGGTTGAGCCACCGGCTCTATGGCGCTAGTGGTGGTGGTCGAACCACGGCTCATGATGTTTTCAATGGACTTGGCTTGTTCTTGTTCCAACATCATGTCCTTGTGGCACTTGGAACACATGTTCATCGTGGCTGCACTACCGAAGAAGCCGCAGTTTTTGATGCAGAGAATAGGGCCTTCCGGGGCTTGGCAGCCTGCCTCTTTGGTCGACTCCATTTTTTCCAAAATTCTGAAGACAAAAAATGACAGAAAAAATTAAATAATAATTTGGACAAGTAGAATTAAGGGGGATTGATACTACTTCTGTAACCCTGAAGTTTGACCAAAATCTCACTTTGGTCCCCATGATTTGAACATATAACACCTTAAAGTTTCAAAATCATCCCACTACAATCCAAGTCGTGATTCCCACTATGATTCCGGATAGACAAGTCACTTGAAGCACACGTGACTGTTTTTAAGAAGTCTTATAAGAGCATTTCCAGACTCCTCTTTTTCCTCCTCCCATTCTCCATCGTACCAAAATACTCAGAAGTCAGAAATATATATATATATATATGTACAAATTTTTTTTTATAAAAAAATTGTAAAGGACAAAAGAAGAAGATGAAAATGCACTTAAGGTCCTCTGAAAAACAGTTGGACGCACAGTAGGTAACAGTTGCATCCAAAATTGTAATGGAACTACAAATTTTTTGGACTGAAGCGGGATCATTACGAAACTTCAACGTCATGCGTTTAAATTGAAACTACACGGACCAAAGTGAAATAATCGTCAAATTTCAGGCTGCTAAGGGTCAAAACATCTAAGATTAATTACACAATTTGTGGTGAACTAATTTTTTCCCCGGGGGCGGGGGCGGGGGCGGGGGGTGGTTGGAGAGAAAAATGGTTTGAAAACTAGTTTAATGGGATGAACTCGGGAGTTTTGAGGGGTATGACTCGAATACCCTTAACGGCAGCTTGTATTTACAAGGGTGCTGCTTATCGGCATTCGACCATGTCTCCATTGGCAAAAAATAGTTTCGCCATCCATGGCCATTGTCAAAAAGAAAAACATATATCAAAATCCAATTTGAAATCAAAGTTGAAACCTCAAAAATAAATGAAAATTGAATTGTCAAGGACAAATCAGATGCGCATGAAAAAATAAAATAAAACTAATTCGAAATCTAAAGAACCCTAACTCTTAAATTGACATAAAAAATGGATTTGAAATGGCTAGAAGAAGAAAAAAAAGGATTTGAAAAAGATTTGAACCACAGACATAACGAAAACGATAAACTGAAATCAGAATTGAACACAATTTCAACAAAACCATCTCTATGAATGCCACAATTTCGAACAGAAGTGGGATTCATGAAAAAGTCGAAGCATCACAGTAGATAAAAAGACAACAGGGAAACATCTTATCGCTGCAGGCTAGGTGCTCATGAATGAGCCATCCTTTCTTCTAAGAACAGGGGAGATGTGAAATCAAATTGCAGAAATTATATTTTCTACCTTAGACTTGAGCTCTATTTAAATTTGCCTTTTCCAGAAGGCAAAATGGGCATAAAATTAATATTTGGATGGAAAACACATGTTAACACGTTTAACTTGTGTCAATATTGAAATATAAGCGCAGTTAAATTATACTGATTTTCGTCCATTTTCATTTATGGTGACGCCAAGGGGGGTTAAAAAACGACAACTCGGTGCTAAAAATATCCAGTTGTGCACGGAGTATGGGGAAGGGTTGAACCACTTGGGTCTATATTGTAAACAAACTTACCTTACTTTGCAAGAGGCTGTTTCCACGACTTGAATCCGTGACCTCCATGTCACACACAAAAAAAAAAAAGTGTGCAGGGTAAAGTGCATTGAGTGCATGGAGGGGGGCAAAGTACAATTAACCCGAGTTTTTTTCGTAAACATAACCTATTTTTTTGTTGAAAACGGAATCAATCCTCAGCTTTCCTAAAAATGAATTCAGGTTTCATATTCTCACAAGTCCTCTCAAACATCTATATGAAGATAACTTCCATATGAAGTTGGTGCATGCCACATAGTGGCTTCCACTGCCTTCCAATATGAAGCCAACTTTGACTTCGTAAACTTCATAATTTATCCATTAACGGTCCCGGCAAAGGATCATTATATGACTATTTTAAGTTTGTTATAATAAAATGTAGTCAACAGCTATGAAAAGAAACTCCCCCTCCCACGTGTTCTTCAGTGTGTGTGTGGTAGCGGTGGGGTGGGGGCGATCAAATGGTTCACATTTCACGGAAGGGTGACAGTAGGATCTGCTCATATATATATATATATATATAGAGAGAGAGAGAGAGAGAGTTGTACAATGGAGGTTACTTTGCACCATCGCTAAGGAGGAGGATCTATTTATTTACGTAGTTTGGGATCCTACCATATGGCAAATCTTTATCCAACCCTATATAATTAAGTAGATTTGATTATTTTGGCTTTGCCGTGAGGGAAGAGAAAGAGAAATTAAGGATCTCGCCGCCTTAGAAAGGGAGTGAATTGATAATCTTACTAATAAAGTAATACTCATATTAAAACCCTTTCCTCTCATTATGGTTATCAAAGGAAATTAAACTAAAACAAGAGATATATTGACCTGGAATAGCATAAAATTTAACGGTGTGATTAGGTAAAATAACAAGTAAAATTTTAGCATAAATTTTTATTTTTATTATTTGTAAAGATGGTGGCGGTCAATTCGGTTTCCGGAAGAGAAGAAGAAGAGAAATGAAGGATCTCGCCCCTCTTGGGAATGAATCAACAACCTTACTAGTAAACTAAAACTCATTAAATTCCTATTCTCTCATGATGGTTGCATTATGAAAACTAACAAGGGAAACTAATCTTAACTAAGAAACTAGATGACCTAGAGTAAATAAAAAATATAACAGTGTCAAGGGCAATCCAGTGCACGAAGGCTACTTTCATTGTGAGGTATGGGGATGGTCAGATGTACGCAGCCTTACCCCTATATACAGAGAAACTGTTTCCAAGATTTGTAACCAGGACCTCCAGGTCACAAGAAAATATAACGGTGTTACTAGATAAAATAACGAATACGATTTTAGGACTGGCTTTTTATTTATTCGCCAAGATCAAACAGTCATTAATCAAAAGTTCCCACCGCAACCCATGCAAGAGGGTAATCAATGTATGTAGTCATGTACATATACCGACAAATATTTAAAGGTCCACAAGATTTAGCAGCTAGACAAGATTATTCAAAAATTGCCAATAATTGTAATCACGTATAAGATTAATCAAGTAATACACGACAAAAAATAATTAAATTATCGTAAACGACAATTAACAACAAGCTGCAAATTTCTAAAGCTCTTTAACTCAAAAAAAAAAAAAAAAAACTATCAGAAATCCTCAAGCAGTAACCAGAATGTATCTTCAACATCCCCATAAAGGGTAACTTTTAGTTAACGCAATACACAAGAAAAACATGGAACAACTGAAGAACAAATCAATAACAGCATCCCTGTTCTTGATTAAAGATGAAAAAAATCAAAATATTCACAAGAATACACACTAAACAGAGAGCAACTGCACCACTAAACAACTATGGAACACATAAACAGATTTCATATAGTTAACCCTTGCCATGCGGATGGCAAATTCAACCAACAAAATCACGAAATCAAAAATCAAAAAAGGGAGCAAACATCGCAGAAAAACACCCTTAGCTACGCAACCAAAAAAGCTTCATAAATACACATATGAACATATATTACGCATACATACCATCTATATACGCAAACAATTAGCGAATATAGATATAGAGAGAGAAGAAACCCTAGTTGATACAGAGCGAAGTAAGAAAGAACATCTCACCTGTTACACAGTAAAGCTTCGGCCGATCTCGACAAGCAAAATCGAACCAACTACTCCTGAAAATTGAAGAAAATCAAAATTCAAAACACAAATTAATCATTCATGAACGAAAAAAAAGCGTAGATCGAACTGAAAGAGAATCAGGAAAACAGAAAATTGATAGGATCGGAGAAGAGAGATCTAAACAAACCTCAAAATTGAACAAAAAGTCGCCCGATAATCGTAGAAATCGAGAGGCGAAGAGCGAGAAAGGGGGAGTAATAGGCGAGTGGAGAGAGAGAGAGAGAGAGAGAGCGCGGGGGGTGATTGTGTATTATTGGTCCTTATTTATTTACACTTTTTTTTCTTTGCCAGCGAAGGAGTCGTTGTTCTTCCTCAAGTCGGCAAAGAAAATTACACTTTTGGTCCCTAAAGTATGGAGTCGATGTCTATGTGGCCCTTGATGTTTTCTAAATTCGGTCGTCAAAATTTTACATTTATTTCAAACCCGTAAAATTAAAAAAGTTGTTAGTAACACATAGCCTATTTTTTTTGGGTATACTCACGAGCGTCCCCCTACTCACACAGGATGAAAGATTATCTCGTTCGGGGGTGCGTGACTACCCCTCCCAACAGATGTTTTTTCGCAGGCTCGAACTTCTTACCTTGTAGAGGTCCCTAATGGAAATATTTTCATTATTTCGTCACTCATGTAAACCTAAGACGTTTTTCTTAACTTTTTTTCATAACAACAATTTGTTTGAAAAATGAGGGAGAAAAATCTAAATCATTAGTAGAGAAAAATATATTCAGTTTAATAGAGTGATAAAATAATAAAAATATCCCAGGTCATGTGCGTAAAACTCATTTTCTATCTAAAATCATTAAAAAATATTAATTTTGTAGAATTAAAACAAATTATTTTTTAATAAACAGTCCACAAAATTAAATTTTTAGTCTATGCAATCCATACCCTACAGTAATTTGTTGAGAAATCCAAAGTTACTGTCAAAAATTCAAAAGTCATTGTACGACATAAAAGTTACTGTAATTTTTTACAATGAAAACTATAGTAATTTTTATGTATTACAATAATTTTGACTTTTGGAAAAAAATTACTATAGGGCATGCACTGCATGAGTTAAAAATTTAAATTCCTTGACTATTTATAAAAACCCTCGAAAAAAATGTGGAACTTGAGGGAGCAAATGTGCAATTTGAAAAATTTTAGGGTCCACATAGACATCACCCCGTACTTTAGGGATAAAAATGTAATCACACCATTTCTCAATCAAAATTCTTTTATTTATTAATTTTTCCCCTTTTTTTTATTTTTTATTTATGTAATGTGTGACGATAGTTTGATTTTGGTGTTAAAATCGAATTTAGTAAAATTTATGGTTAAAATCCAATAATCAATGCCAATTTTATAAATAAAAATAAATAATTGTATTATTGGAGAATAATCTATAAATTTAAAATTTTATCCACTCAGTCCGTGAATTGTATTAATTTATTAAAAAAAATATTTTTATTGTATAACATGAAAGTCAGTGTAATTTTGACTTTTATGTCGGTAGTAATTTAAAATTTAACAAAATTAAATCGAGTAAATCAGGTGAATGGTGAGTTAGTGAGATTTGGTGTCGATGACGAAAAATACATAAATTAATTGGTGATTTTTAAAAAATATTTAATATAATAATTTTTTTAAAAAAATAAAGAAAAAATAATAATAATTTTGTTTAGCAACAAATCTCTTAGTCCATAATAATTTTGTATATAATTAACAGTAGAGTGGTCGTAATTCAATAATCTCTTTAAAAAATAAATATTAAATAAATAAAAAATAAAAAATTTCTATTTGAAAAAAAAAAAATCATTATTCTTGATCTTTAAAAGTATTTTTTTTAAAATAATAAACAAACCCTATTTTTATTTTTAAGCATTTCTTTTAAATGAAATCAGTGCTAGAAACGTTATTAATGATGTATATAAAAAATACGTTATCAACAATACCAAAAAAATAAATTTTTATGTTGTTAAAAGCTCAAAAGTGTTAGATTGTATCTACAAACAAAATAATATTCAGATTTTAGTAGTATTCTACTATTACGGTGAATAAATATCTTTGTGAAATAGAATAATAGAATATATATATATATATATATATATATATATACAAAATAATATTTAGATTTTAGTAATATTCTACTGTTGCGGTGTATAAATATCTTTGTGAAATAGAATACTAGAATATATATATATATACACAAAATAGTATTTAGATTTTAGTAATATTCTACTGTTGCGGTGTATAAATATCTTTGTGAAATAAAATACTAGAATATATATATATATATATACATACACAAAATAGTATTTAGATTTTAGTAATATTCTATTGTTGCGGTGTATAAATATCTTTGTGAAATAGAATACTATAATATATATATATATATATATATATATATATATATATATATATATATATATATATATATATATATATATATATATACTTGATTAAAGAGTTGCATGAGTATTTATAGCCAATTATTGGTTTTGCGTTAGGATTGAGCTTTATGCCTTAATAAATATTATGATTTGATCTTTTATTGTTTACTTTTGAATAAGGAATTTATGGCCAAGACACCCATGTTATTGTGATTAATATCAAGATAATTTTTGTATCATTTTACAATATCTCATACATCTCTTTTCATTTTATTTTTTTTGACAAAAATAACATTGTAACTTATTTTTTTTTTTGTTGTTATTTTCTACTCTACCGTTCTCTCTTGTTTTCTATTTTTTTTTTATTTTTGTATTTTTTTGCTTTCGTTATGTATTTTCTATTTTATTTATTTTATTTTTATTTCTTTATTTATTTATATATATATGGGGTGTTTATAGAAAATAAAAATCAAAAATTAAAAAATTAAAAACAAAAAGAAAATTTTAAACTAAAAAAAAAACGTTTTTTTTGTTTTTTATTTATTTGTATTTATTCAAGTTTATTTTTAATTTTTCAATCCATTTTTTTAGTTTTTATTTTTTGTATTTTATTTTCTAGATTATTACTTTCGATTTTTTTTTTTAATTTTATACGGAAATATCATAAAAAATAATATAAATAAAATAAAAAATAATTAATAAAAAAATATTAAATGAGAGTAGAAAATAAAAAAATAAAAAAATTATATTGTGAGGACATTTTTATCAATAAAATACGATGCAAAACGTTTCAAACAATCAAGATAAAATGAGAAAAAACGTCTCACATATTATAAAAATAATAAAAAATATTCTTGATATTTATCAAAATAACGACACGCGTAGAATTGAGTAAGGCCTATAAGGTCAATGGTATTGACATGGACCTTAATTGGATTTGAAGGACTATATATTTATTTTTTTTGGATTTACTATTTTGGGTCAACCCAAGTATGATATATTAGACTAATTAATTTGGTTTGAATATGGATTTTTTTGGGCATAAATAATAATAAAATAGTTAATAAAATACAATTAAAAGATGCAAAATATAGTTAAATTCAAGCATTTTGGAAATAAAAATGTTAAATTTTTAAGAGAAAATTTTTTCTCCAAATATTTCGTCTCTTCATTTAAGTTATTGAGTGGTATAAAAAAGTCAATGGATTGAGAGACTAAAATTTAAAATTTAAAATGTATTTTCGTCTTGTTTCATTATATAGGCTTGTGTATATTTAATGTTTAAAAAGTCTAAAACACTGAATTAAATATTTATAAAAATACTGTAGCATGTAAGTGTGTAAGGGCCCGTTTGGTAACCGTTTTGTGCCCATCACATGCAGTGGGATGGGATGAGATGAGAATTTTGTTTCTTTTATCGGAAAGAAAATCGCGTTTTGTAACAACAATTTTTTGTTGGTTTGGGAACAAAATTGTGTTTAGTAACGATTCTATCCAATAAATAAAAAACGAACTCTAAACTACAATCAATAAATCATCAGACAATTAAACCCTAAACCCCAATCGAAATCAAAATCCTATACTTCAATCAAAATTGAAATTGAAATCCTAAATTCCAATTGAAATCAAAACCCTAAATAGACGACAAAGATGAGGATGGCGACGAACACAGTTGAAAAAGAAGAAGAAGAAAAAGAAGGATGGAGGAGGACGATGAACCAACAGAGGACGACAAACGACGACGAACCAGATTGAAGAAGAAGAAGAAAAATGAAGAAAGAAAGAAAAAGAATGTTACAAGAGTTGAAAGTCATACCTTATTAAAAAATTTATTAATACCGATCTTGTCCTTTTTTTGTTTGAGAATGGGATGGGAATTATGAGAAACAAAAAGATTTTGGTGGCGTTTGGTAACCGTTTCTGTTTCCATTCCAGTAGTGGGATGAGAATGGGATGGGATGAGAATTTTGTTTTCTTCTTGGGAGTAGAATCGCGTTTGGTAACGATAAATTTTTTTTTGTTTTGGGAAGAGAATCGCGTTTGGTAACGATTTTATCTTAAAATCTTTTTTTTTTTTTTTTGGCCGGACGGCGGCAGCGGGTGGGTGACAGTGGCGGCCGGCTGGTGGGTGGCCGGTGACGGTCGCTGGAGATGGGCGGTGGACGGTGGTCGGCCGGTGGATGAACAGTGACAGTGTCTCGGGAATAGAATGAGAATAATGAGAAATAATTTTTTTTTTATTTCTCATTTCTTAAGAAAAAATGGGCACAATTCTCAAATGAAAATGGAATGGGATCGAGAACAAAAATTATCAAACGCTATTCCTCAACAAAATTCTAAAAAATCTGGGAATGGAATGATTTTTTTTGGAATGGAAACAGTTACCAAACGGGTTTGTTTCTCACTTATTAACAAAAAGTGGGAATGATTCTTGATTTTGGGATGAGAATGGAAACGGAAACAATTTTATCAAATGCTATGCCCAAACAAAAATTTCAAAAATTTGGGAATGGGATGAGATGTTTTGCGATAAGAATGGTTACTAAATAGAGTCTAATTTATTTGTTAATCAGAGTTTGATTATCTTGAAAAATATTTCAAGAATTAAATCTTGAATTTAATCTCGAATGCACTATACTAATGTAGGAAAAAAGCGTACCTGAGATGGTCAGGTGCGATAAGAATGGTTACTAAACAGAGTCTAATTTATTTGTTAATCAGAGTTTGATTATCTTGAAAAATATTTCAGGAATTAAATCTTGAATTTAATCTCGAATGCACTATATTAATGTAGGAAAAAAGCGTACCCGAGATGGTCAGGTGGAGTGATTAGTCACGTACGCGTGGAGGCGGTAGCACAAAATATTTAGATGAAAAATGGCGGCAAATGAAGCTTATATGTAACCTATAACAATCACAGCACGCCCATTTTTCGCATTTTGACCACATCTTCACTCTGGTTTCGCTTGACAATGGGGAAGAGAAAGAAGAGCAGGGTTTCGGAAGAAGACTTGGAAGAAGGCGGCCAGGAACAAGACGAAATTCAGGAGGACATCTCCCGATCTGCTACGAACGAAAAGACCTTGTACGAGGTATGATTGATTTTATCTGTGTTTATATGCTTGATGAGAAATCATTCTTCGTTTTTTTCAATTTAACAGCTTGAATTTGCCCTAATTGATGAAATTTTAGACACATGTGGTAATTGTTCGATATATGAATGTAATATATCTCGCTTGGGGTTTTCGTGTATGTTTGATGAGCCATTGATTGTTCATTAATTTCGATTTTGCCCTGGTGTAGTGTCATTTCATGCGGTTGTTTGATTAGAATTGCTGTATCTTCTTTTTTTGCATCTGCTTTATGATTATCACATGTGAATTTTTCATGTTAGGGCTAATTTTTTCATAAATTTACTGCTTGAAATTGCCCTAATTGTTTGAATTTGGACTTGTCTCTATTAATTTCTCTATTTATGATTGTAATTGTTGAATCTCACATTGATGTTGGTCCCTCGATGTCCGTTCGCATTGGTTTGTCAAAGTTTACCTTGATGTGTGAGGGGGTGTGTTAATCCCGCATCGCTTGTGTTACCAGATTGTTTAGTGTTAATCTTTCTCTTACCAGGCGTCTTTTGAGAGTGAGTTAATCCCATTGAGTTTCTATGTGGTATTGGAGCTTGGTTTTTTCTCTGATGTTGGGGCGTGTTGAATCTCACATCAATGTTAGGTTCGCGTTATCTGTTCGTAGTTGTTTGTCAAAAAGTCCATCCTTCTCATGAGTGAGCATGTTGAATCCCACATTAATGTTGTTGGGCCCTTGATATCCATTGACAATGATTTATCAAAAGAGGGGTGTTGAATCCCACAACGCTCGTGTTACCTAATCCTGAGTTATATATGTCTAATGATAATCTTCCTCTTATAAGGTGTATTTTGAGAGTCAGTTAGGCCCATTGAGTTTATACAGTAATTTATCAAGTTTTCCCTTAGTTGTTCGCAGATGATGAATACGAATCCATTATATACTATATATCTCTCTCTTCTTCTTCTTTTTTTTTTCTCCTTTTTTTTTTTCAATATATATATATATATATTTACTATTATCACATGTATATTTTTCATCTCAGGACTAATTTTTTTGATCTTATTTCCTCGATCAGGAAAAAAAGGGAAAAAAATTCTAACTCATACTTTTGTTCATGGTAGATTCTTGGGGTTGAAAGGACAGCATCAAAACAAGAAATAAAGAAAGCTTATCATAAGTTGGCATTACGGCTGCATCCTGATAAGAATCCCGGTGATGAGGTTTGAAATGATTTTCTGCTATGGTAGTGTTTATTTGCATGAAATTGAAGTCTTAGTATTAGAATCAAAATTTTACATGCGTTTGTTTGGGTTAATGTTTCTATTTTTTTGTTTCTACTCCCCCAAAAAAGGGGATGAAAATTATGTTTCTGTTCCCAATAATTTTGGGAACATAAACGCTTTTGGTAATGACAAATGTTCATAAATTGTTTCAAAATTTTTAAGAACAAAACCAAAGAAGCACGTTCGGTTTATACCTTTAGTTCTCATTATATATTTTTTTTAATTTTACTTTAAATGTAAAGGTTAGACTTACATATTTTTTTATTCTATTAATTTTCACAAATCATAGCAAAATAAAACCAAATCTATAAGAGTAATTACAACTAAATAAAATAATTTATAAGAAAGTACTTTATTGATGAATAAAAGGAAAAAAAGGATAAAAATATTACTTCTCTATAATTGAGGCTAACAAGATTTGAAGGGGGACCTTATTAAGTATTTTAAAAATCTCTCTCTTGTCCTTTTAAGTGATAATAAGGTGGGAAGGAATGAAAACAATTTTTTTTTCCTCTCAAAATCCCAAGAATTTTGGGTTTAATCTCAAAATTTTGGGATATTTGGAAACCGAAACATGTTAACCAAACATGTTTTTGTTCTTAAATTTCAAGATTCTGGGAAAGGAAACAAGCATTTGGGAGCAAAAACACTAACAAACGGGGCCATAAAATTCCAATTTCATGGTTCAATTCTGTAATCCCAAACACCACCTATGTTGAATCTCACCCCTAATTTCTTAATTTTTTGTATAAAGGATGCAAACGTGAAATTTCAGCAACTGCAAAAGGTGATATCAATTCTTGGGGATGAGGAAAAACGGGCACTCTATGATCAAACCGGTTGTGTTGAGGATGCTGTGAGTAATTTTTGAATTGAAATGATGAAATTTGTTTGGTTGTTCTTTGTAGTTACTTAGATTGGCAAATAAAGTAGTAATAATTATTAGACATTTTTTTTTGAATCCTCGGCAAGGTGAGGAGAAATATATTAAATAAAACAAGAAAATAATTTACAGAGGGGGGGCGAGACTTACCTCCAAACCCAACAAAACAAAGATAAAAGTAAGAAAAGAAACTCTATCAAGCCAAAACCGCTAAAGACATTTCTTTAGTCTTCCGAATGTTCGGGAATCAAAGCCTATCCAGTCTTAAGCATCCTCGAATAGAAGCCGGACATTCTGATTCAGATCGGAAAATTCGATCTTCACTAGCACTTCCTAACTTGGAATCCTCTTCGTGATAGACTCAGAATTAATTTAAATGGAAGCTCTTGAGGTAATCCAGACCCAATTGGCGGAGGGGGTACATTCCGTTACCCCAATGGTGATTTGTTGCTCGGCTTCGCTCATTATTTTGGTTTTGGCTCCAGTTTACTTGCCGACTCCAAAGCCCTTTCGATCACACTTCAGTATTGTGTTGATTTTGAGTGGTTTGTTTTGGAGGTTGACAATAATTATTAGACATTGTAGTGAAAAAGTCCATTTAATTTAGTTTTCTTAAAATCTATATTCATCAAAGGCAAAAGAATTTAATTATAGTGTTCTTTGGAAAACAGGATCTGGCAGGAGATGTTGTTCAGAATTTGAAGGAGTTCTTCCAAGCTATGTACAAAAAAGTATATTCAAGTTCTTTGAGATCCCCCACCCCTTAGGACAAAATATCTAGCCCTTTGCGTGTCTAATTTTATTGTCTTCTGCGTGTTTGATGAAAAAATTTGATTTTGAAGAAGGATTTGTAAAATTTCCATAGGGATTTTCCTTAAGAAAATTCTATAAATTCATCTTCGACATTATATTCCTTCCACAAATACTTAACACAAACGCACCCTTATAGTGTGTTTGGGTAAAGTATTTGAAGAAATAATTTGATTTGAAAAAAGATTTTGTAAAATATTTTAAACTAGAATTTCTTAAGAAAATTTTCAAATAGTCTTCCTAAAATCAAAATTCTTTCTCAAATACCTCACCCAAACACACCCTTCAGAAATTTTGTAAAGAAAATTTTAGAAATCCTTTATTCAAATGAACTTCTTTCTTCAAATACCTCACCCAAACACACCCTTAAGTTCTTCATGCTTTCTAAGATCATCTATATATGAAATGTAGGTCACTGAGGCCGATATTGAGGAGTTTGAAGCAAACTATAGAGGGTCTGACTCAGAAAAACACGATTTGATTGATCTGTACAAGAAATGCAAGGGTAATATGAACAGGTAAGACCATGTTTGGATAATCGTTCTTGCTCTTCGTTTTCCTTAAAGATTCACTTTCATCAGCAAATTCCATCCTTTTGCAGACTCTTCTGTTCTATGCTATGTTCAGAACCCAAGTTGGATTCACATCGGTTTAAGGATATGCTCGATGAGGCAATAGCTGCAGGTTGTTTTTTTTAGTAGCTTTGGATACCCTAAGGTAGTGTTTGGTTGCATAGAAGTGAGATTTGGAAATAGAATGAGAAATGAAGGTGGTGTTTGGTTAGTGTTTCTACTTTTCTATTTCTACTTCCAATAAACTGGAATGAGGATTCTGTTTTCGTTCTAGAATATTCCGGGAATAGAAACATGTTTTGATAACGACCATTGTCGTGAAATTGTTTCTTTTAATTTATGAGAACAAAAACAAGAATTACGTTTGGTTGCAACATCTGTTTTTTTTTTTCTTTTAAATGTATGGTGGCCAGCGTGGTGGTGGAGGTGGCTGCTGGGATGGTAATGGAATAGGAGTTGACATTTTTTTTTTGTTTTTTAGATTTTTAAGGAATTCAAAAATTACTTCCAAAATTTTGGGAATAAAAACGTGCTTACCAAATGTACATTAATCCCAAAATTTTGAGAGCGGGAACAAAAGTCAGGGAACATAAACAATAACCAAACGGGCCTAAACTCATGAATTATGTGCTGCCAAACGCTACCTAAATGTCGATTACATTTTATAAACTTGATCTTGCTTTCCATCTCTCTGTGTGTAGGAGAGCTGAAGTCGACAAGGGTGTACCGGAAATGGGCTGAGCAAGTTTCTCAAACTAAAGCGCCCACAAGTCCTCTGAGGAGGCGACAAAAGTAAGGATCTGTTTGGTTGTCTTTTAATTTACAAATTTTACTATTTTTGGATCAGTCAATTTATGAATTGAAAAAATTTAAGAAATATAAATTAGCTAATAAACCATTTTATTTCTAGTTTATATATAAAATTCCACTTTGGCCCTTGTACTTTCAATTTAAGCATATTAAACCTTGAAGTTTTGAAATTGTCTCAAGTCAGTCTATATTGGTGATTCTGTTGTTTTTCATGATGGAAATCAGTCATGTGTCAAACACAGAATCACTCACCTTGGTGAATTTCATTATAAAAAATAACAGAAAAATTGATTTGACACGACTTAGATATTTTAGGAGATAATGTGTTCAAATTAAATGGACAGTTGCTAAAGTGGGATTTCTTTGAAACTTTAGGGGTGCAAAGTGCAAAAAGTTATTATTATGAGGATTAATTTCCTTTTAACCCCCTCTAGTTTCATTTTGTTTTATTTTGTCCCTTATTATTTTAAAAACCTACACTCTATCTCTTTCTACTTAATAAATTGGAAAACCATTTTTTTTTTTGTTTAACACAATGGAATATGTTAAAAAAATGGGTGAAATTAAAATTTTCAACTAAATTTTACATGAAATGGATAAAACTACCCTTTATTTTAAGTTTTATTTAATAAAAGTCTTTACTTTAAAGAAAAGTAGAGAGAGAAGAGAGTTGGAGAGAGAAGATTATCTTTTTTTTTTCTTTCATTACCTTTAAATACTAAATTTAAAATTTAGAAAAGACATGCGATGAAACTATTTTATATATATTTTTGAATAAAATGTGATTTTCTTCCTTTAGTCAAAAGTAGAAGAGCGTGATGTGTCGGTTTTAAAAGTAGAAGCGTTAAAATTAAACCCATTGCAGGCCGAAGAAAAAATCGGAAGATTTATATGCTATTATATCTCAGCGACAAATTGAGAGAAAAACCAAACTCGATTCCATGTTTTCGTCTTTGATTAACAAATATGGTGGCGGCAAAGCTTTATCCGAACCCACCGACGAAGAATTTGAAGCAACTCAGAGAAGAATCGAGAGTCGAAAAGCAGTAAAAAAAGCCAGGAAAAGGTAAATTTTGGAGTATAAGGTAGTGTTTGGTTGCACGAAATTGGAATTCAAAATGAAAGAACATAAAAATCTTTTTTTTTTTTTTTTTTTGTGGATTCAATTTTGTGTTCCCAAACGCAACCTTAAGTGTTCTTGACATGTTTTTAATCTAGAAGTTGTTAAAATCACTCTACTTATGAATATTAACTTTTTGGTTTTGCTTAAAAATAGTGTTCAATTGATGGAAGGTAGTGAAAGGTTGCATATCCAATTAAGGGTGTGTTTGGTACTCAAACTTAAATTGCAAGTTTTTTTTTTTTCCCTACCAATTGTGGAGGTGACAATTTACCTCATGATTGAAGACAGGTGAAAACGTATGCTAATTTGGTGTTGGTTGGTGTTTTTGTTTTTTTGTTTCTACTTCCTGTAAATTGGGATAGGAATTTTGTTTTCGTTCTGGAGTATTCTGAGGATAAAATTGTGTTTGGTAACGATTATTGTTCTAAAATTGTTTCTTTTAATTTATGAGAATATAAACAAAAAACAATTTGGCTGTAGCATTATTTTTTTTTTTTTATTTAAATGTATGGTGGTTGGCATGATGGTGACTAGCTGGCATGGTGATGATGGTCATGCGAGCTGGTGGTGGTCGGCGGCGGTGATGGTGAGAATAGTTTTGTGGGAGGGAATAAAAATCAACATTTTTTTTATTTTTCAAATTTTAAAGAATTCAAGAATCACTCTTAAATTATTCTCAAAATTTTGGAAACAAAAACGTGTTTATCAAATGTATTTCTGTATATTAATTATCAAAATTTTGAGAGCGAAAACAGAAATCAGAAAATACATACGCATTTATTAGTGCTCTGTTTGTTTAGTGTGTTTTGCGTTTCGATTTTTGAAAGTAAAAACAATAATATTATATAAACGTGGTTTTGATTCATCTATTATACATATTACAACATATTTTATATTTTAAACATTTTGAACCATTAGATGAACATCTAAGTCAGGAGATATTTAATACCGTTAAATCAAAGAGAAATAAAATTTTGAAAAAATTAGAGTTAATTAATTCCTGTTATCTCATTTCTCTTCATTTTTTTTGTCATTTTTTTTTAAAATTTAATTATTTAAATTAAAATCTTTTAGGCATATATTAATCTAGAATTGATTTAATAATTGATTATGGTATAAAATCTAGACAAGAATGAGGTGAGGATGGTGACAACCTTCCTCTACTTGTGAAGCCTTCATTAAATCTGGAAATGCAAGCAAAGGTCTTCTCTTTCATTCCACTCAAAATTCGGTAGAGCCTTTCATATTGAAAAACGGACCGTACAACGCTAATAGCAGATTTTGAGATCAAATGATATAGAGCAACGGAAACAACAATATTTGAGTATAATACAGTTTATCACAACAGTACATGCAAACAGTGTAGTAAAAACATAATTACAACAACAATAATTGTATCAATACAGAAAAATTATAAGGTATGAAAGGTCTTCAAAGACATTCTCTCACAAAATACGAAGTAAAAATATAAAAGTGACAATAAGAGATACCGTTATGCTCGGTCAGACATAATGGCATATTTTTATAAGAAGTACCGAAAGTCTGAAATGAAACTAAACTAATTTAGAAAATAAAAAATAAATAAGGAACAAGCGGTCATATGCGAGAATAATCACTAAATAAGCTTAAACTGTGACATTGACAAATATTCTCTCTTTCATTCCACTCAAATTTTACATTTTGGATCCCCTTCTCGTGAAAATATAATCATATACAAGAACAAACACTGAATAAGTTTAAATTGTAATACTGACCGACATTCTTTTCTTTCACTCCACTCAAATTTCACATTTTTGCCCATTTTCTCTTATCTTTTTGGGTACAAATGATTTAAAAAATAAATTTTAAACACTAGACCGTTCACTAAAAACACACACCAGATAACTGCTTAAAGTATTGGGTTCCTTCTCTTATTTGGTAATCAATCGCTTCTTATAGTTACTTTACTTGATTATGTGATAACCCCTCCCTCACACACAATCTTTTTTCTCTCACACACATTTACACAAATTTTACATTCCCCCCCCCCCCCCCCAATTGGTAATCAATCATTTTTTGAAATTGCTCCACTTGAGTATGTGAGCAAACCTTTTTTTTTTTTTTTTTTTTTTTTCTTTTTTTTTTTTTGGGTGTTGTTCAGGTTAATTTACGCATACCTCAACTAATCACAGTCACGAACGATTTTAAGAGTGTACTCGCTCACATTGATCTGATGTATTTAGAATTAAATTCAAGATTTAATTCTCAGAGTGCACCCCAGATAGTCGAATCTTAGTTGATAAGAAAATAAGTATGTTCCCTTGTTAACCGAACTAAGACCTCTTGGTTCTTGGTTTCTCTCTTAGCGTAATTTGGAGAAAAAAATAATAATTCAAATCTAGTTAAATTTTTGTATTATATTTATATGTACAAGATGCTGTGTAGCTTTACTTGAGCATGTCCTCTCTGTCTCTCTGTACACACACACACACACAATGCTTTGCAGCAGTTGATATCATGATTATGGAATTTAGCTTTATGCAATTCCAATGCTGGATCTTCTGAGAGCTATCATTAGCTACAGCAATCTCGAACAATCAAAAAATTTCTTCGCGGTTGGATTTTAATGCACGCCAAGTATTTGCAGAGCTGCGTGAGTTACTGATCCGAGTTAAATTCTGATTATATTCGGTGAAATTGAAAACTGTCGAGTTTTGTTTCTGAAGATCTTCATGGAGACGGAGAATGGCGATGGCAAATCGAAGATGGAAGATTATGAAGTGATGGAACAGATTGGGAGAGGTGCTTTCGGAGCTGCTTTTCTCGTTCTCCATAAAATCGAGAAAAAGAAGTAAGAATTCTCTCTCTCTCTGCAAATAATTGAAACCTGGCGTAAATTCAAGCCTGTTGAGAATCAAATGAAAATGTGAAGCGGATGATTCTTCATTTCGATATGCATGGAATGCACTCCACATGTTTGATGAAATCACTCAAAGAAACGTTAGTTTTACACGTTCAATTACACTCAAATTTGCTGTTTCTGGTGGCATGAATTCGTTCTCAAAAGTTGAATTGAGAAGAAATTTGAAAATTTTGAATCGATTTGCCTTCATTTTTCTGGTCGAAAAATTTAGTTTAATTTCCATTTTTTTTAGATTATGAGATTGGAATTTGAATGTTTAACAGGTACGTCTTGAAGAAGATCCGTTTGGCTAAGCAAACAGAGAAATTCAAACGCACTGCTCATCAGGAGGTTAATTCAAATTTTATTTAGTGTTTCTGCTCCAGGATTTCTGTTTTTATTCCCTGAAAATTCAAAATAAAAACACAAACGTGGAGAACAATTATGTTTTCCAAAAAAAATTGTTCTAAAAATTATGGAACAAAAAAATTATTTCTTTTTCCGGATTCCTTTGTTTTTATTTCTGTTCCCGGTTTTCCAAGAACAGAAACAAAAAAGTGGGAACAAAAAACGCCATCTATGACCTAACCATCTGTAAATTATACTTATGATTCTTCATTTGTTTGTAGATGAACTTGATAGCTAAACTCGACCACCCTTATGTTGTCAAGTATAAGGACGCCTGGGTAGACAAGGTAAAAATTTAATTTTTCGCCGTGTTTAATTTATTTATATTATAAACCAGAACGGTGTGGATTCTATACATTATTTTTTGTCAATAGAGCGACTGAGATTTGTTAAAGGAGATATGGAGTAAATCTCAACCGCTTAAGTGAAGAGATATTTTCATCCCATGGATTATATATTGGGGAGATTTTAACCTTTGTGTTCACAATCTTAGGCCCCGTTTGGTAACCATTTTCATTCCAAAAATTCCCATTCCATTCCTAGATTTTTGGGAATTCTGTTTAGAAATAGCGTTTGGTAATTTTTGTTTCCGTTTCCATTTCATTCCCATTTGAGAATTGTGCCCACTTTTTTCTTAAGAAATGAGAAACAAAAAAAAGTTGTTTCTCATTATTCCCATTCCATTCCCAAAACACATGGTTACTATTCACCTACTGGCGACCACCGTCCGCCGCCGCCGACCACCGCCGGTCATCTCCGGCGACCGTCGCAGGTCACCGTCCGGTCATTGCCGGCGCCACTGTCGTCCGGTCATCGCCGGTGGGGGGCCACTGCCGTCTCCGACGCCGGAGTACCGCCGGCTGCCGGTGCTAGAGCACCGCCGGCCGGCCAAAACAAAAAGAAAAAAAAAAAATAAAAATATTTTAGGATAAAATCGTTACCAAACACAATTCCCTTCCCAAAACAAAAAAAAAATTATCGTTACCAAACGCGATTCTACTCCCAAAAAGAAAATAAAATTCCCATCCCATTCCCATCCCACTGCTGCAATGGAAACAAAAACGGTTACCAAACGCCACCTTAATTATTTTGAGGAGTTCACGCTATTTGTAGTATATATTAGATAATTTAAGGCAGTTAATTAATTATATTTTAAATTTGGATGGTGTGGGCCCCCATACATTATTTTTTGTCAATTGAATGATTGAGATTTTTTAGAGGAGATATAAAGTAAATATCAACAGTTTAATTGAAGAGATATTTTCATCCATTGGATAATATATTTGGAGAGATCTTGACCTTTGCATTCACAATTTTAATTATTTTGTGAAGGCCATGTCATAATAATATATATAAGATTATTTATTAATTTTGAATTACATATTTCTTAAATTAAAAATATTAAAATTTGTTTTTGGACACAGGTAATTACTAGTATTGTATAAAATCCGACAGTAAATTCATAAACAAATGGACAAGATTTGAATTTTTTCCCTATTTTTATTTTATTTCTTATTATTATTATTTTTTTTTTTTATGGATAGGGATGCAATATATGCATTGTGACGGGGTACTGCGAGGGAGGAGACATGTAAGTAATCGCCCCCAACATTATATTTATCTGAAAATCTAATTTTTTTCAATTCGGAAAATTCCTTCTATTTATTCATAGAATTGTCAGCTTTCAAGTTTAAAAGCAGTACAATTCTACTAAACTGTAACGATTCATAAATTAACTAATTGAAAAACAGTACAATTACAAAATTGAAGGACAACCCAAAGAACCCGAAGTTGTTAAGATAATTTAAATTTGAAAACACACACACACGCAATGGAACAAAAAAGTTGAAAAATGAAAACGATTCTGTTTTGAGAACATTATTTTGGGAATGATTTGAGAATTATGATCAGGGCTGAGATTATAAGAAAAGCAAGAGGGGTGTTTCTTCCGGAGGAGGTATACTTCGAAGATCTATTCTCCATTTTTTTTTTTTTTATTAAATACACACACACACATATATTATATGTATGTATATATCATCATTGTTCATGTTTTGTTCCTAGAAACTGTGCAAATGGCTGACTCAACTTTTACTAGCCGTCGACTATCTTCATTCAAACCGTGTTCTTCACAGGGATCTTAAGGTGAAGATGAAATGTGTTTTTATCTTGTCGAGATTGTTTTAGTTTTTCTTCAAAAAAAAAAAAAAAAAAAAAAAAAACGGAAAAAGGGAGAGAAAAAAAATAGTTCCTAACAAAAACTTGTTTCATTGCAGTGTTCCAACATATTCATTACAAAAGACAATGATATTCGCCTAGGTAAGAACTGCTTTCAGAATTGGGTGACTTTTGCTTAATGATCCTGTTCCCAAAAAAACTTGGAATGGAAAAAAATCGGTTTTGATCCTTGAATTTTGTTTCAGAACAAAACCCTTTTTGTTTCACCTTTGACAGGTGATTTTGGACTAGCGAAACTGCTCAACACCGAAGATCTCACTTCCTCTGTAAGCGTTCCAATCCTCTTAAAAACTGAAGTTCAAGTCGGGTTTATCCAACATTGGATATGGAAGGGGTTGGTGGTCAAATTATAAGTGTGAGATAAAATCTCACCTTATGAGCTAACTTTTAGAGTTGGGAGAGGCTCAAGACTACCCTACACTTCAGGGTTTTCATAGATTTATTAGTTACTGTAAAAGAAAAAAAAATTGAGTTAAAACACTGATTTTTTAAAATATTTTCATGACGGTTTCTATAATATTTTTTTGAAGGTTGTTGGAACACCTAACTATATGTGCCCTGAGCTCCTATCAGATATACCTTATGGATACAAATCCGATATATGGTCTCTCGGTAAGTAAAAAAAAAAAAGGCAGGCCAATGCGAGGTCTGGGGAAGAGTCGGACCACTTGGGTCTACTGTATTCAGTCTTACCTTGTTTTCGCAAAAGTCTGTTTTCACGACTCTAACCCGTGACATCCATAAAATTTGCTCAAATCATCATGCTTAATCTCGGTTTTAAGACCTATTTTTGTAATTTCTCTAAAGGTTGTTGTATGTTTGAGATAGCTGCACATCAACCTGCATTTAGAGCTCCTGTAAGTTCATACAATCAAATTATACCTATTTTTTTGCAAATATATTTCTGATTTATTAATTTTTTTTTTAAATTTAATTTTTTTTGACAGGATATGTCTGGACTAATCAACAAGATTAACAGATCCTCCATTTCTCCACTTCCAATTGTATATTCCTCTACATTGTGAGTATTGTCTCGACTCCTATCGATATTAAAAAAAATAAAAATAGAGAAAATCATTTGATTGTCCTCTAAATAAGTCAGTTATACTTTTTTTCCTCAATTTTTTTATTTACTTTTATTTTTTAGTTATTCGAATAAGTTTTTACTCCTTTAGTTAAATCTCTCGAGTTGGTATTAACTATATGTTGAATTTTCATTTGATATCTAGTTAAAGTTTACTAAAATATTGGTATGGTTGAAAAAATAAGCTGGCGAGGATTAAAAAATAAATTGCTCTATATGTAGGATAAAAAAAATTAGACAACAAAAATATAGCAAACTATATAATAAGAATTCCTATGTATGTGTGTGTGTGTGTATATATATATATATATATCATTCTTTTGCAAGTGAAAGAAGCATATTATTAATCAAGAAAATCGGTCTGAAAATTACAGGAAACAGATTATTAAAAGCATGCTAAGGAAGAGCCCAGAACATCGACCCACGGTAGAGTTTCGATAACTCGATCTTCTTAGGTAGTGTTTGGTAGCACAGAAAATTCAAGCTTTGGAATTGGATTTTTGTAATCGTAATCCCGAGGAGCTCCAATTCCTTACAATCAAAAGTGTACAGTTTATCCCACATCAGATGTGGAAGAAATTGGTAAATTCTGAAAATAACCAGGAGGTGTCCAAGACCACCCTACAACTACCTTAAAAAATCAAATCAATAGAAAATACCGTAATTTTGTTAATTTTTTCCCTACATTTCTGAAAACTATACAGGCAGCCGAATTATTGAGGCATCCCCATTTGCAACCCTACCTCCTCCGGTGCCGGAACCCGTCTTCTGTTTTCCTTCCGGTCAAATCTCCGGTGGGTTCGAAAGATAATGCTGCTGGAAAACAGGAAAAAGACGGCGGAGACGACGGGGACGTCAAATTACAAAAAGAGACACCGGTTTCACCTTCTGAGGGAAATAATACTGATATGCAGAAAAAGAGTGACGATATTGAGGATCCTGACCCTAAAGTTGTGAAGGCATCAGAAGAAAACCTCGAAACTAAGAGGGTTGATACCGTAATATACGCTGCAAACATCTCCCATAATAATACAGAACAAGAACAACGAGAACAAGTACAAGAACAAGAACAACGAGAACAAGCACAAGCACAAGCACAAGCACAAGCACAAGCACAAGAACAAGAACAAGAACAAGAACAAGCACAAGAATTTATTCAGCAATATGAAGAAACAAATTTGGAGGGTGATCTTCAAATCGGCGTTGAAGAAGAAGCAAATAGAAAGAGTGGAATAAATAGCGATAAAGATCGATCTTCTGAAGAGCAGGAACAAAAAAATGATTCAAGAACACCAGAAAATCGAGATATAAATTCAGAAGAAATTCAAACGGAGATTTTTTCGTGTGATACTAACGAGAAAAACGAGAATCAAACAAGGAGCGAAATTTCATCAACTAGTACTATGACAGCGACAGGAGAGTGGGAAAATCCAAACCAACAGCGGGCTGAGGCTTTAGAGTCATTGCTCGAGCTTTGTGCTAAATTACTTAAACAGGACAAACTCGATGAGCTATCGGGCGTGCTGAAACCGTTCGGGGAAGAAGCCGTATCATCGAGAGAAACGGCGATTTGGCTCACCAAAAGCCTCATCAATGCTCAGAAATTCGCCGGATGATTTTTTTATTTTTTATTTTTTTTTCGATTTCAAATTTTTTATTCTTGGGTGTCTTTCAATTTTTTGAATTTTGATTGAGGAAATAAAAAAAAATGGAGGTGGACATATTTGACATATATTTGTTTTTTCATTCTTGTAGAAAATATTGTCATTCTTGTGTTGTAAAACTAAGGGTCCGTTTGGTTGTGATTTAATTTACAAAAAGAATTATTTATCAATTACTCGATTTATGAAATGTTATAAATTGTTATATTTTTGTGTTTGATTGTAAAAATTTTGGTTACTCAAATTACTAGTTTTATTTTATTTTTATTTTTTATTGTTCTAGTTCAAGCAATATTTTCTCGTGTAATTAGAGTGAAGTATAGATAGGTTTTTTTTTTTTTTCTATTTTTTGTTTTTTAATTTTATTTATAGAGATTTTTTTAGTTCTTATTAATTTATGTTTTTTTACTGGTATTTTAGTTGATAATAACTCCAACAACAACAACAATAACTAGACATTTGTCCCACTTATGTAGGGTAAGTTACATGAATCTATTTACGCCATAGAGATCGATTAAGGGCCATTCCCCCGTCAGGTTTAATGTCGCAAAATCATTTCTAATAGTCTCCGTTAGGTTTAATAATAACTATGATGTCAAATACAAATTCAATATTAATGAACATCAACTTGAGCGATTCAGTCTTAGATGATATAAATAAAAAGAAAAAAATGTGAACAAAACATTACTAGTGATCTAATTAAAGAACCATCTACTAAATTTTTCTACTAAATTTTCTAATATTACAAGTATCTAATTGGTGATGAAACGTACCTAGACAGTAAAATCAAATTCTAAAAATTTCGTGAACGATTATAGTGTGTATATTAAAATAGATTAGTGATGTTAATATTCACAAAAATAGATGCAGGGTGTGGAATGTTCACAAAACAAAAACTAGAACATAAACAGAGAGAGGATGTGAACGTTCACAAAACATAAACATAATGTCCGATAAACTGTAAATAAATATTTACCTGACTATTCAAACAATAAAAATAAAAATAAGAAGATCGAGGTTAAAGTTTGACTCTGGGTCCTTAAAGCATATTCGTTCTCTCTTACTACTATTAATGGTTGAATGGACTTTGATCGCTCAAATTACTTACCCTAATTAAGCGCAAAATATCGTAATATAGTATACTTAAGTACGAGTGTCGAACCACAGGAATCAGTCTTATAATTATCAATTTTTAATTATTTTTCTTTTCTTTGGAGTGATGATTTGAAAATTTTAATTGCAAAGAAATAAAGTTTTGATAAAAATAAAAATAAGAGACCGGGTTAGGAATTATAAATTCGTATTTTGAGATTTATATTGTTCTCGTATTTTCTTCTTTAATTTGGATTTTGTAAAAACGAGTGTTCCAAACTACAAGTCGAAACTACTCAGAAATATTGAATTGTTATTATCTGGCATGGTTTATCTTCGGTATTTAATTCCTACACTACATTAATCTAAAGTGAATTAAAATCTAAGTATAAACCATTCAGACCAAGAATCAATCCCCAAGAATATGATTGCATAACCATTAGATCTATATCACAGGTGTAAGCTCTAATGTTCAAGTAGTAATTAAATTTAAATCAAAATTTCTACAAGAATATTTTGACAATAAATTCAATTACAATAAAATCATTTTTAAGAACGAGTTTCATATCATGCAATAGTTTATACAATATCCAACAATTAAATAGAAAATACAATATTACATAAATTCAAAATACCTTATCACATCCTAACCCGGTGTAAGAAAATTTAGCCGCTCATGGGTGCGTGCAATGATATTTTCTTGAAATACAAAAAAAAGAATAGAAAAACAACAAGAAAATGCTATTATTTCTTCTAGGAATGAAGTAGAAATTGGTATCTATTTAGTTCCAATCCTCCCCCTATTTATAGATTTTTCAAAACAACTTTAGGGGTGCAAATGAGAAAAATAAAGAAAGAGAGGGGGGCAGCTGGCGTGGTTTGTTCATTTTTCATCCGATTTGCCCCAAATTAATATCGTTTTGTTCTAAATTCAAAAACCTACAAAAATAAATAAAATAACTTAATTTATAATATTTTATTTTGATCGGACGATTAACAAAATTAAGTTTATTGGTACGCAATCGCACAAAATGAGGTGCGATCACACCCTTAAACCTAAATTTTGTTAGTTTTCGAGCAAAATTAAACATAATAATTAAATAAAAGACCACTTTCATAAGGAACACGATTTAGCGCATGCAACAAGTTTTTAAACCCCAAATGAACGAGTATAGTCTCGTGAGGGTTTACAGTGATACTACCCGCAGACATCTCAAGTTTCTTATTGTAAATTTTATTTTTTACAAGATATTTATCAATCATGTCTAATGATAACATATCAAAGCAAGATCAAACAAGAGTTACTGAGATAGTCATTGATCTCACATCACGTGATTCCTAATAATATTCATTATTGCACCCACAACGTACATATACTCTTGTTTATAATGAATTTAACACATAGTAACTAGTTAACTGGTTTTAAACAATCAAATGACTTTTCCCTGAAATAAATATTATTATTTTTTATTTTTTTATTATATATATAATCAATTTTCTTTAAGTAAGTGACATGTGCAATGCTAACCCCGTTGGGCTTTCTAAGATATCCATATAGCGAGTATTGGACCAACGATCCCAATCTAGTTGGATTGGGGCATTAGGTGTTAAGGCACCATTCAGGCTTAATAACTTGAATAACTTAGGTTTCGAAGTTAACAAGTTACTTATCGCCTTAACAAATCGCTTCCGTCTTTTGACACGAAAACTAGAAGCTTATTGTGGCAAAAGACCCGGTTACTTAGCGAAAATTCATAATTAAGACATAAAAAATCTTTATTATTAACACAATAATTTTTTTTTTTATTATAACATATATATTTAAACTCTAGGGATAAGTTATTTTTATGCGAAAATTCATAATTAAGACATAAAAAATCTTTATTATTAACACAATAATTTTTTTTTTTATTATAACATATATATTTAAACTCTAGGGATAAGTTATTTTTATGCCAAAATTTAGTAAACCAACTTATGTATTAAATTTAAAATAAAAAAAGTTAGCATGCATATAAGGTTGAAAAATAAAATATTTTTAAAAATCAGTGCTATGCTCCAATGGTTTTTTAACAAACTCTAGTTTATGCCCAACAAACGTGTTATCATAGGATACATTGTTAAAATTAAGTGCGGAATAAAATATCAAAAGGAATACAAGCATTTACCCCCCCAAACCTAAATCTCGCATTGTCCTTAATAAAAAAATTATGAAATTAATTAAGCAAGGAAAGATACAACCTTGGTGTAACTGAATTGTTTGGCCTAACTTGAATGCTTGTAAACCTGTTTGTCAAAACACTAAAAGAAACTCATCAAATCAAAATTAAAATTAAAATAAGAAAACTAAAATAATAATGGGTTGCCTCCTACTTAGCGCTAAGTTTAACGTCTTCAGCCGAACGTGATGAGGCATCATGAATAGATTGGGTTAACCAATTTTACTGTTTCGATGATGTCTCGCTCCTCGTAGCCTATCATATGTTTCAACCTCTGGCCGTTAACCTTAAGTTTCCAGTCGTCTCTCTAGCCAATGATCTCCACTACCCCACTGGGGTATGCTCTTTCAACCATAAAAGGGCCATCCTATCTAGATTGAAGTTTGCCTGGGAAAAGTCTCAACTATGAATTGAACAACCATATCTTTTGATTAGGATGAAAGGATTTTCTATTAATGATTTTATCATGAAAAGCTCTTGTCCTCTCCTTATAAATTTTTGAATTCTCAAAGGCCTCGTTTCGCAATTCGTCTAACTCTGAAAGTTAAAGCTTACGTTCATCCCCTGTCCGTTTTATCTCAAAATTTAATGCTTTCGTAGCCCAATAAGCATGATGCTCTAGCTCGACAGGTAAATGACACGCCTTTCTATACACCAACCGGTAAGGTGACATATCGATAAGAGTTTTGTATACTATACGGTACGTCCATAATGCATCAATCAAGTGCTCCGACCAATCCTTACGGTCGGGATATACCATTTTCTCTAATTTCTGCTTCACTTCTCGATTATATACCTCCGCTTGACCATTAGTTTGAGGATGATAAGGTGTGGCCACTTTGTGAGTCATGGAGTACTTTCGTACCAATGCCTCAAATGGTCTATTGCAAAAATGTGTTCTTTCATCGCTAATGATCGCCCGGAGTGTCCCAAACCTGCTGAAAATATTATCCCTAAAAAAACGAAGCACCACCCTATGGTCATTTGTTCTAGTAGCTATTGCCTCAACCCACTTTGAAACATAGTCTACTGCTAACAAGATATATTCATGATCAAAGGATGTTGGGAATGGTCGTATAAAATCAATGCCCCAGACATAAAAAATCTCCACTATCAGAATAGGTTGGAGGGGCATCATATCTCGATGGGATATTAATCCCGTGGGCTAGCACCGGTCACAAGACTGACATAATCGGTGCCCATCTTTAAATAGGGACGGTTAATAGAATCCACTTTGAAGTACTTTTGCTGTCGTTCTTTTTCCCCCAAAATGTCCTCCGCATGCTTGGGAGTGGCAAAAATCTAGAATACTGTTAAACTCGCTTTCAGGCACACATCTCCTTATTACCTGGTATGCGCAATGCTTAAATAGGTGAGGGTCTTCCCAGTAAGAATGTTTGACCTGTGAGAAAAATCGTCTTTATTCTGCTTTGTCCACTAAGAAGGAATTTCACCTGTAACCAGGTAGTTTGCAATGTTCGCAAACCAAGGTGGGGACATTTGGGTCACAAAAAAAACCTGCTCATCAGGGAATGAGTCCTTAATTGCTTCTTGTCCCTTACTCTCATCCATAAAAATTTGAGATAGGTGGTCAGCCACAACATTTTCTACTCATTTCTTGTCTTTAATCTCAATATCAAATAAACTTACACAAATAAACTGCACACAAAATGGCCAAAAGCCTGTACACATATGGAAGAAAAACTGCACATATACACACAAATAAACCTGCACACATACACATAAACAGAAAAACCTGCACATCTCTTTAACATCAATATAAGTAGTTGAAATTTAAACACAATAATCGTCATCATACTCGCACAAATTCAAACGCATATTCAACATAACTAGCAAACCATAATTGTCTTACATAGAACTAAATTTAAACACAACAATCGTCTTGAAACAAAAGATGACCATTGTCTGACTTCAAATAAAACAAACACACTGAAATCATTGTATTACAACGCAAATGAAATTAATCATTTCCTTTCATCACCCATGCAATTCACGCTTCCGGAGGCATGCCCACTAACATAGTCCTATATGACACATTGTTAACCAATCGTTGGGCTACATGTAGATATTCATCCATGTCCTTAATACCCATAGCATTGAGGATTTCCATACATGAACCCAATTTCTCCTGAGCTTCACTAGCTAGGTCCGTAATTTTGGTTACGTTAGCAACTGAAACATTTGATTTTGATGAGTATCGTGACAAATGTTCTTCAAGGATGTCACACCTTTTTTTCTGTCCTTCAGCAAACGACGTCGCCATAGATTCAAATGCCTCTCCCATACTATCCTTACGAACACATTTTTTTTTCCCCTTCTCTTTTTTCTTTGAACTTTTTACACCTACCTCAACTACATCGTCATCACCCATCTTATCAGCCTTAGGCTCATACACAGGGTCAGTTTCATCCGATGAGGATGGGGGTTGGGTCGACGCATGCACATATTTTCCCGTTGCAGTGGTATCCCCATAGATAACGTACAACTTCGGGAATAAGGGACATCCATTTTTTTGATAATATTTTGCGTACTTGCTGACCTATTATACATACAAGCAAAAATCAGTTTGTTAATCATGTAATAAGCCAATAAGCATGACATATATAATTTCAAGATTAGAAGTACCAACATACCCCGGCCATTCGCTTCCACTGATCGTCGGAGGCGTATATCCTACCAGTCATCTTATCATATGTAAATCCTGCCCCTGTCTCCTTAAGTAATGAATTGAAACACCTATAGATAGTTCTCATCTTCTTGAACTTGTTCTTAAGTTGTGCTAGGTCAAAAGTTAACCCCGTTCTTGTTTTCATTTCTTTCAAAATGGTGTTCCAACTGTCTTTGGTGAACGTTGTTGTTGTCCTATTACCCATAAGTACTTCATTTTCCATTAATTCAACAAAAATATTAATATTATTGTCACTCCACAAATCAACCTTCGGTTTTGAGGTTCCTTCCGAAATAAGGACAACATTTTCTTCAGCATCAATGGTGGCCATCTACAATATAAAGTGTTTACTATGCAAAAAACTTTGAACATAATATATATATATATATATAGTGCATAACATAGAACAATTGAAACAATAACCATAAAAAACCACTACCATTTGAAATTCTAACAAAGACAAATGGGTAACCGAAAACTGGGATTATACAATTATACAAGGGTTTAATCCAGGTTTCACAAGAATCGCAACAGAACAGAAGCGTTCCCAAGAATCGCAACAGAACAGAACAGTAGATGTATGACAAACACATCTAGAATCGCAAACACAAACCCTAGAAATCGCAAATAGAGAAATCGCAAACAGAAACCCTAGAATCGCAACAGAACAGAACAGTAATGTATGACAAACACAAACCCTAGAAATCGCAAACAGAGAAATCGCGAACACAAACCCTAGAATCGCAAACTAATCTGACCCAAAACACTAGATCTAGGGGTTTGATTCTCATCAAACTCGACAGACATTGCACACAAAAACAGGGAGAGAGAGAAAGAGAGGGAGGGAGAGATAGAAGATTACCTGGTACCCCCAATTTCTTATGCAACGACGGATTGCAAAGCTTGAAATAGCGACAAACGAGCGGCTTCAAGACAGCAACGACAAGCGAGGAACAAGGGAACAGGAGCCGACGAAGAACGAGAGTAGCTTCGAAGAACGATGGGGAGTGAGGAGCTTCGAACGATCGATCGATCGTAGAAGTGAGAGGGAGAAGATTGCAGATCGAAGGAGGAGATGGAGGAGAAATCACAGAGGTGAGGAGGCGACGATCGGGAATAAAAGAGGAGAAGGAACTCATTAACAATTATGATAATACCAAGCGTGTCCTTCTGTTTTGGGATGGGAAGGGTTTGAAACATTTTTTTTTTTGTTTCCAATTTCCTATGCAATAAAATGGGCACAATTCCTATATTGAAACGGAATGGAAACAAAAATAGGGGTTACCAAACACTATTTCCAACAGAAATTAGAAATGGGATGGAAATTTCTGGGATGGGATGAGTTACCAAACGGGGCCTTATGCAATCAATAATCTACCCAAAAGAAGATTATTATTTGGCCAAATAATAAATGTTCCTATGGGAATAAATGTGTAATAATTATCAAGTTTCCATGTGAATAATAAGTAGGTCCAAAGAAGGCTTATTGTTTGACATGATTTATTGTCAATATTTGATTACTGCATTGAGAGTGCCATTTATAAGTTAGTGTTTTTGCCTAAAGGTTAAACATCAATATTGTGTTAGGTATCTTGTGAAGAGCCTCACTAATACAATTAGTTTGTTTATATTGTATGTGTTAAAGTTTTAATTTGACATAAACTTTTATGTTATGAGCTTGTGTTTGTCATTGTTTTCTGTTTAGATAATGCTTCTACTGCTACTATTACTGTCAACATGAATTCTATTCAATGCTTAACGACACAAAATTTAAGGATTGGAGAGAGAATATTTCAATTGTTCTCAAGTGCTTGGGTCATGATTTTGAGCTAAAGAAAGAACAACCTTCACCTCTCAGAAGAAAGTTTCCCTGAGGTTAAAAGAGAATATGAGAAGTGAGACTGTTCTAATCGCATAAATATTATGATGATTCAACGTAGCATTCCGAAAACATTCAGGGGCAGTATATCCGATGAGGTAATTGCAGTGACGTTCTTTAAGGAAATAGAAAAATATTTTGTAAAGAACGAAAAGGTAAAGACAAGTACGTTTTTAGATAATCTTATCTCGATAAAGTATAAAGGAAAACGGAACGTAAGGAAGTATATTATGGAAATGTCCAATGTCACTTCAAAACTAAAGACACTAAAGTTAGAGCCGTCTAAGGACTAACTCGTGCATTTAATACTCATTTATCTTTCTGTACAATACTGTCAGTTTACGGTGAGTTATAATACTCGAAAGGATAAATGGACTCTTAATGAGCTCATATCTAACTGTGTGCAAGAAGAAGAAAAGAATTAAATGAGAAAGGACATAAAATGCTCACTTAGCTACAACCTCTAAGGGTAAGAAATGACAAAAATATAAAGGTCACGAAGTTGCAGCTAGAACATGACAGTTCAAATTGCAAAAGAATCAGGATCAGGAATTTACCTGTTTCTTCTGCAAGAAGGAATGACATATGAAAATAGAGTACTCCAAGTATGTCATATGGCGTGTAAATAAGAGTATATTTCTCACTCTAATTTGTTCTGAGGTTAATTTAGTTTCTGAATCTAGTCACACTTGGTGAGTAGATTCTAGGGCTACTACTTATGTAAGTATGTCTATGCAGGGTTACTTGTAAAGCCAAAAGTCAATTGATGCTGAAAGATGCATCTATTTACGCAATGGGGAAACAATTATTGTTAAGCCAATAAAGACTTTTAGATTATCTTTAAAGATTGATTACTTTTTGGATTTGAAAGAGACATATGTTGTATTGCATTTAGACGGTATTTGGTTTCTATTTTTACTTTGGACAAATTTAGTTTTCTTATTCATTTGGAAATAATAACCTTAGTCTTTTTCAAGATTCAAATATTATTACAACTAGTTCTTTAATTGATAATTTATAGTTGTTGGATACTATTACTTCATATAATAAAACCTTGTAGACAACTACTCATGGTACAAAATACAAATTAGCTAATGAGAATTTTGCCATACTTTGGCCCAAGTATCTAGGACATATCTTTAAACAGAGAATAGAAAGACTTGTTTCTGAGGGAATTTCTAATCCCATTGATTTAACAAATTTCAAAATTTGTATTGAATGTGTAAAGGAAAAATAGACAAACATAAGAAAATTGAGGGCCAATAGGAGGTCCGGTGTCTTAGAACTAATACATACTGCGGACTATTCTCTACGACATCTTAGAATGGACAATAATATTTTATTATATTCATAGACGACTACTCTCGTTGTGGGTACCTATATTTAATTCATGAGAAGTCTCAATTCTTGGACGTATTTAAATCTTTCAAAGTTAAAGTTGAACTTCAACTTGGCAAAAAAATTAAGGCTGTCAAATCAGACTGTAGTGGTAAATACTACGGGAGATTTGATGGATCAAGAAAACAACGTCCATGACTCTTTGCTAAATTCCTAGAGGAATGCTGAATCGTCCCACAATACACCATGCCAGGCAAACCTAGCATGAACCGTGTTATTTAGAGACGAAACAAAACGCTTAAGGATATGGTAAGAAGTATGATAATTCATTTTTTTTTTACCAGAATCACTCTGGAGAGAAACACTTAAGACTTCAGCATATATCCTGAACATGTTACCAAGTAAAGCGATGACTAAAATCCCTTATGAATTGTGGTTAGGCGTAAAGTCTAGCGTAAGATATTTACACATTTGGGGTTGTCCAGCTAAGATAAGGCCTTATAGGCCAAATAAAAAAAAATTAGACTCAAGAACAATTAACTATTGCTTTGTTGGGTACACTGAACAGTCAAGAGGATTTAAGTTTTATAATCCCTCGGATTAGACATTTTTTGAGATGGAAAATGTGAGATTCTTTGAGGGTGTTGAGTTTGAGGGGGAAAGAGAACGAATGAATGTTTTCTTTGAATAAAAAATTGTTATTGATGGTGATTAGGTCTCTGTACTTATTGTTGTTCAAGACACAGTTTTTTTTTAAGGGGAATCTGTGATTGACGGTGATCAGGTCTCTATACCTATTGTTGTTCAAGACACAGTTTTGACTCTAGATAACAATGTCCATGCTCCTATTTCTTACATTATTCTAGACCAAGACAACAATGAGATTCTTTCTCAAACACAACCTATAGAACAAACTCAACAATCTCAAAAAGTGTCGTTAACGAGATCCATTAGAAAGAGGAGAAGTGCGATTTCGGATGATTATATCGTCCTTCTCCAAAGACATTAGTTTGGCATAGGGACAATGGAAGATGATCCAATCGACTTCTATCAAGTCAAACAAAGTCCAGACTCTCAAAAGTGGATTATAAAGAGACTTTCTCTCCAGTTTCATCAAACAAGCTTTTCGTCAATGGTGTCACAAATTTCATCAAGTCATTCTCATATGGTTTTGAGGTAAATGCAGTTGATGTTTGTGTATACCATAAGTTCAGTGTGAGTAAATTCATTTTTCTAGTGCTATATGTCGATGACATATGGATGGATAGCAGTGATATTGGCTTGTTACACGAAACCAAGAGATTTCTAACTAAGAATTTTGAAATGAAAGATATTGGGGACGCCTATTTTGTATTAGGAATAAAGACACATCGAGATCGCTCTCGGGGTATCCTTGGGTTATCAAAAAGAGTTATATTGATAAGGTGCTAGCTGGATTTAGCATGAAAGATTGTGCACTAGGAAATACTCGTGTCGCTAAAGGAGATATGTTTAGTCTCACTCAATATCCCAAGAATGAGTTGGAAAAGAAAGAGATGCAAAAAATTCCCTATGCGTCGGCAGTAGGGAGTCTTGTGTACACTCAAGTATATACGCATTTGAATTCAACGTTCATATTTAGAATATTAGGTAGATACTTAAGTAACACTGAGATGGATCGTTGAAAATCAGCTAAACGAGTTATAAGGTAATTACAGAAAATAAAAGATTATATGCTCATTTATCGAAAGACAGATCATTTGAAGATCATTAGGAATTCTGATTCCGATTAAGTTTCTAGTTGCTAATTAGAAAATTCAGAGTATGATAGTATTTATAGAATATATGGGAACAAACTCCATGATTGCGGATCCGTTCACTAAAGATTTGCCACCTAAAGTATTTCATGAGCACATTGCTCGTATATGTGTGATTTTATCTGATGATGCATTGGTTTAGTAGGAGTTTGTGTTTGTTGAATATTCTTTTATTAGATACTTATATTTGATTTCTGTAGAATAAAATAAATGAATTAAATTTTATATATTTACTCTGAATATGTTCTTTCTAATTGTGGTTTAACATAAGGATAAAAAGATTAAGGATTGATCTCATTAAAGACTAAAGAAGAACCAATTGGTAATAAGCATATCTCAGATCATATTGCATGTAATTTTCATGCTACTCATCCACATTTGATATATTTCATTGATCGAGTGTATTAGTATGGTGATCATCGTGGTTTAGTTACGACTGTATTGTGATATAAGGTGCAGTAATTCCATTGCTAGTATATGAGATGAACCAAATTGTTTAAGGAGAAATCCAAGGATAAATAGCATACGAATGTGCGCCTAAGGAATATTGTGATATAATTGTTTCAGGAATAATATGTAGCCCACGTGGGAGATTGTTAGGAAATTTTTGTTTCCAAATCTATATTGGGTAACATATTATTATTTCTCAATTATATTTATTATTTAAATTAATGGGTTAAAATTAAGTAATCTAATTAATTGGGTAAGTTTGTAAACTACTCAAAAGAATGTGGATTAAATGTGTAGATACTAGTTTATTATAGGGTAATTAGGGGATTATGGGAACCCTAATCACGCTATATATATAAAAAAGTTGGGGTTATGGTCCCGAAGACACCAAATCAAAATATAGCTATCTTTTCCCCATCTGGAAGAGGAACGACAGTCCTATCAAGGAGCTAAGGCGATTTGGCTGAGGAAGATCACGTACCCACTCGATCCGTGCTCTACTCGTGATTGATCATCGCAGATTTTCGCATCGATAGTTGATTATTTATAATGGATCCAGGTACGCAATTTACGTGTTATTTGAACTCTTGATGATTTGACATATTGTTATAGGTGTTATAGATTCAAATCTATAGGGATTAAATCCCAACATGTTGACGCAATTGTGTAACTATTTTTGACGAGTGAAATAATAAGTGAACGTTGAGTAAAATATTTGTCTGAAATTCTTGAGTGAATATTAAGTGAATATGGATTTGAGCAGACTGAAACAGTGTTTTGAAATATTGAGTAAACATTCATACAAAGATTTTAAGTAAAAATTGAACAAAAATGAATTAGTTAACTGAAAAAAAAAATGTTCTACAAAATGAGTGAATCTTCATGCAATGCCAGAAGCAACTGTCAGAATAGTAGGACTTCGTAAATATGAGCTAATATTGGGGGGTAATATTAGGAACCTTTTTCTACAAATTCTATGAGGACAAGAAACTTAAATAATTGGGTCAAATGTCTCTAGTCTAATTTCACTATTTTTGGGAGACTATATAATTAATTACCCTTAATTTAGTTAATGGATTCTACTTTAATAAACTAAGTAAAGTAAAAAAAGAAAAGAAAAACCTAATTCCAATAATAATAATTAAAAAAATTAATTTAATTTAATTTTCTTTCTTTTATTTTTAGTTTTTTAAAAGAAAAAAAATGCTTTTTTTAAGTAAGAAAAAGTTTTTGCATCCTTTAAAATTGCCCTTTAGTGAAAATTAGACAAACATGTAATGATCTTTAAGATAAATCATCTTCAAATATGACCCTACACTCCACAAATATTGCAAAATGGCCCACATTAATTTGCATTTATTCAAACCACATGATTGGTCAGTCAACAGAAAATTATATATCTATTTTTTACTCCCCCAACCCCCCCCCCCCCCCAAAAAAGAAAGAAATAAAAACTAATGTAATTAAAATGTTTGATGCAATTAAGGTGGTTATTTACTTGGAACGGCTTAGTAATTATGATAAAAGGGTAAATTACACTTATCACCCCCAAAATCTCACAATTTTTAATTTTTTTGGTAACACTGTGTAGCCGGTAAGACCCCAAAAGAGTCATTACAAATGATCAACATCGCTTACACACTTACAAAGATTTTCCTAACACCACCGGACTAAATCATGGGTCTACATCGAAATAGGACAACGAAACAATGAGAAGTTGTAATATCACATTACTAAAAAACTACAAAAACATGATGAACATAACCCCGTTCCTGTAAGCCTTGCCGCAAAAACACCTCCCACTGTCCGAACTTCATCGAAGTTGAATCCTTGAACCTTGCTGAAAGAACGTTTCGCCATTTAACAACAAACCTTCCCAAATACTCGTACCCTTAAGAAGAGATACCAACATCAAATAAAATCAAAATAAGAGATAAACATCATTAAATTATTCAATAAAGTGTGAGGTTCTTTTTGACAAATTAAGTGAAAATTAAGTTCTTTAACACGGATAGGTCAAACATACCTTTTCTTCCCTGACCTAATGCAGAGAGAAAAGCCTAGATATGCTCCTCTTCTCTCTCTCTAATAATTTCTTCTTTCTTCACAATGAAGTTTTGGTCCAAAATATTATTCCTATAACAAAGATGCTTAATACCCACAACATGGGGAATCTTCAAAAAATGAAAGCAAATTAGCTTTACCAGAAAAATATTGGATGAGATCTAGAGAGAGAGTATATATATATATAATGATCATGCATGGGTAAAGGAGGTCTATGACTATCTGTATACTCCAAAAGATGAATTTTAATTTTTTGTTATTATTTTTTAATTTCCTTTTGAGAAAGGTGATTAATTATGGGTCATGACACAAAGATTAGGTTTTTTTTCCTTTGTCTTCTTTTTCTTTTTCTCAATGGGGTCTCTCTAACAAAGTTGTCCCATGTCATTTTTTATTTTAATTATGCAGTAAGGTGTTTTCGGGGTAGCTTATATGCATTTCGACTAATCACCTCTCGAGACGATTTTAAAGACACATTCAGGTTGGTACATTCAGGATTAAATTTAAGATTTAATTCTAGAAATGTTCCCTAGAAGAGTTGAATCATAATTTTATTTATTTTTTCGATAAGCAAAGATTATATATATGATAAGGGGAAACGTTGAATTCTGGTTATCATGGAGAAGGGGCATGTTCCCTTACTAACCGGACTAACACATATTGGGTGCATGTCAATTTGTATTAATAACAAAAAAATATAATAAATAAATTTGCGATATAAAGTTTGTAAACAAATGCTGAAATATTAAAAATAAAACATGTCTTTCGGATTCAAAAGACTCGTTTATAACTTGTTCTTCGTTTCTTCTCTTGTCAAGAAAAACACTACTAGAGTATTTTTTTGATAATATCCACATACTCACTAATCAAGGCCACTCAATTTTTTTGTAATTTAATAAGATTCGAAACCTTAGGTTTTTCAAACAACTTTTTCGGATTCAAAAAGTTGCATCCATTCACGTGGTGGCTACTCATGAAACTTGTGGTCCATATGGTCGCTCCACGAATCCACCCGACCCACTCCATAATCTAGCAAAACTATTAATTCTATTTTTTCATTTTTTTTTCTCTTTTTCACTTTCTTTTTTGTTTGTACCTGCAAGCTTTTACTAGAGAGGTGAGACAGCAAAAAGTTGTTTGGAAATTGGAGTTACCAAAATCCTTCTCACAAGAGAGAGAGATATCAAAAGTTCATAGCTCCACCATACTAGTATTAATTACACGGAGTACATTATTAATTTATAATATCTTGGGATGAGAAAATAGGTGGTCTGAAATAAAAATATGGAAGGAATGAGAGCTAAGGAGACAAAGTTGTCCCATTTGTATTGGAATATGAATACAAGTGAGAACATATAAACATCTCTCTCTATATATACACGTGTATATATATACACACGTATATATATATTCTTTTAGCTAGCTAAGATGCTTGGTCTCCTTGACAAGGTCATATCAATGTTATATATATATATATATATATATATATTATACACATAAGGTTATAAGCAAAAACGTATTACAAAAATGGCAGAATCTTCCATTATTGAATTATATACTGTGTATGTATAAATGTGTATATACTAATATTTATATCTATCTATATACATATACTAGCGAATGACCCGTGCCTTCTCTTCAATTTAATGTCTACAAATTTAATGTTTAATTACTATTACTAAATTTAATCTCCATATATTATTTCTATAATTTTTGTAAATTTAATATTCATAATTTTTCGTATATTATATTGTTGTTTTTATATTATTCTTAAATTAATTTTTCATAAATTTAATATTTTTTTATTATTATTAAATTAAATGTGTATATATATTATTTCTATAATTTTTATAAATTTAATATCCATAATTTCAATATATTATATTTCTTGTTTTATATTATTTTTTAATTTCATCTTTGTAAATTTTATGTTTCAACATTATTACTAAATTTAATTTTCATACATTATTTTTGTAATTTTCTTAAATTTTAAATTTACAATTTCGTATATTATATTTCTAAAATTTCACGCCTAATAAACCAAACCAAACCAATGAATAATCCCATAAATTCATTTCTTACAAAGACCCAAAACCAATACAAATCTGACTAATATAAATACTAAGACAGTGGTTGGCATTAGTAGAATTTAATTTGCAAAACTAAAATCATAAATTAACTTTTTTTTTATATATATAAATCCATTTTAAAAAAAATTCAAATTCCACAACCAAACACAACTTTAATTCACATCAACACCAATCCTATGTTTAGCAAAATAAGGGGTCACCTTTATCCTCTTATAAGCTTTACCCAATACATCAATCGGAACTAAAGGGAGATGGCTAAAAATGATACATTTATGAAATTATTGTTAATAAAAGATTAACAGTTAATACATTTACTGTACAAAGAAAAGAAAATACTTATATTCTAAATTACAGTCAAAAGAGAAATTACAGGGTTAATTTATCTGAAGTAGCCTGAATTTTGGATTCCATTCGTGGCTAACTCGGCAGTCACTTCATTGCATCTCTATTAAAGCAAGCCAACATCTGGTGCATCTTCTTTATATCACTTCTGAAGCTTACAGATTCCAAGTGATCTTTGAGATGCCAAAACCAATATAAGATCTATACTTCTCTTCATCAAACTTTCCTTTTGACACCTTCACAAAGATGGCATAGGACTTTTATATCCACTTAAGATATATCCCTGCAAAATTTGTCATTTGAAACTGAGCTTTGAATTGGACTTGTTTCAGTATTTTTCCAAGTCTGCAAGCATTAAGCTGGACCACATTTCAAAGTTCAATGATCAAAACAAACTACAATGAGTGCACTAAATTAGCAAGGAAAAAGAACGAACATTCCTTAAACACCAATAATAAAAAGACATGAAACAAACTAATTGAAAGCAAGAATAGTGAATGATTGAACCAATTCCATAGACAGTAACATGAAAAACGAATATTCTGCAGATCTTTAAATATAAAAATAAATGAATCTTGAAAGCTTAAAAATGGAATTCAACATTTAACTAATCCATTTAAATAAATTTATTGTGAAATTAAATTTATCTAAATTATAAGCACAATGATAATCCAAACCATGGTTGTCCTGCAAATGGATAGAAGAAATGAAGAAATCCATATTAGGGAATTCTAAATCTAAAAAAAATATGTTAAATAAATAAAAAAAAAAACAAATCCATATAAAAAATATTAACAATCCTCACAAAAATCAATATATTGACACAAATCTCATACTGCACTCAGTTTGTAGGCGTGATTATAAATGGAACTACATAAGTGAAAATGTATCACAAATTATAAATGGTGAAAATAGGGAAAAATAATTATAAATTTTTGCCACATCTCCGCCTAAATAAACACACAAAACAAAATAGAAAATAGATTTAATTAAAAAAGAAATGAAAAAAAAAAAATCAGAAGAAAAAAGTTGGATATAATAAACCAATATGTTCCCACACACACATTACCTTCCATGAACAACCCGAGCACTGGAACAGGTGACGCCATGGCCGTCCATTCACCACTGACTAATTAATCAACCAAAAACACAATCAAAATCACACAGATTTCTCTATCTAATAGCATTATATAGTGAAGAATTCAACATTTCAACAAAAATCACACATAAAGAAGTCATTATGAAACCAAACGTACCATAACATTTCAACCAAAAATCCAAAAAAGAATTCAACATTTCAACCAAAAATCATGCACAACACTCTTCTCATATTATGCTCTAATAAACTACTAATTAATCCTTAGATTGTGTTTGGTGGCATGGAATTGAAGCCATGGAATTAGTCTTAGACATGAACATCTGAATTTTAAGATTTTTACATGCGTTCATTTCCAATTCCAATTCAAAAACCCTAATTCTATGAAACCAAATGCTACCTTAACATATTGTCTTACCTCATTTGATGAAGGATTGTCTGGCACCATGCTTGTTGCATCATCCTCGTGCCCAACTTCCTGCTGAATTGATACATATCAATTTATAAAGCACTCAAAAATGGTTACATAATTGATTGCAAAGAAGTATAATAAATGAATTACCCGAATCTGGTCTACTGTGATTGCTCCCTACAAAATGAACACCAAAGATACTAAGTTTCACTCCCAACAATCAGAAATTTAGTCTCCTCAACATTGACTTGAGACACATAATATACAAAAGAACACACACGCGTGCGCGCACACTCACACGCGCGCGTGCGCACACACACACACACATTGAAGTTAAGAAATGGTGAGAAAATTGCAATCTTCATGCTATCCATTTCCAGATTCTAGTAAATGATAAACTACACAAAACAGTTACAGACAATTCATGCATATAGAGCATAAAAGTTGAATTCAACATTTAATAGCAATAGATCCAAACTTACTAAATAACTAAACAACTCAATTAATGAACAATCTATAGAAACAAATCAAGAAACCAATAGAAAAACAAAATCAGATGTAAAACAAAAGAAGCTGTAGATATTGAAGTAGTATATCTGCTTGCGAGATCTGAAAACAAAAAAAATCAAATCAAAATGCCTAAAATAAAGAAATCAAAGAAAAATCCCTATAAAGAATCAAATCAAGAATGAGGCAAAATTTCAAAAATTAATTAAATTCTTATAATGAAGAAATAAAATCGAAATCCCTGAAACCTAATGAAATTAAAATCCAAAAAAACAAATCAAATCAGATCCTTAAAAGAAATGAAATAAAAACTCCTAAAACAAAATCCAGTTTTTGCAAAAAAAAAATGGCAAATTGGAAATGAAATGCGGTGATTTGAGAGAGAGAGAGAGAGAGAGATGTACCATTGAAGTGGGAACATGACTCCGAGAGCGGGAGAGCTCCGGTGATTCCAGTCTGGTCGTCTCGCAGCTCGACTTTGTCCTGGTCAGCTCGCCACACAGTATTACTCCAGCAACAACAATCATTGGTTCAAGTTTTCTTTGAATTTGCCATTAAAACCATGAAGTTCTATTATGGTCTCTAAAACTATTCTTGTCGTCGGCGATGTTGGATCAACATGGAGATCCCAATGGAAGCTCTTTGCGCCCACAGTCGCCGACCTACAGTCTTCTCAGCCGTGAGTAGGCTTGAGAAGCATGAATGGGGCAGCACCACTAATCGAGAATTGGGAAAGAGGCGACTTAACAGGTTTAGGGTTTGAGAGAGAGAGAGAGGCCTCTTGAGGTAATTGAAGGCAGAGAGAGAGATTGAAGTTTAGGGTTTGAGAGAGAGCGCTTGAGCAATAGACATGACAAAGGCGGCCGGGTTAGGAGGTAATTAAAGAGAGGTTATACAAAATGTATTTTTCCTTAATTATAAGATACATAACCTTAAATATAAATATTTATTTAAATTTATGTTAATTTAGGGAATCGATCTGGACCGTTGTTTATCAGGGGTATAAAGAATGGTTGAGATTTACTTAGAACACTTATGTATGTCCTGTTTTATTATATAGATATACATGAATATTAACAAAGACAGATTTAAGTAGTAGACACTGATTTCATTCAAGTACATGTGACTATGCTTCTATATTGCTTGCGTTATCTAATTCTGAGTAGTATATAAGTACTAGGACAATCATTCTCTTTTATAATGTTTTTCGAGAGTGGGTTAGGCTCATTAGATTTCTACATAGTATCAAACACAAAACTCTTGTCTGATGTTAGATGTGTTGAATCCCACATTGATGTTAGACCCTCCCATATTTGTTCGCAGTTGTTTGTCAAAAAATTCACCTTGCGCATGATGGAACATGTTGAATCCCACATCGATGTTGAGCTCTTCCTCCTATATCCGTTCGTTATGGTTTATTAAAATTCACTCTACGTGTGAGGGAGCATGTTGAATCTCACATCACTTATGTTACCTGATCCTTAGTTATAAACAAAGTCTAGGACAATCACTCTCTTTGAAGGCGTCTTTTGAGAGTGAGTGAGACTCATTGAGTTTTTACATGGTATCAAGAGTAGTATTCTTGTATGATGTTGGGTGTTTAGAATCTCATATCGATGTTGGGTCCCCAATATCCGTTCGTAGTGGTTTGTCAAAAAAGTTTACCATGTGCTTGAGGGGACATGTCAAATACCACATCGATGTTGGACCATTTCCCAGATATCCATTCACAATAGTTTGTCAAAGTTCATCTTGCGGGTAATGGAGCGTGTTGAATCCCGCATCACTTGTGTTACCTGATCGTGAGCTATATATAAAGCCTAAGAAAATACTTTTCTTTTGAGGGCTTTTTTTTTTTTTAGAGTGATTGAGACTCGTTGGGTTTCTATACTGAAGAGTGAAAGAAAAGGGACTAGTGTGAATTAACACAAAACTTGAGGGATCACTCGTGTAATTTCATCGTCTTCTTCATGTAGACCTAAATTTTAGGGTATGTAGAGAGAGAGTGGGGGGTATGTACAGTGAATCAATAAATGCTTTTGCTTGTTTGTATCTAAGTTGTTAACTGTTGCTTGGGCCATCAAAACAGACAACGATAACTCAGTTCTTAGTATTCTTGTGCTGGTTTTTTAGGGCTTGAGAATTTTTCTGCGAAGAACCCTAGTAACAATCATGGATTTTTTTTGTAGTATTCCCCCATACTGGACCACACCACGTTATCTAATTCTAGAACTATGTGCAGAACAAAGCATTAATTTCAGCAGTACTCACCCATGGTGTGTCTGCTATATATAATATATATATATATAGAGAGAGAGAGAGAGAGATGGGGCAAGTTGTGTTTGGTTGGACAACTTTGCAACATGTACTGATATCTTACACAGTACACATACTCTCTGTGATGAATACTGTAGATGAGATGACATCTCAATGACTCTTTGACTGCCCTAAATCCTCTCTCCTCTATCATCTCTCCCTTCACCACAAAGCTGCCAGCAATAATATACACTAATGCGACAAAATAATTATAGTTATTGGAATAACTTTTTATAGACGCCTTTTATCAATATTAATGTGTCCTAAATTTATATATATTAAGACAAATTTAATGTAAATTACTTTCAATTTTTGTCTCATTTATATCATTTTTCATAAGAACAAAAAATTAAATGCTTATAGTTTAGGGACTTTCTAGTTTATAGTTTAGGGACTATAATGAAAACTAAGATAAGACAATTTAGGGTATATAAATATAGATTTTGATTTAAATGCTTGGATAGTGTGTTTTAAACATTAGATCTCCTACTAAGGAGATATATTAAATAATCACTAAACTAGAAGTCTTGGGTTAATTGAAGGGTTGATCCGGGACAAAAATGCAAAGTAGGTTAAAGTCATCAAAAGGTAAAATTAAAATATAATTTTACCCAAATTAAAAGAGGCTTTTTACTTTCAAGTGTCCAAGCATGCATTATTAGTGAATTTGAATCTCTCAAATGGCATATGTTCCATCCATTAACAAAAGTAAAAGGAGCATCATATCATCTGCATCCCAAAAGCTGATGCATTTGCAGGATCAAAAGCCTGTTTTTAACAAAATACATGCATATCATTATTTACAATACTGGTTATGGTTATTGTTAGACAGTTTTAATTTAAAATCATTTAATATCAAATAGAATAGTTTCTATTATATATATATATATAGATTATTTTGAAAAGTCTCACAAATTCGATATGAAAATTTAAACGTTGTAGCAACTATATATGAATTTAATATTTAGTTCACAAATAGTGTAAATTATGAAGATTGAAGAAAAAGTGTAAAATTGTATTTGTTTCAAGTAATTGATCAATAAAAATGAATCATTAAAGAAAAAGCCTGAAAAGAAACACCCACTATAGCTTGCTAGCTAGTATATAGGATCATCCATCCATGTATCATCATTCCTTAAAGTTAGACGAAATCTTAGTTTGTCTCCTCCTTTATCCTTAAACCCTACTTAATTATATCATACTACTTTTGACACACAAACATATACACACACATATACATATATGCATGTGTATATATATATATATATGAAAGCATGAAGACATATATGTTAATCCTTACACACCGGGCTTTTTGGGCAACTAACTCTCGACCAGTCTCTCCCTTTGTGGCTATTAAGTCAGAGGAGGTGTAATCTCGATTCTGATACTTGTCTAGGCCAGGATGATCTTGGGTCTCTCTCAACCCCTTGGGTCTCTTTCAACCCCAAAAACTAAATTTATGGGGTGAAACTTTCTCTTACACTTATAATTTGATCACCAACTTCTTCAACATGGAATGTAGGATAAACTCTATACATATATATATACATATATACGTATGTATAGATATGAAAGCAAGAAGACATAAATGCAAGTCTTTCCATACACACCTGCTTGTTGTTTTCTTTCATTGAAACCCCACAGAAACATTTATCCCCTAAAACTTTTCCGTACTTTATGGGTCTGTGCTTCCCATTCCAATTGCCCACACTGTTCTCTTCCTGATTCCAAGATTGCTAACAGTATGGAATTAATATATATATATATATATATATATATAGATATATATATATATAGTTAATTAACACTTTTCTTGCCCTAATTAATTATGGTTAATTAATCATGCACATAGTGTTCCAAACTTTATAATAAGTAATCAAAACCCTCGAGATGTGAGTTTTATATGATCTATCAATATCAATTATCAAGAGATTCTCACATATGTGTGTGGAAAAAAAAATCTTGGGCAAACGGGTTTTCCAGTTAGACCTAGCTTGTCTCTTGAGACTCATATATATATATATATATGTATTAGGTTTATCTCAAAATCGGATGTAAAAGGAACTAGTAGTTAGATTATAAGTGTGAGAAAAAGTTTCACTTTATGAGCTAGATTTTGGGGTTGAGAGAGGCCCAATACCACCTTATATTGATATCAAAGTCGAAGTTCTAATAACTCTAACCCAATAACCATAAAGGGAGATATGGGTCGATGATTAGCAGACCAAAGGTTGGAGATTGTTGGATTTATCGCACATCTAATGTGGAAGGGAATGATGGTCAAAGTTATGAGTGTGAGGAAAAGCCTCACCAGCTAATTTTTGGGGTTGAGAGAGGCATAAAACCGCCCTACAATATATATATATATATATAATTTATCAAGGTTTTTAAAATTCAATTTTATAAAGTAAATGGAGTAGAATTAATCAAATAGATTAAGGAAGAAGTTAAGACTAAAACCACATAATGGATTCATTTCCAAGCCAAGACTAAGAAAAAAATGGAAATCAAACAAAGTGAGCTTGAATTTTTGTTTTTCTAATATTAATTTAGAAAAAAAAAAACATGACTATAATTAAATAAATATTATGTATTTCATTGAAGTTCTTCACTAAACTAATTACTCTACATTACCATTTTTTTCTCTCTGGCCAACGAACCCGATCATCATTGATCATCTTGTTCGATCTCTGACGCTGGATCATCCTCATCGTCGAATCCGTGTACCCCACATGCCCCATGACCCGTCCCAAAGGCCTTAATATGATCCTTGAGAGACCTCTTGTGCTTGAAATCAGAGCCACAAATGCAGTACCAGAGCTTCCCACAGTTCTTCTCATGGGTCCTCCAGTCGCCCCTCACGGCGAAGGCCTTCCCGCATTTCCGGCACATGAAGGGCTTGATCCCATGCTTCCTCTTGTAGTGTGTCTGGAGGGTCCTAAAATCTTTGAGGGGTTTAGCCCTAGGGTGGTCAATGTTGTTCCTGCAGCCTGGGGCACAGCAGTAGCAAGGGAGCCTCAGCATTCCTGTGGGTTGTGTGCCCCTTAGAGACTCTGGCCCTTTTCTGTATTGTGATCCATGCCCCCACATATGCATCTATATATATATATATATGGAATTAGTAGAGGATCAAAAGAAGTATATGATGAAAATTTGCTTGTTGGAATGTGTGTGTGTGTGTATATATATATATAGGTACGTATAGAGGCATTTTTTGGAAATTATTTGTGGTTTTAAAAAAAATAAAAAATAAAATAAATTACTTTATTGGGCGATCTTAAGGGTACACTCCGCCATATCGACTAGGTGCATTTTGGATTAAATTCAAGATTTAAAAATTTGAACTGCCTTTGTTTCAATTGTTTGTAATTAGTATCAAAAAGAAAGATATCATGAATTTGATATATTCCCATTATCTTGATGGAATTTTCTATAGAAGTTTCATTTCTGATTGAAGGGGAACCCCGTTCGTTGATTGTCCCCCGATATGATCCGTTCAAGAAAGGATCATACATTTTAGTCAAATACAAGTATTTTGTTTTATCAATTAGTGAGTCTTGAAATTCCAACTTTGCTAAAAAAAAAAATTAGCTAATGGATGACACAAAGGGTAGAAGAGATTTTTTACCAATTCCAAATTTAATTTATAACTTTCTTCCCATAACATTAGGAAGGGAGGAATTTAAACCTTCCCCAACCATTTGTACCGAAAAAAAAAAAAAAGGAATGGAGGAATTTAGGGTTTATTTGTTTTTTGTATTTTTTAAACTTTTTATTTTATTTTCTTATAAATGCATTTTAAAAGTAGTTCTATGTTACTCAACAATTGGTATAGATGCACCACATGTGGGAGAGTGCGCCTTTAAAATCATCCGGTGAGGTGCGCATAAGTTAGTCCTGGACACACCTTACCGAATAATTAAAAAAAAAAAAAAATTTAAATTTCTTTGTGTTATGCATGGGGATTTTCAATTCTATGACAAGTTTCTTTCATGGTGAAATCATTAGGCTTAACAGAAGAATTTCATCTTTCTTTTCTGGAAGAAACTGAGAATTTACAGTAAAAAGCAGAGACTTTCAAAGTATGTAATAAAAGGCACAAGGAACATTGTTTGTCTTGTTCATATCACACCATTAATGAAGCGTGTACTCATCTCAGTAAACCCAGTTTTTCGATGTTCTTCAGATCAGACATTAAACCATGCAAAATATTCCATAAATTTGGAGAAAAAAAATGATTAAAATCCAAATTTCAAAAAGAAAATCAAGCATCTGGGTAAAAATGAAACATCAAGATCAAGCAAAGAAAGTTGAAAAATCACTTTTTTTCTTTTGTTGATCCACATATGTTTTGGATTATGGAGTGGGTCGGGTCGACCCGTGGAGCGTCACACGGACTCCAAGTTTTATGGATAGTCACCATGTAAATGGAGATCGAGTCAAGGATCACATCTATTCAGTAAACATCCTTTGAAATTTTCTCAATAAAAAAACATTGATATTTCTAAAGTTTGTAATCTCATCATATTACTAAAAATTTGAGTGGTATTGGTCAGTGAGTGTATGAATATTATATAAAAAAATTTAATAGTATTTTTTTTTTGTTGAAGAAAGAAAAAATGAAGAATGGGTTGTGCGTTTCCGTTTTAATGTTTCCGCATAAGTCTACAACAAGAGATCTAGAGAGAGAAAAAGAGAGAGATCCATAGAGAGAGAGAGAAGCCATGGTTAAGAATTGTACTCACTTGCATGTTGTTGTATCTATTGAAGGTCTTGAAGCAAACAGGACATGAGAACTGGGTCGGGCCAATGAGGATCTGAGAAGGGGTAGGGATCCAATACTGACCCTTATTGAGTCGACTCACCGAAACCTCACCTCCATCTTTATGATCAGCTGAAGAAGAAGAAGTAGAAGAAGACAGCATAGTTGCCAGGTCGGCAGCGCTAGGGTTTGGTAACCCTATGTGCAAAGCAACAGTAACAGCAGTTTCGTCGTCGTCGCCGTCATCTTCTTCATCAAAATTACCATGAAACAGCTTCTGGGTTGATGATTTCTCCATTTCATGGGCAAAAGAGGGTTCCGGTTCATCGTTGTATCGTGTCGGGGTTAGGCTTAGCAGGGTTAGGGCTTGTTTGGGTGGAGGTGAATTTGGGTTTGGGGTTTGATAGTGTGGAAAGGGGTTTGATGAAGAAGAAGAAGAGGAGAATTGGTGGACAGTGTTGAATTTGAACCATTCTGTGTAGAAATTTGAGTAGGGGTCAGCCATGGTGAAGAAAAGCTGAGAGAGAGGGAGGATGATGGGTTGGGTGAGTGTGCTTTTATATATATATAGAGAGATAATATATATATAGAGAGAGAGAGAGAGCAAATGACCTAGTGGGATGGTGGAGAGAGAGGGGAAGAGAGCTGAAGAAAATAATTGAAAGACACAGAAGAGAGAAAGGGAAGAATGGAGATAAAGTCACCCAGTATTAGAATCTTAGGTGACTGACTACCAGGAAAAAAAAAAAGAAAATAAAATAAAATATATATATATATATATATATATATATATATATATATATATATATATATATATATATATATATAAATATATTAATTATTTATTTCAAAAGTGAAAACTGAAAATTTTCTTTTTTAGTATTTTTTTTCTCTCATAAGAACTTAATTATAATAGAATTATAGATTTTATATCAGCAAAAGTGCTTGCATGGAAGGGCATGATTTTTTTTTTTTTTTTTTTTAAATATGGATTTCAATGAGATGTATTACTATATATAATTATCATTAAGAGATATATTATTTTAATTCTGCAAAATAAAAAACGTTATTGATGATTTTAAATAAAAATAGATTGTGTTCAGCAGATTATCTATTTTATCATTCCACCAAACGTAAAACATTTTCCTAACAAAGATTAGTTTAAAAAATGAGAGAAAGAAGTCTGAATTGTTATTAGGAGAATACGTCTTTGGTTTAGTGAAAATTATGGAATGATGAAATGACAAAAACATCATCGACCACGTGTTGAGAATAACCTATTTTTTTTTATCAAAAATGTTATAAATAACATTTTTAATTTTATAGGATGAAAATATCGAATTTGAGGGATCGAATGTATAATTTGACATCTCCGCCTAAACAAACACCCTAAATTATATTTTTCCCTTGGGGTATGTGCGTATATATATATATATAACTTTTAGAAAGATTTTTTATTTGATGTACAGCTTGTCTTATAACATTACGCTTGTCCAAAAGAAGAAGAAAATAAAAAATAAAGGAAAGGAAAAGGAAAAAAAAAAAAAAAAAAGGAAAGCAAAAGGGAAAAAATTAATCTTCACTTTATATGAGATATCGACCATACCCTATTGCAAAAAAGAAATGGGGGTTCCACTGGATTATCTTTAATTAACACACTCTCTCTCTCTAACATCTCTAGAGAGAGAGTAGAGAGTAGAGAGAGAAGTTTCTCTCTCTCTAAGATCTCTAGAGAGAGAGAGAACTTTCTCCCTCTTACAGAGGGATTAGTGTCACTGTATAATATGTATATACGTCCGGCATTTGCTTTGGATGGTGTAAAGTGGTCGGTTTGGGGTAGTGCAGAAGCTGGGCGACTGTTGGGTAGCTATACCATATTAATATTGATATTAAATACACATACACCCCCTCCCACCCACATTTATATTATGTAATGTACAAATATATATAAAAAAAGGGTTAATTATATTTTTTTCCTTATAGTTTGATTGAATTGTAATTTAACACGAATAACGTTTTAACTGTGCTAATATAACTTGAAAGCGCAACGTTCCTATTTTGCCGTGTAACCTTTGGTTACACACACTACTGCGAAACGTACTGTTCCTTGCTTGCTTAGGTCCATGGGGCGTACGCTAAAACAGTACCTGCTCCGACAAAGTGCAATTATTACATTTTTCATTAAAGAGTTAACGGTCAATCTAAAAAAATCAAAATTAATAAATTATTTAATATTAATTTATATATACATCTCGGATCGGGTTTGGTCGGATTTGTTAATATCAGTTCATTCCTATTTTTCTTTATCCTCTTGGACAAATCGGGTTAGTTCGGCTCGGGTCATTTAAGTTTAAAAGTTAAAATCTAAGATAAGCGATGACAAAAATAATATAGAGATGTAAAGTGTAATTTAGTTAAACTATATGAAACAAAGTATAATTAATCCTACAAAAAATATTATGTAGACTACCCAAAAGAGGGGTGTTTAATTTAGGGGTAAGTTTTAAATTGTGAACAAATTCATCAAAATATCCTCTCGTAACCAAATATTATTCTCATGCCTTCATCTCAAGGTTAACACCATTCTATATATGATAGAAACCTCCTCGCTGGCTTACGAAATATTCTGGTTTCATAAGGATCTCTTGGAACCCAAGAACCATTGGAAAATGCTAGTTCTAACTGGATTGCTCCTGGTGCAAGTTTTTTCAAATTAAATACTGATGGTTGCGCGAAAGGCAACCTAGGTCTGAAAGGATTTGGAGGTGTGCTAAGAGACCATATGGGTGTCTGGCATGTAAACTACGTTGGATTCTTACCTAAATATAGCAGTTTGGAAGCCGAAATTAGGAGGATGCACAAAGGCCTAACACTCTCATATGTTATGAAGGATACCCGAGGGTGGTGGTTGAATCTGGCGCAACAGAAGTGGTTAAGCTTCTCAATGAAGAGTGGCCAAGGAATCATCAATTTAAACCTTGGATCGACGACTGAAAAAGATTCATGTGGGGGAGGAACTACATCGTCCAACTCATTCCAAGAGAAGATAATAGGTGTACAAAACATCTTGCCAAAAGAGGAGCAGAAAAAAGAGTAGAATATGAACTAATTTTCAATCCCCTTGACTGATATTGTATATGTTGTGACGCGTTCGAAAACATTTGATAGGCTTTTGTAGGTTTTTGTCACTTTTCGTCTGTACCAAAAAGAAAAATCACGTCGGAATTTCTTCACCGGAAATTGCCCCGTTACTAGAATTTCTTTACCGGGAACCAAATATTATTTTCTCTCTCCTTTTTCTTTTCTCTTTTTATTTTTGGGGGAAAGAGGGTTTCATGAGTTAGGTTTGTGGATGTTGAGGTTCATTTAATACTATGAGAAAAAACCAAAGTTTGTGTGGGTGTTCTCCTTTATGTCCTTTTGCATCACCTTTTTTCATAAGTGGATGGCTCATACTAATTTAATGATTATGTGGTCACACCCCACCCCAACTCTCAATCTCTTTCCTCTTTTTTGTTTTATATATATATATACCAATTTTAGACCTACGTTCACAATGCGCGAATTTAAAAATAAATAAATAATATTACTAAATTCTCAACATTTACACATGAAACACTATTGTTGGGTTATATTATTGGTAATAGCATGATTTTTTTATTTTTTTTTTCCAATTTTTCGGTCATTGTTTTCCGATTCTCGCTCTCTATTTCATTAATAGACAAATTAGAATTTTTAAGAGAGATAAAAGATTTTCAAACCATTTATATTTTTCATTATATGGGTAAATAAGGGTTGTTAGGAAAAATAAAAAAAATTCAAAGCATTTGTATTTTTCATAAATCTAAAAAATTATTATTTTCTAATATATTTACTGAATAAGATTAATTTAAAAAAAAAAAAGTTGAAAAAAATATATTTTTATTAAAAATAATAAAATGAAAAGGTAAACGAAGAAAATATCTAAAAAAAATTAAAAGGGATATTTAAATAATTTATTTTTTAATTATTTTTATATCATTCCGGATAAATTTGTCATCATAATAAAAAAATCAGTAACTTTAACCTATAGGAACACTAAATAGCTTTTGACGAAAATAATAAGAGATTGACTGATATTTAGTAAATAAGGGGAGGAGGGTAAATGATAAATATCTTAATATAATATCATATATGTATTTCTACTTTCAAGACCACACGAGTGGTGTTTGGTTGTGTAAGAAATACAAACACCAATTTGAGTTTCAATCTCCATGTCTTGTATAGTGATTTCCAGACATATCTTCCCTTTTATTTATTTTTTAAATAAGCACTATAAAAGTAAAAAATATATAATAAAATAACTAAGATTTTTTTTTTTTTTTTTTGAGATTTAAATTTATTTTTTGAAAAACAAAATTATAATATAAATACATAGTAATTATTAGAAAAAGGGAAAAAAATAGAATAACAAAAGGAAAAGATGGTTTTATTTTATTTTTTAGCTCGCAATTTTTTGGGATTTTTTTAAGATAAATACATAAAATAGAAAACAGAAAAAAAAAAAAAAAAGAAAAAAAAGAGGAAGAATTGCAATTAAAAAACTATACATTCTCACAATACCAACCATAATTACTACCATAACTAAAAATATTTTGGTTTTAATTACGTGCTAAAGACGACCTGTTTGGGTTAAAAAAATGATAGATAAAAATATGTTATTTGATATGGAGTGAAAATGAGATGAAACAAAAAAATAGGAAGAAAAATATAGAATTTCCTAAGTATTTTTTTTTTTTAACACCGATTTGAGAGGAATATGAGGGAGAGTTTTTTTTTTTTTTTTTATGAAAACAGTAAAGTTATAATTATACCCCTGATAATAGAATATTTAATTTATTTTGTAATATATAAAGGTAAAATAGGAAATTAAAATAAACTGAATTATTTTCTTTCATTTCATTTTTTTCTCTAACTAAACAATATTAGGGTATAATTGTACATTTACTTTTTTCTTGAAAAGTTGTCTCTCATTTTCCTTCATTTTTATCCAAAATTTACGTGAAAAAAATTAGAAAATTGTTCATTTTCTTATCTATTTTTTTTCCTCTCATTTTCCATCCATACTAAACATTTTTTTTTTTTATTTTATTTTCATTTTTCTTACCTATCCTCTTTCTTCACCCAAAGAAACACACTCTTAGGAGGTGTTTGGTTAGTGTTTTTGTTTTTCTGTTTTTGCTTTCAATAAATTAAGATGAAATGAGATGAAAATTCTGTTTCAATCCTGGAATATTTAGAAAATAGAAACATGTTTGATAACGATCATTATCATGAAATTGTTCTTTTAATTGCAACATTTGTTCTTTTTTTTTTTTTTAAATGTATGGTAGCGGGTGGGATGATGGTGGCCGGAGGGATGTGGTCGCAGGGAAGTGGTGGTGACCGGCAGGATGTGATGACAGATTGACAGTGAGAATAGTTTTGTAGGAGTGAATAGGAATCAATATTTTTTTTTGCTCAAATTTTTAAAGAATTCAGAAAATAGTCTTAAATCACTTTTAATTATTTTTTTTTTTTTTTTAAATTTTGGAAGTAAGAATAGGAATCAAAGAACAAAAATAATAACCAGATCTTACCCACCACGCAACATTTGACTTTCATTAAAAAAAATAATTTGCTGAAATGCAAAATGTAATAAAATATTTAATCACATATACATGTTCATGCATATTTCTTCTTTTATAATTTTTTTTAAATTATTTTATTTTATCAATATTAATAAGAAATTGGGTTGGCCCTCTATTGTAGCTAGATCAAGAAAATTAAGATGAAGGACAACCTAAAGCCAGCTAGTTTAATAAGTTTCATTGAAAATCTGTACTTTTTTTAATGCTCTTAGTTTAATAAGCCAATTAAATTGACAACCATGACAATGTGACCAATTATTTATTGTTTTTTCCCCATATAACCCCAAACTTAGTTCCCCAATTCCTATTCCCCCTCTTTAATTTTTGAAATTAATGTACAGAAACGCTTTTCATAAATACGTTTTTGTTCCCAAAATTTTGGGAGTTATTTGAGAGTAATTCCTAAATTCTTTGAGAATTTGAGAAACAAAAGAATGTTGATTCCTGTTTACTCTCATAAAACAATTTTCATTGCCCACCACCATCCCGCCGCCTGCTACCAACTCCGGTCACCACCACATGCTTGCCACCATATATTTAAAAAAATAAAATAAAAAAATATTATAACCAAATGTGTTTATTGTTTCTGTTTGCATAAATTAAAAAAACAATTTCAGGACATTTATGGTCGTTATAAAACATGTTTCTATTCCCGTAATACTCCAAAACGGAAATCGATTTTCTATCCTAGTTTATTGAAAGTAGAAACAGAAAAGTAGAAACACTAACCAAATACCACCCAAGAGACCAAATGTACAATTTAACAAATCTCACCACTAATAAGCATAACAACAAATGAAACGTTTAACCAATTTAATTGTCTATTTGAAAGAGTGTTATTTTTCTTCATCAGTCTCCGGTGGCCCGAGAAGACAACTTGCTTAATTTCATTTTGAGATTTCGTTCATCCCGTCTCGAACATTAGAAAAGTTGAATTCGCTTAACGACATTTTGTGCTCGAAAATATGGAGGGTATTATTGTCATTTTATAAAAAGCGACACAAAAGTTTCAAGGGCCAAAATACAACAAGAGTAAAAATATTGGGGAGTAAAATGTAATTAACCCAATAGTTTCAGTTTTGGAATTTCCAAATTCCATTTTGTTCGGTTTCTTTCGACTTTTCAGCGACAGCTTTGGCGGCTTCTTCCAAATTTCCCTCTCTCTCCTCTTTCTCTCTCTCTATAATTTGATGTTCATATAATTGGATTCATATGCTTTGTAATAGTATAATGATTTTATTAGCTGGAATTCGAGAACCAGCGCAAATTGATGAGGTATTCTCTCTCTCTCTCTCTCTCTAGCATTTCCATACTCGTTTCGTAGTTTGATCCTTGTATAATTCGTTCTCATGAATTTCGTTTATGGAATTCAACATTGATTTCGTGTTTTAATTTCTCGAAATTTCACGTATTTGTACTCCAGATCTGTCGAAGGTCAGCCGCCGTAGTGTTCTTCAATCGCACACCGTGAGTGTTCTAATTTCTTAATTAGATTTCATTTGCTGTAGTTTTTCGAACCAATTGAATTATTCAATGATTTGTTTGTCCAATAATGTGGATATCTTATGTTATCGAGCTTATATTTTTGTATTTGTTTTATATAATCGTTTACAGGTGCTGTAAAATGCTTTCAGATTCATCAACTATGCGTTTGTGCGTGTTAATTACTCCTGAGTGACCCTCAGGTAATTTGTTTTATCTTATATTAAATCATGTTAATGGGTGTTTTGATGATAATGTTGTTGTGTTCATCTGCTCTATTGCTGAATTCTTAGGACTTGCATAAGGATTTGAGGCAAGAGGAAGATATTTTCGTATGTAAAAAGTGTGGATTAGGGTTTGGATTAATTGAGGAAGACAATGTTTTCAGTCCGAAAATGGAATTGTTCATGGTCTCTCGTGGCTTCAATTTTTTCAATCATGGCATTGGTTTCAATAGTTCATGTGTTCATGTTTCCAATAGTTCCTTCTCTTGATTATTTCGGCGTTAGGCAAGTGAAGGATTCGTGTTTACCCATTAATGGGTCGATTGATGGAGGCAAGAACAGTGTTATTGGGCAAAATCCACAAAAAACTCTTAATTTAAATGTTCAATTTCCGACCGATCTTCATAAGGCAGTGGTTTACCGTGGTGCTCCATGGAAGGCGGAGGTTGGAAGGTGGTTGTCTGGTTGTGATGCAATTACTACCCCAGTCAAAATTGTCGAGGTACTATAAATTGTGATGAACTAAGGTTACTAGTAATGAATTAGGGCCTTTTTGGTTTTCCTAAATATACTGTTTTACGAATTATGTTATTTTTGAGGCATTGATTTGTATGTTTCTTTAGTTCCCTATGATTTAATTGAAAATTTACATATTGTCTGTGTTGGGAAAAATCACCAATTAATTAAGTTTATTTTTCTCCCTCACACGTCGAGTCTTTGGTCGGCTAACCCTCAACTAGTCTCTCCCTTTGTGGCTATGGGCCATAGTTGTTGTAACTTGAGCTCTGATACCACTGTAGGATGATCTTGGGCCTCACTCAACCCCAAAAGCTAGCTCATGAGGTGAGGCTTGCCCTCATACTTATAATCTAACCACCAGCCCATTCCATATCTTATGTGGGATAAACCCAACAGTCTGTTTGAAGTTTGAACAAAGAAGAAACGTATAATTCATTTGGTTTACTTAATTTTTGAACTATATTTTACTCTAATTACATGAGAAAATAGCATTTATACTTAAAGTAAAATGATTAGCTCTAAAGTATAACGATTCATAAATTGATCAATTAAAAAATAGTACAATTTAAGGATAACCAAACAGGCCCTTGATGTTCATTGTCGGATCATATGATTGCTCTTGTTATTTGATTTGAATTTTAGGGACTCTCAATGTTTGATTGTAGTTCTGTCTGTAGAAAATTGCAGGCAAGAGCTGCAAAGATGACTGTAATGGTCAAGGCGTATGTAATCGTGAATTTGGCGAATGCCGCTGCTTTCATGGATTCAATGGTTGGAACCTGATTCTATGTTTCATCTGTTTGTATGTTCATGCATAATGATATTAAGAGCTTATTCTTGGGGTTGGTCTATGTGGTCTTAAGGTTTAGAGTACTGTAGGTGGCATTTGTTTAGTGTTTCTGTTTCTATTCATAGAAAAGTGGGAACGGAAACAGAAATATGGGAACGAAAGAAAAAAAAAGGAAAAAAAGAAACTTGATTATATTCTGTTTCCAATATTTTGTATCAAATTTACTGGAATAGAACAGAAATAGAAATCTGGGAACATAAACACTAAACAAACGCCACCTTAGAGTACCCGCCGCTCATCTTCTCCACTTGATACCAGTGGCAGAGCTAGATAAGGACGAGGGGAGACTCGAGCCACCCCTCGACTTTTGAAAATTTTCACTTTCACCCCTATAGTTTTAGAAAAATTCAATTAAAACCCTTAAAATTTTATATAAACTCCCCTGATTTATATAAATATCTAATAAACATCTAAAAAATCAATTTACTGGATCCTCTTGATACCAATTGTTCATTACTGCATGGAAGACGATTTTTCGTTTTATTTATTTATTTTCATATTTGAACAATTATTTATATTTAATTTAATGTTGATTGAAATATCAGGGGATGGATGCTCTGACAGATTGCGGTTCGACTGCAATTTTCCAGGATCAGAGGACGGTCCATATGGGCGATGGGTAGTTTCAATCTGCTCAGCCTATTGTGACACAACAAGAGCAATGTGCTTCTGTGGGGAAGGCACAAAATTCCCAAATCGTCCTGTCGCCGAGGCTTGTGGTTTCAAAGTGAAGTGAGTATTGCCGAATTCCGTCTAACGTTCACCATTGGTCGTTAAAGTTGGCCATAGGGTCAAATTAGTCCTTAAAACTTTGAATATCCTTAATTCCAATTTTACCCTTTTATTCACTCTCTCCCTCGCTACTTCATGAATATTATCCCTGAAATAATACAAATCATAATATTTTCGAGACATGTTTTCAGCTTACCGTCCGAGCCTAGTGGTCCAACAGTGCTTGACTGGAGTAAACATGATTTGGACAACATTTTAACTACCAACGGTAGCAAAAAAGGATGGTGCAATGTTGATCCGGCAGAAGCCTATGCCGGGAAGGTTCAGTTCAAAGATGAATGTGATTGCAAGTATGATGGTCTCTGGGGGCGATTTTGTGAGGTGCCCGTGCTTTCCACTTGCATTAACCAATGCTCTGGGAATGGATACTGCCGAGGTGGATTTTGCCAGGTACATGTTTCAATATTATTTTAATAAAAATTAATTTTTATTGTCAAATATCATTTATAATATAGATTAGATCATTTAAGATAATTAATTAATTAAATTTCTAATTCTAATTATAGTATTGAATACGAAGGCTAAGATCTTTTCAAATATACGATGTAATGCTTGAGATTTATTCCACAACTCCATTAATAGATCTTAGCCGTTCTGTTGACAAAATAAAATGTGTGGGGTCCGTACTGTTTTGATTTATAATTTTGATGTTTGGTTGTAATTATTGGAGAATATAAAATTTACTCATTAAATTTTTCCTTAGATAATCCATTTCTTCAAAACCGCAAAATTTCCCGATCACGAAAGCATTGTTTTATCCTCTCCACTCTTCCGCGGTTGAAAATTTAGGTTACGTTTGATACTTCTCTATAGCCATTTTTTTTTTGTTTGAGTAACTGAGTTAGGTTTTCACAAACTATTTCAATTTGAACGTTCTATGGTTTTCTTTTTCTTCTTCCAAACAATACTTGAATTAATAGACTTGTTCGTGCTTAAAAAAAAAGCATCACCAAATAGTGTCTAAGTTTCTTGGTGAGAATTCATAGGAGTTTTATTTCTTTGTGTGTGTATATATTATACACACACAGACACATGAGAAATTAATTTGAAGTGGGAAACTTCACCCAAGAATTCTTACACGGAATATTGAATCTCATGAGCCTTTGGTACAATAGTAAGGTTGCTTCATTGTAATCTAGAGGGGTAAGGTAGCATATATCTAACCTTGACCCTTCTCAGCGTACATCTAATCTTGACCCTTCTTAGACCCCGCAATGGCGGAAGCCTTCATGCACTGGGCTACTCTTTATGATTCATTAGCTGGAAATTCCTCTTAATTTCTTCGATTATGTGTGATTATCGCCTTTGTTGCTTTCAAAAATAGCTAAAATCTTTTTTTTTTTCCTTTTCAGTGTGAGAATGGTTGGTATGGAGCAGATTGCAGCATTCCATCTGTTTTATCGTCCATTAATGGGTGGCCTCAATGGCTTCTGCCAGCTCAGGTTACTGTTCCTGATAACGGGCAAATCACAAGTAACCTTGTCAATCTCAATGCTGTAGTGGAAAAGAAAAGGCCTCTTATATATGTCTACGATTTGCCCGCGGAGTTCAATAGTCTACTCTTAGAGGTATGCTTACCTCCACATTTCTATCATCAACTTCTTTGCATAAAATTCTTTGGGCTTGTTTTGTTGTCTTAAAATTTGCGATTAAGGTCATCCGATAAATTAATCATTTAATAAATTGCTATATTTCTGTATTTAAAAAAAAAAAAAAACTCGCATGGAGCATCTTATGTTTTAATAAAAACTACTAATGGGTTGTTCTTTCACAATTCTAAAATTCCCTCTATACTGTTAAGTTCTCCAATCTCAACAATCCGTTAAATGAAAAACTCAATCTTTCATTTTCCCACACGTGAGTCTCTCTTTCTCATGTGTCTCTCTCGCTCCGTGTGGAAAATTAGAAATCCAATGAGCCTAACTCACTCTCAAAAGACGCCTTATAAGTGAAGGATTGCCTTAGGTTTTATATATAGCTCAAGATCAGGTTACACAAGTGATGTGAGATTCAATACGCCCCCTCACGTGCAGGGTGGCCTTTGCCGAGCTACTGCGAACGGATATCGGGGGGACTAACATCAATATGGGATTCAGCCCCCTCATGGGCAGGGTGGACTTTGACAAACTACTACGAACAGATATTGGAGGCCCAACATTGATGTGGGATTCAACACGTCCAACATCATGGATTCAACACGTCCAACATCATACAAAAGACTTTGCTTTGATATCATGTAGAAATCTAATGGGCCTAACTCACCCTCAAAAGATGCCTTGTAAGAGGAGGATTGCCCTAGGCTTTATATATAGTTCAGGATAGGTTACACAAACAATGTGGAATTCAATTCTCTCTCTCTGTCTATATAAAATATATAGTTAGTCAAGTCACTTAAATGCCTTTTATGGTGTGATTTGATCAAGTGATAAATGCAAAACTTAACTAAACTAAAATCATTGCATTTTTCTTAGGACATAATTAGCAAATCAAAAGACATAAAATTCACTTTGTTCAAGATGAGACAATTTTCGAAATAGGATATCTGACGGATATATAATCGTTTCAATTGTTTTTTCTTCAGGGACGGCATTTCAAGTTCGAGTGCATTAACAGAATATACGACAACAAGAATGCTACATTATGGACAGAACAACTGTATGGTGCACAGGTTATAGTTATACCATAATGTCAGAAGTAGTTCCTTATTTAGTCCTGTTGGTGATAATTACTTCTTTTCAGATAGCACTCTACGAAAGCATATTAGCAAGTCCTTATCGAACATTAAATGGTGAAGAAGCAGATTTTTTCTATGTTCCGGTTCTTGATTCGTGCATTATAACACGTGCGGATGATGCACCCCACCTGAGCTTGGAGGTACCATGAAAACATTTTTTTTGGGGGGTTAATTGCCTTTTTCCCTCTTGTACTTCAATCTTATTTTCTTTTGTCCTCTCAACTTAAAAAGCCTACATTTGACCCGCTTTTACTTATCCTTTTTTTTTTTTGGTTTAAATATGTTACAAAATGAGTGAAATTAAATTTTTCGTCTAAATTTTACGTGAAATGGACAAACTGACCCTTTATTTTAATTTGCCTTTGCAAAAAAAAGAGAGAAGAAAAATAGAAGTAGACAGAGAGAGAAAATATTAGTTTTTGTCGTTTATTACCTTTAAGCAATTAATTTAAATAAAAAAATAAAAGAATATTAATTCATTTTATATTTTTTTGGGGAATAAAATACGAGTTTCTCACTTTAGTCTAGAGTAGAAGAGGATTTGTAAGTTTTTAAAGCAGAGTTTAAAATATACAAGACCAAAGTACAAAGGGATAAAAAGCAATTAACCCTTTTTTTTATTTAATGCATCGGCAGTGCCCTGTTTGTTCCCAAGAACATTGGGAACAGAAACAGAATTGTGGGTAAAAAAATCTGTTCATGTTCTGTTCTTAGAATTTTAGAACAAATTTCTAGAAACTAAATAGAATAGTTTACAGATTTCAATTTCTGTTCCAAATTTTATGGGAACTGAAACAGAGACCTGGGAACAGAAACGCTAAACAAATGACGCATAACCTGAGCCTATAATTGTTTTTGTATTATATTTCAGCATTTGGTATCAATTTTTGCTTTTTTTTGTAGTGATAATTTGCTTCGAATCTAAAAATGTGTTCTAATGAGTTATAGGAACACAAGGGCTTGAGGAGCTCCTTAACTTTAGAACTTTATAAAAAGGTATATGACCACATAATCGAACAATATCCCTACTGGAACCACTCATCTGGAAGAGATCACATTTGGGTATGATTTGAACTCGAAAAATTACTTATTTCTAGAGAGAGAACTATTTCTCCCTCTCTCTCTTTCCGTCTCTCTCGTGCTGATGGTGTTGCCTTGTGTCTCAAGGCAGTTCTTTGCATGGGATGAAGGTGCATGCTATGCTCCAAAGGAGATATGGAACAGCATGATGTTGGTTCACTGGGGTAATACAAATTCAAAGCATAACCATTCAACAACGGCGTATTGGGCTGATAATTGGGATCTAATTTCTTCGGAAAGAAGAGGAAATCATTCGTGTTTTGACCCGTATAAAGACCTTGTTCTTCCTGCTTGGAAGCGACCTGATGAAAAATCCCTTGGCTTGAAGCTCTGGGCTAGGTGCTGATTATTATTTTTTTTCCTAATCCGTCTTGAAAATTGTGCTAAAAATATAATTTATTTTTGTTTTTTTGGATATTGTGTTTGCAGGACTCGTGTTGACCGGAAAACACTTTTCTACTTCAATGGAAATTTAGGACCAGCTTATGAAAACGGAAGACCAGAAGCTACGTAAGTATAGGAATGGCTGATACACTATAAGGGTGCATTTGGGTCAGGTGTTTCATTTCGAGGGGATTTGTAAATTTTTCCTAACAATTTTATTTTTTAAGATAATTACAAATCCCTTCTCAGAATGAAATACTTTTTTCAAATATCTCACCCAAACAGGTCATAAGAGTGCGATTGGATGAAGTATTTGAAGAAAGAATTTGATTTAAAATAGGGGTTGTAAAATTTCTTAAAATTTAATTAAAGGAATTTTTACAAATTGAATTCCTTTTTCAAATACATCAACCAAATCCCTCCTAACGCTCTAGTGGAGTCATACCCTGGTATTGGAAAAAAAAAAATTGTTTTTGTTATGCTCCCGATATTTGGAACAAAATTCTGGGAACAGAACAGAATATTACCAGATTTCTGTTTCTGTTCCAAGTTTGTTGGGAACAGAATCTGAAATATGGAAATCTCGCAAACAATCTCTTTGTATACAGGGGTAATGCGGTGTACAACTGACCCTCCTCAGCGGGAGCCTTCAGGTATTAGGTTGTCCTTTTTTTGATTGGTTAGTTTTTGATATTGTTTGTTCAGGTATAGTATGGGCATTAGGCAGAAACTTGCAGAAGAGTTCGGATCGAGCCCTGACAAAGAACGGAAGCTTGGGAAACAACATTCACCAGATGTGATTGTGACCCCTCTACGGTCCGATGATTATCACCAGGATTTAGCAAGTTCGATTTTCTGTGGAGTTATGCCTGGAGATGGATGGAGCGGTCGAATGGAAGATAGTATACTACAAGGATGTATACCCGTAGTGATTCAGGTATATGTGATTTTGTTATCAGATTTCTGTTTCTGCTCCCAAAAAAAAATAGAAAAAAAGTAAAAATATAAGAACAGTCTTTTTGTTTCCGTATTTTATAACAAATTTTTGGGGAACAAAACACTGAACAAACGCGCCCCATAAACTTCTCACCAGCTTATGAATGAGGAAAGAAAATTACAGCTTACAGTTCATAAATTTTACTTCAAAAAAAAGAAAAGAAAAAGTTACGTGCCATTTGCCTTTTTACCCACGATAGACGTGTTGTCCATGTTTCATCTTAGGTAGTGTCTGGTATTAAGCAATTCGAGTCGTAGATTTGGAATTTGAATACGAATGTATATACTGTTGTGTTTATTCCACATCAGATATGGAAGGAGTTAGTGGTCAGGTTATAAGTGTGAGGAAAAAACTCACCTCATTAGCTAGCTTTTGAAGTTGTGAGAGACGCAAGACTACCCTACACTGGTATCAGAACCCATATTAGTATATTACAACAACTCTGATCTAATAGCACAGAGGGAGAGATTGGTTAAGGGTTAGCCGACCCAAAGGCCGATGTGTGAGGGGGAGATTGTTGGGTTTATCCCACATCGGATGTGGAAATAGTTAGTAGTCTCAACTCATGAACTAACTTTTGGGGTTGAGAGAGGTTCAAGACCACCCTACAAATACATACATATACACGTGTGCGCACACACACACATTTATATTTTCTATGAAACCAAACGCTAGCTTAGTTTTTTTTTTCCAACTTCTTGATTCTGTTTCTGTATTATTAGGATGGAATATGGCTGCCATATGAGAATGTGCTCAACTATGAAAGCTTTGCTGTTAGGATACGTGAAGACGAAATTCCAAACTTGATAAATATTCTCCGGGTAAACTTGCTCAAACTTTACTCGTTTAGGCTTTTAAGTAGCAGCCAAACGCGGTCTTATTTTGATATCGAATTACTTTTTACAGGGAATCAACGAGACCGAAATAGAATTCAAGTTGTCGAATGTACAGAAGATCTGGCAGAGATTCTTATACCGTGATTCTTTTATGCTCGAAGCCGATAGACAAAAAGCAACATTCGGATATGTCGAGGATTGGGCTGTAAAATTCTTACAACTAACTGAAGATGATGCTTTTTCCACATTTATACAGGTAATTTTACTCTGTCTTAATGCTTAAATTTCACTTTACACCCTTGTAGTTTGAATGGGGTCGCATAATTTTTCTTTTCGTATCAATTTGGTTTAATTTCGGTCCGTTTGTCGCTAATTAAGTTACACAATATAATGAGAGGTTAATGGCACTTCGTCCTCTTGTGATTTGATTGAATTGTACTTTACACCCCTATAGTATTTTTGTAGTTCAAATTAAAGTGCAACGGTTACATTTTCTCCGTTAAACTTAATGGTCAAATCTCAAAAATTCAAAATTAATAAATAATTTAATATTAATTATTATTTATACCATGGTTCGAATAATATCTTTTTACCCGTTGTTTTTCCCTTTCCTTTATCCCCTCGATTCAAGTCGGGTTAGCTATAAGGGCAAATTTGTCATTTCGTAAAATTCTGATAATTTTTTATCCGTTGCACTTAAATTTAAACCATAGGAAGGTAATTGATGACGAAAATACTACAGGAGTGTAAAGTGTAATTCTATCGGAACCCGGGAAAAAAGTGCCTTTACCCTATAATGAGTTTTGTTGATTAATTTGGACTGATGTTTCATTTGAAAAGGTATTGCACTTCAAATTACACAATGACCCCTGGAGACGACAACTTGCTGGTCGGAAAAAGGAGTTCGGTTTACCCAGAGAATGCTTCAGAACAACATAGCTCGAGGCCAATACAAAGCCTTTTTTTTTTCTTTTTTTTTTTTTTTTTTTTTTTCAGTTTCATAATTTAACGAGGGAAACTTTTCTTGTTTTTAATAGAAAATAAGCAGAAAAAAAAAAAGAAATCTGCATATATTTTTTTATTCTTTATTTTCAAGTATTTTAGTTGACATTAACTGTAATTAATTCGAGTTGATGTTAACTAGAACAATGTTAATAGTAGGTGGTATAATAATTCCACTCAAATGAAGTCAACTCATTTAAAATTAGTTATTCTTTATGTTTTTATTTTATTTTAACCAACTTTCTTATGATTTATGCTAGTAAAAATAGTTGAACGTAACTAAAAATATTTGATATCAATAAATTTTTATGCATCAGGATTAGGTTTCTAAAGTGATTAGTGGGAGAAGATATTTTTCCACATGGCAGGAAGTATCAGTAAAATTTAGGGAATCTTGTTGAGAGGTGTCAAGATTCAAAAAATTACTTTATAATGACCATGTCATGTGTTAAAAAAAAACTGTTATAGGACCCCGCAGGTAATGAAAATCTCATTGTTTTCAAAATATAAAAAAAATATTTAAACTTCATTTAATCCACTATATTAATAATAAATAATAATTAACTTAACTAATAAATAATATTTAAAATTATTTAAATAAAATATTAAAGAGAGAGATTGAAAAAAAAAAGTTAGAGAAGAGATGGGATTCAACCTCAAGGGCATTTTTTTTTTTGGTACAATGGCGAAAACAACAAAAATTAAGGGCAACGGAAAAAACCTTGTTCTACATTTTGGCAATTAAGAGCCTTTTCATTCCCTTCTGAGGCACTTCAAGGTAGTGCACTTCCGAGCCGCTATTCGTCCCCAAGATGGCACGGTAATCGACAAATTTATTGTTGATCCTTCTAGTAGTTTAGGTGATGAAGTTATGAGTTTCAATAATATTTTTGCACTTCAAAATCCAGCTCCTATAGACATCTCTCAGGGCAATCCCCTCTGATGAGGTCAACAGCTTCTTCAAAATCAGATTCCACAATGATTCTAGGAAAGTCCCTAGTAATCGCCAGACAAAGACCTGTGTGGATACTCTTGATTTCTGCCTCCAGGCTTGTGAAGGATTTGAGACGACCAAAATATAACCGATTTTCCAAATAACATCTACATGTCTGATGAACCCTCCAATACCACATTTTCCAAGATTCCCTAGAGCACTCCCGTCCGTATTAAGCTTTAAAAAACCTACAGGAGCTTGTAATTTTAATTTATTATACAATTGTGGAATAATCCACAATTTAAATCAATAAATTTAGAAGGGTAAATCGTCTTTTACTCCATATACTTTGTCTAATTATCACTTTACCATCTTCACTTCAAAAAATTACAATTTATCTACTTCTATTTTTGAACAAAGTAAGAAACAATTTTTTTCCGTTTGAATTAACAGAATATGATTAAAAATAAATAGAATTAAAATTTTCATCTAATTTTAGATGAAATAGATGAAATTAGATTTGTTTTAATTTTGATTTTTTTTTTTTTTTTTATCATTGATGTGGGGGAGTTTCGTCACATATGCCATGTGGAAGATATCGCTCCAAGTATAGAAAAATGGCCGAGCTGGGAGCCGCGTTCCCTCCAAACCGAGCTGAAGACCATCGTATCGAGCTGGTGGAGTCCGTGCTGAGTTGACGAACTCAAATACTCCCAGCTTGGATTCTTCGCCGCTGAGGACCTCTTCAGGCCATGGGGAAGCTATGGCCCATGGGCCTCTACAGATGGGCCCATAAGCCCAAACTAACTGATTAGAGCACTAATCCGCCTGCTCATTGGCTGCCTGATGAGTTAGGTTGGTTAACCCGAGCTTATCTCCCTGATCTCGCGGCGCTAATCGAGTCCAGCGCCTATAAAGACACCGTGGTATTCAATGCCCAAGGTACGTCTTCTCTACTAACACTAGAGCACTTTTAGCCCTTCTCCCCCGGATACTTACTCTCACGCCGGAGGGACTTCACCGGGCACAACCCCGGTGGGTCTTTGTGCAGGTGCTCGGAGTGAAAAAGTGGAGCTCAGCTCGGAGGTCGTCATCACCCCAAAATTCACTCAGTTAATTACACCATCAACGGTCATGTGCCCCTGATATCCTTCCAGACCATACTGTTGACCCGTCACCACTTTTTGGCATCAACAGTTTGGCGCCGTCTGTGGGAACGCACTGAAAGCCTTCTCTGATCGTCAGCTCCCCACGAGGCTAAGACTTGATGATCACAAGGTCTGGAAGGGAAATTCGCCAAACAAATCACACTCCCGCTGTGAACATCAATCCGTCACCTTAGTCCTTCAACAACATGTCAAAGGTCAAGTACGAAGATTTGTCCGAGCTAACGTATTCTCAGCTCGGATATCACCAAAATGGGGAAGCCTTTGTTCCTTCCTCCTCAACGTTTTCCTAGTGCGAAGATTTGTCCGAGGTGACGAGGTGATTTGCTCTCAGCTCGGGCTTCATCAAAATGGGGAAGAACTTGTTCATTTTTCCTCAATATTGTCCAAGTATGAAGATTTGTCCAAGCTGACGAGTTGACGTACTCTCAGCTCGGACATTATCCAAAAGACGGAGACTTGCAACCCTCCGTCCTACCGTGGATGTAGACAGGCAGTCCTCCAGCCGCTTCTCCAAACAACGGTGGAACCGAGCAGCCCTCCGTCCCACCACGAACGTAGACGGGCAGCCCTCCAACCGCTTCCCCACACGAAGGCAAAGACGTGCAGTCCTCTATCCCACCGCGGACGTAGATGGGCAGCCCTCTAGTCACTCTGTTAAACACCAGGTGCTGTGAAGAGCTCATCGCCTTAAACCCACGACACGAATTCAACTTTGTTAACTCGTGTCCTGGGCTGGGGGGCAAGATGGCCCTGGACCTGAGTGGAAACAAGTAAAGACGAAGAAAAATGAAGATTTGAAATCTTTTCGAATTTTAGCAAGTAAGGAAAAACTGTCAAGTTTAAAGATTTAACCGAGCTCACGACCCTACGGGCTCTCAGCTCGGACAAAATCAAAAGGGGGAAGGCTCTCAAACTTCCCACCCTCCAAAAATTCTAAGGCATGCCAAATGGCCGAGCTCACAACCCTACGGGCTCTCAGCTCGGACAAAATCAAAAGAGGGAAGGCTCTCAAACTTTCCACCCTCCAAAAATTCTAAGGCATGCCAAATGACCGAGCTCACGACCTTACGGGCTCTCAGCTCGGACAAAATCAAAAGGGGGAAGGCTCTCAAACTTCCTACCCTCCAAAAATTCTAAGGCATGCCAAATGGCCGAGCTCACGACCCTACGGGCTCTCAGCTCGGACAAAATCAAAAGGGGGAAGGCTCTCAAACTTCCCACCCTTGAAATTTTCTAAGGCATTGGAAATGGCCGACCTCACGACCTGACGTACTCTCAGCTCGGCCACTTTCAAAAGGGAGGAGGCTCTCAAACTTTCCATCCTTGAAAAGTTCTAAGGCATTGAAAATGGCCGAGCTCACGACCTGACGTACTCTCAGCTCGGCCACTTTCAAAAGGGGGGAGACTCTCAAACTTTCCATCCTTGAAAAGTTCTAAGGCATTGAAAATGGCCGAGCTCACGACCTGACGTACTCTCAGCTCGGCCACTTTCAAAAGGGGGGAGGCTCTCAAACTTTCCATCCTTGAAAAGTTCTAAGGCATTGAAAATGGCCGAGCTCACGACCTTCCGTACTCTCAGCTCGGCCACTTTGCAAAAGGGGAAGGCTCACAAACTTCCCACCCTTCAAAAATTTCTAAGTATTGAAAAAGTGCCGAGCTGACGACCTGACGAACCGACGAGCTCTCAGCTCGGACTTATGAAAAATATGGGACTCTCATGTCCCAGCAGAGGTGGAGACCACCGAATCGAGCTCAAGGCCAAAAATCACGAGCAGAGGTGAAGTCTTCCGCCCAAAAAACTCCGAAAAATTCTAAAAAAAAAAAGTGCCGAGCTGGTGACCTGACGAACCGACGTACTCTCAGCTCGGATCTTGCACATTTTGGGTCTCTTAAGACCGTTTTGAAGTTTCCGACGCCATTTTGACGCCCCCTCCACCTTCCGATCATTCTGAGAGGCTAAAGGGGATAAAACGAGCTCAGCTCCCTTAGAAGTGCAAGGTGTCAAAATGTTGATAAAACGTTCAACGGGTACAAAATTGAAGGGGTGATGAACAAAATCCAAAGTCCCACTGCCCTTTAGCCTCTCACCCTAGCACGCTGCCCAAGACTGCTCTAAAGTCCTAGAAGATGGACTCATGTGAAGGGATGGCCAAACTTCAGGGGTGAAAAGTGTCAAATCTTCATGAAGGCCAATGATGAAATAATAGTCAAGCCTCAAGCTGGAAAGGTGATCAAACTTAGGGGGTGCAAAGTGCAAAAACCCATAAATGGTTTGAATTCATTTTTTGTGCAGAACATGGGTTTGAGGTTGAGACTGTTCTCTCTCCATGAATGCTCATGTCCATGCATGTGCTGAGTTGAATGGTTAATTATTTTTTTGTGCCTTTTGTGGAGAGAACATGGAAACGTGGGGGAAGAGAGAGAATCCATGCAGTCACGTTTATTAGAGACGATAGTATGCTCTTTCTCCTCTCTCTAAAGACACACCGTCTGCAAACCGCCATTGAAGAAGCAGCTTCCCATTGAATAATCATTGTCCAAACCGAGCTCCCGAGGCCGAGCCGAGGTGAAGGCCAAAAATCGCGAGTCTTCCTCCGCCAAAAATATCGGCCCTCATGTCCGAGCCGAGGTGAAGACCGCCGAACCGAGCTCACGAGTCCGAGCCGAGGTGAAGGCCAAAAACCGCAAGTCTTCCTCCGCCAAAAATATCGGCCCTCATATCCGAGCCGAGGTGAGAACTGCCGAACCGAGCTCGCGAATCCGAGCCGAGGTGAAGACTGCCGAACCGAGCTCACGAGTCCGAGCCGAGGTGAAAAATTCTAAGGCATGTAAAATGGCCGAGCTCACGAGCCTACGTACTCTCAGCTCGGACTTTGAAAAAATATGGGACTCTCATGTCCGAGCCGAGGTGAGAACCGCCGAACCGAGCTCGCGAATCCGAGCCGAGGTGAAAATCACCGAACCGAGCTCACGAGTCCGAGCCGAGGTGAAGACCGCCGAACCGAGCTCACGAGTCCGAGCCGAGGTGAAAAATTCTAAGGCATGGAAAATGGCCGAGCTCACGAGTCTACGTACTCTCAGCTCGGACTTTGAAAAAATATGGGACTCTCATGTCCGAGCCGAGGTGAGAACTGCCGAACCGAGCTCGCGAATCCGAGCCGAGGTGAAGACCACCGAACCGAGCTCGGACTTTGGAAAAATATGGGACTCTCATGTCCGAGCCGAGGTGAGAACCGCCAAACTGAGCTCGCAAATCTGAACCGTGGTGAAGACCACCGAATCGAGCTCGCGAATCCGAGCCGAGGTAAAGACCACCGAACCGAGCTCACGAGTCCGAGCTGAGGTGAAGGCCAAAAACCGCAAGTCTTCCTCCACCAAAAATATCGGCCCTTATGTCGGAGCCGAGGTGAAGACCGCTAAACCGAGCTCACGAAGACGAGCCGAGGTGAAGGCCAAAAACCGCAAGTCTTCCTCCGCTAAAAATATCGGCCCTCATGTCCGAGCCGAGGTGAAGACCGCTGAACTGAGCTCACGAGTCCGAGCCGAGGTGAAAAATTCTAAAGCATGTAAAATGGCCGAGCTCACGAGCCTACGTACTCTCAGCTCGGACTTTGGAAAAATATGGGACTCTCATGTCCGAGCCGAGGTGAGAACCGCCGAACCGAGCTCGCGAATCCGAGCCGAGGTGAAGACCACCGAACCGAGCTCACGAGTCCGAGCCGAGGTGAAGACCGCCTCTACCAAAAAATCTCTAAGTGCGAAAAAAGTACCGAACTGACGACCTCAACTCGAATTTTGCACATTTTGGGTCTCTTAAGGCCGTTTTGAGCCCTCTCCACCTTCCGATCATCCCGAGAGGCTAAAAACGGGCTACTACTCTCTATTTTGAGAGGGTCATTACATGAATCAAAATTTGGGCTGTTGAAAAATGCATTTTTGATCGGCAATTTCAGTCTTTAGCCACCGAACTCGATTTTTAGACGGTGAAATCACCAAATAGAACCGCCAACCGAAATCAACATCAACGAGGCGGCCTCGGCATACTCCAATATACCGAGCCGCGAATATTTGTGGCTAACGGGGCCATTAATCAACAACTACAACAGCGACGTCCAACAAAACGAACAACAAACAAACGCCAAGTCTATACGGAATTACTTCATGGAAATCCCGAGCCCGTTGCGTTCCGCTCTCGCCCTCGGGACTTGGGGGGCAACTGATGTGGGGGAGTTTCGTCACATATGCCATGTGGAAGATATCGCTCCAAGTATAGAAAAATGGCCGAGCTGGGAGCCGGGTTCCCTCCAAACCGAGCTGAAGACCATCGTATTGAGCTGGTGGAGTCCGTGCCGAGCTGACGAGCTCAAATACTCCCAGCTTGGATTCTTCGCCGCTGAGGACCTCTTCAGGCCATGGGGAAGCTATGGCCCATGGGTCTCTACAGATGGGCCCATAAGCCCAAACTAACTGATTAGAGCACTAATCCGCCTACTCATTGGCTGCCTGACGAGTTAGGTTGGTTAACCCGAGCTTATCTCCCTGATCTCGCGGCGCTAATCGAGTCCAGCGCCTATAAAGACACCGTGGTATTCAATGCCCAAGGTACGTCTTCTCTACTAACACTAGAGCACTTTTAGCCCTTCTCCCCCGGATACTTACTCTCACGCCGGAGGGACTTCACCGGGCACAATCCCGGTGGGTCTTTGTACAGGTGCTCGAAGTGAAAAAGTGGAGCTCAGCTCGGAGGTCGTCATCACCCCAAAATTCACTCAGTTAATTACACCATCAACGGTCATATGCCCCTGATATCCTTCCAGACCATACTGTTGACCCGTCACCATTTTTTGGCATCAACAATCATAAATATGTTACTGTAACACGTTGACTGAACTAAAATTTTAACTTTGTGAACTGTTATAAAAAAATTCCTATTTTTAATCTATTATTTATAAGTAAATTCTTCGTCAAAAAATGGTGAAATTTTTTTATTAAATATAATAGGAATGAAACCGTAAAACCGTTAATTTAAGCTTTTCAAATTTGAATTTTGCATTATCAATTGTATGAATTAGCCTATCTCTATCAACACTCCTTGCTTCATGTGTGTGTATATATATATATATTACTTTTGATAAAAAAAAATATATTTTACAGGTTTTACGAGGATGTTATTGCCTCTTTTGATCCTGTAAAGTGTAAGTACAAGGTGATGAGTCTTTCATTGATTCATATATGATGTTTCTGTGGCCCTTAGGTAGCGTTTGGTTGCACGATATTCAGTCTGCGTTATTATTGTTGATTTATTTATGTTTTTTTTTCTTCATATTGTTAAGATGATTAATGATTGAGAAGTGAGAGAATGAATCATATATATTATTATGTGAGAAAGAGTTACAGGATATAACGATATATACACATATTTATAGGGGAGTGGGGATTAGGGTTTTGTCCTAATGGGCCACGTGGGACAAATCCATATAATACACTAACATCCCTCCTCAAACTCAAGACGGTAAGTAGGAGGTGAACTTGAGTTTGGAAACTAGAGAGTGAAAGCGTCCGGGTGCATGAGCCTTAGTGAAAATGTCGGTTGTTTGATCGGCTGAACTGACGGATTGTAGACGAATCGTATTTTGGAGAATGTGATGACGGATGAAGTGGCAATCAATCTTGATGTGTTTTGTACGCTTGTGGAAGACATTATTGTGAGCGATCTGAATAACACTCATGTTGTCACAGTGTAGGGTAATGGCAGTAGGAGAATAGATGCCCATGTCAGTGAGTAGCCATCGAAGCCAGAGAAGTTCTTGAGTGGCATCAGCTATGGCACGATATTCAGCTTCAGTACTGGAGCGAATAATTACAGTTTATTTCTTACTACGCTAGGAAATAAGAGAATTGCCAAAAAAAAAAACCGTAATCAGTGCTTGAACGTTTGTCGGTGGGGTCTTCGCCCCAATCAGCATCAGAATAGGCTTGTAAGACGGGAGCAAACTAAGCAGAGAAATGAAGCCCATGAAATGAAGTGCCCTTGACATACCGAAGAATGCGAATAACAACTGAATAATGCGTGGTCTGAGGAGTGGACAAGACCTGGCTGACCTGATGAACGGCATAGGCAATGTTAAGGCGAGTGATGGTAAGATATATAAGATTTCTAATTAGTTGGCAATATAGAGTGGCATCCTGAAGAGGGTAAGTCCGATATTTTGCTGGAGATGAGTAGTGGCAGTGGTTGAGTTAGTAATCCCAGCCTTGGAAAGGAGATCAAAGGCATATTTAGCCTAAGAGAGAAAATATATATCAGAACCAGATGAGACTTCGAGGCCAAAAAAATAGGTGACCACGCCAAGATCTTTTATCACGAATTGGCCATTGAGAAACTTTTTGAGTTTAAAAATACCATGTAGATCATCTCCAATAATAACCATATCATCCACGTACAGTAAGAAAATGATAATACCGTTGGCAGTGTAACGAATAAACAAATTCGAATAATGAGCACTCAGTGTAAACCCAAACTGATGAATGGTAGTGTTGAATTTGGCAAACCAAGCATGTGGAGCTTGTTTCAAACCATATAGGGCACGGCAAAGGCGACAAACTTTATTTCAAAGGGCATCCAGGTCTGGAGGGGTATGCATATAGACTTCCTTAAAAAGATCACCATTGAAAAATGTATTTTTGACATCTATTTGAAATAGAGTCCATCTTCGAATGGCGGCGACAGCAAGAAGTGTACGGACAGATATGAGCCTCGCCACTGGAGCAAATGTCTCTTCATAGTCAATGTCAGATTCCTGAATAAATACCTTGGCAACAAGTCGGGCTTTATATCGTTCAATAGAGTCATCAAAAAATATTTTGATTTTAAACACCCATTTGCACCGAATGGGAATTTTTCCAGGGGGCAGGTCAACAATGTCCTAGGTATAAGTTTTAACTAGGGTCTGAAGTTCTTTATCCATTACTTTCTACTAGAGAGAATTAGTATTAGCCTCTTTATAAGATTAAGACTCATGTAGATGAAGTATAGTGGAAGAACAATGATAATTAGCAAGATAAGAAGGGCGATGAGTTACCCTGGTAGATCTACGGGAATGATCTCAAGGATGGTTCTCAGAGGGAGTTAATACAGACTCATCAGAGATAGGAATATCCTCGGGTACGACCGATTGAGTTGGAGGGTGAGGTCAGTTGATGGTTCTGGAGCTGAAGCTGGGTCTGGAGTGGTAAGATCAGCTGGTAGTTCTGGAACAGAATGGGTGATATCAGCTGGTGATTCTGAGGTGGACTCAACAGTACCTGAAATTGGATTCTCAGAAAATAACTTAATAGATGGATCAATAAAGAATCTGGAGTTAGTAGTGGTTAACATGTCAAATGACCTTAAGGAAGAGAACGTTTGATGTTCCTCAAAAATAACATGGCAAGAGATACGAAGAGTTTTAGAAATAGGATCCCAGCACCAATACCCCTTATGTTCAATACCATATCCAATGAAACAACATAAGTGAGCCCTTGGTTGCAGTTTGTTGTGTTCATGTGGTTTGAAAAGACAAAACAAGCGCAACCAAAGATTCTGAGTTTAGAGTAATCAAGAGGTTTACCAAAAAGGCACTCGAATGGTGACTAATTCTGGATTGTGGCAGAATGCGCATGGTTGATTGTGTATACTGCGGTTAAGACAGCATCACCTCAGAAACATTCAGGACATGATGATGAAATGAGTAGAGTACGAACGATATCAAGAATATGTTTATGTTTGCGTTTGGTTCGTCGATTTTGTTGGGAGGTTCTAGGGCACGAGCGATGGAGAAGTGTTCTATTTTTGTGACGAATGTTTAGAAAAACACGGTCTTTATATTCCATTACATTATCTGAACGAAAATTTTTGATATTCCGAGAGAATTGAGTTTGAACCGTAGAAGAAAAATCATACTATATTTCAAAGAGTTCAAATTTTCTTTTTATAAGAAACAACCATGTATAACGAGAATAGTCATCCACAAATATAACAAAATAGCGAGCACCACCCATTGATGTATGAGAAGAAGGCTCCCAAACATCAAAATGTACTAAATCAAAAGGTGCAAGGGAAACAGACTAACTCTCATTAAAATGTAAAACTGATTGTTTTGTAAGTTGACAATGAATACAATAAAAAGACTCATACTGAAATAAATCTAACTGACTACTGGAAATAAGAGAACGTAGATGGTTGGATGAAGTGTGACCTAACCGAGAGTGCTACAATTCCACGGGTAAGAGTGATGGGATGGATGCAGCTGATTGGTTTGGTGATGGTGAGGATGGGACTTGGAGGTGAGTGAGCTCAAAGAGGTACCCAATTTTACAGTCGGTTCCAAGAAGTTTTCCTGTCTTAGGGTCCTACACACGACAACCAGTAGAAGAGAAATGCAAGTCAAGTCCAAGATCACATAGTTGTCCAACAAATATAAGGTTAAGCGTAAGATTAGGGACCAAATATGTGTCAGGGAAAAACAAATGAGAACTGTCAACATGTCCAGTATGGCTGACCAACATATTTGATTAATTGGCAGTGTGAATAGTAGGTGCATGCTCATCACGGGGGTTTTAGAGGAAAAGATAGAGGCATCAGAAGTCATATGATTGCAACATGCAGAATCAAAATACCATTGGGATATACGTAGTGTAGCTGACATGGCTATATTGTTACCAATTTTATTTAGAGCCTCGGTAAGCGCAATGCAAAGACCACTCCAATTAGGTGGAGAGCCGGATGAAATTGGTATAGTATGAGTGGCTAAAACAACAACATTCTTTGGCTTGGAATAGAACCGATTACGAGAACCTCGAGAGCGATATTAGTTCCCATTGGACTGATTTCCAGATGGAAGTTTAGGGTAATCTCCAGATAGTGACCTTGTTCTCTGCAGACTTTAGACATGCGAGAAGGGTATTTAAGCAACTCATGTCCTTGTGAATGACAATACCTACAGTATAAGGGCTTCTGGGATGGGTTGGCCTTGGCAGCTGGGGTGGCAAGAGCAACTGGTGTTGTAGGAGTAACTAGTGCTGCAAGGAAAACATCTATATGAGATCCTTATAATGTGGCAAGACGTGTTTCCTTATTGAGTAGATAAAAAAATGACGTCATTTAAGGAAGGTATCGCACCCCGGTATAGGATTGAAGCTCGAACAGACTCAAATTCCTCTCTCAAGCCCATCAAGAATTGCATAATGCATGTCTCCGTTCAGTACTTTCCATGAACATCAACGTCTTTTGTGCATTCCTAGGTTGTCTCAATGAGAGCCAATTGGTTCCACACGGGAGTCATCTGAGATAGAAAACTATTGATAATTTGCCCAGGTTCTTGGCGCATGCTATGAAAGGCAGAAAGAAGACGATACCGATTTGAGATATCTGCCTTGGTATAGCGGTGCTAGAGAAGATCTCAAGCTTCTTTAGCTGTATTGAGTGTACCAAATTGAAGTTTGATCTCTGGGATAATGGTAGCACGAAACCATGTGAGAATCTGATGATTTTTGTTATCCCAGTCCTCTAAACGGTTAATGTATTTGTTAGCATCTTCGTCGTCCTTTTTCTTGGGTTCAATAATATCTCTAGTCATGAAACGCCACAGTTTTCGTCAATGGAGGAAACTAGACATTTCTTGAGCCCACACAACATAATTAGATTTATCTAAAACAATAGTGACAATCCAGGGTAAGTCTGATTCAGCCATAGACACAAAGAGAAAGGTGAATCTGTGTAGAAATCACAAAAATATAAAAGAAAATATGTTCTGTAAGCCTCAAATCACAAAACGAAGGTCAAAAACAGAATTAGAGTGTCGAAAAACTTCAGGAATCGATCCAACTTCACAAAAAAAAAGGACTAAAAACGCTTGAACCGGTCATATAAAGTAGCTCAGAAAAAACCAATGACATGGCAATTCAAAGGTTGACTGGAACTAATGTGGCAGTAAACTGATGATGTGTCGGTCGCCGCGAGTCTCACCCTGTCGTTGATCGCTTTATGTTTTAAAGTTTATGTTTATATTTTAGTGTTTATTTTTAAACTATAATAAAAAAAATTATAGGGTCAAACTTGGGCTTGATTTCTTTTGGTAGGGTCGGACTTGGGCATAAAAGTAAGGTCTAATCATAGGGTCTGGCCGGGTTAGCCTAGTATTTTTTGTAATGCTCTAGTTAAAGCCCGACATGAGCCTGGCTAGGCTCGACTCATGACCACCCCTAGATGTGGTGGAAACGTGTTTGGAAAATTTACTAATTGATGAATTTTTATTTATCCTCACTAAAAGAGGATTAGCGGGAGATACAATTTTTATTTGAAAAATCTAAAGGTGGGAAAAAAATCCTCAATTTTACAATCGTTTACAATTTCAAGAGAATAACGTTTAGATCATCACATAAATATCACCGAAAAATGTGGATTCAACTACAAAAAGTAAATATGGGTTGAAAGAGAAATACCAAATAATGAATAAAAATAGGGTTACTGAAAGAAAAAAAGTATTAAAACATATAGATTAAGAATTTAATTAAATTAACTAACCATGTTAGTGGAAAAATATACAAATCTATAATAACAGTTTAAATCAAATCTAGGAATTTTTTAACGTTTGTTCTTTTTAATGTTAAATCTCAATAATAGTTATTTAAATCAAATTTAGGATTCACTAATGTTGTCTACTTTCTTGTCAGTTTTGTGAAGATGATAAAAAGATGATGTATCTAAGGAAAAAAAATAAAGAAAAACAAAATGAAATAAAGAAATAAAAATAAGAAAAAAAGAAAGAAAAAAAGAAAAAGAAAAAATGATAGTTATTTAGGAGAGAGCTATCACTAGCTCTTGCTATTGGGGCCATTACTCAAGAATTCCTTCATCAACTTTTCTATTAGAGAGAGAGAAAGAGTGAGAGTGCATGCCTTTCGCCTTTTTTTAATGCGCGGGACTAAAACACAAGTTGTAATTAGGTACGGGACTTTTTTCAAATTAAAGGTAAAATAAGAGATCTGCCACTGAAACACTAAAAGAAAAAATTTGTTTCCAAACTACTTTCAAATTTCAGAACAAATTTATAGGAACAAACAAAATTGTCAAAAAAAAAGTAGGTGGCGTTTGTTTTGTTTAGTGTTTCTGCTACCAAACGTATGTCTCTGTTCCCACAAAACTTGAAAAAAAAAATAAAAATGGAAACATCTTTTTTCGTTCCCAAAAAAATTGTTCTAAAAATATGAGAATATAGTGTAAACAGATTTTTTTTTGTTTGTTTGTTTGAGTTCGTTGTTTTTTAAGAACACAAACAAAAATCTAGGAACATAAAAATTAAACAAACGGGGCCTCAAAGTTTCCAATTGTTCTATAATAGAAGTGGAACTTCTACTAACGATTGGAGTACTAAAAAGGCTAATAAATTTATGGACAATTCTACCCTCGAAAACTCTTGTACTGATCAAGAACTGAAGGACGCCGCAGCTACAAATCGAAAGGCAAAGCAAATATTGAGTGTAAAACCTACAAGATCAACAATTTGTAAACCTCTGGGTGTTTGTATTAATATATTTTTTTTAAACTAAATTATCGGATTTTTTTAACATAAATTAATTACATGTAAAACAATGTAGCTTATACTAACTAAATAGTAAGTTAAAAATTTTGGAGGGTTTGTTTGAATGAGGTAGAAACTTGTTTAGAAAATTTACTATTTAATTAATTTTTATTTATTTATCCTCGCTAAAAGATGATTAGCAGAAGTTACAATTTTTATTTTGAAAATCTAAAGGTGGAAAAAAAACCCCACAAGTTTACAATTATTTACAATTTCAAGAGAATAACTTTTAGATCATCACATAAATATTACTGAAAAATGGGAATTCAATATTAAACGGTAAATATGGGTTTAAAGAGAAATATCAAATAACTAATAAAAATAGGGTCACAGATAGAAATGAAGTATTAAAACATATGGATAAAGAATTTAATTAAATTAATTAACCATTTTAGTGGAAAAATATATAAATCCATAATAGTTGTTTAAATCAAATCTAGAGATTCTCTAAAGTTTATTCTTTTTATGTTAAATCTCAACATAAGCAGTTTAAAGTAAATCTAATAATTCACGAATGTTCTCTGTTTTCTTGTCAGTTTTGTAAAGATGGTAAAGAGGATGTATCTAAAGAAAAAAAAAAAAAAAAAAAAAAAAAAAAAAAGAGAAAGAGAAAGAGAAAAAGAAAAAATGATAGTTATTTCGGATATTGCAAACATGATTTATCTAAGGAAAAAGAAAAATAAATAAAGAAAAAAAAAAGTAAGAAAAAAAAAAAAGCAAGAAAAAAAAAATGATAGCTATTTAGGAGAGAGTTATCACTAGCTCTATTTATTAGGGTCATTGCTCAAGAATTCCTTCATCAGCTTTTTTAATAGAGAGAGAGAGAGAGAGTGCAGGAAGGTGATTGGGCCTTTCTCCTTTTTTTAATGCGTGGGACTAAAACACAAGTTGCAATTGAGTAGGAGACTTTTTTCAAATTAAGGGTAAAATAAAGGATCTGTCACCAAAACACCAAAAGAAAAAAATTGTTTCCCTTATGCTTTCAAATTTTTAGAACAAACTTATAGGAACAAAACAAAATTATAAAAAAAAATAAAAATAGGTGGCGTTTGTTTAGTGTTTCTACTACCAAATTTATGTCTCTGTTCCCACAAAATTTGGAATAAAATAGAAAAATGAGAATATTTTATTTCTGTTCCCAAAAAATTATTCTAAAAATATGAGAACAGAGCGTAAACAGATATTTTTTTGTTTGTTTATCTTTATATTTTTATTTAAGTTCATTGTTTTTTAACACAAACAAAATTCAAGAATAAAAACATTAAACAAACGGGGCCTTAAAGTTTCTGATTGTTCTATAATTGCAATGTAACTTCTGCGAACTATTCGAGTACTAAAAAGGACAAAACTCTTGTACTAATTAAGATCCAAAGGATGCCGCAGCTGAAATAGACGACAAATCAAAGGGCAAAGTAAAAATTGAGTGTAAAACCTACAAGATCAGCAATTTATAAACCTCTTTGTGTTTTTCTTAGTATATGTTTTTAAACTAAATTATTGGATTTTTTTTAATGTAAATTAATTATGTGTAAAACGATGTAACTTATGCTAATTAAACAGTAAGTTAAATTTTTTGGAGGGTTTGTTTGAATGTGGTGAAAACGTATTTGAAAAATTTACTAATTAATTAATTTTTATTTATTTATCCTCACTAAAAGATGATTAGTAGGAGTTTCAATTTTTATTTAGAAAATCTGAAGGTGAAAAAAAAACTCACAAGTTTACAATGGTTTACAATTTCAAAAGAATAACTTTTAGATCATCATATAAATATTACCGAAAAATTTGAATTCAATAATAAACAGTAAATATGGGTTCACAGAGAAATACCAAATAACTAATAAGAATAGGGTTACAGATAGAATTAAAGTATTAAAACATATACATTAAGAATTTAATTAAATTAACTAACAATTTTAGTAAAAAAATATACAAATTCATAATAGCAGTTTAAATCAAATTTAGAATTTTTCTAAAATTTGTTCTTTTTATGTTAAATCTTAACATAAGCAGTTTAAAGCAAATCTAAGGATTCACCAATATTATATGTTTTCTTGTCAATTTGTGAAGATGACAAAGATGATGTATCTGAGTTAAAAAAAAAATGGAAAAGAGAAAGAGAGAAAGAAAAAGCAAGAAAAAAAAATGATAGCTATTTAGGAGATGATAAAGAGAATGTATTTAAGAAAAAAGAAAAGGAGATAAAGAAAACGGAAAAGAAAAAGAGAAAGAGAGAAAGCTAGAAAAAGAAAAAGTGATAGCTATTTGGGAGATGACAAAGAAGATTTATCTAAGAAAAAAGAAAAAGAAATAAAGAAAAAGGAAAAGAGAAAAAACAAGAAAAAGAAAAAGTGATAGTTATTTAGGAGATGGTAAAGATAATGTATCTAAGAAAAAAGAAAAAGAAATAAAGAAAAAAGAAAAGAAAGAGAAAAAGAAAAGACAAGAAAAAGAAAAAATGATAACTATTTAGGAGATAACAAAGAAGATATATCTAAGGAAAAAGAAAGAAAAAAGGCAAAGAGAAAGAGAAAAAGAAAAAGTAAGGAAAAAAAAAGTGATAGTTATTTAGGAGATGGTAAAAAAGATGTATCTAAAGAAAAAGAAAAAGAAATAAAGAAAAAAAAATGATAATTATTTAGGAGAAGACAAAGAAGATGTATCTAAAAAAAAAAAAAAAAGAGAGAGAGAGAGAGAAAGAGAAAGAGAGAAATCAAGAAAAAAAAAGTGATAGCTATTTGGGAGATGACAAAAAGGATTTATCTAAGGAAAAAGAAAAAGAAATAAAGAAAAAGGAAAAGAGAAAGTGAAAAAGCAAGAAAAATAAAAAGTGATAACTATTTAGGAGATGTCAAAGATAATATATCTAAAAAAAAAAAAAAAAGGCAAGAAAAAAAAATGATAGCTATTTAGGAGATGACAAAGAAGATATATCTAAGGAAAAGAGAAAGAGAAAAAGAAAAAGTAAAAAAAAAGTGATAGCTATTTAAGAGATGACAAAGGAAAAGAGAAAAAGAAATAAAGAAAAAGAAATAAAGAAAAAGTGATAACTATTTAGGAGATGGCAAAGATAATATATCTAAAAAAAAAGAAAAAGAAATAAAGAAAAAAGAAAAGAGAGAGAAAAAGAAAAGGCAAGAAAAAAAATGATAACTATTTAGAAGATGCCAAAGAAGATATATCTAAATAAAAGAGAAAAAAAAAAAAAAAAAAGTCAAAAAAAAAAAAAAGTGATAACTATTTAAGATATGGCAAAGATGATGTATCTAAGTAAAAATAAAAAGAAATAAAGAAAAAGAAAAAAAAAATGATAGCTATTTAGGAGATGGTAAAGAAGATGTATCTAAAGAAAAAAAAAAAGGAAAAGAGAAAGAGAAAAAGAAAAAGTAAGAAAAAAGAAGTAATAGTTATTTAGGAAATGGCAAAAAGTATGTATCTAAGGAAAAAGAAATAAAGGAAAAGAAAAAGAAAAACCAAGAAAAAGAAAAAATGATAACTATTTAGAAAAGAGTTATCACTAGCTCCAGTTATTAGGGTCATTGCTTAAGAATTCTTTCATCAATTTTTTTAGTAGAGAGAGAGAGCAGGAAGGTGATTGGGCCTTTCATATTTTTTTAATACGCGAGATTAAAACGTAAGTTGCAATTGGATAGGGGACTTTTTTTAAATTAAAGGTAAATAAGAGATCTGTCACTGAAACACTAAAAGAAAAAAATTGTTTCTCTTTTGCTTTCAAATTATCAGAACAAAACAAAATTGTCAAAACAATTTAGGTGACGTTTTTTTAGTGTTTCTGCTACCAAATGTATGTCTCTGTTCCCACAAAACTTAAAATAAAATAAAAAAATAGAAATATTTTATTTATGTTCCCAAAAAAAATATTCTAAAAATATAAGAAGAAAGCGTAAACAGATTTTTTTTTTGTTTAATTATCTTTATATTTCTATTTAAATTCGTTGTTTTTTAACACACAAAATCCGAGAATAGAAACATTAAACAAAAGGGGCCTTAAAGTTTTTGATTGTTCTATAACTGCAGTAGAACTTCTGCTAACGATTCGAGTACTGAAAAGGCCAGTAAATTTATAGACAATTCTACCCTCGAAAACTCTTGTACTGTTCAAGAACCAAAAGACATCGCAGCTGAAATAGACGACAAATCCAAGGGCAAAATAAAGATCGAGTGTAAAACCTACAAGATCAACAATTTATAAATCTCCCGGTGTTTGTCTTAGTATATGTTTTTAAACTAAATTATCGAATTTTTTTTAATGTAAATTCATTATGTGTAAAATGATATAACTTATGATAATCGAACAGTAAGTTAAAATTTTTGGAAGGTTTGTTTGGATGTGGTGGAAACGTATTTGGAGAATTTACTAATTAATTAATTTTTATTTATTTATACTCACTAAAAGAGGATTAGCAAGAGTTACAATTTTATTTGCAAAATCTAAAGGTGGAAAAAAAAAAAACCCCACAAGTTTACAATTGTTTACAATTTCAAAAGAATAACTTTTAAATCGTCATATAAATATTACTAAAAAATGTGAATTCAATAATAAACGGTAAATATGAGTTCAAAGAGAAATACCAAATAACTAATAAGAATAGGGTTACTGATAGAAATGGAGTATTAAAACTTATAGGTTAAGAATTTAATTAAATTAACAAACCATTTTAGTGAAAAAAATATACAAATCCATAATAGCAATTTAAATCAAATCTATGAATTTTTTAGCGTTTGTTCTTTTTAATATTAAATCTCAATAATAGTTGTTTAAATCAAATCTATAATTCACTAATGTTCTCTGTTTTCTTGTCATTTTGTGAAGATGGTAAAACGAGGATGTATTTAAAGAAAAAGAAAAAGAAATAAAGAAAAAGAAAAAGAAAAAGAGAAAAAGAAAAACAAATGACAGCTATTTAGGAGAGAGTTATCACTAGCTCCAGTTATTGGGGCTATTGCTCAAGAATTCCTTCATCAACTTTTCTAGTAGAGAGAGAGTGTGTGCAGGCACGTGATTAGGCCTTTCGTCTTTTTTTAATCCGTGAGACTAAAACATAAGTTATAATTGGGTAGAGGACTTTTTTCAAATTAAGGTAAAATAAGGGATCTGCTACTGAAATACTAAAAGGAAAATTTCGTTTCCCTTCTGCTTTCAAATTTTTAGAACAAATTTATAGGTACGAACAAAATTGTAAAAAAAAATTAAGTGACGTTTGTTTAGTATTTCTGCTATCAAATGTTTGTCGATGTTCCTACACAACTTGTAATAAAATAGAAAAATAAAAATATTTTATTTCTGTTCTCAAAAAAATTGTTCTAAAAATATGAAAACAGAACGTAAATAGATTTTTTTTGTTTGTTTATTTTTATATTTCTATTTAAGTTCGTTGTTTTTAACACACAAACAAAAATTTGGTAACAAAGATATTAAACAAACAGGGTCTTAAAGTTTCTGATTGTTCTATAACTGCAGTGGAACTTCTGCTAATGATTCGAGTACTGAAAAGGCTGATAAATTTATGAATAATTCTTACCCTCGAAAACTCTTGTACTAATCAAGAACCGAAGGACGTCGCAACTGAAATAGACGACAAATCCAAGGGCTAAGATCAAGTGTAAAACCTACAAGATCAGTAATTTATAAACCTCCTAGTGTTTGTATTAATATATGTTGTTAAACTAAATTATCGGTTTTTTAATGTAAATTAATTATGTGTAAAACAATGTAGTTTATGCTAATTAAACAGTAAGTTAAAAATTTTGGAGAATTTGTTTGGATGTGTTGGAAATGTGTTTGAAAAATTTACTAATTAATTAATTTTTTATTTATTTATCCTCACTAAAAAAGGATTAGCAGGAGTTACAATTTTTATTTGAAAAATTTAAAGGTGAAAAAAAAAACTCACAAGTTTACAATTGTTTACAATTTCAAGAGAATAACTTTTAGGTCATCACATAAAGATTACCGAAAAATGTGAATTCACTAATAAACGAAAAATATAGGTTCAAAAATAAATAATAAAGAACTAATAAGAATAGGGTTACTGATAGAAATGAAGTATTAAACATATAGATTATGAATTTAATTAAATTAACTAACCATTTTAGTGGAAAAATATATAAATCCGTAATAGCAGTTTAAATCAAATCTAAGGATTCTCCAGAGTTTGTTCTTTTTACGTTGAATCTCAATAATAGCAGTATAAAACAAATCCTAAGATTCACTAATGTTCTATGTTTTCTTGTCAGTTTTGTGAAGATGGTAAAGATGATGTATCTAAGAAAGAAAAAAGAAAAGAAAATAAAGAAAAAGGAAAAAAGAAAAAGAAAGAGAGAAAGAAAAAAATGATAGCCATTTTAGAGATGGTAAAGAGAATGTATCTAAGGAAAAAATAAATAAATAAAGAAAAAGAAAAAGAGAGAGAAAGAGAAAAAAAAAATGATTGTTATTTAAGAGATGACAAAGATAATGTATCTAAGGAAAAAGATATAAAGAAAAAGAGAAAGGGAAAAAGAAAAAGTAAGAAAAAGAAAAAGTGATAGTTATTTAGGAAATGACAAAGATGATGTATCTAAGGATAAAAAATAGAGAAAAAGATAAAGCAAGAAAAAGAAAAAAAAAATGATAGCTATTTAGGAGATGGTAAAGATGATGTATCTAAGGAAAAAAAAAGTAAGAAAAAAAAATGATAGTTATTTAGGAGATGGCAAAGAGAATGTATCTAAGGAAAAAAAATAAAAATAAAAAAATAAAAAATAAATAAAAGAAAAAGAAAAAGTGATAGCTATTTAAAAGATGGCAAAGAGGATGTATCCAAGGAAAAAGAAATAAATAAAAAGGAAAAGAAAAAGAGAAAGAGAAAGAGAAAAAGAAAAAGCAAGAAAAAAAAATGATAGCTATTTAGGAGAGAGCTATCACTAGCTCCAGTTATTAGGGTCATTGCTCAAGAATTCCTTCATTAGTTTTTCTAGTAGATAGAGAGAGAGAGAGAGTACATGAAGATAATTGATTCTTTTTTTTTTTTTAATGCGCGGGACTAAAACACAAGTTGCAATTGGATAGAGAATTTTTTTCAAATTAAGGGTAAAATAAGAGATCTGCCACCGAAACACTAAAATAAAAAATTTGTTTCCCTTAAACACTAAAATAAAAAATTTGTTTCCTTTCTGCTTTCAAATTTTCAAAAACAAATTTAAAGGAACAAAACAAAATTGTCAAAAAAAATTAGGTGGCGTTTGTTTAGTATTTCTATTACCAAATGTATGTCTATGTTCCCAAAAAAAATGTTCTAAAAATATGAGAACAGAGTGTAAACAAATTGTTTATGTTTGTTTATTTTTATATTTCTGTTTATGTTCGTTGTTTTTTAACAACACAAACAAAAATCTGGGAACAAAAATATTAAAACAAACAGAGCCTCAAAGTTTCTGATTGTTCTATAACTGTAGTTGAACTTCTGCTATCGATTCGAATACTAAAAAGGCTAGTAAATTTATGGACAATTCTAAGAAAAAATAGAAAGTAAAAGAAAAAAATGATAGGTATTTAGTAGAGCGTTATAACAACTCCATTACTCAAGAATTTCTTTATCAGCTTTTCTAAGAAAGAAAGAGAGAGAGAGAGAGATGAAACGTGTAAACCTGAACCATTTTTTTAACCATCGCGATTCATTGGTGGAGGGAGTGATAAAGATATTTAACTAATTAGATTAATTAGTCTTCATCTTTCGTTCATACCTATCCTCATTTATTGCTCTCTCTCTCATCACTTATTCATCTCTTGTCAAAGATATCAAGTTGTCAAGATTGCTCCTCCATTATCAAAGATTGTCGCTTCATTTTCTCCATTCTCATTAAATGGTTACTCACGCCACTTCATTTTCTCCATTCTGGTTACTCACACTCTCAAGACTTTCTTCATCTTTGTATGTATATATGTGGTTATAATTGTTAAGTGTTGTATTTTAGTATTGAGATGTAGTATTGTATTATCATGAGTATTATAATGAATTATATTCATATTCTTTCTCTTAGCCTTAACATGACATCAGAGCAATAGATCTAAATCTCAAAACAAATAAAAAATAAAAATCCCAAAACCTTTTTTTTTTTCAAAAACCCTAATCCTCATACCTCATATCCATCGCTGATCTTCTGCCGCTGCAATTCATCGCTACCTTTACCACGATCTGCCGCCCAAATCCACTAAAAGAAAACGAAGAACCATCGTTGCCCATCAAATCAAAAACCCTCGAATCGAAGAAAAAAAATGACTTACCTGAGATTCAGCCGCAATTTATCACATCGCTCAGCCTCACACTGCTCAGCTGCCAATCCAATTTGCAGCCTTGCCGTCTCCGATTCAGTTTGCCGTTGCCTCTCTCCTATTTCTCTCTCTTTGGTTACTTGTGAGAGACTGAAACTTTATTTTTTGCTCAAAGATTAGTGAGTTCCGTCTTTTTTGCTCAATTTGGTTTTTCTCTCTGGCTATCTCGCGTGTTTGTTTGGGAAAAAGATTAGTGAGTTCCGTCTTTTGACTTCTCAACAAGAGGTCCTCTATTATTTTTATTCATATCTCTTTTTTTTTTTTTTACCCACTGTCCACTAAAGGCTATTATTTTTGTCCCTATCTTTTTTTTTCAAATCCACTATCCACTAAAGACTTTCTTTAGACCTCTTTTGTTTCATCTATTATTTACGTCTCTATAACCTTTTTTTTTTCAACCCACTTTAATTTGTTTTTTCACTTCACATATATATATAAATAAATAAAAGTAGTTTCCCTAGCCACTACAATTATGTCTACCAAGAACATCGTCATAGTCATACCTAATAACCATGAACCCACCAACTGGCATCCACAAAACTGCAACAACCGACCCCCATGGTTGCCCCCTACACCACCTACATCTCAATGTAGTACCCGCAACCCACCGCGACCATATCTTAGTCGTTGCCAATGGTGTCGTGATCAAGGCCACACGGTCCCACAATGCCCAGTGTTCTGGTAATTGCAACCCAAACTTCAACCACCTCCGCTTGGATGTCCTTCTTCGACACTTCAACAGCGCACCAATCCTCCTTAGAAGCCACATGCTAATGTTGCAATAACTGACAACTCTAACGACTCAAATTGGCTCCTTGATAGTGGTAGATCGCACATGTTACCATCGACTTGAGTAATCTCTCCATTCAAGCTCCTTATTCCGGGGCTGACGATGTTGTGATTGGCAATGTCATGGGTTTTCCTATTTCGCATACTGGTTCTAAATCTCTACACACTTCCTCACTTCATAGTATGCTTTGTGTTCCTACCATGCACAAAAATCTTATTTCTATTTCTCAACTTTGTAAATCTAACAGTACATCCGTCAAATTCTTACCCTCTTCTTTTCTTGTGAAGGATCTTTGTACATGGGCAACACTTTTACAAGGTCAGACTAAGGATGGTGTGTATGAATGTCTGGTCAGTTCTATCAAGTCCTCTCCATAGGTAGCTTTCTCCAGTGTCAAAACCACTTCGTTCGAGTGGCATCATTGCTTAGGTCACCCGTCATTGTCAACTCTTAGTCTTTGCTTTTCAATTAGAAGTCACAAGTCCGTCATCTCTGAATTTCAATTGCAATGCGTGTCAATGCAATAAAAGTCACAAGTTATTTTTCTCCATTTCTACTCTTGTTTCAAATTCTCCACTTGAAATAATTTTTTCTGATGTGTGGATCTCTCATGTGCATTCCATTGATGATTTCAAATATTATGTTATTTTTGTTGATCATTTTACAAAACACATATAGCTTTATCCACTTAAAATAAAATTTGATGTCTATGACGTTTTTGTTCTCTTTAAATCGGTGGAAAACTACTTCAATTAAAAAATCATCACGTTTTATTCTGATAATAGGGGGAATATCAAGCACTTTCATCATACCTTAGTTCTAGTAGGATATCACACTTAACCTCACCTCCATACACTCTTGAACACAATGGGTATTGCGAACGTCATCATCATCATATGATTGAAACAGGCTTATCACTCCTCTCACATGCATCCATGCCTTTGGCATACTGGTCATATGCATTCGTCACTATTGTTTATCTCATTAATCGTCTACCCACTCCCACACTCCAACTTCTATCACCGTATGCAAAGCTCTTTGGCACACCTCCCAACTACTCCAAACTTTGAAGTATTTGTTGTCTATGCTATCCTTGGTTGCTTCCATATTTATCTCACAAACTATCTCCCCGTTCCACCCCTTGTGTCTTCCTTGGCTACTCCCTCACCCAAAGGGCCTATCTTTGTCTTGATCCGGTAACCTCTCATCTCCACACATCTCGTCATGTTAAATTCATTGAGTCGATTATGCCTTTCAAAACTATTCAACCCAATATTCCTCGTCCTTCATTTTCTACGTCCTACATTTGGTTTCCTTTCGAGTCATTGTCTCCGACCACCATCACACCATTTGTCACTCTCAAACCTGTCTCTCCTGCGGATTCTACTCAAGACACCACAACTATAACCACCGCAATCATTCTACCATCTCAAAACACCTCTCTCTCACCAAACTCGAGACTCAGCATCGTGGCTCCACCTTCACCACACCGCGTTACCTAGCAACCACCCCTAAATACGCCATCTGAACCCAACTCACCCGTAACCCAATCACCACACCCCCAGACCTGACACCTATTCCTCCTCCACTTCAAGGTATAATTGCTCGATCCAAAAATAATATTGGCAAACCAATCCAACTCAATCTCTCTACACAACTTTCCACCAACCTGGATCTTGAACCTTCTACAGTGACCCGAGCCATCAAAGATCCCAAATAGCGTCAGGTCATGTTTGAGGAGTATGATACTCTTGTTCGGAACGGGATATGGGACCTTGTACCATTTCATTCGTCCCAAAATATCGTTGGTTGCAAGTGGATTTTTTGAATTAAACATTTATCTAATAGTTCTGTTGACAGGTACAAAACACGTTTAGTTGCCAAGGGGTTCTACCAACGCCCGGGTGTTGACTACCATGACACCTTCAGTTCTATTGTCAACCCAACAACATTACGACTTGTTCTCTCTCTTTCCGTCACTTATGATTGGTCATTGAGACAACTTGATGTCAATAATGCCTTTCTCCAAGGCTCTTTTCTGAGGACGTCTTTATAGCGCAACCACAATGATTCATTAACAAATACCATCCCCATCATATATGTAAACTACGCAAAGCAATATACAGTCTCAAACAAGCCCTCGTGCATGGTACCATAAGCTACGTTAGTTTTTCATCACCTTAGACTTCAATAACTCTCATGCAGACACATCACTATTTGTCTACAATGCTTCAGGCATCATGATATATCTCTTAGTCTACGTAGATGACATCATTATAACAGGAAACACTGATACCGCGGTACAAGAGTTCATTCATCTTCTCTCCAACAAATTCTCTCTCAAGGATCTTGGTCCACTTTCATATTTTCTTGGAGTTGAATTCATTCCACATCTGCAGGGCATCTTTCTTTCTCAGCGGCAATATATACATGATCTCCTTACTCACACTCACATGTATGATGCCAAGCCCCGTGTCTACGCCACTTTCCACTACTCCAACTCTTATTCTATTTTCTGGATCATCCCCATCTGATCCAACCGAATACAGAGCTATTGTCGACAGTCTCCGATACTTATCACTCACACGACTGGACATTACTTACACGGTCAACAAGTTATCTCAATCCATGCACTGCCCCAAGACTGATAATTGGAATACAGCAAAACATTTACTACGGTATCTCTGTGGTTCTATTGCTCATGGTGTTGTTCTCTACCATAATTCACCACTGTCAATTCATATATTTTCAGACACAGACTGGGCAGGAAATAAAAATGATTTACCTTCACAAGTATTTATATCATCTACATTGGTCGCAATCCAATCTCATGGAGTTCAAAGAAAGAAAGGACGATGTCCCGCTTTTCTACCGAGGTTAAGTACCTAGCTGTTACTACCACCATTGCTGAAATTTGTTGGATCTATTCTCTACTCATCGAGTTTCATGTTTCTCTACCTCAACAACCGGTTATCTACTGTGACAATGTTGGTGCAACAAATCTATCCTTAAACCCGGTTTTTGATTCTCGCATGAAATATGTTGCTCTTGACTATCACTTCATTTGGGAACAAGTTCAAAGGGGCTCTTTTCGTGTTGCCCATGTTTCCTCTGCTGATCAACTAGCCGATGAGCTCACTAAACCTCTTTCCCGCTCTCTCTTTCAATAATTGGCGAACAAGATTGGAATCACCTCACTATTGACCCTAAGATTTTGATGAACAATTAAGTGCTGATATTTTAGTAGGACTAATGGTTTAATTGAGTGTGTCAGTTATTTAATTTCCAGTGATGAAGATGATGACAAATTAAATGGATGCTAAATGATAATGTCAAGATGATGAAAAATTAAGAGTTTGAAGAAATTAGGAAAAACAATTCAAGTGAATTTCAACTCTTAATATCCCAATTGAAAACACACACAGCACAAAAAGTTTTTATTATTTATATGTGTTTTGATAAGGTAAAATTATTTACTCCTATATGTGATTTGAAAAGAAATATTTTTAATTAACTAAAATAGAATTTAAGAAGTTAGTGAAGCTAATTTAGAAAAAAAAATGGTTAAAGGGGCGAAAACGTAAAAAATAATAAGTTAAAAACGAGTTCAGAGAAGAGATCCAGGATATACAAGTCGACTGATGAGTCGACCGGACCAAACAACAGAAACAACTTGTATCTCTAAGTCGACAGGCAGGTTGACCGGTGAAGAGAAACTGAACTCTCTGAATCTCCAAGTTGACAGGTAGGTCAACCAATGAACGTAGCAACAATGGCTTGGCTATATCCTGAATTGGGCAATCGACTGACCAATCGACCGGATGCGCTGTTTTAGGATTCTGGTAATTCTGAGATTATATCCAAAAATAGCCATTTTTTGTTGGGATTTGAGAGAGATTTCGGGGATTTTAAGATATTTAAGATATATTTCATCTCATATTTAAATCTTATTGATTTGGTTTATTAAGTTTTAATGTTTCTCAATTTGATACATAAAATTATTTATATTCTAATTAATTGAGATTGAGAAATATTTGGGGGATTTAATTGGAAGATTTAAAAGCTATAATTAAGAGGATTGAACCAAAATGAAGGCATAATGATATATGAGATCTAAGAGAGTATTTAATTATCATGATATATGAGAATTAGCCGTTAGAGAGCTTATTTATATCTCATATATATATACTTGCGTTTTTCATATATCATTAAGCAGTTAATCAATATCAAGAGAGTGAAAAGAGTTAAGATCATTTGTGAGCTTTTATAAGAGTTATTATTTTGAGATATTGTGTGAGTTATTCTGAGAGACGATCTTGAAGATCAATTACTGTTAATCTTTGCTACTACCGGATTTAAAATTACATCGTTCTAATTATTCTTTCTATGGATTTCGGGTGAGATCTTTTCAATTATTTTCTATTATTGCATTACTTGTTTATCTTTTGGAAATTGTTCTTAGAAATTGTTTCTGATTTTTATTGAAGAAAATTTTTATAAACAATTTCTTGAATCTGATTACGTGCTCATTTATTTGCTACCCATATCTTGTTTAAAATCAAATTTTCAATCTCTTATTTTTCTATCACTAGATTTGGGATATTAATCGAGTTATTATTTATCTGGGGTGGTAGAAACTCAGAGTAAAATATTATGCTTATCAATTTATATTGGTGAATAGTGTGACGGGTTAAATATTGTTGGGGGTATTTAATCAGTGGTAGCTAGTTTTCAATCTCTTCTTGTAAAGAGATTGAGGTAGTGATTCTTCCTGGATAGAATTGTGTTTTGAGTGAAATTTGTAACGGTTCAATCCTTACCGGGTAAAACGATATTTGGAGTAATTGGTGAGGTTTTAATTTTTTGGCCTTAGTGTTAAAACGAATTAGGCTATTCTTTAGCATGTAAAAAGAAGATGTTCTTCCTTAGTCTAGGAAAATAATATTGTAAAGGTTGATTCTGAGCCAGTAAAATAATCGTTGTGTGGGTTTGGTTCCTACCTTTAAAAAGATCTTGAATATTAATGGGTGCGAATCTCCATGGGGCTCGGAGGACTGGACTAGCTAAGAGTAACTTGGTGAACCAGGATATATCGTGGTGTGTTGCAATATTTACTTTGTTTATTTTTGTTGGTTGGTGAGCATCTAGTTGATTATTTAATTCCGCTGTGATATAAAGATAATAATTAATTTATAATTAAAATTAATTATTTGATCTATTGAAATTTTATTCTGATTATTTTTCAAACACCCAATTCATCCCCCCTCTTGGGTATTCCACTGGATCAACACTCACAGTGCTCCATCTTGCGGGGGCATGATAAAGATATCTAACTAATTAGATTAATTAGTCTTCATCTTCCTTTTACACCTATCCTCAATTATTGCTCTCTCTCTCTCTTCATTTATTTCTCTCTTGTCAAAGATATCAAGTTGTAAAAATTGCTCCTCCATTGTCAAATATTGTCAATCCATTTTCTCCATCTCATTAAATGGTTACTCATGCCACTCCATTTTCTCCATCCTCATTAAATAGTTACGCTCTTAAGACTTTCTTCATCTTTGTATGTATATATATGGTTGTAATTGTTAAGTGTTGTATTTTAGTATTGAGATGTAGAATTGTATTATCATGAGTATCATAATGAATTATATTCATATTCTTTCTCTTAGTCTTAACAGGAAGAGTAATTACAACAGTTAAAAATTTCGTTTTGCACCTGGTGTTTTCGTCTCATAGGAACGGGCATTCCTGTGTGCAGTTGCAGCCGCCATGGCTGTGGATTTAAGCTCCACAAATAGTGCGGCGATGATTCAAGCGAGGACACAAACCACCCACTCCACCATTTGTTTAACTGTTGCAATTCATTGGTGTTCATTGAGGAACAACAGCAGTACGGTGTCAACAAGAGCGTTTGCCACTGCGACTGGTGTGATTTACCCATATTTCTGGGCAATCCTTTGTACAGTTGCAGCAGCCATGGCTGTGAATTTAAGCTCCACAATTGGTGTTGCGACTTGCCAATCGTGATCACAGAGCACCTACTCCACCCTCATCACCCTCTCACCATGTTTTTTATTTCTAAGGAAGAGTACAGGTGCGATGCCTGCAACAAAGATTGCGGGGGTTTCGTCTACCTGTGTGAGTTTGAACTCTGTGACGTTTCCCTCTACGCAAACTATGTCGCTGCGTTGATGAAGAACCCAAGCCACCAGCACCCCTTGACTCCTCTACTGGTGCCCGCCTCATTCAAATGTAGTGGTTGCAGCACAAGACATGACGACGACATCTCCTACATATGCACCATATGCCAATTCTGAGTTCATCAAGATTGTGTTGTGTTGCCGACCACCATTAAACGCCCTGATCTTCATGACGGTCGTCATCAAGCTATTTTATTTTATTTTTAGACAATAAGGTGTGTTTTGGGCTGCCCCATTAAGGTGCACTCTCCACGTCGATCTGCTCTATTCAAGGTTTTTATCGATGGAGTCCTCCCAGGAGGATCAAATGCGGGTTGTAAAAACCCAATAGGCCTAACTCAAAGATGCCTTGAAAAATAAGGATTGCTCTATACTTTATTAGGACTATAAATGAATCAAGTTGTTCGTCAACTACTCTAGCTCAGCTCGATAATAACTCATTTATTTAATAAATGAATCAAACTCAACCTTTTAATTAAGCTCATTTATTAAGTAAACAAACATCATATATTCGAGCTCGACTCGATAATATAAAAATTAAAATATTTTATTATATTTTTTGCATGAAAAAATAATAAAATAAACTCTTGAATTTCTTTAATTGTATAATCTTACATATCAAATCATTATAGAGCTTAATTCAATTAATTTTAATTTTATAAATTGTCATTTAACCTATTTAATTATTATAATAGACTAATTATTTGTAAATAATTGATTCTTTATAATTTTTATATTTTGATTTGCAACTAAATTAAATATTTAAATTTTGTATATAAATTTTCAAGAAACAAATATAAATAATTTATTTTATTAAAAAAAGATATATTGGTTATATAGTTCTTAAGTATTAAAATTTAATTAATAAACTTTTTTCAAATTAAACTTGATTAAGGTCGCGAACAATTTGATTATTAAACTAATCAAGTTTGAACATAAGATTTCACTCTCGGCTCGAACTGGAATATGTATTAAGGAAAATAAACAAATCAAACTTAAACACTTAATACTTGGCTCGACTTGATATAGCCCTAGATTTTATATATAGCTCAAGATCAAGTAACACAAGTATCGAGGGATTCATCACTAGTTGGCAAAGAAAAGAATATCTCTCTTTACCAATCAGACCAACTCTTTTGGGTATATATTATACTATACTCATGTTCTGAAGATCCATGAAGAATGAGTATTGGATACAATTAATAATCGCATGGTTGTTCAATTGTGACCGGGATGTCTCGGCTTTATATCTTGGAAAAAAGTTCTTTCGCATGGGTAAGATTGTGTGCATATGACCTCCTTCAAAACCTGTTGTGATGGGAGTTTTTATGCCCTGCATTGTCCTTTTATGTTTTAAAATAGGAGTTATATGTCATAATAAGAATTTATATACTCTCTCTAACACCCCCCCCCCCCCCCCCCAAAAAAAAAAAAAAAAAAAAAACTTTTTTTTTGCAAGAATCTAGTAGTGGAATGGTGGTTGGCTGAAGAGTTTGATCATTCAGATATTATCTGCTTGCCAGTGGTTGATGAATCAAGTTGGACTATAGGAGATTTTCTTAGGAAAATGGAACTCTGTGATGATACATATGAAAAAGATGATAATAAGATAATTAATCGTTTCAGTCATGTTGAGCATCCGTTGATCTTTTAGAATGATCAAAATAAGGAGGAATCAAGTTCCAAACTAATCAATCATAAGACAACGACTACCACTATTACTAGTGGTAATAGAAGCTTTTGTAATGGGTGTTTACTAATCATATCGAAATCAACTTCATTTTATGGCTATATTCTTTGTGATTACTTTCTCTATTAAGATTGTGTTTTTTTATCTACTGAGTTGCAAAACCATTCGTTTACCCACAATACCCGCTCGTGCTCCTACCTAAGGGCCCCCAATCTTTTGGTTTGTTCAATTGTGAAGTTTTCGAAAGAACGTGCAACGGGTTCGCTTATGGCTGCAAAACTTGCAAAAGAAACTATTACCTGGATCTTAAATGTGCTTACCTGACAAGCCCCATTACCCACAAAGCTCACCTACCCAATCATCTTCTTAAAAGTAAAAAACATCCATTCACATCATGTCTTGCATGTGGCTACGATATATATTCGTCATACAAATACCATTGCAAGAGTTGTGATTTCAAGATAGACATTGTTGTGCACAGTTGCCACACACCATAAAACATTGCTACGACAAGCACCCGTTTGAGCTCACCTATCACCCTCTCCAGGACCATCATTTTGAGTATTTCTGTGAAATTTGTGAGGAAGAGTTGAATCCCACTAGATGGTTCTACCATTGTATCGAGTGCGACCAATCCATTCACTCGTTCTACTATTTTGATGGATTCGTAAACCTAAAGTATGGTGCAACCATCAACATCAAGTTGCACCCCCATTCTCTCGCCTTTGTCAAACCCGAATGGGACTCCACGTGTGACTCTTGCAGTGATTCTATTTGTTGTGATGATATCTGCATGCTTGAGTGCGTGCGATGTGTCAAATTCAAGATACACTTGCATTGTGTGAAGTCATGGCTGGACAAATGGGAAGGACAAGATAACGACGGGGTTGACCGACAGTACACAGTTCTTCAGGGGTATAATATATTATATATATATATATATATATATATATATATATATATATATATCATAATTTTTTTCGATTTTTTTTTAAACAATTTTTAGTTTTTGGGTTTTTTTTTTTAACAATCTTTTTTAGTTTATATATATATATATATATGAGAATCCGGGTTTGCCACTGCTAGATTCTTCAGTTGTCGGGTTTTTTTAAACAATTTTTCTTTTCTCGATTTTTTTTAACAAATTTTCTTAGATTAAAGATTTTATAAATAATAATTAACAAACCAAAATTTAATTAATAAATAACTTCTAAATAACTGAATTGTTTAAAAAAAATCGACAAGAGAAAAAAAAATCAATGAATTTCGGCCACAGGGCCGTAGAATCCAGTCGTGGCAACGCCGGAATTCATTGAATTATTTTTTTTTCGGTTATTTAGAAAAAAAAAATTCAAAGAATTCAGGTATTGCCATGCCTGGATTCTCCGGCCCTGCGGTTGGAATTCATTGATTTTTTATTTATTTTTTTGTCGATTTTTTAAACAATACAATTATTTAGAAGTTGTTTATTAAGTAAATTTTAGTTTGTTAGTTATTATTCATAAAATCTTTAATCTAAGAAAATTTGTTTAAAAAAATCAAGAAAAGAAAAAAAATATATAAGAGAAATTGTTTAAAAAAAACGACAAAAGAAAAAAAAATAAACAAATTTCGGCCGAAGAATCCGGCAGTGGTAATACCGGATTCTTTTAGTGATATTACACTTTGTCTCCTGATATTTCAATTGTTGCAATTTCTCTTCAAGTTTACTTTTTGTATTAATTTTCTAATTTGGTCCAATTGTACAGAAAAAAAATGGTTAACAATTAAATAAGAAGAACCCAATTGTGGTTAATTAAAGCCAAACAAGAAGTTTGAGGTAATGGGTGTGGTTTGATAAAATTGAGGGGGTTAATTTCACTTAATCCCCCTCCCCCACACTAAATTCAGCCATGGCATGGCCGGATTTAGTTTTTTTGGGGGGGTATGGTTTGAATGATTTTTTATTTTTTTTTTGTATATATATATATATATTTATTTAAAATTTTAAAATTTGTTTAATATTTTAAAATTAAAAATTATATATACAAATTAATTATGTGTACAAATTATATATACAAATTAATTAGTTAGAATTATAAATATATATATAATTGGAGGAGGGTGGGGGTGTTGGGGAGGGTGGGGGTGGGGGTGGGGGTAGGGGCTATGGGCCCCCAAACAATTTTGACAAATCAGTGAGATCGTTCCAAACTTTTGTTCTTAATTGTTATTTAATATTATTATTGATTGCTTGGATTCTAGATCGTTGTAAAATCGTTTTTTGAACTTTCAAAGCATAAAAAATTCTTTTAAAATGATTTTTTTTTTTTTTTAATCTGATTACGTGCTCAATTGTATGTTACCCGCCAATATAGGGGAATTTCGTCAGGTACATCGCGTGGTCAATATCCGCCCAAGTATAGAAGAACAGCCGAGCTGAGAGCTGAAGTCCCCTCAGTGCTGAGCTGGGACGCCCCCTCAGCCGAGTTGAGGGCTGTCTTAGTGAAAAAATCCGGACCGGCAAACTGCGATCCGACCTGCCAAACTGACGAGCTGAGGCACCCTCTACTCCCCACCTTCACACTCGGGAGTTCACCAAGCTGTCGTGAGGTTCTGGCCCATGGGCCTCTGCATATGAGCTCAAAAGCCAGCCCAGGCGTTTAGAGGGCTAACCTACCTGCTCATTGGCTGCCCAGCAGATTAGGTTAATTAACCCGAACTCGGCTCCCTAATTTCGCGGCACTAATCAAGCACTGGCACCTATAAATACACTGGGGCACCCACTGCCTAAAGGTACATGACCACTACTGAACTCACTATACTTTCAGCCCTTCTCCTCCGGATACTTACTCTCACGCCGGAGGAACTTTACCCGGGCACAACTCCGGTGGGTCTTTGTGCAGGTGCTCAGAGTAGAAGAGCGGAGCTCAGCTCGGAGATTGCCACCACCCCTGAATTCAACCAATTGCAGCACTGTCAGCCATTTTTTGTCCCCGATATCCTCTTGAACCATTCTGTTGACCCGTCACCACTTTTTGACATCAACACCCGCTTATTTTTATAATCAGGTTTTAAATTCCTCACACTAATTCTATCACTTGTAAATTCGGGACATTAATTGACTTTAAATTGATTTGAGCTGGTAGAAATTTCGAGTGGGAAGAAAACTATCGATTTTTGTAATTTGTGAGTTTTATGCAGATTAAATACTATTGAGAGTATCTAATCAAGGGTTGCTGGGGTTCAATTTCTTCCGGTAAACAAACTGAGGTTTAATCTTTACATAAGGAATAAAAAGGTTGAGTTACTCTTTTCCCTTGAAAATGGCTAGACGTGATTCTTCCTGATTAGAATTAATTGAGTGTAATTTGTAACGGTTCTATTCTTACCGGTGAAAATAATACTTTGAATGTTTTTGGTGAGATTTGATTCTTAACCTAAATATAAAAGAATTAGATTAATATTTATCTTGTTGAAAAAATAGAGGTTATTCCTTAACTTGAGAAAAGAAAATTGTAAAAGTTGATTCTGAGCCTGTAAAAGAATCATTGTGTAAATGTTTGATTTCTACCTCTTTAAAGGAATCTTAGTGGTTTAGTAGATGCGAATCTCCATAAGGCTCGGAGGACTGGATTAGCCAAGCGTAACATAATAAACTAGGATTTATCAAGGTATTTGCATCGTTACTTTATTTATTTATTTATTTATTGTTGTTTGGGTGTTCATATAAATTGATATACTTATTCGTTGTTATATATAGATAATAATTATTTTAGGATCAAATTAATTATTTGAATATTTAAGTATTGAAAGATAAGAATTTGCTTTAATTTTTTTAACTACCCAATTCACCCCCTCTTGGATAAATCAATGGGCCAACGTTTTCCTTTCTTGCAATTAGGCACCTAAATTATGCTAGCCTTACAAACAAGTCCAGTGCCACCGGAATATTACGCGCCTTCTGTTGAGATAGTTGAATCCGACGACGACCTCTTGATGGAAATACTTTTGCGGTTGCCGTTAATATCACTTTTCCAGTTCAAATACGTGTCAAAACGATGACTTTCTCTCGTCTTCGATCCTCAATTCGTCGTTCATCGGAATCCATTTTGTTGCCGCCCTTCCGGCCTATTCGTCCATCCCTTTCCCGATCACCGCACCAGCACCGAATTGAACTTCATCTCTTTTGACACCGATAACGATGAATCGATTGACGAAGCTCTGAAATTACCTCCGCCGCTGTCGAGCATGGAAATCTTGAATTGCTGCAATGGGCTCTTAACCTGTTCAACGTATTGCCAAAATGAGGGCGAACACTCCTACCATGTCTACAATCCCACGACGAAGCAATTCGTCATCGTTCTTCCGCCGGAAAGTCGCGTCGGAAAAAGGATCGATGGTTTATTCCTCCGAGACCTGCCATTGGAGGACCTCTGGCGAGAGTTTCTACATGGATTACTTCACCCTGTTCGACAACAGCGCCATCACTTGGATCGACGCCTGCGGAAAATATTCACACTATTTCAACCTCGACGAAGAGCGAATCGGACGAATTCCGACGATCCCGATCCGCGACGAAACAACCCATATGGAGAGCCACTCCCAATACTTCGGCGAATCGAATGGCCACCTCCACTTCGTCGAGATGGGTTTTCACTGGACGATTCAGTTCAATGTCTACAAGATTTAAAAAAAAACTACTCCGAGTGGTTCGTGAAGTACTCCGTCGATCTGAACGGACTCGCGGCAGAATTGCCAGCGATGATCCGGCAAAACGACTTTCCTCCAGACCACAAACTGTATCAATTTTTGATACTTTCGATCATTCGGGGAGACGTAGAAGATGAAGAATCGTTCATGGTGTTGCATACACCAGGTAAGGTTATTCGCTACAATTTCATGGATCATACTCCCATGGAGATTGTGACGTTGGTAGCTCTGTTCTTGTATATCCTCTGAAATATGAAGATCAATGGTTTAGTTCTTTCCAATACTTTGAATCCATGGATTCTGTTTAATGCTCATTTTTTGGGGGTAATTTTAGTCATAAATTTCATTACTTCGATCTGAATCCATATTTCAATTTTGAGAAAAAGAGGTTTTTGCTCATTATTTTTTACGCCGTGACCTTTTTGTTTGGTATCTCCGGCTCAAATAGGCATTTATAATAGTTAAAATACTATTTTGTCTCATAAATAGTATTTTAACTAATAGATATTTAAAATTGTACTTCAACCATATCAGTCAAATGAATTATTTATTAGTATTTCAATGTTAATTTTGGCAAAGAAATAATTTACCTAGTGGGTTGGAGTAAATAATATTGTTGTTAAATAAGCAAATTGATAGTTAAATGTTCCCACCAATTTTTAATTAATTCCTACCCCCCAGGTAAAAATTACTCTTAAGATAGTTATTAGGTAAAATAGTTAGAGTGTTGACTGTTGGATTGAAGTTTGAATTTTTAAGTTTACCTTATCAAAATGGTAGTTACACTATTTGTCTCATGAGATGGCTAGTGAGTTCGAGTTGCTCTTAACATTATCTCATTGAAAGATAACGGTTAACTTTCAATTTGTCCCAAGAGAAGCAAATAAGTGCACTGGCAAGCTTGCCAAAAAGGGAGCGAATGGGGATTGCAAGCTAAAAAAATCGAAACTCTTCGAAGATTTATTTTTTACTGCAACGGACAAAAGGACATTTGAAATGCGCCCGTAATGTTTCCTCTTTGATTTGGTTCGTAATTTATTTTCTAACTCATTAAACAAAAAAAAAAAAAAGAACTCCTTCAATGTCTTTATATTTATAAAAGTACCCAATAGGTGTTAGTCCGGTTAATAAGGGGAGATGCTCAATTTATTGTCAACCAGAGTTCTACTTTTCTAGAGAGTATTCTAGGAATTAAATCTTGAATTTAATTCTGAATACACCAGACCGATGTGGGAGACTGTGTCCTTAAGATCACTCAGTGAGGCGATTAATCAAGATGCGCGGAAACTAACTCAAACACAACTTATTGTAAAACTCAAAAAAAGAAGGTCTCTATAAAAGTTTTGCTTTTCTAAGGACTCTAAATTATCATATTTAATGAATCATCTTATTTTTAGCAATATATATATATATATATATATATATGATTACTTTGACAATAATAATTGTAATTTATTTTTTTTAATAATCTTTTCAAACACAATAGAGTAAAAACTATTGTTCTTCTTTTGTATAAAGAGTTGAGGAGGAGATTTTGAACACTAGACTTTCACACGTTAGAAAATCGCCAGCCTACCAGCCTTGTATTTCTCTTGACCTAAAGATAGAGCACAAAAATGAAAAAGTCACACAAAAAATGTTCATTAATTTTCTGTCTTTTTTTCTTTCCTCTTGCAATTTCCCAGCTTTGAGTGCATTTCCTGCTTTCCCCCCTCCTCCTCATTTCCTCTGTTTGGTAAAGTATAAAGCAAGTGATGACCCATTACACAATTACCCAAACATTACCTCATACTTTTTTGACACTTTGTACCCATGGTTACAATTTTGAGCATATAACACCTTAAAGTTTTTTAATCATTTCACTACAGGCCAAGTTATTATCTCCATTACAAATCGCAGTGGAAAACAATCATCTTTCATTAATCTAACTATTTTTTAAGAGGTTTTATGGACAATTCTAACTTCCTTCTTCCCTCCCATTGTTCTTCACGCCCAAATCCTAAGAAATATACAAAACCCAATATATATAATTTTTTTGGAAGAAATTTTTTAAGGAAAAAATAAAAATATTGAAAATTCCTGTAAAATTTCTTTAAAAATAGTTGGGTGCACGAAAGTTTACTATTTGTCGTACTCCAAATATGTAATGGAGGTACAGATTTGTATTGAAGTGGGATGATTTTCATGGCTTTATGTGTTCAAATTGCAACTATGAGGACCAAAGTGAAATAATATTCAAACTTCAGGGGTGCAAAGAATCAATACCCCTACTTTTAATTATAAAGTAAGAAGAAATATCAAATTAGATTTTCCCATATTTACATAGGAAAATCGTTACACTATGAATTTGGGTATCTGATAGGAAGAACCAAACATACTTTTTCCCTTTTCTCTTTGGATGATTTTCCTTTTGAGTGGGATTCTCTTCAAAATGAGTAGATGATCTCGGAGTACAGTCAAGAGGGTAGGTATGGATTAAAAGCAATTTGTTGTTTTATTCGTATGGTGAGAAAAGATATGAAGATCGATCATGTTTCCTTTACTAGTGCAGTTTCTGCTTGCGGCCATGAAAGGAGCTTGAATCGGTTCACAAATCCATGGCTTGACCGTGAAAAAGGGTTACTCCTCTCACGTTTCGGTATGTAGTGTATTGATGTCTATGTATTCAAAGTGTGATTGATTCGAAATTGGTTTTTGGAGAAATTAAGGATTGAAATGTGGTTTCTTGAAACGTGGGAGCATAACGGAATCGCATCACGTGTTTGACAAAATGCCAAAACAAACCCAAATTTCGTGGGCTGCGATAAAAATCAACATAAGAATCAAAAGTTGGAAGAAAAATAATTAAGTACTACTACACTAGTAGGTAGGTCAAAGTCTCTCTCAAATTAAGAGACTCATCACGCCACGAAATTGTTCCCTTCAATTTCTCTCTTCATATCAAGAGCTTTTCAATAGCATCCTGTACAACAATTAAAACATACCATGATTCAAAAACAAACCACCAAAAGTTCCCTGATTTCTATTTCTTGTTTTTGAAAACAAACAATCAGGGGCATAAGATACAAGATACAAGATAGTAGGGTACCTTAAGCTGTTGAATTTGGGATTTCAACTGACTTCCCTCGTTGGTTGTCACTGAACATGCAATGACGGGTCTCGTGACTCCACATGCTCGGCCGAGTGCTTGTTTTGAGGGGACAAATACATAAGGAACATTCTGCCAAAATCAAAATATCGATTCGATTATGAACTTCTATGTCCATCCCAGTAGCAAATAAAGAAAACTGGCCCTTGGTACCGTGATAGAATTTCCCAACAGAAACAATAAGCTATTTACAAGGGTTGCTTGAATGAACCCTAGATTATAGCATATTGATCCAAGAAAAATGGTTACTAGTCTCATTGATAATCTAAAGAATCATAGTATGTCAAGGTTCATTCAAGCCACCAACAACTAAAATGATAATTAGTTTTAATTCCACCCAAGCACTGTTAGCACGGTTGGCAAGAGCAGGCGTCCCCTTTAACTGGGGTTCAACTTAGCAGACTCAAGTGATTAAATCTGGAATTTAAGCCTAAATGCACCAGGGCGATGTGTTTTTAGAAATATCAAGTAATTCTTGGTCTTCTTGGCAAGCAAAGTTTAATCAATACACACCAGCCAGGAAAAAATCTTTGATTTTAAAATTGGTAATAGGTAAAAAGATAGACATATAGCAGCCAAGGCAAGCCTTGGAACAATACAATATTGCCCTGCTGCGTTGATGCAACCTAAGGTTATTGGCCATCACAGGCAGGACTCATTCATTTCTTTCGATGCATAGTGAAACCACATCAAACTGATTAATTATTGTTTGGTCCCCATTCGTCTTTCCTTATCAAATTGAGAAGTTTTCGTCTTCCAAATAATGGTGGTTATTTTTATTTTTTTTACTTTATTGCCTTAAGATGCACTTGTTACAATAATTCAGTTTTCCCTTTGCATATATTTCAAGAAGATCCAAGAACTACTTGATATTTCTGAATACACATATCTCTAATGGAGACAAATGAACTTCAAAATCCAGATAATACCTTATCTTCAGCAAGCAGGGGAAGATGGAGAAGGATCTCAAGTGGCTCAGTATCCGCAGCCATCACTACAAACTCAGATATACCCCTGTTCAGCGTCTTCGTAGCTAAAATTTCAAGGTCAAAAAAACCAGAAATTATAACAAAAAACTAAAGAAACCAAACAACAGAGCAACAGATGAATTCAAACAATCGTACGTAGTTCACCATGCCCATGAAATCAACTAATTCGTAGCTAAAATTTCGATGTAAAAAAACTAGAAATTAGGGGGAAAAACTCAATCAAAAACAGAGCAACAGACGAATTCATACACTCAACAAAATCAACTAATCAAGAGAGACTAGTACTGGAATGAGCTTACCTTCATTAGCTCCCTTCTTCAATTGCTTGTAATTAGTAGCTTGTTGTACGAGATCCATTATTGTTATCGTCAGTTGCGCATCCGCCAGAGGGTACGCTTTCGGATTCGCTGCTTCCTGTGTCTGCAATCAAATAAACACAACAATCAGACGAAGAACATACAATATGAAGATACGAACAAAAAAAGAGAGTCAAGAGTAGAGAGAGAGACGAGAGAGAACCATTGTGGTGGTGCAGGGAGCAGAGGGAGACTAGGGTTTTTCTCTGGATGCAAAATAGAAGAGCAGGTTTAACGAATGGAAAGAAGGTTTAATTATAAAGGCCGGAGGTTACAATTTAGGCCTTGCCATAGGCCTGAGCTTGATCGAAAAAGCCTATTGGGTCATTAGTTTTTCAATATAAAAAAGAAACAAATCTACGCAGGCCACGTAGGACTGACAAAACAAGTATTTACACGATGACACAATACGAGACCGACACAAAATTATCAAGTCTAGGTTTTACTTATCAGGTATCGAGTCGTTATCGTGTCAGACCCGATAACCCGATAAGAAATAGTGCAGGCCTGATAACCCAATAGGTTACACGATAAGACACGATAAGAATTTTGTATATTCAAGTTACAAGATAATCTGAGATCTAATAGGTTACCCGTTAATTTAATAAATTATTTTTACACCCCCAAATTATCAAATATTATAATTTAGTACCTAATATATATATTCACATTTCCCTAACTCTACTCATTTAGTCAACTTAACAGGTTAACAGGTCATTAACGTGTAATGGGTAGGTTAATGTATAATAGAAACTTATTAGGTCTTATTATGTCGTGTTTACTTGATAGGTTTCGTGTCATCGTATGAAACGAAAAATTATCGTGTCGTGTTTGTGTTTGAGTAGTCTGACACGATATGTTTATCGTGTCATGTTCGTGTTTGGATCTTATCTTGTTTTGTGTTATCGTGTAATGACTTGTTACACTACCTGTTACCTATTTTGTCAGCCCTAAATTACCACATGCATGACATGACGTTTATTTTTGGATTAAAAAAACATTTTACTCCTTTATAGTTTGCTAATTTTCACTTTACTCTCTCATTGTATTTTCATCACCACTTTCGCGTCTTTGTACGAATTATAAAATACAACTTTTAATTTTTCTGATAAATTTATCGGCTAGCATAAAAAAATAATTTTTTTCTTATTCAAATAGACTAGTTTTTTTTATCCGCACCCGTCTACTATAATGCAGAATCATTACTTATTTGACATCGTATCGGGGCAAAAACATAGTGTGTCACTTCTGGGCAACGCCCTAGCCCACGCTTGCTCATTTCTCAGTACATTTGGATATCAAATTTGTAATAATTTAAAACCATTAAATTTACTAAAATTAAATTAAAAAATATATATATAAAAAATTAAATTATATTAACTTCGTGGAAATTATAGAAATTATATATGATCAATAAATTTAGTAATAATACCGAAACACTAGATTTAGCGAGATTAAATTAAAGAAATAGTACAAAAAAATGAAATATAATATAATAAACTATGGACATCAAATTTATAAAAATTATAAAAATGGTATATTGACATTAAATTTAATAATAATATTAAATTTAAAGAAGAGACGTTTATTTAATAGTCTTTATTTAAGATTTCATTGAGGGAAAAAAAATTAAATATGGTAAAACATTAGTATATAAAGTGACATTTATACCCCTTATAAATAAATTTGGAGTAAATTGGAGAACCCTAATCCCCATCCTATTTTTCAGCCGCTTGCCCCTCTCTCTCTCTCTCTCTCTCTCTCTCTCGTAGAGTTCCAAATCTGCTTCGTCATCGGCCCCAGCATCGCCAAGGCAAAGTCGTTTAGGTTAAATTGTTGGCTTAGTGGAAGATGATCGTGTTTCAGAAGGTCAATTTCTCCGTCTCCGACGTACTGGAGTTCACGAAGGACGACAACATCATCGTCCGTGGTGGCGCCGTCGTTGTATGCCATGGAAAAATGCCGAACGACGCCAAAATCGCCATGAAGAAACTCCTCAGATTCAACAACAAGAACAACGGCAGCCACGACCATGGCTTCCGGGCCGAAACATCGCCGTGCTTTCTCTCTCTCTATATATGTGTGTGTGTGTGTGTGTGTGTGTGTCTCAAATCTAGATAGAACTATTCGAACAAACACAAGATTAATCAATGTAAGAAACTATAATTCTAACGACAGAAACATCAGCAGTAAAAACCGAATCGAACTAACCTTGGCCGTCATCTTGGATCAGAGTTTTTCGATTTCTCGCCTCACTTTCTCTGCTGCTCCAGATACAATTACGGAAACGGTAATTAACAAGAGCCTCGTTAAGAAATTTATAATACGAGGCTGTCTGTCAATAAGCCCTAATTTTGTGGGCTTTTCGTTATTTTCTTGGGCCAATTATAGAAATGATTTCATGGGATGGAAGTGGACTGAGCTACCTTAAATGGGCCGATCCATAAAGGAATCATTAGGGTCTGTTTGGTTTCGCTGCAAATTATGATTCAATGAAAAATAATTTGAAAAATTGGATAATTAGGTGGCGTTTGGTTAGTGTTCCCACTTTTATGAACTCAACTGGAATGGGTTGGGTTGGGTTGGGTTGAGAATTTTGGGAACAGAATTACGTTTGGTAACGACAATTTTTATTTTGTGCTGAGAACAGAATGTGTTTGATAACGATTTTATCCTAAAATTAATTTTTTTTTTTTGAATTTTTTTTTTGTTTGGTGGCGGCCGGCGACGGTCTCCGGTGGCGCGGACAGTTGCCGGAGGTGACCGGCGACAGCGGAAGATCGCCGGAGACAGCGGTCGGTCGTCGGACGGCGACGGCCGGCGATGGTCGCCCGACGGTGGCCAGCGGCGGCAGACGGCGGCGAGGGTGGTGGTCGGCCAGCAGATGAAATCGGAAGTTGAAAAGTTTGGGTTGAGTTTTTTGGGCACAAAAAGAAACAACTTTTTTTTGTTTCTGATTTCTTTAATATTTTGATAATCAATTCCTATTTTTTGGGTTGGGTTGGGTTTTGTGTTTACCAAACGCGTTCCCAAAAATCAAATCCAAAATTTTTGGGTTGGGTTGAGTTTGGTTAGGAACACTAACCAAACGGGACCTTACTTTTTATAGCCCATGTGCTTTTATTTTTCAAAAAACAATTACAAGATGACTGAATTTTTTTAATTTTTTTTTTAAATCTAAATTCAATATTCAAAGGTACTATAAGGGAAAGAGTAACATTTTTTCTCTCTTTCTCTCTTTCATTGTTTTTTAGTTAGACAAAATGATATTAAAATTAAAATTTGGATAGTTTTGTTCGTTTAATGGAAAATTTAATTTCGCTATTTTTAGCACATTTCGTCAAATTACACCAAAAAAATCGATTTATTGTGGACGAAGGATATTTTGGGAAGTTTCGATTAAAGCTACGCACAATGATCAACGATACAGGAAGACCATTGTACGAGCATAACTCAATAGCTCGTCTTTTGGCTAGTATGTTGGCACAGTGATTAGTTTCACGGAGGACAAATTGTAGTATGTAGTTAGGGGTGGTTATGGGCCCGCCTAGCTAAATGTTTTTTTAGGGTTTGGGCTTAGAGTTTGAGTCCACGGGCAGGGTCTGGGCCTAGATTTTAGAGCTCGGTCAAATTTAGGGCCAGGCTTGGGCAAGGTCTAAAAAATTTAGGGCCGGGCCGGCCCGGCCCAAAAAAAATAAAAAATAAAAAAATATATATATACAATTATACATTACAATAATAATATATACAATTATACAACCCTAAGGTCCTTAACCCTTTTCATTTTCTCACACACTAGCAATAGTGCTGCAGGAGACTGAGGAGAGAGAATTTTTTGTATTTATCTTTGAAGTTAAAAAAAAAAAAAAAATAGGGCCAAGGGCCCGTGGGTCGGGCTCTAGGCTTAAAATTTTCTTATAGGGCCGGGCTTGGGCATATGAATAGGGCCCGACGGTCAGGCCGGGCTGGGCTCGGGCCTAGAGTTTTTTTGTAATATTCTAGTCTAAGCCTGACCCGAGCCCGGCCCGGCCCGGCCCATAACCGTCCCTATGTGTAGTCATTCAATAGAAACAACCTCTTACACTCTTCAATCAACTCATTGAATCTGTGGTTTTTCGAGTATGGGTTTTGAATCAAGATAACAACATCGGTTGAGTCCGTTTCAACTTACACTCTAGGATAGTTTAGGCTAGTTGAAATTTTGATTCCCATTACAAGACTTCTGAATCCTGTATAGTTGTCAATGCACCCATAATTGCCAATCTTCCGCACTCCCAAATTGTCTCTAAGCAGTCCTCCAAATCCTCATTTTCTTGGATCTCCTTTACGTTTCCATCCGTGTTGAGATTTAGAAATCTTATATTAAGAGGAAACCAGTTAGTACGGGATCTTTATTTTCTCATCGTACTTTGGTCACCACTTTTACAAATTTGCATAAAGTACAACGGTTAATTTTTCTGCTAAATTTAACAGTTAGCATAAAAAAAAATTGTATTATTTTATTAATTTTATACAAAAAAAAATAATAATAAGTTAAAAAAAAAAAAAAAAAAAGATAAAAGGTGAATTTGTCTTTTCATTTATTACTCTCGTATTTTTTGCAAAACTACATAAACTAAAGTGGTGATCAAAATATAACACGGAAAAAATGTGGAAAAATATATTTTTGAACCTTAAAGTATGGGTAGGGATGAGAATGGGATCGGAATTTTGTTTCCTTTTTGGGAGTAAAATCGCGTTTGGTAACGATAATTTTTCTTTTGTTTTGGGAAGAGAATCGCGTTTGGTAACATTTTATCTTAAAATCAAATTTTTTTTTTGCCGGACGGCACGCGGCGGCATCGACGACGCCGGATGGCCGGCAGTTGGACGGAAAGTTGCTGGCGGTGGCGGTCGGCGTTGCTGGAGGTGACCGGAGATGGCGTGGCAGCAGCGGCGGATGGTAGTGCCAGCGGATGAACAGTAAAAAATGGTTTTGGGAATGGAATGGGAATTATAAGAAACGACTTTTTTTTATTTCTCATTTCTTAAAAAAAAAATGGGCACAATTCTCAAATGGGAATGGAATGGAAACGAAAACAAAAATTCTCAAACAGAATTCCCAAGAATCTGAAAATGGAATGGGAAATTCTGGAATGGAAACGGTTACCAAACGGGGCCTGTGACCACGCTTTTTGTTCATTGTGGACTTCCCTTCACACTTCTTCAATTAGTTTGGAATGTTGCTTGCCGTTGCAGCAGTAATTTTGTCTAAGAAATCGAATGTTCAAGCTATTATGGGGTTGATTAAGCCTCTTTTGAATATTAATCCTACAACGACTCGGTTTTACAGGGTCATTACTCGGTTTCTCCTATAAAAAATTCATTCCCAAAGATTCCACTATTTGTAAATTAATTAGTATTACTAATAATTTCGCTCCGATACCATTTTATAACGACCCAATTTCCTAAGGTCGCCACGCGATTTCTCCTCTTAGAGAAACTACACCAAAACCGATTTGACCAAATTTTCATTTTATAACGTCCGATAAATTTTTACAATGCGACGACAACAATTAATCAATAATTCATTTTATAAAAATATTTTAATTTACAATGCATCAGCGATAATTATAATTATACATCCGATAATTTTTTTTGCAACGCTACGATAACCAATTATATTTATCGAATATATCAATTCAATTTTTTTCAAACAATAAATAATAAATGCAACTATTACAAATAGAAATTATAATATAATAATTAATTCGATATTAATTATTTTAATTAATAATATTATAAACTATTAATACTATTAATATAGTCTAAGTTATTATTATTAGAATTTTAGGTATTATTTGGGAATTAAAATGTTCTGAATTACAAGTACGTCATAATCAATTCTTATAATAAAATTGATTATCCCAATATTGTCTACGTCGAGGTGGGAATTATTATGCCAATATTTATTTTATAAAAATAAAATCCGAAATTTTTTTGAATTGTAATTTTTTTTTTTACAACGGGAAATAAGAATATACAAATACAATTATTAGAAATTTAGTAGAAATTCAATTAAAAATTTTGTCGCCGTTTTCCTCTCGCCGTCCCTGTAATTAAAATTGTGGAGTTGTAAGCCAACGGTTAGTAGAACTTCAACCCCTCTAATATTTGCATTTAATTAATACGACACATAAAACACATTAACATAATTTTCACATAATCATAATTATTTTATAAATTTTAACAGTAAAAATGCAACAATAATAACAACACAAATCACACAATAAAAAATTTAAATACATGTATTAAAAGAATAAAAAAATTTACCTGAAATCCGAAACCGAAATTCGAACCAGAAGTTTCTATTTTCGCTGAAGAAAACATTTCATATTCCTTAATATTTTTTTTTTTTTCTTGAGAGTCATCCGCCCATATCTTTGATCATTGTTGGGTTTTGTTTTTTTTTTTTTCTTCTTATTATCATGAAATGTGGCATGCATATATATATATATATATATATATATATATATATATATATATATATTATGTATTGTCTTTATTTAACGAAGACAACACATTTTAATATTCATATTATTTTATTATTATTTATACAAATATTTTTCTTAAAATAAAGAAAATATTAATTATATTCCATAATTCTTAAAAATATATTTTAAATAACGCAATAGTCCCAAAATTTTTAAAATCAATTTAAAATTAACATTCAATCCTCAAAATTATCAAATATTATTTATACCATAAATTTACAAAACAATCCCAAAAATATTAAACATAACTAAAATAATATTTTCAAAAATATAAATTTTTGGGGTATTAAATTTCGACCTCGAAATTTCGTTCAAAACCATAATAATTTATAATTACATTTTACACCCCAATAATTGTGAATAATTATGGAAGGGCAAAATTGACATTTCACGTTTTCCGTCAATAGAGTTAGCGTTGCACTTAGATCCACAAACCACATTAGAGGTAAGTGGCGACGTTTGAACCACAGGGGATAAAGTACAAATGGGCCAAACTATAGGGGGTAAAGTGTAATTAACCCTAAATTATATGATATAAGATTACGAGTTTAAAATAGGGTTAATAGCACTTTACCTCCCTATGGTTTGGCCTATTTGCACTTTACCCCCTATGGTTTGAACTTCGCCACTTACCTTCTGTGGTCTTGGATTTAAGTGCAAATCTAACATTTTCCATCTAAACTACCATAGTGTTGTGCACGCGCGATTTCGAGACTGGGCATGTTTTTGGGTTGAATTCTCTAAAAAATTCATAATATTTATTCCTATTTTACCCCTACTTATCCTCTTAACAAAAAATCCATCCTTCTAATACAATTACTTACTCCTACTTCTTTTATTTTTATTTTTAATATATTCTTCAAGTGTTTGTAGTGGTGACATTGAATGAATTTCAGGAAAAAAAAAATACAAATGTGATCGAATAGCTAACTTGAAAGTTGTTCAAAGTGAAAAACCTTAATTTTCTAAACAATTGCATTTTTTTATTGTTATTTTTGCAATTTTAGTTATGTTTATGGCAATGAAATATGAATTATCATTATTTTGTCTATTACCCTATCATCCACGAAATTAAAATATACGATCATCCATGATAAGCCAAATTTTTCCATCAAAACAATTAAAAAAAACTAAAATTCACTCACTGAAGTTCACTATCAAACAATTATAATTTACTTCTTCTTCAATACAACATCAACAATATTTTAATTGATTAAAACACTATACAAACAATATCAAAAAAAAAAAATAGCCTAAAAAAATAACAATATCGCATCTTAAATACTGTCCAAACCATCCTTTTTATCTATAATGGTCGACCAAAACTATGAACTCCATGAAATCCATGCCGATAACATTTCACCTCTCCACGAAATCCATCTGTTTCGGGTTCTGCCTATAAATCGATCGATTTGAAAAATAAGTATAAATTTGAGATTAGCCAAAAAAAAAAAAAAATGAAATCTAAATACCAGTAATTGAACATCTATAACACAACAAAGGATCTTAGAAGAAACACCCCACTTTGGAATTTGTTGATTCAACTCCTGATTTGTTGACGCTTTCAACTGCAAAAAACCAAAAATCAAATGGAAGGGTGGGAGAGAGGGATGACCTTTTTTTAGTGAGAGAGAGAGAAAAATGACAATACTTGTTATAGGCGGCCTTGTCCCTAGTGGGAAGTAGAAAACTCTCTCTCCATGGCCAGGAATCTCAACCAGAGGTCTTGCACATGCCCTCCATAGCTCCTTGTACAAATCATTACTCCCCAAATCTGAACCAATCCAAATCAACCAACTTCAATCTCTTTTGGTAATTGAAGAGAGGGAGCACAAGAAATAACCAAAAATCATAATTCAAAAAACAAAAATCAGTCAAACGCGCGCACACACACACATATATATATAATTAGCTTATTAATATATTAAATAATAACATTACATTTGATAAAAATACTGAATTTTTTTTATAACAGGCTATAATTCAACGGACAGTATCACAACATAATGTGAAATTATATGGCGGTGATGGTGGAAGTTCACTTCTTCAACTAGGTTGGAGAGAGAGACAGAGAGGGAGAGAGAGAAATAAATTTAAAAAAGAAAAAGAAGGGGGAAAAAATATAGATAGATAGATAAGGGTATTATAGTAATTGTATTAGTTTTTTTTTTTTTTAAATTATTAATAAAAGATAAGGATAAAAATGTATTTCATCATTATTATTTTTTTCTGGTAAAGGATCTCATTCATATTTGATAAAACACAAAATATTATTATGATCTTTGTCTACTACCCCAACCCCCCCCCCCCCCCCCCCCCCCCCCCAAAAAAAAAGGCATATTCTAATAAAATTTCATAAAATGTACAAGACTTCTTAAAATTCTCTACAATTCTATATTCTTTTTAAGATAGTTTTAGACACTCAATTATGTCCATTAGATTAAAATGATTTCTACGGTAAGATTTAATATTTTTGACTTATAAATTTGGGGCATCCTTTCTAGGTTTGAACTATTCATTCTCTTAAATCCTTTAACTTTCTCATTTTACTTCTTAAGTAAATTTATTATTTTTTTTAGCTATATATCTATTATATAAATCATCAACATTTGAGATATTTTTATTATTAGATGGCTAGAGATATTTTTAATCATCGGTCACATAATCTATTCTATAACTCCTAAGTTTTAGATTTTTGTTATTTTGAACTATTGGATAAGAAATTGAGATTTTAATTTATCAAATAATTATATATGCACTACAAGAAAAATAGTCTGTAATGACAGTGACTCAATCCACAAACAATTCAATTAGAAGAAGAAACAAAGTGTTAAGACGGTTTAATCGAAAATTGATGAAGGATTTGATATTTTGGTTTTCTTCATCCAATTTTATTGTTCGTTTTGTTGTTTCTCAATTCAGGTTTTGACGATTTAATCCAATTTTATTGTTCTCGATTCAGATTTTGATGAGTTAATCTAATTTCATTGTTCAATTTAATCTTTTTTATTTCAATTTTTTTGGGAATTGAAACAAAAAATCATACATGAAAATAGATATCATTTTTGAATTCAAGCTCTTCGCAAGCGTAATATACTGCGGCGAACACTAACACCAACACAAATGGTGTTATTTGATTTGAGTCACGCTTTGCTCCCCCCCACTAAATGTTACCCTTGCCCGAATTATCCAGCCAACATTCTAGGTTTCCAAGAGTTGTCAGTGACATTTTTGAAATTTTGGTTTGTCCCACTGCCATTCTCATTACCACTGTGTCCATTATCATCCTGTGTATTTACTCTTTCATGCTTGTTGTTAGGGGTGTGCAAATTACCCAATCACACGAATACCCGACCCTAACCAGCCTAATATGACCCAATTCGATCAAATTCTGCAGAAATTCGGACTGTAGCGGTGGGAATTGACCAGACCCGAAGATAGCGGATTGGATTTCGGAGTCGAGGAATTTTAACCGAAATCATCTAATCCGATCCGAAGTAGTGCAAAACAACGTCATTTTGTACTAGTAGAAACCCTAGCCAATCCTCTGCCTATATAGACCATTATTCTTCAACCCGCCGTTCATCGTTTTGCACTACTTGTAGAAACCCTAGCCAATCCTCTGCCTATATAGACCATTTAACACATTATTCTTCAGCCCGCCGTTCATACTTCTCACTTCACAACATCAAAGAGCTCATGTCTTGTCATTCCTTTGTGCTTCAACAATGCATTCTTCAGCCACCACACTTCAGGTAAGAAAACTAGGGTTTTCTTTTTCAATTTTCTTCACTGTTCTCCACCCCAGAACGGCTTCCTCCTTCCATTTCGAGCCTTGCTGCCTTCCAAATGTTTCAAGTTCCAGATCAACGACGATGGCACCACAAAATTAGGATTTTTGGCCCAAAAACTGCCCAACCAAGACATCACCTAGATTTGATAACACAACCTATTGGGCTTCCATTTATACCCGAATCCAACCGAAATACCGATCTGAGCCTCTGTGGATGGTTCATCGACCATGCCCCCGCCTGAAACATATAAATTGGGATTTCCTTCTAGTACCCGATAATTTCGAATCGGCCTAATTTTCTCAGCCATACCCGACCAATCCGATCCGTGTACACCCTTACTTGTCGTAATATCCACAACCACATCAACCCTAAATCCGCTCTTCATCTTTGTGTTCTTCTTGATCTTGTCCTAGACAAGACATATGATCAAGAGTTTATTGCTACTTGCACTTTCAAGAAAAGACAAGTATGCGGAAATCAAACATTGACCGGCAATTCAACTTGACATTTCTTTGAGAAAGGCGTTTAAAAAGTCAATGAGAAGCATTACACTGGGGCCTATCATGCTCCCCTCACTACATTTCATTCCAAGAACGTTGTCGTACGCCGACCGCTGGGGCCTTTTCCATATGGGGGTGCACGGCAGGAATGCCAGTGATTTTGGCAACATGTGGAGGTCATGGAGGCAACCAATTTTTTTAACAGGGTTCCCTTTGCTTGTGCCGTCGCTGGTGGTGCAGTGCGTGGGTTCTTAACAGTGCATGGGCACAAATCATGGACGGCGATGGCAACGCTGAGATTTCATAATTAATCTTAATCGGTTAGCCAACGGTATTTCTCTTTCTTTTTTTCCATCTTCATTTTAAAAAATATTTCTAGATCTGCCTATCAATTTTTTATTTTTTTTTTTTAATTTTCAATTTATCTTTTTCGGTCTGTTTTTTTTCCAGTAATTTGAATAAGTTTGAAGTATTTTTGTCAACATTAACTACATTAGAATTATAGAGTACATAGTAAGAACCCGTGTCTAAAAGCACTAACATAAATCCAATCTATAATTATTTATAAAAAATTAATGAATATGAATATAATGCTTTCAAGCTAATGAAATCATATGACAAAGCTAAGACAAATCACTAACGCTTCTAATTAATCCAAAACTTAACGGAGTGTTAAAAATTTGCGGAATAATCAAATCACTAAAAATGAAAACTTGCTAAAATGTCACAAAGCTAAGACATTTGACATAAAAAAATAATAAAGGATGACCAGTATTTTCCAAATGACATGGGAAATTTTTGGTTTTAGGCAAAATAATAGAGGTGATTCGTGATTTATTGGTTTTAGACAAAATGAAAAATAAAATAAGTGGTAAATATCCAATTTAAATTTAATTAACTTATATCGAATTTTGCCCCAAAGGTAAAACATATATGCCTTGTTTAATTTAGTTTTATTTCCTTCTTTCTTCATTCGTTATCATTACTTATATCACATCTCATTATGTTTATTAAAATTATTGTCACAACATATATTATTGTCAAAAGTGCTCTAACTGGGATATATGTGCAATTTTACTTGTACTATGATGTTGATCTGCATATTTTTTTTAATTTACTATTATTATTATTATTATGGTAATTTAAAATTGAACAAAATAAAATAGAACATTTGTAGAACTTAAAAACTCATTTTTTTTCTTTTTTATTTATGAATTAGGATAATGACAGCGAGGATTTTCCTGTGACCATTGTGGTAGGACTTTCTTATTGCAATTGTCACTGGTCCATCATTACAGTTCTTCCTACTGTGAATTCCAAGTGAAGTGTCGATCTTCAGGTTGTCCATATCGGTTCAAGAATGAATCGAGTAGGGAACAACACTTCAATGAAAAACATGCTGTAAGTTTAGATTTTATTTGATTCATTGCTGTATTATTATTATAATTATTGTTTTCGTAATTCTTTGTTGTTTTTAAATTGACAGGCGACCGCAGAGACGACAATGGAGAAGTCGTAATGGAATCCTTTGTAACTAGATTTTGTTAAAAATATTGACAGAGGTAGGCAATTAGACCAAAGTGAGATGATTTTAATATTGAGGTGTCATATGTTAAAATTAAGATTATAGGGATTAACGTGAACACTTACCAAACTTTGAGGATGAAAAGTGTTTAAAACCCATTTACATCTTTCTTTTTAAGTTAAACATATTTTTTTTAATTATAAAAAATAAAAATAAAAATTAATTATTTAATTTTAAATGTCTTATGATTTGTTAATCATAAAGATATTAATTAGAAATAAATGATAAATATGAATTTCATATTATTTCACATTCATGATTCAAATAATCATCTAAAAATATATATTTCGTACCATTATTATTCCTACAGCTACCAGCTTCATGCTCTAGAAATCGAGATAAATTATTTGATTAGTGTTTTTGTTCCCAAATTTATGTTGATCTTCCGTGAAAATTATGATTAGAAAGCAAAAAATCATGAGTAACAAAAAAAATATTGTTTATGTTTTGTTCCTAAATTTATAGAACGTATACACTAGACCTTCATTATATTGTTCGTAATTTTGATTGCACTCATATGCTGAAATATTTATTCTATGCTTGTGATTTCAAGTGTGTTTTTATTTAATCTTTATGTTCTGACTTTCTGTTTGTTTTTCTTTGCAGTTTTGAAAAAAAAAAAGTCATGAGTGAGTGGTCTAAACTTCCCCGTGACATGCTGAAAGAAATTGGGGATCATTTGTCATTACATGCCGAATACAATTGGTGCTATTTGTAAGCTATGTAGATCTTTGTTGCCAAAAGGGTCTAAACTGAAAACTGTTTCATTACTAATATTGACGTCATCAAGTAAGGATTCTTACAAGCTTCCAAGATGGAATGACATTGTTGATGACAAGGTTTGGCAAATAGAATTACTTTGTCATATATCAAGAGATTCTTGGTTATAGTTTTACTAGGTATTGATGTGAATATCCTGAATCTACTGTTAGGGGTTGAAATACCTCTTCGCCCTATATCCACCTTCCCTGACGTAAAAGATTATAACGTTGAGAGGTTAGGGGAAAAGTATCTTCGATACAACGCACTTGATCCAAGTGACGCGTTTTTTCAAATCAAAGAGATGGGTACAAGGTATTTACATACGGAGGATTGTTTTATCATCAAGTCTTTTAGACGAAGGTTGTATAGCAATGGCCATTTATTCTACCAATTGCGTATTGTTTTTTTTTCAAACTACATGGTGACTATTGTAAGAAGGCCTGGACGAAGGTCTCAACAAGATGACAAATCTTATTTGTCGTCACATTTTGAGAAAAAAAAAAATTATGCTATAAATTATAACGCCCAATTCATATTTGGTGATATTGGGAAGTTACCAAATGGCGGTTGATTCAAAGTAAAGGCACCATGGGATTTTGAGCCGGAATCTACGTTTTTTGCATTTTTTTTTTATTTATCTTTTATTTTTTATTACACGTGTTATATTTTTTCATCTCCGTTACTAATCACTTTGTATATATGTGTGGACGCGCGCACCTTGATCACAATAATTTATACGATTTTCTCTTGAATAACCATTTATACTTTATTTTTATATATTCTTGAATAGAATTAACTTCTAAATTGGTAATAATAAATCAAGTACACAAAATTAAAAGTTCTGAAGTTGAAATGGAAAAAAAAAAAAAAAAAAAGCCTAAATTGCATGTTCTACCCCTAATGTTTAGGTGTAGTTTTACTTTGCTCCTCTTGTGTAATAATTGTTATAATTTGCCCTTCCAAGTTCAAATTTTATGTCAATTCGGTCCAATTCCCTGATTTGGATCAATTTTATTGCCAAAATTAGTGTTTATGAGATAAAATTTTTGAAAAAGAAAAATATAACGTTGCACTCTTCACCCTTAAAATTTGAGTGGCATCACACTTTGCCACTTTGGCAAAAAAAAATTTGACCGAAATCAGTTAATTGAACCAAATTGATACGAAAATCAAACTTCAGGGGATCATTGCAATAATTAAAAAGTTGAGGAATAAAATGAGATTGCACCCAAATTTTAGGAGCACAAAGTGCAATTTAGCCAATTAAACATAATTCTAAAACACTTTTTTTTTAATCATTTGGTTAACAATAACTAGTCTATTATTCTCTTAACTACCAACCGTTATTGAGAGAATAATAAAATTCTTTTGCTTTCTATCCTTATCTATGACAAAGAATCACATACATTCCATCTTCATCTACTTCGGTGGCGTTTGGTGTTTCTGTTTTTTTTACTTGAGGAATGAATTATGTTTCCGTTTCAAAGTATTTCGGGAATAGAAATATATTTGGTAGCAAACCATGTCTTGAAACTGTTTCTTTCAAAAAATATGTTTCTTTGCAATATTTGTCTTTTTCTTTTCTTTTCTTTTCTTCAAATGTATAGTGGCCAGAAAGTTGATGGTGGGAATAACTTTGTGGGAATGAATAAGAATTAATATTTTTTTGTTTCTCATGATGATAAGAAATTCAGGAATTAAACCCCAAATATTGGGAACATAAACGTGTTCCTGTACATTAATTTCAAATTTTTTTTAGAACGGGAACAAAAATCAGAAAACGGAAACAGTAACCAAACAGGGTCTTCATGTTCTTATTATGTTTACATTTTTTTTCGAATTAATTTTCAAAATTAAAAAATTAGCACATTAAATAAAAAAAATTATTTAATGTGCCTCAAGGCCCATTACTAATTCATTCTTATATCCATGTAGTTATTTAAATTTAGAGAAAATCCAATTAATAATATATGGTAATTATTTGTTGTACAGTAACATTTACATCCACCATTTATTATATTGTTGTTAACATTGTTACTGAACAGTAACATTTGTATCCCCATTCATTATGGAACTATTAATATTGCTGCTGAACAGTAACATTTGCATCTTCCATTCATTATATTACTGTTGATGTAATGAAGAAATATATATTTGGATTTATCTTAAATAATAAATATATAAGTGGTGTTTTCTCAATATAAGCTTACAAGTAGTGGCCCATTTTAATTTTAATAATAAAAGTGGGATTTTATCTAATTTTTTCAAAAATATTTGTATAAAAATTTTAGGGCTCAAACTGAAAGACAATGTTAACTTTCGGGGTGCAAACGGTGATATTCTCAATGGCAGAACCGTGAATTAAAAGTGAGTACTTTTTGCTAGCACCTATGTTTGGTATCAAATATTAAATCCGGGATAGGGAAACCTTATTCGTGAATCGGATACCCATCAACCCGATTCCAAACGTACATTTTTTCTTTTTAAGGACAATTGCATTTTGAACCCTTGATGTTTGAGTTATGTGTTCAAGTGACACTTATAATTTATGAAGTATCACATTTGTATCCTGTAATTTTATTTTTCTTTCACTTTGGTCCAATTAAAAATAGGATTGACAAATATGAAGCAAAAAGACCACGTGCAGAGCAAAATCAAAATCATATTTCACATTTTTTTGTAGATACCTCTTTACTATCACTCTCTGTCGAATTTTCGGTTAATAGTACAATCTGTAGATACCTCTTTACCGCCACGTGTCTACAAACACATGCTAGCACGAGACGTTATAGGACATTCTACATCAACCATCGTGTCTATCTAGGGATGGGTATCATCCCAAGTAGAATAAGCCCCAAGAGAGATGACGTCCAACATTGACCTCTGCCCAAGAAAGGCGGGCTCCTCAACCCCTGATTTGAGTTGTGACCTCTAGACCAAACACTACCACTATTCCTATTTGGTAGTGGTTGTAACGCCTTCCGCCTAGTAAGAAAAGAGTCGTTATTATTCCTTGAATAACGACTCATTGATTCCATATTTTGCTGATTAGCCTCATTTATGATAATAGACCAGATTTCGAGGAAAATTTGTCAAACAAGTCATTTCCAGCTATAAATATCCAAGGGGGAGTCTGACCAAGTACGCACAACAATTATATGTATATTGTGTTATATGTATATTTCTTAGTGTTTGGATGAAATTGAGAATGAGAGTGAATAAAGAGATTAAAATTACCCGTAAAACTTCTTAAAAATAGTTAGAAACATAGGAGGTGATTGATTTTTGTTCAGAATTATAATGGACATAATGACCTGGACTATATATAGCCAGATGATTGAAAAACTTTAAGGTGCTATATATTAAAATTGAAATTATAAGGATCAAAATGAAATCTTGGCAAAACTTTGGGGAACAAAGTGTCAAAATCCCCTGAAAGAATATAAAAATAAATGCTTGGATATAAAAGCGCTCCATTTTGAATCTGATTTCGTCACTCTCTATATACCACATGGGCCCCCCCATAAATTCATGTAATTGCAAAATTGCAACCAAGTGCACAAAAACTACCGCCGTTACGGGGTCGAGAGGGTCAAATATACGCAGTCTTATCCATGTATATTGTGAAGTTATTTTTAAAATTGAAACCCGAAACCTGCAGATCAAACAACTTTACCATTATACCCTGTTAGGAGATTCCAACTTAAAATCATATAGTTCTAAGTGGAATAACTCCCTTAATTTATATAGTGGTTTGGGAACTCTTAGATAAGTGATGTGGGACAGAAATCTAACACCTATCCTTGAATGCAACTCCTGGTTTGCACGAATGATTTGACTACGAGGAAATGATGAGAAATGTACAACTCTCGTCTTGCACGGATGATTTGACTACGAGGGAATAAGAGATTCATAACTTTGACTCTGATACCATGTTAGGAGGTTCTAACTTAAAACCATATAATTTTAAGTAGAGTAACTCTCTTGATTTATATAGTAATTTGAAAACTCTTAGATGAGCGATATAGGACAGAAATCTAACATATCCGATCCCCTATATATATATATATATATATATATAATCATCTATCCGCCTGATAAAGACTCAACACAAGCTTCAATCCCGCCGTGCCGTTGATTAAGCCTTGCGGGAATCGGCGACAACAATGTCTATATCGATGTGCCGTTGCTTATACTAGAAGATTTCGCTAAATCGGACTGCTTAAATCTTAAGCAGTTCTTCCGATAAGGACCAGGACGAAGGAATTTTTTCTCGGCGAAATTAAAGTTAGAGAGAGAAAGGGGAATGTATGGCGATTCTCAAACAGCGTCTACAAATTCGTCTCCGGCATTCAATTCGTATCCCACGCTTAAAACGTTAGAGACGATGGATTCGTTCGTCGACCTCCATGGATATCGACAGTTCCGGAACAATCAAACTGTTTCCGGTTCCGGATTGCTCAGATTTCGCTCTGCTCCGAGCTATTTGTTCTCGAATTTCGAGAATGAGGTTTCGAATTCCGGCGATTCAAATCGTGAATCTGTCGGTTTGAATTTGAATCCGACAATCGCCGGCGATTTCGGTTCCCGGAGTTTCGAAGATATGGAGGAGGACAATAAGTCTCTGGTGAGTCGTTACTGTTTGAATTCTCAATTGCCGCCTCAGTATCCGAGGCGAAATACAGCTTCGCGAGCTTCAACAATGGCGGATTCTTATCGGGTTGTGGCCTCAACGGGTTTGAATATTCCGGGTCAAGCAAGAACGGGTTCTAATCATCTCACTGTTCCAAATGGTAATGTTCTTCTTTCTTAAAAAATAGTAAATAAAAAAATATAAAATGTAAGTGGAGGCTCGAGTTCAGGCGAGAATTTTTCTTCCTAAATATTTTATTAACTTATCTCAACCGTCCATTATTTCCAAATTAATCTAATTCGTTAAACAAAGACATTTAAAAAAAAAAAATCTCGATGAAATTAAATTTTAGTTCTTACAGTTTACGTGTCATAGTAATTTTTCTAGAAGTCTAATTATTGTTAAAAGTCTTTTTAAATAAAAAATTATAGTAACTTTCTTCTATTGTTGTAACCTTATAGGTGTAAAAAAATTATTAAAACGCGTGAACTGTATAGATTAAAATTTTAATTTTACGGGCTGTTCATCAAAATCCCTTAAAAATCCGTTGTGATTTGTTAATAGACTGCTAATTCCAGTAGTTATAAAGTAAAATTTGATGTTAGTTTTCTGTTAATTCTATTATTTCATTTTGGTCTCCATAGTTTTAATTTGAACATATAACACCCTGAAAATTGATATTCCGTAGTCATCTTAGTTCAGTCAAAATCAATAACTCCATTACAATTTTGGACGACAAACGGTTAATTACTATGCACCCAACTATGTTTTAGAGGATTTTGTAGGCATATCTAGCCTCTTCCTTTCCCCTAATAATTTTCGACAAACAAAATTTAATATATTATTTAATATGTATATGTCTCAGTATTTGGTTGGGAAAGAGAAAATTTAAATTGCCTATAAAACCTCTTGAAAACTGTCAGATGTATTGCAATTAATTGTTTTCTATTCAAAATTATAATGTTCGAATTGAAATTGTGAGGACCAAAGTGAGATTTGGGTCAAACTTATGGGGTACAAAGTGTCAAAACCACATTGATGAGTATATTTTCCTATTTACTTATGATTTAATTGTTTTGGTTTGTACGAAGAAACATATAATTGTTTTTTAAATAATATTTTGTAGTTATATTTTTGCTCTAATTACATGAGAAAATAATATATGAACTCTGACTAAAATGGTTAGCTAACTAATTTTGCAACATATTCTTCGGTGAGAAGCATCGAAAGCTATCAAGTAGGAGATGATTTAACTTCGTTTTCGACAAGATTTAAAGATCAAACGAATTACCAATCTCGGATTTACGAAAATGGGAGCGAACATTTTTGTGCTTGGAACGATTCTTCCCCTTTTTCAAGGAATTTTAATGGCCCTAAAAGCGAATTTGGAAATCAGGTACGAGTGTTTTTTGGTTTTTTTTTTCAATTGAATTTCGTAGGTTATTTGATGTTTTTAGTAAAGTTATGAATTAAAATTCCTTGTTTTTAGTAAAGTTATGAATTAGCAACAATATGCCGATGTTGTCAAAGAATTCGGTTGCTGAAATTGCGATTATGGAGAAGTTATTACAGTTTCAAGATTCGGTTCCTTGTAAAATTTGAGCAAAAACGAGGTTGTGCTACTCATCCTAGGAGCATCGCCGAGAGGGTAAATTATTTTTAAAATTTTTATTTTAATTAATATCGAATTTTAAATTGGTGTTTGGCTAGACCCCGTTTTGTTGTTTTTGTCGTGTTTTTTTCCCAAAATTACTATTTTTAGAACAAATTTCTAGGAACGAAAACAGAGCTCTTACGAGAGTTATGTTTTCGTTCCAAGTTTTTTAGAAACAATTTTCTAGAATCAGAGCTCAAGCTCTCCCTCAATTTTTTAAAATTGACATTTTTATCCCTATATTTTTAAAAATTTCAGGTGAGAAGAACTCGGATAAGTGAATGAATTAGAAAACTACAAGAGATTGTTCCAAACATGGAAACGGTAAGTTTATAATTTTCCAATTTCCCATTATACCCCCACAATTTCTTGAATAGTTTGTTGTTATAACTAATAGGGGTTATTATACTTTGTATCCCTTAAATTTGACCAAATCTCATTTAGGTCCCCATAGTTTTAATTTGAACATACAACACCTTAAAATTTCTTAATCATTCCATTACAGTTCAAGTGATTATCCCCGTTATGATTTTAGATGAAAAATAGTCACTTAGGGCCCGTTTGGTAACTATTTTTGTTCTCATCCCATGCAGTAGAATGGGATGGGATGAGAATTTTGTTTCCTTCTTGGGAGTAGAATCGCGTTTAGTAACGATAATTTTTTTATTTTTGGAAAAAGAATCGCGTTTGGTAACAATTTTATCCTAAAATCAAGATTTTTTTTTTGTTTTGGGAACATTTTTTTTTTTGTTTTGGCCGGCGGCCTGTTGCCGGCAGTGACCCTCTTTAATTTTTGAAAATGGGATGAGAATTTTTGGAAACAACTTTTTTTGTTTCTCAAACCTTAAGAAAAAAAATGGGCACAATTCTCATTTTAGAATGGGATGAGAATGAAAACAAAAACATGAAAGTGGTTATCAAACGCTATGCCCAATAAAAATCTGAGAATGGGATGAGAATTTTTGGGATGAGAGTGGTTACCAAATGGGGGCTTACTGTTTTTCATCCAAAATTGTAATAGAGATGAATGTATGCGCGTGCACACACACACATATATATATTGTTGAGTGGAGTGCCTCATTTGACTTATATAGTGGTTTGAAAACTCTCAATTGATCGATGTGGGATAGGAATCTAACTCCTACTTCTTTTATTTTTATTTTTCATGTGTTCTTCAAGTGTTTGTAGTGGTGACATTGAATGAATTTCAGGAAAAAAAAAAAATTACAAATGTGATCGAATAGCCGACTTGAAAGTTGTTCAAAGTGATAAACCTTAATTTTCTAAACAACTGTATTTTTTTGTTGTTATTTTTGCAATTTTAGTTATGTTTATAGCAATGAAATATGATTTATCATTATTTTGTCTGTTACCCTATCATCCACGAAATTAAAAATATACGATCATCCATGATAATCCAATTTTTTCAATCAAAACAATTAAAAAAACTAAAATTCACTCACTGAAGTTCACTATCAAACAATTATAATTTACTTCTTCTTCAATACAACATCAACAATATTTTAATTGATTAAAACACTATACAAACAATATCCAAAAAAAAAAATAGCCTAAAAAAATAACAATATCGCCTCTTAAATACTGTCCAAACCATCCTTTTTATCTATAATGGTCGACCAAAACTATGAACTCCATGAAATCCATGCCGATAACATTTCACCTCTCCACGAAATCCATCTGTTTCGGGTTCTGCCTATAAATCGATCGATTTGAAAAATAAGTATAAATTTGAGATTAGCCAAAAAAAAAAAAAAATGAAATCTAAATACCAGTAATTGAACATCTATAACACAACAAAGGATCTTAGAAGAAACACCCCACTTTGGAATTTGTTGATTCAACTCCTGATTTGTTGACGCTTTCAACTGCAAAAAACCAAAAATCAAATGGAAGGGTGGGAGAGAGGGATGACCTTTTTTTAGTGAGAGAGAAAGAGAAAAATGACAATACTTGTTCCAGGCGGCCTTGTCCCTAGTGGGAAGTAGAAAATTCTCTCTCCACGACGAGGAATCTCAACCAGAGGTCTTGCACATGCCCTCCATAGCTCCTTGTACAAATCATTACTCCCCAAATCTGAACCAATCCAAATCAACCAACTTCAATCTCTTTTTGGGAATTGAAGAAAGGGAGCACAATAAATAACCAAAAATCATAATTCAAAAAAAAAATCAGTCAAACACACACACACATATATATATGATAAGCTTATTAATATATTAAATAATAACATTACATTAATTGAGATTATATATTACATGTTGACACTTTCTTCATATTCGTCCTGATTATAACATATGGTGAAATTTATTACAATATTTCTAAGCACAATTAGGTTATTTGATAAAAATATTGGAATTTTTTTACAACAGGCTATAATTCAACGGACAGTATCACAACATAATGTGAAATTATATGGCGGTGATGGTGGAAGTTCACTTCTTCAACTGGGTTGGAGAGAGAGACAGAGAGGGAGAAAGAGAAATAAATTTAAAAAAGAAAAAGAATGGGGAAAAAAAAAAAAAATATATATATATATAGATAGATAGATAGATAGATAGATAGATAAGAGTATTATAGTAATTGTATTAGTGTTTTTTTTTTTTTTAAATTATTAATAAAAGATAAGGATAAAAATGTATTTCATCATTATTATTTTTTTCTGGTAAAGGATCTCGTTGATATTTGATAAAACACAAAATATTATTATGATCTTTGTCTACACCCACCCCTGTACAAGACTTCTTAAAATTCTCTACAATTCTATATTATTTTCAAGATGGTTTTAGACACTCAATTATTTCCATTAGATTAAAATGATTTCTACGGTAAGATTTAATATTTTTGGCTTATAAATTGGGGGCATCCTTTCTAGGTTTGAACTATTCATTCTCTCAAATCCTTTAACTTTCTCATTTTACTTCTTAAGTAAATTTATTATTTTTTTCAGCTATATATCTATTATATAAATCATCAACATTTGAGATATTTTTTATTATTAGATGGCTAGAGATATTTTTAATCATCGGTCACATAATCTATTCTATAACTCCTAAGTTTTAGATTTTTGTTATTTTGAACTATTGGATAAGAAATTGAGATTTTAATTTATCAAATAATTATATATGCACTACAAGAAAAATAGTCTGTAATGACAGTGACTCAATCCACAAACAATTCAATTAGAAGAAGAAACAAAGTGTTAAGACGGTTTAATCGAAAATTGATGAAGGATTTGATATTTTGGTTTTCTTCATCCAATTTTATTGTTCGTTTTGTTGTTTCTCAATTCAGGTTTTGACGATTTAATCCAATTTTATTGTTCTCGATTCAGATTTTGATGAGTTAATCTAATTTCATTGTTCAATTTAATCTTTTTTATTTCAATTTTTTTGGGAATTGAAACAAAAAATCATACATGAAAATAGATATCATTTTTGAATTCAAGCTCTTCGCAAGCGTAATATACTGCGGCGAACACTAACACCAACACAAATGGTGTTATTTGATTTGAGTCACGCTTTGCTCCCCCCCACTAAATGTTACCCTTGCCCGAATTATCCAGCCAACATTCTAGGTTTCCAAGAGTTGTCAGTGACATTTTTGAAATTTTGGTTTGTCCCACTGCCATTCTCATTACCACTGTGTCCATTATCATCCTGTGTATTTACTCTTTCATGCTTGTTGTTAGGGGTGTGCAAATTACCCAATCACACGAATGCCCGACCCTAACCAGCCTAATATGACCCAATTCGATCAAATTCTGCAGAAATTCGGACTGTAGCGGTGGGAATTGACCAGACCCGAAGATAGCGGATTGGATTTCGGAGTCGAGGAATTTTAACCGAAATCATCTAATCCGATCCGAAGTAGTGCAAAACAACGTCATTTTGTACTAGTAGAAACCCTAGCCAATCCTCTGCCTATATAGACCATTATTCTTCAACCCGCCGTTCATCGTTTTGCACTACTTGTAGAAACCCTAGCCAATCCTCTGCCTATATAGACCATTTAACACATTATTCTTCAGCCCGCCGTTCATACTTCTCACTTCACAACATCAAAGAGCTCATGTCTTGTCATTCCTTTGTGCTTCAACAATGCATTCTTCAGCCACCACACTTCAGGTAAGAAAACTAGGGTTTTCTTTTTCAATTTTCTTCACTGTTCTCCACCCCAGAACGGCTTCCTCCTTCCATTTCGAGCCTTGCTGCCTTCCAAATGTTTCAAGTTCCAGATCAACGACGATGGCACCACAAAATTAGGATTTTTGGCCCAAAAACTGCCCAACCAAGACATCACCTAGATTTGATAACACAACCTATTGGGCTTCCATTTATACCCGAATCCAACCGAAATACCGATCTGAGCCTCTGTGGATGGTTCATCGACCATGCCCCCGCCTGAAACATATAAATTGGGATTTCCTTCTAGTACCCGATAATTTCGAATCGGCCTAATTTTCTCAGCCATACCCGACCAATCCGATCCGTGTACACCCTTACTTGTCGTAATATCCACAACCACATCAACCCTAAATCCGCTCTTCATCTTTGTGTTCTTCTTGATCTTGTCCTGGACAAGACATATGATCAAGAGTTTATTGCTACTTGCACTTTCAAGAAAAGACAAGTATGCGGAAATCAAACATTGACCGGCAATTCAACTTGACATTTCTTTGAGAAAGGCGTTTAAAAAGTCAATGAGAAGCATTACACTGGGGCCTATCATGCTCCCCTCACTACATTTCATTCCAAGAACGTTGTCGTACGCCGACCGCTGGGGCCTTTTCCATATGGGGGTGCACGGCAGGAATGCCAGTGATTTTGGCAACATGTGGAGGTCATGGAGGCAACCAATTTTTTTAACAGGGTTCCCTTTGCTTGTGCCGTCGCTGGTGGTGCAGTGCGTGGGTTCTTAACAGTGCATGGGCACAAATCATGGACGGCGATGGCAACGCTGAGATTTCATAATTAATCTTAATCGGTTAGCCAACGGTATTTCTCTTTCTTTTTTTCCATCTTCATTTTAAAAAATATTTCTAGATCTGCCTATCAATTTTTTTATTTTTTTTTTTAATTTTCAATTTATCTTTTTCGGTCTGTTTTTTTTCCAGTAATTTGAATAAGTTTGTAGTATTTTTATCAACATTAACTACATTAGAATTATAGAGTACATAGTAAGAACCCGTGTCTAAAAGCACTAACATAAATCCAATCTATAATTATTTATAAAAAATTAATGAATATGAATATAATGCTTTCAAGCTAATGAAATCATATGACAAAGCTAAGACAAATCACTAACGCTTCTAATTAATCCAAAACTTAACGGAGTGTTAAAAATTTGCGGAATAATCAAATCACTAAAAATGAAAACTTGCTAAAATGTCACAAAGCTAAGACATTTGACATAAAAAAATAATAAAGGATGACCAGTATTTTCCAAATGACATGGGAAATTTTTGGTTTTAGGCAAAATAATAGAGGTGATTCGTGATTTATTGGTTTTAGACAAAATGAAAAATAAAATAAGTGGTAAATATCCAATTTAAATTTAATTAACTTATATCGAATTTTGCCCCAAAGGTAAAACATATATGCCTTGTTTAATTTAGTTTTATTTCCTTCTTTCTTCATTCGTTATCATTACTTATATCACATCTCATTATGTTTATTAAAATTATTGTCACAACATATATTATTGTCAAAAGTGCTCTAACTGGGATATATGTGCAATTTTACTTGTACTATGATGTTGATCTGCATATTTTTTTTAATTTACTATTATTATTATTATTATGGTAATTTAAAATTGAACAAAATAAAATAGAACATTTGTAGAACTTAAAAACTCATTTTTTTTCTTTTTTATTTATGAATTAGGATAATGACAGCGAGGATTTTCCTGTGACCATTGTGGTAGGACTTTCTTATTGCAATTGTCACTGGTCCATCATTACAGTTCTTCCTACTGTGAATTCCAAGTGAAGTGTCGATCTTCAGGTTGTCCATATCGGTTCAAGAATGAATCGAGTAGGGAACAACACTTCAATGAAAAACATGCTGTAAGTTTAGATTTTATTTGATTCATTGCTGTATTATTATTATAATTATTGTTTTCGTAATTCTTTGTTGTTTTTAAATTGACAGGCGACCGCAGAGACGACAATGGAGAAGTCGTAATGGAATCCTTTGTAACTAGATTTTGTTAAAAATATTGACAGAGGTAGGCAATTAGACCAAAGTGAGATGATTTTAATATTGAGGTGTCATATGTTAAAATTAAGATTATAGGGATTAACGTGAACACTTACCAAACTTTGAGGATGAAAAGTGTTTAAAACCCATTTACATCTTTCTTTTTAAGTTAAACATATTTTTTTTAATTATAAAAAATAAAAATAAAAATTAATTATTTAATTTTAAATGTCTTATGATTTGTTAATCATAAAGATATTAATTAGAAATAAATGATAAATATGAATTTCATATTATTTCACATTCATGATTCAAATAATCATCTAAAAATATATATTTCGTACCATTATTATTCCTACAGCTACCAGCTTCATGCTCTAGAAATCGAGATAAATTATTTGATTAGTGTTTTTGTTCCCAAATTTATGTTGATCTTCCGTGAAAATTATGATTAGAAAGCAAAAAATCATGAGTAACAAAAAAAATATTGTTTATGTTTTGTTCCTAAATTTATAGAACGTATACACTAGACCTTCATTATATTGTTCGTAATTTTGATTGCACTCATATGCTGAAATATTTATTCTATGCTTGTGATTTCAAGTGTGTTTTTATTTAATCTTTATGTTCTGACTTTCTGTTTGTTTTTCTTTGCAGTTTTGAAAAAAAAAAAGTCATGAGTGAGTGGTCTAAACTTCCCCGTGACATGCTGAAAGAAATTGGGGATCATTTGTCATTACATGCCGAATACAATTGGTGCTATTTGTAAGCTATGTAGATCTTTGTTGCCAAAAGGGTCTAAACTGAAAACTGTTTCATTACTAATATTGACGTCATCAAGTAAGGATTCTTACAAGCTTCCAAGATGGAATGACATTGTTGATGACAAGGTTTGGCAAATAGAATTACTTTGTCATATATCAAGAGATTCTTGGTTATAGTTTTACTAGGTATTGATGTGAATATCCTGAATCTACTGTTAGGGGTTGAAATACCTCTTCGCCCTATATCCACCTTCCCTGACGTAAAAGATTATAACGTTGAGAGGTTAGGGGAAAAGTATCTTCGATACAACGCACTTGATCCAAGTGACGCGTTTTTTCAAATCAAAGAGATGGGTACAAGGTATTTACATACGGAGGATTGTTTTATCATCAAGTCTTTTAGACGAAGGTTGTATAGCAATGGCCATTTATTCTACCAATTGCGTATTGTTTTTTTTTCAAACTACATGGTGACTATTGTAAGAAGGCCTGGACGAAGGTCTCAACAAGATGACAAATCTTATTTGTCGTCACATTTTGAGAAAAAAAAAAATTATGCTATAAATTATAACGCCCAATTCATATTTGGTGATATTGGGAAGTTACCAAATGGCGGTTGATTCAAAGTAAAGGCACCATGGGATTTTGAGCCGGAATCTACGTTTTTTGCATTTTTTTTTTATTTATCTTTTATTTTTTATTACACGTGTTATATTTTTTCATCTCCGTTACTAATCACTTTGTATATATGTGTGGACGCGCGCACCTTGATCACAATAATTTATACGATTTTCTCTTGAATAACCATTTATACTTTATTTTTATATATTCTTGAATAGAATTAACTTCTAAATTGGTAATAATAAATCAAGTACACAAAATTAAAAGTTCTGAAGTTGAAATGGAAAAAAAAAAAAAAAAAAAGCCTAAATTGCATGTTCTACCCCTAATGTTTAGGTGTAGTTTTACTTTGCTCCTCTTGTGTAATAATTGTTATAATTTGCCCTTCCAAGTTCAAATTTTATGTCAATTCGGTCCAATTCCCTGATTTGGATCAATTTTATTGCCAAAATTAGTGTTTATGAGATAAAATTTTTGAAAAAGAAAAATATAACGTTGCACTCTTCACCCTTAAAATTTGAGTGGCATCACACTTTGCCACTTTGGCAAAAAAAAATTTGACCGAAATCAGTTAATTGAACCAAATTGATACGAAAATCAAACTTCAGGGGATCATTGTAATAATTAAAAAGTTGAGGAATAAAATGAGATTGCACCAAAATTTTAGGTTTAGCACAAAGTGCAATTTAGCCAATTAAACATAATTCTAAAACACTCTTTTTTTTCAATCATTTGGTTAACAATAATTAGTCTATTATTCTCTTAACTACCAACCGTTATTGAGAGAATAATAAAATTCTTTTGCTTTCTATCCTTATCTATGACAAAGAATCACATACATTCTATCTTCATCTACTTTGGTGACGTTTGGCGTTTCTGTTTTTTCACTGGAGAAATGAATTATGTTTCCGTTCCGAAGTATTTCGGGAATAGAAATATATTTGGTAGCAAACCATGTCCTGAAATTGTTTTTTTCAAGAAATATTTTTAGTTGCAACATTTGTCTTCTTTTTTTTTTTATTTTCTTTTCTTTAAATGTATAGCAGAAAGTTGATGGTGGGAATAGCTTTATGGGAATGAATAAAAATTAATATTTTTTTTGTTTCTCATAATGATAAGAAATTCAGGAATTAAACCCCAAATATTGGGAACATAAACGTGTTTCTATACATTCATTTCAATTTTTTTCGGAACGGGAACAAAAATCAGAAAACGGAAACATTAACCAAACAGGGTCTTCATGTTCTTATTATTCTTTGATTGTTTACATTTTTTTTCGAATTAATTTTCAAAATTAAAAAATTAGCACATTAAATAAAAAAATTATTTAATGTGCCTCAAGGCCCATCACTAATTCATTCTTATATCCATATAGTCATTTAAATTTAAAGAAAATCCAATTAATAATATATGGTAATTATTTGTTGTACAATAACATTTACATCCACCATTTATTATATTGTTGTTAACATTGTTGTTGAACAGTAACATTTGCATTCTCATTCATTATGGAGCTATTAACAATGTTGTTGAACAGTAACATTTGCATCTTCCATTTATTATGTTACTGTTGATGTAGTGAGAGAATATATATTTGGATTTATCTTAAATAATAAATATATAAGTGGTGTTTTCTCAATATAAGCTTACAAATAGTGGCATATTTTAATTTTAATGATAAAAGTGAGATTTTATCTAATTTTTCAAAAATATTTGAATAAACAATTCAGGGTACAAATTGAAAGAAAATGTTAACTTTCGGGGTGCAAACTGTGATATTCTCAATGGCAGAACCGTGAATTAAAGTGAGTACTTTTTGCTAGCACCTATGTTTGGTATCAAATATTAAATCCGGGATACGGATACCTTATTCGTGAATCGGATACCCATCAACCCGATTCCAAACGTACATTTTTTCTTTTTAAGGAAAATTGCATTTTGGACCCTTGATGTTTGAGTTTTGTGTTCAAGTGACACTTATAATTTATGAAGTATCACATTTGTATCCTTTAATTTTATTTTTCTTTCCCTTTGGTCCAATTAAAAATAGGATTGACAAATATGAAGCAAAAAGACCACGTGAAGAGCAAAATCAAAATCATATTTCACATTTTTTGTAGATACCTCTTTACTATCACTCTCTGTCGAATTTTCAATTAATAGTACAATCTGTAGATACTTTTTTATTAATTTCAATTGTACGATAGCGTTATGTTACATGACTCTCCGTAATTTTGAAAAAATATAGGAGCCAATTTATAAATCCAAAAAGAAAATCACAAATGACCTCCTCCTAGTATTAAAAGAATATAAGTCGACATCTTGTTCCCCTAATTTTGACTATTATCTCGCTTTAGTTCGTATAGTTTCAATTTGAACAAGTAACACCCTAACATTCTATAGTTATCACACTGCAATCCAAATTCATAATTTCATTACAATTTTGAACGATAAAAGATCAACTATCGTTTACCCAATTATTTTAAGGAGCATTCATGGGTATTTCAAACATTTATTTCACCCATACAATTTTCTACATGTGGAAAAATACGAGCAAGACTCAAATTACCGCCACGTGTCTACAAGCACATGCTAACACAAGACGTTATAGGACATTCTGCATCAACCATCGTGTCTATCCAGGGATGGGTATCATCCCAAGTAGAATAAGCTCCTAGAGAGCTGACGTCCAACATTGACCTCTGCCCAAGAAAGGCGGGCTCTTCAACCCCCGATTTGAGTTGTGACCTCTGGACCTAACACTACCACTATTCTTGTTCGGTAGTGGTTGTAACGCCTTCCGCCTAGTAAGAAAAGAGTCGTTATTATTCCTTGAATAACGACTCATTGATTCCATATTTTGTTGATTAGCCTCATTTATGATAATGGACCAGACTTCGAGGAAAACTTGTCAAACAAATCCTCCCCAACTATAAATATCCAAGGGGGAGTTTGACCAGGTACACACAACAATTATATATATATATTGTGTTATATGTATATTTCTTAGTGTTTGGATGAAATTGAGAATGAGAGTGAATAAGGAAGTTAGAATTACCCATAAAGCTTCTTAAAAATAGTTAGAAACATGGGAGGTGATCGATTTTGGTTCATAATTATAATGGACATAATGACCTGGACTATATATAGCAAGATGATTGAAAAACTTTAAGGTACTATATATTAAAATTGAAATTATAAGGATCAAAATGAAATCTTAGCAAAACTTTGGGGAACAAAGTGTCAAAATCCCCTGGAAGAATATAAAAATAAATGCTTGGATATAAAAGCGCTCCATTTTGAATCTGATTTCGTCACTCTCTATATACCACATGGGACCCCCCATAAATTCATGTAATTGCAAAATTGCAACCAAGTGCACAAAAACTATCGCAGTTTTGGGGTCGGGAGGGTCAAATATACGCAGTCTTATACTAGAAGATTTCGCTAAATCGGACTGCTTAAATCTTAAGCAGTTCTTCCGATAAGGACCAGGACGAAGGAATTTTTTCTCGGCGAAATTAAAGTTGGAGAGAGAAAGGGGAATGTATGGCGATTCTCAAACAGCGTCTACAAATTCGTCTCCGGCATTCAATTCGTATCCCACGCTTAAAACGTTAGAGACGATGGATTCGTTCGTCGACCTCCATGGATATCGACAGTTCCGGAACAATCAAACTGTTTCCGGTTCGGGATTGCTCAGATTTCGCTCTGCTCCGAGCTATTCGTTCTCGAATTTCGAGAATGAGGTTTCGAATTCCGGCGATTCGAATCGTGAATCTGTCGGTTTGAATTTGAATCCGACAATCGCCGGCGATTTCGGTTCCCGGAGTTTCGAAGATATAGAGGAGGACGATAAGTCTCTGGTGAGTCGTTACTGTTTGAATTCTCAATTGCCGCCTCAGTATCCGAGGCGAAATACTGCTTCGCAAGCTTCAACAATGGCGGATTCTTATCGGGTTGTGGCCTCAACGGGTTTGAATATTCCGGGTCAAGCAAGAACGGGTTCTAATCATCTCACTGTTCCAAATGGTAAAGTTCTTCTTTCTTAAAAAATAGTAAATAAAAAAATATAAAATGTAAGTGAAGGCTCGAGTTCAGGCGAGATTTTTTCTTCCTAAATATTTTATAACCTTATCTCAACCATCCATTATTCTCAAATTAATCTAATTCGTTAAACAAAGACATTTAAAAAAAAAAAAAAATCGATGAAATTAAATTTTAGTCTATACAGTTTACGTGTTACAGTAATTTTTCTAAAAGTCCAAATTATTGTTAAAAGTCTTTTTAAATAAAAAATTATAGTAACTTTCTTCTATTGTTGTAACTTTATAGGTGTAAAAAAATTATTAAAAAGCGTGAACTGCATAGATTAAAATTTTAATTTTACGGACTGTTTATCAAAATCCCTTAAAAATCCGTTGTGATTTGTTAATAGACTGCTAATTCCAGTAGTTATAAAGTAAAATTTGATGTTAGTTTTCTGTTAATTCTAATATTTCATTTTGGTCTCCAGAGTTTTAATATGAACATATAACACCCTGAAAATTGATATTCCGTAGTCATCTTAGTTTAGTCAAAATCAATAACTCCATTATAATTTTGGACGACAAACGGTTAATTACTATGCACCCAACTATGTTTTAGAGGATTTTGTAGGCATATCTAGCCTCTTCCTTTCCCCTAATAATTTTCGACAAACAAAATTTAATATATTATTTAATATGTATATGTCTCAGTATTTGGTTGGGAAAGAGAAAATTTAAATTGCCTATAAAACCTCTTGAAAACTGTCAGATGTATTGCAATTAATTGTTTTCTATTCAAAATTATAATGTTCGAATTGAAATTGTGAGGACCAAAGTGAGATTTGGGTCAAACTTATGGGGTACAAAGTGTCAAAACCACATTGATGAGTATATTTTCCTATTTACTTATGATTTAATTGTTTTGGTTTGTACGAAGAAACATATAATTGTTTTTTAAATAATATTTTGTAGTTATATTTTTGCTCTAATTACATGAGAAAATAATATATGAACTCTGACTAAAATGGTTAGCTAACTAATTTTGCAACATATTCTTCGGTGAGAAGCATCGAAAGCTATCAAGTAGGAGATGATTTAACTTCGTTTTCGACAAGATTTAAAGATCAAACGAATTACCAATCTCGGATTTACGAAAATGGGAGCGAACATTTTTGTGCTTGGAACGATTCTTCCCCTTTTTCAAGGAATTTTAATGGCCCTAAAAGCGAATTTGGAAATCAGGTACGAGTGTTTTTTGGTTTTTTTTTCAATTGAATTTCGTAGGTTATTTGATGTTTTTAGTAAAGTTATGAATTAAAATTCCTTGTTTTTAGTAAAGTTATGAATTAGCAACAATATGCCGATGTTGTCAAAGAATTCGGTTGCTGAAATTGCGATTATGGAGAAGTTATTACAGTTTCAAGATTCGGTTCCTTGTAAAATTTGAGCAAAAACGAGGTTGTGCTACTCATCCTAGGAGCATCGCCGAGAGGGTAAATTATTTTTAAAATTTTTATTTTAATTAATATCGAATTTTAAATTGGTGTTTGGCTAGACCCCGTTTTGTTGTTTTTGTCGTGTTTTTTTCCCAAAATTACTATTTTTAGAACAAATTTCTAGGAACGAAAACAGAGCTCTTACGAGAGTTATGTTTTCGTTCCAAGTTTTTTAGAAACAATTTTCTAGAATCAGAGCTCAAGCTCTCCCTCAATTTTTTAAAATTGACATTTTTATCCCTATATTTTTAAAAATTTCAGGTGAGAAGAACTCGGATAAGTGAATGAATTAGAAAACTACAAGAGATTGTTCCAAACATGGAAACGGTAAGTTTATAATTTTCCAATTTCCCATTATACCCCCACAATTTCTTGAATAGTTTGTTGTTATAACTAATAGGGGTTATTATACTTTGTATCCCTTAAATTTGACCAAATCTCATTTAGGTCCCCATAGTTTTAATTTGAACATACAACACCTTAAAATTTCTTAATCATTCCATTACAGTTCAAGTGATTATCCCCGTTATGATTTTAGATGAAAAATAGTCACTTAGGGCCCGTTTGGTAACTATTTTTGTTCTCATCCCATGCAGTAGAATGGGATGGGATGAGAATTTTGTTTCCTTCTTGAGAGTAGAATCGCGTTTAGTAACGATAATTTTTTTTTTTTTGGAAAAAGAATCGCGTTTGGTAACAATTTTATCCTAAAATCAAGATTTTTTTTTTGTTTTGGGAACATTTTTTTTTTTGTTTTGGCCGGCGGCCTGTTGCCGGCAGTGACCCTCTTTAATTTTTGAAAATGGGATGAGAATTTTTGGAAACAACTTTTTTTGTTTCTCAAACCTTAAGAAAAAAAATGGGCACAATTCTCATTTTAGAATGGGATGAGAATGAAAACAAAAACATGAAAGTGGTTATCAAACGCTATGCCCAATAAAAATCTGAGAATGGGATGAGAATTTTTGGGATGAGAGTGGTTACCAAATGGGGGCTTACTGTTTTTCATCCAAAATTGTAATAGAGATGAATGTATGCGCGTGCACACACACACATATATATATTGTTGAGTGGAGTGCCTCATTTGACTTATATAGTGGTTTGAAAACTCTCAATTGATCGATGTGGGATAGGAATCTAACTCCTACTTCTTTTATTTTTATTTTTCATGTGTTCTTCAAGTGTTTGTAGTGGTGACATTGAATGAATTTCAGGAAAAAAAAAAATTACAAATGTGATCGAATAGCCGACTTGAAAATTGTTCAAAGTGATAAACCTTAATTTTCTAAACAACTGTATTTTTTTGTTGTTATTTTTGCAATTTTAGTTATGTTTATAGCAATGAAATATGAATTATCATTATTTTGTCTGTTACCCTATCATCCACGAAATTAAAAATATACGATCATCCATGATAATCCAAATTTTTCCATCAAAACAATTAAAAAAAACTAAAATTCACTCACTGAAGTTCACTATCAAACAATTATAATTTACTTCTTCTTCAACACACCATCGACAATATTTTAATTGATTAAAACATTATACAAACAATATCCAAAAAAAAAAATAGCCCAAAAAAATAACAATATCGCCTCTTAAACACCGTCTAAACCATCATTTCTATCTATAATGGTCGACCAAAACTATGAACTCCATGAAATCCATGCTGATAACATTTCGCCTCTCCATGAAATCCATTTGTTTCGGGTTCTGCCTATAAATCGATTGATTTGAAAAATAAGTATAAATTTGAGATTAGCCAAAAAAAAAATTGAAATCTAAATACCAGTAATTGAACATCCATAACATATCAGAGGATCTTAGAAGAAATACCCCACTTTGAAATTTGTTGATTCAACTCTTGATTTGTTGACGCTTTCAACTGCAAAAAACCAAAAATCAAATGGAAGGGTGGGAGAGAGGGATGACCTTTTTTTAGTGAGAGAGAGAGAGAAAAATGACAATACTTGTTCCAGGCAGCCTTGTCCCTAATGGGAAGTAGAAAACTCTCTCTCCACGGCAAGGAATCTCAACCAAAGGTCTTGCACATGCCCTCCATAGCTCCTTGTACAAATCATTACTCCCCAAATCTAAACCAATCCAAATCAACCAACTTCAATCTCTTTTGGTAATTGAGGAGAGGGAGCACAATAAATAACCAAAAATCATAATTCAAAAAAAAAAAAAAATCAGTCAAAAACACACACACACACACATATATATATAATAAGCTTATTAATATATTAAATAATAACATTACATTAATTGAGATTATATATTACAATGTTGACACTTTCTTCATATTCGTCCTGGTTATAACATAGGGTGAAATTTATTACAATATTTCTGAGCACAATTAGGTTATTTGATAAAAATACTGGAATTTTTTTTATAACAGGCTATAATTCAACGGACAGTATCACAACATAATGTGAAATTATATGGCGGTGATGGTGGAAGTTCACTTCTTCAACTGGGTTGGAGAGAGAGACAGAGAGGGAGAGAGAGAAATAAATTTAAAAAAGAAAAAGAAGGGAAAAAAATAATAATATATATAGATAGATAGATAGATAGATAAGGGTATTATAGTAATTGTCTTAGTTTTTTTTTTTTTTTTTTTTTAAATTGTTAATAAAAGATAAGGATAAAAAAGTATTTCATCATTATTATTTTTTTCTGGTAAAGGATCTCATTCATATTTGATAATTCTATATTCTTTTCAAGATAGTTTTAGACACTCAATTATGTCCATTAGATTAAAATGATTTCTACGGTAAGATTTAATATTTTTGGCTTATAAATTGGGGGCATCCTTTCTAGGTTTGAACTATTCATTCTCTCAAATCCTTTAACTTTCTCATTTTACTTCTTAAGTAAATTTATTATTTTTTTCAGCTATATATCTATTATATAAATCATCAACATTTGAGATATTTTTTATTATTAGATGGCTAGAGATATTTTTAATCATCGGTCACATAATCTATTCTATAACTCCTAAGTTTTAGATTTTTGTTATTTTGAACTATTGGATAAGAAATTGAGATTTTAATTTATCAAATAATTATATATGCACTACAAGAAAAATAGTCTGTAATGACAGTGACTCAATCCACAAACAATTCAATTAGAAGAAGAAACAAAGTGTTAAGACGGTTTAATCGAAAATTGATGAAGGATTTGATATTTTGGTTTTCTTCATCCAATTTTATTGTTCGTTTTGTTGTTTCTCAATTCAGGTTTTGACGATTTAATCCAATTTTATTGTTCTCGATTCAGATTTTGATGAGTTAATCTAATTTCATTGTTCAATTTAATCTTTTTTATTTCAATTTTTTTGGGAATTGAAACAAAAAATCATACATGAAAATAGATATCATTTTTGAATTCAAGCTCTTCGCAAGCGTAATATACTGCGGCGAACACTAACACCAACACAAATGGTGTTATTTGATTTGAGTCACGCTTTGCTCCCCCCCCCACTAAATGTTACCCTTGCCCGAATTATCCAGCCAACATTCTAGGTTTCCAAGAGTTGTCAGTGACATTTTTGAAATTTTGGTTTGTCCCACTGCCATTCTCATTACCACTGTGTCCATTATCATCCTGTGTATTTACTCTTTCATGCTTGTTGTTAGGGGTGTGCAAATTACCCAATCACACGAATACCCGACCCTAACCAGCCTAATATGACCCAATTCGATCAAATTCTGCAGAAATTCGGACTGTAGCGGTGGGAATTGACCAGACCCGAAGATAGCGGATTGGATTTCGGAGTCGAGGAATTTTAACCGAAATCATCTAATCCGATCCGAAGTAGTGCAAAACAACGTCATTTTGTACTAGTAGAAACCCTAGCCAATCCTCTGCCTATATAGACCATTATTCTTCAACCCGCCGTTCATCGTTTTGCACTACTTGTAGAAACCCTAGCCAATCCTCTGCCTATATAGACCATTTAACACATTATTCTTCAGCCCGCCGTTCATACTTCTCACTTCACAACATCAAAGAGCTCATGTCTTGTCATTCCTTTGTGCTTCAACAATGCATTCTTCAGCCACCACACTTCAGGTAAGAAAACTAGGGTTTTCTTTTTCAATTTTCTTCACTGTTCTCCACCCCAGAACGGCTTCCTCCTTCCATTTCGAGCCTTGCTGCCTTCCAAATGTTTCAAGTTCCAGATCAACGACGATGGCACCACAAAATTAGGATTTTTGGCCCAAAAACTGCCCAACCAAGACATCACCTAGATTTGATAACACAACCTATTGGGCTTCCATTTATACCCGAATCCAACCGAAATACCGATCTGAGCCTCTGTGGATGGTTCATCGACCATGCCCCCGCCTGAAACATATAAATTGGGATTTCCTTCTAGTACCCGATAATTTCGAATCGGCCTAATTTTCTCAGCCATACCCGACCAATCCGATCCGTGTACACCCTTACTTGTCGTAATATCCACAACCACATCAACCCTAAATCCGCTCTTCATCTTTGTGTTCTTCTTGATCTTGTCCTGGACAAGACATATGATCAAGAGTTTATTGCTACTTGCACTTTCAAGAAAAGACAAGTATGCGGAAATCAAACATTGACCGGCAATTCAACTTGACATTTCTTTGGGAAAGGCGTTTAAAAAGTCAATGAGAAGCATTACACTGGGGCCTATCATGCTCCCCTCACTACATTTCATTCCAAGAACGTTGTCGTACGCCGACCGCTGGGGCCTTTTCCATATGGGGGTGCACGGCAGGAATGCCAGTGATTTTGGCAACATGTGGAGGTCATGGAGGCAACCAATTTTTTTAACAGGGTTCCCTTTGCTTGTGCCGTCGCTGGTGGTGCAGTGCGTGGGTTCTTAACAGTGCATGGGCACAAATCATGGACGGCGATGGCAACGCTGAGATTTCATAATTAATCTTAATCGGTTAGCCAACGGTATTTCTCTTTCTTTTTTTCCATCTTCATTTTAAAAAATATTTCTAGATCTGCCTATCAATTTTTTTATTTTTTTTTTTAATTTTCAATTTATCTTTTTCGGTCTGTTTTTTTTCCAGTAATTTGAATAAGTTTGTAGTATTTTTGTCAACATTAACTACATTAGAATTATAGAGTACATAGTAAGAACCCGTGTCTAAAAGCACTAACATAAATCCAATCTATAATTATTTATAAAAAATTAATGAATATGAATATAATGCTTTCAAGCTAATGAAATCATATGACAAAGCTAAGATAAATCACTAACGCTTCTAATTAATCCAAAACTTAACGGAGTGTTAAAAATTTGCGGAATAATCAAATCACTAAAAATGAAAACTTGCTAAAATGTCACAAAGCTAAGACATTTGACATAAAAAAATAATAAAGGATGACCAGTATTTTCCAAATGACATGGGAAATTTTTGGTTTTAGGCAAAATAATAGAGGTGATTCGTGATTTATTGGTTTTAGACAAAATGAAAAATAAAATAAGTGGTAAATATCCAATTTAAATTTAATTAACTTATATCGAATTTTGCCCCAAAGGTAAAACATATATTCCTTGTTTAATTTAGTTTTATTTCCTTCTTTCTTCATTCGTTATCATTACTTATATCACATCTCATTATGTTTATTAAAATTATTGTCACAACATATATTATTGTCAAAAGTGCTCTAACTGGGATATATGTGCAATTTTACTTGTACTATGATGTTGATCTGCATATTTTTTTTAATTTACTATTATTATTATTATTATGGTAATTTAAAATTGAACAAAATAAAATAGAACATTTGTAGAACTTAAAAACTCATTTTTTTTCTTTTTTATTTATGAATTAGGATAATGACAGCGAGGATTTTCCTGTGACCATTGTGGTAGGACTTTCTTATTGCAATTGTCACTGGTCCATCATTACAGTTCTTCCTACTGTGAATTCCAAGTGAAGTGTCGATCTTCAGGTTGTCCATATCGGTTCAAGAATGAATCGAGTAGGGAACAACACTTCAATGAAAAACATGCTGTAAGTTTAGATTTTATTTGATTCATTGCTGTATTATTATTATAATTATTGTTTTCGTAATTCTTTGTTGTTTTTAAATTGACAGGCGACCGCAGAGACGACAATGGAGAAGTCGTAATGGAATCCTTTGTAACTAGATTTTGTTAAAAATATTGACAGAGGTAGGCAATTAGACCAAAGTGAGATGATTTTAATATTGAGGTGTCATATGTTAAAATTAAGATTATAGGGATTAACGTGAACACTTACCAAACTTTGAGGATGAAAAGTGTTTAAAACCCATTTACATCTTTCTTTTTAAGTTAAACATATTTTTTTTAATTATAAAAAATAAAAATAAAAATTAATTAATTAGTTTTAAATGTCTTATGATTTGTTAATCGTAAAGATATTAATTAGAAATAAATGATAAATATGAATTTCATATTATTTCACATTCATGATTCAAATAATCATCTAAATATATATATTTCGTACCATTATTATTCCCACAGCTACCAGCTTCATGCTCGAGAAATCGAGATAAATTATTTGATTAGTGTTTTTGTTCCCAAATTTATGTTGATCTTCCGTGAAAATTATGATTAGAAAGCAAAAAATCATGAGTAACAAAAAAAACATTGTTTATGTTTTGTTCCTAAATTTGTAGAACGTATACACTAGACCTTCATTATATTGTTCGTAATTTTGATTGCACTCATATGCTGAAATATTTATTCTATGCTTGTGATTTGAAGAGTGTTTTTATTTAATCTTTATGTTCTGGCTTTCTGTTTGTTTTTCTTTGCAGTTTTGAAAAAAAAAAAGTCATGAGCGAGTGGTCTAAACTTCCCCGTGACATGCTAGAAGAAATTGTGGATCATTTGTCATTACATGCCGAATACAATTGGTGCTATTTGTAAGCTATGTGGATCTTTGTTGCCAAAAGGGTCTAAACTGAAAACTGTTCCATTACTAATATTGACGTCATCAAGTAAGGATTCTTACAAGCTTCCAAGATGGAATGACATTGTTGATGACAAGGCTTGGCAAATAGAATTACTTTGTCATATATCAAGAGATTCTTGGTTATAGTTTTACTGGGTATTGATGTGAATATCCTGAATCTACTGTTAGGGGTTGAAATACCTCTTCGCCCTATATCCACCTTCCCTGACGTAAAAGAGTATAACGTTGAGAGGTTAGGGGAAAAGTATCTTCGATACAACGCACTTGATCCAAGTGACGCGTTTTTTCAAATCAAAGAGATGGGTACAAGGTATTTACATACGGAGGATTGTTTTATCATCAAGTCTTTTAGACGAAGGTTGTATAGCAATGGCCATTTATTCTACCAATTGCGTATTGTTTTTTTTTCAAACTACATGGTGACTATTGTAAGAAGGCCTGGACGAAGGTCTCAACAAGATGACAAATCTTATTTGTCGTCACATTTTGAGATGAAAAATTTTATGCTATAAGTTATAACGCCCAATTCATATTTGGTGATATTGGGAAGTTACCAAATGGCGGTTGATTCAAACTAAAGGCACCATGGGATTTTGAGCCGGAATCTACGTTTTTTGCATTTCTTTTTTTATTTATCTTTTATTTTTTATTACACGTGTTATATTTTTTCATCTCCGTTACTAATCACTTTGTATATGTGTGGACGCGCGCACCTTGATCATGATGATTTATACGATTTTCTCTTGAATAACCATTTATACTTTATTTTTATATATTCTTGAATAGAATTAACTTCTAAATTGGTAATAATAAATCAAGTACACAAAATTAAAAGTTCTGAAGTTGAAATGAAAAAAAAAAAAAAAAAAGGCTAAATTGCATGTTCTACCCCTAAAGTTTAGGTGTAGTTTTACTTTGCTCCTCTTGTGTAATAATTGTTATAATTTGCCCTTTCAAGTTCAAATTTTATGTCAATTCGGTCCAATTCCCTGATTTGGATCAATTTTATTGCCAAAATTAGTGTTTATGAGATAAAATTTTTGAAGTAGAAAAATATAACGTTGCACTCTTCACCCTTAAAATTTGAGTGGCATCACACTTTGCCACTTACTTTGGCAAAAAAAAAATTTGACCGAAATCAGTTAATTGAACCAAATTGATACGAAAATCAAACTTCAGGGGATCATTGCAATAATTAAAAAGTTGAGGAATAAAATGAGATTGCACCCAAATTTTAGGAGCACAAAGTGCAATTTAGCCAATTAAACATAATTCTAAAACACTTTTTTTTTAATCATTTGGTTAACAATAACTAGTCTATTATTCTCTTAACTACCAACCGTTATTGAGAGAATAATAAAATTCTTTTGCTTTCTATCCTTATCTATGACAAAGAATCACATACATTCCATCTTCATCTACTTCGGTGGCGTTTGGTGTTTCTGTTTTTTTTACTTGAGGAATGAATTATGTTTCCATTTCAAAGTATTTCGGGAATAGAAATATATTTGGTAGCAAACCATGTCTTGAAACTGTTTCTTTCAAAAAATATGTTTCTTTGCAATATTTGTCTTTTTCTTTTCTTTTCTTTTCTTCAAATGTATAGTGGCCAGAAAGTTGATGGTGGGAATAACTTTGTGGGAATGAATAAGAATTAATATTTTTTTGTTTCTCATGATGATAAGAAATTCAGGAATTAAACCCCAAATATTGGGAACATAAACGTGTTCCTGTACATTAATTTCAAATTTTTTTTAGAACGGGAACAAAAATCAGAAAACGGAAACAGTAACCAAACAGGGTCTTCATGTTCTTATTATGTTTACATTTTTTTTCGAATTAATTTTCAAAATTAAAAAATTAGCACATTAAATAAAAAAAAATTATTTAATGTGCCTCAAGGCCCATTACTAATTCATTCTTATATCCATGTAGTTATTTAAATTTAGAGAAAATCCAATTAATAATATATGGTAATTATTTGTTGTACAGTAACATTTACATCCACCATTTATTATATTGTTGTTAACATTGTTACTGAACAGTAACATTTGTATCCCCATTCATTATGGAACTATTAATATTGCTGCTGAACAGTAACATTTGCATCTTCCATTCATTATATTACTGTTGATGTAATGAAGAAATATATATTTGGATTTATCTTAAATAATAAATATATAAGTGGTGTTTTCTCAATATAAGCTTACAAGTAGTGGCCCATTTTAATTTTAATAATAAAAGTGGGATTTTATCTAATTTTTTCAAAAATATTTGTATAAAAATTTTAGGGCCCAAACTGAAAGACAATGTTAACTTTCGGGGTGCAAACGGTGATATTCTCAATGGCAGAACCGTGAATTAAAAGTGAGTACTTTTTGCTAGCACCTATGTTTGGTATCAAATATTAAATCCGGGATAGGGAAACCTTATTCGTGAATCGGATACCCATCAACCCGATTCCAAACGTACATTTTTTCTTTTTAAGGAAAATTGCATTTTGAACCCTTGATGTTTGAGTTATGTGTTCAAGTGACACTTATAATTTATGAAGTATCACATTTGTATCCTGTAATTTTATTTTTCTTTCACTTTGGTCCAATTAAAAATAGGATTGACAAATATGAAGCAAAAAGACCACGTGCAGAGCAAAATCAAAATCATATTTCACATTTTTTTGTAGATACCTCTTTACTATCACTCTCTGTCGAATTTTCGGTTAATAGTACAATCTGTAGATACCTCTTTACCGCCACGTGTCTACAAACACATGCTAGCACGAGACGTTATAGGACATTCTACATCAACCATCGTGTCTATCTAGGGATGGGTATCATCCCAAGTAGAATAAGCCCCAAGAGAGATGACGTCCAACATTGACCTCTGCCCAAGAAAGGCGGGCTCCTCAACCCCTGATTTGAGTTGTGACCTCTAGACCAAACACTACCACTATTCCTATTTGGTAGTGGTTGTAACGCCTTCCGCCTAGTAAGAAAAGAGTCGTTATTATTCCTTGAATAACGACTCATTGATTTCATATTTTGCTGGTTAGCCTCATTTATGATAATGGACAAGACTTCGAGGAAAACTTGTCAAACAAGTCCTCCCCAGCTATAAATATCCAAGGGGGAGTCTGACCAGGTACGCACAACAATTATATATATATATTGTGTTATATGTATATTTCTTAGTGTTTGGATGAAATTGAGAATGAGAGTGAATAAAGAGATTAAAATTACCCGTAAAACTTCTCAAAAACAGTTAGAAACATGGGAGGTGATTGATTTTTGTTCATAATTATAATGGACATAATGACCTGGACTATATATAGCAGAATGATTGAAAAACTTTAAGGTGCTATATATTAAAATTGAAATTATAAGGATCAAAATGAAATCTTGGCAAAACTTTGGGGAACAAAGTGTCAAAATCCCCTAAAAGAATATAAAAATAAATGCTTGGATATAAAAGCGCTCCATTTTGAATCTGATTTCGTCACTCTCTATATACCACATGGGACCCCCCATAAATTCATGTAATTGCAAAATTGCAACCAAGTGCACAAAAACTATCGTTGTTACAGGGTCGGGAGGGTCAAATATACGCAGTTTTATCCCTGTATATTGTGAAGTTATTTTTAAAATTGAAACCCGAAACCTGCAGATCAAACAACTTTACCATTATACCCTGTTAGGAGATTCCAACTTAAAACCATATGGTTCTAAGTAGAGTAACTCCCTTAATTTATATAGTGGTTTGGGAACTCTTAGGTAAGTGATGTGGGACAGAAATCTAACACCTATCCTTAAATGCAACTCCTGGTTTGCACGAATGATTTGACTACAAGGAAATGATGAGAAATGTACAACTCTCGTCTTGCACGGATGATTTGACTACGAGGGAATAAGAGATTCATAACTTTGACTCTGATACCATGTTAGGAGGGTCTAACTTAAAACCATATAATTCTAAGTAGAGTAACTCTCTTGATTTATATAGTAATTTGGAAACTCTTAGATGAACGATATGGGACAGAAATCTAACATATCCGATCCCATATATATATATATATATAATCATCTATCCGCCTGATAAAGACTCAACACAAGCTTCAATCCCGCCGTGCAGTTGATTAAGCCTTGCGGGAATCGGCGATAACAATGTCTATATCGATGTGCCGTTGCTTATACTAGAAGATTTCGCTAAATCGGACTGCTTAAATCTTAAGCAGTTCTTCCGATAAGGACCAGGACGAAGGAATTTTTTCTCGGCGAAATTAAAGTTGGAGAGAGAAAGGGGAATGTATGGCGATTCTCAAACAGCGTCTACAAATTCGTCTCCGGCATTCAATTCGTATCCCACGCTTAAAACGTTAGAGACGATGGATTCGTTCGTCGACCTCCATGGATATCGACAGTTCCGGAACAATCAAACTGTTTCCGGTTCGGGATTGCTCAGATTTCGCTCTGCTCCGAGCTATTCGTTCTCGAATTTCGAGAATGAGGTTTCGAATTCCGGCGATTCGAATCGTGAATCTGTCGGTTTGAATTTGAATCCGACAATCGCCGGCGATTTCGGTTCCCGGAGTTTCGAAGATATAGAGGAGGACGATAAGTCTCTGGTGAGTCGTTACTGTTTGAATTCTCAATTGCCGCCTCAGTATCCGAGGCGAAATACTGCTTCGCAAGCTTCAACAATGGCGGATTCTTATCGGGTTGTGGCCTCAACGGGTTTGAATATTCCGGGTCAAGCAAGAACGGGTTCTAATCATCTCACTGTTCCAAATGGTAATGTTCTTCTTTCTTAAAAAATAGTAAATAAAAAAATATAAAATGTAAGTGAAGGCTCGAGTTCTGGCGAGATTTTTTCTTCCTAAATATTTTATAACCTTATCTCAACCATCCATTATTCTCAAATTAATCTAATTCGTTAAACAAAGACATTTAAAAAAAAAAAAAAATCGATGAAATTAAATTTTAGTCTATACAGTTTACGTGTTACAGTAATTTTTCTAAAAGTCCAAATTATTGTTAAAAGTCTTTTTAAATAAAAAATTATAGTAACTTTCTTCTATTGTTGTAACTTTATAGGTGTAAAAAAATTATTAAAACGCGTGAACTGCATAGATTAAAATTTTAATTTTACGGACTGTTCATCAAAATCCCTTAAAAATCCGTTGTGATTTGTTAATAGACTGCTAATTCCAGTAGTTATAAAGTAAAATTTGATGTTAGTTTTCTGTTAATTCTAATATTTCATTTTGGTCTCCAGAGTTTTAATATGAACATATAACACCCTGAAAATTGATATTCCGTAGTCATCTTAGTTTAGTCAAAATCAATAACTCCATTATAATTTTGGACGACAAACAGTTAATTACTATGCACCCAACTATGTTTTAAAGGATTTTGTAGGCATATCCAACCTCTTCTTTTCCCCTAATAATTTTTGACAAACAAAATTATATATATTATTTAATATGTATATGTCTCAGTATTTGGTTGGGAAAGAGAATTTAAATTGCCTATAAAACCTCTTGAAAACGGTCAGATGTATTGCAATTAATTGTTTTCTATTCAAAATTATAATGTTCAAATTGAAATTATGAGGACCAAGGTGAGATTTGGGTCAAACTTATGGGGTACAAAGTGTCAAAACCGCATTGATGAGTATATTTTCCTATTTACTTATGATTTAATTGTTTTCGTTTGTACAAAGAAACATATAATCGTTTTTCAAAAAATATTTTGTAGTTATATTTTACTCTAATTACACAAGAAAATAATATATGAACTATGACTAAAATGGTTAACTAACTAATTTTGCAGCATATTCCTCAGTGAGAAGCATCGAAAGCTATCAAGTAGGAGATGATTTAACTTCGTTTTCGACAAGATTTAAAGATCAAACGAATTACCCGTCTCGGATTTACGAAAACGGGAGCGAACATTTTTGTTCTTGGAACGATTCTTCCCCTTTTTCAAGGAATTTTAACAGCCCTAAAAGCGAATTTGGAAATCAGGTACGAGTTTTTTTTTGTTTTTTGTTTTCAATGGAATTTTGTAGGTTATTTGATGTTTTTAGCAAAGTTATGAATTAAAATTCCTTGTTTGGTTAGCAGAGTTTAATGATTAGCAACAATATGCCTATGTTGTCAAAGAATTCGGTTGCTGAAATTGCGGTTATGGAGAAGTTATTACAGTTTCAAGATTCAGTTCCTTGTAAAATTCGAGCAAAACGAGGTTGTGCTACTCATCCTAGGAGCATCGCCGAGAGGGTAAATTATTTTTTAAAAATTTATTTTAATTAATATCGATTTTTAAATTGGTGTTTGGCTAGACCCCGTTTTGTTGTTTTTGTCGGGTTTTTTTTCCCAAAAATTAGTATTTTTAGAACAAATTTCTAGGAACGAAAACAGAACTCTTACGAGAATTATGTTTTCGTTCCAAGTTTTTTAGAAACAATTTTCTAGAATCAGAGCTCAAGTTCTTTCTCAATTTTTGAAAATTGACACTTTTATACCTATATTTTTAATAATTTCAGGTGAGAAGAACTCGGATTAGTGAAAGAATTAGAAAACTACAAGAGATTGTTCCAAACATGGAAAAGGTAAGTTTATAATTTTCCAATTTCCCATTATACCCCCACAACTTCTTGCATAGTTTGTTGTTATAACTAGTAGGGGTTATTATACTCATTTAGGTCCCCATAGTTTTAATTTGAACATACAACACTTTAAAGTTTCTTAATCATTCCATTACAGTTCAAGTCATTATCCTCGTTATAATTTTGGATGAAAAATAGTCACTTGCTGTTTTTTATCCAAAATTGTAATGGGGATGAATGCATGTGCGCGCACGCGCAAACACACACACACACACATATATATTGTTAAGCGGAGTGGCTCATTTGACTTATATAGTTGTTTAAAAACTTTCGAGTGATCGATGTGGGATAAGAATCTAACATCCGCTCTTAAGTACAACCCCGGTTTGTACGGATGATTTCACTATGATAGAAATGTCCAACTCCTGATTTGCTCGGATGATTTGACTATGAGGGAATGAGAGGCGAACTCTCATAACCTTGACTCTGACTCTGATGTCATGTTTAAGGTTTCAACTTAAAACCATATGATATTAAGTGGTGTAGCTCCTTTGACTTGTATAGAGGTTTGAGAACTCTTAAATAATCGATGTGAGATATGAATATAATATACATATATATATATATATATATATATATATATATATATATATATATATATATAGGTTTCGTGTAAAAATTTGTCTAGGGGAATGGAAGAGCTTAGAAATGTTCATAAAATCTCTTTAAAAATAGTTGCGTGCACAGTCGCACACCATTTTTTTTTTGTCGTCCAAAATTGTAATGGAATTATTGATTTGAACTGAATTGAGATGATTATGAAACTTCAAGGTAATATGTGTTCAAATTGCAACTAATGGGGACCAAAGTGACATAATGGTCAAATTTTAGGGGTGCAAATTGTCAAAACTCCTAACCAAAATAATATTTTACAAGTAATTGTTTGTTTCTTTGTGGCAGCAAACAAGCACAGCGGACATGTTAGAATTGGCCGTTGAGTACATCAAAGAACTACAAAAACAATACAAGGTAACAATAATAATGAATTTTATTTAATTTTATTTATGAAGAATTTATTTTTTAGCCATTTCAGGTATTTTAGTTGATGTTAACTATGATATCATATACACCAAAGCGCTGTTAGTCTGGTTGACAAAGAAAGGTGTCTCATTTCCTTGTTAACCAGAGTTCGACTCTCCTAAAAAATGTTACATCTTGAATATATAAGATCGATGTGAAGAAGTGTATCCTTAAGATTGTCCGATAAGGCAATTATTCAAAGTGCGCATAAATTGGTTCGGACACACCTTACGGTCAAACCGGAAAAAGAAAATCATATACGAATTCAACATATTAGTTAATATCAGCTAGATAAATGACTACAAAATAAAGAAGAAAAAAACGTGGACAAAGTATTACAAGTGAGTTATTTCCCATTTTATGAGTTGTTACTGGGGTTTTAGTTAACATTAGCTATTATTTCACATACAAATTCAACATACTAGTTAACATTAACTAAATATATTCAATTTAGTTGATGTTAACTAAATGACTAAAAAATTAATAAAGAAAAAAACGGGGTCAAAATATTACGAGTGATTTATTCGAAAGAAGAGTCCAATAATTTTCTCTTTTTTAATTATTAATTTTATTTATTTTTTATGCAGGTGCTTAGTGATTATAAGGCAAATTGCAAATGCTCAAGTATATTGAAGCCATGAGAAGAACATTTTTATATTTTTATTTTTTTTAATTATAGAAGTTTATGCACTTTGCACCCCGGAAGTTTTGGAAAAATACCACTTTAATGCTTATGCTTTCAATTTGAATACATTAAATCCTGAAATATCCAAATTGTATCGAGTCAGTCCAAATCGAACTCTGTTACTTTTTTATGACGAAAATGAAACACGTGTCAAACACGGAATCACCCATGGGTGAATTTTGTCATAGAAAATGACGGAATGATTGACTTGACACAATTTGGATATTTCAAATTTTCTTAGTATAATATGTTCAAATTGAAATGACGTGGACTAAAGTGGAATTTCTCTTAAATTTCGGGAGTGCAAAGTGCAAAAGTTCTTACATATATATATATATTGATGTTGCCAAAATTTATCCATGTGTGAACAAAAGTCACACATGTTGGAAAACTCGACAACAAACACTACCCACTTAGATTACAATCCTCTAATGAGGGTAAAGATACAAATGTTACATATCAAGGTTTACAAGTAGTAAAAATACAATTTCGTGTTAAAAGTAAAGTGTTGATAGATTGCCCCCATGTGATGCCTATCCTGTCGTATAGATAGGCCACTCTTCAGGTTAGCCGGGCTCCACGTTCCATAATCTGCCGCCGTGATCGTAGCCTGTGCTCTCATTACAGGAAGTGGCGTCAATCGCATTCGTGTATGGATGGCGGGATTGGTGAAGTAACGGTCACTGTTGACTTACTGTTTCTGGATCCGACCCCTCGGCCCCCGTTAAGGGCTTGGTCTTTTGTTGGGTTGGTCCATCTATGCAGCTGAGCCTTATTAACAGGCCTGATGCTTTCTTCTTTGGGTCATCAAATTCGGTGGCCCATGGTTAGTCGTTGGTTTGCAACTTTGTTCAATTGAGTCGGGTTCTATCCGTCGGCCTGACCCGCCGTCCTGAGTCCGGCTCCATTATTCACACGTGGGAATTTTTCCCACATCATATATATATATATATGTATGTAAAAAAAAAAAAAAAAACTCCTCTTCTTTCAAATAAGTCTTTCAACTTAAACTAGTCTCAACTTTTACCCCTTTGGTAATATATAGATAATAAAAAATCTCATAGTAAATCATTAAGTAAGTGCGCACATGTACACACACATATATATTATTTTAAATTAAGAATTATTTTCCATGACTCCATAAATTTATTATTTATTCAATTTATTTGGTATAATAATTTTTTGAAAAAATCTAATAATCATGTTTAAAATTTAAAGTTCAAAGTCATTACATACCATAAAAATTATTATAATTTTTTACGTGAAAAAATTACAGTGACTTTTATATAATACAATAATTTTGAATTTTTGCAAAAATTATTGTACTGCGTGAATTGTATACACAAAAAAAATTGAATTTGTGAGTTGTTCACGAAGAACCCCTTAAATAAAAATTTCAATGTTATTCAACTTCTACATAATTTTCAATGATTTTATGTAATAAATAGGATAAATTTCAATGTAGTCCAATAAATTTGGTGCGTTTTGCTTGTTATAATTTATTATTCAGTTGTAAAAATAATAAATACTCAAAATAGTAAATTAACCATTTTTATTATAGTTTAGATGTTATTTTCTTATGTAATTTGAGTAAAAGATAACTTTAAATTTAATAAAATTAAATAATTTATTTTTAAAACAAATAATATATATATATATATATATATATATATATATATATATATATATATTATTAAATTATAGACAAATGAAGAAATATACAAATTAATTAATATAAAATAAGAAAATTTAGACAACCAAATGAGCTCTAAGTATTCACATTAAAATATATGGAAAATTATACTTTGAACCTCAAATTTTTAGGATAATTGGTGATTAGTCCCAAATAACGAGTGTAATTTATTATTAGTTTCACTTAAAACATAAATTTTGATTTAGTCTCTTAAATTGATTTTTACGTGTGTATTAATCCTACATATGCTCCACCTGTGTAATATTAGTTACATGTAACTATTTATGTAATATTTGTTACGTCTAATAAATATTTTACACACAAATTAGATACACGTAAATGCGAGAGTGCAACGCGTGTATTGGATCTTCTGTCTTTTTTAATACGCAAGACTAAAACACAAGTTGTAATTGCGTATAGAACTTTTAAAAATTACGAGTAAAATGAGGGACTTGCCGCATAAATACCCAAATTTTTTGGGGGGGGGTCAAAAGTGTAATTATCCCTAAATATAACCGTCTGCTTGGAAGGAAAACCGTTAATGGAGCCCGCACTAGCCGTTATTTCCTGACTTTTTCTCTCTCTTCGCAAACGATTTTCTCCTCTCTCTGATCATCCCTAACAAGCCCTAACCCTAAAATCATTCACAATTCTTCGGATCAATAAAATTCTCACAATTTCTTCCGATTTCAGTCGATTCTCCGGCATAATTCAACGATTTTTCATGAATCGGTGAGGATATTGCTCTCTTAAATCTTCTCCGAGTTCGTATGGTTCGACATTTCATGCTCAAAATCTGTATGTTTCGAAATTTCTGTTCGAAAAACGAAAAACGGTCGAGAATTTTCTGCCGATCGCGAGGATGTCAGGCGGTTTTGGGGATTTCAATCAGAAGATCGATTACGTTTTTAAAATTGTGTTGATCGGCGATTCGGCCGTCGGTAAATCTCAGCTGCTGGCGCGATTCGCGAGGAATGAATTCAGTGTGGAGTCGAAAACGACGATCGGCGTTGAATTCCAGACGAAAACGCTCGTCGTCGATCATAAAACCGTGAAGGCGCAGATTTGGGATACTGCTGGTCAGGAAAGGTGACGATGATTTTTCTCTTGCCTTGTTTGTTCTTTGAAATCAACATTTTTTTTTGCGTAAGGCCTTGTTTGGTTAGTGCTTCTGTTCCCCATTTTTGTTTCTCTTTCAGAAAATTGGGAACAGAATGCATAAATTTCTAGGAGCATAACATATTTTTTCTCAAATTTCTATTTCCGTTCCCAGCACGAAACAGAAATTTGGGAACAGAAAATTTGTTTAAGATCAAATTGATGAAATTTTATATATATTAAACTCTTTTTCTATCAATTCTGATGTGAGACTTCAAAGCTTGTGATTTATGCATTTAGCTTTAGCATAATGATCATAATCTCATGGCTAGGCTAACCTTTTATTAACTAAAAATTTCAATTTCAGAAATTGTTTTCATTCAAACCAAACTAAGTTTTAATTATTTTTTTGGGTAGAAAATGGTTGACGAGGGATTTTTGAACACTAGACCTCTCAATAAGGAGACATACTAGATACCAACAAGGCTATAGACCTTGGGTTCCAAACAAGTTTTAATAATTTAAGAAAAACGACAATTTGTTTTCGACTTCCGATCCAAACATGCCATAATTTTTTGGTATCCCGAAAGTAGTTTTGAAGTTTTTTTTCTGTTTTATTAACCAATTATTTTGGTGAATCTTTGATACTGAACGTACTTATTCTGTTATTTTTCTACTTTTGAACACTAAATTATGAGAAAGTAACTTTCTAGTGTCAAGAAATTAAAAAATAAATAAAAATTGTACGCTACTACACTTAGTGTATCGTTTGGAAACGCTGTTTTAAACAATTTAAAAAATAAAATTGACACAATTCTTTAACTTACAAACAAAGCCTAATTTAAAAAATATATTTGATAGTAAAGACATTTTTTTTTTGTAGTTCAAAAAATAAAGCAAAACACCACAGACAAACAAACAAGCAAAAATTATCATCCCGGGCATAATTCAAAAGTTCTTTTGCCCATTTCATCGAAGATGATGTCTTCCAAATCCGTCGTCGGTGTCTCAAGGATTTTGGGCACACAATCTCCTTATCTTGAAGACATAATATCACAACATTGTCTTGATAAATGATATCTTCATCCAAAAACCTAGAGTATGATGTGCGTGTCTATACGAACCATGAAGTTTATCAAATTGCACATTTGATCCTTCAAGTTCAGTATTTTGTTTCTATCCTGTAAAATTGAAAGCAATATTAATAATTTTGGATGAAAAATAGTTTGTGCTAAGCATATGACTGTTTAATGGAGTTATTTTCGTTATTTCAGCACTTCATTAAACCTAAGACATTTTTCTCCCTAACCTTTTTTAACAACGATTCAAGAATATGTCTTTTATTTTTCAAACGAATTGATATTAGGAAAATGTTAGGGCAAAAACCTTTTACACTCAGTGAAATAATGAAATGACGAAAATATCCTCATTAGTGGGTTACGTGCCGAGCACAATCTATTTTTCATCCAAAATCATTAACAATATTTTTAATTTTGCATGATTAAATTAATTACGAAACTTGAAGGATCAAATGTGCGAATTTGCAATTTTATTTTTTTCAATTTTATAACATCCTTAAAAAAAAATTAGGAAGTTTTCCCAAAAGTCTCATACCATAAAAACACCACTTTATGTAGTTCTATAACAGTGATTTTTTTATACGAGAGATGATCTTTAGAAAATTATTTTTGAAATCTTTGGATCTTTAAAAAAGTTTTCCAAAAAAATATTACCAAACAACCCCTAAACTTTTCTTTCTTTTAATTTAACCTCATATTTTTCCTCCATTTTTTCAGGTATAGAGCAGTGACGAGCGCCTACTACAGAGGAGCCGTCGGAGCAATGTTAGTCTACGACATGACCAAACGGCAATCCTTCGACCACATGGCCAAATGGCTGGAGGAACTCCGAGGCCACGCCGACAAGAACATCGTCATTATGCTCGTCGGAAACAAGTCCGATCTGGGAACTCTCCGGGCGGTGCCGACGGAGGATGCCCAGGAGTTCGCCGAGAGAGAGAACCTCTGTTTCATGGAGACGTCGGCGCTGGAGTCGACCAACGTCGAGACGGCGTTTCTTACCGTCTTGACGGAGATCTACCGGATCATTAGCAAGAAGTCGTTGACGGCGGCGAACGAGGGGTCGCAGTACGGTAAGTCGGCGTCGCTGAAGGGAACTGATATTATTGTTCCGAGCTCGGAGATTGATTCCGGTGGGAGGAAATCGGGGTGCTGTACGACGTCGTAAAGGCTGTTATCCCTTATTTTTTATTATTATTTTTTATTTTTTAATTATTATTATTCTTGTTTATTGTTTGTTGTTGATTGTTTAGGCCGTGTTTGGTTTAATACATAAATATTTTGTTAAAAGTAGATGATGATTTAGACTTTAGAGAGAGAGAAAAAAAAAAAAGGCAATGAGATTTAGTTGATGTTGTTTTAAGAACAAAATGAAATTATTTCTTAATTTTTTTGAGATTTTATTATTTGGTTCTTAGAAGAGAGTGTATTGAGAAAATGATCTTCCAAATGTTTATATTAAGTTTTAGGTCCCCGTAACTTTCTTAGAATTTAATCCCTGATCATTACACCTTATTTGTGTTATATTTACAATTTATATCATTCCATATTATTCTATAAAATATACTAAAAAAATGAACATTCACATTTTTATTTTTATTATTTTTTATATACATATTTATCTTAATTGTTTTGTTATGAATGTTTACATTTTCACCAAAACACATCGAATATATACATTTACTAAATACAAAAAATACAACGGTATAAACATTCACGAAAATACACTGATATATGAACATTCACACCAAAAAATAATGATGAAACATTCACAAAAACAATTCAATCAAATAAAAAAATAAAACTTAACAACATGAATCTTCATAAAATAATGAACATTCAAAAAAAAAATACAAAACCTAATCACGTGAATATTCACAAAATAATGAACATTAAAAAAAAAATACAAAATTTAATCACATGAATATTCACAAAACAATGAATATTCAACAATGAACAATCGCAACATCAAAAACCGCAACACAAAAAACAAACAATAAACATTCAACAAAACCGAACCAATCACCGATGAATGATTGTCGCACTGATCGATGGGCGGCCACGATAGTGGTTCCATCGCCTGTTAATCCTCAGATTGAGCACTGGAAGGCCAAAATCAGCAAAAAAATAATATGGACAAACAAATCGGAACAAGACTGAGAAAACAAAACAAATCGCAGAAAACAAACAAAAATCATAAAACAAACAAATCAACAAAACAACGACGACGATGGCCATTTATTGTCATCGGAGCACGACGGCAATGACCGTTTATCATCATCATCTTCGTAAATCGAAGCATGGCGACGATGGCCGTTTATCTTCTTCAACGGTGATCAAACGCTCCAACAGAGACGGCGACGGCATCGAGCTTTGTCCGTTCATCGTCAATCGACCACCGGTGTTCATCTTCTTCGCAAATCAAAGCACGGCGGCGGCTTGGTGAGCTTCGTCTGTTCATCATCCTAGTCAGATTTGCCGAATTTCTGTGAATCGTGTGGCGGCGACAACTTGGCAAGGGAGGAGCTTTGCAAATCGGAGCACGATGGCGGCTTGGCGAGCTTCGCCGTTCATCATTCCAGTCAGATCTGCTCGCTCTTCCAACAAAGACGGAGGTGGGCGGCAATCGTTCATCTGGCAGGAGCGATGGTCATTGTTTGGCAGGAGCTGTGGTGGTTGGCGGCAACCGTTCAGCGATGGCGGCGGTCATCGCCTGTTCATCGTTCAACGGCCATCGTCTGGCAGTATTAAGAGAGGGGATGGCAATGGAGAGCGTTTGAGAGAAAGAAGAGGGTTGATGAAAATTAGAGTTTGGTGAAAATGAGAGAGGTTATGTATTTATATATAGGGGTATAAATGTTCATTTATTTTTTTATTTTTTTAGCAAGGACTTTTCTCTAACAATCTTTTGAAAAGGGTTTAAAAAATAATCTTTTTCAAAAAAATGTTAGAAGAGGAGAGAGAAACCTAAAAAAGGCCTAAACAATAAAAAACCCTAATTTTTTTTAGTTTTGTTTTGAATTTTTTATAAACATAAATAAAATTTGGAAATAAAAACACTAACAAACTAAACCTAAATTGATGGGGGTATTTATGAGCTGATTTCGACCACATCTCTTCTTTCATGCTGAGCAACACCTGCATATTATGAACGACCTGTATTGTTTTTGTTGATATTGAAAATTGGCTAACATCTACAGTCGGTCCAAGCAAAGTCCAAATGATGTTTTTGTTAATTGAGTTAGTGGTCATCTATACGTTGGTCCCTGCTTAGTGAACGGTCAACAGTCAAATCTTTGCGATTTGAGTTTGTACGCGCAAAAAGACCTACTTGGGTATGTTCAGCGAAGTCTTTCTGGCATGATAATAAGAGCTCGGGAGAAAAAAAAAGTGTTTAGTCTTGATGAAGTGGTGTTTCTCATCACACCTAGAGTAGGGCCCGCTAATTAATTATGGCCTTGAGCGCAATTAATTAGAGTAATATGACAAGTGGAATGTTTTAAGCGATTCGGTCTTGCATTTTGTCCCAATAATAGGAGCCCATGGGCTAAACCAATTGATCAGGAGGCAGAGCCCAACCCAGAAAGGTGCATGAGCCTACTTGGTGACTTGGAGCGTAATTAATTAAAGGGATAATTGAAGATTAATATCAAACAATGGGTGTAATATGTTATTTGTTCTATTTAAAACAAAAGTTCAAATTTAGTCCCTCAAATTGATTTTTGGTTCCGTACTAGTCCCGCATGTGCTCAAGCATCGCGTGTGTAAGGTAGAGAAAGTTTGGTGAGTAAATCTGTATTATAGTAAATATTTGTTACAAATAACTAAAATTATTTAAACTATATTACATATGTCTCTGTATAATATTAGTTACATATAGTTGTGTAATATTAGTTACATATAATTTGTATGTAAAATATTTGTTAGATGTAACAAATATTTTACATACAAATTAGATATATATAACTGCGAGAGTGTAGGAGCCTATATTGGACTTTTTTTCTTTTTTTTTTTAATGCGTGGGGCTAAAACACAAGTTGCAATTGGATAGAGAATTTTTTTTAAATTAAGGATAAAATAAGGAACTTGCCGAAAGACCCTTAATTAAATATTATCATGTGTTTATTTTTTAATTAATTGAATTTTTATTTCAAAAAAAATTCAATGTAAATTTGCTTTGGGTTTATTAGGGTAAAATAAAGGGGATTTTATTATTTAATCCTTTGTTGAATAGTTGTTTATGATTCAGATATAGGAACCACTTATCTTCACCCACAAAATATTTAGAAAAAAATCCATGGATTTTGCCGACTCTGTTCAGCAATATTTACAAATTTGTTATTTTATCCTATGTAACAAGACAAAATTGGACAACAGTGAGTTAAAGTTGAAGTAAACTGTTCAGACACTATATTACAAAAATACATTTTGAATTCACGTTAAACGTTGTTGAATTTTTATTTTTTTATTTTTTACGTTAACGTTAACGCATTTTTTATATTTTTTTAAACGTTAACGTATTTTTCATATTTTTTTTTGTGTTTCACAGTGCCACATATTTCTTCATCTGTTTGTGTGCGTTTAACGTTACCGCATATTTTGCCATCGGGCTGTGGGTTTCAACGTTAACGTATTTTATTTTTTAAGAGTTCTATGTGTTAACGTATTTTGCTTGAAAATTTACGTTAACGTCCTATCACATACTTTTGTCTTGTGTGCGTTAACGTTAACTACCATATGTGGTATTTTATTATTTTGAGCTGAATGTGTGTTTAGCTTGAGTTTGTGTTAACGTTAATACACATTTTTTCTGAAAGTCTCCTGTGTTAAAGTTAACATGTTAAACATTGTCCAAAAAAACATGCATGCAAAAATTGAAGATTGGTGTGCGTTAACGTTAACTGTCATATGTGGTATTTTGTTATTTTAAGCTGAATGTGTATTTTAGTTGAGTTTGCATTAACGTTAATGCATATTTTGTTGTCGCTCTGTGTGTTAACGCTAACGCGTTTAATTTTGTCCAGAAAACATGTGTGGAAAAAATCACGTAAACACACCAATGTTAACGTAAAATTTCCAATTCTGATTTGAAAAATCCCAAATCAGATATGAAAATTCCCCCAAAAAAATCAAGAACCAAACAGACCCTAAGAAAAATTCCAATTCAAATATGAATGTGTGTTTGGGTCGTGTTTGCGTTAACGTTAATGCACATTTTTTTGGGGTCTCTTTTGTGTTAACGTTAACACATTCACATTATCCCGAAGAAACATATGTGAAAAAAATCACATACCACCACTAACGTCACCTCCACCACAGCTTTGAATATGTGTTTGGATCGTGTTTGCATTAACGTTAATACACATTTTTTGGGGGTTCTCTTCTGTGTTAATATTAACACAGTCGTGTTGTCCCAGAAAAATATATGTGAAAAAAATCACACACTGCCACTAATGTTAACGTAAGAAAATGAACACCCCATCTACCTCCACCACAAGTTGAGCAAAAATCACACAACCCACTAACGTTAACGTTAAATCTGGCCAGTGGTCGGCGGTGGTTGCCAGATCTGGCTAGTGGTGGCCGATGGTTGTCCGTATAAAAAATGAACATCACCACCGCCAAACGACACCGCCGAAAATGAACATCAACACTGCCAAAGAACACCACCAAAACGAACAATACTGTCGAATCGAACATCAAAACCAGGGGAAAAAAAAAGAAAAAGAGAAAAGCATGAATCGCTTCGGTGGGGGAAGGCTGGATCTGATTGGTGGCTGCGCGGTGGTTGTTGGATCAGGCTAGTGGTAGCCGATGGTTGTCCGAATCGAAAATGAACATCACCACCGCCGAATCAAACATCAACACCGTCGAATAACACCACCAAAACGAACAACACCGCCAAAATGAAACATCTAAACCAGGAAAAAAAACTAAAAAAAATCATAAACTACAGAGAGAGAGAGTGGGGGAGGTCCGAATCTGGCTGGTGGCCGATGGTGGTTGCTAGATCTGGCTAGTGGTGGCCTACGGTTGTCTAATCTGGATAGCGGTGGCGTTCGATGGTCAGAACTGGTGGAGAAGATGAGTTTGGTCGAAGATGGTAGAGAAGATGGTGGTCGGATCTGGTGGACAAGATAGTGTCTTCTTGGTCTCCATACCATCATTTTCTTCATCGGCGTCCTGATGGGGCTTAAGAACCGGGGTGATATGAACGACGTTGGCGTCCACGATTTCGCCTCCTTCGACGTCGGCGTCAACCTCGGCAACCTCTCTCTAAACCCTAATTCTCTCTCTTTCTAAAGATCTGGGTTCGACGTGAAACCAGAGCTTGAGATCGAGGGGTCCTCACCGTACCCCCCTCTCTATTATCTTCTTCACGTCAATGTATTTCGAGAATATGTTGTTGTTAGACTCAAATTCGACGTCGTTATTAGCCGCCAACGACGGGTTCAGAGGGTCCACAACACCGCCATCTCAATCCTTTACCGTGGCCCGCCGGTGGTAGAACCCTTGGAAAGGTGCAAAGCAATTCTTCATCGACAGCGGCGGAGGGGGGTGGGTTTTCGAACGAGGGAAAAAGGGGCGGTAGGGGTGGAAAACCTCTATTGATCGGACAAGAGAGTGGGTATGAGGATAAAGAGAGAGGGATGAGGGCATCGTTAACGTTTGAACCTCCTGATATCTAGAGAGAGAGAGAGTGAGAGTGAGAGAGAGTTAACGTAAATGTGATAGAGAAGGGTATATGTATATTTTCATATCCTATTTTGTCTACCCAAGAATCAAAAACTTAGGCCCCGTTTGGTAACCATTTCCATTCCAGAATTTCCTATTCCATTCCTAGATTTTTGGGAATTCTATTTGGAAATAGCGTTTGGTAATTTTTGTTTTCGTTTCTATTCCATTCTCATTTGAGAATTGTGCCCATTTTTTTCTTAAGAAATGAGAAACAAAAAAAAGTTGTTTCTCATAATTCCCATTTCATTTCCAAAACTAATTTTACTGTTCATCCGCCGGCCAACCACCGTTCGCCGCCGCCAGCCACCGTCCGCCACCGGTGGCAATCTCCGGCGATCGTCGCCGGTCACCTCCGGCATCACCGGCCGGTCACCGCTGCCGTTGGCCACCTGACAACTTCCGGCGCCGCCTGCCGTTCGCCGCAGCCAAAACAAAAAAAAATCTCAAAAAAAATAAATTTAGTTTTAGAATAAAATCGTTACCAAACACGATTATCTTCTCAAAACAAAAAAAAAAAAAAAAAAAATTATCGTTATCAAACGCGATTCTACTCCCAAGAAGGAAACAAAATTCTCATCCCACTGTTAGAATGGAAATAGAAACGGTTACCAAACGCCACTTTAATTGTGGTATGAATTATAAATGAACAGTTGGAAAATGTGTTTTTTTCTCGATAGTCTTTTTAATGAGAACTAAATAATTAAAAGGTCTAAAATAATTGGGCCCAATTAAAAGAATAAATAAAATAAAGGGGCGATTAATGAATCCTCAACCCCCAAATATTAACCCGCCTTTCATTTTTAACGAATTTTGTTGAAATTTTCATTTCCTGTTCCCGCCCAGTCTTTGGTTTTGGAAAATGTTCTATTTTTCCCCCAAATCTTCACTCGAAATTTTTCCATTTCCCTCCCCAATCTCCATAGTTTAACCGGTTCGATTGCCGGCAAACCTCAAGACCTCGCAATTTGAAAATCACAAGGTGAGATACTGACCCTTCTTGTTCTTATAGACTGATTTTTGGCATCGGAAAGATCTTGGTTGCCGGAATATCCCCGGTTGGTGGTCGGTATTCAGTAACTTAGTATCAATCTGGGTTGGTGGAATTATGATTTTCCGACGGAAAAAAATTCAGTCCGGCAACTGAGTTGCGGTGAATTGAAACTGCATTTCTGGTTTTTTTCAGAGAATTAATGTTTTATGTGTTTGTGTGTATGAGATCTTGGTCCCCGAGAAATCCCCGGTTTGTGGTTATTATCAATCTCGGTTGGTTTTTTTATGGAATTATGATTTTCCGATGGAAAAAAATCTGTCCGGCGACTGAATTGCGGTGAAATTGAAGCTTCATTTCTGCATTTTTTTTCAGAGAATTAATATTTCATGTATTTGTTTGTATATTGGATCTTCGTCGCCGGAGTATGTTTTTTTTTTCTCCTTCTTGGTTGCCGGAATATCCCCGTTTTGTGCTTAATATCATTCTGGGTTGGTGGAATTATCATTTTCCGATGAAAAAAAATTCAGTCCGGCGACTAACGTTATGTTCGCCGTGTACTTTCTTTTGTAGTTGAATCTTGATACAATGCCGGAAGCTAGGGATCGACTTTCGAGAGATGATGATGTTGTGGAGATGTTCAGTCCTCGTCAAAGGTCTACCGGCGGCATAGACATTCTATCAGATCAACCGGAGGTGAGATCCGGAACTCCATTCCGGTGGGGAGCAACCCAGATGACGGAGACACTCGGACCAAACAGAGTGGCGGCTACTAGCAACGAAAGAGCCAGGACCGGAACCCCAAGAAGCGGCCAATGGCGTGGGCGGAATTTGTACGGATCTCCGGGGTTGGTGAATCGCCAGTTTGCCACACCCGTCGGAAGCGGCCGACGAGGTCGAGGACGTCCGGTGAACAACAGCGTGTTACCTTCTTGGTACCCAAGAAGACCTCTCCGAGACGTCACTGCCATTGTCAGGGTAAGTGATTATTCCTGTCTTTTTTCTTTTTATCCCTAACAAACAAATTTCCATTAGAGATTTTGGATTCCCGAAACGCCAATTTTTGCGATCACGAATCTTTTGAGTCATACTATTTAAAGTTGGATAGGTATTAGTTTGATAATGGAACAGTAAACTCGGATTCGATAAGAATCTCATTTTTTAGTAGTACGAGGGAGAATTGGCCCAATAATGAGAATGGGGTCAAGACGCTGTTAAGCGCCGACGGTTAAAATGTTTTATTGATTTATCTTAAATGGCCATCGTTTTCATTGATTTCTCCCAGTTCCAACTAATTTGAGAGAAAAATGGAATTTTTTTTTTTCTATAAAATTATAATTATATCTTGTAAATGTTAAATAGTAATTTATATTAAATTTAGATTAAGTGATTATTCCTGTCTTTTTTCTTTTTTCTCCTTAACTAACAAATTTAGATTAGAGATTTTGAATTCCCGAAACGCCAATTTTCACGACCACGAATCATTTGAGTCATACTATTTAGAGTTGTATAAGTATTAATTCGATAATGGTTAGAGCAGTAAACTCGGATTCGGTAAGAATCTCATTTTTTAGTAGAACGAGGGGGTAATTGGCCCAAAAATAAGAATGGGGTCAAGACGCTATTAGGCGCCGACAGTTGAAGTGCTTTATTGATTTATCTTAAATGACCATCGTTTTCATTGATTTCTCCAAGTTCCAACTAATTTGAGAGAAAATTGAAAAGGTTTTTTTTTTTTTTTTTTTTTTCTATAAAATTATAATTATATCCTCCTACTTACACTATTTTTTGATGTGGCCCTATAATTTATTTATTTTTTCAATTAGCCCCACTCTTATTTGTAACTTTTATTTTAAGTGACATTTTTGTTATAGAACTAGTGTTAATTTTAACTAAAAAAATTACATTTTACTCCTAAATATTGACTGTGAGAATTACACTTTATCCTTATATATTTTGAGTAAATAACACTTTACTTTATGTATTATAAATTCTCACATTAAATATTTTTGGGACTAAATATTTTTTATTGTTGTTTTTCTTCACCTTTCTTTTTTCTTTTGTTTTCTCTTTCTTTTTGACTTGTTTTCTTTAATATTATTTATTTTTATTTTTTTATTTTCAAAACAAAATTGGAAAAATATAGAATTGAAAAAATATTATTTTGGACCAAATAAAAAAATTTATTTTGTGATTTTTCTTCGCAATTTTTTTCTTTTTCTTTTTTCTTTTGTTTATTTTCTTTTGTTTTATCTCTTTTTTGTTTGTTTGTTTTCTTCCATGTAATTTATTTATTTTTTACTATTTTTAAAATAAAATTAAAAAATTTAGATTTCACCTATATAAATTTTTAATTAGTCTTTAAATAGAATTAGAAAAGTAGAAGAGAAAATAGTAAATTTGTTGGTAAAAATTCAACGCTTTACTGATGAAATTGCACTTGACATGTTAGTTGCATTAGTTTTGCGTAAAATGCATAATTTTTCAATTCTATTTTGAGGACTAATTAAAATTAAAATAGGTGAAGTCTATATTTTTTCAATTCTATTTTGAAAAAAAAAATGAAGGAAAATAACGGAAAAAAAAAATTTAATTAGTCTCAAATTTTAGCCTATTAGTCCAACTTATTTTAGAATTTTGTGCAAAAAACACAAAAATTAACAAAAAAAAAATATTAAAAGACAAAAATAAGAGTGGAAAAAACAACAAAAAGAAATAAAATAAAAATAAAAATCCATGAATGTTTAGCGTGGAGTTTCATAATACATAGAGTAAACTTACTTAGGAAGCACAGACACTCCGCCGGAGTCTAAGTATCAGTGTCCGATACACGTTGGACACCGACACGTGTCGAAAATTTTCATTTATTTTTATTAATTCTGACACAGCGTGGACACGTGAAGGTAAACGTGTTGCATAATTCTAAGTATCAGTCGTTACGTTGAGACATACCAAAAAGCTCTTGCTGTCTCCAAACCCTAACCCAAGTGAACATTTAAATATTTGTCCTACATGCATTCGTGAGGGTACTCCTAATGAGTTGAAGACCATATCAACAAGTCTTTCGTCCTGCAAATAAGGCATATCTTGTCTAGACAAAATATTAGAAATAATATCCATGTCTTCTAGCTACTTTATTTCCTATTTTGATTTCACATTTCTATGAAATATGGAAAAAAATCCTCATAATACATAGAGTAAAGTGTTATTTCCTTAAAGTATATGGGAGTGAAGTGTAATTGCTACAGTCAAAATTTAGGAGTGAAGTATAATTTTTTGGGCTTCTTTTTAGAGGTCCCAAAAGTGAAAAGCACCATTTTTTAAGGACCATTCAAAGGTAAAAAATACTATTTGGATAGTCCTCTACAAAGTGGTGTTTTTCACTTTTAAGACTTTTGAAGGAATTTGCCTAATTTTTTTAGCTTTAACAGAAAGATCACTTAGAATAACGGTTAACTGAAAAAATAAAAAAATAAAAAAATTAGATGGCCAAATATAAAAAAAAAGTTACAAGTAGGAGGACCAAAACTGTATTTTGCCCTTGAAAAATAATTTTTCTTTGAAGAAAATATTATTCTCCTATTTTTTCTTTTTCTTCTTTTTTCTTTTCTTTTCTTCCAACCAAACATACTCTAACAAATTATATAACTCAATTAGTTATGTTACATTCCACTTTTTTTACTGGCTAAACATATTCAGTCACTAGTTACATTTAATTATTTCAAAATAAAATTAAACGACATGGTTAAAATGCTTTGACAGGCCATTCAAAGAAGAAGAGCTCAACTCAGAGAAATAGAGTTCGATGAAGCTGAGAGTCATACAACAACGACGGATGCTCAACTTGAGCATGGAACTTCCGTAATTACCCCTAGTCCAAGCATTAAAATCGCGCCTCGTCCAAAGATGTTGATCGACATTGTTAGAGATCGTGAAAATGGAGACTCGGATGCGCTCACACCACAGAAGAAACTGCTTAATTCGATCGATAAAGTGGAGAAAGTGGTAATGGAGGAGTTGAGGAAGATGAAGAGGACTCCGAAAGCTAGGAAAGAAGAGAGGGAATCGAAAGTTCGAGTTTTGATGTCAATGCGGTGAGTCAAATTCAACTATTTTTTTTCAATTTCAACTTTTTTTTTGTTCTTCAATCAATCACTATTGATTGTTCATACGAGGAAAACCAACTTACCCTACTGGTAAGAACAATCATCCTCTGATGATTACTTGAATTTTTTTAGCTCAATGTATATCTCATTACTTTGAGAAAGTCAAGTCCTCTCATGTATGAACCATCAATATGTCAAATTCAACATGTTGTGTATTCTTCTCATATATGAAACATCGACATGTCAAATTCAACATGTTGGGTAGTGTTCATAGTATATACATATTTTGATGAAATAATGTTTGTTTTGAGCCTATTTTGATTGTGATTTTGTTGTCTGAATGTTGTTGGAATTTCTTGGAATTTTATTTTATTTTTGGCCGGCAATTGGTGAAGAACTAGAATTAGTCTTATGTTTGGCACATATCATTTAGATTAAATTGCACTTTGTACCCTTAAAATTTGGGTATGGTGGTAGTTTAAGCCTTAACATTTCAATTTTTGCTATTAACACTGTTTTTTTTATATTAGTTTGGCCGGTAAGGGGATGTGCTCATTTTTTCTGGTAAACCAGAGTTTGATTTTCATGCAGAATACTTCAAGAATTAAAATTTGAATTTAATTCTGAATTCGCTAGGCCAACGTAGGGAAATTTTCCCTTATGATCGCTTGACGAGATGATTAGTCGATGTGCGTGTAAATTGGTCCAGATACATCTTACTGTATAATAATAATTAAAAAAAAAAACTTTTCTTTTCTATATTACTTTTGTCTCACTCATATTATTAATTTCAGAGGTAAAATTGATAAAAAATCGGTTTTGGGCCAAAATCGAAATGAAGTACACCGTTTACAAGCCTAAAATTGAGCGAATTGTGAGCTAAATTCATACAAAAAGTAAAGTTGGGAAGATAAATTAAAACAATTGAAACATGGATGAACGAAGTATAGATGCAACCAAACTTAGGGGGTACAAAGTGCAATTTAAGCCTATATAATAAGAACAACCAAGGAAAACCATTGTTAAGGTTAGCCATGGCCGATCTCCAAGGATACATTGTTATCTTCCTTGTTTGGTTGATTTCAACTATTTTTATCAAAACCCTTTTCAGAAACCGAATGAGTCATCTCCCTCCAAGTCCGGTAGCTTTTCCGATCATCGGCCACCTCCACCTCCTTGCTCCGATACCTCACCAGGCTCTTTACAAGCTCTCACTCCGGTATGGACCGTTAATTCACATATACCTTGGATCGGTCCCTTGTCTAGTTGCTTCCTCTGCCGAGACAGCCAAAGAGGTCCTTAAAACCCACGAAAAATCGTTCTCCGACCGACCAAAAATGGCCGCTGTCGATTACTTAACGTACGGCTCACAGGATTTCTCGTTTGCGCCGTATGGATCGTACTGGAAGTTCATGAAGAAGCTGTGCATGTCGGAGCTTCTCGGTGGCCGAACGCTGGATCTTCTTTTTCCGGTGAGAAGGGACGAGATCAATCAATTCATGACGTTGATTTTGGGGAAATCGGAGGCGAAAGAGGAGGTTGACGTCGGCGGGGAGCTTATTAGGGTTACGAACAACATTGTATCGAGGATGCTGATGAGCGAGAGGTGTTCTGAGAGAGAAGATGATGCCGGCGGCGTTCGGAAGTTGGTTCAGGAGGTTGCCGAGCTCACCGGAAAGTTTAATTTGTCGGATTTTATTTGGGTTTGCCGGAATTTGGATTTGCAGGGGTTTGGGAAGAGGCTTGAAGGGGTTAGAGGGAGATTTGATGAGATGATGGAGAGGATATTGGAAGAACACGGCGAGAGGAGGAGGAGGTGGAGGGAGGAGGGCGGCGGCGACGGAGGCGGTGGAGTGAAGGATTTGCTTGATATTTTACTTGATATATCGGAGGATCAGAATTCGGAGATGAGATTGAGCAAAGAGAACATCAAGGCCTTTATATTGGTAAAAAATTTAAAATATTTTTAACATTTATTATATTGTTATTATTATAATTATTATTAGAACAAAGTTATAGGAACAAAATGGAATTATTAAAATTTCATTTTTTGTTCTATTTTTTAAGAACAAAAAGAGAGATTTAGGAATAAAAATACTAAATAAATATAGGTAAATTATTACATAATATTTATACATTATTTATTTTTTAATATCATATATTTTTATGAATATTTTTAATAGTTTGAATAAAATAAAAAGATAAAATAAAATTTAAGGTGCGCTTAAATTGATTCGGACAAATAAAATTTAAAAATAAAATAAAAATAAAAATACCAATCTAGGGAACATTTTAGAGAAATATATTTTTTGTCCCATAGGGTAAGTGGCTATGTGGATCCGAGTTTCGTCAAATTACACATTTAATTCTTCAAGTTTCATATTGTTTATATCCTGCAAAATTAAAAACGATAGTCATGACTTTTTATGAAGAGAATTGGTCATGCTTAGCATATAGTCTTCTTCTAATTGATATAATTTTGTCATTTTATCGCTCTATTAAATATAAGATATTTTTCAGAAATCTGAATTGTTATTAAGAGAAAATATCTTAGGTTTAGTAGCGATTAAATGACAAAAATATCTCCACTAGAAGGTGTGCTAAGACATCCTATTTTTCCTCCAAAAACATTGATAATAGTATCAATTTTGAGGTATTGAAACAAATATAGAACTTGAGGGATCAGATGTACAATTTGACAAATCTTAAGGTCCACGTAGACACCCAACCCTAACTTTTTTCCTAACTTATAACACAAGTTTTGGTCATGGGTAATCAAGTAGAATAATCCCTAAACTTTTGGGTAGTTTCAAAATAGGTCCTTAACCTTTCAATTCTCACAATTGAGACTGAAATTTTCAAATTGGAAACAAGCCCTAATTTTTAATTTTATTTTTTAGGACATCTTTGCAGCAGGGACAGACACGTCAGCCCTAACGACGGAGTGGGCCTTAGCAGAGCTAATCAACCATCCAAACATCATGGAAAAGGCTAGACAAGAGATCGATTCCATCGTCGGAAAACACAGACTTGTCCAAGAATCCGACATACCAAGCCTTCCTTATCTCCAAGCCATCATCAAAGAAACCCTCCGGCTTCACCCCACCGGACCACTCATTGTACGAGAATCAACGGAGGATTGTTCAATCTCCGGCTACAAAATTCCGGCAAAAACCAGGCTTTTTGTCAACGTTTGGGCCATCGGACGTGACCCAAATCACTGGACGGAGCCCCTGGAGTTCTTGCCAGAGAGGTTTATATCCGGGGAGAAGAGGCAAATGGATGTGAGGGGACAACATTTTGAGTTTTTGCCGTTTGGGAGTGGGAGAAGAGGGTGTCCGGGGACTACGCTGGCAATGGCGGTCGTCCAGGCGAGTCTAGCCGCCATGATTCAGTGCTTTGAGTGGAGGAGAGAGGGCGGCGGTCCGGTGGATATGGAGGAGGGGCTTGGGCTTACTCTTCCTAGGGCTCATCCTTTGGTGTGTTTTCCCGTGGCTAGGCTCAATCCATTTCCTTCATTATGACCTTTCATCAGACAGTCGAAAAAAAAAAACTGTTTGGCAGCACTTCCTTTACACACACACCAAAAAAAACCAATTAGGCACGGTTTGGGAAACAAAAAATGTTTTTCTATTCACTCCCACAAACTATTCCCGCCGCCATTACCACCACGCTAAAAATAAAACAAATATTGTAACCGAATGTGTTTATTGTTTCTATTCTTAAAAAAAAAAAAAAAAAAAAATCACTTCAGGACAATGGACATTACCAAACATATTGGTATTCCTGAAATACTCTAGAACGAAAATAGAATTCTCATATCAGTTTATTGAAAGTAGAAACAGAAAAGCAGAAACATGTTGGAGTGTTGTCTCACTTTACCCCCATGATGTTTTAATTATCGATTTCTCACAAATATCTTCTGGGCTAAATTTTATCGGAAACAATTCTAGAAAATTACCAAAATAGTTTATGAAAATTGTGATAAGTTGTTTGGCTTAGTTTTGAAAAAAAAAATATATGTAAATGGAAATATTCTAAAAAAAATATGCGATTGCTTGACATATGATGCTGAAATTGAGAGGCAAAAATGACGATCATTAGGCGAACGTTTGGTGGCCAAAAAAAATATATATATAAAAAAATAAAAACTATAATATTAATAGTAGGTGGTTCTGTTCTTAAAATAGTAGTAGTTGATTTTTTTTTATTTTTTTTTATTTTTAGGTTTAAAAGATTAAACCAAACATCTCTTGAAATTTTCTAATTTTTTCATGATGAAATTATGTGAATTGATGAGTCTACAATCCTCTATACATTTATTTCACTATTTCTCAATCAAAACCTAGTAATAAAAGTAAAAAAATAAATTGTAAAAGAGAAGACGGGTTTGACACTTCGTACCCCTGAAGTTTGACCAAAATCTCACTTTGGTTGCATGGTTACGATTTGAACATATAACACCTTAAAAATTTCTTAATCATACTACTACTACTACAGTCCAAGTCATTACCTCATTACAATTTTGGACGAAAAACAGCCTCTTGCCATGCACGTGATGGTTTTCAAGAGGCTTCGTGGACTATTTCAGCCTTATCCTTCCCTCTCATTCTCCCTCCTTCCCAAATTCTCTAAAATATGTGTGTGTGTGTAGAAATTTGGTAACGGATAAAGGAAGAGGTTAGAAATGCCCATAAATTTTTTTGGACAGATTAAGGTTTCCTGTCATTGACGTGACTGTTTTTAAGAGGCTTTATGGACTATTACAGCATTATCCTTCCCTCCTATTCTCCTTCATGCCCAAATACTCATTTATATATGTGTGTGTGCGCGCGCAAGCGCTCGCAAATTTTGTAACAGAGAAAGGAAGAGGTTGGAAATGCCCATTAAAATCCCCTTGAAATTAGTTGGGTGCACAGTATTTGACCGTTTGTCATCCAAAATTGTAATGGAGTTACTGATTTGGATAGAAGTGAGATGATTACGGAACTTTAGGGCGCTGCAACTATGGGGACCAAAGTGAAATAACGGTCAAAATTTGGGGATGCAAAGTGTAAAAAATCCCAAAAAATCGATTTTTTAATAAGCATATAAAGCAGTAATGATGGCAAGGAAAACAGATTAAATGAGAATAAAGATGGGGAATAAAGGGATAAAAAAGCATCTTTAGAGGCAAGTTCATATACCCTTACTTTCGTATTTCTTTAAGCCCCACTTCAGTGCTTTAAAACTTCTTTTTATAATATCTTCACATTGCTTTTTCTTCATCACATTACCTGTGAAGATTTAAAAAAAAAAAAGAGAGCAATACATTGAGTGAAAAGACAGTTTTACCCATGCTTTGGATGCTAAGAATTGTACCAGAAAGAGGAAATCCCAAAGGGCATTAAGGGTAATGAAGAAGTGTTCTCGTGCATATTAACAAAGCAGCCAAAGTGAAAGAATCTAGTAAAGCAAAAAATGGAGCATATTTTTTAAGTCCAAAAGACCATCTTTGTCATCTCGCATAAGGCATCAAAACAACTTTTTCTTCTTTAAAATGGAATTTGGAACCAACCCACACACACACACACATATATATATATATGTGTGTGTTTGTGTGTGTATATATAATCTAGGATTCTCCATGCCTAAAGCTACTATATTTTATTTTATTTTCGTTTTACGGTAAGGTGTTTTCTGGCTAGTTTACGCACATCTCGATTAATCACTTCACCTGGCGATCTTAAACGCGCACTCTCTCATATCGGTCTAGTGTATTCAAGATTAAATTCAAGGTTTAATTTCCAACGTACTCCCCAGGAGAGTCAAATCTTGGTTGACAAAGAAAGAGAGCACCTCCCCTTTACCAACCGGACTAACACCTCTTGGGTCCTAAAACCAATATATTGATTTTCTAATTTACAAGTATAAAAACATTGCAAAATATAATTTAGAGGTTTTTGCACTTTGCACCTTTGAAATTTTGGAGAAATCCCACTTTAGCCCCCATAGTTTTAATTTAAACACATTAAACCTTGAAGTATCCAAATCGTGTCAACTTAATCCAAATTGATAATTCCGTAATTTTTTGTAATGAAAATCAGTCACGTATCAGACACAGAATCACCCATGTGGATGAATTCCGTCATAAAAAATGATGGAAAAAAACTGATTTGACACAACTTGAATACTTAAAGTTCAAATTGAAAGGATAGGCTAAAGTGAGATTTTTCTAAAACTTCACGGGTGCAAAGTACAAAAAGCTCTATAATTTAATTTACCTATCTTGGAAGTGAGGGTGTGAAATATTTGAACGGAAAATTTCCTCCAAATTTTTTTTATAATTCAATCTCAACGCTTAACGAAAAGATATTTAAAAAATAATCATAATTTATTTATACTATAAGTCAGCAGTAATGCGTTCAAAGAAAGCAAATAAGGTACCTCTATATCCTTTTGTTCTTCCCCAAATTACTTTCCATTGCCTGCAACAAATCATGATTTCCCAATCAAAACCCTAACAAAATTTTCTTGTTTTCTTTTCTTTTCTCTTTCTGTTTTTTCATATTGGTCCTAAAGAACCAATAACTATGATTAAATAACCCCAAAAAGCAACCGAAAAGCATAATCATATGCCTTGAAAATCAAAATCTGCATAGAGAAATGACCATTTACATGGCTGCAACTCTCTAAAAGGTAAGAAACTCGTAAAGAGAGAGAGAGAGAGAGAGATTATCAATAAAAGTCCAGCTAGAAAAGAAAGAAACTTACTTTTTCCCTTCTTGAATTTCCTTTCCTCTCTATTAAACTCTTCATTCTTCTGCAGATAAACCAACTCCTTACGCACTCCATGTTCCTGCAGAAGCATTAAAACAGAACCATTTTCATGGCTGCAACTCTCTCCAAAAGGTAAGAAATTCAATGCTTATATAGAAAAGAAAGAAACCCACTTTTTTCCCTTCCTTTCAAAAGTGAGTCTTGCTTGATGTCTTGATTTCCTTCCCCCCCCCCCCCATATATTAATTTCTTCAACTCTTCATACTTTTGCAGATAAAACACTCCTTCCCCACTCCATCTTCCTTACAGAAGCATTAAAACATTCAATTTTATTACCAAAATGAGCTCTCAAGATGATGATAAACTCAAGGACACAAACCCCAAACTCGGGGAGCGGTGGCCCCACCACCACCCAGGTGGTGTACGAGGTAGTTGGATCAGCGGTGAGAGAGTCACGACCACCTACGACCTCGTCGAGCAGATGTTCTATCTCTACGTTCGTGTAGTGAAGGCCAGGGATCTTCCCCCGAACCCCGTCACGGGAAGTTGCGACCCCTACATAGAGGTGAAAGTCGGAAACTACAAAGGCAAAACCCAACATTTCGAGAAGAAAACATACCCAGAGTGGAACCAAGTGTTTGCCTTCTCGAAAGAGAAGATTCACTCGTCGATCGTCGAGGTTTTTGTCAGAGACAGAGAGATCGTCGGGAGAGATGATTATTTAGGAAAAGTAGTGTTTGATATGAACGAGGTTCCAACAAGGGTTCCTCCAGACAGCCCATTGGCACCCCAGTGGTATAGGTTGGAGGATCGACGAGGCGAGAGTAAGCTTAAAGGGGAGATAATGCTTGCTGTTTGGATGGGAACACAAGCCGACGAGGCATTTCCAGAAGCATGGCAAGCGGATGCTGCTTCTGTTCATGGCGAGGGCGTTTTCAGTGTTAGGTCAAAGGTTTATGTTTCACCAAAACTGTGGTATTTACGGGTTAATGTAATAGAAGCACAGGATGTTGAGTCTCAGGACAAAACACAACTCCCCCAGGTTTTCTTGAAGGCTCAGCTTGGTAACCAGATACTCAAGACCAAGACATGTCCAACAAGAACAATAAACCCGTTTTGGAATGAGGATTTGATTTTTGTGGCGGCCGAGCCTTTTGAGGAGCAGTTGGTGATTACTGTTGAGAACAAAATCAGCCCTTCAAAGGACGAATTGGTGGGAAGAACGGTTTTGCCCCTCACGATTTTCGAGAAACGGTTGGATCACCGGCCGGTTCATTCTCGGTGGTTTAACCTCGAGAAATTCGGGTTTGGGGTTCTGGAAGGGGATAGGCGGAAGGAGCATAAATTTTCGACTAGGGTTCATCTCAGAGTGTGTCTTGAAGGCGGTTACCATGTTCTAGATGAATCCACCATGTATATTAGTGATCAACGGCCTACCGCTCGTCAGCTATGGAAGCAGCCAATTGGGATACTCGAATTGGGTATTTTGAGTGGAAATGGGCTTTTACCGATGACGACGAAGGACGGACGAGGAACGACCCACGCTTACTGCGTGGCGAAATACGGTCAGAAGTGGATTAGGACAAGAACGGTTCTAGATAGCTTCAACCCCAAATGGAATGAGCAGTATACGTGGGAGGTTTACGATCCTTGCACGGTGATTACGCTTGGCGTCTTCGACAACTGCCACCTGGGCAGAAATGAGAAACCGGCCACTGGAAACGGTCCGGGAAGGGATTCCAGGATCGGAAAAGTGAGAATCCGGCTGTCAACCCTCGAAACCGATCGGATTTACACTCAGTCTTACCCTCTCCTTGTTCTTCGACCGTCTGGGGTTAAAAAAATGGGCGAACTCCAATTAGCTTTCCGATTCACTTGCTTATCTTTAGCTAGCATGATCTATCTTTACAGCCACCCTTTGCTCCCAAAATTGCATTACCTTCACCCCTTCACTGTCAACCAATTGGATAGCTTGAGATATCAGGCCATGAATATTGTAGCAGTAAGGCTTGGTCGAGCCGAGCCTCCATTGAGGAAAGAGGTGGTTGAGTACATGCTGGACGTGGATTCTCACATGTGGAGCATGAGGAGAAGCAAAGCGAATTTCTTCAGAATAGTTTCACTTTTTTCGGGAACGATCTCGATGAGCAAATGGCTTGGCGAGGTCTGTCAATGGAAGAACCCAGCCACCACCATTCTTGTTCATGTACTGTTCTTCATACTGATTTGCTACCCAGAATTGATACTTCCAACCATATTCCTCTACATGTTTCTGATTGGGATATGGAATTACCGATTTCGGCCCAGGCATCCTCAGCATATGGAGATTAAACTTTCATGGGCGGAGGCTGTTCATCCTGATGAATTGGACGAAGAGTTTGATACATTTCCTACGTCAAAGCCTCAGGATGTGGTTAGGCTGAGGTATGATCGTCTTAGGAGTGTGGCAGGGAGGATACAAACGGTGGTGGGGGACATGGCTACACAGGGGGAGAGGTTTCAGGGATTGTTAAGCTGGAGAGATCCTAGAGCAACCAGCTTATACATAGTTTTTTGTCTCTGTACGGCAGTGACCCTGTATGTGACGCCGTTCAAGTTGGTGGCTTTGATCATGGGGTTGTTTTTGATGCGGCACCCAAGATTTAGGAGCAAGATGCCTTCCGCGCCCAGTAATTTCTTCAGGAGATTGCCGGCTCGAGCGGATAGCATGCTCTGAAAAAAAAAAAAAGTTGAATTCCAATAATTTGTATCTGTTGTCTTTTCTCTATTTTGGTTTGTTTTGAGTTGAGTTCCCTTTCTGGTTTCTTTGATTTCGGTCCTAATTCATGTCATCTATAAACAAGATATTGGAGAAGCATCACAAGATTCATACTAAAAGTTCAGTCCAAACTCACATTACAAGATTATGCATGGCTAAAGCAAATAAGATCATGCTCTGAAAAAAATTGAATTCAACTTGCGTATCTCTTTCTTTGACTTTTCTCTTCTTCTTTTTTCTGCAATTCTGTTCCTAATTCATGTCTTGCTTGAACAAGATGTTGGGGAAGCATCACAAGAATCATACTCAGCTCAAAAGCTTCTGTCAGTAACATTTCATTCCAAAATCATATTAAAAAGGATTATATGCCAGGATAAAGCAGATAAGAGCATGCTCTGAAAAGTGTTGAATTCAACTAATGTATCTCTTAGTCTAATCTCAGTTTTTTGTTTTTTCCTGAGTTGAGTTCTCTTTCGAGTTTCTGCAATTCTGTTCCTAATTCATGTCTTCTATTAACAAGATGTTGGAGAAGCATCAGAAGATTTATACTCAGCTCAAGAACTTCTTCTATTAGCAACATTTCAGTCACAAATCATATTACAGGATAAAGCATATGAGAGCATGCTCTGAAAAGAGTAGAATTCAACTAATGTACGCTTGTCTATTTTCAGTTTTCGTTTTTTCCCAAGTTGAATTCCCTTTCTGGTTTCTGCAATTCTGTTCCTAATGCATGTCTTGTTTGAACAAGACGTTGAAGAAGCATCAAATTCATACTCGGCCCAATATTTTCTATCTTTAACATTTCAGTCACAAATTCTTCACCATTTTTGTAGAATAATCAAAAGAATCATGGCAGGAAAACTGAATCAATGGCTACAGCAATTGAACTACATATCAGACGGAAGATCAAGGTAACCCCAAAAGCATAATAATAGCACATACGTATAATCACAAACCAAACAATCACAAAAACGCTATTCAAAATCGAGTAATTAGTAACTGAAATAAGTAGCTAAATAGAATTGCTTAAGAGTTAACTGCTTAATCCTTTCTAGGAGGCCTCGTACAGGTTGCGGAGGCAGCCGAGGTCCGTCGTCACGGCTTCCGGAAGATGAATCCGGCGGATTAGTTGAGATCATGCGACCGGTGCATAGAACGACCTTGGACGCGCAGGATGGCAGCTATTTGCCACGCTGAGCCTGTTTGTGGCCATAATCACCACCACCGCCACCAATAGCACCGTCGCCGTCGAAATTTTAGAGTAACGAACAACGAACCTGAATATTCAAATCAAACTGCAAAGCGAGCAGGAGATTCAATAATTACCTGTCGATATATCCATGAGTACGCTTGATTTCTTCATTTTCTTCCAGATCTAAGCAGACTGCATTTGACGCATCAGTATACTATCCGTTACATAATTTTTACCTAGATTGTTCGGCACCATTGTAGATTGCTATGAAGCTATTCTACATAAAACTGTGCGAATCTGTCCATGTCAGAGTGAACAACAAAGATGAAGAACAGCTTGGGCTGGGTTAGGCCTCGCCCAAATTTTACATTGGGCTAAATTTTCTTTTATAGTTAAATTATTGGGCCTCAACTTAAGTGATTTAGGGTTCTAGCCGAACCGGTTTGATCGACTTGTACTTTATACTCTTTGACTATTTTTAAAAGTATTTATTCTCTTTGTAATTTCAAGTAAAGTACAACGATTACATTTTCTGTTAAGATTAACTGTAAAGTCTTAAAAGATCAAAAATAATAAATAATTTAATATTAATTGATATTTATATCCCAGGGTCAGATCATGTTGGGTATAAGGGTAAAATTTGTTATTTTATAAAATTAGGTTAATTATTTGACTATTGAACTTAAGTCTGAACTACATAGAGATAAATATTGACGAAAATATTTTTTGTATGTGATTTCATGGTTAACCTTAACTAAGGCACCATTTGCTTATGTTTCTGCTCCCAAATTCTTGTTCCTGTTTTCAAAAAAATTATTATAAATTTTTTAGAATAATTTCAAAATTCTTGTATTTTTTATTTGAAAGGTTGTTTTCGTTCCTTCCCACAAAATATTTTCAACTTATTAACACTTAAAAGGATGGAAAAAGTAAATCTAATTAGACTTGGAACGAAACTATCAGAATTGATTAGATGACGTTAAAACTTGACTGAGAAAATGACTCTTGATCGATTATTATGACGTAAAAAGATTTATGTAACCGACCATATTTGAGTGAGATAAAAGTTTAGTTATTGTTGTAATAACTCTTAAAAAGATAAAATCAATATTTTTTAAATTCTTAACGAGGTCCTACTCAAAACTTTGTTAGCTTGAAAGATAGAGGTAATATTTTTTCATTTTTTCCTTTCTTAATCAATTTAGGCCAAGAAAAATACAATAAAATATTTTTGTGTAATAATTTTATTTAGTAGTAATTAATTTTATAGATTTTTTATTTTGCTCTAATTTATGAAAAATAATTTTTTAAGACCTGATTTTTTTTTTTTGTTTTGCATATTTAATTATTGTATAATTAATATTGGGTTGAGAAAATGGAATGTTTATTTTTAATAAATTTTATATAATTAAGAAAAAATTGGATTGGGAAGAATTGCATTTTAATGTTACGCATTTCACACATTGCATGTCACATTAGATGTATTTAGTTAAATTCTTAGTTAAGCCTTATCGTTGTTAGGTTCACAGGCAAGGTCGACCCCGTCAGGGTTACGATAGTAGTGTGAAAAGAAGCATAATTATCGAGGTGAGTGTACTGTCTTTTATGTAAATTTTCAAATTATATTTTCGTATTAAATTGTAAAAAGAAAAGATTTATTAAAATGAATGCTTTTATAACGTTATGCAGATCAAGTAAATTTTTAAATGTGGAAAGTGACTTTTATTATCCGACTATGCCACAGTGTGATCCCAACAGAAGGGCATGTTCTGTAGGATGTTATTGGTCCTAACAGGAGGGCATTTCTTGTAGGACATTGTATTGTGGGAGGGCAAATTCTGCAAGTGGTTGATTTTTGTTGTTGTTATTGCTGTTGTTGACGATGATGATGATTATCATCATGATATGGTGGTTTATACCACGTGTTAGCTCCTACCATTGGAGATATTAAATGGCCCTAACACTAATGGTAACCTTAGATTGCACAATTGCACATTTTACAGTACCGTCATAATTCTTGATCGTGAGGTGAAACGATCTTATGACTAGTAGAAAAATATGTGTGCTATATTTTATTAGATATCAAAATAATCTGATTAGTTAATTTAAATGTATTTATTTTATTGTGATGATAGTTGTAGAATTTTATTTCGACTCAGTATGTGGTTATATTTATATTATTATTTGAAAAGTGATGTTCAATAAATATATTTGATCCATAAATTATTTTTATATTATGAAGACAATACACCGATAAAATATTTGGTCTCAAGTATTCCAGTTAGATACGAGTTCACTACCGGTATTAAATGGAGTTAAGGAATGGTGTGATAGTTTTAGGCAATCGATATAGATTTTGATCAGGAAGTAGTGGCCCTGTGAAATCGGGTTGTTACAGTTGGTATCAGAGTTTAGGTTATAAATTATGTAGACTTAGTGAGTGTCATGTTAGTGGTGGACCATAGGATAGGTCGTTAAGCTGTAAAATCGGATTAAAACGTAAGTGTGGATTCATTTTACTTGATTGATAGGTTGTACATATGCCTCAAACACTGCATTAGATTAATTGGTGTTCATGTTACTTGAATAGTGATAGGTGTGAAAAACCTATCTATTTCTAAACTGGATTTGTTAGTTCTCAAGCATTTTAGTTATATTTAATTGTGTTTTAGTGTGTTTTAGTGTAGAACAGGAAAATGACATCAAAGGGCGAGAAACAAGTGAAAACGGTGGAGAAGCGGTGAAGAAAATGTGTAAAACAGGGTTTTGGTGAATAAAGACCACCGCCTAAGCGGAAGTTCCACCGCTTAGGCGGAAAAGAGGCAGAATGTTGGAGTGCTGAAGGGCTGAACCACCGCCTAGGCGAGAAAACCACCGCTTAGGCGAGAAAACAACAGAATATCTTGCTAGCAGCCACCGCCTAAGCGTAAAAACCACCGCTTAGGCGAAATAATCGACAGACTTTAACCGACTTAAAGTCACTGCCCGAGCGGTGAACCACTGCTTAGGCGGTGAACCACTGCTTAGGCGGTGACACTCTGTACAAAAATATCTACTTTTAGATATTTTGAAGATATTTTCCAAATCCCTCTTTTTAACCCCTTGCTCCACCAAACCAAAAGTGAGAACCCTTAGACCTTAGGACCCCTTGGACGTAGGAGATGGCTTGGTTGTTCTTAGGAGCTCTCTTCTACCTTAGTTAGATTAGATTTGTTTAGAAAGTATATTAGATTAGTTGTAAAGAGTGTTCTTGGCCAATCATTGAAGAGTCAAAAGAGGAAGTTCATCAACGAAAAAGAAGAAGCTCGGGAGGATCGTTCTTTGGCGAAAGTGGACTACTCCACTTTGAGATTTGACTTTTCTTCCCTTGTTTCCATCTTTGTATTTAAATATTTATAGTTGATGATGATGATCTCCTCTTGATTTATGTTGTATTAGTTAAGAACATGTTAGTGTAATTTAGAGATTAGTTAGGGAAAAGTGTAGTTGTGTAAATACTCATTTGGTTTAATATACGTTTCTTTAATGGTTGTTGTTTTAAGTCCGATTGTGTTTATCATTTGATGACGATCTTAATATGCTTGTAACGGTATTAGGATTGGACTTGAGAATCAAGGGTTTGACTCGGGAGAGGTAACCCTAGATTCGGACTAGGGTAAACACATCGTTACGACCTAACGACCCGGGAGGGCGTTAGTTAGTGTGCAGTCGATGACATTGGGTCAAGACTCACGCGGCCTAGAGTCGTTAAGACATTTAGGGGGACCTCTTTGTCGACACGAAGTCGCGTATTCCCCCATCTTACACTCGAAAAAGGTGGCAGAGGAGTTTTCGAATCGAGATTGTCGGATACCTAAACTCCGTTATTGTTAACCGAATGAAATCAAATGTGTATTAAGTGAACGAAATCAATCCCTAATTAATCGACTTAGTTAGACTTAACCCACTAATTGTAATTTTGCTTAGTTTAATTTCAATTTACGTCTTCCGTCGTCAGGATAACACGAGACTACGTCAATTGCGGTATTCAATTCAATTATTTACACTTTTCTCTGTGAGAACGATATCTGATCTCCAAAGATCCACTATATTAAAACTTTAGACTTCTTATACTTGTGAGCGTAAGTAGGTGTGCACAAAATCGCCCCTACCAAATAGTATGTAATACATGTGCACTATATATTATTGTTGACATTTTATGCAACATTTTTTTTCATTTGGGATAACTAAATTTCGGGACTGTTAAGATACTTAAGAAGTGGGAGAAGAATCATGAATTGATATTATGAAAAATGATACAATTATAATACAACGATATACACATATTTATAGGAGAAGTGGGGGCTAGAGTTTTGCCCTAATGGGTCACGTGGGCCAAACCCATATAATACATTAACATCCCCTCTCAAACTCAAGGTTGTAAGTAAGAGGTGAATTTGAGTTTGGAAATCAGAGAGTGAAAGCATCCAAGTGGATGAGCCTTAGTAAAAATATCTGTTGTCTAATCGACTGAACTAACGGATTGTAGACGAACCGTATTATGAAGAATGTGATGACGGATGAAGTGACAATCAGTCTTGATGTGTTTTGTACGCTCATGGAATACATCATTGTGAGCAATCTGAATAGCACACCTATTGTCATAGTGTAGGGTAGTGGCAGTAGTAGAAGAAACGCCCATGTTAGCGAGGAGCCATCGAAGCCAGAGAAGTTCTTGAGTTGCATCAATCATGACACGATATTCAGCTTCAATACTGGAGCGAGAAACTATAGTTTGTTTCTTACTACACTAAGAAATGAGAGAATTACCCAAAAAAAAATAGTAACCAGTGGTTGAACGTCTGTCGGTGGGGTCTTCGACCCAATCGGCATCAGAATAAGCTTGTAAGACCGAAGTCGACTGAGCTGAAAAATGAAACCCATGAAATAAAGTACCCTTGGCATACCAAAAAATGCGAAGAACAACCGAGAAATAGGTGGTCCGAGGAGCGGACAAGAATTGACTGATATGATGAACGGCATAGCCAATGTCAGGGCGAGTGATAGTAAGGTATACAAGACTTCCAACCAGTTGACGATATAGAGTAGCATCCTGAAGAAATGAACCATCAAGTGGGGTAAGTCTGACATTCGACTCGAGAGGAGTAGTGGCAGTGGTTGAGTCAGTTATTCCAGCCTTAAAAAGAAGATCCGAGGTATATTTGGCCTGAGAGAGAAAATATCCATCAGAACCCGATGAGACTTCAAGGCCAAGAAAATAGGTGAGCACGCCAAGGTCTTTTATCTCGAATTGGCCACTTAGAAACTTTTTGAGTTCAAAAATACCGTGTAATTCATTTTCAGTAATAACCATATCGTCCACGTACAGTAAAAGAAGGATAATACCATTGGCAGTATGGCGAATAAACAGTGTCGAATCATGAGCACTAAGTGCGAACCCAAACTGATGAATAGTAATATTGAATTAGGCAAATCAGACACGTGGAGCTTGTTTCAAACCATACAGGGCACGACGAAGACGACAAATTTTATTTCAAGGGGCATCCAAGCTGGGAGGGGTATGCATATAGAGTTCCTCAAGAAGATCGTCATTGAGAAATGCATTTTTGACATCCATTTTAAAGAGGGTCTATCTTCGAATGGCGGCGACAACAAGAAGTGTACGGACATATATGAGTTTCGCCATTGGAGTAAATGTCTCTTCATAGTCAATACCATATTCCTGAGCAAATCCTTTGGCAACAAGTCGGGCTTTGTATCTCTTAATAGAACCATCAAAAAACGTCTTGATCTTAAACACCCATTTGCACCCAATAGGAGTTTTTCCAAGGGACAGATCAACAATATCTCAGGTATGAGTTTTGGTTAGGGTCTGAAGTTTTTCGTCCATTGCTTTCTGCCAAAGATGATTAGTCCTAGCCTCTTATAGGATTGAGGCTCATGCAGATGACGTATAGTGAAAAAACAATGATAATCAGTAAGATAAAAAGGACGATGAGTTACCCTAGTAGATTTGCATGAGTGATCTGGATTATGGATCTTAGAGGGAGTCGGTGCAAACTCATCAAACATAGGAATATTCTCGAGCATGACCGATTGAGTTGGAGGGGTGCAGTCAGTTTATGGTTTTGGGGCTGGAGCTGTAGCTGGAGCTGGGTCTGGAGAAATAAGGTCAGCTGGTGGTTCCAAAACAGAAAGAGTGATATCAGCTGGTGAATCTGCGATGGACTCAACCGTACCTGAAACTGGATTCTCATGAAATAACTCAATAGATGGATCAATAAAGAATCTGGAGTTAGTGAGGGTTGACGTATCAAATGATCGAATTATCGTAAGGAAGAGAACATTTGAGGTTCCCAAAAGATGACATAACGAGAGATACGAAGGGTCTTAGAAATAGGATCCCAATACCGATACCCCTTATGTTCAATACCATATCCAATGAAACAACACAGGTGAGCCCCTGGTTACAGTTTGTTGTGTTCATGTGGTTTGAGAAGAACAAAACAAGCGCAACCAAAGACTTTGAACTTAGAGTAATCAGGAGGTTTACCGAAAAGGCGTTCGAATGGGGACTGATTCTGGATTGTGGCAGAAAGGACACGGTTGATTGTGTATACTTCTGTTAAGGCAGCATCACCCCAGAAACGTTTAGGACATGATGACGAACTGAGTAGAGCACGAACGATATTAAGAATATATATGTTTGCGTTCGGCTCGACCATTTTGTTAGGGGGTTCCAGGGCATGAACTGTGGGGAAGCGTGCCATTTTTGTAAAGTAAGTTTAGAAAGGCACAGTCTTTGTATTCCATTGCATTATCTGAACGAAAAACTTTAATATTACGAGAGAATTGAATTTAAACCATAGAAGAAAAGTCAGAATATATTTGAAAGAGTTCAGATCTATTTTTCATAAGAAAAAACCAGGTATAACAAGAATAGTCATCCACAAATATAACAAAATAACGAGCATCACCCATTGATACATGAGGAGAAGGCCCCTAAACATCAAAATGTACTAAATCAAAAGGTAAGAGAGAAACAAACTGACTTTCTTTAAAATGTAAAGCTGATTGTTTTGCAAGTTGACAATGAATACAATTAAAAGACTCATGCTAAAATGAACTTAACTGACCACTAGAAATAAAATAACGTAGACGGTTGGATGAAGTGTGACCTAATCGAGAGTGCGACAATTCCACGGGTAAGAGTATTGGGATGGATGCAGCTGATTGGTTTGGTAATGGTGAAGATGGGACTTGGAGGTGAGTGAGTTCAAAGAGACGTCCAACTTTACGGCAGGTTCCACGGAGTTTTCCTGTTTGAGGGTCCTGCACACGATAACCAGTAGAAGAAAAATACAAGTCAAGTCCAAGATCACATAGTTGTCCAATAGATATAAGATTAAGCGTAAGATTAGGAATCAAATATGTATCAGGGAGAGACAAATGAGAACTATCAACATGTCCAATGTGGCTAACCAACATATTTGATCTATTGGCAGTGTGAATGGTCGGTGCATGCTCATCATTGGTTTTAGATTAAAAGATAAAGGTATCAAAAGTCATGTGATTGTAACATGCAGAATCAAAATACCATTGAGATGTACCTGGTGTAGTTGACATGGCTATATTGCTACCAATTTTATTTAGAGCCTCAGTAAGCGCGGTACAGATACCACTCCAATCAGGTGAAGAGCTGGATGAAGTTGGTGTAGTATCATTGGCTACAGCAGCAGCATTCCTTGGCTTGGAATAGAACTGATTGCGAGAGCCTTAAGAGCGATATGTGTTCCCATTTGACTAATTCCCAAATGGAAATTTAGGATAGTCTTCAAGGTAGTGGCCCGGTGCTCTGCAAATTTTACATAGGTGGAAAGGACATTTGAGCAATTAATGTCCTTGTGAATGACAATACCTGCAGTATAGGGGCTTCTGGGATAGGTTGTCCTTGGAATCTGGTGTGGCAAAAGCAACTGATGATGCAGGAACGACTGGTGCTGCAAGGGCAATATTTGTATGAGATCTTTATAATGTAGCAAGACGAGTTTCCTTACTGAGTATATCAAAAATAATGTTTTTTAAGGAAGGTATCGCGCCCCGGTGTAGGATTGAAGCTCGTACTGTAAGACCCCGAATTAACACGTACGTCATTTCAGTTGTATTTTAGAATAATTGTGAAAATTCGGAATGAAATTGGGTCTAATTAAAAATCTAAAAATGTTAAATCCCAACTTAGGGAGGTAAATTGACATTTAACTTTTAATTGAAACTTAAAGGGGTGAAATTACAAATCCTAAGAGTTTTAAAAAAAAAAACTTGAATTTGATTAAAATTAAGATCTAAAGGAAGTTGGGGGGGGGAGGAAAGCGTAATTATAAAAAAAAAAAAAAAAGTTTATTATATATATATATATATATATATATATATATATATATACACATGTACGCGTGATCGGACGACAACCGGCCAGCAGGTGGAAAAGAGAGGGCGGCGACGTGGCGCTCCTGGATGAATTGAACCCACCAATTTCATGCAGTATATACATGTGTAATGATCAAACAATATCAAACTAAATCTGGAAAAAAAAAAAAAAAAAAAAATCAAAGAAAAGCTGGAAACAGAGGAGAGAGAGAAACGATCGGAGCGTCGGCGGAGTAGGCACATTGTCTGGCGAATTTCTTGCGCGTATTGTTGTCACCGGTATGCGTCGTCGTTCGTCTAGGGAGTGGGAGCATTTCGGTCGGCCGGTAAGTGCGTGACTGGGTGTGTGTGCTTTATTTTCCGTTCTTTGTCGTCGGAGTTGTGGGAATCGTCCGGCGGTGAGTGTTTCGGGTGGGAGTATTGCCCATTCGTCCGTCGTAGGTGTGATCAGGGCAATGATTAGCAGGGGAACTCGTCGGCAGCAGCGCTACGGTTCACGGCGATCGTATTGGGTACGTGCTCGGTCAGACGATGTGCAGAGGGGTGGATGCTGGGTACGCGTGCTTCAGTGCTTGTGCATGAGCCGTCGTATGGGCTGTGGTGTGTGTGTGTGACTGTTCATCCGTGTGTGCGGCGTGTTTATGTGAGCTTGTGTCGTCCCTTCTATCCGTTGACGGTAGGTAGAAGTGCTGCGGTTTGTAGAGGTGTTTGATTAGGCGGGTGTATGCGAGTATGTGCTACGGATCAACTCAGTGGGGTGGGCGTGGTTGTCGTAGGGTGGGATCGGTGAAGGTGGGTTAATCGGTGGTGAAGGTGTACCGGCGGGAACCCACATCAGAAATGGGAACGGAGGAGAGAAAGAGAGACATGGCTGAAAACTGAATAATGAACAGAAAAAAAAAAAAAAAAAAAAAAAAAAAAAAAAAAAGGAAGAAAGAAAAGAAAATTACACAGACTGCCCCACTGAAAATCAAAAACTCATCTCGGGGTCGCCAAACGATTCGGAAACAGGTGAAATTTCAACCGATTATTAATTTTCGTTGAATTAAATTTTATTTAGCATTACAAATCCGAAAATCGTAATAATTTAGTAACAATTAATTAATTTTAATTACGTGGTACGTAAAATAGTCACGACTCGGAAGACATGTCCTGCATTGCATGATTCGGATGTTTTAGACAAGATATTAATTTAGGCTCTGTCATTGTTAGGTTCACAGGCACTGGTGTCCCGATAAAGTATGGTCAGTGAGGGTTTTGAAGAACTGATAACGAGGTGAGTGTATTGTCTTCTTACCAAACTATTCTTTCGATGTATATATATGATGAAATATGTGTTTACTTAAATTATATGAATTTATAAATGATATGGATCAAGTAGAATTTGGGTGAGTTGGTAAACTGAGTTTTTGAAGATTTCGATGGTTTCCAAAATGAAACTGAAAATGGATTTTTGTTGAATTTGGTTAAATCAGACGGTATTTTTAAAAGGAAATAGAAAACGTTTGTGTTCCTAAAAATGTCTGGTTTTCAAAAGAAAAATAAATGGTGGAAAAATAGTTTTGAAAGAAATAGACGTTTTCTCTAAAAAGGAAAAGTGGGAAATATACTTTTGGACTTAAAAGTTAGTTTTGAGGAAAAGAGATAGACATGGTGATTTGACGACACCCTAGTAGTTATCTGTTTCGGTAGAGTGAGATTATCCGCTTTCGGCGGAGTGATGTTATCTGCTATGGCGGAGTGATGTTTATCTACTTCAGCAGAGTGATGTTAGACGTTTATACTGCGCAGTGATTATCCGCTTTGGCGGAGTGATAGGTGTTCGTAGGAAGGCATGTCCTACGGATGGTATGGTACCATTGCAAACTCCCAATCGTGAGGTTAAAACGATCACTAGGGCTGGCCAGTGTGTGTGTGTTGGAGGTGTGTGTCTGAGATTGGTGCTTGAGATGTGGTGTTTTACGTATATTGGTTGATTTGATATTATTTATTATGATGTTTGGTAGGATTTTGCACTGGATGGAATTTATCTATATCGCTTTATTTTCATTGCTTATATACTTATGCTTGATCCATACTAAATTGTGAAAATATTTAGAACGTATTAATATTTTAAAAATATTTTACTAAGAAGGCAGTACACTCGCAGGTACAACAGTTAGGAGTCGGTCCCCTACTGGCACTAGGTAGAGCTACGTGACGAAATCGTATAGGCGATTGAGAGAAACTGTCAAAGGCGAACCTATAAAAGGTTCATGGATAAATACTTTTAGTTAATAAAAATTTTGGGACGGGTGTATCTCCCATAGTAGGTGTTTGTATTATACAGTAGGTATATATTATCATTCATTTGTTAATTTGGGTATTGGTGATGTCATGTTGTAGTCACGCCCGCCTCGGGATGACGGGTGTCCGGGACGGGTTGTGACACGTACAAGCTCAAATTCATCTCTCAAACCCATCAGAAATTGCATAATGTGTGTCTCAGTACGGTACTTTCCATGAACATCAACGTCTTTTGTGCATTCCCAGGTTGGCTAGTGAGAGCCAACTGATTCCACAGGGTAGTCATCTGATGCATCTATTTTAGTTTGTTTATTTAAATTAAAGAAATCTCTCGAAAACATACACAAAACCCCTCGGGGACCATCCTTATCGAATCCTTAATATTCGATAAGAGGTTATACCGGGGGAACATTCCCAAAAATCTAAAAACTTGTCTCACCTTATTTGTGAAAAAAATCAAAAAGATTTTACAAGAATGGAATAATTTCAAAATAAAATAAAACATTCGGACTAAACTAATTAGACTTAATTGGACATAAGGTACTGTTTTCGGACGTGCGTCTTGGGGTGCCTAACACATTCTCCGAGCGTAACCGACCTCTGAGCCTTTAAATGAATATTTAGTTTGACCATATTTTTTGGAGTCAATTTTTTACTTAGGCCTTTTAAATTATTTTCTAAAATTTCGGTGACCTAGTACACCATTTAAACCCAATGCTAGGTGACGACTCCTTATTTTTTAAAACGGCCTAAGTATATTTTTTAAGAAAATCGACGCTTTAAAAATCCATCTTTCCTTAAGCTTAATTATTATTTAATATTCTTTTCCTCTTCGAAAAATCGGGGCATGTCAAGTCCTCTAGACGGTCAATGTAAGCATCTTCGTCATCTTTCTGCTTGGGTTCAGTAATATCTCCAGTCACGTAACGTCACAATTTTTATCCACGGAGGAAACCAGATATTTCTTGAGCCCACACAACATAATAAGATTCATCTAGAACAATAGTGATAACTTGGGGTAAGTCCGATTCAGCCATAGACGAGAAGAGAAAGGCGAACCGGTGTAGAAACCACAAAAATATAAAATGAAGTATATACTATGAGTCTCAAATCACAAAACGGAGTCCAAAAACAAAATCACCCCAGAAACGTTCAGGATACGGTTGATTGTGTATACTGCTGTTAAGGTAGCATCACCCTAGAAACGTTCAGGACATAATGACGAACTGAGTAGAGTACGAACGGTATTAAGAATATATCTATATTTTCGTTCGGCTCGACCATTTTGTTGGGAGGTTCCAGGGCAGGAACGGTGGGGAAGCGTGCCATTGTAAAGTAGGTTTAGAAAGGCACGGTCTTTGTATTCCATTACATTATCTGAACGAAAAACTTTGATATTACGAGAGAATTGAGTTTGAACCATAAAAGAAAAGTAAGAATATATTTGAAAGAGTTCAGATCTGTTTTTCATAAGAAACAACCAGGTATAACGAGAATACTCATCCACAAATATAACAAAATAGTGAGTACTACCCATTAATGCATGAGGAGAAGACCCCTAAATATCAGAATATACTAAATCAAAAGGTGCAAGAGAAACAGACTGACTTTCATTAAAGGTAAAGCTGATTGTTTTGTAAGTTGACAATGAATACAATGAAAAGACTCATGCTAAAATGAACCTAACTAACCACTAGAAATAAGAGAACGTAGACGGCTGGATGAAGTGTGACCTAATTGAGAGTGCCACAATTCCACGGATGAGAGTGCTGGGATGGATGCAACTGATTGGTTTGGTAATGGTGAAGATGCGACTTGGAGGTGAGTGAGCTCAAAGAGGCGTCCAACTTTACGGTCTGTTTCAAGGAGTTTTCCTGTCTGAGGGTCCTACACACGATAACCAGTAGAAGAAAAATACAAGTCAAGTCCAAGATCACATAGTTGTCCAACAGATATAAGATTAAGCGTAAGATTAGAAACCAAATATGTGTCAAGGAGAGACAAATGAGAACTATCAACATGTCCAATATGGCTAACCAACATATTTGATCTATCGGTAGTGTGAATAGTGGGTGCATGCTCATCACGGGTTTTAGATGAAAAGATTGAGGTATCAGAAGTCATGTGATTGCAACAGACATAATCAAAATACCATCGAGATGTACCTGGTGTAGCTGACATGACTATATTGCTACCAATTTTATTTAGAGCCTCAGTAAGCGCGGTATAGATACCACTCCAATCAAGTGAAGAGCTGGATGAAGTTGGTGTAGTATCAGTGGCTACAACAGCAGCATTCCTTGGCTTGGAATAGAACCGATTGCGAGAGCCTCGAGAGCGATATTGGTTCCCATTTGACTGATTTCCAGATGGAAGTTTAGGATAGTCTTCAAAGTAGTGGCCCGGTGCTCTGCAAACTTTACACAGGCGGGAAAGACATTTGAGCAATTCATGTCCTTGTGAATGAAAATTCCTGCAGTATAAGGGCTTCTGGGATGGGTTGGCCTTGGCAGCTAGTGTACCAAGAGCAACTGATGATGCAGAAGCGACTAGTGCTGTAAGGGCAACATTTGTATGAAATCCTTGTAATGTAGCAAGACGAGTTTCCTCACTAAGTAGATCAGAAAGGACGTTGTTTAGGGAAGGTATCACGCCCCGGTGTAGGATTGAAGCTTGTACAGGTTCAAATTCATCTCTCAAGCCCATCAAGAATTGCATAATGTGTGTCTCAGTATGGTACTTTCCACGAACATCAACGTCTTTTGTGCATTCTCAGGTTGGCTCAATGAGAGCCAACTGATTCCACAGGGTAGTCATCTGATGCATCTATTTTAGTTTGTCTATTTAAATTAAAGAAGTCTCTCAAAAACATACATAAACCCCCCTGGGGACCATCCTTGTCGAATCCTTAATATTCGATAAAAGGTTAAACCGGGAGAACATTCTCAAAAATCTAAAAACTTGTCTCACCTTATTTGTGAAAAATACCAAAAATATTTTATAAGAATGGAATAATTTCAAAATAAAATAAAACACTGGGACTAAACTAATTGGACTTAATTGGACATAAGGTACCGTTTTCAGATGGACGTCTTGGGGGTGCCTAACACATTTCCCGAGCGTAACCGACCCCTGAGTCTTTAAATGAATCTTTGGTTTGACTGTGTTTTTTGGAGTCAATTTTTTACTTAGGCATTTTAAATTATTTTCTAAAAATTCGGTGACTCAGTACACCATTTAAACCCAATACTAGGTGGCGACTTATTATTTTTTAAAATGGCCTAAGTATATTTTTTTAGAAAACCGGTGCTTTAAAAACCCATCTCTCCTTAAGCTTAATTATTATTTAATATTCTTTTCTTCTACGAAAAATCGAGGCACGTCAAGTCCTCTAGACGGTCAATGTAAGCATCTTCGTCATCTTTGTGTTTGGGTTCAATAATATTTCCAGTCACGTAACGCCACAATTTTTATCCACGGAGGAAACCAGACATTTCTTGAGCCCACACAACATAATTAGATTTATCTAGAACAATAGTGATAACTTGGGGTAAGTCCGATTCAGCCATAGATGAGAAGAGGAAGGTGAACCGGTGTAGAAATCACAAAAATATAAAATGAAGTATATACTGTGAGCCTCAAATCACAAAACGGAGTCCAAAAACAAAATCAGAACGTCAAAAAATCCCAGGAATCGGTCCAACTTTGCAAAAAACCGTTCTAAAAATGCCTAAACCGGTCAAAGAAAAATACCTAAGTGAACTGGTGACGTGGCGTTTAGCGGATGATGTGGCAGTTAACGAGCTGACGTGGCGTTGAGGTGGATGCTTACTAGGTGTTGACTAGGTTGCTAACTGGATTTAAGGCTGACGTGGCACAGTTGGTCTGAACAAGGCGCGTAGATCTAACGCGAATAGGGAGCCAACACTTTGATCCACGAATGAGAGTACGTGAGGCATCGGAATGGAAATCTAGTTGCTTAGTTCGAATCGTCTCGTCAAGACGGTTCCGATGGTATATTGTGGGATTGATTTGGAGCCCTGGTTGAGGCTGTAGATCCCGAAATTCGAGAACGCGAAGGGTGGTAGTACTGCAGGCTGTTGACGGCAAGTGAGAGCGCGTGTGATCTCTGGTGGCAGTGATTTTGGTGGCGTTGTGTTCGTTTTTGCAAGACGAAGATGGTAGTGTGATGGTTGTTGATACTGGAGAAAGAATGAAGCCTACAGTAACGACGAAAGTCTCGAGAGAATAAGGGCGGCGGTGACTACAGAAGCTTTTAGGGTTGCAAAAATTTTAGGGAGAACAGGTCCAAGAACAACTTACTCTTGATACCATATTAGGATAATTAAGAAGTGGGAGAAGAATCATGAATTGATATTATGAAAAGTGATACAATTATAATACAACGATATACATATATTTATAAGAGAAGTAGGGGGCTAGGGTTTTGTCCTAATGGGTCACGTGGGCCAAACCCATATAATACATTAATACATTAACATGGACGAAATTTCTTTTAAGAAGGAAGAATTGTACGACCCGATTTTTTTTTGTTATGTATATTTTTAATTGCATTTTAGAATATTTAAAAAATATCTGGGTCTAGTATGTTATTTTAATTTTCGGTTTGAAAACTTTAAGGATCATTATTGTATTTAAAAATTTAATTTTAAAACTTTGGGGGTCAATTGCTATTTTAAAATGTTAATCTTAACTTTTGGGCTTAAATTAAATTTTAAAGATTTTATGGGGGGTTGTATGTAATTTTCCTACTAGTTGACAAAGGATAGAATTCAAAAGAAGAAGAAAAATTGATGGGGTGCACGATGCCATGACACATGGAGGTTTAAAAAAATAGTAAAAAAATAGTAAAAAGGTTAGGCGTTGAACCTTTCTTCACTCTCTCTCTCTCTCTCTCTCTCTCTCTCTCTCTCTCTCTCTATATATATATATATGGTAAATGGGAAAATGACTCCCTCTCTCTCTGGGTCTCTCTCACTCATTAATCGTAATATATGTATCTCTCTTTGGGTCTCTCTCACTTGTCAATCGTAATGTATGTATTTTCTCCTTGGCTCTCTCTCTTACTCAATTGTGTATATATAAGTACATATATATATATATATATATATATATGCACGAAAATTATATATATAAATATATGAGTATGAGAAATATTGTGGGTTTATATTTATATATAGATATATTTAATTATTGTATAATTAATATTGAGTTGAGAAAATGGAACGTTTAATTTTAATAAATTTTATATAATTAAGAAAAAATTGGATTGGGAAGAATTGCATTATAATGTTACGCATTTCACGGATTGCATGTCATATTAGATTTATTTAGTTAAATTTTTAGATTAGGCACTATCATTGATAGATTCACAGGCGAGACCGACCCTGTTAGGGTTACTATAATTGTGTGAAAAGCAGCGTAATTATTGAGATGAGTGTGTTGTTTTTTATGTAAATTTTTAAATTATATTTTCGTACTAAATTGTGAAAATAAAATATTTATTAAAATTGATGCTTTTATAACATTATGCAGATCAAGTAAATTTTTAAATGTGAAAAATAACTTTTATTATCCGACTATGCCACAATGTGATCCCGATAGGAGGGCATGTCTTGCGGGATGTTGTTTGTCTTAATAAGAGGGCATGTTCTGTAGGACGTTATATTATGACATGACAGGAGTACAAGTCTTGCAAATGGTTGATATCTGTTGTTGTTGTTGACGATAGTGATTATCATCATGATATGGTGATTTATACCACGTGTTAGTTCATATCATTAGAGATATTAAATGGCTCTAACACTGATGACAACCTTAAATTGTATAGTTGTACATGTTACGGTACCGTCATAACTTTCGATTGTGAGGTGAAACGATCTTATAGCTAGTAAGGAAATATATGTGCGGTATTTTATTATATATCAAAATAATTTGATTAGTTAATTTAAATGCATTTATTTTATTGCGATGATAATTGTCGAATTTTATTTCGGCTCAGTGTGCGGTTATATTTATATTATATTTTGAAAAGTGGTGTTCGATAAATATATTTGATTCGTAAATTATTTTTATATTATGAATATAGTACACTGATAAAATATTTGATCTCAGGTACTCCAATTAGAGATGGGTTTACTACTAGCGTTAGATGGAGTTAGGGAGTTGTGTGACAGTTTTAGGCAGTTAGGACAGATGTTGATCAGAAAGTGTTCGAATTTTTTAATTTTGCTATGGAATAGTTGGTTATATACAATTGTTGAATTTTGAGTTGAAAAAATATATTATTATTATTATTATTAATTTTATCAAAGTGACGCAGCGGAAGCATCGTGGTGTAGTGGTTTGTCTTTTGACTCTATTTCTCCATAAAAATAAAAAGAGAGAAATCAAGTGACGGTCCTCAGAAACCGGGTCGTTACAACACACACACACACACACACACACATATATATATATATATGTATATGTATATTGTATGTGTGTGTGTATACACACTAGCATATAACCCATGCCCGAATGCGCAGTTGTTTAAAAAAATTGACTTATTTTTTTTTTTATATATAATCTCTTATATTTATACAACATTCTACACTTGATTTATTAATTAATCAACAATAATTAACATTTAAATATATTCATCAACTAATAATATACATTACAAATACAACACAATCAATATTTAATAGCGTAAATTTAACTATTAAAATAATACCACAATTAAGTATGAGTTAACTTTTTTCTTTGATTTTATTTTCATAAACTATGAAAAAATTTAAGAATAATTATCGTTACCAAATACATTTTTGTTCCCATAATTACTAAAACAAAAACATGATTGTAAGATCTAATTTTTGCACATGTATAATTTTTAGTTACATTTTAGAACATTTTGGAAATAATAGGGTCCATTATATCATTTAAATTTTACCTTAAAATTTTAAGGGTTATAATGATATTTAAAAGTTTGATTTAAAAAAAAGAAAAAGGAATATAATTGATATTTCTTTAATTTAGATAGGAGATTTGTGTAAATATAGAAATATATAAATATATACAACTTTTGAGTTGTCTTATGTTAAAAGACAACTCATGTGCTGTCCAAAGAAAAGAAAAATAAATAAATGAATAAACATGAATTCTAATAAGTATTAGTATTTCTAATCAGGGTCAAATTAGGAGAAATGGATGGTGGAACCTTATCCAATTAGGACTAATTTGGCCTATTAGATTATATTTGACATCTTTTTTTAGAGTTAGCTTGTTGAAGAATTTAATGGGTTTAGTTTTCATGTTAAAAATAATTATGGGGTTGAATTTTTATTTGGTAATTAGGGCCCGTTTGGTAACCATTTTTGTTCCCATCTCATGTAGTGGGATGGAAATGGGATGGGATGGGATGAGATGAGAATTCTATTTCTTTCTTGAGAGTAGAATCGCGTTTGGTAACGATTTTTTTTTTGTTTTGGGAACAGAATCACTTTTGGTGACGATTTTATCCTAAAATCCAGATTTTTTTTTTTGTTTTGGGAACATTTTTTTTTTTTTTTTGTTTTGGCTGGCGGTGGCAGCCAGACGGTGATTTATTAGATTATATTTGATATCTTTTTTCAGAGTTAGCTTGTTGAAGAATCTAATGGGTTTGGTTTTCATGTTAAAAATAATTATGGGGTTGAATTTCTATTTGGTAATTAGGGCCCGTTTGGTAACCATTTTTGTTTTCATCTTATGTAGTGGGATGGGATGGGATGAGATGAGAATTTTGTTTCTTTCTTAAGAGTAGAATCGCGTTTGGTAACGATTTTTTTTATTTTGTTTTGGGAACAGAATCGCTTTTGGTAACGATTTTATCCTAAAATCAAGTTTTTTTGTTTTTTGTTTTGGGAACATATTTTTTTTTTTTGTTTTGGCCGGCGGTGGCAGCCAGACGGTGGTTTATTAGATTATATTTGATATCTTTTTTTAGAGTTAGCTTGTTGAAGAATCTAATGGGTTTATTTTTCATGTTAAAAATAATTATGGGGTTGAATTTCTATTTGGTAATTAGGGCCCGTTTGGTAACCATTTTTGTTTTCATCTCATGTAGTGGGATGGAAATGGGATGAGATGAGAATTCAGTTTCTTTCTTAAGAGTAGAATCGCGTTTGGTAACGATTTTTTTTTGGTTTTGGGAACAAAATCACTTTTGGTAACGATTTTATCCTAATATGAAGAATATTTTTTTGTTTTGGGAACATTTTTTTTTTTTTTTTGGCTGGCGATAGCAGCCAGACGGTGGTTTATTAGATTATATTTGATATCTTTTTTTAGAGTTAGCTTGTTAAAGAATCTAATGGATTTAGTTTTCATGTTAAAAATAATTATGGGGTTGAATTTCTATTTGGTAATTAAATAACTTAGTGGATTAGATTATTTAAGTTGATTTTTAATTAAAGATGGATAATTTATTTTAATTATTTATTTGAAGTTAGTTAATTTTTCAAAATTTATAAATATAAATCGGGGAAAATTATATCAAGATAGGAAACAATGCGTTAATTTGATTGGCATGCTTCTCATGTATTTTATTTCATATTTAGATAAATTTTTAGTTTAAATCCTATCGTTATTAGATTCATAAGCGAGGCTGACCCCATCAATGTTTCGGCGGTAGCAAAGTAGCAGTGTGATTATCGAGATGAGTATATTGTCTTCTATATAAATTGTCAAATTTTATTTTCGTACTAAAATGTGAAAAGTAAAGATTTACTAAAATGGGTAATTTTATAACTTTAGATGGATCAAGTAAAAGTTGACTATGAAAAAATGGTTTTTATTATTATACCTATATGTCATAATGTGATCCCGATATGAGGGCATGTCCTGCGGGATGTTGTACTGTGTTGTAACCTGACAGGAGGGTAAGTCCTGCAGGCGGTTGTTGTTGTTATTGTTGACAATGATGATTATTATCCTGATATGGTGGTCTACACCACATGTTGGCTCCTACCATTGGAAATATTGAATGACCCTGACACTGATGACAACATTAGATTTCACAGTTGTACATGTTATAATACCGTTATAATTCCTGATCGTTAGGTGAAACGATCTTATGGTTAGTAAAAAATTATATTTATGATATTTTATAATATAAAAGTGATTTGATTGGTTGATTTATATTCAGTTGCTATCCGTTGATGATATCTGTGAAATTTGATACAATTTGTGCACTTATATTCTGATTTGAAAAATATCATTGTGGATATATTATGTTTGATAAGTGAATTCTGTTAAATGCTCTTGATCCATAAGTTATTTTTATATTATGAAGACAGTACACCGATAAAACATTTTATCTTAGATACCGCTACTAGAGACGAGTTCACTACCGGCGTTAGGTAGAGTCAGAGGATGTAGTGGGTGGGAGACTGTCAGGACTAGCTGTTGGGAGTGAGCAGTTAATTTCTTTTTGTAATTTTGTTATGAAATAGTTCTTTTAGTATAACCACTGAACATTTTGGGGTGGTAAAATATTTATATTTTTTTCTTTGAAAATCTATATCAATAAATAATTTATAGCAACATGTGGTTGGTCGGGTAACATCAAGTCAACGTCACACCCGGCCTCGGACATTGGGGCTCAGGGTGGAGTGTGGCAATAATTCTCATATTATATTTTTTGGGGGGGAGTAGAAACACAAAAACAGGAACGTTAACCAAATGCCACCTAAAATACAAAGATTAAAAAAGAGTTTTTTGGACTTTGTACCTGTGAAATTTTATAGAAATTTCACTTTAGTCCATTCCCTTTCAATTTGGACACATTAAACTCTGAAGTATCAAATAGTATCACGTCAGTTATTCCGTCATTTTTTATGATAGAATTCACCCTTATGAGTGATTCTGTGTTTGATACGTAGTTGATTTTCTTCATAAAAAATGACAAAAGTACTGATTTAGATTGACTTGACACAATTTGAATACTTTAGGGATTAACATGTTCAAATTAAAAATACAGGAGCTAAAATGGAATTTATCTGAAACTTCAAGAATGCAAAGTGAAAAATAAAAATAAAAAATAAACTTATAAGAACTAAACAAATAATCTCTAAATAGGAATACCACAAACCCTCACATTAAAACAATTTAATTTAACTTACCAAAAAAAAAAAAAAAAAAATTTGGCCTATATATATTATTTATTTGTTGTTTAGGGTTTAGGTTATTTGGTCAAATTTACTACTAGTATTCCATCATTATTGGGGAATAAATCAATAGGAATATGTAACATTTATTTTCACCTACTCCTTGTAACATTTATTTTCACCTGCTCCTCTTAGACTTTTAAAATTTGGTACAAGAGTTTCCAAGGTAAACTTTTCAACACTAATAATTATTTTTTCAAACATTTTTCATAATTTAAGTACATTATTAATAATTTATAAATAAATAAATTTGGTGCACAAAATTCTTGATCCGCATTGTAGAATTTAGAGAAGATTAGATTTATATCGTTTTAAAAATATCAGTTCGTACTTTATAAACGCAAACCGTGATACAAATTTGAAAAATTCACTCGAGTAAACTTTAAGAATTTGAAAAATTCACTCAAGTAAACTTTAAGAGGATATGTTAGTACAAAAATAGGGGTTTTTGGTTAACAGTACACGTGCTTAAAATTTTTATTCATGTAGTTCACATGCTATAGTATTTTTTTCAAAATTCTAAAATTATTATACTACATGAAAGTTATTGTGTAACTTTTTCGTGTAAACACTTGCAGGAACTTGTTTGGTTTTAGGAGGATCTCTTGTTAAGGGCTATCGATCTTCTACTGAAATATTTTGTGGGTGTTGTTTACTAGGGTTTTGCAGGCTACATGGTATTTTGTTGCCATGTAATAAGGATATCATTTTCCTTATTAATATAATCATCTGTTTATCGGGGAAAAAAAAGAAAAAACTTGCATTAACTTTTATGACAATACAATGACTTTGAACTTTTGACTGAATTATTAAATTTATAAAAAAAATTAATGTAATGAGTAGTTCGATAAATAATGAATTGCAAAGGGTTATGACAAAAAAATCCCAAAAAATAAAAAAGAAAATAAAGTGTTAGTCGCACTTTATCTCCTATAATTTGATTAGATTACACTTTTTCCTCTATAGTATTATTGTAGGTACTTATCTGTCATATGGTTAAATAATTAATAGAAATTGCGTGAAATAACAAATCTACTTATACTCCACCCGAAAAGGAAAAAATGAAAGAAATTTTTTTTGGACAAACCAATTTACTTGACTAGACCCACTCGACCTGTTCCAGGGGTATAAATATTAATTAACATTAAATAATTTATTAATTTTATTTTTTAGATTTGACCATTAACTTAACGAAAAATATAATTATTGCACTTTAATTTGAATCACGCAGGAGTTAGGTTAAAACAACATGTGCTAAAAAGCCATAAACCCAAATATAACATGAAAAAAAAATGGATTACTAAATAGTCAAACATGCAAATCATTACATCTAGATGGATTAATCAAAAAAATAATCAATAACTAAGACACCCTCTCTCTCTCCCTCTTATCTAAACCACCATCTTTCCTTTCAATTTTGATCAATGATATCTTCTTTGTCCTTCACCTTAGTCTCTAAAACAGTCAACAATGGCTGCTGCATTATTTCACCTCTCAGAGATAGAGAGTCACATTTTGTTGCTTGCACTACTACCGCACACTGGCGCATAACATTTTGTCGCTTGCTACCGTTTTATCTGCTGACACTCCCTTCCGGCCTGGAGCAATTAGCTTACGCGGGGAGGAAAGGCGAGCGCTCATCCGCTCGGGGAAGATCAGAGAGAGAGAGAGAGACTCAACCTAGCTATTTTTCTATACTATATAGTTGATATACATGTATTAAATGTACAAAAATGAAAAGAAAAACATAAGAATTTTAAGGAATTAATTAGTTACAGTAAATTAAAAAAAAAAAAACTGCAAAAAATATGATTAGGGTTATTGTTTGCTTCTCTTAATCCTGCCGGGGACGAGACAACCAGAGGGAGCTGAGAGCTCGGAGACGATGGAAGTACTCTGCAATCGTCAGCAGACACACTGCCGTTTGACGGACCGTCAACACTTGATGCAGACGATGAAGTGTTTGGTGTCTCAAATTATCAGCCTGTATTTTTTATTTTTTATTAAAAAAAATAATTAAAGGTTGATTATAACTACACTCTTGAGTAAATAACTTTTAACAGGGAAAAAAAAAAAGAGAAAAAAAAAAAATTGGTCCGTAAAGTATGGAGTTGGTATCTTTTCCTAATTTCACATTTGGTCCTTGAACATCGTGGGGGTGACTGAAGAGGTGTTAGTCTGGTTGGACAGAGGAGAAATCTACCCCCTTTTCTTGTCAACTAGGGTTTGACTCTCCTGGAGAGAGTTCCGAGAATTAAATCTTGAATTTAATCCTAAATGCACCAGGTCAATATGGGGGAGAGCGTCCTTAAGGTCATCCGGTGAGGTGATTAGTCGAGGTGCGCGGAAGTTGACCTGGACACATCATATCGAAACCCTCCCAAAAAAACCATTGTTAAAAAGGGGTTGTGCTCATTCTAATGGAAATAATTCGTCATTTCACTACTGCACTAAACCTAACATGTTTTTTCCTAACTTTTCCTTGATAACAATTCTTTTGAAGAATGAGAGAGAGAAGTTTGAATCATTGTTAGGGAAAAAAGTCTTAAGTTTAGTGAAGTGATAAAATAACAAAAATATACCCATTTTATACCACGTATTGAGCATACTTCAATTTTTGTTTAAAATCATTAACAATATTTTTAATTTACAGGATTGAAACAAATTTGAAATTTAAAGGATCAAATGTGGAATTTGATAAACCCAAGGTTTACATATATACCAACTCCATACTTGACCCAAAATATACTTTATATATTTTAAGTTTTATATTTGTATTTAAGTAATTAATTTTTTAAATTATAAACTAGAAAATTCAAGAAGTGATGCGAGCTCATCCTGTATTGCTGAATAGAGCGCCTACCCTGCATAGATTGGACATACAGGCATTCCGGCCCGTTTTAGTGGAAGGGCGTACTAATTGTTTACATTCATTAGTTTGTAAGGGATTCAATACAGTTATTGATGGGGGATTAAATGGCTCTTCATGTACTTTTATCTTTAGAGGCTCAAGCAGTGGCCCGTTTACTTATGAGAAAAAAATCTCTAATAATTTATATATATATATATATATATATATATATATATATATATATTGTAAGAATAGAGGGGGTGGTATGTGTAAATAATTTGGTATTACCTGTTGAACAAATCCTTCTAGAGCAGTGAGCTTGTTCATTGCAATAGCCATTTGAGCCATGTAGTCAGCCATATTAGAAGAACAGCTCAGCGATTCTGAAGCCATGGCTTCGGACAGAGATTGAGTCAGAGCCTCGAGCCGTTTAGAAAGAGCTTCTTCCGCGTCGTGAGTCGATTGTTGCAAGCCGTAGATGCACATCGCCTGTTCCTCCGTCAACGGCTCGATTTGATTCGGAATGAGTATCTAAGTATAAAATTAGACGGAATTAGGAATAAAATGGACAGTGCAGTGATTTTGGAGTTCTGAGCTATCTGACAGAGATTTACTAAATGTTTCATGAAAATTATTGTAGAGAGTGAGTTCGATAAATACTAAATAATAAAATGCAAAATGAGAACTCATTGCAATAAAAAAAAAAAAAAAACATTTTCCATCTATCATTTCTATCATAATTATTCTTTTGACCCCTAAATGATTATATATTCTAAATAATAAAATAGAAATTTAGATATATCTATATAAATACATACACACATTAGAGATTTCCCGTGTCTAAATATATCGATTTTCTAATTTATAAGTTTGAAAAGATAGTAAAAAAAAAAAAAGGTCAATTAAATTAAAATAAAAGTTAAAGGGTACAAAATATAATTTAACTTAACCGGCTAATATTAGCTACATCTTAGTTTAAATGGTCAATTAAATCTAAAATAAAACTTCAGGCATGAAGTGTATATACCTTGATGATTTGAGATGGCCGGAAACCTCCAATCCACATGAAACACCGCTCCACCGGAGTTTTCCAGGTTCCGGAGATCAGATGAAAAACGTCGGTTTTCGCCATCAGGCTCTTGAGCTTCATTACCTCGTCGTAGTGTGCTAAACAGTTACCGACGAATAGCCGGAGCTCGTTTTCCGGCAGGTTTTCTTGCACTGCATTTCGGAGCTCAAACATGAGACGGTTGTGGTCTTCTATCCATCTAGAGTATTCCATGTCGAAGAGGGCTGAATCTGTAAATTAATCAAAATTAAGCTCTCGTGTGAGCGCTTACACAACGATCTGATTTTGGTATCAAAACTACCAAATGAAACCGAATATATTATTGGGAAAATAATTAATTAATTATTTAATTAAATATTAAAAAGAAATCTAAGAAATAAAAATAAAATAGATCAAAGTTGTTTATTACAAAAAATATTCCAAATTAACACGTGACAGCATAAAAAAATAGGTAAATTTTATAGCGTGATTATAAAATACTGAAAGTAAAAAACATAAAATATTTTGTTCTTATTTTTTCATTCAGTATTCCATAATCACATTGTAATATAAATTTTTATTCTTTCTTGTAATAAATAACCTTAATTTGTTTCATTTTTATTTCTAAGAATTTTTCTAATATTTAATTAAATAATTAATTTGTAAAATATTTTTCTAACACTTATTTCAATGAACCGAATCGTCCTTTTAATAATTATGGTCCGATTTGTCCCTATTAAAGTATCGTTACCTTACATTTTAGACCAGACATTTCCATTTATATGCATAGTTGTGGAGCGATTACCATATATTGAAGTTTTTGAAAAGGGTTAATGGCACTTTGTTCCCCCCTATGTTTTGACCGAATTACCATTTCCGCCCTACAGTATTTTTGACACGACTTATCTCCTGTAGTTCAGACTTAAGTATAATGATTAAATAATTAACAGATTTTTTAGAAATAACGAAGTTACCTGTATACCCTACACCTGGGGGAATAAAGATAAGGAGAAAAAATAAAAGGTAAATGGATATTATCCAATCCGATCTGACTGAAGTAAGGGTATAAAGGTCAATTAATATTAAATTTTAATTTCTTAAAATTTGACCGTTCAAGTTAATGGAAAGTATACCTGTGCTTATGTGGCTCATAGCAAGTGGGAGGTCTTGGTCTCCTCCTAGACCAGTCACTCCAAAATAAAATCCCTAACAAAAAAAAAACATTTTTTTTTAATTTTTTTGGGACAAAAACGATTATTTAATAATTAGATAAATTATATAAATTGATAGAATTAAATGAAAAATAATAATAATTAATATTACTTGAGCTCTAGCTCTTTGAAGTTCTTGCTCCATTTGGGCAAGCTTGATCCTACTTGACTCTAGCTGCTGAACATACGCCTGTATATATTGTAATTATTAAAAAATAAATAAATAATTAATTCAAAGAAATTTAATTTTTAATAAATAAATTTATTATATATAGGGCAAATCACCTTTTACACTCTTCTACTTTGTTTATCTGTTCCACTTCAAAAAGTTATATTTTATCTATTTTTACTTTTGAATAAAATAAAAATTAATTTTTTTCCGTTATTTAAACGAAATATGCTTAAAAATAGATGTAATTAATTTTTCTATCCAATTTTTTGATAAAATAGATGAAATTGTCCCTTTATATTATTTTGATTTTTTTTTTATCATAATTGATTTTTTATCATAAATGTCCCTTTAAAAATAAAATAAAGAGATAATTTCGTTTATTTTATTTAAAAATTAAATAAAAATGTTAATTTCATCAATTTTTAAACATATTCTTTTAATTTAAACTGAAAAAAAAAAAAATCAAACTTTGTTTAAATATAAAAGTACGTAAAGTTCAACTTTTTGAATGGAAGGGTAAAAGTGATAGAGAAAGTACAGAGAGACAAAAAACGATTTACGCTTATATATATATATATATATATATATACCCACCTTTTTCCTAAGTCTGCTTTTCCTAGCTGCCTCTCTATTCTGAGCAAGCCTCCTCAATGTCTGACTCCAAGCAATTCAACCCATAAATTTAAAAAAAAACAAAAATGGTTAGGTTGTGTTATTTTTTATTTTATTTTTATATCCACGAGTGTCTCCACACTCACACAGGGTCTGAGACTAATCTCGTTTGGAGTGCGTAGCTGCCCAACAAGTATTTTTTCACAGACTCAAATCTTTGACCTTGCAAAGATCCTTCAATTACTTTAAGTCAAGCGGGTCTTACCATTTGAGCTACACTATGTTGGTGGTTAAGTTGTATTTGGCTTCAGAGAAATAGAGGGAATAAACCCATAAAAATATTTAGATTTTAACTTTGATTCAAAGGTTCAAATTTAGCACAGCCAAACACTACCTTAGGATCTGGTGTTTTAGGTCCTTCCTGTTCTGAACTTGATGTTCTCCCTTTGGGGTTTTGTTCACACTACAAAAAGCAAATTTCAGGGACCAATTTAGAATTATTTGAAACTTTAACAAGCAAAGTGTGATTACACTTAAACTTCATGGATACAAAGTGCAATTTAACCAACATTTGACTAACATTATAAGTTACTTCTACTGATAAATATCATTCACAGTGCACATAAACCTATACACATATGCATGTATGTATATAGATATCCAGTATTGCATCCCAGAATTGTCGCCTTATAGATATCTAATTTATCTCTCTTGTGAAACATTTAGAGTTTAACCCTATCTCCAAGCACAAGTAAACAAAAATAAAAAAATAATCCAGTACTGTATATATGCCGACTTCGTACATAAACATATACAGATATGGTATATACATTTGTATGTGTTTATAGAGGGTAAATTGCATTTTCTCTTTTTTAATTTGCTTAATTATCACTTTACCTCCTCTATCTTAAAATAATACACTTTATCTACTTCTACTTTTGAACAAAGTGAGAAAATAATTTTTTTCCGTCTAAATCAATGAAATATGCTTTAAAAATTAATGGAATTGAAATTTTCACCAAATCGTTGGATAATATAGATGAAATTGTCTCTTTATTTTAATTTTGGTTTAATTTTTTTTATCATAAATATTTTTAAAATAAATAGGTAATTTCGTTTATTTCATCCAAAAAATGGATGAAAAATTTAATTATATCTATTTTTAAGTGTATTTCAATACTTTAAACGGCTTTGTACAGAGGAAAAAATAGGTGAAGTGCAACTTTTTGAAATTGAGAAAATAAACGGATAATTAGATAAACTAGAGGATATATATAAACATCTACATATATGAATAGTTGAAGTTAACCTTGATAAGTTTAGATGGATGAGGTGCAAGGGCAACATCAGATGGTCTTTTGGGGGCATTTGGCTACAAAAAAAAAATGTTTGAAGTTATTAAATCAAACAATTGAGTTATCAAAATTAAGAAATTAAATGAATATGATATATACACACATATATATATACACACATCTAACAGGTGTTAGCCCGGTTGGCAAGAGGAGATGCTCCATTTCCTTGTCAACCAAGTTATTCCCAGAATTAAATCTTGAATTTAATTTTGAATACACTAAGTCGATGCAAAAGAGTGCACCCTTAAGATGGTGATTAGTCGAGGTGCGCGTAAGCATACCCGGACACACCTTACCGTAAAACAAAAAATACACATATATATTATACATTTGTTGAAGATGGTTCTACATGCATAGGCTGCGATGGAAAAATGTTTAGAGTTGGTGGCTTCATCCCTGAATTATCTGCATATAAATATGATTTTCAGAAAAATATTAATTGGGTTTTCATCAAAATAAAATTAATTCTAGAGAGAGAGAGAAGTCTAGAGAGAGAGAGCACTTTTTTGATCTTGAAGGGTTGAGGGTTCTTGACCATCAAGGTAAAGAAAAAGAGCTTGATCTAAATCACCCAGATGATCATAAGCTTCACCATCTCTACTACTGCTCAAAAACACAAAAACAAATTAATCAAAACGAAATAAATAGTAAAGCGTCTATAGATGGCTTTTTAAGTGCGCCGTCAAATCCCAGGGCTCCACCTCGGACAGGCGGTGGAAACTACCAAGCTAGAGCACGGTAGGAGCGGAGGGAATTTCCGGTGTTCCTATTTTTGTGGGTTTTTTTGGGTAACCACAAAAAAAAAAAAAAAGAAAAAAAAAAAAAAAAAAAAAGAATTACATGAAGTTATCGTGGATTGTTGCTGATGAAGATGATGATATAGATGGCATCATTTCGAATGATATCTGGTTGTGTTGTTCTTGAAGCAGAAATTTGCTCTCTTGCTCTGTAAAAGCCATTAGAAACTGAGACTGAACGCTATTCTCTCTCTGTCTCTAGATCTTAACTATGTGTGTGTGTGTGTATATATATATATCAGTTGGTGTTCATGAGTATAATCAGTGGATACGGATTGAAGGGATTTTAGAGAGAGGTTGGTCGGTTGTATAAGTGATGAAAGGATAGAATTTAGAGAGAGAGGATTGAATACTGAAGAGGCAAAAGACAAAGTTATTTTAAGCTCTTCTGTCTCTCTCTTCTCCCTCTTTTAAGTCTTTTCTCTCTCTCTCTATCTTTTCTCTCACCGTCTCTATCTGTATCTCTCCCTCTCCCCCCCCCCCCCCCTTTCTCTCTCAAGCTCTTCTCTCTCTCTCCCTCCCACTCTCTCTCTCTCTCTCTCTCTCTCTCTCTCTCTATTTTAAGCTTTTCTCTCTCTCTCTCAAGCTCTTTTCTCTCTCTATCTCTATCTCTCGCTCTCTCTCCTCAAAGAATCAAGACGACTTCTTGTTAAAACGAAATTTTCAGACAAAGCGTTCTCTCTCTCTCTCTTGTTTGTCCTCTCTCTCTCTCTCTCTCTCTCTAGAACCATTCGACTTGGCGGAAAGAGAAAACCGCTTCTAACAAGCGTGCAGGTGAAAACTGGTTTTTTCTTTTGAGCTTCCTTGTTCGACCTTCTCATTCTCTAGTGAAATTACAAAACAGCCCCTTGTAGTTTTTTGTCCTTTTTTGAATTAATAAAAAATTAAACCCATATATAAAACTTTAATTAAAAATAGATCGCGCAAGTTTCGGTCACTTTTTTTTTTTTTTATTTCAACAAAATTCCACTAATGTACTTGAGCCGCCTTATTTATAAACGGGTATATGTATTTGACGAAGTAGTAGCATTTGAATTTTTTAGATTTTATTGATTAATTTCACATGCAATATATATATAACGGGGCTTTGATTGATTAATTACGGATAATAGGGTAAAATTTAAATATTTATAAACTTTTGGGGCCAAAATAACTTTATCACATCTTCTTAGTTTAATAGAAAATAAACGGCTGAGATTTCACGGGCAGCGGAAATTACAGTTCAATGTGGGGGCCACAAACAGACCATTCCTACCTTTCTCAATAATTTTTTTTTTTAATTTTCCAACCACTCCCACAATATTTTTCAAAGTGAAAGTGACAATTATAAAATAATTTTGGGGTAGAAGTGTAAACAAATCAATGTTTGAGTTTCTAAGGCGGCTTTTGGTTAGGCCCCCTTTGTTCTCTGATCGCTCTCAAATTTTTGGGATTAATGTACGAAAACGTGTTTGGTAAATACGTTTAAATTTTTAAAATTTTGAAAGTAATTAGAAATTATTTTTTGAATTTTTTAAGAATCTGAAAAATAAAAAAATGTTAATTTTTATTCACTCCCACAAAACTATTCCCACTACTATTCCGCCAAGAACCATCATTCTGCTGGCCCTCATACATTTAAAGGAAAAAAAAATGTTGCAACTAACCAAAACGGAATACTCCATGTTAGGAGGTTCCAACTTAAAATCATATGATTTTAAGTGAAATAACTCTTTTGATTTATATAATGAGCGATGACTACGAGGGAAATGGGTCTCTCATTCCTTGGTAATCAAATCATCCGTGCAAGCCGAGAGTTGCACATTTCTCATCATTCTCTCGTAGTCAAATCATTCGTGCAAACTGGGGGTTGCACTCAAGGGTGGGTGTTAGATTCCTGTCCCACATCACTCATCTAAGGGTTCCCAAACCACTACTCCACTTAGCATCATATGGTTTTAAGTTAGAACCTCCTAACATGGTATCAGAGTCAAGATTATAGGTCTCTCATTCCCTCGTAGTCAAATCATCCGTGCAAGCCGGGGGTTGCACTCAAGGACGGGTGTTAGATTCCTGTCCCAAATCGCTCATCGGAGAGTTCCCAAACCACTATATATATCAAAGGAGTTATTTCACTTAGAACCATATAGTTTTCTGTTAAAACCTCTTAACACTCCAAAAGGGAAATAAAATTTTCATTACATCTCATCTCAATTTATTGGAAGTAGAAATAAAGAAAAACCAAAACACTAAGCAAACGCCACCTTAGTGTTTATGCTTTTATGTTTCTAATTTCAATAAATTAAGGTGGAAATTTTATTTTTATTCTGGAGTATTCCGGGAATAAAAATAAGTTTGGTAACAATCATTATCCTTAAATTATATCTTTTAATTTATGAGAACAGAAACAAGAAACATATTTGGTTACAACATTTGTTTTTTTTTTTTTCCTTTAAATGTAAGGTGGCCAACGTGGTGGTGGTGGCCGGCGGGTGATGGTGGTAATAGTTTTGTTTCTCATATTTTTAAAGAATTTAGAAAATACTCCAAAAATTTTGGGAACAAAAATGTGTTTACCAAACGCATTTCTATAAATTAATCTCAAAATTTTAGACACGAAAACAGAAATTAGAGGACGAAAACAGTAACCAAACTTTTGATCTACACCACACTAATTCATCTACACCATACTAATTTTAATTATATATATTAAATATTTTATAATTAATTCAAATATATTAACCATCAAAATACATTTTGTTGATAATTTATTATTAAATTTCTCAACAAAAATCTAAATTAATTGTTGAAAATGTCTCAAATCATCCAATGGTAAAAAAATATCTCAAATAAAAAATATGCCCTGATTTACTAAATAAAACTCGGGATTCTCCGTCCCTCAAATCACTATATTGATTTTCTGATTTTTAAATAATAAAAGAATTGCCCAATTAATACAATATAAAACTTAAAGGGTGTGAAATATAATTTTATTTAATCGTCATAAAAGTTGGGGTGTGAAATTTTTCTATGAGATATTTCAGGATAAAATCTTAAATGCATCAGGCTGATGTGGGGAGCGTGTCTTTAAAATCACCCGGGGAGGTGATTAGTCATGGTACATGTAAGTTGTCCTAAATATACCTTACCGTATAAAAGAGAGAGAGAAATAAATTATGTGATATAAGATTATAAGGGTTTAATTTTTTTTATTTTATTTTAATCATTGGATCTAAAATTGATCAAACGGTTTAAAATATCTAAAATATAAAACAACCCTAATTTATATGATAGATTTTCGCTTATTAAAAAACAAGGAATTAATTAGTAGATTGTCCTAAACACAAGTTACCAATAATTTTTTATCAATATTTTTTAAGGGTTTCAAATAATATTTCTTACTTTAGTTAATATCAATAAAAAAAAAATGGAATTAACGTCAACTAAATATGAAATTGGTATTTAATATAATCGTTAATCTTAATTAAAAACCGATAAATACTAATAGATAAGTTTAACATGAGTTTATAAATTTATCTAGGATAATATTTTTTAAAAATAAAAAATTAAATACTATATAATTAAACATAAAAAAAAAATTTATTTATTTAATTGATTCTATATTTTACTAACCAAGATCAAATTCAATGTATCAATAATGCAATGTTCTTGTGATTGTTGGTTTGCACCCCCTTTTCAATGAGAGCTACCTAATATTTTTTTATTCTTTTGACTAATTTAAATTAAATTAGATACTGGTCAACCTTATTAAAAAAAAAAAAAATCCAACTTTTAAATATTAATGGATAAAATTTGGGGGAATTGAAATAGATTTTAGCTAAATAGTTAGGGGGGAAAGTGTAATTAAAAAAACATGGTCATGACCATGGGTGATCCTATCAAGAGATTTAGGCGGTGTTTGGTTAGGTGGCGTTTGGTAATCGTTTGTGTTTTCATTCCAGCAGTGGGATAGGAATGGGATGAGAATTTTATTTCCTTCTTGGGAGTAGAATCGCGTTTGGTAACGATAATTTTTTTTTTTGTTTTGAGAATAGAATTGCGTTTGGTAACAATTTTATCCTAAAATTAATTTTTTTATTTTTTTGTGAGTTTTTTTTTTTTTGTTTGTTTTGGTTGTGTTGGCGGCAACGGTCGTCGGAGGTGACCGGAGTCCGCCGTCGGAGTTTCCTTGAGATGGCCGGCGACGGTCGCTGGAGGTTCCTGGAGGTGGCCGCCGGTAGCCGGAGGTCGCGGGCGGCGGCGGGTGGTGGTCGGCCGCGTATGAAGAGTGCCCAGTGGTTTTGAGAATAGAATGAGAATTATGAGAAACAACTTTTTTTTTATTTCTCATTTCTTAAGAAAAAATGGGCACAATTCTTAAATGAGAATGAAATGGAAATAAAAACAAAAATTACCAAACGCTATTCCCAAACAGGATTCCCAAAAATCTGGAAATGGAATGGAAAATTCTAGGAAGGAATGGGTTACCAAACGGGGCCTTAGTGTTTTTGTTTTTCTGGTTCCACTTCTAATGAATTGTGAAGACAATTATGTTTTTATTCTAGAGGATTCTGATAATAGAAATATATATGATATCGACCATTGTCCCGAAATTGTTTCTTTTAATTTATGAGAACAAAAACAAATTGATAAACATGTTTGATTGTAATATTTGTTTTTGTTTTTTTTCTTTTAAATGTATGACAATAAATATACATATTTCTTAACCGGCCTGGCAGTGGTGGTCGACGGGTAGTAGGAATAGTTTTATAGAAGTGAATAAGAATCAACATTTTTACTGTTTCTCAAATTCTTAAGGAATTCAAGAAATAATACAAAAATACTTCCAAAAAATTGGGAATATAAATGTGTTTACTAAATGCGTTTTCGTACATTAATCCCAAAAAAAACTTGAGAACGAGAACAGAAATCAAGGAATGGAAACAGTTTAACAGTAACCAAAGGGGGCCTTAAGGGCCAATTGGAAAAAAAATTGGGATGCTAAATTACACTAATTTTTTTGTGAAGATAAAATAGTTGGACTTTTATAAATTCAACTATTTAGAGGATACTTTTCTATATTAATATAAATATTTAATTTTAATATTTTTGGAGTGTTCCATTTTATGTATATGCTAGTTTAGACGTACGCATTGCGCGGGTTAAGCAAAAATTATAAGAAATTTTTAATATTGAAACATGAAATAATACATATTATTTGATTACTTTGGTAGCAATATTCCGGAACGGATACATAAATTTTATGAAGTAATGGTGTTTTATAAATACAAAAAATAAATATACTATTAAAAATTACATAAATAATTATAAAAAATAAATAATATTTCTACAAATTAACACCGGGAAAATTAATTATATAGTTGTGTATTAATTAGAAAAAAAAATATAATTGGAAAAAAAAAAAGGAAAAAATTGAGTTGAGCACTCATTATTTGATATATGAAAAAACAAAAATAAAAAGAAATGTAAGAACTCACCCAAATATTTGAAACAGGTATTCTCCAACCTAATTAATTTATATCGTATCTAATTTATTTGTGATAATATTTTTTCAATCACAATTTTTTTTAATAAATTTTAGAATGTTTACCAGGGATATTAATCATATATTTGTGCATTAATTAAAAAATTAAATATAACTTAAAAAAATGAATATGACACTCATTATTTGATATATAAAAAAATATAAGAACTCACCAAAATGCTCGAAAAAATCATTCTCCGTCCTCATTAAAAACTTCTCTCTTCTTCCTCTTTTAAGTATTAGTATATTAGATATTAGATATATATATATTCAAAATTCACAAACATGGATACTTAAAATGTGATTAATATCATGCAAATTTGGAAAGAAAAAAAGTTTTGAAAATTACAAATTACAAATATTCGGTTGAAATTGAAAAAATTGAGAAACTGTTGGGCTAAATTTGAAAAAAATGAAAATATTGGGCATTGTTTTCTTATGTTATGGGTTGCCAATATGGGCCTTAATAACGCCCAACCATATGGACCAAATTCAAATCACCAAGTGGGCTAGTGCATGTGGGATTTTTAGGAAATTACCCTTTGGTTCTTTTAAAGCTTAGGGTATTTACATTAATACTTATAATTTCGATTTGTTTTTTCAACTGACGACAGATGAGACTACAGACACCTATCAAAGATTTTCGATTTAATTTCAAAAAATAGTAAATCAGTCATGTGTTATGGGGGATTTATCATCAATTGGAAGTTTCTCTTGCTTTCCGTTCCTTTGTTTACTAGGTTGTCTGCACATCTGTTATCTTCCCTCGGTTTAGTTGGATTACGTAGCCGTTCTCCTTCACCATCCTTTTGCAATAATCAATCTAGATCTCGAATGATGGTTTCGTAGGCATTCCTCCTTAATCAACCACTTTAGGATTGCTTGGTCGCCAAAGAAATTCCTTTGTGTTTTTCTCTTATCTTTGATTCAAAGTTGTTGCATTTTGGCAAGTATCCAGAAAGGCTGAACTGCCAGATTCGCAGATGGTTTCTAAGCAAACCTCCAAATCCACTGGGGTCCGGTTTGCCTTTGGCGCAACTATCAATGTTTAGTTTGAAAAAAAAAAATTGCATAAGGGGAAAACCAATTAGAAAATGGAATGTCAGAAAGATCTTGGGGAAGGTCTTGGGGACATAGTGCTTCCAGAAGATCCTTTTCAAAGTCGGGATATTTTGTTAACAACTGAGAATGGATATTTGACAAATCTCTCGATCACCAAGAGTAGAAAACTTTCTGTTTAGAGTTTTTTTTTTTAATCCAACTAAGCATCTCCATATTCAGAGAGCTTTGGATTTTGCTTGGCAGAAGAAATACCGCCCAAATTTTCTCATTTTTTAACAAGTCCTCAGTACGTGGTCATTTGTGTCTCTTGCTTTCTTTGGCACATGACCGATACATCATTGGGCCAATGAGCTATGAATTCATTCGTCATAAAGTCTTCCATGGAACAACAACCATAAAAAATAAATTTAATATTTTGAAGATCTTTAATTTTCAAATCCGACTCCATTGGATGTTGTTCCCCGGGGGTGTCTTTTTTGTTAGTGGACTCATAAGCAGACTTTATGAAAAGTAACCTCGAGGATTCCAGTCTTCAAACAGCCGTAACCTCTTAAAAGAACAAAGGTGGATTCATCTCCGTGAATTCTTTCTTTTGGCATCCGATATCTAAATAATCCTAGATAAAATATTGGCTTGCATGGAATAGTCATCTATGGACTTTAAGGTTTACTAAATCAGTCCCTAAAGTTTTATATTTGTTTTAATCCCACAAAATTAAAAATATTTTTAGTGATTTTGGATGAAAAATGGGTTGTGCTCGTTACATGTGATCTTCTAATGATATTTCATCATTCCACTAAATTTAAGGCGTTTTTCTCTATTTTTTTTCTTAACTACAATATGTTTGAAAAAAATTAAGAGAAAACGTCTTAAATTTAGTAGAATAATGAAATGACAAAAATATCACCATTAGAAGGGCCACATGCGAGCACAGATTATGTTTCATCCCAAATCATTCAATGTTTTAAATTTTGTAGGGTTGAAAAAACAGAGAAACTTAAGAGATTAAATGTGCAATTTAATAAATTTCAGGGGTCTACAAAGACATTTAACCCATACTTTAGAGACTTAAATTGCAAATTTTCCTTGTTTTTCTCCATTAAGATCTAGAGTCACACATCCTCCCCAACATATGTTAAAAAAAATAAATAAATAGTGTTTTGGTGACAAATCTTTTATTTTACTCTTAATTTTAAAAAAATCTCATGTGCAATTGTAACTTATGTTCTAGTCCCGCATATAAAAAAAAAGCGGAAGACCCAATACACACGCCTATAGTCGCATAGTTACATGTACTTAGTTTACGTAAAATAGTTGTTAAATGTAACAAATATTACTGTAATTTATAACATATAACTAATTTGTGTGTAAAAATTTATTACATCACAAAAATATATTACAAAAATATATATAATTAATATTAAATTAATTTCTGTATATAATATTTGTTACATACGATGTAATTAATATTACACAAATATAAGTAATACGATCACATATAATTTTTAATTATTAAGTTGTAATTAATATTAGTTATATGTAACTAATATTTATTATAATAAGTATTTATTGACTCTACCCTCTGCGCGCAATGCGTGATATATGCTGAATACTGAAGTAAAATCTAATTTAAAGGATTAAATCAAAACTTATGTTTTAAATGGGACTAAAAAAAAAACTGGATTAGACCGATTGGAGCTCAGCCACACCTGATCATAACTCCACACTCTCCCTCTCCCTCTCCATCTCTCATATTTGTCCATCACCAAGAGATCTGCAACTGCATCTCTCTCCTCTCTCTCTCTCTAAAAATGGCAGAGGCTAGCGAACCCTTAACGCCTTCAACATCATCGAATACAGCTCAACCGGCAATATACATACACCCACGACGAGAGCCATTCGAGCATGGCCTCATTCCCATCCCGAAGCTCATCTTCAACGACGGGACTCAAACCCTAGCCCCATTGAAAGACAAGCTCGTCGCTCTGGCAGGGTCGAATCACCGGGTGAATTTGCAGGCCATATCGGAAACATTCCAGATCTCGCTTGACCATGCGCGGTTGGTCGTCGAGACTATCGCCTCGGTTCTCTATTCCGACTCGGACCCTCTGGTGACTGCCGAAGAATTGGAGACGGAAATCGATGCGGTCGGTGTTGATGTCGCTGATTTGTTATTATTTCTTTATATACAGTCGTACAAGCGGTTGCTTCCCAAGGGGCACAAGGACGCTGCCTCGGTCGCCGATGTGTGGCCGTCAACTTCCGCCTTCGATGGGTTTTTATCAGCTCTGTCGCCATTGCAGGTGATGAATTCTTGTATCCTTGTTAGTCAAATTCTTAATGTGCTTGAATTTTATGTTAATTGAACGAATTGAGGTGTCGGCATTTGAAGGAATGACTTGTTCAGATTATTGCATTACTGTGATTCAAATGTCATTTAATTTTCATATGGAGCTCCTCATATTGTGTTAAATTTAGTTTGAAGCATTTGATCTCATTAGGTTTGTAATGTAGCAAGGGAAGAACGTTTTCAATCTAAGCTAATTGTTATGTGCTTTTTGTCAATTATTCCTTGTGAAATGCTGATTAATTATCAACCCATTTTTGTTTTTCGGAAGGAGACGGAGGAACCATATTGAGAATTTGACTATCTGCTAAAGCAATATGATTCAAGAGTTAATGAATTTAGAAGTCAGCTGCAAATCGATAAAATTTCTGTAGAGCATTCATCCAGATGATTTGGTTTTTAATAGCTGGATGGTAAAAGATTTACGCCCAATTGAAGTTTTAGAAGTCATGCTACTCAAGGACTTATATTTTAATGGTTAATTGTGTTATTGTATTTGTAGTTAGTATCTTATTTCTCCACTTCTTTTGCTGCTTTTTCGTTATGTCGTAAGAACAATTTTGGTGGTCAACACCAATAAATTTTTTGTAAGATTATTGTTTTTTTTCTATTTTTTGTGTTTCCACGGAGGAAGTCTCTATTTACTTGTCCACGGCCATAGGAATTCATGATAGCTACACTTCTTTTTTTAGACTATAGACTTAAAAATGTGTATATATACCCAAAATATTTCTCTTTGCCACATTGAACTAACTCTTGTTTTTAGATGAATTTTCTATTATATCTTTGTTTTATGAACTAGACTAACTGGCAGCTCTGTGTTCCACCAATTGCAGCTTGTGCGCAGCAATAGCCGGCGGTTTATGCCATCCCAAGCCGATGAAGAGTCTCATCAATTATCCTATTTACAGAAGCACTTGGGCAACATCCTATCTCTTTTGGCAGACCCTGTTGAAGGGGAAGGCGAAGGAGAAGAATCTCTGGTTTGTTAAAGTCATAGCTTTTGCGTTATTGTAGGACTTTTTGTAAATTGAGTGTATTCTTGTGTAAATGTAATAGATTTGTTGAATCCCACATTGATATTGGCCCTTCCCCCCGATATCCGTTGGCAGAGGTTTGTCAAAAGTCCACTCTGCGCGCGAGGGGGCGTGTTGAATCCCACATCGCTTGTGATACTTGATCTTGAGCTATATATAAGGCCTCAGACAATCCTCATCTTACAAGCGTTTTTTGAGAGTGAGTTGTACAAGTTTTTTACTATATGAATAAGATTTCTATATGATTTAGTTCTACAAAGAGGGAAGAAACTAATCGGGTGAAGAGATATATCCAATTTTCTTCCAAATTGGTGTCGCTTAGTTCACGTCAAAATTAATTGTAGATTGGATTTATAGAAGATTCATATACTGAAACCACCAACCAATTGCTTGTTGTACTGGCTTGGAGAAGTTATTTGATGTTTTTTTGCATTACCTAGCAGAATATCCCCATGTCCATTTGCTTTATTTGGCTTGTTTTGAAAGGATCTCTCTTCTAATACTTTTCCCTATACTAACATCTTCATGAATAGATCTAAATTTTTCTTTTCATTTATATTTGGCCCTGAACCCCTATTTTAGTAACGCATCCAAATACAAAGTTTTAATTTTGTGATTTCTTTTCGTTGGTCTTGTTGGCGCAACATTTACAAGGACAATTGAAATCATTGTGCTTATATGATTGTATGTAGTTATGATCATATCCAAATTATTGCAATTTTTAAATAACCTTTCTGGAAATACCATTAGCAGTTTAGAAATGAAAAGCTTGCAGTTTATTCGTACTTGACAGTTACGTGTAATATCTCTTAAGTTTGCTATGAAAGGCCAGCTAACTCCCATTGTGCAGGTACTAACCATGGAGAAGTTTGAGCACCTGAGGTTTCTGATCTATTTTGGTGAAAATGGATCAGAAAGAACTCCCTTGAGTCAGAATGCTCCTTTTTTCGCAAATTCAGACCCCGACATGCCTGCTGCTCCAGTTCCTGCCACCCAAGTTCATGAATGGCTTCTGCAGAATATAGCCTCTTCCTTGGAACATTTTTCTGAGAGAACTTCCACGAAAGAAAATGGGCCAACGACTGCTTCTGATCAGGATGTTCAGATGGCTGATGTCTGTACTAGTTCAGTAAAGGCTTCAACAACTCCCAGGGGTCCAAGTTTCATCGAGGGGATTTCCAAATCATCATATGTAAAGCAAGCATCCGATCTTAAAGGCTCTTCTGTAAAGGTGTGCTCTAGTTTATTTCTTGTATTTCTTTTCCTGCCGGATTGAGATTTGATAGGCGGAATTTACCTAAACTTGCTGAAATGAGATGGAAAATGCATAGAATTGGGTGAACATCTATATAAGCATTATTTAGATACAATTTTGAGGTTATTTTGATTTCTTGTCAATTTCCTAAACTTCTCAAGTCAGGTGTTGTTCAATTCTTTATGTGAGTCCTGGCTTCTTGCTGCCACTGGTAGTTTGAGTTTCAGACTAGATATACTTATCCTGTGGGGCTTACCATGAAAATTGGTTGTTGCACGTGAAGATGAAAAAGTGTCAATGTTCTTTTTCCTTTTTCTTTTTTACTTGGGGTGGTGGTGGTATCCTTTGGATTACGTCCTTATTTCTCACTTTCCACCACTCTATGCGTACTTCTGCATCAATTAGTTTATAAACCCATAAAGATATTCATAGATTGTCTTTTATCGACTTGGATGTTGAGTAGACGGAGAATAAAGTACGTGTTGATCAACTGATTTATTGGAAAAATGATGTGATCCATTCTGTAAATCATCTTTTTGACCTTGGTTTCTGTTGGTCTAGACTGCCAGTCTCTAAACTTTAGGTCTAATTGGTGTGTGATAAATGAATGAACTTTGCCCGTGAGGACAGTTTTGTTGGGAATGTATTAATAGCCTTGAAACTTGCTTATTTCCAAGCTTGTGTAGTGAACAAACCCCTCTTTGAAACAAGAACAAAAACAATCACATTTTTTACTTGAAAGGAAAGAAAGTCGAAAAAACTAATGAAAGGTAGTTGTTCTTTTAAATAGTTTGTTTACTTTCACATATCTTTCTTTGTTGTAAAGCCTAGGACAATCCTCATCGTACAAGTCTTTTGAGAGTGAGTTAGACCCATTAGATTTCTACAGCCTCTTTTTTATCTCGTACTTGTTCAATTTTGTGAGGTTTTTTATTTTTTTATTTTTTTTATCATTGGAACAACTTGATATAAGTCATCTTACTTATAACTTGGTATATGCATGCAGGTGGTAAATTGCCATGAATCTGTCATTTACATATTGGCACCTTTGCGATATGCAACAGTCTATGGATGTTCTGATGCAACTATATTTCTTGGAGCTGTTGGCAAGGTAGTTCCAATAATTTGAAATACTATTGATGTTATGATAATGCCTGAATTTTCAAAGGTCAAAACATCATTTCCATTTTATTTACAAAGCGAACGTTTGTGCTCCTGATTTTCTGTTGGAATCCCATGATAGCGTGTCTGCCTGGTAAAGGATAGGATAAGATCATATTAATGTATACCATTGGCTTTGACAGTTGAATAATTTTTCTTACCATACGGGAGGATTGCAACTCAACCCTTGTGGTTTAGATCATAGTAAATTCGTCCCCGCTTCACCTTAATTGTTATTTGAACAAGTCAAAGTTCTGTCATGGTCCGAGTGGGGATAACATTTCTCTTCTACATGTCCATGGAGTTTTGAAAAATCCCAACACCTCAGAGATAGATAGAAAGGTAGGAATTTCTTGAACGAACCGCACTTCTTCGTATACGTCAAGAGTCCATTGATGAGAAGGGGCTGCGTTGCATGTTTTAATTATGTTTACCTCATCGATATCTTACTTTTGGAAGTGAAACCACTCTTCCACTGAGGTTAGTGTATATAAACAAAGACCTTTTCCCCCCCCTAGGCTGATATAAAGCAAATCGTGTATGAGTATTAGTTCAATTTATATAATAAATTAGGACTTTTTTAATGTCTTTTCGTTTAGGGTTGGGATTGATTTGAGGGCAATAGATGGATGAGATTGGATTATATTTGGGGAAAATTCTCGCCCAAAAATTTCAAGCAAGGTAAGGCTATGTACAATAGACCCAAGTGGTTCAACCCTTCCCGGGACCCCGCGCATAACAGGAGTTTTGTAGTACTTGGCTGCCCTTTTTAATATAGTGCCTTTACGCACGGGGAATCCCTAGTATTCTATATGTCATATATAATAAATCCATAAAATAGGAAGTTTATATCAATGTTGTACAAGGCAGAGGCGTTGAACATGGCGTTTTGACCTGCTAGGGGCGAGGCGTAAGCCCCACAATACATGATTTTTTAATTTTTTAAAAAATATTATATATAATTAAAAATATTAAAAATAAATAAAAAGAATATATATGAAAAATAGATATGGATAAAATGATAAGATAACAAAAGATATGAATCATAAATAATAATTTAATTGAAATTCTATTTTTGAGGCTAACCTATTTAGGGATACTATTAAATATTATTCTTTATTTTGTTATATATTCTCTAACAAGTAATAATTTTTCTTAAATTCTGGTCAAAGACTCAAAATTTTTCCTTTATTAATTTTTAAAAGAAAATATCAAAGGAGAGAATTGCTTTATTTCATATGAAACATAAAAAAATGCATGACTTACCCTAGATCTCCTATTTCCACTGCCATCGACCTCGACTTCCTCATCTGAATGATAATCTCTACAACCACCAACCGCCATTAATGGAAATAGAAGGCGTAAGTCTGGTCAAACTTCGCCCAGGGCAAAGTTGGGCGTCGCCTACAGCATCTGAGCGCAAGCCCAGTTGGAAAATAGCCCCCTTCATAGCCCAGGGGCCATTTAGGACCGCCCAGCCTTTGGGCAAGCCCCACGAATTTGGTTTATATGGGTTACTAGAGAGTTTAGATTGATAAATCATCTTCTTTGTGTATGGTGGTCAATAATCATGATGAAATATTCAAATCTTTCACAAGTCTCCATTACTGTTGGATGTTACACTCTTGCTAAGAATACACTACTATCCTTTCTTCACTTCATAGATGAAATTTACTCTTTTTTTTTGTAGGCTGTAAGGGTTGAACACTGTGAGAGAGTTCATGTGATTACTGCTGCAAAACGAATCTGCATTGCTAATTGCCGTGAGTGCGTATTCTTCTTGGGTGTTAACCAACAACCACTTATTGTTGGTGATAATCATAAGCTGCAGGTGAGGTCTTTGTTGGTGATAATCTCTCTCTCTCTCTCTCTCTCTCTCTCCCCCTCTCCCTCCCTGTTGTTGTTGCTTGCTCTGACATCTAAGGCCCCATTTGGTAAACACGTTTCTGTTTCCAAAATTTTGGGAGTAATTTGGACTATTTCTTGAATTCCTTAAGAATCTGAGAAACAAAAAAATGTTGATTCCTATTCACTTCCATAAAACTATTCCCATTCCCACTGACATCCCGTTGCCCCACCATGCATTTAAAGAAAAAAAGAACAAATATTGCAACCAAACATGTTTATTGTTTTTGTTCTCATAAATTAAAAGAAACAATTTCAGGACAATAGTCATTACCAAACATGTTTTTATCTCCGGAATACTCCAAAACAGAAATAGAATTTTCATCCTATCCCATCCCAGTTTATTGGAAGTAGAAACAGAAACACTAACCAAGCGCCACCTAACATTCTCATTTACTCTATTATTTTGCTTCTCCTTTAATCATATTTCTTCCAGGTGGCACCGTTTAATACGTTCTACTCTCAATTGGAGGAGCACATGAATCAAGTCGGTGTCAAGACTACCATCAATAGATGGGATGACCCTGTGGCATTGGGATTGGTTGATCCACATGATTCGTTATCACATCCAGCAGGTGTCTCTGATGTTCAAACCGAGTCTGCTACTCGCCTCGATCCGGATCAATTCACAAATTTCTTGGTAAGCGCCAACGTTGTTTGTTCGTTTGTTTTGTGCAAGGTGATGTCAACCAAGGTTTAACTCTCTTGGGGAGTACTCTAGGAATTAAATATTGAATTTAATCCTGAATGCACAAGGCTGGCGTGGGGGAATGTACCCTCAAAATCGCCCGGTAAGGTGATTAGTTAAGGTGCGCGTAAGCTGATCCGAATACATCTTACAAAAAAAAATTATATATATATATATATGGGCACTTTTTGAATAACACCTTTTAAATACTTTTGTTTTAATTAAAAAAAAAAGGTACTTAAAAACAAAAAGCAAATTTTGTTTTATGCTTTAAAAAGGAACTAGGACCTCTCTAACCCTCTACGAACTTCTTTTGGATTAAGAATAACACTAGGTATCATCCCTTCACTATCAAACACACTTTTAAATCTTGGAAACAACCTTTCTGTATACAGGGGCAATGATGTGTACATCTGACCCTCCTCAAATCTCTCAATAGCGGGAGCCTTCGTACAATGGGCTGTCCTTTACCCTATTTATGAAAAATTTACTTTTTAGTCCTTACCGGTATTTTACTTAAATGTTAACTATGATATTAAAAATACAAATTCAACATTAGTTAATATCAACTAGAAAGATTCAGTCTAGTGGAGGTTAACTAAAAGACTAGAAAATATTAATAATTATAATTGAAAAAAATAAAAGTGAACAAAAAATTACAAGCGACTTATTGAAAGAACAATTAATAATTTTCCCTTTATTTTTTGTTTTCAGATACCAAACTGGTTTGGTGGGGAATCAGCTGGTTCAACAAAAGACAATCCATTTCCATTACCTGATGGTTATATGTCATCTCAGCAAAGAAATGTATGTCCAAGTGCTATAATTATTTTTCAAGGGGTTTTGACATTTTGCTACCCTCAAATTTGGCCATTATTTCACTTTGGTCCCCATAGTTGCAATTTGAACACGTGATACCTTTTAGTACGGTAATCATCCCACTTCAGTCTAGCTCAATAAATCCATTATAATTTTAGACGGCAAACAGTTAATTATCGTGCATCCAACTATTTTTAAGGAAACGATGTAGGTATTTCACCCTCTTTTCCCCCTTACAATTTTTTTACACGTGCACACGCATATATTTTGTATATTTTTGAGTATTTGAGCAGGAAGGTGAACGGGAGGAAAAGGAGGTTGAAATGCCTGTAAAGTCTCTTAAAAAATGGTCAGGTGCATGGTAAGTGGCTGTTTTCCATTTTCCACACAAAATTGTAATGAGAATAATGACTTCGACGGAAGTGGGATGATTAAGAAACTCTAAGGTGTTTGTATGTTTAAATCGAAACCAGGACAACCAAAGTGAGATTTTTTCAAACTTCAGGGGTAAAAGCATCAAAACCCCATTTTTTAAATACACTTGTTTTCTAGCATCTAGTGATTGGATTTTCGTGTTCTTTATATATATATATATATATATTTAAATTTGCAGCACAAAAATTTAGTGGAGATTAAGCAAATGTTGAGGGAAGCTCAACTTGAAGAGAGCCGGAAACGAGAATTATCCAGTTCGCTGCATGTATACTTCAGAGAATGGTTATATGGTAATTTCACTACTCTCATTCATTTGTTCTCTTCGTCATTTTTTTTTTTTTCAAATATAAATAATTTGAGGTGCTGTTTGGTTTCATGGAATATCAGATTTTCAAATTAGAGGGGTTAAAATGAACCAAGACTAAAATATTAACCCTAGAAAGAACAAATTTCATACATGTAAGAAATCATTTTATTATCTATACTATATATATAAAAGGAAGAGAAGGGGCAAGCAGTTACTTTTTCGTTGCAATGTGTGAAATGTAAAATATCTATAATACCCTGATACCGAAATACACATAGGTAATGGAGTACATATACGAAACTTGAAGGTTACGGGGTATAATTAAGGCATTGAGTAGGTTGACTGGTGTAAAGAGTTTGAAACTAGTGCGTTAAGAGGTTCAATCTCAACCCTCCATCTTTTAAACTTAAATCCGAACTGTTAAAATGTTTTTCTTCCTGATTTATATATAGATTATTGTGATGTTTGCTCGGGTAATTAAACTATAAATAGGGTAATTATTAACTGATTTTGCCTCTATAATTTCGCAGCGTCGGGAAATATCAGACAGCTTTATTGCCTACAAGGTGAATGAAAATCGCGAGACGAGGTCAAAGGCATAAATCGAAGAATAGGAACCGAAATTTAACTTTTTATTTTTATTTTTGCATACCTGTTAAATTTAACCTATGCAAGTAGTTCTTGCCCTGTCAGGTGATTCTGGCGGCTGTCGTTATTGTGAAATCTTCTTTTACACACACTTTGCTTTCTGTAGCTATTTGTTGTGTTTAAATTAAGAGGAATTCTACTGTAATAATAATTTTATCTAATTTTTTTTTTTCGCTTCTTCCGGGGCAGGAGTTTTGAATTTTGAATTTGGAGTGATATATAATTTGGCAAATAGGTTTTCTTGAATTCAACAGATGTTTGGTTACACGAGGTAAAGTCTATCCTACATGTAAGAGAGCGTGTTAAATTTTACATCACTTGTGTTACCTATCCTGAGCTGTGTATAAGGTATCATGGGCTTAACTTACTCTTAAAAGACGCTTTGAGAAAAGAAGATCGTGCTAGGTTTCACATTGCTTTAAAAGATGCTTTGAGACATCTTTTAAGGATGATTTCACAGTAGTTTGGTAACGTCTATGTTACGTGTAAGGGAGCGTTTTAAATTTCACATCATTTGTGTTACCTATCCTGAGCTACGTATAAAGTCTAATAGGTCTAATTTACCCTTAAAAGATGGTTTGAGAAAGGATGATTATGCTAGGCTTTAATGCTTGAGCCATATATATAGCTCATGATTAGTATTACAATATTAGGCCTTATATATATCTCAAGATCAGATAACACAAGTAATACGGAATTTAACAATTTTGACATTTATGGTCTGTTTGGTTAGGTGAGGTAGATATTTTATTATGAAGGGATTTATATATTTTTTTTTGAAAAAATTGGTGAAAAATCTCATTTTTAAAATCTAATTGATGAATTTTTTTTTTTGTGTTATTAGGTTTTGATTTAATCCTTTAAATTAGATTTCACTTGTATTTTAGTCCCGTATTGCAGGAATTGTAGGAAAATTGTAGGAATTGTAAGGAGCCTTTAGTGACTACATTGGATTTTTATACTGAATTCTGTGTTACATGTAATTAATATTAGTTACAATTTCATAATTATTATTTTTCACACATATTTATGTATTTTTAGTTACATGTTACAATTACATATATATGTATAATATTTTGTGACGTAACTGAAAAAATATCAAACTTTTTAGTTACATATCAGAGATATGTAATTAAAAAATTACATATTATTGGAACATATAACTGAAAAAATTAAAATTTTTAATTACATATTAGAGACATGTAACTAAAAAATTACACATTATTGACACATGTAACTGAAAAATATCAAACTTTTTAATTACGTATCAGAGAAATGTAACTAAAAAGTTATATATAATTAGTTACTTTTAACTAATTATTTATATATTTTGACATCAAATAAATTATTTACGCATAAAATTGTTACATGTAAAAAATAAATAAATAAATAAATTATTTACAACTAATACAGTAATATTACAAACGAAATAGTTATATGTAATTGGCGCGTGACTATTATATGTGTAAGGTTTCTACCTTTTTAAAACATTTGAGACTAAATCAAAAGTTTTTAAAATCTCTAAGAGTTTTGACCAATTAGAGTTTAAATGTAAGACCTCTCACTTATTATCCTTATATTTTTTCTAAAAAAAATTGTAATTTTTCTTTTTCTTCAAAATAAATTATTGTTTTCAAATATCTGATCCAAACGCATCCTTGATGAAGAGATATAAAATGAGATGTATATATGCAAAAAATTGCAAAAAAAATCCTAATGAAGAGAGTTATCAAATGAGAGATTGCAAAAAAAAAAAAATGCATAAAATCACAATGTTTCTCACTGATTTATATATATATATATATATATATATATATATATAGTTTGGCTCCTTAAAAAATCGATAAAAAATGGGCGGCGCTAGCTTGTAGGAGCCATCTGGAGGATCTTCTCTGCTTGGTCCGGGAAGAAGGTTACAAATAAAAATGCACCTAAAATAAATAAAGTTCAATTCAAACATTAGCTCAATCTTCGTAGTATGACACCTAAGGTCGTGTTTGGTAGCACATGATTGGAGCTTTAGAATTTGGAATTAGAAATTGAACACATGAAACAAGAAAATTGCATGCGTTCATTCTAATTCAATTGCTGTAAGATCCCGATTCTGTACAACCAAACAGAACCTAAACAAAGAAGGAAAAAAACATAAAAAGTAGTACTTACAAACGAGTACTGTTCCTAGAACAGCCGATATCTTTCCTTGGACGGTAATAAGACCAGCTTTGCCTGCATTTTGTAGTTCTGTTGAACCAACTGAATCAAACGTTCCTGCACAAAACCAAAAAAATAATAAAATAATATAAATAATTAAAAAAAAAAAAATCAATATTTAATTTTTTAATAAAAATAAAAACCTGGTTTCACAGATTGAAGTCCTGATGTTATGCATGCTATGTTCTTAAAACCCGATTGCTCTAATTTGCTTGCCGCGCCAGCAGACCTTAAAACCGTCGGTGAAAAAAAATAAATAACAAAACAATGTCCAATAATTGAAAGACAACCAAACGGAACCTAAATGAATAATCATAAAATCATAAAAAAAAAATTAAAAAAAATTAAAAATCATATATATATATATATATATAACTGACCTCAATCCTTCTTGACAGACAAGTAAGAGCTTGCTTTCAGGTGAAAATTGGCTCTTTACAGATTCCAAAAATTCCGGGTTCTGTTTGGTAAATGGCAATCCAAAGAATAAACCAGAAAAATTGTTGTGCACTGTCCTCTTTATAATTGTGCCTGCACACACACACACACACACAATAAATAAATAAATAATTTAAATGATCTTTCTTTAATAAGTGTAAAAAAATAATAAATAAAAAAGGGCGATTAAATATAAATGTGAAATTTAAAAAGTATAAAATTTAATTTAATTTAATGATTTGCTCAACACGTGACCATCTAATTAGGATATTTTTGTCATTTCACCGCTCCACTATAAATAAGACGTTTTTTCTTAACAATGATTTAACTTTTTCTCTCTCATTTTTTAAACGAATTATTATTAGAAAAGTGTTAGTGAAAAACTTATTAGACTTAATGATGTAATAAAATGATGAAATATTCTCCTTAAAAAGATAAGTGTTGGGCACATCTCATTTCTCATCCAAAATTATTAACAACTGATGAGGGATATTTCGAGAAATTCCGGATAAGGACATATGTAAAGAAAAACTCACATGTCCAACATGTGAGTCAAAAGCACGTCTCATCGGAAATCTAAGGACTAAGGATTTTGCCCAGGACAAAGATTGAATACCGATATCACCTTATCGCCGATCACAACATTGGCTTACCCGAGGATCCAGCTCAGGTCTACACAAAAATGACTTATCCTCGGGATAAAAGAAGATTGGACCATCCATGTCCCCATCTCGGGTTTTGATCCTTACTTGGGGACGGTTTCCGAATTCTACTATAAAAGGAAAGAAGATCATAAATTTGATTTAACAGGCATAAACCCCTCAATACCACGAATTTCATAGGATTATGGGAATTGACTGAGATCTTAGGAAATACTTGCTAAACAGGTCTTCCCATGCCTTGAAATAACATGGTTGTTGCTAGGTTATGGTATGCACACATTTTCTAAGCAAAAACTCTATCAAACCTAAATACTACTAATTCTCATATAGGGGGTGTAATGCCAGCAGCCCAACCCGCAGTTTTGCAAGAACCCAAACTTGGGAAGATCATATTATGGAATGGTGGTGCACCGTCCAAATTCAGGCATCTTCATCAACGTTTTTAATTTTGACGGATTGAAACAAATGCGAAACTTAAGAGAACAAATTTGTAATTTGACAAACCTCAAGATCCACGTAGATAGCCACGAACTCCCACATAAATATATAATTTTCCCATACCCATATATATATATAATTACCTAGATCATTGTCTTGATTTTCGATGAAGAGGGGAACATGATAGCAGTCTTTGATTCGAGCTCGATCATACTGAGTTTTGTCTCTCACATCAAGAACAGAGTAACCCTCCACCCCAATCAGCTTCTTCGCCTCCTCTGCATTCACATAATTCACCTCCGATCTTATTATCAATTTCCTCCCTCGATTCGATCGAACTTTACCACGATTATCGATTAATAACCATGAACACGCCTGCAAATTGCTGAAATTCATAAAATATAAATAAAATTCACATGGGTAATTACTGCAAAACCCATTTTCCTCTATATATATGTGTGCGTGCGCGCGCGGGAGGGTGTTTTGGGCCTCTTTCAATCCCAAAAACTAACTCTCACTTATAACCCCTTCCACATTCGATGTGGGATAAACCTAACAATTCCTGCCTCATACATTGGGCTATTGGTCGGTTAACTTTCGACTAGTCTTCCCTTTGTGACTATTGGGTTAGAGTTGTTGTAACCTGAACTTTGCTATAAGTATAGGATGGTCTTGAACTTCTCTCAACTCTGAAAAATTAGCTTAAGAGATAGAGATTTTCTCTCACATTTATAACTGACGACCAACCTTTTATATGGGATAAACACATTTTCACATATATATGTGTCAACCTTTGCACTTGTAACTTGATCATCAGTCTCTTTTCATATTCAATGTGAGATAAACTCAATAATCTACCCCTCTGGTTGATTAATCTACTTATAATCTGACCAATTCCTTTTAAGGAAATAAACCCAACAGAAATAATAATTTATTTTCTTCAATCAGCAAGTAATTAAATCTGGGTTTTCTATGAAATGAAAGAGAGAAATCAAGGTGGAGAGAAATTCAGAGTTAAATTACCTGCGAGAAGCTAACATTGATGAAGAGAAACAGACCATTCCTGCCATTTAGAAAGTGTTCTGCGTGTTCTCTCTCTCTCTCTCTCTAAAATATCGTTAATAGTTTCTATCTCTCTCTCTAGAATATTGTTGAGGGTCGAAGAAATTTGGAAGGGTGAATGGGTTTTCGCCACGTGGCATAAAAATGGAGTGGATTAGAAGGATTAAAAGTAGAGTTCTTTTTATATATTTCTTTATTTTTGAGTTTTTAAATATTTGTATTTTCTTTTTTGAATATTTTTTTAGAGAAAATTTAGGTTGTGTTTGGTAGAGTCGATAATGAAATGATAGTGTGTTTAGTTGACGGTGAAAAGGAAAAAGAAAAAAAAATGGAGGTGAAATAATGTGTTCCTACCATTTTCCTCCCCAAATTTGGGATGAAAATGAAAAGTTAGTAGAGAAAATATTCTAAAATTACTATTTTGCCCCTTTATTTTATATAACATATACTCATTTCATTTGTAATAAGGGTAAAATTGTAAATTAAGATAGTGCATATTATTTTTTTTTTAATACACACAAAATATTATTTTCTCTCCTTCTATATCACTCTAACCAAACATACTAAAGAAAATAATTTTTTTTCTTACAAAGGATAAAAAAAATTTCTTTTTCCTTTCCCACTCTTCCAACCAAACTTACCCTTCATGAAGAGTATAAATTAAAATTTTAACATATTCATTCATCGTATTACAATAATATTTACATAATTTCAAAATTATTATAATATAGAAAATTAATATAATTTGTTTATGTTAAAATTACAATAACTTTTAACTTTTATGACATACAAATTTTTTTTAACTTTTAACAGTAATTTTAAATTTATGAAGAAAAAAACACTGTAACACGTAAATTGTGTAAATTAAAATTTTAATTTCATAAATTGTTCATCAAAATTTTTTAATATTAAATGTCAAATATATTTTTTTTAAATTCACATCAACTAAATTGAATCTCCAAGATTAATATTAACTAAAAAATTTACTATGATATGCACAATCAAGCCTTAGACTCATAATTCTTTTTTTTTTTTTTTTTTCTGAAATAATGCTTTATCAATACATAATTTTTTAATTTTTCATAATTTTCCATTAAAAAAAAATACTAATCAAACATTATCTAATTAACTATCCAACGCCATCGTTCAATCGTAGTCGTGTTTTCCCTCCTGAAAATAGCAAATATTAATCATAAGAAATTAGGTTTCTCAATAATATATAGATACACACACATAATAAATATCTATAATATAAAAACCTCAATGGATGAAAAATGAGTTACGCTCACCTCACGACTTTTTAATGAAAATATTTTATCATTTCATCCATCTACTAAACTTAAGACGTTTTTCCTAATTTTTTCCCAACAATGATTAGTCTAAAGAATGAACAAGAAAAACATCAAACATCGTTAAAAGAAACGTCTTCAGTTTAATGAAATGATAAAATGACGAAAATATCCCCATTGAAAAGCCACGTGCTGAGTACAACTTATTTTTCGTCCAAAATGATTAACGTTTTCAATTTTGTGAAATTGAAACAAAATATAAAACTCAAGCGATCAAATGTGTAATTTAACAAATCTCACAAAGACAATCACCCTATACTTCAGGGACCAAAAATGTAGTTTTACCAATTTTTGAACCTGGAATTACCTTGTAGTTAGGAGCTGAATTGAGTCCCCAAACTGAGTGTATGACATTCAAGATTTCTCATGTTAAGCTGCACAACAACAATAGGAAATCAGAGTTAATTGCCTTTTAAGCCCGCTTACTTTGATCTTGTTTCATTTTGGCCTCTATACTTTCTTTCTTTTTTCAGGTAAAAAGGCAAAAACGAAAAACAATTGCGGGCTTTGGAGAGAAGCCGTGTTGCTCATCTCAGCAATCAAAAGTTTTTCCATCTCCACCGGAGGATCCTCGAGGTAAGGCCTCTCTCCTTTAAACATGTACTTTAAATAAGAGAAAATAACTAAAAATGTATAAACAATTTGTCTCGAGATTTTAAGTCACTCAATATATATACATATATAAAGAAGTGTTACTTAGAATATATAATCCTCGACTTTTGGACTTTTAATTTTTTAACCTATTTGTCGAGTAACCTATTTTTTAATACTGACTAATTTATTTTCAACTTATTTTTTAGTTCATAATTAACATTAACGGTAAGTCGCACTGTCACCCTTGTTGTTGCCTATTACTGCCAAAGACTCTGACTACCGGATTCTGGTTGCAATCACCGAACCTCCATCCCTTGGTAGTCGGCTAGTGGTCGGGCCTCTAGCGGATGCCGGCCACCACCAATCACCATAAAAAATTTATATCTAGATAACATTAACTTGATAAATTCAATCTAGTTAAAGTTAACTAATGGACTAAAAAAATGAGGTAAAACTTCAAAGAATAAAATTGACTAATTTCAAGAACAATCTTCTAGGCCCCGTTTGGTTACTGTTTCCGTTCCTTGATTTATGTTCCCGCTTTCAAAATTTTGGGATTAATATACATAAACATATTTTTGGTAAACACATTTCTATTCCTAAAATTTTGAGAATAATTTGGGACTATTTCTTAAATTCCTTAAGAATTTGAGAAACAAAAAATATTATTTTTATTCGCTCTCACAAAACTATTCCCACCACCACCCTGTCAGCTAAGAAATATGTATATTTATTGTCATACATTTAAAGAAAAGAACAAATATTGCAACCAAACTTGTTTCTTGTTTCTATTCTCATAAATTAAAAGAAACATTTCCGGACAACGGTCATTACCAAACATGTTTCTATTCTCGAAATACTCCAGAACGAAAACAGAATTCCCATAACAGCAGTAGAAACAGAAAGGCAAAACCACTAACCAAACGCCACCCTAGTTCCCCACCCCATCCTCCACCTAAAGTAGAGGATTATCTACTAACACCAAAAAAAATACAAATCAAGTTTTCTGGTCCAATTTTATTTTATTTTGTTTATTTAAATTCTGAGCAGGCTGATAAAAAGCAAATAAGAAAAGCTTACCACTACAGAGACTCCAGTATGACAAAATCTGGGAATGCAAATGAGTCTCACTACCTGTCCCTCTGGTCCTGCATCAAAGCTTATGATCAATATTATAGAAAATAAAATAAATAATTATTCGGCAATTAATTTAGAAATTGTTAAATACCGTTGATTAAGCGAGTCTCGTATTTATCCTGATTACCGGCAAAATAAACATGAGGACACGTCTCGATGAAGAAAGGATCCCTATCTGTGAAGGGATAACAACCTGTAGAAAATGAAAATAATTAACGCCGAATAATAGACACGCTCTCACGAAAATATATACATATATCTAAGTATTTGGGTGGGAAGAAGAATGAGAGGGAAAGAGGAGGTTGAAATTGTACATAAAGCATTTTAAAAACAGTAAGGTGCATGACATATCACTGTTTTCTGTCAAAAATTGTAATGGAGATAATGACTTGGACTGTGATGAGATGATTAAGAAAATTGTTGTATGTTCAAATTAAAACTATCAGGACCAAAGTGAGATTTTGATCAAATTTCAGGGGTACAAAGTGTCACAAACGCATGAAGTGCAAATTTTACCGAGGGTGTTTGGGGCTGTTGGTGCTAAATGCCTCCATCTCAGTGTCCTTTCCATGAAATCAACCTTGTGTTTTGCCTCTGAATACTTCTCAAGATCATCAATGTTCTGACCTGATGTTCCAAGAAATCTGAAAAAGAAACAGTTGACTCTTTGTTTAATGTTTCTGTTCCCATATATCTGCCTGTTCTAGGAACAAAAACAGAAATCTGGGAAAGAAAAAACACAATAAGATGGTGTTTGTTTAGTGTTTCCGTTTCTAACTTTTCTCTCTCTCTCTTTTTTTTTTTTTTGTTCATGTTCCTAGTTTGCAGAACGCAGAAAAAGAAATTTGGGAACAATTTTTTTTATTTTTATTTTTTTTAATTTTAAGAACAAGTTTTTGGGAATTATTTTGGAATTATTCCTAGATTTCGGTTTCTGTTCCAGGTTTTCTGGGAACAGAAACACTAAACAAACGGGGCCTAAATATACAATCTTACCTGACATTGTCAAGCTCAAATGAATGGGGATTAGTACAAGATCTGAAAGTGTTATAAGCTGATGATCCAGGAAAAAGACATTTATTCAGAGCCTGAAAAATAAAAAATGTAGATTCAAGCTAGTTGACATTAATTGAAGAAATAAAAAAATGAGATTAAAAATAATAAGTAAATTATATTAAGAGTAATATAATAATTTTCAAAAAATAGGATGATTTAGACAACAAAACAAACCCTTAAATCATGTTAATCAAATTTACATTCGAACCTGCTGTGGCAAGGCAAAATTTGAGGGATCACTTGCTCCTGGCATAATATCCAGAGGAACACCTGCAGCAATCTGAAAAGAGAAAAGGAGATAGAGAGAGGTCCTAATAGCGACACTAAATTAATAAAAACTTCCAAACCAAATAAGTATTTGAGTTTTAGTCCCATCTATTAGAGTCAATGGAAACATTAATATTCGAACTAGGGTTACGTCACCAACAGCCGTGCCACTGCCTCCGCCACCACTGGCCACTGGATTTCAGCCATTGCCGTTTGCCAAAATTTCAAAAAAAAAAAATAGTTACATATTAAATTTTTAATATACTTTTTAGTTAAAAAAATTTCATTATATTTAGCTAATTTTTCAATTGTCGGAAGCCGAAAAATTGTATGAATGCAAATTAAAAAATATACGAAAATGTAACTAAAAATACACTTAAAAAATGTGAGTATAATACCTTTAAAAAATAGTTACATGTGACTGAAAAATATACTAGAAAATACATGTGACTAAAAAATACACCAAAAAATAGTTACATGTAATTAAAAAAAATCAGGCGACTGGAGGCTTTAGGTCTGATGGAGGGAGGGCGACGGAGGGTGGCGCTGGTGGCCGGCGATTCAAACGTTAATTGCAAGTATTTGGTTGGGGAGATATAAGACTATTGACCAGTTATCCCAAAAAAAAAAATTAACATTAAACTTCATTAATGTTGGATCAATGTATTACTAACATAATAAAAGAAACTACCTGTGTCAACAAGATATCCAGCTCTTTAATTGGCTCAGACAATTTGGTATAATCCTTTGAAACTGAATTCTGTTAAAGAGAAGATTCAATTGGGTCATATAATAGATAATCAATTGGAAATTGAAAAACAACCAAACAAGCCCTTAAGTGTATTACCTGACCATTAAGAAGTCCAAGAGGAACATCAACAGAATTCCCAGCAATGATTACATGAACAATCTTAGCTGCAATACTTTGCTCCTGTATAAATAAAACCGAACAATATAAGATTGAAACATTACACACATTAAAGACAAAATAATTTTGGATAAAAAATCAATAATAAAAACTACGTATAAACCTTTTCATCTCCTAAATGTCCGGTCATATGGTCGACAAGAAGCTGAAATCGAAGAGGGTCAAAAGAGCTGCTCCCAACACTCAACCCCGACACGAAAATAACGTACTTGTCCTCCTCTGTGAATTAGCTTTCAAGTTTAGACTTCGATATTTGAGACGGAGAAAATGAAATGAAGAAAAATGCTGATATCATTTCATAATTTAGCCTTTACTTATGATTGATACAATCAAAAATAAATAATTAAAAGAATCAAATTTTGTGCCCCACTATTGGCGTGCAATAGATACAAATGTATATGTTTAAAAATAAATTACCGATATTCCCAACAATAAATTACCAATATTGACAAACCATTGCAAACAGATATAGGAGGGCCCAATATCGATGTGGCCTTCAACATTATAAATCGTTATATTTTGGTATTTAGTTCTTAAAAACAGAAAACTCAAATTAGCTAGCTGACTATTTTGATTCTAGTTTAAATGTTATTCTATTGTTTATTTGGAGTAAGATATATATTTAACCAAAAAAACAAAAGAATTGTATGTTTCTTTGTTAAACAAAACAATATTTAAATTTAATAAAACCATACGTAAATAAAGAAATATACAGATAAATTCATCTAAAATAAGATAATTTAGACACCCAAACAGGCCCTAAGTACTTGTACCTAATTTAAGTGGCGCCTCAATCTGCTGCGGCAAGCCAGCTTCAAGAATATCTTCCACCAAAAAGTCACCAGCATCGGTTTCCTTTCCATGCAAAGCAGCCACATTTCCTATCAAACAGTTACTAATTAAAAAAATTCTACTAAACACGCCATTTCATTACAAAATCTGTTTAAATTTGTATCTAATGCAACTGATTTTTATACAGCCATGCTAGGGAAGAATGAGCAGGCAATAACACTGACCAGTTACGTACACAGAAGGTGAGAGCGCATCTCCACGGAGTTTAACTCTTCCACTCTCATCTTCCAGAACTAGCTGATCGTCGGGGTGCATAAAGTTATGCGGTTTTACAATCGGAGTTGCAGATCTCTGTATATCAAAAGCAAAGCCCCCGAAAGAAAAAGGACGAGAGATTTAATAAATCGCTATTACAACTTGAAACTCGGGAAAAAAAATAGGTTAAGGCATCGTTTGGTAACGTTTTCTAAGTACTTGTTAAAAAAAAAAAAAAAAAGTTGGCTTGTTTAACCTGCGCCTAAGCTATATATAAAGCCCAGGGCAATCCTTGTCTTACATGGCGTCTTTTGAGAGTGAGTTAGTCCCATTGGGATTCTAAATAGGATTAAAAACTTTAAAAAATTAAAAATAGAGGAATTGGAGAACAAAAAAATAAAATCTTTATAAATAGGATTGAAAACTTTAAAAGATAAAAAATAGAGAACCATACAATAAGAACCCCTAATAAAATTTGAGAGGAAAGGTCCCACTCGTCGATCTTTTAGAATATGAAATCAAAGAAATAAAAAAATAACTATTGTTTAATTTTCAAAAACCAAGTACTTAAACTCATGTTTTTATTTAAAGAGAGTGTTACCAAATGGTGCCTAAGATTCATTTCATATATCAACCACTACCTCCTTAGAGTACTCATCAAGAATGCAAGGTTTAAGCTTCATGTGCTTGTAGAGGGTTCCAACGACAAGACATTCCATCCCCTTTTCCAGTCCCAAAACAGTACGGACTGCAGAAAATTAAAGTCAACCATTCAATTTTTAAATGATTCGATGAAAATTAAAGTCAAGCATTCAACAACGTCAGCACAAGGAATTTAAGAACTATAACATAGAATATGATAAGTGTCAGATTGTGTGTCATTTCTGAAAATATTTAAGCACAATCAGTACAGAAAGAGAGAGGAGGAGGAAAGCGGGGGGCACGGGGGGGGGGGGCGCAAAATTCAATTAAAACTATCTCTATATTTTATGTTCGCCCCCTAACTCGAGTAACCTGAGATCCTCCACCGAGTAGAATACCTACTAACCACCACATCTATATCATAAATCAGGACGATATTTGAAACATCTTCCAACCATTATTGAGATTGATTTTGATAAAAATAACCAGATAAGATTGTTTTACGGAATTCTTAGGGGAAAATTTTCTCGCCCAAATATTTAACACCCCCACTTCCCAAACAGTTGAGTTAAATTATATTCTTTACCCTTTAAGTTTCACATTTGTGTTTTGAGAAAAAAAATTATGATTATTTACCATCTTTTTTCACTTATAAATTAGATTAGAAAATCGGAATCACTGGTACATCTATAAGCTGAACCCTAGGCGTGGGCCTACGGTTGAAACTTCTTGCTTCCATAGTGACGGTAAACTCATAAAGCAGAAAGTAATTCGGGGAAGAATAAATTACTGAAGAACATAAGCAGCAATACCTTCAGCCATCAAGACTACATAGTCTTCCATAGCGTTTGGATTCAAGGAATTGAAGCCTCACAATTAGAATTGAAAATAAACGCATGCAAAAACTTGAAAAGTTTTCCATGTTAATTTCAATTCCATGAAACCAAACACGACCTTAGCACATATATGAGGTGTGGATTTATGCACACTACTCAATCTCCTTAAATAATGAAGATACAAGCCCAAAGCTGTGGACAAAAGTAAAATGGAACGAGCAATGAAGATGATTGGGATAAAACCATAAAACTAGTTTGATAACCAAAGTTTGAATGTAGAACATGAAGCATATAATCTACGCAAAAGACCAATTCGAAAAAAACCCAATTCGTATTTTTGCACTTTTTGGGGCCCCAAATGCCTAAAACGCCAAATCGATTTATTAAGAAAGTATATGGTAATTTCTAGACAAGGATTGATGCTTATCACAGTTGTTGAAATATAATAACCATATGGTGCTAAGTGGAGTAACTCATTTAATTTATATAGTGGTTTGTGAACTTTCAAGTGATCAATGTGGGACAACAATCTAACATCTGCCCTTAAGTGTAACCCTCAGTTTATACGAATGATTTGACTACAATAGAATGATGATAATTGGATTATGAGGAAATAAGAGACCTATAATTTTGGCTATGATACCATGTTAGGACATTCCAACTTAAAATCATATGGTGTTAAGTGGAGTAGCTTCTTTGATGGTCTATATAGCGGTTTGGGAACTTTCAAGTGGTCAATTTGGGACAAGAATCTAACAACATTGATGAGAAAATGAAGAAATTGTTAACACTAAGATGAACATCAATATGAAACCCAAAACCCTAAACCCTAAATACTTGCAAAACAAAATTAAAATAACAAATTCCTCTCCAGCAATAATTTATCAACAATTTTCGAATAAGATAGCGTAGATTGTCCTCGATGAACACCTAATTTCAGAAGTAATAAAAATTTTACAAACTGAAATCCACACGATTTCAGCGAAGTATAAAACCAACTAAAACACAATTCACCTTACTGAACTCAAAATCAAACACAAGTAATTTCAAAACATAGATGCAAAATCTGAGATGATTTTCTATTTACCAGGTAAGTGAGGCTTCCAGTTAGGAAGGAGAGAGTAGAGGAGAGTTCGCATCAAGTGAAGCCGAGAGAAGTATATCTGGCTGTATTGTTGACCCCTATAAATCTCTTTCTGAAGTTGAAAATTCTCATCCTGATTAAACAAATAGCAGAAGTAAAAATCGACCATGGAAGATTATCAAAACCGTAAAGAACAAATTAAGCGTTCTCTGAATACAAAAGTTCAAAAACAGAAGCAAAATGGAATTGCGGATGAAGAGATCAGAAGCAGAACATACCGCGGATCGATAGAGAGACTGTGTTCTTTGGAGGTGGTTCTCTGAGTCCACTTCCATGGCTTCCATGGCGGGAAATGAATGAATGCAGATCCAAAAGAATTGCTCTACGGGGTACTTACTATATGCAGTCCCTCCATTGATGATGTAAAGCAAAAACTAATAAAACTCACAGATGGGGATGTAGCTCACATGGTAGAGCGCTGGCTTTGCATGCGAGAGGCACGGGGTTCGATACCCCGCATCTCCATTACTGTATAAGCATTTTTCCATGACGTTTTGACACTTTTTTACCCCTGAAATTTGCAAAATTTCACTTTGGCCCCCCATGATTTAAGCTTTTGGAAGTTCAAGTGTTACGTGTTCGTTCAAATTGTAAATATAGAGACTAGGGTTGGTCATGGGTCTATCCAGCTCAGTATTCTTTTTTTAAGGTTTGGACTTAAATTTTGAACCTATGAACAGGGTTACGGCCTAGAAATACAGATCGAAAAAAAATTACTCTCGTGAGTACTATAAGTATGAAAAATCATTTCATTGATTATGAAAAGTGAAAACCAAAGATATTATATGGGGATGTAGCTCACATGGTAGAGCGCTCGCTTTGCATGCCAGAGGTACGAGGTTTGATACCTTGCATCTCCATTTTTCCATGGTGCTTTGATACTTTCTACCTCTAAAATTTGAACAAAATTTTATTTTGTTCCCCATGATTTAAGCTTTTGGAAGTTCAAGGTATTACGTGTTCAAATTGTAATTATAGGGACCAGGGTTGGTCATCAGCCGAGGCCCGCCCAGCCCGGTATTCTTTTTTTAGGGTTTGGGATTAAGTTTTAAGCCCATAGGCAGGACTAGCGCTTAAAAATACAGATCGAAAAAAATTTCTCTCCGGATTATTATATGTAGTGTGTAGTATAAAAAAATCCTTTCATTGATTATGAAAAGCGAAAAATGAAGCTATCAGATGGGAATGTAGCTCACATGGTAGAGCGCTCACTTTGCATGCGAGAGGTATAGGGTTCCATACCCCGCATTTCCATTTTTCCATGGTGTGCTTGACACTTTTTACCTCTGAAATTTGAACAAAATTTCATTGTAGTCCCCATAATTTAAATTTGAACATATGACGCCTTAACATCTCTTAATCATCCCACTACTATTAAAAATAGTTGGACACACCACAATTGACTATTTGTGTTTAAAAATTGTAATGGAATTATTATTTTGGACTGAATTGGGATGTTTACGTAACTTTAAGCTCTTGTGTGTTTAAATTGTAATAACGGGGACCAAAGTGAGGATTTTGTCAACTAGATAGAATCTAATTTTTAAAATAATAATTACAAGATGGTCTAATGATCACTAAAGAAGATAAAAAAACACAGCAAAATCTAGTAAAAAAAAATTTAACATAAATTTTCACAAAATTGGCTGAATTTTTCAAATTAAATCCTTCTATAGAAAATTCGGACAAAATTTGAATGTAATATAGTAAAATATAAATCAATCAACTATTTATAATCCCATTTTTTTTTTTTTTCATAATTTATATATGAAAACACATAACTCAAGAGCTGAAATTGAACATTTGTAATTCCAAGTCCTAAATTTCAATTTTATCAAATTAAAGGGGCAAATCTGTATATTTTTTACTGTTTTGTTACTATTTACTTTTTTGGGTATCCCCATGAGTGTTCTCACACCCACATATAATATAAAGTGTGAAACTAATCTCGTTCAGGGTTTCGTGATTGTTTTTTCTAAAAGATATTTTTTTACCTGTTCAAATCCCTAATCTTATAGAGTTCCCTTAACTTAAGCGTGTTTTATCACCTAAGCGACACTGTTGGTTTTTTGTTACTATTTACACTATGTTTTGTACAATTTGATTCAAGCAAACGACTCGCGCATACAAAACCACTTATAGCACAAACATGAGTTGGTCCAAGTGGAAGGGGTTTGGACTTCTTAAGTAACACTTCTAAGGATCGAACTTTAGGGGATTGTGAATGAAAAATGCTCTGTTAGAAGATGTGTCCCGCTTTTAGCGCTCGATAGTACTTCGAGAGATTAGTCTCTACCGACCGTGGTGCGGGATACCTGCAAACCCAAAAAAAAAAAGGTACTTATAGCAAACTCTTCAATCAACAGTCCCTCATCGGATAAACAACCAGATAACTTAGGGTTTCTTGAATCAATTCGATTTTGATTCAATGTTTTAAAACCCTGACAGGACATCGAACCGGAAAAATCACCGGGTCACGGGTCACTGGTTCAACCGGTAGACGAACCGCGGTTGAACCGGTGACGTCATAATTACGTCATTAAAAAATTATATATATATATTACAAAAATGAAAAGATATCCGGACAGGATATAATATCAATAACCACCTGCCGGATTACTCTTCCGGACATGACATAATATCAATAACCACCTACTGGATTACTCCTCCGGACAGGATATAAGCTATGGCATCGTCAAATCAATAACATCATCGTCAAATTACAAATCAATAACATCATCCTCTATCTCCAAAATCGATTTAATCCAAATATCATTTTTTTCACCTTCTTTAGAAACCAACTAGATTCGACAAATCATTTTTCCACTTTCTTTAAAAACCAACGAAATCCACGTTTCCAAAATCACCCAAAACCGCTTGATCCATATAAGTTATAAATTCATCCAGTTTTTAAATAAACACATTTTTCCATCATATATTTGAAAATAAGTTTACAAGAAGATAGTGTACTCACCCGGCTATCCGCTCCGTAAAACTTTCACTGATTATTCTCTACTGATACTCCGGTGCCTGCGAACCTAATAGTGACAGGACCTAAATTAATATTTTATATAAAATAGCCTAATTATGCAATGCAGACCTAAGTTCCATAATTCCTCATCCCCACGTTTTATTAAAAATTTATTATTCGATTAATTTCATTCCGTTAATATTCCCTGTACCAGTGTATTAAGATTAACGACAATAAACAATATTATTATGATCACAACAATTACTACTACGAATGTGAAAAATCTTAATGCTTGACAATTAAATTTAAATCGATAATAATATCCGATGAAAATGTTACCTTTTCCGAATCGTTTACGGGTCGCGAGACTGATTTTGAATTTTGTTGGGGTTATTTGTGTAGTTTTTTTTTTTCCCTTCTTCTTTCTTTTCCTTTTCTATTTTGTTTCCTGTTTTCTACTTCGCTTCCATTCCAGCTGGCCCTCCTTCTCTCTTTTTACTGTCCCCAATTGCTGGAGACCTCACACCCACACACCCCACTGGCACCCAATCAACCGAACACACACACACGCTCACAACAGCAACCACTTCCACAAAACGCCGACCGACCGACGACCTTCACTGACGACGGCTTGCATATGCAATCACCTAACAAACAGCAACGATCGCACACGCATACACCCTCGATCGGACACACCCATGATCACCGAGCAACCTACACTATTGGTGACGACGCCGATCATTCTCACCCACCCAAAATCGACCACGATACACACACTCTGACGATCGTCGACGGCTGAACAGCCCCTACGCCGGTGAATGACGACAATTAACCGACCAAACACCTTCACACACATACGTCGGACTACCAGAACTGCACACACCCACATGCACCGTAACATACCCACCACTGTCGACGCCAAGTGGATCACAAACACCTCCACACACTTGCACACGCCGTCGAACAAGACAGACCCACCGACCCAACAGAACCCACAGTTTGATCATGCACCCATAAAATCGCCAAATCCACCGGAGAAATACACATACGCACGCTGAAGAACCCACCTCCGATTCTCTCTCTCTAGATTTTTCTCCACTAATTTTCTGAATTTCTTCTGTCGAGGTTCATGATCTCAATTACGTGGGTATATTTATGTGCATGAAAGTAGTGGTAACTCTCGATCCCTCGACTTGCCACATCGATCTCTCCCTATCTCTTCGGGTTTTTTTCATCATTTTGTGCCCTGTTTTGGATTTGTGGGTTTCAAACACATATATATGTATATATTGATAAAAAAAATAAAAATAAATAAAAATAAAATAAAAAATCTTTTGTTAAATTGCACTTTTCTCCCCCTAACTTTCATTAAGTCTTCCTTTTAGTCCAATTTCACATTCAAGATTTTCTAAATTGAAATTTCACCCCAAGAAGTTTTAAATCAAAGAGTTCAATGTCAATTTACCTCCCTAAGTTTGGATTTAATGTTTCTAAATTTTCAATTTGACCCCTAAACTTTTAATTTGAATTTTAATTAACACAATTTCACCCCGAAATTTCTAAATGCTCTAAAATAAAAATAAAATAACATACGTGCGAAATCGGGGTCTTACAAATTGAGAGGCATGATATTGAAAGAACATGAGAGAATGATATTAATATATGAAAAAAGAACATTATAGAGATATACAAAGTATCTATATATAAAAGGTGATCAAGGACATCCTGGTAGGATTAAGGTTTGGTTTTCATAGTGATATTAGGATTTTAATCTAATGGGTCAAGTCTATATACATATATTAACACCCCTTTCAAATTCAAAGCAGTAAATTTGACGTGAACTTGAGTTTGGAAATCAGAGTATGAAAGCGTCCGAGTGGATAAGCCTTGGTGAAAATATTTTTTGTTTGGTCAACTAAACTGATGGATTGTAGACGAATAATATTCTGAAAAATGTGGTGACGAATGAAGTGGTCAACAACCTCAATGTGTTTTGTACGCTCATGGAAAACATCATTATGGGAGATCTAAATGGCACTCATTTTGTCATAATATAGAATAGTGGTAGCAGGGGAAAAAAGTCTCATGCTAGGAAGGAGCCAACGAAGCCAAAGTAATTCTTGTGTTACATCAACAATGACACGATATTCAGCTTCAGTGCTGGAGTGGGCAACTACTTTGTTTCTTATTACACCATGAAATGAGAGAGTTGTCAAGGAAGAAACAGTAACCAGTAGCTGAACGCATGTCATTAGGCATCAGAATAAGCCTGTAAAGTGGGAATGGATTGGGCGATAAAATGAAGTCCATGAGATAAGATACCCTTGACATACCAAAGAATGCGAAGAACAGTTGAATAATGAGTGGTCCGATGAGTGGACAAAAACTGAATGACTTAATGGACGGTATAAGAGACTTTCGGATGAGTAACTGTAAAATACACCAAACTTCCACTGAGAAAAAAATTAAGTTTATATATTTTGCGTAAATCATCTCTTGTAATGATCATGTTATCCACATACAGTAGAATGAGGATAATACCGTTGTTAGTTTAGCGAATAAACAAGGCCTAATCATAAGCGTTGGATGTGAACCTAAATTGGTGGATGGTGGAGTTTGAGGTGGTCGAGGAGGAACAACCCTTAAACATCGTCGTTGAATCGGATCAACAATATACAACAAAGTACACTGTATGATATGACTCTAGAGAAACCAAGGTCACAGATGGATTCAGAATGCTGAAAATATCTAGGAACCAATATATAATCGTGAAGAACAATTAATGATTCCTTGAACCGATCAAATTACCATGATGAACTCAATTAACAATATAAAGAAAACCATATTGTATGATCCTAATTTGAGTAAATGAGGTCACATATGGATTTGGAATACCAAAATTAGCCAAGAACCAGTTTATAATTGTGAAGAACTGATTGATGAACCCTTGAACTAGTCAAACCACCGTAATGAACAGAATCAACAATATAAAGGAGCTATACTATATAATTCTAATTTGAGTAAACCAAGGCCATGTATGGATTCAGAACGCCAAAATTAACTAAGAACTGGTGTTAGATCTCCAAGAACCGATCAAAAAATGCATAAACCGGCCAAACAAAATCCAACATTGAACCGGTCAACAACAGATGTTGACCAGGGCTGGTGTGGTAGATGAGTTGGCAGAGAATAGTGATGTGGCACTAGCTGGAGGGCTGACATGTATTACACGTGGTGGTGATGTGTCGATAACGTGGCGATGGAAGGCCAATAAAAACTGATGTGGCAGATGACGTGGCAGAGAATAATGAAGTGACGAATGGTGATGATGTGGTGGCTATAATGGCAGCTACTGTGGCGATGACGTGGCAATAAATGGTCAACTCTAGGGTTAACATGGCATTTGACTTGTTAAAATACGTTGCGGATCGACAAAATCGTCGAAACGCGTGTGTGGGCTTGTATGATATTCAATTTTGATGATTTTAGTGGCGTTGGAATTGTCTTTTCAAGACGAATGTGATGATATGGTAGGTGTTTATATTGAAATCGTATTTTCAAGACAAATGTAATGATATGGTAGGTGTTGATATTGGATCAACGTTGAGGCATGTAACAGTTAACAAAGGTGACAACAAAGACAGGACTGTGATATCGCGTGAAGGCGTGTTGAGGCTCCGATGGTGATGATTTTGGTGGCGTTGAAATTATTTCTTCAATACAAAACTAATAGTGTGATGAGTGTTGATATCAGAGCGATGATGAGGCTTGTAGCAGTCAACGAAGCGGCAGTGTTGGTGGCGCGTGGAGGCGCGTTCGAGCTTCGATGGCGGTAATTTCGGGTGGCGTTGGAATCCTCTTCTCAAGACCGAGGAGATGGTATAATTATTGTTGATGTGAAAGTAAGTGATAGTTAGACCTATAAAATTCAACAAATCTGATAATGGCGGGACTGTTGATGGCACGTACAGGCGCGTTGAAGCTCCGTTGGCGATGATTGAGTGGCATTGGAATCGTCTCGTCAAAAAGATGGTGATGGTAAAATTATTGTTGATATCAGAGTGATGGTGAGACATGTGACAATCAACAAATCTTATGACAGCGACGGTAACTGTTGGTGGCACATGGAGACGCGTTAAAGCTCCGATGGCGGTGATTGCAGTGGCAATGGAATCGTATCGTCAAGACAAAGATGATGGTGTAATTGTTGTTGATATCGGAGCGTTAGTGAGACCTATAACAGTTAATAGATCTTACAGCAACGGCAATGATTTGGTTGGTTGCTCATGAGGGCGTGCGAGAACCTTGTTGGTGGTGTTGTTGAACTCTTTTTGACAAAATGAGTTTGATGGTAGGGTATTGATAATGAAAATGAGGTAGTAGGCAGCAGTGCGGTGGAAGGCTTGAAATGATTTAGTAGAAATAGGGTCAGGAAGAATTGGCTTTTGATACCATGTTAGAATAATTGAGAGGCAAGATATCGAAAAAACATGAGAGAATTATATTGATATATGAAATATGTACATTATAGAGATATATAAATGGTCTATTTATAGAATGTCACGAGGGAAACCCTAGTAGGATTAGATTTTGATTTTTCTAGTAATACCAGGGTTTTAACTTAATGGACCAAGCCCATATACATATATTAATAGAATGTAAAATTCATAAATTTGAGAAAAAAATAATTTTAAAATTGAAATCAGATTGTGGGTCGAAAGAGTTGCATGGTAGCTCGTGGTCATGTTGATAGATGTGCACAGTACGGTGGTCGTCGAGTTTGAGTGAGGGATAGCTAGCTAAAGATTGAGAGAGAAAGAAATTTGAGAGAGGCTCCCATAGTTAGGGATGAGAGATAAAATAAATTTTTGGTGAATGGGAAAGATTGGGAGAGAAAGAGACACGTAAAGAATTAATAGTTTGGGAATGAGGGATAAATATAATTTTTGAAGAAATGTAAAGAATTGAGAGAAACATATGGGACAATATTTTTTTCTTTAATATTATGTTAAAATATGTAAGCAGAAGTTGTTTTAAAATATATTAGTAGGTACTTTATTATATAGATTATATAGATTTTAATCAATACATTAATTTTAATTTTGAAGATCCTACATTTAGTTTAAATATATTAACTACGAAAATACATTTGGTTAAAATATTATTATTTATTTTCTCAACAAAATCTAAAATAAAGTTTAAAAATATCTTCGGTTATCGAATGGACAAAAATATATTTAGGTTTATGATTTTTATCAGAACATCAAACATCATTATTTTGTTGTGCAAGTACAATGTTGTCATATTGAGACATTTCTGTATTTTTTTGTTAAATCGTGAAATCGTTTTCAAACATAGGATACATGTCTTGCTCATTGAATTGTGTTTGGATAATTTGATCAATCCTATTATAGTTTACGAACTCAAAAACTTATTTAATTTTGGTTCTATGAAATTCCAAATGGTATAGTCACTAATTTTTAGAAAATCCTATAAATCATACCAAAATGATTCGAAAGAAATTTTCTTTATTTTTAAAAAACAACCGTTTTTCATTCATATGACAAATACAACACAAGGGTTAGGGTTTATATGTCTAACATGTTAGCTTAACACAACTAGATCGTCAGATATATTTGATTTTTTCGTAACCATCGTTCTCCTTGTCGAAACCATGGTGAATGCGAGAATACAGAGAGCAGTGGGGAACAGGTAGTAGAGTTTTTATCGGAGGAAGTTGTAGGGATGAATTGTGGGGTTGCGTTATGGGATGGATATTACTAACATGTCGTCTCAATCCCAGTTATTTCCTGACAATTTTGAAAACTGACGGTGCATAGGTAATAATTTGGTGCTTCGCATGACATATTAAATGTTACAATCCACAATTCATGTTATATTCAACATGCAAAGTTAACTATTTTTACAAATTTAATTCATTTTAATTCACATTTTAAACCCGATTTCATTAAAAATTACATTTTTAATAGTAACCATAATTATATGATTTTGTGTCAACATTTTTATTTGATTCAACATATTAAATGTTACAATCCACAAATCATAATAACATGAAATTTAACTATTTTTAGAAATTTAATGCATTTCAATTCAACATATCATATGTTGAATTCAACATGAATAACATTTTTGTGAATTAGTGTGTTAAATTCAACATAATTGGATAAAACAATAAAAAAATATATATATTTGTTTTTTCAAATTCAACATGAAAGTTTTTTTTTTTTTTTTTTTATGCAAAACATACGATCAAGATATCATTTTAAAGACAAAATATATGTTATTATTTCAGTATGATTTGCCGATGAAAAGACAAAATTACAAAATGATTAATTGGGTGATTATACAATAAACGTTTTACATTGATTGTATATGGTAATTGTCCACAAATTTTGCAATACATATTTGCAGAAATTATTGGGGTAGTAAATACAGAATGAAACCGTTGTGCAGAGGGACAGATTTGTCCATATATTTCAATGGTTGCTCTGTTCATGAAAGAATTTGGGGTCGTTTGGTAGTTTTGCAGCCAAAAGAGGACCCCTTGTAAGCGCCCCTCAAATTTAATCGCAATTATAAAATATAATCAACAAACCAATATATTTGATCCGAAAGTAAATAATGATAAGTATCTACGTTTAGTTTATAAAATATTTTTGATTTCTGGAATGTAAAAATACGAATTATCTTTTAGACATCATATATTCGTACTTCAAAATATTCAATAATTTAAAAATTGAAACACAATCCCATTCAACCTCTCATCATCTCTGTTCTCCAAGAAAAATAAAAAATAAAGATATAAAAAAAAATTAAAATTAAATTTGTAAATTTATAAAATAATAAAAATATGGTATAAAAGTAGGTGGTGTGATAGATTGAATATTGAAAATTTTATTTTTAATCTTATTTTATTAAAAAAAAAAAAGAAGGAATAATAATTATATTTTTTAAAATTAACAATATTATTCCAATTCTCAATCTCAACAAGTGTGGCTCTGAATATTGGGCCTCATTTATGAGCCGAATTGGGTCTGCAGTTTGGTGGAAGGCCCAAAAGAGGTTTATGCGGCTGGGGAGTGGGGTAGATCATAGATGAATTATGTTGGGTAGGCATCGGACTCGATCGGTAGTTAGGGTTGCGATTCGACGATAAAGGTTGGATCGGCAATGAACAATAGTGTCGATCGGCAATAAAGGTTGGATTGATCCATGTTCTTTGTTCTCCGTATTGGTTTACTTTGTTCGACTCCATCAATTAGGGTTTTGATTGGGGTATTTTCGTTCTTTGGTGTTTGATGATGGATTGAAGTTACTGAAATGGAGGAGAAGGAAGTTAGGGACTGTTTGGCTAGATAAGAAAGGGTTTTGAGAGAGAATGGGATAAGACATTGGAGTGTTGGTGAAATCGGCGGGGTGACGGTTCAGTCGGCGGTGGCTTGGTGAAGTTGAACGGCGGTGATGTTTGGATTGATTTAGTTGATTTGAATGAAATTTAGGATCAATTTGATTGGATTGATTTGGTTTGTATTATCAATTTGAATGAATGTAACACGATCTCGTGTTATATTCTGTTGTGACAGAAATTGTGTTTTGTCTCGTTTTAAAAAATACTTGCAAGCGTACGAATCAACTGTAGCACAAATTGACGGAAGCGAGATCAAACCCACAAGGATTGTTTATAGGAAAACTTAATCTATCCACTTTAATTTAATTATAATCTAGTTCAAGATGATATTGATTTTGTGATTAAGAAATGAAAAATTAGATAAACAGTGAAATGATTGATTTAGTTTGATTGAAGATGGAAAAAAATACTAAGATTTCAGAATCCACCGATATCTAATTAATTAATTCTTATTTTTGTGTTGACTCCAAATTTTTAGTGATAGTTTTATAAATTAATCTTACTATCCTATTTAGATTTTAGAAATTAAGTCCGATGTAGATCTCAAGTTGATTTTTATTTGTATTGAAAATATAATTTCTTAAGAATTATATATATATAAATTAATGGAAAACATATAATCAAAAAATATTATTTATTTTACAATACAAATTCAATCATTTAAATAATTCATAACAATCAATAATACATAGTATTAAAGATGAAATTATTTATTTAATTGAAGCAAAAACCATAAACATTAATTATAAATTATTTGGAATCAACATAATATAACAACTTAATTAATTACATATGGCTTCATCCTTAATCTTAATAAAATGAAATTAGAAACTCATAATAAAAGAAAACCTACAAATAAATGATTTGTTCATCTGTAGCAGTCCCATTTGTTCGTCTTTTATTCGGCTTGTCGCGGTTTGCTCGTTTTTTATCCGTTTCGCTCCAACTTAACGCCATTGCACAAACCTACGAAACCATATAAAATAATTCAATTTTTGATATTGTTAAGGGATCGAACAATTCATTCCGGTTTATTTGATTTTTGTTCGGCTTTTGTTCGGATTGCTATAGATTACTCGCTTTTAATCCGATTTGTCCTATCTTAATGTTGCTTTGCTCCATTTTCATAAACTTACAAAAATAACTAAAATAACTTTATTTATAATATTTTACACTATTTGAACGATTAACAAACCTAAATTTAGGGCTATAAAATCGCACAAATGCAATGCGATCATATTCAACACGAGATCGTGTTGAATATAACATGATTGACGCGGCCCCGAACTCGTCACCCTAAACAAATGTGTGAGAGAGAGAGAAAGAAAAAAGAGACTTGATCTATGCACCTGCACCTGTTGATTAGATCTTATGTGGGGTATATTGTATGGTTGTTTCGGTGAGATGGAATGGATACGGCGACTTAATAGAATTTGAATGACAATGAAAGTGAAATATAACACGATCTCGTGTTATATTCAACACGAGATCGTATTGAATATAACACAAACTCATGTTATATTCAACGCGAGAGGTAAAATCGTCACAAAAAGACTATCATGTAACATATTTTCTAAAAATGTGTATTTTGTAATTTTGTCCACATATTAGAACTATTTGATAAGTGACCCTAATAAATAGTCATGTCCATCTCTAACTTTTTATAATTGTCTATTAAAACACTTAAAAGAGTTTAGGTGCATGGCACACAATTGTTTCTGGTAAAAAAGTAAAAATAAAATTGTAACGATATTAATGATTTGGACTGAAGCGGGACGATTAAGATTTTTTGGGTTATGTGTTCAAATTGAAATTGTGGGGACCAAAGTGGTAACCGTTTTTATTCCAAAAATTCTCATTCCATTTCCAGATTTTTGGGAATTCTGTTTGAGAATAGCGTTTGGTAATTTTTATTTCTGTTTCCATTTTATTCTCATTTGAGAATTGTGCCCACTTTTTTCTTAAGAAATGAAAAACAAAAAAAAATTGTTTCTCATTATTTCCATTCCATTCCCAAAACACATGATCACTGTTCACCCGCCGGCCGACCACCGTCCGCCGCCGTCTGCTGCCATCGGCCACCATCCGCCACCGCCGGCCATCTCTGGCGACCGTCGCCGGTCACCGTCCGGCCGAAAATTTTTTGGCCACTGTCACCCACCTGTCACCGCTGTCCGGCTGTCGCCGGCGGGTGCCATTGCCTTCCGGCGTCATCGGCGCCGGCGCCACCGCCGGCCGGCTAAAAAAAAAAAAGATTTTAGGATAAAATCGTTACCAAACACAATTCCCTTCCCAAAACAAAAAAAAAAAATTATTGTTATCAAACGCGATTCTACTCCCAAGAAGAAAACAAAATTCTCATCCCATCCCATTCTATTCTCATCCCACTGCTGGAATGGAAACAGAAACGGTTACCAAACGCCACTAGAGGTCGGTGCTTTCGTTTTCTTCTTGTTCGCCCTGGAAATGAAAGAATGTGAGAACCAAAGTAGAGGATGAATCAAATAAATGAAAATCAAAGCGGTAGACAATCTTCCAGGATCCAAACTAACTTACAAATTTTTGAAGGAACTCTGCGCCAGTCATTATTAGAACACCAGGCTTCCTCTTTATTTCGTCCGAGCCTAAATCACCCATGTGCTCTTCGTTTGATGGATGGATATATATTTGTAACTCGTTATCCATGCTCCGTTGCTCTTCCTGAATACTCTTGGCAGAATTTGCCGCAGATTGGCTTGACCAATGTACCTCAATCATTTGTAGTGTGGCTATATCCCCCAATTCGGATGGTATCTCCTTGAGGGCAGAACATGCGTACAACACTAATCGTTGCAGGCTCGGAAAATGACTACTCGATGTAATCCATTGTTCGAGGTCCATCCATGAAAGTTTCAAGAATTTTAATCGAAGAAATCCCCCATCATGTGTTTCCCAATGTGGCCCAAAGAAACAATTATTTTCCAAAGTGAGAGTTTCAAGGTTGGGCAACGTCTCAAGGATCAAAATGTCGTTCCAACTTGAGTGGCCACCTGCGAGATCCAGATGCTTCAGATTAGAAGGGAATTTAATCAGGAAAGAACTGTCTGGTGGTCCAAAATGGATACTACGATTAAGGAACTTTAATGTCTCGAGGTGATTTAAATGGGTTAAATCAGGAATTCCCTCAAAGTCATAACCTCCTTGCAGCAAAAACAATCCCAGTTTTCTAAGGTTTGGAGTCCGGGCCAAGACATCCTTTGTTGAACTAAGAACAGCAGATAAAACTTCTCTAAGTACGCGATTTGATGCCATCCGCTTCTGAACCTCATAACTAGAGATGTATAGCCAGGTGATAGTTTGTATGTTCTCCAACAAAAAGGGTGTTTGCTCTTTAGCTGATACAGAGGGAGAACCATCAGTAGTTGGGACCTCGAGAAGAGAAGGGATTTCTATCTCCATCTTGGGGAAAATACGTAGATGTCTCAACTTCACCATCTTCAATACAGTGTAAGGTAAAATAACTCTGATCTTTTGGCGCCTGTTGACATAAATAAATGTTTCTAGGTTCGAAAGCATGGATATTTCCGAAGGTATATGAATATCGGAACACTTGAGAGCCAAGTACCTCAAATTAAAAAGTGACAACAGAGACCGGGGAAAGCCTATCATTTCTATGGAAGACAAAACTAAAACCCTAAGAAATTTAAAAACATGTAATTTGTCAGGGTCTGAAAGTGTAAAATGTAGATGTGCACAATAGAGAACTTGAGAATTAAAAAATCTGCGAAAATATGCGGCAGGGCCAGAAGACGTAGATGCTTGACTATTAGGGCTTTCGAGTGTGTTCATCTCCATTTTGCTCAAGCAAAAGTCACGCAGCAGATTGTGGATGCGGCAGGTTTTGATTCGACCATTGGACCTTCTTTTCTCAACTAGTACAAGGCATCTTTCAATTAGATTCATCAAGTAACCCTCTGCCACATCTTCTAGGCTCTTGTCTCCAGCTTTTTGTATTAACCCCTCAGCAATCCATAACCAGGTCAACCTCCATACAGAAATTTCAACTTCTTCTTGATACACCCCAGCATAGAGAAAGCACCGCTTCAAGTGATAAGGTAAATGTCTGTAACTTAATGCTAATACATCCTTGACTAGCTCATCACTCATGACGTGTGAACTCAAATTTGCAGCAATTTGCTGCCATCCGCTTATAGTAATTTCATTCTTTGCAAGTCCAGCTACAACTACAATTGCAAGTGGTAGTCCATGACATTTTGATGCAATTTGCTTTCCCGTCTCCATTAACTCCCTGGGGCAGCCTCCTTCTCCAAATGCCTTTTGTTGAAAAAGATCCCAACTTTCAGTTTCGTTCAAAAAAGGCAGAGAATGAGGATGACGGTAAGGCTTAATGTGCTGAGCCAGGTCACCTTGACGAGTAGTAAGAAGAATTTTACTTCCATTGTTGTCATTTGGAAAATACTTTCTCAAATCATTCAACGACTCGATATTCCACACGTCATCCAAAACAATCAAGTACCTTTTACCTTTTAGGAACTGGTATAACACTCTTCCCAACTCATGTTCACTCATTTCTTCAATTTCATCTTTACGCTCGACCATATTATTCAAAAGCGAAAGCAGACAACATCGCGCATGATATACTTGAGATACATAGGTCCATCCACAAGTGTAGAAGTAATAATGAATGTAAGAATTATGATAAACTTTTTTAGCAAGTGTAGTCTTACCTAGTCCAGGCATCCCAACAATCGAGATTACTTCCAGCTGCTTCTGAGTTATAGTAAGTCGATCTATGAGCACCCTCTCCTCATCTTCAAAGCCCACAAACAAAGTATCTTCCTGTCCTAAAACATGATTTTTCACTCTTGACCAGGTTTCGTCAGAATATACTTTAGCTTGTGGGACTAAAATCACATTCAAGGACTTAAACAGCTGCACAATCACCATCGCCTTTTGCTCCTCCACAGTTCCTATCAAATCCCTCAGATTGTGATTGAAGGCCTGATCAGTTTGCTCCCTTGTGCTTTCGTCCTTCAGTATGGTTATAAATGAATTCAGTTCCGTTAAAATTACCATACCCCGCAATTTAATGAACCTCACTAAGTGTTGCATTTGCCCATCTTCATCCTCGTCGAAATTCTCCGCTGAATATTTGAGGAAGGTATTTATGAACCCATAATTCTCATAAAGAGATGCAAGCAAATCCTTTTTGTCAGGGGGAATCAAATCAGAACTATGGCTTAATAACTGCGTTAGATCCTCCAGTACAAAATCAACAACATCGTGAAGGATGATCCCTTTCACAAGTAGCATCTTCATTTCCAAACATGGATCGACAGCCATATCACTCCAAAGATGCTTTTACCCAAGTTTTTTCAATATAGAGGTGAAGAAGATATGTTGACCCTGAGCGATGGAGTGAATACAAGGAAATTGGTTGTCTCTGTCGTGTTTGTATTGGGTTTCAAAGGTAGAAGAAATCAAGAAATATGTTTCTTCAGGACATTCGGTTGATTTAGGGTTTCAACAATGATCAATTCAAGGATTGAGGTATACAGTGGAAAATATCTTAAAAATGTTACTATACATCCAATCTTGAAATGTGTGGTCCTCCATCATCTTATTTCACAAACAAAAAAAAAAAAAAAAAAGGCGCATAATAAGACTGCGTACAATAGACTCAAGTGGTCCGATCTTTCTTCGGACCCTGCGCATAATTTGATTAACTAAAATACTCAATGGCTCGTTCGATTCAGAATTTTGTTCCCGCATTTACCGGACGACATTCAATTTCAATTTCACTGGCGGCTTCATCGTCTTCCGCAACCTCAATATCTCTTGCTAATGGTGGAAAAATCAGCAATGGGAAGAGAATCAGTCGGGAATCAGAGAAGTATAGAGTCTCAATCTGCAAAGCTATTATTCAGCAGCAGGCAGTACAAGGTGCGTTGGCCGCTTACGCCAAGGAAATGGAGAGACTTTCCGCTAAGTAATCTCTACTTCTCGTTGTTAGTCTCTGTAATTCTTTGAGGAGTAATCCTTCTTTTCTTCTTCTATGCATTTCATTTTAGTATTTTTCTAGCTCCAGTTTGTGGATTCTTTGTTTCTGCCATGGCCAATTGATTTAGGAAGTGCAACTAGTTGAAGTGCTATAGATCGTAGCTTCGTCTAATCAATCTGCATATATTTATGTTTTGTGTGAGTTTAATTGGTTAGAGTAAAGCAAAATAGTAGGATTGAAGATTAATTTGGTTTAATTTTCATGAATGCAACGGAATTCAACTATTAAATTGTTATACCACACTGGAGATTTCTTCTTATTAAGTTACATGAGTGAAATTGTGCGACTATATGGTTATGCCAGACCACATATTGCTTCTTTTCCATTCCAAAGAATGAATTTCTAATGCTAATTTGTTATATCAAGCCACAATTTGCTTCTTTTCTATATCTAAGAGCGATATTCTACTGTTAACTTGCTATATCAGACCTCGAATTGCTTCATTTTTTCATTTGTAAGAGTGAAATTCTACTGCTAATTTGTTATATCAAACCACAGATTGCTGCTTCTTCTTCTTCTTCTTCTTCTTTTTTCATCTGTAAGAGTGAAATTCCACTGATCAATTGCCACATCAGACCACAAATTGCTTCTTTTAATTTTTTACTTATGTAATATTTTTGTGCTCTCCAACCTCCACAAATGTTTTCTTGATTTTGTTTGTTCCAGTTCAAAGATGCAGGGGGGTTTGAGGCATTCGTTACTGGAAAGACAACGGATATGCATAGAATTGACGTGAATAAGAGAATAGCTAGTCTCGAGTGTCTCAATCCCATGCCTCGACCAACAACATAGGTGCTTAGCCTAATTAAACAAATAGTTAGGGCTTGTTTGATAACGATTTAATTTTTAAGTGTTAAAAATTTAAGTGCTGAAAATTTAAGAATCTTGTTTGATAAAAATGTGCTGAAAATTTAAGTACTGAATTTTTTTTATTTATTTGATAAGTACAAAATTTGTATGCTGAAAATTGTTTAATTTACATAATTACTTTTGAATCAAGATAATGTGAAGAAAAAAAAAATTGAGAATAAAACAATAAAATCAGAGTGCCATTTTTAAAAAAAAATAAAATTATATTAAAATTAGAAGTAGAAATTAACCAAAAAATATGTAAATATTATGTATTTTTTTATATAATTTGATTGCTTAAATTAAATTATAACAATAATTTAAATATAAAATAAAATTAAAACCATAAAATAATCTAAAATTAATTCAATTCTCATTAATCTTAATTCTAATTAAATTTTTATAGGGAATCAAAGGTAAAATAGTCAAAATATAATTTTTTTTTAAGTGGAAAATAATGGAGTGCATTAAGCAAAATAAAATAAGTGAAGGGACTTTGACTTAATTTTTTACTCATATTTTGACTTAATTTTTAAGTTAACTTAATTAATTAAGTGATACTAGTTATATTTATCAAACAAACTTAATCAATTAAGTACTTAATATAATCAATTTTAAGCACTTAATTTTTTTATCAAACATGCCCTTAGTTATAGTTTATCAATAACATAGGCACTATTTGGTAATTATTTTTTTAAGTACGTTTTATGATTTAAAAAAAAAGTAAATTGAGAAAGTACTTTTATTTATTTATTTTTTGTACAAATGGTTGGGGGAGAGGTTTTTGAACACGAGACCTTTCACTAGGAAGACTCACTAAATAACTGCTAGATTACAAGTCTTGAGTTAGAAAGTACTTTTATTTGAAACCAATTTTATATAAATGATCTTTTAATGCCAAAAATAATTCCTAGAAGGTTAAGAAAATTTGAGCCTGCATCTCCATTTTTTCATGGTGTTTTGATACTTTCTACCTTTGAAATTTGAACAAAATTTCATTTTGTTCCCCGTGATTTAAGCTTTTGGAAGTTGAAGATATTACGTGTTCAAATTGTAATTATAGGGACTAGGGTTGGTCATCGGCCGAGGCCCGTCGAATCCGGTATTCTTTTTTTAGGGTTTGGGATTAAGTTTTGAGCCCATGGACAGAATTAGGGCCTAAAAATGCAGATAAAAAAAAATTACTCTCCGGATTATTATATGTATACTGTAGTATAAAAAAATCTTTTTATTGATTATGAAAAGCGAAAACTAAAGCTATTCGATGGGGATGTAGCTCACATGGTACTATGGTAGAGTGCTTGCTTTGCATGCGAGAAGTACGGGGTTCAATACCCCGCATTTCCATTTTTCCATGGTGTGTTTGACACTTTTTACCTCTGAAATTTGAACAAAATTTCATTGTAGTCCCCATAATTTAAATTTGAACATATAACACCTTAACATCTCTTAATCATCCCACTACAGTTAAAAATAGTTGGACACACCACAATTGACTATTTGTCTTTAAAAATTGTAATGGAGTTATTATTTTGGACTGAATTGGGATGTTTACGTAATTTTAAGCTGTTGTGTGTTCAAATTGTAATCACGGGGACCATAATGTGGATTTTGTCAACTAGATAGAATCTAATTTTGAAAATAATGATTACAAGATGGTCTAATGATCACTAAAGAAGATAAAAAAACACAACAAAATCTAGTAAAAAAAATTTAACATAAATTTTCACAAAATTGGCTGAATTTTTCAAATTAAATCCTTCTATAAAAAATTTGGACAAAATTTGAATATAATATAGTAAAATATAAATTAATCAACTATTTATAATCCCATTTTTTTTTTTTCATAATTTATATATGAAAACACATAATTCAAGACCTGAAATTGAACATTTGTAATTCCAAGTCCTAAATTTCAATTTTATCAAATTAAAGGGTGAATCTGTACATTTTTTACTGTTTTGTTACTATTTTTTTTTTTATACTCACGAGTGTTCTTACACTCACACAGGATGTGAAATTACTCTCCTTTGGGATTCCTTGACTGCCCCTCTCAAAAGGTTAGTTTTCACCAATTCGAATTCCTGATATTGTATAGGTCTTTTGACTGTTTTATACTAACGAGTGTTTCCACACCCACGCAGGATGTGAGATTACTCTCGTTTGGGATTTCCTGACCGTTCCTCTCACTGACTGTCCCTCTCAAAAGGTTAGTTTTCACCAACTCGAATTCCTGATATTGTATAGGTCTTTTGATTGTTTTATACTAACGACTGTTTTCACACCCACACAGGATGTGAGATTACTCTCGTTTGGGATTTCCTGACCGTTCCTCTCACTGACTGCACCTCTCAAAAGGTTAGTTTTCACCAACTCGAATTCCTGATATTGTATAGGTCTTTTGATTGTTTTATACTAACGAGTGTTCCCACACTCACACAGGATGTGAGATTACTCTCGTTTGGGATTTCCTGATTGTTCCTCTCACTGACTGCCTCTCTCAAAAGGTTAGTTTTCACCAATTCGAATTCCTGATATTGTATAGGTCTTTTGACTGTTTTATACTAACGAGTGTTTCTACACACACACAGGATGTGAGATTACTCCCGTTTGGGATTTCCTGACCGTTCTTCTCACTGACTACCCCTCTCAAAAGGTTAGTTTTCACCAACTCGAATTCCTGATATTGTATAGGTCTTTTGACTGTTTTATATTAACAAGTGTTCCCACACCCACACAGGATATGAGATTACTCTCGTTTGGGATTTCCTGACTGTTCCTCTCACTGACTGCCCCTCTCAAAATGTTAGTTTTCACCAACTCAAATTTCTAATATTGTATCGGTCTTTTGACTGTTTTATACTAACGAGTATTTTCACACCCACACAGGATGTGAGATTACTCTCGTTTGAGATTTCCTGACTGTTCCTCTCAAAAAGTAATTTTTCACCGATTCGAATTTCTGATATTTATTAAGTCTCTTGACTGTTTTAATTTAAACGTGTCTGGCTGCTCGAGCCACGAATGGACTATGTTTTGTACACTTTGATTCAAGCAAACGGCTCGCGCACACAAAACCACTTATAACAAACTCTTCAATCAACACTCCACCGTCGGATAAACTACCAAGGTAGCTTAGGGTTTCTTGAATCGATTCGATTTTGATTATCTAAAAAACTCAATGGCTTGTTCGATTCAGAATTTTGTTCCCGCATTTGCCGGACGACGTTCAATTTCAATTTCGCCGGCGGCTTCATCGTCTTCCGCAACCTCAATTTCTCTCGCTAACGGTGGAAAAATCGGCAATGGGAAGAGAATCGGCCGGGAATCGGAGAAGTATAGAGTCTCGATCTGCAGAGCTATGGTTCAGCAGCAGGCGGTACAAGGTGCGTCGGCCACTTACGCCAAGGAAATGGAGCGACTCTCGGCTAAGGAATCACTACTTCTCGCTGTTAGTCTCTGTAATTCTTCGAGGAGTAATCCTTCTTTTCTTCTTCTATGCATTTCATTTTGGTATTTTTTAAGCTTCGGTTCGTGGATTCTTTGTTTCTGCCATGGCCAATTGATTTAGGAAGTGCAGCTAGTTGAAGTGCTATAGATAGTAGCTTCGTCTAATCAATCTGCATATATTTCTGTTTTGTGTGAGTTTAATTGGTTAGGTTAAAACAAAATAGTAGGATTGAAGATTAATTTGGTTTAATTTTCATGAATGCAGTGGAATTCAACTGTTAAATTGTTATACCACACTGGAGATTTCTTCTTATCTAGTTACATGAGTGAAATTGTGCGACTAAATGGTTATGCCAGACCACATATTGCTTCTTTTCCATTCCGAAGAATGAATTTCTAATGCTAATTTGTTATATCAAGCCACAATTTGCTTCTTTTCCATATCTAAGAGCGATATTCTACTGCTAACTTGCTATATCAGACCTCGTATTGCTTCCTTTTTCCATTTGTAAGAGTGAAATTCTACTGCTAATTTGTTATATCAGACCATAGATTGCCATCATCATCATCATAATGTTTTCTTGATTTTGTTTATTCCTTCTTGATTTTGTTTATTCCAGTTCAAAGATGCAGGGGGGTTTGAGGCATTAGTTACTGGAAAGACAACGGATATGCATAGAATCGACGTGAATGAGAGAATAGTTAGTCTCGAGCGTCTCAATCCCACGCCTCGACCAACAACGTAGGTGCTTAGCCTAATTAAACAAATAGTTATTTATAGTTTATCAATAACATAGACACTGTTTGGTAATATTTTTTTTAAGTATGTTTTATGATTAAAAAAAAAGTAAATTGAGAAAGTACTTTTATTTATTTATTTTTTGTACAAATGGTTGGGGGAGAGGTTTTTGAACACGAGACCTTTCACTAGGAAGGCTTACTAGATAACTGTTAGGTTACAAGTCTTGGGTTAGAAAATACTTTTATTTGAAACCAATTTTATATAAATGATCTTTTAATGCCAAAAATAATTCCTAGAGGGTTAAGAAAATTTGAGCGCAAATATCTTAGTCCATTAATCTCTTAAAATATTAAAATCTAAGAAATGAAAAACATTTTTTTTTTGCTAAAAGGAAATGCTTTTACTTGGTTGATTTTTAAAGCTATGCCTTTAAACCTCAACACGAACACCAATTTTATTTTTTATTCAAAAAAAAAAAGTTATCATAAAGTGCCATATTCTTTTTTGGGTTTCATTATTCCAGGTCTCCCTTCTTGGAAGGTCAATGGAACTTCGAGTGGTTTGGATCCGGAAGCCCAGGATTATTTGCTGCTCAATTTATATTCCAGTAAGTGTTCTTTTTTAATTTTTTTTGGAACACTATTGATTTGTATTCGATACTTATGTTGTTGTATCTCATAAGAAACCAGAAGAAGTGTTTGGTTACACGGAATTTGAAAAACTAAATATTCGCTTGCCTTAATTTCCAATTTCATTTTTTGAGTCTTCAATTCCGCCCTTCCAAACGTTACCATAATGTATTAGAGAAAATATTAGGAATTGCCTTAGTTTTAGTTCAATGGCGGAGCCACCTTGTGCCCAAGGGGAACTCACACGATCATCCCTTTATTTTTAGAAAAAAATTGTATTAAAACCTTTAATATTTCATATAAGCCCCCTCTAATATATATAAATTTCTATTAAACCTTTAAAACAAACTGCCCCCCCCCCCCCCCCCCCCAAAAAAAAAAAAAAAAAAAGAGAATCAATTTTCTAGATCCGCCCCTGGATCTGGTTCATAAAACTATGAAACTTGGGGGCAATATGGGTAATATATATGGCTAAATTGAATGATAGCTAATAGCGGTCTTGCACATTTTACAGGAGGTTCCCTTCAACGTTAGCGAATTTGTCGAAAATGGACGTGGTAATCAAGGAAGGATATGCAAAGATTACAGCAATCATGAAATTGTTAAACTCGGTAATATCTTCATTCTAGCTTTTCGTGGTTATTGTTAGGGTTAATTGCCTTTTCCCCCCTGTACTTTGATCTTGTTTTATTTTGTCCCCTTTACTTTAAAAACCTATACTTTATCCCCCTTCTACTTCTAGAAAATTGGAAAACGAACTTTTTTTTTTGTTTAACTCTACGAAAGATGTCCTAAAATTGGTGAAATTATTTATTTTTATATAAAATTTACATGAAATGGACAATACAAACCTCTAATAAACTTTAAGTCATTTTATATATATTCTTAATAAAATGTGAATTTCCCCTTTAGTCAGGGGTGATGTGTAGGTTTTTAAAGTAAAGGGGTTAAAATGAAATAAGATCAATGTACAAGTGGGTAAAAAGAAATTAACCCTTAATTTTTATGAGGGTTCTTATTATATGATCCTCTATACAGTGTCTTTTTACCAACATTTTTAGGTGTCTCTAACTACGATTTCAGATGAAAATTAAAGGGTTAATTGAAATTTACTCTCCTATGGTTTGACCAATTTGCATTTATCTCCTTGTGATTTGAAAATCGCCACTTAATCCCCTGTGGTCAGATATTTGTTGCACTTACCCCCTATATCAGGGGGGTAAGTGATTTGAAAATCTAATCACGGGGATAAGTGATGATTTCAAACCATAGGGGGGTAAGTGCAAATTGGTCAAATCACAGGGGGTAAAGTTTAATTAACCCAAAATTAAACATCTAGTTAGTATCAACTAATGGATTCAATTCAAGTGATGTTATCGAATGACTAAAAACCTTATTTGAGTGACGTAAAATTAAATAAAAATAAAATGGGAATAAAAAATGATAACTGAATTCTCACTTTCTGCTCGATTTTTCTTGGCAATATATACACACACACACACATATATATATGTATATATATATTAATGCAGATAGAAAGCAAATTTATATTGTCCACCAAGTTATCAGTTGAGGGACCGCTTCGTTTGAAAGAGGAGTATGTTGAAGGGGTATTTGAATCTCCAAAGGTCGATGAAGAAGCCATACCCGAACAACTAAGGGGTGTGTTTGGACAGGCGGTTAGCACAGTCCAGCAACTTCCTGCTCCTGTTAGAGATACGATTTCCAGTGGGCTGAAACTTCCTCTCAGTGAGTTTATCGTACTCTATTTACCCTTGATATGTCCTTGCTAAAATGAGTAAAATCATTACATGTAGTTTTTTTTTTTTTAAACATTTACATAGAAATTATTATACTTTAAGACAGCGTTTGGTTTCAAGGAATTGTCGCCCGAGGAATTGGAATTCAAAAGAATGCATGCAAAAACTTGACAATTTTCATGGGCGGGCTCATTTCTAATTCCAATTCCGAGGCTCCAATTCCTCACAACCAAACGCTGCCTAATTTTTTGGGTTTCTTAAAATATATTATGTTTTTTAGGTTTTGGGTAAATTGCTTTTTTACCCCTTTCACTTTGCCTAATTATCACTTAAAAATAGATGAAATTAAAATTTCCATCCAATTTTTGGATGAAATAGATGGAATTGTCCTTTATTTTAATTTTGATTTAACTTTTTTTTTATCATAAAAACAAACACTACCTAAATGTAAAATTATCCAATTCTCGAATTGAAAAGACAACCAAACGAGCCCTTAAATCGACCCGGTCCCTCCCTCCAACCAATTACTTGCTTTTTATATTTATATATTTCTTATTCTAATTTTATTTTCTTTAACTTGTGTATTAATAATGCCTTCAGGTGGGTCTTTCCAGAGACTATTTATGATTTCTTATCTTGATGATGAGATACTAGTAAGTAACTTCATTTCTCTGCCACCAAACACTGCCTTATATTGTGAATTTATATATATATATAAATAAATAAAAACAAATAAACTAAGCGTTTGTCCCACTTAAGTAGGGTCGGCAATATGAATCCGTTTACGCTTGGATTCATGTCATAAAGGTTCTGACAAAGTTTTTTCGCTGACTGTCAGCTACTTAACACAACCCTTATCTTTTAACCGGGTTTGGAACCGGCTGTCTAAAGAAGAGATCATAAAACACCCACAGACAGAGTTAATTTATATATCAAAAACAATTGTCATATATTTGTATATGCTCCCCTCAAGTTTTAAAAATTTCACTAGAACCTTAAAAATTAGGTAGATAATCCATCTCAATCTCTAGAAATTCAATGATTTATTGTGCAATATCATTTTAAGATTTTAACTTTTATCTACTAAACTTAATTATTTTATTTATATCAGGTACCCTAATATACATTTTTACTTTAGTTTAATTATTGTTTGTCCTCATTTTTTTCTTCACTTTATTTAACTAATTTCATTGTTAATTTAAAAAAAAAAAAAAAAGGAAGAAGGTATATATGAGACAAGTTAATAAATATATTTGAATTTGAATATATGATATTGATGGTAAGTTGGTAACTAACAATTTTATATTAATTTTCCTATTTATTTATCATTTTTCCAACTTTTTCAGTTTAGAGACCTTAGTTGAACGATTTGTTTTTCCAAATGCGGTTTTTGATCTATTGGCCAAACGGGTCTTAAAATTTTCCCGAAATTTGATAAACTAGAGATTCCCCGTGTCTAAAGACGCTATATCAATTTTCAAATTTATAGGTGTGGAAACATAATAAATAATAAAAATTAACTAATAAAAAACATATATAAAATTTAGGAGCATTGGGTGAGAGGTCTCTTATTTCACCCTTAATTTTAAAAAAGTCCGAGAGGCGGAATCAATTTGTGTTTTAGTCCCGCCTATTTAAAAAAGACAGAAACCCACTACACGCGCCTGCACATGTGCATTTGTGTGTAAATTTTTGTTAGATGTAACAAATATTATTGTATTTTGGAACATGTAACTAATTTGTGTATAAAAATTTGTTAGATGTAATAAAAATCACACAAAATACATGTAATTAGTTATACGTAACTAAATGTATACAAATACATGTAACTAATTTTAATTAATTTCTGTGTGTAATATTTATTAAATATTATAAATATTATACAAATGTATATAATTGTAACATGTAACCAATATTATATAAGTACGTATAACAAAAAATATATAGATATATATAAAAATATAATAATTATTAAATTGTAACTAATATTCACTATAATAAGAATTTACTCGCCAAGTTTTCTCTACAATCTCTGTAATGCGGGATTAAAACTCAAGCGAAATTCAATTTAAAGGACTAAATTAAAATTTATATCTTAATCGGGACTTTTTTAAAATTAGGTCATTTTTTTTTTGGACTTCCAGCCAATTATTCCTAAAATTTAAAGTGTAAAAAATATTATTCTATATATAAAAGGAGAAGACATGTCCTTATATTCAAGTATGTCTAATCTTCTTCATCTCATTTATTCTTGATTCATTGCCGTTGATTTTCACCATCATCTTCATCTCCTACGATAAATTCCAAAACTCTTCATCTCCTACAATAAATTCCAAAGATTTTCAATTTTTTTAATTGTCCGTTATTTTTTTATTTATTTTTAATATATTCCTTACATTTTTTTTTAATATATTCTTTAAATTTTTTTTATTTTTTAATATATCAAATAAGAGGTAGTCTCATTTAATTTTTTAATTCTTTTTATTTTAGTTAATTTATTTTTTCCTTATTGATACACAAATATATGATTAAATTTTTTGATCCACATTTTAAATTATTTAAAAAATAAAGTGTAATTGAAAAATTATTTCTACCAAAAAATTTTTTTCGATACGATATAAATTAATTAAATTAGTATTTGTTAGACTTACAAAAATTGAATCCTAATTTATGTGTTATTTTATAGTATTTTATTAAAAAATAATTTGTACATATATTATTTCACTTTTGAAAATATATATTTGGACCTTTTTATTTTTAGAAAAAATCAATTAAAATATTTAGAATTTTATATACCCATCCTCTAATTTATATAAATTTCAATTAAACTCTTAAAAAAAAAAAAAATTAAAAAAATGCTCTATGTTTTATATTATACATAGATCAAGAATTAAAATTTTAATATCAAAAAATTCAAATTATAAAAAAATATATATACGCTAAAATTAGTATAATTTAATTTAACGACTCACATTTAGGTCTCATCAATCGAATTAATCTTAATGGAAAAAAAATTCCTCATTTATTAATAGATTTTACTAATAAAACCAATTATTAATTATTTATTTATTTGCAGATAACGAGAGATACTGCTGGACTACCAGAGGTGCTTACTAGGTTGGATGCTTCCCCATCTTCATTAACTGACCCTCTTTCAGAGTACGAGAGCTGAAGATAATTCCTATTTTCTATGTGCATTTAACAGTATATATATTTTATATATATGTATATTTTTTTTCCTTCATGTGATATATATTTCTGTGTGTTCATCTCTGTCTCTCTTATTTCCACATGATTGAAAGCCTTAGGTGGTGTTTGGTTAGTGTTTCTGCTTTTCTGTTTATACTCCCAATAATTTGGGATAGGATGAGATGGAAATTTTATTTCGGTTCTGAAGTATTCCGAAAATAAAACGACCAATGAATGACCAAAAAAAAAAAGAAAACGATCGATGTCTTGAAATTGTTTATTTTAATTTATGAGAACAGAAATAAGAAATATGTTTGGTTTGGTTGCAATTTTTTTTTTCTTTAAATATATGGTGGTTGGCGGGATAATAGTGGCCGGTCGTGGTGGTGGTAACCGGTGGGAATGTAGCGGGAATAGTTTTATGAGAGTGAATAGGAATTAATATTTTTTTGTTTGTTAGAATTGTAAGGAATTTAAGAAATAGTTTCAATTCCTAAATTGCTTCTAAAATTTTGAAAACAAAAATGTGTTTCTGGATATTAATTTTAAACTTTTGGGAGTGAGAACAAAAATCAGGGAACAGAATCAGTAACTATTCTGTTTGGTAATCGTTTTCATTCTAAAAATTCTCATTCCATTTCTAGATTTTTAGAATTTCTGTTTAGAAATAGCGTTTGATAATTTTTGTTCCCGTTTCTATTCTATTTCTATTTGAGAATTGTATCTATTTTTTTCTTAATAAATGGGAAACAAAAAAAAAATTATTTCTCATTATTCCCATCCCATTTCCAAAACTAAAGTTACTGTTCATCCGCCGGCCGGCCACCGTCCGGCAATTTTCGGCTCCGCCTACCAGCCGTCCGGTTGCTGTCGCCGCCGTCTGGCCAAAACAAAAAAAAAATCTCAAAAGAAAAAAAATGATTTTAGGATAAAATCATTACCAAACACAATTCTGTTTCTAAAACAAAAAAAAAAAAAACAATTATCGTTACCAAACGCGATTCTACTTTAAAAAATGAAACAAAATTCTCATCCTATCTCATCCCACTGTTGGGATGGAAACATAAACGGTTACCAAATGCCACCTAAATTCTGTCATGCTAAGGATTTTTGCGATTGGCTGAGATTGTAGACAATTGAAAGATGATTAAACTTATTAAGGAAAGCTAATTTTTTTATTTGAATGTGATTTTTATTTTATTTTTTCTTTTTATTATTTTATTAAAAGTAGCTTTATTATTTTATTAAAAGTAGTATTTGTTTTTCACTTAAAAATAATATTTAAAAAGAAAAAAGAAAAAAATTGATTTCAAATAAAAAGAAAAAAAAAATAGTGTTTGTTTTTCTCTTAAAAAAATAGTATTTTTTTATTTATTTATTTACTTTTAAATAAAAATATTTTCTTGTCAACTTAATTTGTTTTTTAATTTTAAGGAATACTTAAAAAAAGTGTCACCGAACTAAATTGTTTCACTCATAATTTTTTATTCTCAATTTTTTTGGCCATTTAAATAAATTTTAACCTTTCAATTATTCTACCATCTATTGAATTTATCAAATTATTGTATCATATTTAAAATAAAATAAAATATTAGAAATAAAAAATAAATTGAATAAAATTTAATGAACAAATTACTCTATACATAAAATTAAAAATTGAAAACAAAAAAAAGGACCGTTTGGTGGTTGTTTCTTTTCGATGATTCTTATTCCTCCTCCCAAAATTTTTGAATTAATATTCAGAAATGCATTTAATAGATACAAAATTCTTGAATTCTTTAAGAAATAAAAAAGTTCTCGACTCATATCCACTCCCACAAAACTATTCTCGGACAACAACCACTCCGCCAACAATCATATATTTTGTTGATGTGTAAAACTGTTATATATCTCGAGTATGATCCAGTCGGATGACAAATAGATCATCTTGCTGAGGTGGAGTTATCGGTTGAAAAATTTTCACGTGAGCTATGCTGGGTTCTAGGAGAACTGACCTGCTATGTCTAGAGTCTTGCTCTTCAAGGAGTGTATCTGCAGAAAGCTCAGATCGGGATTTGTCCCGGTGAAATCCTTCCAACGTGATAATCAGTGCTCAGAGAGAAAAGGTACAGTAATGCAGCAAGTAAACAAATGAACTTGCGCATAATGTAAAGCATACATCGGACTTACATAACCCCCGATATATATAGGAGTTGGAGATGATTAGTCGGGCCTAAATACAGTTAATTAGTCGAAATCCTGTGTTCAGACGATAATTCGGGGCGTTTAAGAGATAACTGTTGGGCTTGAGCTTGGGCTTTTGGGCCCATTTGGCGATGCCCACGGGCTTGTGACAATGAGCTGGTGGAGGAGAGCAGAGATCTGTGGAGTCCTGGAGAAGAAACAAGCTGAAAGAGGGAGCTGGTTGAGATGAATGGCTAAGTTCCTGAAATTGATCGTCTAGGGCATGGTGCAGAGCTCAAAACGGCACGTCTCTGCGGGATTCCTCGCTCCTCCCTGGGTGCAAATGAGATTCCAGGGAGAAGCCGTGGTCGGCGAATGCTCCAGCGTAGTGTTGTGAATTCCAGAATGCGTCATTGTCAATATGAAAACAGACAAGTGGCTGGGTCCTAAGTGCTGAGTCAGAGGTGCTCGAAAATACTATCATTACATTTAAAGAAAAAATAAAAAAGAAGAGCAAGTGGTGTAATCAAATGTGTTTCTTCTTTCTATTTTCATAAATTAAAAAAAAAAAAAAAAAAAAAAAAAAAAAAAAAAAAAAAAAAAAAATAACAACGGTGTTACTTAACATATTTTTATATTCATAATATTTCATAATAGAAATAAAAATTCTCACTTCGTCTACTCTAAATTTATTGAAAAAAAATTAAAAAAAAAAAAATATATATATATATATATATATATAAAAGTGGGATAATGCCCAATGAGTGGATAAAGTTAATCCGTGGCAGCTCCTATTGCCACAAATTCAATACCCGCAAAAGGCGCATCACGCAAACATCGCGCCACAACCGGACACGTGTTATTGTCCATGGTCAACACGTGTAAGAAACCCAATGGAGATTAATGTAAACGTCCACGTGGCAAAAATTATTTCATCTATTTAAGCAACCCAAATAAAACATTCCTCATAATCATAATATCCGTCGAGATTTGAGGTTGGAAAAAGAGAGCTTAAAAATGCAGTCGATTAAGGAGGCAGCTTCCAACATGGCCGCATCGGCGAAGGCCGGAATGGACAAGACAAAGGCCACCGTGCAAGAAAAAGTCTATCACTTTTTCTTTACAATATCTAACTCCGTTTGGTTACTGTTTCTGTTCTTTAATTTTTATTTTTATTTTTAAAATTTTTGACTTTGATATATAAAAAACGAGTTTAGTAAATACGTTGTCAAAATTATTTCATAAATTTTTTAAAAATTTATATTAATTTTTATTTATTGTTACCATCACGCTATCTATTATCATCAAGTTGGCCGTCATACATTTAAAAACAATGTTGTAGCTAAATTCATTTTTTATAAAAATAAAAAATAGTAATTTTAAAACAATGTATTCTCGAAATTTTCATTAGAACAGAAACAAAATTTTCATTCCAGTTATTAAAAGTAAAAATAGATATGCAAAAATACTAATCAAACGTCACCCTAAAGTTTTATAATCAAGTCGGTCATCAGACATTAAAATAATAATAATAATAAATAAATGTTGTAGTTAAATTTATTTTTTATAAAAATTAAAAAATAATTATGTATTCTCGAAATATTATACAGAACATAAATAAAATTCTTATTCTATTGAAAGTAAAAATATAAATACAAAAATACTAACCAAATCTCACCCTAATATGATTCTATTTTGGTCTAAATTAATACACACACATATGTATATATATTATTTTATTTTTTGATTTTTGACTATTTAATAAAACAGCGAAGGACGGGAAAAAAGAGATTAAAAATGTCTATATTTTTAATAGAAAATAGTAAAAAAATAGTTACATTGACTTTTATGTTTTTAACTGTTATAGGAATTGATGGATCATTAGAAAATTTTAAGATGTTATACCTTCAAATTGAATTTATTGATAAAAAAAAAGTGAGATTTTGGTTAAATTTCAGGGTACAAAGTGTCAAAATCCCCAAATATATATATATATATATTATAGGACTAGATTAAAAAAGGTAAAATTAAGGGGGTAGTTACTGTAATTTAGCTGACTATTTATTTTTTGTGATTCAAAACAGGGGGAGAAGATGACAACCCATGACCCAATGCAGAAAGAAATGGCCACCCAGAAGAAAGAAGACAAGATCAACAGGGCTGAGCTCCACAAACAGGAGACCCACCACCACAACGCGGCCTCCAAGGTGGCGTCCGGCGATACCCACTCGTACTCGACAACCGGAGAAACGGGCCAGCCCACCGGAATGCACCAGAGGTCGGCATTGCCGGGGCACGGCACCGGAGAGCCGATGGGGCAAGTGACGGAGGGGACCGTTAGTTCCCACCCTATAGGGCGGAACACAGGGACACATAACACCAACTTCGGCCCCGGAGCCAATAAAGGGTACGGTACCGGCGGTGCCTACAGTTGAGCTCTGATGTTGTTCAAGTTCTTGTATGTTTCGGGTCGGGTCGGGTCGGTTTTATTTGTTGTTCTAGTTCTTGTATGTTTTCTCATTTACAATGGAATTTTAATTTGAATAAATTTGGTCTTTGTTTTTTGTCATTGATTATAATGGCACATTTGGGTTTTTTATTTTATTTCTAATTCATAGTGGAATTAATTTATTTTTTTTATGTTATTCATTAGATTATTAAATTTAATTAAATGATTATATACTGTTTTCTTTTAAATATTTATTGTTGTGCTCAAATAGTTATTCTGATTTGTTGAATTTTTTTTAGGGTTAATAGTATTTTATTTCTTTGTGGTTTGTACATTTTATACTTTATCTCCTGTAATTTAGAAATCGTCACTTACTCTCTTATAGTAGTCAGATATTTGTTGCATTTATCGCTTATATCTGGGGATGAGTGGTTTGAAAATTTAATCACAAGAGGAGTAAGTGATAATTTTTAAATTATCAAGAGATAAGTGCAAATCGATCAAACTACAAGGAGTAAAATTTAATCAACCATTTTTTTTAAATAAGGTTCAAAAAATTATTATTATTTAATTTTAAAAAATGTTTAACCTATGATTCTTGAATTTTTAATTATTTCTTGTGATAGATGAAGGTGATAATAATATTTAAATATTTATTGTGATGTTGACAATAAAAGTGAATTTTTACTATGATAATAGTCGTGGTGATGAAATATGATGATGGTGTAGGGTAATAGTGAATTATCACATAGCTAATGTTGAATTTTTACCGTGAAATTTTGTTATGATGGTGGTGGTGATAGTAAATATTTGTTGTGGTAACGATGATACAATAACATCAAGTCTTTATCCCACTTAAATAAAATTAATTACATGAATTTATTTATCAAGAGTCATCTCCTCAATCAGGTTCAACATTAGCGAATATTTATTATGATTTTGACGAAATATGAATATTTTCTATAGTGATTATTGTTTATTATTAAAAAATTAATGAGAAGTATTTTTGTCATATAATTTTTTGAATTAAAATTTGATAAAATTAAAAAAATAAAATTTCGCCTAAATTTGAAATGTAATTCGGCTAAAGTCATTGCTATTACCAAAAGGCAAATCATTAACAAAAAAAAATGGATCACTGAAATCAAGATTCAACGCCAAAAATAGTTGCATTTAACACCCCTCTAACCACCAAATTGCAGCTAAACACTACAAATTAACAATATCCCAAGGGTAAAATAGTAAACTCACACCGCCTACCCGCGGAGCTCCGCCGCCCCATGGGCAAAATTGCACCTCTCCCCAAACGTGCAAGACCCCTTCACAAAATGTTCACAAAGCCTCGTTTTCACATTGTTCCCCCGAGTCACCGGAGCTCCGGCACTGGCGACATTCCGATGAGTCTTACCGGCCGAACCTAACCTCAGAATTAGCTCCCTCACCATTGAACTCGCCTCTTGAATCTGCTCAAACGAGCCTTCAAGCTCTATATTCTTGAGATTGGAGTCGTTTTCGTGATCCCGAATCGATAACCTGACTCCCGTTTGACGGCAAATCTGTTTTGAATTCATCCCGCCTTTCCCTATGATGGCTCCAGCAAGATAGCTGTTGACGCTGATCTTGGCAGTGACAGAGGCACCAAAATTAACCGGAGCAGCGAAAGGATCACCAGAAGTGTGTCTGTTGAGTTCGTGTTCGCCGTGGGCGAAACTGCATTTGTCACCGTATTTGCAGCCTTCTGGGGTGGTGTATTTGTTGCATAGTTTGGTCTTGGGGGTGGCAGTGGTGGTGGGGGCCGGCCGGCCATTGATTCTAGATGGTGGTGGTGGAGCTTGGCTCATCGTGTGGGCGTTGGCTTTGTAGTCACCGGGAAAATAGTGAAGATAGTGACAGTTCTCACCAAATTGACAGCCGGTGGTGCTACACCATAAGAGTCATAAACCAACAATCAAACACCGAACAGAACAAAAAAATTGTAAATTCTTCGGTTAACATCAACTACTTGTTTAATTTTTCAATTAATATCAACTACTCAGTTTAATTCCTCCGTTAATATCAACTAGTGGTTGAACATTTCAGTTAATATCAACAAGTTGTCCAATTCTTCAGCTAATATCAACTATCTATTCAATTTTTCAGCTAATATTAACTACTCGTTTAATTAAACAACTAATATTAACTAGTTGTTAATATTAAGTGTTCAATTTTTTAGTTAATATTAACTAATTGTTAATGTCACCCATTTTCTAGCATATTCGGTAAATTAAATAAAAGCAAAAGTGTGTTTTCCAATTTATTATAAGTAGAAAAGGATTACGTGTAGGTCTTTAAAGTAGAGTGACAAATTGAAACAAAATCAAAGTACAAGGGGTAAAAGGCAATTAACCTTTTTATAAGGATTTTTCGATGAACAATTCGCAAAATTAAATTTTTAGCCTATGCAGTTTACACGTTACAGTAATTTTTAGAAGTCTAAAAGTTATTGTATTCAATAAAAGTTACTGTAATTTTTTACATGGAAAAAATAGAATAATTTTTATCTATTACAATAACTTGAGCTTTTTGCAATTTGCACCCCATAAATTTTAGAGAAATCCTACTTTAGCCCCTATCCTTTTAATTTGAACACATTAAACCCTGAAATATATATATCATGTCAAGTCAGTCTTTCCGTCATTTTTATGACGAAATTTACCCACGTGGATAATTCCGTATGTGATATGTGGTTGATTTCCGTCATAAAAAATGACAAACTTATCAATTTAGACTAACTTGACACGCTTTGAATATTTTAAGGTTTAACATGTTCAAATTGAAAATACAGAGACTAGAGTAGAATTTTTTTGAACCTTCATGGTGCAGAGTACAAAAATTTCCAATAACTTCATATTTCTAAAAAAAAATTAATGTAGAGTTGGTTGCATTGAATAAAATTTTAATTTTGTAAACTGTTGATCAAAATTATTTTTTTAATCACAATAAATCATAATGTTAATAATAATTCATAACTTTAACAGGGTAAATATAATTATATTAGATAGGTGAAAGAATTGAACCTGAAAAACTTCATACAAGGCTTTGATTTGGTTCCTTTACCACTTGATAGTGAATCCTTTTCTGTTAACAAAAATATATTAATCGCTTTTTTCTCTGTTAGAATTTCAGATTTTTTGCTCTCCAAAATTTTTTAAGTAATAATTATATATAAATATTTATTTTAATCATGCAAACATCATGAATGAAGGGAAATTTTGGCGCAACAGTAAAAGTTGTCACCATATGACCTGGAAGTCATGATTTCGAGTTGTGGAAACAGCCTAAGCAAAGTAAGGTTGCGTACAATAGACCTAAGTGGTCTGACCTTTCCCCGGATTCCGCACATAGCGGGAATTTTGTAGTACCGGACTGCCTTTTTATGCAAACATCGTCAATAGTAACTCAAAAATTATAATATATATATATATAATTTGCAAATTGAAGGATGAACACAGTAGATTAGATAGTAAACATGAGATCCAAAACAATTTCGCCTCGGAAAATTCAAAGGTGCAGCGACTGAATCGGAAAGCAAAGAACAGAACAAGAAATTATAAACGAATTTTCTCATGTTTTCAGTCAAAGAAGAGCATATAAGAACCTGAATAGATGCAGGAAAATTAAACCTAAGGTTCGAAATAAATGGTGGAGAGAATTGAGTAGAACAAACCTGTTTTGAATTTCTTGAATCCGCCATTGGCGTTCACAGTAGCTCCCGGTCTACCTCTCTTGCCGAATTCCATGGCTCGCGGAAACAGAAAATCGGTATTCAATTGAGCAACTAAAAGCTAACGCGAACGGAATCGGAAATCGTAGCAGCGGCAAGAAAGCAATGGGACGCCGGAGAGAGTGGAGCGGAAGGGGAGGCCGAAACCCTAGGGTTTTGCGAACTCTTAGTGAGAGAGAGAGACACAGACAGTGAAGAGAGAGAGAATGCGAGGGAAAGATATTATCTGTGGCGCCGAATTCGGAATTTGGAAAAATTACGATTTTGAATCCAGTTATTGCTTGGATTGAAATCCACGCGCGGAAAGGACTTGAGGAACCTCACAAAGGTCTTGGGTTCGAGCTTATGAATGAGAACTTATTGAAAGGGATATCTACACATTCCGAACGAGATTAGTCTCGTACTCTGTATGAGTGTGAGAACACTCGTGGGTAGGGGTGATCATAGACCAAGGAGTCCGCCCAGCCCGGTTCTATTTTTTAGGACTTGGGCTTTGGTTTTAAACCCATATATAGGGTATGAGCTGTGGTTTTAAGACCCGATTAATTTTAGAGTCGGGCTTGGGTAAAGTCAAAATATTTTAGGGCCGGCCAAACCCAAGGACTTTAATTAAGAAAAAATAAAAAATTATATATATATATATATACATATTCAACAACAGGCTCAACCATAATTCATTTATCTGTCGTTGCACTAAGAGCTCCATTCCCTAACCCTAATCTCATTCCTCTAGTCTTCATTCCCGTTCCACTGATCCACTCACTCTCACTCATCCGCCGACCGCCGCTGTTGTGAGAGAGTGAGAGCTCTTCATTCCCCAACCAAAACCCTAATCTTCATCCCGCGGCGCTAGGCGGTCTTCATTGCCGAAACCCTAGTCTTCATTCGCCGTCGATCACTTGTGTTCGCCACCATCTCACCTTGTCATTGAACCACACCACAACAAATTTCAAGTAATACAACATATTTGATTTTCAAGCTTCAAATTTGTTTTTTGTTCTGAGTTATGCCTATTGTTTTGTTGTGTTCTGATATGTTCTGTTCCTAGATTAGTGTTATGTTCACTATTTTGTTATGTTGAATTATGTTCCCAGTTTTGTTTGTTTTTATGTTATGTGTTTTATTTACTTTTTTGTTTCTAGTTTTGTTTGTTCAGTTCACTCTGGCTCAATTCCTTTTTTAGTTTGGCTCGGCAATATTAGTATTAACTGGCTTGTTGAACGTTTGTTGAACTTTATATTTTAATCTTGTTATATAAGAATATTGGTTTAGCTCTAGATTGTAGTTCGAACTGTCATTTTAGTATTTATTGTTGGAATATTGGTTTGGCTCTAAACTGTAATTTTAGTATTTATTATTGGTTTGGTGTTGTAATTTTAATATTTATATGTACTTGTATAATATTTATTACATTTAACAAATATTTTTTCACACAAATTAGATACATATAACCAGAGCGTGTATTAGGTTTTCTGTTTTTTATAATGCACAGGACTAAAACACAAGTTGCAATTGCAAATGAGATTTTTTAAAAATTAAAAGCAAAATAAATTTCCACATAAACACCCTCCTATTTAATTCAATGTGAAATTTAAAATAAAAAAATTTGTAAATTAAATTTTATTTGAATGAGCATAAGCTTTAATTTAGAATAACCATCAAACATAAATCCTCATAACCACCGTGTCACACCTAGTGAGAGGCTGTTCTAGTTTAACCAATATCCTCAGTTCAAAAATTGAGAGCACAGCTGCGTTAAAACTCGATAGGGAGAGCTTTGATGTCCTTGTGGTCCAATCAGACTTGATTCGAATTAGTCAAAACTAGGGATGGTCATGGACCGGGCTTAGACTACTAGTGTATTACAAAAAAAAATGTTGAGCCCTAACCCGATCCGGTGATCGGGCCTTAATTCTATGCCCAAGCCCGGCCCTATAAAAAAAATCTAAACCCAAAGTCCGGCACACGGGCCTCCGGCCCTATTTTTTTTTTTTAAGTCTTTTGCCCCTTTCTTCTCTTTTTTCAATATGGATAAAGCATGAATTGTAAATTTCAAAAATAAATATAAAAGATTCAACATCAAACCAACAAGAAATATTACAATTATAATTTTTAAAGACAAACCAATATTCCAAACAAACCAAACCAACAAAAAATATTAAAATTACAATTTCTAAAGAAAATCAATATTCCAAATATTAGGGTTATATTGTAACATATGTGTGTCTATATATATATATATATATATATATATTATTTTATTTTAAATAACCTTCGGGTCGGGCCGGGCCTAAATTTTTTGGGCCTTACCCAAGCCCGGTCCTAATTTTGATCAGGCCCTAATACCTAGGCCCAGGTTTGGCCTATGGGCTCAAACTCTAAGCCCAAATCCTAAAAAAATAAGGCCGGATCGTTCGGGCTGGGCAAGCCAGGCCCATGACCATCCCTAGTCAAAACCCAATGTAATTATCGGTTAATGGATGGTTAAAAATAAATAAAAATAAGAACATAGATCCTCATAGAAACAAAGAACATCCCCAAATATTCATCAACAAGAAATCAATCCGTTCAAATTTAAAAAAAAATAAAAATAAAACCCTAATTTCTTGAATAATTTCAATTGATTAAAGCATAAACCCTAAATCCCAGATGCATTTAGGATCTTCCCAATCTCAAATGAAACAAACGCATCAATACATGCATACTCTACCTGCGCCGCCGTGAGCCACTGCTGATCCCACCGGCTCATCGTGATCCTCCTCGGCTTCACAATCTCTTTCCCAAGCACCACCCTGACCAATTCCTTCAGTCCGACATTGCGAATGTCTCTGCCGTACTGCTCAACGGCCAATACTCGTAGATCGACGGTTTTGGCTACCCTCAACTCATAGTCTTCTAGCAGCTTCTCCGAGTCGGACTTAACCCCGACGCCGACGAAAGTGTAGTCGGGATTCGAGAGAAAATTGGACAGAGATCGCGGGATTCCGGAGGCGTGGATGAGTTGGAAGATCAGGCATCGCCGGCCGACGCAGAGCTGGATGGTGGCGACGGGGTTTACGACGTTGCGGTTGAAGTTGGGGCGCCATTCCACGTCGAGACCGACGATGAGGCGGCGGAGACGGCGGCAATGGAGGGACTCCGTCTCGGAAATCCAATTGTCGACGAAGTCTGGGGAGTGGGTGACCAGTGTGTGGATTTCATCGTCGAAGAAAGTAACATCGTAGAGGTTGTGGGTATCGTAGGGCAACTGGTAGTCTACAATGGCGATCGTCATGGTTTCAGAGATGGAATTGAGGGGTTTCAGAGGAGAGAGAAAATGGCTTCTCCAAGCAGAGATAGAGAGAGAGTCGCCAAACAGAAATTTGTCAAGATTTTGATGTGATACAAATCGGTGTTTCTCTCTCCATTATATAAGTGGTGTTTTGTGATAATTATCTTATTTTATATTTTTATCTTTAATTTAAATAAATTAAAAGCATCCGCTTAGATGAACTCTTACTTCATCTTTAATTTTAAAAAAATCTCGGAAGCAAAAATAGCTTGTATTTAAATTTCATCTATTTAAAAAAAACAGAAACCCAATACACGTATCTGTACATGCATAATTATATGTAATTATTTTATGTATAATTTTTTGTTAGATGTAATAAATATTACGGTATTTTGTAACATATAACTAATTTATGTGTAAAAATTTGTTAGATGTAACAAAAATTACACAAAATACATGTAATTAAATGTATACAAATACATGCAACTAATATTACATTAATTTATATGTATAATATTTGTTAAATATCACAAATATTACACAAATACATATAATTCTTAACGTGTAACTAATATTACATAAATGCATGTTACCAAAAATACACACACATATATATAATAATTATTATATTGTAACATATAATTAATATTTACTATAATACAAATTTACCCACCAAAATTATCTCTATAATCTCTGCAATACCTACACATGCAAGACTAAAATTCAAGCAAAGTCCAACTTAAGAGACTAAATCAAAATTTATGTGTTAAGTGAGATTTTTTTAAAATTAATTATGTAATTTGGAACTAATGACCAATTATCTTTTTAAAAATTCTTATACGCAATTGTAACTTGTATTTTAATCTCGTGTATTATAAAAAGGTAGAAAGCACTCGCTGTTAGATATATCTAAATTGTGTATAAAATATTTATTAAATGTAATAAATTTTACACAAATATATCAATACAATTACATGTAACTTGTAACATGTTGTTAATATTATATAAATACATGTAACTAATATTACACAAATGTGAATACATACGAAATTAATATACAAATAAAAATCAAAAGTTATGTTTTAAATGAGATTAATAACCAAGACGGGATCCGACTTGGGTAGATTCGCATTAAGATTATGAACCCGAGTTAATGTGAAATGTGTTAAAAATAATATTTTAAGATTACATCCCACAAAATCTCATCTTTTCTTTTAAGTATATAATTTTAGACCATAATAACACAACTAATAATTATTTTAATAAAAAAATAATACTTATCTTAGGATCTTCCCAATCTCAAATATAAATTATTGTTTGTGTACTTAAAAATTGACAAATTTTTATTTTTTTAAAATTCGAATTTCACAAATTTTGTTTCAAAAAAAATAAAATAAAAATCAATTTAAATTGGTAATTCTGTCAATTTTTATGATCGAAATAAGCTACTTGTCAAACACGATCACCTGTGTGGGTGAATTTCGTCATAAAAAATTGTGGAATGACTGATTTAGCACGATTTGAATATTTCAGGATTTAATGTGTTCAAATTGAAAAGATTGGGAGATCAAAATGTAATGTCTCTACAAAATACAAAAAGTTAAAGGGATTCTTTGTGTCTAAGACACTATAAACACTATGTCTATATATCATAATTTATATTTTTTATCTTTAAAAACAAAAAATTATGTGGCGGCAAAATAATTAAATAATGTAATTACACTTTCACCTTTATATTTTGGGGTAATTGGTGATTAGTCCCAAACACCTAGGGATGCCAAAAAAATCAAACCGACGGGTAACCAAGAGAAACCGAACCAAATGGTCCGGGTTGAAACCGACTAAATGACTTTGGTCTTAGTTCTGGTTTTAAATTTAGCAACCGAAGCGGTTTTGGTTTTGGAATAATAACCGTGTAATCGAACCACGTGAGCGAACCGTGTAACCGATACACACACACATAAATAAAAAATTTACAATTTAATTCCTATTTTATTTATTTATTTATAAGTTAACTCTTTTACCCACTAACCCTAGTATAAATATATGGTTATAAGTAAAGTTCTCAAATCTCACTTCTCATATTTTTTCTTCAGAATCAATCAGTTGATTTTACAGGATTAAAAAGGATTAAAAATTAATTATATGAGAATAATTTGGAAACTGTTGTTATATTTTAGTTATGTTTTTTTTTTATATATAAGAAATAATGGTCTGCGGTTTTGGTATTTATTTTGTTTTTTTATAAAATTTAAAATCTTAAACGGTTTTGCGATTTTGATTTTGAATAAAATTAAATAGTCCGGTTTTAAAACCGTTTAAAAGAAACCGACGGTTTTGGTTTGATTTTATATATGTTTCACGGTTTTGGTTTTGTATAAAATCGAGCCGAACTCGAACCGCAGGCATCCTTACAAATAGCGAATGTAATATGTTATTAGTCTCATTTAAAACATAAGTTTTGATTTAGACCTTTAAATTGGCATTTGCTTGCGTATTAATCCCGCATGTGCTCACACCTATGTAAAATTAGTTGCATATAGGTGTATAATATTAGTTACATGTAACTATGTTACATATATTTGTATAATATTTGTTATATATAACAAATATTTTACATATAAATTAGTTACATGTAACTGTGAGAGTACAACGGTGTATTAAGCCTTCCGATTTTTTTAATGTGTGGGACTAAAATACAAGTTGCAATTGCGTATGAGACTTTTTTAAAATTGAAGACAAAATAAAGGATTTGCCACATAAACACCCTTATATTTTTTTATCTTAAAAAAAAAATGTAGGGGCAAAATCATTATATAATTTAATTATTTAAGACAACTTAACAAATAAATATACTTATTTTATCTTTCACTTTCTCTGTACAGAACCATTCTGCAGGGGTGTTAATCTATATATTGAACAAAATGTAATTTGTTTCTATATAATTTTTTTTTTCTCATTACACGGAAAAAAAAGTTAATTAATTACATTTTACTTTTTAAAATTACTTGATATCTTAATTTGTTAATTATTAATCAATTTATTTTAAATGATTAAATAATTTAATAATTTTAAGCAAGATGTTTTTTGCGATAATATAATAAAATTTATTTTACCTCTAGTATCTTGATGATCAGATGTCCCACTATAAAAGGGTGAGGAGAGCTTAATTATTTAAGAAACATATTTATGTTAATATTAATATTAATAATGGAAGCCAAAAGTGGTGGGAAGCTTAGTCAAGTGGAGTACGTTCCACGTGGTGTGCTTTTTTGGTATATCAGGTGTGTCCCCGTCCACATGAGACTAATCTCGTTCGAGATTTTGTAATTGTCTTTCTCAATAAATGCTTTTCTGCAAATTCAAACTTTTGATCTTATAGAGGTCCCTCAACTGTTTTAATTCAACTGTGCCTTACCGCTTGATCAACAGTATTATTATAATAGTTTAATGATTTAGGAAGTTTATTTTGGAGAAAAATTACGGGTTTGGTCTCTAAAGTTTGGTCAGATATCTATATGGTCTTCGAGGTTTGTAAAATTATACATTTAGTCCCTCACGTTTTACTTCGTTTTAATCTGATCCAATTGAAATCTCAAATTGGACGGAATTTCATTAGTATAGGAGTATTTTTATCAATTTCATCTCTTTTAGTTTGAGGTGGGTTTTTAAATGGACTTTGAGGTTTTAGAGGTGACTAGTGTAGTCCCTCATGTTCCAATTTTATTTCAATGTAGTTAGGGCTATTTTCGTTTCCATCTCTTGTCCCAAGTATGTTCTTGTACTCGTACATCTCATAATTATTGAGAACGGAAAAAAATATCCTACATTTTAACAAAAATTCAATTAAAATTCTTTTAAGTTTTTATAAAACCCTTTTATTTTTATAAATTTTATATTAAATTATGAAGAATGAAAATTTTATCCATATATTTTAATAAAATAAAATTAAAAATCTTTAATTGTATAAAAATCCCTCACGTTTTTAATAAATCTTGTATTATATTTTTAAGATTTTTTATTGTTTTTCATTAAAATATAGAGAGAAAAAAAATTATATTTTCCTTACTTCTAAGATTTATGAGTTTAATAACATATTTAGGATAAAAATAGCTTCTTATAGCTCTAGAAAGAGGTAGGGACGCCAAAAATACTGTAACTATCCCCAAATTAATGGAATATGTCCAACTTTCATAACAATTTTTTTGATTGGATCAAATGCGCCATCTCTGAAGATCTTAAGATCCATTTAAATACTTACCCCAAACTTAGAGGGAGAAAAATAACAAAATACCCTCATATTCCGCCTGAAATGTTTAAGATAATTTATAATTGGACCAAATTGAAATAAAAGTAAAAATAAAAGGACCAACGTAGCATTTGGTACATGGGATTTAATATGAGATTGGAACGACCATGAGAATGGTTATTCCATTCGTATGTTTGGTACATGAGATTAAATTTAATTTTAATTACCAATGATTCGCTAATTTTACGAAATATGAGATTAGATTTTAATCATTTATCATCCAAAAAAGAGACTAAAATGAAATTTAATTAAATTAACTATTATATCGTTTGAAAATTTAATTAAATTATTATTTTACTCTTTGATGTCATTACAGTACCATATAATTTCTTTTAACACCAATTATAAAAATGGTAATAACAATTTTATTTTATTATCATACCAGGCGGTGCGCAAAGGTATAAATTTATAAATTTGGAGGCCACGTAAAGGCGCACCCCCAACTTTTCTTGAAGTAATGATTCATGCCCTTTCTTGTGCATGTTCTTAGCTTTTAGTTCGTTAGGTACTTTTATTATACAAAGTTTGAGTAAAAAGTAAAAAGAAAACAAAAAGTGCAGCAAATAACAAAATTAAATATACAATTAACATATGAAACTACTATTCTGTGTGTGTGTGTATATATATATATATATATATAATTTAAAAAATACAATTATAATTTTCATTTTAGAAGTGAATATGTAACATTTGGGGCAGGAATTTCTCTCCCCCAAAAAAACTTTTTGTTTTTGTTCGTGCACAAAATTTGTCAATAGATAAAGAGATAGAAATTGAGTTGTGTTCTATCGATTCGGGGGTCAAAATGGTTGTTAACCCTTGAAGTCCAGCTTGTTCGTTGAGAATCTACAGAAAGACTAATCAGGATGATACCAACGAAATCCTTCAGGCATAAGAGTAAGTATTCAAGCTGAGCAGGTAATACAATAAGAAAGACAATAAATGCGTTCAACTGAAACCTTGGGAGAGCTACACACACACACACACACATATATATAGGCGGGAGCCTCGGATTAGGATGGATTCAAAAGCTGATGAAATAGGAGAATTAACCATAAACTGGATTGATTAGGACTTAATTTGACCTGTTTAGAACTTGATTGATAGAAAAAGGCAGTAGGGCCCATGGGCTAGGCTCGCAAGACCGAATGGATGCAACCCATGTGGTAAATCAACATTGGGCCAAATAGTACCCAACGAACTTGGCCCAAATGTCGCCCAATACAGTTCATGACTGACCTGCCAAGGAGGATAGACGAGGAGACAGATAACCGAAAAGGATTCAATATCAATGGTGAGTAGGTCGACCGGAAGATAGGATGACATTTGGCCCAAAACGAAGAAGGTGGTTGACCCTAGCTCATAAATACCATGTCAGTTTTTGATTTTTGGGGAACAATAACATAAAAGGAAATAAATTTCTTTGGGAGATCTGGAAGGACAGAAAAAATGATGTTATCGAGGGAAATTTTCGAGATATCTTCATTGTGGTTCAAAAAATTTAAAGACTCAAAAACAACTTAATGGATGTCTTTTGCCCTCAGATTATCTCCTAAAGCCAAGGACATATATTGTTATCTAAATAGTCTCCATCTTGTGTAGCACGTTACAAACTTAACACTGATTGATGCGCAAAAGATAATCCTGAAAGAGGAGGATACAGAGGTCTGTTGAGAGGTCAACTATGAACTTGGCATTTTGTTTTTATGGACATATGTCAAGTTGTAAAAGCCTTAAAACAGAAATAAGAGGAGTTCACAAAGGCATGACCACGATAGCTAATGGAGAGTATCCAATAATCATTGTTGAGATTGATGTAGAAGAAATCCTGAAACTACTGGTTGAAAAATGCCCGAAGAATCACAGATTCAAGCCTTAGATTGATAATTATAAAATGAAGATGAAGGATAATGAATTTGTGGTCCAAATTACGGCGATAGGCCACAATCAATATGCGGATTATCTGGCAAACATGAGAACAAAATTTGAATAAAAAATCAAATTGATTTTTAATCAATCTCATGAGGAAATGACAGAACTTGTTGTTAAGAGAAATAGACCCAGAGGCATTTGATAAGTGTCAGTAGTTTGTTTGTTGCTCTTTTATGAACCCAAAAAAAGAAAAAAAGAAAAAGACTATGTCAACAAACGATTACCAAAACGCCACTAAACAACCCTATATCTAGGGGTAGTCATGGGTTGGGTTGGATTGAGTCGGGCTTCGGCTGAGCTTTAACTAAGGTGTTACAAAAAAATACTAGGCTCTAACTCGGCCTAATCCTATGATCGGATCTTATTTTCATGTTCAAGCCCGACACTACAAAAAAAAATCAAGTCCAAGCCCCGCCCTAGGGTAGATCAAGCCCTATAATTTTTTTTTCATTTAAAAAATAGATACTAAAACATAAATATAAAACTACAATATAAAATCAAGTCAAACCAATATTCTCATTCACATTTACATGAAATCAAGTCAAATTAACATTATCATATGAATTATGGTTTTGTTTGTTTGATATCTATATATATATATATATTTTAATTAATAGTTATCGGGCCGGGCCGGGTTGGCCCTAAGAAAATTTGTCTTGCCCAAGTCCGAACTTAAATTTGATCGGGTGTGAAAATTAAAGCCTAAACTGTGTTCATGGGTTGAAAATTAAAGCCCAAATCCTAAAAAAATATGGCCGCCCCAGCCCACAACCATCCCTTTTGTTTCGGGCCTTAAACGTGAAACGTAACCGGCCCAATTATGAACCCGGGTCTTTATTTGTAAATTGTTAATCGACAAGCAGACGTGCAGGGGTATAAATGTCCATCTCTCACTATGCCTCGGCACTTCCAACGCTCCCTCAATTCATCAATTTTCAAACCATCCCTGGAGAAAACGGCCAAAGCTTCGATCATATCGAAACCTACTCATCTATAAATTTGTATTCCGTATACTCCGATAAGCAAAATCGGCGATATCTCCTCTCTCTCTCGGTTTTTGCTCTGCTTCAGGAAGGTGAGTTCTCGAATCTGTTCATTTGAATTTCGATGCATTGGCAATTGTATGAAAATGTTGTTTCTACTGCCGAATGTGTTTATAGATCTTTGTTTTTAGCTGGATTTTGGCTCGTGTGATGAGTTTTGTATGAAATGCAGTTCAAATTTGTTAGTGTAAATTGAAGATCCGTTCATGATCGTGTTTGTTTATGGTTTGGAGCTCGACATTGTCGATTTGGTTTTTAAACGCAGTTGAAATTTGTTCATGTAATTGATTATTGAGTCATCGATATACAAAACACATCCACAATCTTCACTCGCAGCTTCTCTCTCTCTCTCTCTCTCTCTCCCTCTCTCTCGGTTTTTGTCTGCTTCAGGAAGCTGAGTCTTCTAATCCTCTCATTTGAATTTCGAAGCATTGACAAGTGTATGAAAATGTCATTTCTACCGCCGAATGTGTTTATAGATCTTTGTTTTTAGCTAGATTTTGGCTCTGTGATGAGTTTTGTATGAAATGCAGTTAGAATTTATCAGTGTAAATTGAAGATCAATTCTCATTCGTGATTGTTTATGTTGTTGAGCTTGACATTGTCGATTAGTTTTAAACTCAGTTGAAATTTGTTTGTGTAATTGATTAGTTTTAAACTCAGTTGAAATTTGTTCATGTAATTGATTATTGAGCCATTGATGAACAAAATACTTTCAAAATCTTCATGCATATAGGATCAGCGATAGCTCCTCCCTCTCTCTCTTTCTCTCTCCCCTTTTTTGTCTGCTCTAGGAAAAGGCGAGTTCTCGAATCCTTACATTTGAATTTTGAAGCATTGTTAATTGTATGAAAATGTTGCTACTACTGCCAAATGTGTAGATAGATCTTTGTTTTTGGCTATGTTTTACCTCATCTGAAGAGTTTATTCAGAAATGCAGTTCAAAATTGTTAAACATAAATTTAAGATGAATTCACGGTCATGTTTGTTTATGTTCTTGAGCTTGACATTGTTGATTTAGTTTTAAACTCAATTAAAATTTGTTCCTGTGATTGATTATTGAGTCATCGATAAACAAAACACTTAATAAAATCTTCATGCATATAGGATCAGCTATTTCATTTTTTGGTTCAAGTTCGGTGCAAGTTGCTCTTGTAATTTCCTTTTTTGTTTTCGTTTTTATCCTTCATATTTGTTTTCTTCACAACATCTCTCTTTGCAGATATCTAATCCTTAATTTGGCGAACTAAGTTATTATTAACAATGGCTGCAACTGCTACTCCCGCCACATGCATAGCAACAGTGAAACCCTCCATTTCCGATTCTTGTAAAGCTTTTAAGCCAACTGTGGCCAAATTCAGCTATGAAGTTAGAGGGGCATCTTCTACTAGGCTTCAAGTCTCTTCTCTCATCACATCCTCACAGCCATTCTCCCGAAGTTTCGACTCTACTCCTGTGAAGTTTCAAAGGTTTGTCACAAAGGCAGTGTCTGAAGCAAGTGAAAACAAGCCTTTGCCTGGATTGCCTATTGATTTGAGAGGTTGGACATCTCATTATTATGTCATGTTTATGTTCATTACTTCTATATAATAATTATGTTTTAGTCACGCTTTGCACCCTAAAAGTTTGAGCGTAATCTCATTATGTCTCCTGATGTTTCAATTTTAACAATGTACCCTGAAGTTTGAATTTTGCCTCTAATTGATCCAATCGACATGTTTCGGCTATCTTAATTGTTATAGCAACAACATGTGGATCACACGTGTTGATTCCCCCCCCCCCCCCAAGATGGTTGAAACGTGGACCAATTTGGAGACAAAAAACGAGATTGCACTCAATTATGATGCACGTGTTGTGGCTCTTGTAATTGAAATGGTCAAAACGTGTCGATTGCACTGAGTAGAGACAAAAATCAAATTTCAGTGGGTACATTGCAAAGTTAAAACATCAAGGGGTACATTGAGATTGCATCACATATCAGGGGTGCAACATGGGATTTAGCCAATAATCATTTATTTCTATGTAAATAACCATGTTAACATGACTCTTTAGTCACTTTTTATTCATGCATAAATTATCAAGGCATGTTAATAGTTGTCCACTAAGACAAAACATTGCTCCAGGTAAGAGGGCATTTATTGCCGGTGTAGCCGATGATAATGGATATGGATGGGCAATAGCGAAATCGCTTGCTGCTGCTGGTGCTGAAATTCTCCTTGGCACATGGGTGCCTGTACGTACTATTCATTTAACTCTTTTCGTTTTATTGTGATTGTGAAAATTTTCGGTGATCTTTATATAATATTAAATAGTGAATTCAATTCTTTGCAGGCACTAAACATATTTGAAACCAGTTTGAGACGTGGGAAATTCGACGACTCACGCGTGTAAGCTTTGGTTTCTCCTTTCTGTTTTCTTAGGCACCGTTTGGCAGCATTTTTGAAGTAAAAACATACTTGGGCACCTTTTAGTAACATTTTTTAAGTACATTTTTGCTTTTGTTAAGCAAAGAAGTACTTATTTTGTAAAAGTAGTGTTAGTTTTGCACTTAAAAAAATATGTTCAAAAATAAATTAAAAAAAAAAAAGTAAAAATATGATATAAGTACTTTTTTCAAAAGCAAAAAATATTATTTTTTTTCGATTTTTATATTAAAAAAAAAAAAACTATTTTGTTGTAACTGGATTTATGTAGCCGACTTTACATAAGTGAGATAAAGGCTTAGTTGTTGTTATTGTTCGATTTTTATATTATAAGAGATCGATGGAACTCGATTGATTAGGATCTATCCACCTAATTTTTTTCCTAACATCTATGATTTTTTTATCTAGATTAAGGAGTCAGTTATCGAGATAATACTAATATATAATCCCTATACTATTATTATGATTTTGATTTTCTGACTTTGTTTTTAAGTAAAAGTACTTTTTTGTTAAATTAACTTTTTGACTTTTAAAAAGTACTTGAAAAAAGTGTTACCAAACAGTGTCTTAGTTTTAAAAGTAGAGTTTGTTTTTAACTTAAAAAGGCACTTAAAAAAAAAGTAAAGCATGATTTTGAGTACTTTTTTGGAAAAGCAAAAAATAGTTTCTTTTTGGTTTTTTTGTTTTTATAATACAAGAGATCGATGGATTAGGATCTCTTCACGTACCTTTTTCAATCATCTATATTTTTTTTCGGGGCTTAAGAGATCATTTATAGAAATAACGATACTATGATATTATCTTTATAGTATCAAACACGCTTTTGATTTTTTGCTCTTTTTTTTTTTTTTAATTAAAAAGTACTTTTAAATCATTTTTTTTTTTTAATTTTAAAAAGTACTTAAAAAAAAGTGTCACTAACCGGCCTTTGTTATTTCCGAATTGGTTCTTATCTCTTAAACTACCACCAATCGGGATTTATTTGAAATTTTGTGTTTTAGGTTACCGGATGGTTCGTTGATGGAAATTGCAAAGGTCTATCCACTGGATGCAGTTTTTGACAATCCTGAGGATGTTCCTGAAGATGTAAGCTAAAGGCTTCTTGTGGTTATCTATAAGGAGTATATTATGAAACTCCATTTTTATGAAATTGTTATATGTGGTTTGGTGCAGATAAAAACAAATAAACGCTATGCAGGGTCTTCAAAGTGGACGGTCAAGGTATCGGTTTCTTCTTTATTTGTTTCCGGCAAACTTACGATTCTTAGATCAACTGTTTAAACTTTAAGGTTGCGTTTGGGTATCAGAGATTTGATAAATTCATGGGAGTTCAATTTCTGGATTTTGAAATCTATTAAATTTTAATAATAAAAAATGTGAAAATATATCTCATAATATAATTTTTATTTAGTAATTTTAATAATATAATTTTTATACCTGTTTTAGTAATATAACTTTAATTACACATAACTATTTTAGTAATATGATTTTTATGCCTATTTTACATATATAATTTTTTTATATAATATATAGAGAGAAGAGAGAATGTTTTTTATTTCATTTTTGAAGGATTTGTATTTTTTTCTTCATAATTTTTCTTAAGAAAAATTTAAAAAACCATTTTCGAAATGAAATGCCTTCTTCAGATACCTCATCGGCTCATCCAAACAGACCATAAGGTTGCATTTGGTGAAATATTTGAAGAAGGTATCTGATTTAGAAAGTCGAATTGAATTTAAATTGATTAGCTGTGTCTTGCAGGAAGTTGCTGAATCTGTTAAACAGGATTTTGGCACCATTGACATCCTTGTGCATTCACTTGCCAATGGTCCAGAGGTATTTTTTATTTTTATTTTTTTAGCCACTTTAAGTATTTTTTTTAATTATCCCTATAATTGTCTCTTAATCCCCAATAAAAATAAAAAAAAATCATAAATGATCGAAAAAAACGTGGGCGCAGAGAAAACTATTTAAAATCATGTTTTTACTTTTTTTCTTGGATGTATTGTTTTTAGTGAAACATAAATGCTAATTTTATGATTAACTACCTAAAGCAAAAAAGGTAATTAAAAAAAGTGTTACCAAATAATGCCTTAATTTTTTTTTATTTTTCGTTTTTGGTGTTGATTTCTGTCTATATTTAAAGGAGTAAACACCACTTGCAGGTCACCAAACCTCTTCTGGAGACATCAAGGAATGGCTACCTTGCAGCCATCTCCGCATCGAGCTATTCCTTTGTTTCTTTACTGCGGCATTTTGTTCCAATTATGAATCCAGGTACAATGCCCTTCTGAAATCCTAATCTTTCATCTTCCGCGCCATTTTACTTGAAAAGGGAGAGAGTTCAGGGTCCGTTTGGTTTATATCTTGAAAACAGTTTCCGAAAAAAGTTCTCTGAAGATGTGAAAATTTGTTTGTTTGGCTTACGATTTTTTCTTAAATAATTTAAAATGTGTTAAAAAATAAAAACTAAAAGCAATTTATTGGTTTAATCGAGAATGTGTCTGTATGAGAGAGGAACGGCGGAGCTCTACTTAGGTGGCATTTGGTTAATGTTTCTGTTTTTCTGTTTCTAGTTATGGGATTGGATGGGAATTTTGTTTCCGTTATAGAGTATTCCGGAAATAGAAACATGTTTGGTAACAACCATTGTCCTGAAATTGTGTCTTTTAATTTATGAGAACAAAAACAAGAAACACACAAGTTGCGACATTTGTTCTTTTTTTTTTCCTTTTAATGTATGGTGGCCAGTGTGATGGTGGCGCCGGTAGGATGGTAGTGAGAATAGTTTTGTGGGAATGAATAAAATTCAACATTTTTTTTTTTGTTTTGTTAGATTTTTAAGGAATTTAGGAAATACTCCCAAATTACCCCCAAAATTTTTGGAACAAAAACGTGTTTACCAAACGCGTTTCTGTACGTTAATCCCAAAATTTTGGGGGCAGGTGTAGGAATCAAGGAACAATAACAGTAACCAAATGGGGGCCCTAAGTGCCCAAGAGGACTCAAACCCCTCCTAAACTTGCGAAAATTTTCAGAAAAACTAAATTGAAATCCCTTATAGTTTTGTATCAGCCCGCTCCCCCCCGGAAAAAGACGATGTGATGAATTTGAGAATAGTGAAAATCCAGTTTTTGTAGAATTGTTTTTTAAGTTATGTTCCAAATTTCCTTTTTTTTTTTGAAACAAAAATTACATACTCTAGTTCCAAACCAAACACACCCTTGTCATCTTATGCACCCCAGAATAACTCTTGTTTCTTAAAGTTTCTGAGTTTGGGTGTTTGATATTACAGGTGGTGCTTCAATATCTTTAACATACATTGCTTCCGAAAGGATCATACCAGGGTAGTTTCCCTTTCCTTTCAGAGTCTTTTTCAAAGAAAATTATTTAGGGCGTGTTTGGGACTTCGAAATTGAAGTCTCAAAAATGGAATTAGAGACTCTCATTTCTAATGCCAATTTTAACGCTTCAATTCCACGCAACCAAACACTCCCTTGTCCTTTTAAACCATTCTTCAACTATTCTAATTTATTTTTTTCCACATAAAGATACGGCGGAGGCATGAGTTCTGCAAAGGCTGCTCTAGAGAGCGACACAAAAGTGAGTTTTTTTTTTTTTTTTTTCATTTGTTAAATAAGCCCGTCTAATCTCTAAGGGCCCATTTGGCTGTTTAAATTATCTTATTTTATGATTTAGCTAAGGATTCCCTCTGCTTAAAGTCATTATATTGATTTTCAAATTTATAAATGTAAAAAAAGTCTAAAAAAAAAAACTAATAAAATAGTTATATAATTGAATTCAACCACATTTTTAGGCAGGAATTTTTCCCGCAAAATTTTTCATAGTCCATTCTCATCCGTCAATTTTTCTTAAATCAATCTCAACCCTTGATGAAAAGATTTAAAAGAAGGGTCCTAATTTATTTTTGTGTTTCTCCGTTTTTTTAATTAAATTTACATATTGTCTCTTTTAAACAAAGATGCATACAATTTTTTTAATTTTGTTGATTTTTAAAACTATGTTTTATTCCAATTTCACGAGGAATTAGCTGAACTAGAACTAAAATGGTTAATTGGCTAATGAGTAGGTGTTTTTATCTAATTTTGGTACTTTATTGAAGGTGCTGGCTTTTGAAGCTGGAAGGAAACACAAAATCAGAGTCAACACAATATCTGCAGGTATTCCCTAGACTTCTTATTGCTGAAATTTATGAGAAATTGCCATTTATATTGACAATTATACCCCTTACCTAAATTTTTAACTATTGCCAAACGGGTGTGTTGTCACGGCCCAAGTACTTGAGTCCTGACAAGTCCAATTCTGACCCAGTCCAAGTACAGAAGGAGGCCCAACCCAAGGAGGCTTTTCAGTTTCCGGAAGGTTCCAAAGAACTCTAGGGAAGTCTAGACTAGATTGCCTTGTATATTTCTAGATGTATATAGAGGATTCTAGACAATTCTTTAGGGGATATTTTGTAGGAAGGTTCTAGCCCTTACTTGTGAATTGTTGGATCAAATTGATCTTGACCATCTATTCTCATGGCCAAGGCCTATATAAGGGGAGAAACTCATTTGCTCCAAAGAGATTATTTCCCCAATTCCTTTCCTTTCTATTCAAGTCTTCCATTAGCGATAGAGTTGATTAGGCTTACTTAGCGCTTCCAACTGAGTGGAATAATGCTAAGGCCGCACGGATTCTTGGGGAAAACTTTTAGTCCGTGACACTGTACTTTACCAATGAACCTATATCAACTATATGACCCTTAGGTAGCGTTTGGTTCCATGGAATTAAAAATCCATTTATTTTCAATTCTGATTCCAATCCACGCTGCCAAATGCTGCCTTACATTCCGCCACTATGTTCTAACAAAAATATATATATTTGTGTGTGTGTGTGTGTGTGTATGTATGGAAAAAATACATTTTAAAAAACCTGGAACCAGCTCAATCCCAACTCTTAATCAAAAAGATTTTTTTTTTAAAAAAATCCTAATTTATTATATAGATTCTCCTATGATATATATATGAATATAAGTTTAAACTTACAAAATATATATGCGATGAATCAGGGCCGTTAAGAAGTCGCGCAGCAAAGGCTATTGGGTTTATCGATATGATGATCGATTACTCGTCGGAGAATGCTCCCTTGCAGAAGGAACTATCTTCCGGTAATTCCCTCTACTCTTCTACTTTCCGACATGATGATCCATGCTTGTCTTTATTACATTTTCAAATAATAATTAAAAAAAAAAGAGTGAAATTTTAATGTCAAACCTGTCTGATTGCACTAAGATTCATGTTAGGTACAGTTTGAGTAGAAAGGTTAAAAAATTTAGGTGGCGTTTGGTTAGGCCCCGTTTGGTAACCACTTTCATCTCAAAAATTCTTATCTCATTTTTAGATTTTTATTGGGTATAGTATTTGGTAACCACTCTTATTTTTTTGTTTCCATTCCCATCCCATTTTAAAATAGGATTTGTGCCCATTTTTTCTTAAGGTTTGAGAAACAAAAAAAATTATTTTTAAAAATTCTCATCCCATTCCCAAAAATTAAAGAGGGCTACCGTTGCCGTTCATCCGCCGGCCACCGTCAGCCGCCGGTAGGCCGCCGTCGCCGTTGGCCGCTATCTCTGGCAACCGTTGCCGGTTACCATCGGCATCGCCGGCCGCCCACCGTCCGGCCCACCGCTGCTGGCCAAAACAAAACAAAAAATGTTCTCAAAATAAAAAAAAAATCTTGATTTTAGGATAAAATCGTTACCAAATGCGATTCTGTTCCCAAAACAAAAAAAAAAAAAAAAAAATTATCGTTACCAAACACGATTCTACTCCCAAGAAGAAAATATAATTTTCATCCCATCCCATCCCACTGCATGGGATGAGAACAGAAATGGTTACCAAATGGGCCCTTAGTGTTTGTGTTTTTCTGTTTCTTAAAAAAGGGTTGAGAATTTTATATCTTAGATTCTTAAAAAATTCAAGAAATAGTCACAAATTACTCCCAAAATTTTGGAAACAGAAATGTATTTACGAATTTCTGTACATGATTTTTAAAAATATTGAGTTTGCTTTGCGCTTAAAGAATGTATATTTTTTTTAATAAAAACATGATTTAAGATATTTTAATAGCAAAAAATAATTTAATTTCTTTGATTTTTTTTTTAAAGGAGATCGACTAGTTCTTTGATTGAATTACTATAAAAGATACATAAAACAATCTTTATGCCTAATAATATCGTCTTTATTTTCAGTTAAAAGCTGCGTAATTTTTTCACTACTAATATGTTAAAATGAACAGAGGAGGTGGGAAATGCAGCCGCTTTTCTGGTATCACCGCTGGCATCCGCCATCACTGGCGCAGTTGTATACGTTGACAACGGTTTGAATGCAATGGGAGTCGGTGTTGACAGCCCCGTCTTTAGCGAGCTCGACATTCCAAAGACCCAAAATTGAAGAAACAAAATCAGGTAATAACTAATTCAGCTTTCTGATTCCAGAGTTTTTATTTTTCATTTCCCTTGATTTGTCATGCGGCATCCCTTTCTTTCCCTAGAACTTAGTTGTTTTAATTGGGATCTTTTCATAATTTAAATTGTGTTTTTTATTTCTGATTTAAAAATATAATATTTTACTACGTCTAAAATAAGTTAAATTTACAAAAAAAAAAAAAAAAATTGAAATAAATTTTTAATATTTTACCGACATTCCTTTCTTTTAATTGAGTTAGCAACAGATCCAAAAAATTGCTCGGGGGTAATTTCTTTTTAGGAAATTTATTAAATATTTTGTAAGTCAAGGGGGTTTATATAAAATTTTATAGGATTTGAATCAAGAATTCCAGTGGAGTTTGAGTACCCCTAGTCATTAAATAGATCCGCCTCTTTATCACCGAACACATAGATCAGTTGGTGAGAAACTGTCCGCTTAACTAAGATCCTTATCCTTAGTTCGAGGTTTAGAAATGCAACTGCGTTAAAACTCGGTAGGAAGAGCTTTGCCGCCCCTATGATCCGACTTGGCTCGATTTGAATTAGTTGAAACTCAATTTGGTTGCATTTCAAAAATAAATCCTATGTAAATGAGAAGAAAATACTCGAAAGTTAATTAATAACATGAACTAAAACATTAAAAATTTATTCATCTGGTTAAAAATTTTAAATAAATAAAATAAGAAATTATAAATGACTAATTTCGATGAGAATCTACTAATTTTAATATAAATTAGTTTTAGACCCACACAACGTGCGGGTATAAAAAAATAAAATAAATTTATATTAATAAATATTTAATATTTGACTATTATATATGAAACATTTAATGTTGAATAATATTTTTTTTAAAATAAAAAATTAATACATTTAAAAAAATGTCATTTTCGATCAATCTAATTTATTTCTACACTTCAAAATAATAAGCAAAAAAACAATTAATTCATATTTATAAAAAAATAAAATAATAGACATTTTAAATTGAAAAAAGATCATGAAACTATTTGAGTAATTAATTAAAATAAAAAGAATTAATTCATAATATTATTGTGAGGAGTTAATATCATGAAGATTAAACAAATCTTTACCATTCATTCATTCAAATGAATAGAAATTAAGAGATAAACAATATTTGAATGTGAGGACATATCTTCCGCTTTTATATATAACATATAGACATATAGATTATACATTAATGCTTAAAACAAAAACGTTTTGCCGAGGATACATAATACAAAATAATTACCAAAAGTTACATAGATCTACAAAAAATTAGAACTTCACAGAGCTCTTAGGCCTAATGCTTGCATTTTATGTTCCAAGTTTTTTAGAAACAAAAACAATATCTACCTTTACCTCATCAAAGCTTACGCTTTACCTTCCTAGAGGAAATTCCTTCGTAATCATCGTTGGTAGTATTAAGTGGGTGGTGGTGCTGTAGAAGCTGGCCTCGATTCCTGGATAGTTTCCTAATTGGTGTTGTGGGCATTCTTACTGTTTGAGATTTGTTCACTTTGTTGACCCTTTGTGGCATCAGTTCTTCTCCATCCCCAATTGAACCCATCATAAGCTAGCCAGTTATAAAATATAATTTAGGCAATGTATATGATAACACTTTTTTTTTCTTCATTTAAAAAATATTTAATTTTAAAAGTAATGTTTGTTTTGCATTTAAAAAAAATAAGCAAACATGATTTTGTATATTTTGTTTTCCAAAAACAAAATATTGTTAAATTTAAGTCTCGTTTGATAACACAATTAAACACTTAAAATTGAATACATTAAGTACTTATCTAATTAAATGCGTTTGATAATAAAATTTCCTAATATTGAAATTTTTAGATTATTACTATAAGTCAATCAAGTTGTTTGGTAATTGTTTTTAGAGTTTAAATCCAAGACAGACACGTTTTGTCATTTTTATAATACCTGAAATACCTCTTTTCTTTTTAGTTTAGTTACCAAAGTCACCCTCCATGACATTTTATTAAAAAAATATGTTCACAATATAATATTTTTTAAATTATTTATTTTGTATTTTTTTTTTTTTAACTTTCTACTCTTTCCTTCTCTCTTATTTTCATTAAGTTTTTTAATTTTCTATAAACATCAAATATCAAAAAAATAAGAAAAATAAAACATAAAATACCAAACAAAAGCAAAAAATATAAAAACAAAAGAATACGAGAAAACATGTTCAAGAGTAATTTTGTTAATAAAAAGTGATCAGGGATGTCTAAGTTATTGTCAAAATATTTTTTGACAAATTAATTTTGAAAATATTACCATAAATAATTAATGTTGATAATTTTTGGAAGCACATACCTGCCAATCCCTAAAGTCAAATCTGAAGACAAAATGCTCATACAACACCTCTTTAGCAGATACTGCATTAGCACCTGGAGCATTCCTTGGTGCTAAAACAAACAAAAACCAGGTTTAAAATTAAGTGTAAAGTAAGGGATTTACCAAAGAAATACCCTAAAAAAAATCTGAAATAAAAATAAACTAAATTTAGAAGTACATACCGATGAAATGATGGTGCTTATCATCCACCTCGATTTCGGCTCGTCCATCTTTCACAAGGAAGGAGAGAGCGAATAGATTCTCGACGGTCTGCGCAAATGAGTTTTGGTTGAGTATTAAGCTCTCAAGCCTCACCCTTTTATTTTTCCTCAATATGTCAAACATCGTCGCCATATTCTTGTCGGTGTCCGTTGTCTCTTCCTTGCCATTTCCATCAAGCTGCACGAAGTTTTTAAATGTGGCAAAATCGGCGTGTCATTTTTTTAAAAGTATTTTTACAATTAAAATTAAAAATATAAATTAATTTGGAATTAAATGTAGTTTTTAGACATTTGTATTAAAATTAAAAGTAAAAATTAACTTAAAAATATATAATATTATGTTTTTTTGGTGTAGTTCGATTTTTAAGCTTAAATTAAATTATAACAATAATTAAATTTAAAATAAAACTAAACTCCTAAAATAATCTACAAGGTTAACACAATCCCAATAAAACCCTCTATCAAATATGACTTGTGCCAAATATAGCACACGCACGCAGAGCATCTATGTCAAAATGGCACAAATGATGGCCGAGCTATTGGAGCTCATTTTGACATCAAAATTGTCAAATTTTGGGATCAGTGTCCGTTGTCTCTTCCTTGCCATTTCCATCAAGCTGCACAAAGTTTTTAAATGTGGCAAAATCGGCGTGTCATTTTTTTAAAAGTATTTTTACAATTAAAATTAAAAATATGAATTAATTTAGAATTAAATGTAGTTTTTAGATATTTGTATTAAAATTAAAAGTAAAAATTAACTTTAAAATATTTAATATTTTTTTTTTTTTATATAGTTTGATTTTTTTAAGCTTAAATTAAATTATAACGATAATTAAATTTAAAATAAAACTAGACTCTTTAAATAATCTAAGGTTAACACAATCTCAATAAAACCCTCATCCAAATATGACCTGTGCCAAATATAGCACACGCAGAGCATCTGTGTCAAAATGGCACAAATGATGGCCGAGCTGAGCTATTGAAGCTCATTTTAACATCAAAATTGCCAAATTTTAGGATGGCATAGAGGATGGTGAGCTGTTAGAATTGCTCTCACTATAACTATTTCACTTAATAGCTATCTCAAGAGTCATTTCTATTTAAGGTGGAGAAATTAGCTAAAAAAAATTAACCTCTAATTTACCTATTCAATATCAATATTATCTAGATAAATTAAATGTTTAAAGTCAATATTAAATTCTAAATATTAATAAATAATTCATTTGGCCCGTATGATTGGAGTACAACTCTGCATTTTTAAACACTATTCATGAGACAAAATAATATTTTAACTAATGAAAATAAAGGGACAATATTTTTTTTTTTTATTTTGAAACAACAATTGTATCATGTTTAGTTAAGAAATAAATATAGAAGGAAAAAATAATAATTCACATTGAATTTACTATTTTATTATAAACTCTCATTTTCCTTTAATTTCTTATCAGATTGGTGGGGGTAAAATTTTGTTTATTTTTAGCTTCCTATTTTCATTCTGTCTTGTTTTCACTCCTTTTTTAATTTCTATCCTATATATTTTCGTCCATGTTTTATTTCACCCAAACAAAAAAACCCTACAATACCACGCAAATATGAAGAGTATTGCCCTTTTCTCCCTTTATACTTTGGTCTTATTTCATTTTAACTCCTTTATTTTAAAACCCGTCAATTTGTCCTACATTTTTTCCATTTGCATGTCATATTTAAAGGTTATGAAAAGTATAAAATAACATTTGCAGTTCTCCTTGACCTGCTACGATCATATAAAAAAAACTCCTCTTTAGTTTTCAATTAAAATTTATCTTCTTTTTTTTCTCTTTTCCCTAATATTTTCGTTTCTATTAATTATATTAATATTTACAAAATGTAATTTATCTGGTATAAGCCACGGTTTCATTTGATATGAATTCTCAATTAAAAAATACAATAAAAGATAATTTTATACATTTCACGTAAAAATTAGATGTAAACAATTAATATCATCACCTTCTTTTTTTTTTGAGATTTTTTTAGAGGTCCCAAGATTTCAAAAACAATTTTCTAAAGACCATTTCATGTGTCAAAAAATCACTGTTATAAAATGAGACTTTTGGAAGAATCTCTTTTTTTTTAAGCATATTTCATCAAGGTTTATTACATAGCGATATTAATACTGATTCCTTTCCTTTATTTTGATAGATAGCAAGGAGGTCTGAAGAGCATTTCAAATTGGCACCAACTTTTTTTGACATCATGAGATTGGGAAAATATTTTCATAATTGTTCTTTGCCCCCAAACCTCCAATTCTAGTACTAATTAAGCGGTTTTTGCTAGTTCTAGTAGAAATTATGTATCTGTTAATAATTCCTTTCACTCTTGCTTGGGTTTTTGGATTTATATATTTGATGTTTTTTATATTTTCACAATATATACATATATATACACACACACACAAACACATATAATTAGGACTATCTTTTTAAAATGTCTTGTTTTAAGGATTGGAATTAATTTGATGAAATTAGATTATAAAAGTTTTTTGGAAAAATTTATGTCCAAGAATTAAAATCTTCACTTTTAAAACAGTTAAATTAAAAAAATAAATAAATTGGTGAATAGTCCACGAAGTAAAATTTTAACTCATATAGTCCATACGATACAAAAAAAATTCCAGAAGTCCAAAATTACTGTCGAAAGTGTAAAAGTTAACGTACACCATAAAAGTTACTGTAATTTTTCACATAAAAAATTACAATAATTTGTAAATTTGAACTTCTGAAAAAATTACTCTAACGCGTGAACTGAATAAGCTAAAATTTCTATTTCGTAAGTTGTTCACCAAATTCCCTTGAATTAAATTATATTTTATATTTTTTAAATTTAAATATTTATATTTAATTGATTATTTTTTTTATATTTATAAATTAAAAAATCAATATAGTGTGAGTTTAAGCACAAGAAATCCCTACCATATATATGAATCAAAGATGCAAAAACCAATCACATTATTTAAATTTAATATATTTATTTTTAAACTATTAGGAGACAAATATAAGTTTTACCTGTTCAGGGCAAGCGCTATCAGTTGGCCTAACGCGTTTCCTTTGAACAACTGCTTTACGTTGCTTGATTTCAGTGCTCATTGGCCCAAGCCTACAAAAACACAGTCCAGGGGATAACAAAATCTATGCTCATAAATCATACATTAATCTTAAATATCTTATAATTAATTTAAATATATTAATTATAAACAGATATATTATATATATATTCTGAAAATCGGGACATTTTTTACATTAGAAACTTTCGGGGATGGCTGAAAATATTTTTGACCGTGGATTTAAATCTTCTTTCGAGAAGGTAAATAAAAATCTTTGAACAAAATACTATTTAAGATTTATGTATTAAATTATAATTAATACTTTTGGGGCAATATATATATATATATACATCTATTCTATAAGTGAGGACATTTCACATTTGAAACATTTTGGACCTTTTGGTTTAAATATCTAAGGGTTAAAATTAAATAATTTAACGAAATATTTTCAACTTTTCGATTAGATCCAAGAACAAAAATCAAAGAACTCTCAACAAATGAACAAAAAATTATTTATATCTAACGATTAAAATCATATAACAATAATTTTATCATATAATATCTAATAAAGTAATAAGTTATCTTAAAATATCTCACGTAAATTTATATAACAAATTCGAACATAAAAAATTTTGGAAAGCCAAAAATAATTGCAACTCCACTTTAAAGCAATGTTTTAAAAACCGGACCGGACCGGGCGGTCGGACCGGTTGAACCGCCAACCGGTCTCCTCTCCGGTCCGGAAATACCCCCAAACCCGTTTTATTCTTTGAACCGCTAAACCGGCCGGGTCAAACCGGTTCAACTGCAAACCGGTGACCCGGTCCGGTTTTGGACATTTTTCCCAAAAAACCCTACAGCCTCCCGATCGTCGGCGCTGCCTTCCCCTTTCTCAATTTTTGTCTTTTAATCTCAGTTCCATCTCCGATTTCATCTTATTCTTGTCCGATTTCGACCATTCCCAAAAGCCGTCGCTTAGATTTCAAAAAATATGATTGTTCTGAGATCCCAACCCAATTACCCAACGAGATCTGACGACTTTTGACGACGACGGCGGACGAAGGGCGATTGCAGACGGCGGACGATTGCAGACAGCGGACGACGGACGATTGCAAACAGCGGACGACGGATGATTGCAGACGACGGACGATTGTAAAAGATAGACGACCGACGATTGCAAAAGAGAGACGACCGACGATCGACGATTGCGGTAAGTTTTTTTTTTTAGTCTGAATCTGAGTTTTTGATTGTTGTTGGTTGTTAGTTTGGTGTTTTATTCTTCAATCTTGAGTTTTTGATTGTTGTTGATTTCAGACGGACGATTGCCGACGTGCGGCGGACGATTGCTGTAAGGTTTTTTTTTTCGTCTGAATCTGAAAGTTATATTTTGGTTGTTAGTTTTGTGTTTTGTTCTTCAATCTTGAGTTGTTGATTGTTGTTAAGTTATTGATAGTTCATTTAAGTTGTGTTCTTGATCACTTTCAGTTGAGTATTCTTCGTCATTCTGTGTTGTTGTGTTTGTATATATGTATTTTGTATTTTTTAATTTAAATAAATATATATAAAAAATAATTATGACGTCGCCGGTTCAACCGCGGTTCGTCTATCGGTTGAACCAGTGACCCGTGACCCGGTAACCTTTCCGGTTCAATGTCCGGTCCGGTTTTAAAAACATTGCTTTAAAGATGATTAAATCAAATTATTTTTGTAATAATTAATTTATTATGTTTTACACGCGTATAAATTAAACAATTAATATGATACAGGAGAGAGAGCTAGTGAATAGTTTCTTACATGGTTCTGCATCCAGGAGCCATTTTGAATACGTGAGAGACTACGAGACCAATTTCTTTCCAACGGATAGATTTTCCACGCTCATCTGCGCTGGATCTATCTCCGCCATGTCCGAACTCACCAAGCAAACCCGCAACAAAATCAGAAGGCGTCACACCGTCGTTGCTGTGCGCCTTCACTGAAATCACAAGCGTATTTGTAATATCTAGCAAGGTCTCTGCATCTGAAACCTGTTCTCTTGGCTTTTGCACTGTTAAATCAAACAGCAAAAAGAAAATACAGATGGAAAATCAAGAACACGGCAAACATTAATGAGGAGACAGAGATAATCAAGAAGAAGATGATAAGAAAACTTGATGATAATGCTTGAAATATATTCCAGAAACTAGCATATATATACACATACACACACATATGTTTATATATAACGAGTGTCACAAATACCTAACCGATGAAGATTTTCTACTTCATTAATAATCAATTTAAACTTATCAGAATCAAGTTTGGACATATCTTCTTTTTGATCTGCAAAAAACAATAAATGTAATCTCTAAATCAGCAAATGAACTCCAAAATTTTCCTTAGAGTTATCAAGTAAACGATTCATGTATAACAAGCTAGCTTACCGCTAATGCGATTCTTCACGGTTAAGTATCGATATCTGAGGACTCTTCGTTCGTCGACGCTTTCATTTCCGGAAGATTTTCTCATTCCAACCACCGCTTTCCTACTAGCACTGCTAGACTCAAGCTTCACAACTCGATCCATTGCCGAACTTGAAATTAAACTAAGATTTTCAGAGAAATAAATCAAATGGAAAACCGATGAACATCATTTTTTCGATTCCGCCATTGAAAATGAGAGGCGTCGATCGGATAGAACCAGAAAGAGGAGCCAAAAAGACTCAAGATAGGAAGAAAACGGGGGAAGAAGTGGCCCGCGCTTATGGATTCTTCTCCCTCCCTCTCTTTTCACTCTCGATTCTGGAACACAATTTTCCCGCCCAAGTGATGTTTCACGGCGGACTGCAGTTTCTCTGTTTTATACTTGCGAGAGATGGACTTATACCCCTGAATTTTGATATAAATCTCATTTTGGTCCCCATGATTTAAATTTTTAGCATATAACACCTTAAAGTTTCTTTAACATTCCAGTACAGATTAAGGGCATGTTTGATAACCAAATTAATCACTTAAAACTGACTAAATTAAACTCTTAATTAATTAAGTGGTTTTGATAAATATAATCAGTATTACTTACTTAATTAAGTTAATTTAAAAATTAAGCAAAAAATTCAGCAAAACTCCGCTCACTTATTTTATTTTGCAGAATGCAGTCAGAACTTTTCCCTTTAAAAAATTAATGTTTTGATCATTTTGCCCTTGTATCTTGTAGGGTTTTTCATTTGAGCAACGATCATTTCGTTCTTTGAGCAGAGAGATGAGAAGGGAGACGACGCACAGGTGCACAGCCAAAACTTGTAATTCAAATCACGAATCGCCTGAATATCAAATCCGATTTCATCAAAAAGCCGAGATCGATAGAACAACGGATCAAAAAGTTGAAAGATAATTATTTCATAATTAGATTTTTAATATTTTTTGTATTTGGTATGAATGGGTTCTACTCTGATGAGATTTATCAGTTTTTATATCATTAAAAATAAAAATGATTTGATTTTACAAAAAAAAAAAAAAAATTATTTTTAGAATTTCCAAAATATTCTTTTGCTTATAAAAAATTAAAAATATAAATTCCACCGAATTCAAATATGCGATATGCCTCCACAATCATCTTGAATTACTTTGTTAACTTCTCCTTACCATTTGATTTTCTGTTCCAAAATATTTAATTTAATTACTTTTTCATATCATAAGTTTTATTCAAAATATTTATTTAAATATTCTTCAGATTTTATGCCATTATTATTTTGTTCTCGTGTTTTTTTGGTTTTTTTTTTTGATTCAAGGGTAATTTTGTAAATTGAACAATTTTCAGCATTCAAATTTTGTACTTATCAAACAAATAAAAAAAAATCAGCACTTAAATTTTTACCGCTTAAAATTTTAATTTTATCAAACAATCTTATAATATTTTCAGCATTTAAAATTCTAACACTTAAAATTTCAGCACTTAAAAAATAAGTGATTATCAAACACGCCCTAAATCATCATCCGGGCTTTCTACATGGCCATTTATGTGAACCAAAGGCCACCACGTGACAATAGGGCATGTATTACTGATCACTGTGATCTAATTATTCTTTATCGACCACAACATTTCAATCCCGATCCCACATGTTGATACTCATCGAGGACTGACCACTGAGATCCAAGACCTAGCCACTATCCTTTGATCAACCAGGCACTCAACGATTTACATGGACCTGACTAAGTCTCCATACCTCTAGAGGACTTCTACACTTTTATAGTCTCGGGCATTTCTCTTATACCCCTCTGGTAAGCCCATGGGCCGCAATTAATGGGTCAAAAGACAAGGTATAAAAGTTTAATCATGCCACGCGCCACCTTATTCGATACCCATGGATTATACTAATAATCCAAGGTCAAAGTCCTAATTTCTTGGAGCTAATTTGCTCCCCTCGCCTGTAAATAGTGATACATTCAGTGCACTATGTGATGGAATTTGTCTTACACATACTTAACCTCTTATTTTATCACGAGTTCTTACTCTCACGTCAGAAGTACTTTGTTAGGCACACCCCAATGAGTCATTTTGCAAGTCATTGCTCAGAGCTCATATATAACGAAGAAGACAACTTAATTGATAAGACACACGGGACAATCATGACACCCCATCAGCATAAAATCACCCTCTTGCATCTGTTAGCCAATTTCTGACACCAACAATCCCCATTACAATTTTGGACACGAACCTAACAATTTTAAGAAGGTTTTATGGACAATTTCAGTTTCCTTCTTCCCTCTTATTCTCCACCCCAACCAAACATCCAGAAATATAAATTCAACAATAAATAAAATAAAAAGAGAAAAAGAAGACATTGAAAATATCAATAAAGTCTCCTCAAAAATAGTTGAGCACGTCAAAATTGTCCGTTTGTCATATAAAATTATAGATTTGAACTGAAGTTAAATGATTACATAATTATAGAATCTAAAGTAAAATAACGATCAAACTTTAAGAATGCAGAGTAAAATTAATCACTCATTACTTTAATATCACATCACATTTTAAAAAATTTCCAAAATTTTAAGAATAAAAAAATAAAATAATAATAAAATATATATATATATATGATATTTTATTTAATTAATTTTTTCTATAATTGATCTCTCTCAACAAACTAAATAACCCCTAAACTACAATCATTGTATCTTATTTTATTATTAATTTACTATGAGGAGCCAACAAATTTCATCTAAAGATTCAAATTTTCTACAAAAAAATTTGAATTTCAAAATCTTTCTAACAGCTAAGATTTTTGCCTCCTGTGCTACAAAACTCTTCATAATTCCAATAAAAGCCTTCACCAAACATCCTCAATTCCATAACTCTACCAGTAACTTCATCGTAATATCAGAAATTGATAGGGGCAAAATTGTCAAACAACAAATATGAATAAGCCAAAACCAGTCTCTCTCCTCTCTCTCTCTCTCTCTCTCTCTCTCTATATGAACATATATTTGTATTCATCGATTTTAGGGTTTCAAAATTTTCAATTCGATCAGAAGATGAAAGCTTCAATCAAGTTTCGAGATGATCGGAAACCCCTGTTTCGGGCGAAAATTCCACTCAATATTATCGGAATTCCGTTCCTATCGGGAATCGTCGCCGGAGAATCGAAAGAGCTCGCTCTCAATCTCAGCACGTTCTTTGATTCCGGTCCTTCGATCAAGCTCACTTACCGGCCGAACGACGCTTCAGATCCGTTCAGTCTCGGGTTCAGAACCGGTATCGGACACTTCGGGTCTCCGATTTCGAGTTCAATGACGATGAGCGCCGAATTCAATTTGGTCGGCTCTCAAAACCCTAGGTTTTTGGTTCATTTCAAGCCTCAATTCGGCGATTTCAGAATCAAGAAATCGCAGTCGTCTGTGTTTGTCAAGAAACTCGATTCGAAATCGAACGTGGTTGCTCACGACGACGATGAATCAATTGAGGTGGTGGAATCGCCTGCGGTAAAGAGCGGGTATTTCCCGGAGAACGGGTTGTTTTCCGGTGGGAAAATCAATGTATTTCCACAGGTATCTCCGGCGTCCGGTGTCCTCGAGAGCGTGTTCTCGGGGATGGAGATGAGCGCGAGGACGGTTCTGCCGGTGAGGAGCCGCGCGGTGGTTAATTTCCGATGGGGCGTTAAATTCCCGTCGGAGGAAGATGCGGCGGCCAGAACTTCGTTACGGAGGTTACCGTTCCTGGTGATGAACAAGATCGGAATCGAGCACCTGACGAAATACAGTTCCGACGCCGATACCAAATCGGAACTGGGTTCCACCTCGCCGGAAAACACCAACATATCGGAGACATTCCTGAACTTGAAGAAACAGCTAGAGCTCATACAAACCGATAATGAGTTGCTTAGAAAATCCATGGTCGAACTAAGATCAGAAGTCTCTGCCGGAAAATCAGACCCATCAGCTGATTTGTTGAAATATAAGGAAACTGGGGAGAGGAAAGTAGATCGGAGGAGTAACGGCGATAAGAGGTCGCCGGACGGGAAGGTACCGGCGGTTGCTACTGTTGCCTAATTAGTAGCAATAGTATTTATAAGGGCCTGTTTGGTTTGAGTTATGTAATCTTATTCTTGGTTTAAGTTGTAGCCTGTAAAAAAAATCAAGTTATAGTATGAGAGGGAGAGGGAGAGGGAGAGTAATCTCGTGTTTTGGCCTTTGTTTCCGTTTTTCCGTATTTACTTCCAATAAATTTGAGATGTGAATTGTATTTTTGTTCTGGAGTATTTAAGAAATAGAGACAATATTTACTAATTGTCCTAAAATTGTTTCTTTTAAATTATGAAAACAAACATATTTGTTTGTCAACGGGGTGGTGGTGATTGACAAAATAGTGATGGAAATAGTTTTGTGAGAGTAAATAAGAATTAACATTATTTTGTTTCATAGATTTTTTAGAAATTCATGAAATAGTTCCAAATTATTATTAAAATTTTGTATTTTACATTAATCTCAAAATTTAAGGAGCAAGAACAAAAATCAGGAAACAAAAACAGTAACCGAAGGGGAACTTAATTGCTTGTTGATAAATGCAAGATTCAAGAAAAGGAGAATGATTTTAAAATCATCCAAACGGATCCTTCCAAATTTAAGTATGTAGATATGTCGTTGGTGTTGAAAATTTCGATTAGAAGACTATGAAGTGAATTTTTTCTGGTGTGGAATCTTATGTTTTGTCCAGTGCCCCTTGGTGTTGTGTGAGAAAAGTTGAACTATGATGTACACGAAAACTCGTTGAGGTGTGCTTAGTGAAATTCTTAAGACGTGAGAATAACGCTACGTTTGGTACGCTGGAATGGAATGAAATGAGTGGGGTATTGCAATGAATGTGGTATTGGAATGGAATGGTCATTATCATTCCTATGTTTGGTGACAAACGGGATTAAACATGGTCTTGGAATGGTCATTACCATTCCTATGTTTGGTTACAAAATACATTAAATATGGTATTAGAATGACCGATAAAAACATAAATATGGAAACAAAAACAAAAACAGAAATCTGGGAACAAAAATAGAAATCTGAGAACAAAACAAAAATAGAAATATGGGAACAAAAATATAAATCTGGGAACAAAACAAAAACAGAAATATGGGAACAAAAACAAAAACAGAAATTTGGGAACAAAAACAGTAATATAGGAACAAAAACAGAAATCTGGGAACAAAAACCAAAACCAAAATCTGGGAACGTATTTATGTTTTTGTTCCCAGATTTCTGTTTTTGTTTTTGTTCTCATATTTTTGTTTTTGTTCTCGATTTCTGTTTTTATTCCCAGATTTCTGTTTTTATTTTTGTTCCCATATTTTTATTTTTGTTCCCATATTTTTGTTTTTGTTCCCATATTTCTATTTTTGTTCCCAGATTTCTGTTTTTGTTCCCATATTTCTATTTTTGTTTTGTTCCAAGATTTTTGTTTTTGTTCCCAGATTTTGTTCCCATATTTCGATTTCTGTTTTTGTTCTCATATTTATGTTTTTGTTTTTGTTCCCAGATTTTGTTCCCATATTTCGATTTTTGTTTTTGTTCTCATATTTATGTTTTTGTTCCCGATTTCTGTTTTTGTTCCTAGATTTCAGTTTTTGTTTTTATTCCCATATTTCTATTTTTCTTCCCATATTTTTTTTTATTTTGTTCCCAGATTTCTGCTTTTGTTTTTGTTCCTAGATTTTGTTCCCATATTTTTGTTTCCGTTCCATGTTTTCTAGGAATAGAAATATAAAAGTAACACCACCATATTTTTGTTTTTGTTCTCGGAATTTTATTTCCTATTGTGAAAAATACGGAAACACAAGTATAAGTAATTTTTCTTACCTAATACTTTATTTCATGTGGAATTAGGTAATCCCGAGATTACCTAATACCTCATTTCATTTGGAAATGACTAATCCCAAGAATTGTGGGATTAGTTATTACTTGGGAATGAGAATGAAAATAAATCCCACCAACCAAACATAGAAATGGAATAACCATTCCAATGATCATTCCAATCCCATCTTGAATCCCGCGTACCAAACGCCACCTAAGAGTTTGGAAAATAATACAAGAGTTCAGGTATTTTAGACAAAAAACTTAGTACTTGGCGCATTTAATGCACTATTTATAAGTGAAGGAATCGGATTAACCCCGAAAAATTAAGGCCTCGAGCTCTAATTACTTCCCTAATTTAGTGTGTGGCGAATAAGGTGACGTGTAGCGTCGTTAAGCCTTGGGACCATAGGTTCCCCCAAAAGATAGAGGAGATAGAACCCAACCTAATTATGCATGGAGATTCTTTGGGACCTCTAGGGGTGCTGCCTAAACATCGCAAGTAACAGGTCAATCCAGGATAAAATGATGCTAACAACGAGACCGATATGAGTCCACAACCTCGTCTCTAAGCTCATGCCTCGATAATTGGGGAGCATGGTTATGTTGAGTTCGTCGAGGTCTACTCATGATCCAGATCCCGGTTAACACAGGTCAATATAATGTACCTTGTTACTTGGTGGCATCTTCTAGTGTATACAAGTGACCACATAGAATTGTCCCTCATCAGCCCCAAAAAAATTGCCTCTAAGGCTCCGTTTGGTTAATGTTTTCAATCCAACCCAACCAAAAAATTATGGGATTGATTTTTAGGAACGTGTTTGGCAAACATAAAATTCAACCCAAAAAATAAAAATTGATTTTCAAAACCCTAAGGAAATGAGAAACAATTTTTTTTTTTTTGCCAAAAAAACTCAACCGAACATGCTCAGAATTAATTGAATAGTTAGTAAGTCCTGTGTTCTACTTTTATTAAGCTCAAAATAAAGAAAGTTTTCTTTTTCTTTTTTCCTTCTCCCATTTCTATCGTCTTCTTCATCTTCGCTGAACTCCCCCTCGCCATCGTCTCCGACGTCTTCGTCATCCACCTCATCCTCGCCATCGTCTTCGGATTTTGTTACTAAAGTTTGATTTAGGGTTCGATTTTGATCGACACCACCATTTTCTTTGATTTAGGGTTCAATTTTGTTACAGATCGACATCTCCTCGCCGTGGTTCTTGAAATCGATTTCGATTTCGATTTTCAATTTCTATTTTGGTTTTGATTTTGATTTTGATTTCGATTTTCAATTTCAATTTCATCACGAAATCGATTTCGATTTCATTGCTCAAATCGATTTAGGGTTTGGTTCTTGATTTTAATTTAGGGTTCGTTCTTGATTTTGGTTTAAAGTTCGTTCTTGATTTGAGGATTTGGTTGAATTTGGAGGTTTGGTTGAATTTCATGAAATCAATTTTAGAGTTGGCTATTTGATTTTGGGATTTTAGCTGAATTCGGGGGTTTGGTTGAATCAATTCTAGGGGTAGTTCATAAAATCAATTATAGGATAATATCGTTACCAAACACGATTTTATTCCCAGCACAAAAAAATAAAAAATAAAAATGGTCGTTACCAAACGCAATTTTGTTCCTAGAAAGAAACAGAATTCTCAACTCAACCCAACTCAATCCATCCCAACCTATCCCAGTTGGGTTGAGAAAAAGTGGGAACACTAACCAAACGCCACCTAAATTACCATATCGACACATTTTGATCATCTTAATCGCCAAAGCAACAATAAGTACATCACAATTGAGAGAAATATTTTTTTAAAAAAATCAACACGTCTGATGCACTTGTTACTATTCTTGTAATTCAGATGATACAAGTCAATCAGACCAATTACAGTAAAAATTTAAACTTTAATGGGTATATTGTGAAAATTAAAACATCACCAATATAGTTTAGCTCAAGTGGTAAGACCCGCTTGAATTAAAGCAGTTGGGGAACTTCTATAAGGTCAGACGTTCGAGCCTGCGGAAAACACTTGTTGGGAAGATGAGTCATTCACTCCGAATGAGATTAGTCTCACACTTTGTGTTGGTATGGGAACACTCGTGGATATACAAAAATAAAAAAAAGTAAAACATCAATGGACACCTTGAAATTATACTCAAATTTTAAAGATATTGCAATTTAACCATTAAAATATTGTAGATTAGATAGACGTCTCCAAATTAAGGACCACCAAATCTTCCCCCGAATAGCGGGCAGCTAACCACTTCTACACACTTTAGTCCAACCTGAATATGCGGATCTTCCAAAATGATAAATAAATATGATTACATTATTCTAACAAAATATATATATATATATTATTTTTCAATAATAAAAAATAATAAAAATACTAACCAAACACCAATCATCTCCAGTAGACATGTTCTAAAGTGTGTCAAAAATTTAATCGCTATTTCTGTGTTTTTCAACCAAAATTAAGATTTCAACCGATGTGCCATCTGTTGCGCCAAAATGGCACACCCATCTTTCCTAAGTTATATGCGACACAAGTGCAAACCCAATAAAAATTTTGGAGGGAAAACTATTGGGGTTTCGTTGTTACTCAAACCTAAAAAAAATTAAAAATTAAAAAATTTTATTTTATTTTTTGGTGTTAATTTAATTTATTAATTAAGTTAGATTATAAGTTAATTTAGATTAAGTTAGTCTGATTTATTTAGTTAATTTGATACATGTGAATTTATAATCTAATCATTAATTTAATAGATGTAAATACTTAATACAAATTTAAATTCAAACTAAATAAAAATAATAATTTAATATTAAAATTTTTAAAAATAAATAGTAAAAACTAAATTGAAATTCGACGTTTTAAAACATTTATTCAAATCCATTTCTATTTTTAATTCTGATACAAAATACATTTAAAGAAATAGTACGCTATTTTTGTCACAACTATTGTGGTATTCATCTTAAACTACATGTACCATACCACTATTCATTAGGGGAGGTTATGGGTTAGGCTGAGCCGAGTTCTACCTAAGGTATTACAAAAATTTATTGGCCCTGACCCTATCATCGGGCCTATGATCTTGTCCAAGTTCGGCCTTAGGGTCAATCCGACACTATCATCGGGCCTATGATCTTATCCAAGTTCGGCTCTAGGGTCAATCGGACCCTATAATTTTTTTATAAATTAAAAAATAATCCCTAAAACAGCAAATATAAATTATAAAATACATTCATTTCAAGATTAGGTTCTTCCAAATATAGATATAGTTGAAAATACAATGGAAGTAAAAATTAGGATAAATATATTTATATGTATATATATATATAATGGTCGAGCAGGGCCAAGTCGGCCCTAAACGAAACTGATCATATAGAATCCCGCCCTGAAAATGAGCGGACCTAAATCTTTGGGTTCTAACCCTGTCCATGGACTTAAACATCAAGCATAAAACCTAAAAATTAGATAATGGATTGGACGGATTTCCGGGTCCATGACCAGTCCTACTATTCATGTATCATATCTCACAAATGTCACACCAAATTTAACACTTTATTGGAGATGTTAGTTCCCAAATAGCTTGGGTCAATTAAAAATAATTTATTTTTATTTTTATTTTTTTGTTGTAAATCAAACAAAGTCTAAGCTATTTTTATTTTGGTATACTCATGAGTGTCCTCACATCTACACAGAATGTGAGACTAATTTCGTTCGGAGTGCGTGACTGTCCTTCTTAACAAATATTTTTTTACAGACTTGAATTCTTAATTTTACAGAGATTTCTCACTTGTTTTAACTCAAAGCGGGCCTTAGCAATTGAGTAAAAAGAGTAAAAAGAGAAGCTTGGAACACTTAAAAGTAGTCATTCAAAATAAAGATAGCAAGAAATTGAGTCCAAAAGGCTTTTTAATTAGATGCCCGAAAATCTTTCCCACCAATATAAATATAATATAAACCTTACAAAAAAGAGGTCTCATTCATACCTATCATGTCAAGAAGAATTGCACCAAAATTACACTTAACACCCCCTCATTAACCATCATGTACAATTCCCCCCCAAAATAAGAAATTAAAAAAAAAAAACCAAAAACATTTGCTAATCATCCTATTCTCCAAAACCACCCCAATATGACATGAAAAATAAGAGAGAGAGTAGATCCCTCACACACTTTTGAGAGAGAGAAGGACTTGATGACAGGATGACAGATCCACCCGCGATATATTGTTTTGCAAGAACTAGAGAAACAGTGAGAAGCCACAACAATCCTCGCTCCCCGATTTGCAAATTGACGTGTCCGGTGATCCACTTCTAGCCATCATCAGGACTCACACTTCTAGAGAGAGAGGGAGAGAAGGAGATGGAGAGAGATAGAGAGAGAGAGGACACACACTTCTAGCAGAGAGAGAATTCTCACACCAACTCAGAGAGGGAGAGAGAGTCTCTCACACACTCCCAGGAGAGAGAGTAGGACTCTCACACTTCTAGAGAGAGAGCATGTCTCCAGCGCAGAGAGAGAAAGAGAGAGACTCCTTGGAGAGAGAGAGAGAGAGAGGGGGGGGGGAGAGAGAGAGTAGGATTTTCAGACACTTCTACCAGAGAGAGAATCCTGGAGAGAGAGGGAGAGAGTAAGATAGAAATTGTGAAACCGAACCGTGAAAGAGAGAATAAGATAGAAACCATGAAACCGAACGAGAGTGACAGAGACGTCTCTCTCTCACACACTCCGAGCCAACATCTCCTGAAACCTCCGATACGACTCTTGCTTCTCCAACCTAAACTTCTCATGAAACCTCGCAATAAACATATCCGCCAACCGATCAACGTCATTCCCACCATCATCAACACCCCCCTTCCCCTTCCCCTTCTCTCCCACCTCCAACCAATGAAGATACCCGGACAACCCCACCTCCGCCGCCGCTGCCTCCTCCTCCTCCCCATTCGACATCCACGTAGAATCATAGTACACGTGTCCAAACTCCACCACCGGCGATGGCACCGGCACCACATGCGCCGAACACCAGTTATAGTGAAGCCTAAACGAACCCAGAAACAGTTTCTTCCTGATTCTGTTTCTGTTCCTCATTTTGATGATCTGGGTGAGAATTGATTTTGCTTTGGCGAGGAATTGTGAGAGAAAGAGGGTGTGAAGTAGGGTTTTGAGCTTGGAAATATGGAGAGAGAGGGAGGGGAAGGCCTTTAGGGAAGATGATGAAACTGCCATTTTTTTTTTGTGCTTTTTTGGGTGAAGGGGGGTCCAAATGGATATATATAGGGTGTTGATTACCAAATTACCCCTGGTTTTGTGCTTAAAATTGAGTAAAGTGGCAATATATCACTTTGAAAGGGTGAACTTTTTTTTTTGTCTTTGGGTTAATTGCTTTTTAGCCCCCTCAAACTTTGATCTTGTTTTATTTTGATCCCTCTACTTCAAAAACTTATACTGCTATGCAACACCCCTTGTACTCTCGGCTAAATAGAACGTTCGATGTGCCAACTCTGATGCGGAACCTAGGATATTTCATTATAGCTTTGAATTCTACGACCAGAACAGAACTTACCGAAGATGCTGTAAAAACACAAATGAAGAATTTTCGAGTTGAAACAAACTCTCCAAAGCAGTCTAACTCTGATGCGGAACCTAGGATATTTCATTATAGCTTCGGATTCTCCAACCAGAACAGAAATTACCGAAGATGTTGCAAAAACACAAATGAAGAATTTTTCGGGTTGAAAACAAACTCTCCAAAGCAGTCTAACAACTTCGTTTGATAAGGTGTTTAAATATAAATTAATTTCTAATTTAAATTTAATATCTAAAGTTAATAAACAAAAAACATAAGATTTTCTCTATTTAACTCTCTTTTTTTTTTTTTTTAATAAATACATAATAAAAAAATTAAAATAAAGAGTATTTTGTTTATTTTATTTGAAATTTAGATAAAAAAATTTGATTTCGTTTAATTTTTTTTCAGATTCGGTTAAGTTAAATTTAAATTAAAAAAAAAAAAAAAACTTTTCCTATTTGTTTGAAGTAAAATAGGGGTAAAATAAAAGAAGATCAAAGTAGAAGGGGATAGAAAGGAAATTAATCATTTCTTTTTCAGTTTTGTTTGTCTTGATTTTTGACTAGACAAAGACTTATCAGTTTTTTCAGTTTTTATCTTTTCTTATTTCACTATTTTTTTTTCATCAAATAACATAATCTAGTAGTTATTTAAAAAAAAAAAAAAAAAAAAGCAGCAAATCTGAAGGTCAAAATAGTAATTTTAAATTACATGATTTTTTTTTTTATTGGTATTTTGATATTCTAATTAAATATTGAATTCAATATCAAAATAAATTTTAGTCCAAAACTGGAAAAAAACCCGCTATCAGACTACATCAACCAAACTATAATTTCAAGCTAATTCGCATTTTAACCTAATTTAAAATTTAAAATTTAATTAATTCGAATATTCATGAAATTTCATTCATCCCTTTACTTTTTTTAAATTTAAAAAAAAAAAATTAAAAGCTAGCAAAACAAGTCTTTAATGTTTTCCACTTTATTTTTTTATTCCAATTTTACCCGCTTAAACTTTTTAAATTTTTTGGATTGAGTCTCAATGGATAATTTTCAAATGAATAAGGGGGGGTGGGGGGGGTGGGGGGGGTGGGGGGGGGGAGGGGTGTAGCAAGGGCAATGTGGTCCACAACAAAAAAGGGTTCACACCCTCCCAAGTCTTGCGGGCCGATCAACCCCGAGAGGTAAACAAGGCTGATTCTACGCCGATATTACAACCCCAATGATTAATTATTAAATGCCCCCCCAATCTGATATTGGCAGTAAATTATTTTTTCTTTCAATAAATAAGTTATTATTTTATAATTTTTATTTATTTATTTTGATATACCCACAAGTATCCCCACACCCACACAGAGTGTGAGACTAATCTCGTTTTGGGTTCCGTGGCTACTCCTCCTAACAAGTGTTTTTTCGTAGGCTCTCGAACTTCTGACCTTACAGAGGTCTTTCAACTGCTTTAACTCAAGCGTGTTTAGCCGTTTGAGTCACACTACGATGGTTTATGATTTTTTATTTAATGTTTTAGAGTAACTTGTTTTTTAATATTTATTAAATTTTAGTTGACATTAACCATGATATTAAATATAAATACATCCATGAGCTACCAGACATATTTAATTTAGTTGATAAAAATATAAATTAAATTATAAATTAACTATAAAAAAAAAAAAAAAGAAACACGAGAAAATATTTAACCATCATAGTATATCACATGACATGTTGAGACAGTGCACTTGGTTTTTTTTAAGGGTGTTTTTATGTCAAGTTCTTTATTTTATCCTTAATTTAAAAAAAGTCTCATACGTAATTACAACTTGTATTTTAGTCTTGCGCATTTTAAAAAAAGACGGAAGACCAATACACGCGTTGCACTCTCGCAGTTACATGGGTCTAACTTGTGTGTAAAATATTTGTTAGATGTAATAAATATTACACAAATACATGTAACATAATTATAAGTAATTTGCAACCTGTAAATAATATTACACAGTTACTTGTAACTAATATTATACAAACATGAGCACGTGTATGACTAATATGCAAGCAAGAACTAATTTAAGAGATTAAATCAAAATTTATGTTTTAAATGAGACTAATAATAGATTACTTCTACTATTTAGGACTAATCACCAATTATCCCTGAAATGTGAGATGCATGTCTGTGTGGAGTCTAACATTTGTCAAATTATACATTTAGCCCCCTCAAGTTTCACATTTGTTTCAATCTCGTCATTTCATCATTCCACTAAACTTGAGACATTTTATTTAAGATTTTCATAACAACGATTCGTCTGAAGAGTAAAAGAGAGAAACCTAAATCGTTATTAAGAAAAAATTCTTACATTTAAGAGGTCACATGCTGAGCACAACCCACTCTCCATCTAAAAGTATTAATAACTTTTTTTACCAAATTAAAACAAAAATAAAAATTGAAAAACTAAATATACAATTTGACAAATCTCGGGTCAATATTAACACCCATTCCATACTTAAGGAATAAAAAATAAACCAACATAATGTAGCTCAAGTGGTAAGGCCCGTTTAAGTTAAAGTAGTCGACTGATCTCTCCAAAGTCAAGGGTTCAAGCCTCCAGAAAAGTATTTGTTGGGAGGGACAACCACGAATCCCGAACAAGACTAGTCTCACACGCTGTGTGGATGTGGAAACACTCTTGGTTAAAAAAAAAAAAATAAATAAATAAATAAATAAATATTTGTTGGGAGGGATAACCACGAATTCCGAACAAGACTAGTCTCACACGCTGTGTGGATGTGGGAACACTCGTGGTTAAAAAAAAAAAAAAAGTTGTCACATTAAATGCTTGAGGCCAAAAAGGAAAGTGCAAAATTAGTTGAAAGTCATAATTAGCATTAATTTTCACCTAAACGCCGTATGGCCTAATCTAAAACTGACAAAAGGTTATAATAATTTGTTTAAGGATTTCAAGGTGTGAAAACAAGATTCTCATCGCGATTGAAGCAAGAAAAGACCAGTGTACTATTTTGCCCCTTTTGGGTTTTTTAAATCAAACCATTGTATTCTATTCATCAAACTCAATATATAATATATAAAGTATTAACATCGGAATTCGGACAGGCAAAAAAAACACTTGTTTAAAGGGACAGTCACGTACTCCAAACGAGATTAGTCTCATACCCTGTGTGGTTATAGGGACACTCGTGGTATACTAAAACAAAAAACTCAATATACAAAGTTGTAGACTATTTAAATAAAAAAAAAAAAAAACATCATAAGATTTCTTTTAAATAAAGCATCAATTTATTATTTTAAAATGTTCTTGGATCAATGGTAAAAGGATCAAGCCACTAATTACTCCTTCCCCCAAAAAATTTATAATAAATAAATATTGCTAATTATATGAAAAGACACCATGTATAAGGTTTTTTTTAGTTTCTTGTTATATGGTCCTTTATTTTTTCGAACCTGAAATTTTTACTGTTGTGAAGACTTGATTATACACCAATTAGTCAGTTGCGCTACTGTTATGAGACAACACCGATGTCAAAAAAGACCTACAAACGTAAACGCACTAGAAACAATATGAGCGCGCACACATAATTACAACCAAAACCAACCTTTACTCAACCAAAGCGAGGAAAACACACATTATTCTGGTTAAGGGTTGCAGGAACAATACTCCATGTTGAACCCAATACACAATTCAGAATTTTATAGACAAAGAAGGTCGTTAACACCCACAACTACTAGGAACATGGTTTGAACTGCTGGACAAATGTCTAGACAAAAGTACATGGCAGTTATTTAACCAAATGTGTGGCCAGAATAAATAATTTCCCTCACATACCAGGCACATGCCCCAAATTGTCTATACTTAGCCAATTTTTGCACACACTGGCTAAGTACTAACAACACCAGTTGTCCAGCTAACTATGAATTTTCCATTGCATTTTCATTGCGTCCCAATGACTCACGATGTCACATGCATGTTTCTATCCAAAACGCACCGTTGCGCCCTAATGGTCTGTCACACACTCCACATGATTATGATCAGAACATAGAGTTGCGTCCACATTCTGTCTACTTTGTCTTGATCTCGCACCAAAGTCTTCCCTTGGTATTATGTCGCGCCCATGAAACCCAATCCTAACCCCATACCTAGGATTGTCTTGCACCACATGTCAACGCCGCCAATGTGTGCACCAACATTGCCCGACGACATCCCATTTTACCAACATTGTCCAGCACCTTGGTCCAATCCTGCCTAATTACCACTACCATTGCCCAATGACACCCGATTTTGCCAACGCCATGGCACCAGTCCTAGCATTGTGCCTAGGATCACCTTAGTCTTAGCTTAACAACGCCCGACGCCTGTTGGTATTGTCCCACGACGCCCTTGTCTGTCGACACGCCGCATCTTGGTTTTTGCCTCAAATCGATATTCTTCGGTAAGCTTTACCCAAAGCTTCTCACCATGTGTAAGTCATGTCTTACACCTTACCTTGGTGTACCGATGCCCCTTAGCATGCTCAAGTATCTTGACACAACGAGAGTTTAGAGGGAAGGGTAACCCCCTTATAATACTTTAAGTAAAAAAAACTCAAGTGGTACTAATAAACATCAAAATGTCTGAGAAATCATAATAAAGACAATAGTGAACCCATCCCAAAGGTTTAACTCCTTGGCTTAGCTGAATACCTGCGTTTTGTGCCGAGTTACCCTAACTTAGAACCATCATGCCAATTTTTTTCTAACCAATGCTTGACCTCGCCAACAATTGTTTAACTTTGGTTAACCCCTGTTTCTGTTTCCCACTAATGCCTTCACAGGGTGCCTCGTGCACCACGTCCAATTAAAAATATGCAACAAATTTGTGCCTTTTAGTACCAACGCTTTCGTTTGGTGTTGCGTGCATCACATCTAGTTAAAAATTACACCAAGTTCGTGCCATTTTGTTTTCCAACATTATCAGGGACTAACACTACGCCACTACTAGGCAACTTATTTTTAATGCTTACCAATTTTTTTTTAATTAACATTAACTATAATATCAAAAATAACTTTAACCTCTAATTAACATTGATTTTAGTTGATGTTAACTGAAAGACTGAAAATTTATTAAAAAACTAAAATACAATGCAAAAAAATTTGAGGATAAAGAGAGGAAAATAGGAAGGAAAACTAAAGAGAGAAAAATAGGAAGAAAAATGCACAATTCCATAAGGAATTTTTTATCCTTACCAATTTGGGAGGAAAAACAAATGAGAGCTATTTAAAATGACACTACAAATACAATAATACCCTGATGATACAAGCATACTAGAATAAAATAGTAAATTAAATAAGTGAATAATTTTTTTTCCTCAATTTTTTATTTTTTATTTTTATAATTATACGGTAAGATGTGTCTGAACCAGATTACACCTACCTCAATTAGTCACCTTCCCGGATAATCTTAAGGGCGCACTCCTCCACATCGACTTGGTACATTCAGCAAAATTCAAAATTTAATTCCTGTAGTGCTTCTCAGGAGAGTAGACCCTAATTGACAACGAAATAAAACACTTCTTCTTACCAATCGGACTAATTCCTTCCTAACCGAACACAAAACCTTCAAACCATAACATAAACATACTTTTTCTTTACTCATGTTCTAACTTTTCCTAATAATAATATTCAAAAAGAGAGAGAGGGAGAGAGAGAAACCCTAACAAAAACATCACCCCTTAGTCTGCTGACAATAGGGCAGAGGGAATCAACCTAAAGCAAAGGAAGTAAAGGGAAAGGGAGTGGTGGAAATGGGTGAAACACTTTAAAGTCTCTGCTCAAATTGGAAGATTGGAAGACATTTGCCTTATTTTAGCCCCTTTATCATATTCCCTTCCCCCCCTACAATCACATCTCACTATCACACAAAAGCTCCACCTCCCATGTATTTCAGCATTTCAACTTTTCCTATGTCTACAATCTTTTGATATCCTCTCTTTCTTTTATAAGATAAGGTATGTCTGGATCAGGTTACGCGCACCTCAATTAATCTCTTCCCTGAACTATTTTTAAAGACGCATTCCCCTACATCAGTCTAGTGCATTTAAGATTAAATTCAAGATTTAAAACCTGTAGTGCTCAGTAGAAAAATCGAACTCTAACTGACGAAAAAAGGAGAATCCTCCCCTTACGAAGTATCCTAACACCTCTTTGGTCGAATTTCTCTTTCACACTATGAGGTTACATCTCTTAACTCATCTAAAAAAAAAAGTGTTTTTTATGCTCTATGATTTAAATCCAATTTGTTTCATGGGTTAATTGTCTTTTACCCCCCTTTACTTTGATTTTGCTTCATTTTGTCCGCTCTACTTTAAAAACACATACTTTACGCCCATCAACTTACGATAAAATTGGAAAACTAATTTTTTTAGTTTTGTTTAACTTAATGAAACATGTTAAAGGCTTTGTGAAATTAAATATTTCGTATAAATTTTACATTATTTTTAATTTTATTTAGTCTTTAATAAAAAAGAAAACAAAATTAAATAGAAGAGTCAGAGAGAAAATGTTAGTTCTTTCCTTTTATTTTCATTAAATATTGAATTTAAATTAAAAAAAAATAAAAACAATTAAATCATCATTTTTTGAAATAATAATATGTAAATTTTTCCCTTTGCCTTTAGTCCATAACATAAGGAGTTGATGTGTAGGTTTTTAAAATAGAGGTAAAATGAAATAAGACTAAAGTACAAGGTAGTAAATTACCATAGTACATATTAGGGATGGCAATTCAACTCGAACCAACAGGTAACCGAATCAAACTGAACCGAGCAGTTAGGTTTTAAAACTGATTAAATGATTTTGATTACAATTTTGGTTTTGGAATTGAAAACCGAAGCGGTTTTGGTTTTGATTTTGGTTTTGGTTTTGGTTTTGGTTTTGAGATAGTAACCGTGAAACCGAACCATGTCACCGGCATTTTAAATATATTTTTATTATATATTTTACCCTCACTTTTTTTTATTTATTTACATTTTGACCTCTAGTTTATATATAAGTTATAGGGTTCATTGGGCAAAATTTAAGGTTTTCATAATTTCTTTTAGTATTTTAGTTATGTTTTTATTTATATATAAAAAACGACGGTTTTGCGGTGGTTTTGGATTTGTATAAACTAAAAAAAAACCTTAATGTTTTCGCGGTTTTGATTTTGCATAAAATTAAACGGGTCGGTCTTAAAATTGTTTTCTAAAAGCCGACGGTTTTGCTTTCTAGTGAAACCTGTCCAAAATTGAACAAGTGGATGCTTTAACGTTTTGGTTTATAGTGAAACCGGCCCACAACCTAGCAATGGCATCCTAGGAAATAGCAAAGAAGGAGCAAAAGAATCATAAAATTGGTGACATAAAAGCAAACCTTGACACACAGAGAGAAGAAAAGGGGCCATGAATGACAAATGATGAGATGAACACCAACTGGAAACAGCATATTTAGATGACAACAAGATCTCACTTTTTCACCAAATATATATCTTTAATCTGCATGGAAAATGGGAGGTACATATAACCTCTTTATTTTGTTTTTTATTTATTTTGTACTGTCTAAATCATAACCATGTGTTGCAAGTACAAATAATCATTGAAACAACTTCTCTCTCTCTCTCTCTCTCTCTCTCTATATATATATATATATATTTGTGTGTGTGTGTGTGTGTTTGTAGTGTTGAGAGATCTAAATTAAAGCATATTCTAATTTATTTTTAAGATTTTTTTTAAACATTACACAAAAATTAGAATTTTAATCCGTACATTTCACGTATTATAGTAATTTTTCCAAAAATTTACTTTTAAAAGTTTAAAAGTCATCATCTGCCATAAAAATTATTGTAAATCATTATGTGGAAAAATTACAATAAATTTTATGTATTACAGAAACTTTAGATTTCTGGAAAAATTAATATAGCGCGTGAACTATACAGGTTAAAATTTTAATTTTGTGGAATATTTACCGGAAATTTTTTTTTTTTTTTTGAACTATCTAAATCATAACTATAGATTGTAAGTACAAATTAAACATTGAAGGAACTTCATGCCAATATTTTTTTTATTTTTTTTTGTAGTAATATTTTTGAGTGTTGAGCGTATTCTCCTAAATAAGTTTATTTTTTCTAAAAATATAGGGGTAAAATAAAAAAAATCAAAAGTTCAGGGGGCTTCATTCCCCGTCCGCCCTCAACTTTTAAAATTTAAACCCCCCTTTTTTTTGGGGGGGGGGGGGGGGGGGGGGGGGGGGGGGGGGGTGGAATTCAATTAAAACATTAACATTTCATACAAATAAATCCCTTTGGGCTTGAGTCTCCGTTTGATCTCCACTTGTGTCCAACACTTCAATTTCAATTTGAACACAACACTTTAAAGTTTCTTAATCATCCCATTACAGTCGAGTCATTATTCCCATTACAATTGAGTGTTTGCCATCCAAAATTGAAATGGAATTATTAATTTTGACCAAAATCGGATGATTATGGAACTGTAGGGTGTTATGTGTTCAAATTGCAACTAGGGGCCCAAAGTGAAATAATGGTAAAAATTTGGGGTGCAAAGTGTCAAAATCCAAAAATTTAATTAAAATTAGGATTAACTAAACTTTACCCCTGTCGTTTGACCGATTTGCACTTACCCACTGTGGTTTGAAAATCTCCACTTACCCTCCCTGTGGTTAGATTTTCAAACCACTTATCCCCTTAATATAGCGAGGTAAGTGTAACAAATATCTGATCACAGGAGGTAAGTGGTGATTTCTAAATCATAGGAGGTAAAGTGCGAATTTACCAAATCACAAGGGGATAAAGTACTATTAACCCTTAAAATTACATAAATAAATCTCTGGTATTTACCTCAATTATGCACCAAGGCGTCTAACATCCTCTCTTCAAGCCAAGCTGCAAATACAAAATCCGGTCAAAGAAGGAAAAAATTAACAGTCAAACTTCGAAAGATAAAATCGTAAATCATTTAATATTAATTGACATTTATATCCTAAAACAAATCGAATAATATTTGTTTGCCCTCTGTTTTTTTTTCTTACTTCTATTCCCTGTGTCGGGTAGGGTCGGTATAAGTTTACGTAATCGTAAGTTGATCTTGGGTCTCTCTCAACCCTAAAAACTAGCTCATGAGATGAAATTTTTCCTCATACTTATAACTTGATTATCAACTCCTTTTACATCCGATGTGGGATAAACTCAACAGTATAAATTTATCACTCTACAAAATTCTGTTAATTATTTAACTATTACACTTTAATTCGAACCACAACAGGGATAAGTGTTTACGAAAATACTATTAGAGAATAGAGTACAATTCAGTCAAACCGTAAAGAGTGAACTATTTACTAAGAGTAACAAAACATAGAGCTTATAATTTCAAAAAACGAAAAGGGATTCAGTCACAATCTACACGTTCCAGAGGTGAAGGGTCATTAACTTTGATCATCAACTATACTAAATCCATTGAAAACATCATCAAAGACAGCGTTTGGGAGCACGGAATTGAATCCATGGAATTGGGAATTTGAAGTTCCAATTTTAAGGCTCCAACCAAACACTGCCTAAGAAACGTTACCGGAACGTTTCATCAGGCTGTTGAGCCAGACGAAGCGTTAAACTTCCGCTGCAGCCATACAAACCGTCTCTCGCTCTTTAGAGAGACGAAAATTTCCCTGGAATTTGGATTTTCGAATAAATCCAATGCGAAAAAGTAAAGGCATTGATCAACACTTTGCATCTCGTCCAGTATTTTGATGCATCTGCTTATGGAAAATTGTTCGTCGTTTTGGGTAATGGCGGCTGCCCTCATTTTGGAGGCTGCGGCTATTTCAAGCATGGCGTCCACAATTGCATCTCCGGTGGCTTTCCGACTTTTCCGGCGACGGTGGCCGGAACCAGAAGTCGCGGACTGACGCTTGATGTGTCCATCTAACATGTTCACGTCGTCTCCTGAACCTGAAGAAACCTCCTCGTCGTTGAAAATAGGGTCGGCCGACATTGTTGAATTACCTCTGGTTAGAAACTGCGTTCATGGAAAAAGTAACATATATCAAACAATTATTTCAATTCTCTCCCCTCTATACATATCTATCTCTATCTCTCTCACACACACTCTGTAGAAATTCAACGGGTCTAACTCACTCTCAAAAGATGCATTGAAAGAGGAGAATTATCCCTAAACTTGAATATAGCTCACGATCAGGTAGCACAAGTGATGTGGGATTCAACACGCCCCCTCATGCGGAGGATAAACTTTTTAACAAACCACAACAAACGGACATCGGGGGGCCCAACATCAATGTGGGATTCAACACGCCACCTCACGCGCAGGGCGGATTTTGACAAACCACTGCGAACGAATATCGGTGGCCCAACATTGATGTGGGATTCAACGCGCCCAACATCAAACGAAAAGCTTGGCTCTAATACCATGTAGAAACACAATGGGTCTAACTTACTCTCAAAAGACGCATTGAAACTTGAAATAGGAGAATTACCCCTAGACTTATATATAGCTCAAAATCAGGTAACACAATCGATGTGGGATTCAACACACATAGACAGAACTATACTCTCCCTTTTCTCTCTCACACACATGCAGAAATATGCTTTCCCTTCTCTCCCTCACTATCTCACACACACACACAGACAAGGTAGGATCGGCCAACATTGTTTAAGCCTCTGGTTAAAAATATTGAACTACCATTTCAATTATCTATAGAAATTACTGTTTCATAAAGTCAAATTCATTTACCCATAAACAAATGCAAAGTCGAGGACGAAATCCAAATAGCAGATTTGGAAGAGAAAAAAAAAAAAAAGCAGAATTAATCATTACTCGAAGAAGCAATTTCAACATCGGTATGGAGATATCGAATAGATTAAGTGTTGGGTTTATCCCAGGAAGGGGCTGGTGGTCAGATTATTATAGTGCAGGGAAGATATACTAGTGTAGGGTAGTCTTGGACCTCTCTCAATCCCAAAAGCTATCTCATCAGGTGAGGCTTTTCCTCACACTTACAACCTGACCACCAACCCCTTTCACATCCGCTGTGGGATAAACCCAACATTAAGTAACATAACATAAGACCCCGTTTGGTTGTCCTTCAATACACAAATTATATAATTTTCCAATAAACATATTCAGAAATTGTTATAGTTTAGAGTTTTGTTGTAAGAATTAAAGCACTTAAATTAGCTAGTTAAACACTTTAGTTCTAGTTTAAAGGTTATTTTCTCGTGTAATTGGAGTATAATACTACTAATAAAATTATTTAAACCAAAACCAGTTGTATGTTTCATTCTAGCCCTAAACGCACTCTACCGCCTGTAAATACAAATTTTAACTAAGGGCCTGTTTGGATGTATAAATTATCCTGCTGTATGAATCATTTTATTTTTAACAGATTGATTTGACTATTTCTCTATTTACTTATGCTTTAATCACATTTACATATTGTTTTTTAGAACAAAGAAACATAAATTTGATTTAGTTTAGCTAAATCTTGAAGCTATATTTTACTTCAATTACATGAAAAATACCAGAACTAAAATGGTCAGCCAGCTCATTTAAGTGTTTTTTAATTGTTACAACCAAACACTAGACTATTAACAGTTCATACTTTGACGAATCAAAAGATGGTAAAATTTTTAAATTGAAGGACAACCAAACGGGGCCTAAATCAATCATATTCCTATTTTCAAGGTTAATTAAGCTCATGAATTACCTCGAGTATGAAATCGTTAATCGATACAAATCATCCCAGTGAATAAACTCACTACTAATTTTGCAAGAAAAGCAAATATGAGTTAATATATGCTCGAGAGTTGTTCATATAATTTAAGCTAATGAAGTACGTATAACCATTCAGATCACCGATGAATAACTCCACCGAGCAAAATTCAGTGTCATAAATTCTTAGAACACATATTCTCGCTGGATTAATCAGGGAAAAACACACATAGAGATCGCAATTGAAAATACTGAAGGAGATATAGCTAACCTTTCGAAATGATGACTAAACACACATAGAGATCACAATTGAAAATACTGAAGGAGATATAGCTAACCTTTCGAAATGCGGACTACGAATTCGTGTTGAATTAATTCACATAATTTAAGCTGCAGAAGGAGATATAGCCATTCTGATCACTGATGAATAATTCCAAATGGCCAAATTCAGTATGATGTACCACACAGAGTTCTTATAACACGTATTCTGGCTAGAATAATCTAAGAAAAACACATAGAAATCACATTTGAAACTATTGAAGGAGATGTAATTAACCTTGTGAAATACGGATTACGAACTCGGGTTATTCAACTATTTAATTGGTATAATTTAAGCTTCCGAAGTCGATATAACCATTCCGATCATCGATCAATAACTCTATAAAGCCAAATTCAGTATGATAAATCACAGAGTTCTTATAACACGAATTCTGGCCAGATTAGTCTAAGAAAAACACATAGAAATAACAATTGAAACTACTGGAGGCGATGTAATTAACCTTGCGAGATTACGAACTCGTGTTATTCAACTATTTAATTTGTATAATTTAAGCAAAGGAAGTCGATATAGCCATTCCGATCACTGATCAATAATTCTATAAAGCCAAATTCAGTATGATAAATCACACAGAGTTCTAAGAACACGTAGAAATCACAATTGAAACTACTGAAGACGATGCAACTAACCTTTCAAAATACAGATTACGAATTCGTGTTATTCAACAATTTAATTCACATAATTTAAGCTGCAGAAGGCGATATAACCATTCCGATCACCAATGAATAATTCCATACGGCCAAATTCAGTATTGATAAATCACACAGAGTTCTTATAACACGAATTCTGGCTAGATTAATCTAAGAAAAACACAGAAATTACAATTGAAACTAGTGAAGACGATGTAATTAACCTTACGAGATACAGATCACGAACTCGTGTTATTCAACTATTTAATTGGTATAATTTAAGCTTCCGAAGTCGATATAACCATTCCGATCATCGATCAATAACTCTATAAAGCCAAATTCAGTATGATAAATCACAGAGTTCTTATAACACAAATTCTGGCCAGATTAGTCTGAGAAAAACACATAGAAATAACAATTGAAACTACCGAAGGCGATGTAATTAACCTTGCGAGATTACGAACTCGTGTTATTCAACTATTTAATTCGTATAATTTAAGCAACGGAAGTCGATATAGCCATTCCGATCACTGATCAATAATTCTATAAACCCAAATTCAGTATGACAAATCACACAGAGTTCTAAGAACACGTAGAAATCACAATTGAAACTACTGAAGACGATGTAACTAACCTTTCAAAATACAGATTACGAATTCGTGTTATTCAACAATTTAAGTCATATAATTTAAGCTGCAGAAGGCGATATAACCATTCCGATCACCAATGAATAATTCCATACGGCCAAATTCAGTATTGATAAATCACACAGAGTTCTTATAACACGAATTCTGGCTAGATTAATCTAAGAAAAACACAGAAATTACAATTGAAACTAGTGAAGACGATGTAATTAACCTTACGAGATACAGATCACGAACTCGTGTTATTCAACTATTTAATTGGTATAATTTAAGCTTCCGAAGTCGATATAACCATTCCGATCATCGATCAATAACTCTATAAAGCCAAATTCAGTATGATAAATCACAGAGTTCTTATAACACAAATTCTGGCCAGATTAGTCTGAGAAAAACACATAGAAATAACAATTGAAACTACCGAAGGCGATGTAATTAACCTTGCGAGATTACGAACTCGTGTTATTCAACTATTTAATTCGTATAATTTAAGCAACGGAAGTCGATATAGCCATTCCGATCACTGATCAATAATTCTATAAACCCAAATTCAGTATGATAAATCACACAGAGTTCTAAGAACATGTAGAAATCACAATTGAAACTACTGAAGATGATGTAACTAACCTTTCAAAATACAGATTACGAATTCGTGTTATTCAACAATTTAATTCACATAATTTAAGCTGCAGAAGGCGATATAACCATACCGATCATCGATGATTAATTACATACCGCCAGATTAATCGAGAAAAAAAACACACACACAGAGAAATCACAATTAAAACTAGTGAAGACGATTTTAACTAACCTTTCGAACTGCTGATTACGAATTCGAGTTATTAAACTGAAGAAATTCCACTGAAAAATTTAGGGTTTCTCTACACACGAAGCTGGCGCCCTTCGGAATGTGTCCTTTTTCATTTCCCTCGTTTTTTCCCCTTGATCATTCAGAAGAACATTATTATTCGGGATATTAACTAAATTACACATTTAGCCCCTTAAATTTTATATTTATTTCAATCCCAAAAAATTAAAAACATTATTGATAATTTTCGATAGAAAATAAAGTATATTCAAGATGTGGTTTTCCAACAAAAATGTTTTTTTAATTTTCTTACTCCGTTAAATTTATTTATTTTTTAATTTTTTTTAACACGATCCGTCTGAAAAATGAAAGCAGCAAGTTTCAATTTTTTTCTATACCTTTTTTTTTTTTTTTAATAATTAAAATATGGAGTATTTTATTAATAATGTTGGCCCATTGAATTAATCAAAAAAATCTTAACAATTTTAACACCGATTTTTGTTATTGAATATAAATGTTTGTTGAATGTGATAAAACTTATTAAACGAAATTAGCACTAACATTGTTGTTAAATGCAATATTTGTCTATAAATATCTCAAAAATAAACAAGTTCGATAAAAGTTAGCATTCAACAACAAACATTTGTTGTCGTTGGATATTAATATTTGTTGTATGTAATAAAGCATATTGTACTAAATTAACGCTTATATTATTGTTGATTTATGTTGCTGAATTAATAGAACTAATGCCGACATTTAGTGTTGAATTCATCATTTGTCTATAAATATTTTAAAAAGATGTATAGACGTGGATTTTTATTTTTGAATTTTGAATTCAACAAAATCAATAACGTCATTTTGTTGTTGAATTCAATATTTGATAGTAAGTAATTTAAAAATTGATATATGGATATCATTTTATAACCATCGATCCGTCAATTAATATTGTTTAATTATTTCATACATATATCTTACAAAACTATTCTATTTTTATTTTTTTAATTAAAAACTTGTTTGTTAATTTCTACGGTAATGATTCCTATTTTTATGGAGTTGTCTTACCATTTATAATTAGGGGTGGTCATGGGCCGAACTAAACTGGGCTCGGGTCGGGCTTAGACTAGGATATTACAAGAATTTACTAGGCCCAAACCCGGTCCGATCTCATGATCGGGCTTTAATTTCATGCCCAAACCCGGCTCTATAAAAAAAATTAAGCCCAAAACCTGGCCCTATAATTTTTTTTTAAATTTAAAAAATAAATACTAATTAGGGTTAGTGAATATGTGTTTATATATATATATATATATATATATATATATATATATATATATATATATATATATATATATAATTTTTTTTAATTATTCTTGGGGCTAGGCCTAAAATATTTTGGCATTGCCCAAGTCCGACCCTAAAATTCATCTAGCCCTAGAACCTAGGCCCAGTCCCTGCCCATAGGCTCAAAGTCAAAGCCCAAGTCCTAAAAAAATAGGGTCAGACTGTTCGGGCTACACGAGCTCCCGGGCCCATGACGACCCCTACTTATATTATAATTGACCTCCTAATTTTCCAGAGTTGTTACATGTTATTAAGGCAAATACTGTTGGGTAAATCACTCCCATTTGGGGGTGATTTTTCAACAAGGTGGCCTACCTCCCACCTACCCATTTGAGGCCAAAGAAATTTGTTGAAGAAAGCACAAGAAAACAAAATGAAAAAGGAAGATGATAAGTAGCTCACTAAAATGAAGAAAAAAGAGAAATTGGTGCCTACCTGTTGCTGAAAGTTTTTCTTCTGTTCAGACTGTTAAGAAGCTCAAATCCTCCTCTATAAATAGAGGAGGTGAGCCAAAGACAAACATAACTTTTCTGCAAAGAAAATACGCAGAGAGTTAGAGAGAGAAACCCTATTTGTGAGAATATATTAGTGAGTGTCAATTTGTGAAGTTTTTACCCACAAATTGAAGACAATATTTTTGTATATTGTTTTGTGTGATCCACAAAGTGTGAGGTTTGTAATCTTATTATTTGTTATAGTAGAAGATTTAAGCGGCTTACGGGTCCTGTGATTTTTTACCTTCAATTGAGGAGGGTTTTCCACGCTAAAATTCGTTGTGTTATTTCTGTTCTATTTTGGTTTGGGAAAATGTTCTGGGACCGACAAAATTATCTTGTCATCTTTCCCAACAAAGTGGTATCAGAGCAGGGAGCCCAGTAGAGGAGGAGATCATATACGTAGTATACTACACTAGTATATACGTACAATGTACATGCATACATACTTATACGACACTATTCACAGTATTTATACGGGACGTATACGGTATCTATACGGTACTATTCATACGATACTATTCATATATACGGGTACTATTCACATAGTACTGTACGCAGTACTATTCATCGGCAGCAAAGTACCATACCCAGTGAAACCTGCTGATTCAGACTTGTGATCGAGATGGAGGAGAGCACAGGCAATATGATCAAATTAACTGCATTTAACTATGCAATTTGGAAGACGAAGATGGAGGATCTTTTGTACATAAAAGATATGTGGAAGCCCATTGTAATGCCGACACAGGAGGCGGCATTTACAACGGATGACAGAACCGGCGAAACAACAATAACATCAACCACGAGCACATCGACAACCTTATCATACGCTGACTGGACCGTGCAGAACTGGAAATGTGCTGCCCAAATCCGGCAATGGATTGACAAGAGCATTTTTCAAAAATTTTCTAATGAACATGATGCTTATGTTCTTTGGCAAAAGTTGGAGAAAATGTATGCGAGGACAATTGCACAGAATAAAGCAAATCTGATGCGACGATTAGTCAATCTGAAGTACAAAGATGGAAGCAGTGTATCGAAACATATGAGCGAGTTCCAAGGTATTATTAATCAACTCAATTCTATGAAAATGACCGTAGATGACGAGTTGCAAGCGTTGCTGATGTTGAGTTCTCTACTGAAGAGTTGGGACACATTAGTCGTGTCGGTTAGCAACTCTGCTCTAGATGAAAAGCTTACCATGGATATGGTAAAAGACAGAATGCTGAACGAATAGTCCAGACGAAAAGACGAATGATACACTCCTGAGTCTGAAGCGCTTGTCTCAGAAAAGCAAGGCAGGCAAGAGAGGCGTGGGAGAAACAGAAGTCGAAATCCCCACGGTCAAGAAAGAGGACGATCTAAATCCAAATTTAGATCTGACAAGAAGTGCTATCACTGTGGTAAATCTGGACATTTCATTCGAGATTGTCGGAAGTTGAAGGTGGAGCAATCCCAAAATCAGGAAGCCGGAACCCAAACAAATGACATCGCTACTGTCATTAATGAAGTTGTTATTGTTCGAGATGATAACTATGTCAATCTTGTATCCCAAGATTCAACCTGGGTTGTTGACTCAGGCGCTTCCTTCCATGTCACGCCACGACTAGATTTCTTCTCATCTTACACTCAAGGAGAATTCGGACGTGTGAAGATGGAAAATGATGGTGCATCTGAAATTGTTGGTATCAGCAATGTTTGTCTCGAAACCAATATCGGATGCAAGCTATTTTTGAAAGACGTGAGACATGTCCCTGATATCCGTCTCAACTTAATTTCTACCGGGAAACTTGACGACGAGGGCTACAACAATTACTTTGGTGAAGGTAGATGGAAACTTACCAAAGGTAATTTGATGATAGCAAAAGGCAAAAATGACACCTCTCTCTATGTCATGGAAGCCAAGTTATGCAGAGGAGAGGTAAATACGACCAGGAAAGAAGTTCCTACCCAGCTATGGCATAAGCGGCTCGGACACATCAGTGAGAAAGGTCTTAAAATCCTTTCCAAGAAAGAACTCTTGCCAGGAATGAAAGGCACACTCTTGCAAACCTGTGTTGATTGTGTTATGGGAAAGCAACACAGAGTTACATTTCAAACTCATCCACTATCTAGAAGGAAGAATATTCTAGATCTGATACACACAGATGTCTGCTCAATGAGTCATAAGTCATTGGGAGGTGCTCTTTACTTCGTGATTTTCATTGACGACCACTCTAAAAAAGTATGGGCCTTTTCCTTAAGAACCAAAGATCAAGTGGTGGAAATTTTCAGGCAATTTCATGTAAAAGTTGAGAGAAAAACTGGCAGATATTTGAAGTGTGTACGTGCAGACAACAGAGGCGAATACCGTGGACCATTCGAAGAGTACTGCAGGAAATTTGGCATTAGGCTTGAAAAGTCAGTACCAAAGACACCTCAGCATAATGGTATCGCAGAGAAGATGAACAGAACCATCTATGAAAAAGTCAGATGTATGCTCTCAGATGCAAAGCTGCCAAACTCCTTTTGGGGGGAGGCAATGAGGACAACAGTTGATTTAATCAACATGTCTCCATCAGTTCCACTGAACTATGATGTTCCAAAAAGAGTCTGGACGGGGAAAGACATTTCGTACAAACACCTGAAAGTGTTTGGCTGCAGAGCTCTTGTTCACATACCAAAAGATGAGAGGTCCAAGCTGGATGGAAAGGCAAAGCAATGCATCTTTGTAGGATATGCCCATAAAGAGTTCGGCTACAGACTCTGGGATCCTGTCAGTAAAAAGATTGTCAGAAGTAGAGACATGGTGTTTCTTGAAGATAAGATAGCTAGAGACTTTGAGAAACCAGAAAAGTCACAACCAGATGAATTTTCAGTAGATCTCAGTCCTAGCTCTTCACCAACAAATTCTGGTGATGAGGAAGCAGTATCAGATCCTGATGATGCAACTCCACCAGCTAGCAGTTCGGAACCAGAATAAATTTCGGAACAAGTCCAACAAGAACTGAGAAGATTTACCCGAGAGCGACAATTGAGTCGCAGATATTCTCCTCATGAGTATGTAATGCTTACTGAAGGAGAAGAACCTGAGAGGTATGAAGAAGCTGTTGCAGATCAACATAAGGGCGAGTGGTTAAAAGCCATGCAAGAAGAGATGAAATCCTTGTATGAGAACCACACATTTGATTTGGTAAAACTACCACAGGGTAGAAAAACTCTCAAGAACAAGTGGGTGTACATGATTAAAAATAAAGAACACAGCTCACAACCATGCTACAAAGCAAGATTGGTTGTGAAAGGATTCGGGCAAAAGAAGGGTGTTGATTTTGACGAAATATTTTCACCCATGGTGAAAATGTCTTCAATCCGAGTTGTTCTTGGCCTTGTAACCACTCTTAATCTGGAGGTTGAACAACTTGATGTAAAAACTGCATTTTTACATGGTGATCTTAACAAGAAAATTTACATGGAGCAGCTCGAAGGTTTCCTAGTCAAAGGAAAAGAGAAACTGGTGTGCAGACTGAAGAAAAGCTTGTATGGTCTGCAACAGGCACCAAGGCAGTGGTATAAAAAGTTTGACTTATTTATGGAGAAAAATGAGTACAACCAAACAACGGCAGATCACTGCGTCTTCATCAAGAAATTTTCTGATGGTGACTTTATCATTCTTTTACTCTATGTTGATGACATGTTAATTTTAGGCCGTGACAGCGCCAAAATTAACAAGTTGAAGCAAAAGTTGAGCAGGTCCTTTGCAATGAAGGACTTAGGAGCAGCAAAGCAGATTCTTGGCATGACGATTACCCGTGACAGGCAGAATCGCAGAATCTGGCTATCTCAAGAACGCTATGTTGAAAAGGTTCTTGAAAGATTCAACATGAGTAAAGTTAAAGTTGTTAGTTCTCCACTTGCAAGCCATTTCAAGCTTAGTGCGAGACAATGTCCTTCAAGTAAGGAAGAAAAATCATAAATGGATAGGGTGCCTTATGCATCGGCGGTTGGCAGTTTGATGTATGCCATGGTATGCATCAGACCAGACATCGCTCACGCAGTCGGTGTAGTGAGCCGTTTCCTTTCAAATCCTGGAAAGGAACATTGGGAAGCAGTAAAATGGATACTCAGGTATCTCAGGGGGACATCCAGTCATTGTTTATGTTTTGGCAATGGTAAGCCTGTATTGGAAGGACATACAGATGCAGATATGGTTGGCGATGTGGATTCGAGAAAATCCATATCCGGATACTTGATAACATTTGCAGGAGGAGCTATTTCGTGACAATCACGATTACAAAAGTGTGTTGCCTTATCCACCACAGAAGCAGAATACATCGCAATCACGGAAGGATGTAAGGAGATCCTCTGGATGAAGAAGTTTCTACAAGAGTTGGGTCAGAATCAAGAGAAGTATACACTCCACTGCGATAGTCAGAGTGTTATTCACCTCAGCAAGAACCCGATTTTTCACTCGAAGTCTAAACACATCGACGTGAGATATCACTGGATTCGTGATGTGTTAGAAAACAAGTTGCTACAGCTTGAAAAGATCCACACGAATAATAACGGGGCCGACATGATAACAAAAGCTCTACCCAGAGAGAAGCTCGAAGTTTGCAAGGAAGTTGCAGGCTTGACTTCAACCCCAAATTGGTCGTAAGGGGGAGATTTGTTGGGTAAATCACTCCCATTTGGGGGTGATTTTTCAACAAGGTGGCCTACCTCCCATCTACCCATTTGAGGCCAAAGAAATTTGTTGAAGAAAGCACAAGAAAACAAAATGAAAAAGGAAGATGATAAGTAGCACACCAAAATGAAGAAAAAGGAGAAATCAGTGCCTACCTGTTGCTGAAAGTTTTTCTTCTGTTCAGACTGTCAAGAAGCTCAAATCCTCATCTATAAATAGAGGAGGTGAGCCAAAGACAAACATAACTTCTCTGCAAAGAAAACACGCAGAGAGTTAGAGAGAGAAACCCTATTTGTGAGAAGATATTAGTGAGTGCCAATTTGTAAAGTTTTTACCCACAAATTGAAGATAATATTTTTGTATATTGTTTGTGTGATCTACAAAGTGTGAGGTTTGTAATCCCATTATTTGTTATAGTGGAAGATTTAAGCGGCCTACGGGTCCCGTGGTTTTTTATCTTCAATTGAGGAGGGTTTTCCACGCTAAAATTCGCTGTGTTATTTCTGTTCTATTTTGGTTTGGGAAAATGTTCTGGGACCGACAAAATTATCTTGTCATCTTTCCCAACAAATACATTTGCAGAAACAAAAATCACTGAAAAATGTACACGTTTATGTAAGTGGATTTGATTTAAAAAGAAAAAGAAAAAGAAAAATGAAAGTATTGTCCACAAAGTGCCCCTTTAATTTATTTAACATCTCAACTGTATGTGCTAAATGATGTTTTCATCTAAGTTGCATTTTCAGTGAAAAAATAGCAAAGGAGAGTAAAAGAAGATACACATAACAGGACAACGTAATCATTCTGAATTTCTTACATTAAACAAGACTAACTCGAAGTGGAAAATATGTCAATATCCTAGCACCGTTTCACACATAGGTTGAACGTCTCATAACTCTTTGTATGGATAAAAGAAACATTGGCTTTGAAATTTTTTGTATGTGCAGGGATCCATGCAAAACCTGAGTTGCACAATGATCCCATCTCTTTAACTTTGCAACAACATTCATGATCGATTTCTCACCGTTTGAACATGAATTGAAACATCTATAGTCCACATTTTACCGTCAAATAATCTCTGCATACACCCACAAACTTATAAAAGCCCTTTTTGGGTTGTGGAGGTAGTTCTTGGTCGTGCATTGGGTCGGAAGGATCTGTAGCAAAAGCCTTAATATGCATAACGTTATACACGACAATAACGAACACTACGTGTAAGACCCCGATCTTTGATATACGTATAGTTTAAGTCGCGTTTTAAAATATTTCGAAAATAATGGGGTTGATGGTGTTATTTGTTGTTTAATTAAAAATTTGAGGGATTAATTTGTAATTTTATAAAACATCAAATATTAGAATTGGGTTTAATTAAAATCTTAACAAAACAGAGGGGAGGATTGTGTAAATTTCACACTTTAAATTATATATGTATATAGAGAGAGAGGCGGTGGAATTGAATGGAGGAGAAACGGGTCACATGTTCGGCCATTCGATCACACACACACACACACACATACACACATATATATATATATATATATATATATATATCCACACATCTCGGGAGGATTGAAGAAGAATCCAGATAAATCGAGAAAGAGAAAGAAGAGAGAGAGAGAGAACCGGAGGAAGGGGAGGTCGTCAGAGGTTCGTGATCGCCGGTGATGGGTTGTGTATTTCGTTTGGGTGTGTGTGTGTGTGTGTTTGCTTTGTGTGTGTTCCCTGTTTCCGTTTTCGTTTGGTGATACTGTGTGTGCGTGTGTTCCGACGATGGTGGTGATAATCATGAGTGTGTGTGTGTGTGCATTTGTGAGGTTTGTGGGTGTTGTGTGTGTACTGTGATGGTGTGTATGTGTAATTGTGGCTTGTCGTATATGCTGTTGTGTGTGTGTTTTGGTGTGTGGGTATCGCCGTCGATTAATTCAGTCGGCAGTGAGTAAAAGCTAGAAAGAGAGAGAGCTGTGGTTGTGTGTGTGTAATGATGTCTGTGTGTGTGTGTTTAAGCGGTGTGCATGTGGGGGTGTGTTGTGCGTGTGTGGTGTGTGTTTGGACGTTCGTGGGTGGTGGTCACCGGAGTTGGCGAGGTGAGGAGAGAGAGAGTAACGGTTGAGATCAAAACAGAGCAGAAAAGGGGGATGGCCATCGTCGCAACGGTGAAAGATCAAGGAGGTAGGAATTAAATCTGCAGACGGTTCGCCTAGGCGGTGGAGCGTCAGTAAGCAAACTAGAGCAGAGAAGGAGCGTGTACGCCACGGTGGTGGGTTTTGCGCCGAGGCGGTGGGAGCAAGAGCATAAATTAAGAAGTTTTAAGGAGATCGACAACCGTTTTGGAACGGGTAACGTTTCTCGTTATATTTTATGAATGTTAACTTTAATTATCAGTATAAAAAAATGTCGAAATGACGATAATAATTAGTGAGACCGTTCACATAAATAAATTTGATATAATAAACTGTAACGGATAAATACTCATTAAACAATAATATTTCATAATAAAAGGCGAGGAATAGGAAATTACAGAAATTAGGGCCTACATTGCATGGTTAGGATATTGTTACATAAAATATTAATTTAGACTCTGTCACTATTAGGTTCGCAGTCACCGGAGTACCGGTAGAGGATAGTCGGTAAAAGTCTTCGAAGCGGATAACTAGGTAAGTGTACTGTCTTCTTGCCAAATCTATTTTCATATATATATGATGAAAAAATATGTTTATTTAAAATTGGGCGAATTTATAACTTATATGGATCATACGGATTTGGGTGTTTTGAAAATGTGAATTTCGTTGGTTTTTAAAGAAAAAGGTGGAAAGAAATGATTTATTGAAATCAATGGGTTTTAAAAGAAAGTTAAAAACATGATTTTTGGATTAAATTGGTTTTGGAAATAGAGGTTGATGATATTGGTTTGACGATGACGTTATTGATTTGACGATGTTGTTGATTGGACTATGTCATAATTTATGTCCTATCCGGACGGTAGTCCTGCAGGTGGTGATTGATATTATGTCATCCAGAGACGTCCGGTAGGTGATTATCTGCACAGTTAGTTCCGTTAGGAAGGCATATCCTACGAATGGTACGGTACTGTTGTAACTCCCGATCGTGAGGTTAAAACGATCACTATGACTAGCCGGAGAGTGATGTGGTATTTTGTTGGATATGGTGTTTGTCGTATATGGTGTTTTATCGTATTTGATGATTGGGATGAGTATATTTATATATATTCTTTTATATTGGATTGGCGTATTTATTAGTGTTAGTATATCTATTATTTCGGTTGCGTTATACTATATGGTTGCTGTGACGTTCTGATTGATTTTTACTGTTTAGTTGAGATGTTATAAACATATATATGTTGTTTTCTGCAGTGATAGGAAAAATGGATTTTTCTTTGTGATAAGTGATATTAATATGTATTATGTTTGATCTATCTAAAATGTTTTTATTAAGAAGACAGTATACTCGCAGGTACAACAGTTAGGATCGGTCCCCTACTGGCACTAGGTAGAGTCCTGCGGTGGAGTCATGTGGGAGTTTTGAGATGAGCCGTTTGAGGCGAACTTGTGAGAGGTTCATGGTTGTTATATTTTCGTTGCTATTATAATTGGGGATAGGTGTGTCCCACATACGAGAAGATGTATATGGTCTGTATATATAAAAATATATTTTATATATGCATAGTGTCATTCTCTAAAAATTGGATGTTCAGGTGATGTTGTATCGACGTCACGCCGGCCCCAGGATGGCGGGTGTTCAGGGTGGGGTGTGACACTATGCATATTATAAATTTGCGCATTTCTATGATTTTAAAATAAGTTTTTTGGATCTGGGTAGATTATAGCTTTGTTTGTTGAGTATCTGATAATCAAAAGTCGTCTATATATACGCTAGGATAAAATATAATCGGATCGGGTACAACACTATGCGTTTTTAAATCATGTCATTTATTTGGTGAGATTTATTTTCATTAAATTAAAGTTCTTTAAGTTCAATGAAATAAAAATTTTAACGTACTATTGTAGTGAATAGAAAAGGAAATTAATTTACTATAATGCATATATTGTAGTAATGATATAAATTATTTTTTTCAGGTTAATTGTCTTTTATCCCCCTTGTATTTTGGTATTCTTTCATTTTTAACCCCTCTACTTTGAAAAACCTACATCGCACCCCTTCTACTCTTGATTAAAGGGAGAATTTCACATTTTATCCAAAAAAAATATTGATTAATTTTCCTTTATTTTTTAATTTAAATATAATAGTTAAAGGTAATAAAAGAAAAAAATGAATCTATCTCTTGTTCTATTTGCTTAATAAAAATAAAATAAAATTTAAATTAAAATAAAGGATAATTTTGTTCATGTCAGTAAGATTTAAATATAAATTTTAATTTCTTAATATATTTATTTAATTTTAAAAAAAATCGTCAATTTTTTTTATTTATTATAAGTCAAGGGAGCAAAGTGTTGATTTTAAAGTAGAGTGGACAAAATAATAATAAAAATAAAAATATTTAAATCAAAGTGCGAGGGGCTAAATGCAATTAAACTTTTTTTTTTTTGTTTTTTGTTGTTTTTAAATGGAAACATATATATTGGAATATTTTGTTTATCAAATATCTAGATTAATACCCAAGAGGTGTTAGTTCAGTTGGTAAGGGGAAGTGCCCATTTTCTTGTCAATCAGGATTTGGCTCTCTTAGAGAACACTCTGAGAATTAAATCTTGACTGCACCAGGTCGATGTAGGGGAGTACTCCCTTAATATCGCCCGGGGAGATAATTAGTCGAGGTGCACATAAATTGACCCGAACAATACCTTACCGTAAAATAATAATAATAAAAAATCTAGATTAATGCAAAACACATGAAAATTAGATTACAATGTTTGCACATAACTATGTAGTTGGCTACAATGTCTACCATCTTGGCTCTACAAAGTATTAGGAAAAAAATTATTAATTTTTATACTCTAGTTAGCTATAACGTATTAGAAAAATTTATTAATTTTTCGTTTGTGTAAAAAGAACTTTGTAAGATTGAGAAGTTTTAGTTATTATTGTATTCTCGTTGACTCTCATGTTGCAACGCCACCATTACTGCACCTTATAATATATATATTTAGTGACAACTTAAAAAGCTAATTTTATTTTTACAAATATAAATAAAATAAGTCATTTTTACAATCAAGACAATAATCACTAAAACATAAACATAATTATGCTTAATCATTATCCTAATCATGTTTCTATTACAAGAAAAATAGGAATTTTAAAAATAAATATAAAAAATATTTAGTTTGGGTTTCAACTAGGATTGGAATTTTCACTTTCGAAATAAATAGGGCGCTAATCCACTAAGATAATGGAAGACTCTTTAACTCCATAACATATTAACCTCCAAAATGAGTAATAAATTAAAAACATTTAAGATAAATAATAATTAGGGGCGTTGACTGAGAAGTCCTAAAAGGTGGTGGAAATTACCGATAAAACCCGCTACTTTTTTCATGCACCAAAAGCTCATTTTGTATTTTTCTGACCAAAATACCCCTCATATGTAACTTTCAATGCTAACATCGAAATACATGGATTTTTTTGTAGTTCCTGATGTTGTAAAATTAATATTTTTATACTGTATTAATAAGTAAAATGTCCTCCTTTTTTACGATATGCTAATCATATTTTTTAGACGTATGAATCGTATTATGCGTGGATGTTACATGTAATATCCAAAGGCAATGTCCAAAGGAACAGTTAGTTGTATTTTTTTTTATCAAATATTACGATATATCTGATTATCTCCCTCGTGTCATCTCTTTCAATATGTGTGTTGAATGTGACACTGTTTTATATTATCAAAATTCAAAAAAATATTTTCAATGGATATTACATGTAACATTTATAATCAGTAATTATTTTAAAACATATTTTCAATAGATGTTACATGTAACATTTATACCAATAATTATTTTTAGTTGATGTTACATGCAAAACATATTTTTATGTAGATGTTACATGTAATATATATATTTCAGAGGATACTACAAGTAACATTAATGTGATTTTTAATTTCTCTCACTAACACCGACCCACATTATCATATACCTATATTTCTCTCACTAATTTATTAACATCTCAACTGTATGTGCTAAATGATGTTTTCGTCTAAGTTGCATTTTTCAGTGAAAAAATAGCAAAGGAGAGTAAAAGAAGACACACATAACAGGACAACGTGATCATTACATTAAACAAGACTAACTCGAAGTGGAAAATATGTCAATATCCTAGTACCGTTTCACACATAGGTTGAATGTCTCGTAACTCTTTGTATAGATGAAAGAAGCATTGGCTTTGAAATTTTTTGTATGTGCAAGAATCCATGCAAAACCTGAGTTGCACAATGGTACCGTCTCTTTAACTTTGCAACAACATTCATAATCAATTTCTCGTTGTTTGAATGTGTATTGAAACATCTGTAGTCCACATTTTACCGTCAGATGATCTCTGCATTCACCCACAAACTTGTAAAAGTCCTTTCTGGGTTGTGGAGGCAGTTCTTGGCCGTGCATTGGGTCGGAAGGATCCATAGCAAAAGCCTTAATATGCATAACGTTATACACGACAATAACGAACACTACGCATATTATAAATTTGCGCATTTCTATGATTTTAGACTGAGTTTTTTGGATATGGGTAGATTATAACTTTGTTTGTTGAGTATCTGATAATCAAAAGTCGTCTATATATACGCTAGGATAAAATATAATCGGATCGGTTACAACACTATTCATCTTATAATCATGTCATTTATTTTATGAGATTTATTTTCATTAAATTATTTTCCTTTAAGTTCAATGAAATGAATTTTAACGTACTATTGTAGTTAATAGAAAAGGAAATTAATTTAGTATAATGCATATATTGTAGTAATGATATAAATGATTTTTTTCAGGTTAATTGTCTTTTATTCCCCCTTGTATTTTGATCTTTTTCATTTTTAACCCCTCTATTTAAAAAACTTACATTTCACCCCTTATATTCCTGATTAAAGGAAGAATTTCACATTTATCCAAAAAATATATTTACTTAATTTTCTTTTATTTTTTAATTTAAATATAATAATTAAAGGTAATAAAAGAAAAAAAAAACATCTCTAGCTCTTTTTCTCTCTCTTGTTCTATTTTTTAATAAAAATAAAATAAAATTTAAATTAAAATAAAGAATAATTTTGTTCATGTCAGTAAGATTTAAATAAAAAATTTAATTTCACCCATTTTTAATATATTTATTTAATTTAAAAAAAATGTCAATTTTTTTATTTATTATAAGTCGAGAGAGCAAAGTGTTGATTTTAAAGTAGAGTGGACAAAATAATAATAATAATAATAAATAAATCAAAGTACAAGAGGCTAAATGCAATTAAACTTTTTTTTGTTTTTTGTTGTTTTTAAATGGAAACATATATATTGGAATATTTTGTTTATCAAATATCTAGATTAATACTCAAGAAGTGTTAGTCCGATTGGTAAGGGGAGGTGCCCCTTTCCTTGTCAATCAGGGTTCGGCTCTCTTAGAGAACACTCCGGGTATTAAATCTTGAATGCATCAGGTCGATGTGGGGGAATACTTCCTTAATATCGCCCGGGGAGATAATTAGTCGAGATGCACATAAACTGATTCGGACAACACCATACCGTAAAATAATAATAATAATAATAAAAAATCTAGATTAATGCAAAACACATGAAAATTAGATTACAATGTTTGCACATAACTATGTAGTTGGCTACAATGTCTACCATCTTGGCTCTACAAGGCATTAGGAAAAAATTATTAATTTTTATACTCATACTTACCTATAACTAATTAGAAAAATTTATTAATTTTTCATTTGTCTGAAGAGAACTCAGTAAGATTAAGAAGTTTTAGCTGTTATTGTATACTCGTTGACTCTCATATTGCAACGCCGCCATTACTGCACCTTATTGTATATATATATTTAGTGACAATTTAAAAAGCTAATTTTATTTTTACAAATATAAATAAAATAAACTGTACTTTTTTTTTAAAGTTGTTTTTACAATCAAGACAATAATCACTAAAACATAAACATAATTATGCTTAATCATTATCCTAATCATGTTTCTATAACAAGAAAAATAGGAATTTTAAAAATAAATATAAAAAATATTTAGTCTGGGTTTCAACTAGCATAGGGATTTTCACTTTCGAAATAAATAGGGCGCTAATCCACTAAGATAATGGAAGACTCTTTAACTCTATAACATATTAACCTCCAAAATGAGTAATAAATTAAAAACATTTAAGATAAATAATAATTAGGGACGTTGACTGAGAAGTCCTAAAAGGTGGTGGAAATTACCGATAAAACCCGCTACTTTTTTCATGCACCAAAAGCTCATTTTGTATTTTTCTGACCAAAATACCCCTCATATGTAACTTTCAATGCTAACATCGAAATACATGGATTTTTTTGTAGTTCCTGATGTTGTAAAATTAATATTTTTATACTGTATTAATAAGTAAAATGTCCTCCTTTTTTACGATATGCTAATCATATTTTTTAGACGTATGAATCGTATTATGCATGGATGTTACATGTGATATCCAAAGGCAATGTCCAAAGGAACAGTTAGTTGTATTTTTTTTTATCAAATATTACGATATATCTAATTATCTCCCTCGTGTCATCTCTTTCAATATGTGTGTTGAATGTGACACTGTTTTATATTATCAAAATTCAAAAAAATATTTTCAATGGATATTACATGTAACATTTATAATCAGTAATTATTTTAAAACATATTTTCAATAGATGTTACATGTAACATTTATACCAATAATTATTTTTAGTTGATGTTACATGCAAAACATATTTTTATGTAGATGTTACATGTAATATATATATTTCAGAGGATACTACAAGTAACATTAATGTGATTTTTAATTTCTCTCACTAACACCGACCCACATTATCATATACCTATATTTCTCTTACTATATTTCAATGGAATGTTACATGTAACATCAACACAGATTCATGTTTCTCTCACTACAATTTCTCTCTTCTCTCTGCATTTAAGTAAACAAACTGCAAATTGCAAGGTGCAATGTGTAAATAGTAAAAAAAAAACTCAAAAGCCTTTAATACCCATTTCACCATTTCTCTCTCTCCCTAAACAAAAAAATGGTTTACCAGATTGAAACAGAGCATAAATAAGGTGACGACATCCACTGAAATGCTCGGATCCGAACTGCAAAGGTGGTAGAGAAGTCGGATTTGGATGACGACGGTGGGGAAGGCGTCGGCGACGATGGGAAAAGCGTCGGATCTGGACGGCGATGGTGGGAGTGCGTTGGATCTCAATTGCGACATCAGCGAATTTGGATTGAGAAGGCGTTAGTGATGGCAGTTAAGCGATGCTCGCACAAAATCACGGGAAGGGCATTTTGGTAATCTTGTTGCCGGTCATTTTTTGGAAAATTGACTAATCGGTGAAAAAAATCGACAGCATGGGAGTTTTTTGTGCAAGAAAAAGTAGATGAATTTTATTGGTAGATTACTGTTAATAGTGGTCTAGCCGGTAAATTTTCCTAATAATTATGCTTTAATTGAAGTTTTATTATTGGTTGGAGGTGTACCAGTTTGTTAATAATTAACTTGAAACCATGCCTTTTTAATTATCAATTTTTTGTTAATAGTAACAACTTGTAACCTTGCTTTGTTAACAAATAAAATGGAAAAATATATATCTGATCCCTAAAATATCAGGTGAGTGGGGACATCCAAATCACAGGAGAAAAAGTGAATATCGTCTAAATCACAGGGGTAAATATAATTAACCCTTATTTTAATTATACAAAATTGATAACTTTGTTAATGATTCTTAATTAAAACCGGACTGTAATCAAACATGTGGTCTTATAATAAGGATATAATCAGATTAAAATGACAAGGAGCGTCAGATATTTTTCAAATTGCCCATCTCTTTAAAAATAAAATAAGTATAGAGTAGGTGTCTGTATATACCTTGAAGTTTTTCAAATTATATATTTCTTTTCTCAAATATTATATTTGCTTCAATCCTGCAAAATTACAAACGTAGTTAAAGCTTTTGGATAGAAAATGGGTTGTGCTTAATATGTGCTATGCTAATGAGGGTATTTTTCTCATTTTATCATTTTGCTATCTCTAAGAAGTTTCCCTTTAACATTTTTCTGACAATAATTCGTCTGAATAATGAGAGAGAGAATCTTGAATTGCTATTAGGGAAAAACGTCAGGGGTGACAATAGTTTGATTTTGGGTCGGTTTCACTAGAAACCAAAACAAAAGACGTTAGGTATATACAAAACCTAAAACTAAAATCATTGTTTTTTTTTAGAAAACGATTTGAAAAAAAAACTATTTAATTTTATACAAAACCAAAATCAAATCCGTGAAACTATTAAATTTTTTTAATTTTTATAAAACCAAAATTAAAACTGAAACCTCGAAACTGCTGTTTTTATATAAAAATAAAAACACAACTAAAATACCAGAACAAATTAAGAAAATCCTAAACTTAACTCAATTAACACTATAATACACATATATATATATATATACTAGATGTCAAAATATAAATAAATAAAAAACAAAGGGCAATACATATAATATAAATATATCTAAATTACCAATTACGGGGTTCAGTTATGCAGTTCGGTTTCATAATTACTATCCCAAAACTAAAACCCAAACCGGTTTGGTTTTCAATTTCGAATCCAAAATCGTAACAAAAATCATTTAATCGATTTTAAAATAGAACCGTTCAGTTCGATTTGGTTCAGTTACCTGTTGATTTGGGTTGAATTGTCATCCCTAAAAAACGTATCAGGTTTAGTAAAATGATGAAAATATTTCCATTAGAAGATCACATCCGTAGAGCAACCCATTTTTTATTTAAAATTATTAATAACGTTTTCAATATTTGGGGATCGAAACAAATATGGAATTTGACTACTTGAGGGATTAAATGTACAATTTAAAATCGAACCATTTAATTATATACAAAACCAAAACCAAAATCAAAACCGCAGAACCGTTAAGGTTTTCTAATTTTATATAAAACCAAAACCAAAACTGAAACTGTAAAACAAAAACATAAGGGTTTTTTGTTGTTTGGACCATTTTTAGCTTTCTTTTTCCTCACTAATTCTTTTTTTGAAAAAAAATATTTTTTAATCATTTTGAAAAACATTCTTATAAAAAAATCATTTTCAAAAAAAAAAAAAAAAGGGACAATTATACCCTTTTATATATATATATAACCCTAAATTTCCCCTAAATTTCTAAAAATAATGAGATTGCAGGCTGCCTCCCCCAACCACTCTCTCTCAATCGCCGAACGATTGCCGCCAACCTCCACCGCGCTTGACTAGGGAAGACGACGATTGATTGATTTTTTTTTTTTTTCCAAAGGAGATTGAGATCCAGCCGTGAGATCTGGCTGGAATGAGCCGCAATGAAGGTGGGCGGAAGGATCTAGCTAGATTGAGCGGCGACGAGTTCAAATCTGGCTGGATTGAGCAGCGGTGACGGCGAGTGGATGGATTTGCGATGGATTGAGCGGCAGCGACGACGAGCAGATGGAGCGACGGATCTACGATAGTAAGATGAATTGAGGCAGCAACGATACTCAATCGACGAAATTTTATTCTTGCTTCCACTGATTGAGTAAATCGGATTGGGAGAAAATTTTGGGATAGAGCGAAGGTGTATTCAAGGGTTTCAATTGTTATTTTTCCAAGATTGAGCAAACTGGAAGGATTTGGATTCAAATGAGGATTTCATTGTTTGTGAATATTCATGTGGTCAGATTTTGTGTTTTTGTTGAATGTTAATTATTTGTGAATATTCATGGGGTTACGTTTTGTTTTTTTGTTTAATCGGTTTGTGTTCGTCAATGTTCATTGTTTTATTTTTTCTGTTTGAATATTCATATCAGTCTATATTCAATATGTTTTGTTGAAAGTATGAACATTCACAATAACACAATTATTATAAATATGTATTAAATATTAAAAAAAAATGTGAATGTTTATGTTGTTGGAAAAATAATTTTTTGTAGATTAATTTTTTAAAAAAATATGAACATTCACAAACTAGTAAAAAATTATCCAAAAAAATTGGTGATTTTTGAAAAAAATGAAATGTGAACGTTCATGTTATTGGAAAAAAAAAAAATTTTGTAGATTAATTTCTCAAAAAATATGAACATTCACAAATCAACAAAAAGTTTCCAAAAAAAATTGAAATTCATATCGTTGGAAAAAGAATTTTTTTAAAATTAATTTGGTGTATTTTTTTTTTTAATTTTCTATCAACCGTAAATCGCGTGGGATGATTTTGATAATTTGGTGGGTTTTGAAAAAGCGAACACTCACATTTTTTAATAGAATGACATAAATTGTAAATATAGCACAATTAAAGGGCAATGAGCAAAAACTAAATTCTAAGAAGGTCACGAGGACCAAAAAATTAATGTAGGCATTTGGAGGATTATTTTCTCAATACACTCTTTTATAATGATCAAATAATGAAATCCCCAAAGCATAACTAAAATATTAGAAGAAATTATGAAAACCCTAAAATTAACTCAATTAACACTATAACCCATATATACTAGAGATCAAAATATAAATAAATAAAAAAGTGGGAGTAATATATATAAATTACTAGTTACGTGGTTCGATTTCACGCTTACTATCCCAAAATCAAAATCAAAATCAGAACTGCTTCGGTTTCCAATTCGAAACTAAAATCGTAACTAAAACCATTTAATCGATTTCAAAATCGATTACGTAGCAGTTCGATTTAAATTGTCATCCCTAAAAAATGTATCAAGTTTAGTGAACTAATAAAATAATGAAAATATTTTTATATGAATTTTCCCAATAGCAGGACCCACCTAATTGGGTTCCATTCTTACATGGCTGCTGACGTGGCTTTTTGATGGTTTTTGATACAAGGAATATCTCTCTTCTTCCCTCTAATGACACCTTCGCACACTCTTTCCTCTCTCTCTCTCTCTCTCTCTCTCTATACTTCTCTCACCGCGCAGATCGCGGCTCAAGTGAGAGAAGTATCTTCACGGCGAGCGAGCTCGAGGAAGAACGCCGGCGAAAGAAACACAGAGCTCCGACCTCAATTACACCGCTCCGACCTCAATTACGCCGTCTGTTCATAAATTGGGTTCCTCGCTCAAGGTCTCTCTCTCTCTCTATCTATCTTGAAGATGATTTTTGCCTCAATTGCTTTGATTTGAAAACTCTAATCCCCAAATTGTATCCCCAAGTTGATTATGTTTATTAATTTGAACCATTCGAACTTTTTGCCCTCGCAATTTTTTGGTTTTTTCCTCCGTGTTAAAATTCTAGGGTTTTGATTTGGTTGACTCAACGTCGAATTGGGGATTCCTTTTCATCGATTAATCTGAAGAAGATTTGCGATTTGATTCGATTGAGTTGAAAATTATTGATTCGATCGTGTTCATCTTCGATTTTTCTCAATTGAGCTTAAATTAAAATTAGGGTTTCATTTGTTGTTCGATCGAATTTTCTTCAAATGGGTGACGAATCACAGAACACCATGAATCTTGATCTGAATTTGGGACCTATTGTTCATCCGTCTCCCGATAACGATGACTCCATGAATTTAGAGGACTGGTTACATGGTCCGGCCCGTAGACTGACGGAAGCAGCTTCTCATCGGGCCCGACAAAGATTCCGGGCCCTATACAGGCCTGTTCCGATCCCACGGGAAACCCGGGCCATTGCGCTCGAATTCATCACCGGAAACGGATTACAAGTTGGGGAAGGCAGCGTCCCAAACGATGAACAACAACAACAACAATTGTCCGAGGTTTCTAAATCGTGCGATAACGGTCATAAGTTTCTAGAAGATGGAGGTTTAAGGCAGAAGGAGGAGGATGAGAAGGGTAATAATGGGGACGAGGGTGGTTTTTTCGACTGTAATATTTGCTTGGACATGGCTAAGAATCCCGTTGTTACCTGTTGTGGTCATTTGTTTTGTTGGCCTTGTCTCTATAGGTGGTTGAATATTCATTCCGACGCGAAGGAGTGTCCGGTCTGTAAAGGGGAAGTGACGGTGAAAACTGTGACACCGATTTACGGTCGGGGGAGTGGAAATAGTAATAGTTGTCAAATCGAGGAGGAAGATTCAGGCCAGCCGATTCCCGTTCGGCCTCAGGCTCGACGTGTCGAGAGCTGGCGACAGGCGATTTCGCGGGCAGCGTTCACGATCCCGATGGAGGAGATGATTCGACGGTTGGGGAGTCGCTTCGATCTCACGCGGGATTTGATCCAAATTCAACCGGAGGTTCTTGACGGGCCCACCCGCGAATCGCCTGAGCGGAGTAGTAATAGCAGCTCGTTGCTCAATCGGATCTTGACTTCCCGGGGGTTACGCCGGGAAGGCACCGGTGCCACCGCCTCCGGAGTTTCGCTGGAGGAGGGGGCGGATTTGGCCGGGGACGGCGCTAGTCGCCGGTTTTCGTCGTTGTTGCTCCGACGATCGCACTCAAACCGGGCTGCAACGATCTCAAATCTGACGTCGGCGTTGAGTACGGCAGAGAGGCTTGTGGAGTCATACTTCCGGAACAATCCGGTGGATGCGCCGGCGACGGTGTTGCCGACGCCGGCAGACGACCGGGATTCAGTTTCGAGCATCGCGGCGGTTATACACTCGGAGAGTCAAACAGTGGATACAGCGGTCGAGATCGATTCTAGGGTTTCGGTTTCGACTTCGTCTTCTAGAAGGAGAACGGAAGGTTCTTCTAGGGTTTCCGATATGGATAGTGGCGATTCTCGGGCACCTAGGAGGAGGAGATTGAACTGAGGTGTCGTGGCTAGTATAGTTAGGTAACATTTGGTTTCATGGAATTGGAGTCTCGGAATTGAAATTCGAAAAATTGGTTTATTTCTAATTTCAATTCCCACACTTTAATTTTGTGCTACCAAACGCTGCCTTGTTGTATTTTTTTTTTTTTTTAAAGTTTTGTTTGTAAGAATATTGTAATTTTTCATCGGTCTATGTTTTTTCGATATTTCCTTAAAAAAAAATAAAAAAATTTGAATTTGTAGTTTGGAACAAATCAGGTTTGCTTTTCTTGGCAGCCTATGTAAATTAATATTGTATTTGTGTTCCCTCCATGGGCGGCGGCATGATGTATTTATGATTTTACTCTACGAATTCTTCTTTAGGATGATTGAATCCTGGTTGTTGATAAAAAAAAGTGGGACACCTCCTCTTACCGGACTGTGTAAACTAATCTTCTATTTGTGTTATAACTTGTTTTGATTATATATGTAGCCGCTTTAGAATCATTGTTTTAATTGTACTTTTTGTTGCATTATTTTGTAAGGTATGTATGAGTTAGTTTACGTGCATCTTAACTAATCATCTCCGCTGGTATTTTTAAAGGTCTCGTTCTTCCATATCAGGTAGGGATGGTCATGGGCAGGGCCGGGTTTAGACTAGTGTATTACAAAAAAAACGTTGGGCCTTCGCCCAGCCCGGCCCGATGATCGGGCTGTAATTCTATGCCCAAACCTGACCCTATAAGAAAAATTTAAGCTCAAAGCCGGGTCTATTTTTTATTTTTATTTTTAAATTTAAAAAATAAATACAAAAAATTCAACACCAAACTAACAAGAAATATTAAAATTAAAATTTCTAGAAGTAAACCAATATTCCAAACAAATCAAACCAACAAGAAATGTTAAAATTATAATTTCTAAAGAAAATTAATATTCCAAATATTAGGGTTGTATTGTAATGTGTGTGTGTATATATATATATATATTAAATTTTTTTTATTTTTTAAAGTATCCTTCGGGCTGGGCCGGCCCGGCCCTAAAATTTTTGGGTCTTACCCAAGCCCAACCCTAATTTTGATTGCCCAAGCCTGACCCTAATTTTGATCGAGCCCTAATACCTAGGTCCAGGCCCGGCCCGTGGGCTCAAACCCTAAATCCAAGCCCTAAAAAAATAAGACCGGGCGGGCCCCGAGGCCCATGACTGTCCCTAATATCAGGTGGTCTGGTGCATTTAGGATTTTGCTCCTTGAAGTGATTTTCTGGAGTATTGAACCCTAGTTGTTGATAAGGAAATGAGTCGCCTTCTCTCACCGTAAAAATGAATGTTTCTCTTTTAATCTAAATGAGGGTGAATTACATTTTTGGTCCGGTAGTTTTAGTAAATGTTCTATTTAATATTCGACTTTCAAGTATTTTCCTCAACTTTTTAATTTATATATGTATTTTTTTTTAAATAATAATAATTAAAAATTTGATTAATTAATATAAATACAAAATGTAAAAGGTATAAAATATAATTTAATTTAAACATTTTTATATTTTTATTTATTTATTTTAACAAATGACCAATTGGACTCGGATTGTAGAGTTAAAGTTGAAGGGCAAAATATTTTGTTTAACACTTTGTCCTTGAGTTTGACCCAAATCTCATTTTGGTCCTTACAATTTCAATTTTAACATATAATATCTTGAAGTTTATTAATCATCTAAGTACAGTTCAAGCCGTTATTATCATTATAATTTTGGATGAAAAACAACTACATGCTAAGCACCAAACTGTTTTTAAGAGACTTTATGAGCAATTTCGACCTCCTCTTTTTTTCATTCATTCTCATTTCCACCCAAATACTAAAAAATATACAAATAGTATATATATATGTTGACATTTTAAACTACTGGGTGAACTTTAGATTCCACAATTGAGATAAAAAAATCATTTTAAATTCTTATAATTTTATATTATATAATATTTTTAACAAATTAACAATTTAACTGAAAATATATCTGACAAAAAATTCACGCCCCCACTTCTAAAACGGTTAAATAAAATTGCATTTTGTACCGTTTAAACTTATGTTTATATCTAATTGGTCAATTCTTTTTTATTAATTACTATTGTTTTTTTATATTTATAAATTATAAAAAGAATAGTTGGTGATTAGTCCTATATAGCGGATGTAATCTGTTATTAGTCCCATTAAAACATAAAATTTGTTTTAGTCCCTTAAATTGGTTTTTGCTTGCGCATTAGTTCCGCATGTGCTCACGCTTGTGTCATATTAGTTATATGTGTCTGTGTAATATTAGTTACAGGTTACAAATTACATGCAACATAGTTATATGTACTTGTTTAATATTTGTTACATCTAACAAATATTTTACATACAAATTGGATACATTGTAACTGCGAGAGTGCAGTGCGTGTATTAGGTCTTCCACATTTTTTTTAATGCACGAGACTAAAATACAAATTGCGATTGCATATGAGACTTTTTTTAAATTAAAAGTAAAATAAGGGACTTGCCATAGAAATACCCATTATAAAATCAAATATAGTACTTTTCACTACGTTTAGTACATTGGAGTGGAATGGAATAACAATATGATTGAAATAAGTATGGTAATAAAATGGAGTGATATTAGAATGACATCAAGGGTAAAATAATAATTTAATTAAAATTTCAAATGACATGATAGTTAATTTAATTAAATTTCATTCCAATTCAAATATTTGATTAGTATTTGGTCTCTTTTTTTACCCGATGAATGATTAAATCCAATCCCATGTAAATTCGGATTAATTAAGACTAATTTTATGTTTTGTGGGATTAGAGAATTCTTGATAATAGAAATGAGATTTAATCTCATGTACTAAACATAGGAATGAAATAACTATTCTCATGACTATTCTAATTCTCTCTCGAATCCCTTGTACCAAATGCAGCCTTAGGTATCAGAAATCCCGTTTGTGTGTGTGTGTATACATATATGTATAAAACCAGTAATGGAGAAAGAAAGGGGTTAAATAAAACGTCCCTAAAATTCTCTTAAAACGAGTTGGGTTCACGACAATTGATTGTTTGTTTTGTCGTCCAAAAATACAATGGATTGATTAATTTGAACCGAAGTGGGATGATTATGAAACTTTAGGGCATCAGATGTTCAAAAACTAAAATTACAAGGACCAAAATGAAAAAATAATCAAACTTTAGGGGTGACAAAACAAAAACAAAGGGCCAAACCCACTCTTCAATTAAAGCCCAATATTATATGCCAGGAAACGCTTATTTTTCCCGATTAAAGCCCATATAAATATCTACTTGAAAAGCCCAATATTTTTTATTTTTAATTTCAGAGCACTATTTATTTTTCGTTCTCAGTTTTGCCGCCAATTTTGGCAGCGAAATTGAAGCCTCATTTTGAATCGATCTTCATATACTGTTTCTATGATTTCGCAATCACACAAATCCTTCTCCAAAAATTTCCAACCCAAACGAACAAACATTGCGTCTGTGTAGAATTCAAGCGGCAAGAGATTCGGTCAATGGAGATGAAGCGATCGGAGGAAACGGATAATGAAACAGTTCTCGAGGATTTGCGGTTGGATAGGGAGCTGGATTTTCAGGAACTGAGGATCGGTATTTGCTTGTTCTCTGATGTTTATTCAATTGCTCGTTCAGAAATCAATCTGAGAGAAGATTTTTGATTCGTATTACGATGTTTTTGTGTGTGTGTGTGTGTGTGTATGTGAAAGAGATTCGCTCAACGGAGATGAAGCGATCCGAGGAAACGGATAATGAAACAGTCCTCGAGGATTTGCGGTTGGATGGGGAGCTAGATTTTCAGGAACTGAGGATCGGTATTTGCTTGTTCTCTGATGTGTATTCAATTGCTCGTTCAGAAATCAATCCGAGAGAAGACTTTTGATTCGTATTACGATGTTTGTGTGTGTGTGTATGTATGTGCCAGAGATTCGCTCAACTGAGATGAATCAATCTGAGGAAACGGATAATGAAACAGTTCTCGAGGATTTGCGGTTGGATAGGGAGCTGGATTTTCAGGAACTGAGGATCGGTATATGCTTATTCAATTACTCGTTTAGAAATCAATCTGAGAAGTTTTTTGATCGGTATTTCGACGTGCACGCGCGCGCGCAAGCGATTCAGTCAATAAAGATGAACCGATCTGCGGAAGAGGCTAATGAAACAGTTGTCGAGTATTTGCGGTTGGATCGGAAGCTGAATTTTTGAGGAACAGTGAATCGGTATTTGCTTGCTCTTCGATGTTTGTCAAATTACTCGTTAAGAGTTCAACATGAGAGGAGTTTTGTTTTATGCGTATTTCGCCGTGCGCGCGCGCGAAGCGATTCGCTCAGTGGAGACAAAGCGATCGGAGGAAGCAGCTAATCAAACAATTATCAAAGATTGACGTTCAAATCCGGATCGGATTTTTCAGGAACAGTAAATCGGTATGTGCTTGCTCTCTGATGCTTATTCAATTGCCTGTTTGAAGTTTTTAATCACTATATGTGGCATGCATAATTTGAATTTTCTAAAATCCATTTCATAGTTCAAATCCGGATCGGATTTTACCTATCTGCTCCATAATCCAATGGGGTCATAATTGTTATAATTTGGACTTTGATAAGAGGGTAATCTTGGACCTTTCTCAACTTCAAAACACAAGCTCAAACAGTGGGCAGGAATAGAAATCCATGATGTCGTATATCAGACCACGTTCAGGCAAACGATGTCGTATATCAGAAACTCGGAAATGCAGAAGACTTCAAACAAAGTCTCTCCCTCTCTCTCTTCGGTGAACAATAACTACTACCATGCACGTTCTACGAAGAGAAATAAAAATCAACATGATGCGCATATGACCTTCAATCCCATCACATATCATGAAAATTCAGATCCACTCGATGATACCCATTTGAATTATCAGCTTGATTGGGTCTCCAATGGCGACATTCGCGGTGGCAGTGGTGGTGATCCTGGGCCTGGTCATTAGAAAATAGTTTCTGAATTTTATATTTAACCCATTTGTCATAACTACTACCATGCATGATCTACGAAGAGAAATAAAAGTCAACATGATGCGCATATGACCTTCAATCCCATCACATATAATGAAAATTCAGATCCACCCGATGATACCCATTTGAATTCTCAGCTCGATTATGTCTCCAATGGCGACATTTGCGGTGGCAGTGGTGGTGTTGGCGGTGATCCTGGGCCTGATCGGCAGCGGCTGGGACGGTAGCAACAACATTTCCGAGTTTAATTCGAGGCGAGAGATAGTAAGAGCCAAACATGGTGTGGTGGCAGCGGACGATGAGCCGTGCTCAGGGGTGGGGAGGGCCGTTCTTAGTGGAGGAGGTCATGCGGTGGATGCAGCAATAGCTACTGGTTTTTGCTTGGGGGTTGTTAACCCGGCAGCAAGTGGTATTGGCGGCGGCGGTTTCATGCTTCTTAGGCTGGCCAATGGGACTGTAGAAGCCTTTGATTTTAGAGAAGCTGCACCCAAGAATGCGTCTACGGTAATTGATTTCACAGCTATCATCACTTTATTTGTTGAAATGAAGCATGCATACAATATTTTGGCAAATGAAAACACAGCTTATAAAGGGCCATTTTCCAAACAACGTCATTGTTCAGTCTCTGCTTATTGAATTAGAGTTGTTGTAATCTAAACTCTGATATTAGTGTAGGGTGATCTTGAGCCTCTCTTAATCCCCAAACTAGCTCATTACATGAGATTTTTTCTCATATTTATAATTTGACCATCACCCTCTTCCACGTCGATCTGAGATAAACCCAACAATCTTTCCCTCACAAATCGAGTGTTTGGTCGGCTAATCTTCGATTAGTCTCTCTCTTTACAACTATTGGGCTAGAGTTGTTACAATCTAGTTTTGATACCATTGTAGGGTGGCCTTGGGTACGTCTCTCTCGACCCCAAAAGTAAACTTATGAAGTGAAACTTAATCTCACACTTATAACTTAACCGTTCTTTCCAGATGTGAGATAAACTTAATAATATCAAATGTTGATATCTTTTTATACATTAATTCATAAAGCAATCAATTTATCATTTTTTTATACATATGCTTTTTGTAGATTTAATCAGACAACTACAATTGTTGTCTTATGCTAGCTAACTTTTAAACTCATACAGGACATGTACGATGGAGATCGTGCTCTAAAAGCAAGTGGTTCTCTCTCTATAGCAACTCCTGGCGAGATTATGGGATATCATGAGGCTTGGAAACGATATGGACGACTTCCATGGGAGAGACTCATAGAACCTGCCAAAAGTTACGCACGTCATGGTTTTAAGATTTCAAAAGCTTTGCACATGCAGATGGAAAAAGTGGAATCAGCCATTTTGAATGATCCAGGTCTTCGTAAAATTTTCGCACCACATGGCGACCTATTACACGTAGGCCATACTTGTTACAATCTAAAACTAGCTAAAACACTGGAAAGAATTTCAAATTTTGGAGCTGACGAATTTTATAATGGAAAAACTGCAATTGCAATGGTTAAAGACATTCAAAATATTGGGGGTATCTTGCAAATGGAAGACTTGCAAAAGTATCGTTTGAAAATAAGAAAACCGCTATGTACCGATGTTATGGGTCTTAGGGTTTTTGGCATGCCGCCTCCTTCTTCTGGTGGAGCTTCAATGGCCCTTGTACGTAGGTCTTTTTATTAATTTCTTTTTTATGAAAATTTATCGCTTGTTAACTAATTAAGTTATATGCGTTTCTTGTAGATATTAAACATTCTTTCCAAGTATGACTTCTCAAAAGATGATGAGTCACTTTTGGTTCATCGAGAAATTGAATCTTTGAAGCATGCATTCGCCGTGAGGACGAATCTTGGAGATCCTGATTTTGTTAATTTGACAGATGTTATGTCAGACATGCTTAATCCTACTTTTGCAGATGGATTGAGAGAATCTATAAAAGATAATACAACGTTTGAGCCCGAATATTACGGTGGCAAGTAAGTGTTGAATCCTACATCACTCGTGTTACCTTATTTTGAGCTATATATAAAGGGTAGGACAATTATCATCTTATAAGACGTCTTTTCAAAGTGTGTTAGGCCATTGGGTTCCTACATGGTATTAGAGTCATGATTGTTGTCTGATGTTAGGTGTGTTGAATCCTACATCGATGTTAGACGCCCCGATATCCATTTGCAGCAGTTTGTCAAAAAACCCACCATGCATGTGAGGGGCATGTGGAATCCCACATCGATGTTAGGCCCTTCTCTCGGTATTTGTTCGTAATGGTTTATCAAAAGTTTACCCTGCACGTAAGGGGGGCGTGATGAATCCCACGTCGCTTGTGTTACCTGATCATGAGCTATATATAAAGCTAGGTTAATCCTCATCTTACAAGACGTTTTTTGAGTGTCAGTTAAGTCCATTGTATTTCTATTGTAATCAAGTTTTGTTGATTATTTCTCATAATTACAATAAAACGAAATTAAACAATAATTTAAAGTATACATGATTATTATGACACAATAATGAAAAACGAAAATTGAAAGTGTACTTGTCTCGGCCATCGCAGGAGATTGAATCTGTTGCAGCGGATTACTAACTAGGTCTTCCTCTCTATAATCTAGACTATTGTGGTGACGGCTCTCAATGGGAAGAAACCCTTAATCTAGATTAGGGAGGAGACCTACTTATATATATACTAGGGTTTCTCGTTACTCCATCCCATAACGGGTTTCAACGAAATCCTAAACCTACACTTGTTATTTAACTGAGCTTCTACATAAAAAACTCCACAACCCAAATCAAAATATGATCACTGATTATTTGGACTACTTAAATAATATACTATCCATTAATCCGTTTTTGTAAAACAATTAATTCAATTAATGTTAGCCCATAAAAATCATGTATGCTTTCGATTATCGTTCTTCATTGTTGTGTTTTAATAATCATATATGCTTTAAATTATTGTTTAATTTTGTGTTATTATGATTATGAGAAATAATCAATATGTTTTTTGTAAAACAATTAATTCAATTAATGTTAGCTCATAAAAATATTCCAACAGAGCATGCACATGAGGGGGCGTGATGAATCCCACCTGATCCTAAACTATATATAAAGCTAGGGATATCCTTAGTCTATTGTATTTCTATTGGAAGCAAGTTTGCCAACACATAAGGTTTATTAATTTTACTTCTAGTCTTGAATCACTTCCTTTTCTATTTAGGGTTACTTAATACAATTAAATACTAACATGGATGTTAATAGGTGGAATCCACTTTCGGACAAGGGCACCAGTCATTTATCAGTTATCGATTCTGAAAGAAATGCAGTTGCATTAACTTTATCAGTAAATTACCACTTTGGGTCTCGATTTCTATCGCCGAGTACTGGAATAGTGATGAACAACCAAATGGATGATTTTTCGTTCCCCACGAATGAGACTACCACACTCTTTCCATTTCCAGATGAATTCTCGTATTCATGGAGTCATAGGATGAGTGAGCCTGTCCCTGTCCCTCCACCAGCACCTTCTAATTTCATCCAACCATTTAAAAGGCCTCTGTCATCTATGAGTCCCACCATCGTCGTTCAGGTTTGATTTCATTTCTCTCATTTACATCATGCATGGCGTTTGAACCATGTAGCATGAATTGTTATTTTTTAGGGACAATCGGTGGGAGGTCCTCCATTTAAATTTTAATTGGTCAAAAGTCCTATATGCAGTAATTTTTTTTGATTTAGTCACATCTGTTTTAAAAAGACGGAAGCCTTGTTCATGTGATAACCACGCACTAGTTACATGTAACTATTTTGTGTGTAATATTACTGTATTAGTTACATGTAACTATTTTTTTTTTTCTAGTTACATGTTCCAATAATATGTAATTTTTTAGTTACATCTCTCTAATATGTAACTAAAAAATTTGATATTTTTTTACTTATATTACAAAATATTATATATACATATGTAATTGTAACATATTACTAATATTATATAAGTATATGTAATTAAAAATACTCAAATATGTGTGAAAAATTACAATTATAAAATTGTAACTAACATTAGTTATATGTAACAGAATTCATTATAAAAACTAAATGTACTCACTAAAAGGCTCCTTACAATTCCTGCAATATCTCTACAATTTTTGCAATGCGGGACTAAAATATAAATGAAATCTAACTTAAAGGACTAAATTAAAATCTAATAGCACAAAATTTTTTTTCACCAATTAAACTTAAAAAAATAGACTTTTCACTTATTTTCCCTATTTTTTAAGGATGGAAAATTACGCGCTGTTATGGGTGGGAGTGGAGGACCAAGGATAATTGCTGCCACAACCGAGGTGTTCTTAAACTACTTTGCTAGAAAAATGGGACCACTTAAGTCTGTTTTTGCTCCAAGATATTACCATCAGGTTATTGTTTCTTTCTATTTCTTTTATCTTTAACTAAACCCTCTCATATTTTTAACCTTGTTTGGTTGAATTGGAATCGGGATAGAATAAAATCGTCACTCAACAATCGATTTTGATTCCGTTGTTCGATTGTCCAGTAGAATCAAAATTTTAATTCTATTGAAATGAAGGATAATGGAATTGAATTTCGTAGTTCATGGCTAGAATCAGCGCAACCCAATATAATCAAAAAACAATTTCCACAAAAACTCAATCCCAAAAGCCCATCCCCATAAATAATCTATTTTTAGATATATATATATATATACACTTAAAATTGATATCTAAAAGGGCATTATAGAAATTTTGTTACGTTTCATTATTATTATTTTTTTCTCATTTCATAACAACCAAATAAGAGAATAAAATAATGATTTTATTGATAAATCTATTCAATTTATTCTCTAATTCAATTCCATCTCCTATTTTATTTTACTTTTATTCCATTCTATCTAACCAAATGAGCGTCATAATGTGTACCTATTCAAATAATTCATTTTCAACAATGTTTTGTTTTAATACATGTTAGGAAATGACAGACAATTTATGGGTAGAAGACAACTAACAACTAAAGTGAAATGAGAAAATAAAATAAAAATGAAGAAATTGGACACAAATATTTTACGTGGAAACCCTCCAAACAAATTGGGGTAAAAATTACGGGCAAGTGTAGGAGAATTTTACTATTATAAATAGGGATTACAATACATTCTCTCTGACAGAATGTTGAGGGCAAATATGTCATTTTATATTTTTCTATTTTTTAATATATATACATATATTTTTATTTTTATTTTGACTTCTCTCCCTCCCTCTCTCTTTTTCTCTCTCTCCCTCTCCATTTCTCCCTACCTCTCCTCTTCGGCACCTGTTATGGGGGTGACTTCACCCCCTTAACAAGGGGTGTTTTCACCCCTGACACCCCCTGTTTTGGCCAGTGGGGAGAGGGAGGGGGGGAAGGAGGAGGACGGAAGAAGGAATAGAAAGAGAGAGAGGGAAGGAGGGAGGGAGGAAGAGGGAAGGATGAAGAGAGAGAGAAAAATATAGAAAGAAAAAAAAATAAAATAAAAATTATTAAAAATATGTAAAAATATTGTTTTACCTCTTTATTCTGTTAGTTTTGACAGATTTTTTAACAGAAGGACCAAATAAAAACGTGTTGATACTTATATGATTTAAAAATAAACGATCAAACGGAGAGAGATCATTTAAAAATGTGTTAATACCTAGCATGTTTAAAAAGTATTTTCCCCATGAAAATAATAAGCAAAAGCCACCTAGTTTTTGCAACAAATGGTTGAGTTATAATTGCTTAATTTGTTACAGTGGATTCCGAATTATGTGGAGGTTGAAGATTCGAAGACAATTACTAATGACACAATTGTTGTTCCTCCTGAAATCCGCGAAGCGCTATTATCAAAAAACCATTCCTTGAAGTGCCTAGGAGGCGGCGCTGTTGTCCAAGTCGCAATTCAAGAGCGTGGTTGCAAAAGACTCAGCCTCGTGGCAGTAAGTGACCCAAGGAAGGGTGGAATTCCAGATGGTTATTAAAAGTAATGTGTCTTTCGTATTTGGAATTTAGAAGTTTTTATGATCCATGTGTGCTCTAGCTTTTATTTAATAGTGGCTTAAGAATTATGTAACGAGTATGGCTACTAATATAGTCAGTATCAGTTGATGTTTTGTTGGAATAAAAATAAATATACGGACTTATATATTAAATAAATAAATGTGAATTATAGGTTATCAAATAAAATTAGGCCAATTAAAATGATCAATTTAAATTTTGGGGCCTTAATTAATGTATTATAAAGTGTGGACATTAATGTATAGAGATAAACGTAATTTCTATTTTTATGATGGGTTAAAATAGAAAATACGAAAATCTGAACAAACGTGATTGTTTACGAACAAATGCGACTGTTTACGAATAGACATGATTGTTTATAAATAGGGGTCATGATCCTCGGATTACAAAAAGTTTTTTTATTCTTCTGATCCCCATTGTCATAGAGAAATTTAGACAGAAAACAAGTATAGATATGGAAAATCATAAAGACTTAGACTCAGATATTTTAACTTTCTTATTATGAATTTAGGTACGCTTCTGCAAATTCAGTATTTTTATTCTTGATGATTCAATATAAAATGACTCTGATACCACATGTTGGACTAAATTTCATGAAATTAATATCGTTGGATTCGTAATGAAATGTAGAATTTTTCTATGTCAATTTTTTTCAGAAATATTAAACTTTTTCGGAAAAAATAAATAAATTTCGGCCCTAATATGAAAAAATCTCTTCCGAACTTATTCTCAATAACTCAACATGTGGTATTAGAGCCATTTTATGTTGAATTATTTAGAATAAGTTTGGAAGGGATTTTTTCATTTTAGGGCAAAAAATATATATATATTTTTTTTCCGAAAAAGTTTAATATTTTTAGGAAATTTTTACATAGAAAAATTCTACATTTCATTACGAATCCAACAATATAAATTTAATGAAATTTACTCCAACATGTTTTGCATCATCATATCTGCCTACATAGAAATAAAAATAATTTCGATTATAATATTTTTGCTTCTAAGCCTCACTTTAGTTTGGCTGCTGGGTTCGGTTGCCAGCTTCTTTTTTAATACATTTAAAACCAAATTTTTTAAAAATATACAAAATAAAATCTGTTCATTTTATTTAATTTTTTAAATTTCACAATTACTTTTCATTAATTTATTTATTTTATGGTAAAAAAGAGAACAAAAAAAAAAAAAAGAGAGGAAAAAAAAAAAAGAAAAAAAGAAGTAGGAGTGACCATAGCCCACTTAAGGAAGAAGAAAACACAGAAAAGTAAAAATATTAATCATTATAAGATAGGATGCTTGAATATTTTTTCGGCCAATGGATAAAATTAAAATATACCTGACTCTATTTCTTTTTCTAGAACCCGTAACTAAAGGTAAGGACTAAAAAAGTGACATTATTTAAAAAAAATATTTAGACAATAAAATAAAAAAATCAACTCCAATATTTAAGAGATTATACTGCATAAAAAATATTTTTTGAGATTATAGTGTGAACCTATGTCATTTCATATTCTATTACATAGATTTGAAATAATCCATTTTTATACTTGTTAAAAAATTAAGGGATTTTCCTTCAAAAGTCATTTTTCTAAGGTGAACAATTTTTCAAGGCCCAACCTTTTTTAAGGATGATCAAAACTCCCATTTTAAGAATTTTGACTTGAAAAGTCCTATGCTGAGTTGGCAAACTTTTTTCTTTTTCTTTTTTGCCCCCTGTTCATTTAAACCTAACCCTAATTTCTTTACCTCACTTACTGCCCTCTCTCGTCTTTCCCCCTCTTTCTCTTAGCCCTAGCAAAGCTGACGCCACCCTCTCCATAGCTTGTCCTCGTCGTCGTCGCCTTAGGTCGTCGTTGCTGTCATCGCTCTATGGCCACCATCTCTTCTCTGATTCGTCGTAGTCTCCGTTCTGATTCGTCGTTGCCGCTTCGATGTGGCTAGACCGGGTTACATCTAACCTAGATCTAATCAAATCTAGCCTAGATCTAGCTATCACCAGTCGATTCCGTGGCTCCACCACCACCGAAGACTACAAGCTTCAGCTATTTTTCTAGAACTCCGATTTGCTCGTTTTAGATATTGTTTTCTTTTTTTCTTTTTGGAATTTTGATGCTGAGGATTGATTCGTCTTGACACACTATTTTTAGGTATTTTTTTGCTTATTTTTGTTCTTCATGTATGGTGGTTCTTTCGTTTTGTTGAATGTCACGGGCTTGAATAAGGAAAGTTAATTTTCTCATTTTCGTGTTATTATTCATCAAACATTGCTAATAGAGGTAAGTGAATATCCACTTATTGATTCTAGTGGATATCTACTGATTGATTTTGAGTAGATATCCACTGACAAATTTGAAATGTTTAATTGTTTATCAAACCTAACTAAATAACGTTAGTGGATATCCACTAATTATTTTTTAATGGATGTCCATTGCTTGTGTAATTTTTATCAGTGGAATTTAAAATTTTGCATACCTCATGTTTAAATGGATTTTCACTTTTTTTTTTAAAATATTGATTGGTTCTTTTTTTTTTTTTTTTTTTTTTTTTTAAATTTTTTAAAGAAATACTTCATATTTTGAATTGTTGATTTGTGTGGATAAATTGGAAACGTGTTGTGTGGTTTTGTGCATAGATTTAGTGGTCTTCATTTCAAGATTGATTCGTCTTGTGCATAGCTTTAGTGGATTTTCACTTAGATTTCTTCAATAGAGATTTCTTAATTCTGTTATTGTGTGTGTGTGAATTTCTGATTGATTCATCTTGACACACTATTTTTGGGTATTTTTGCTTATTTTTGTTCTTCATGTATGATGATTCTTCCGTTTTGTTGAATGTCACAGACTTGAACAAGGAAAGTTAATTTTCTCATTTTTGTGTTATTATTTATTACACATTGGTAATAGAGGTAAGTGGATGTCCACTGATTGATTCTAGTGGATATCTACTAATTGATTTTGAGTGGATATCCACTTACAAATTTAGAATATTTGATTGTTTATTAAACCTAACTAAATAAAGTTAATGGATATCCACTTATTGTTTTTTAGTGGATATTTAGTTTTTTAGTGGATGTCCATTGCTTGTGTAATTTTTTTAAGTGGAATTTAAAATTTTGCATAACTCTTGTTTAAATGGATTTTCACTTTTTTTTTTTTTTTTTTTTTTTTTTTTTTTTTTTTTTTAATATTAATCGTTTTTTTTTTTTAAATATTTTGAATTGTTGATTTATGTGGATAAATTTGAAATGTGTTGTGTGGTTTTGTGCATAGCTCTAGTGGTCTTCATTTCAGGAATATCATTCAAAGGCTAAAGACAAGGTTATGCCGTCAAGAGTTGGATATATTTTGAGATATGTTCAGTGTTGTAGAAATTTTTGTATTTTTCATTTTTTTTTAATGCAATGAACTTTGATTCTCCATTTGATTTTCAATGAACTTTATTCATGAGAATGCGGTAAGGTGATGATTAGTTTGATGGTGGCTCGGTTTTTGAATGTCTCGATTCATAATTTTAATTTTTGCGTTTTATATTTTTTAGCGTATTTCTACTTGATTTTCTTAGTAGATTTTCACTTAGATTTCTTCAATAGAGATTTCTTAATTATGTTCTTGTGTGTGTGTGTGTGTGAATTTCTGATTTGTTTGATAGTGATTTTCATTTTGAATATTTTCAGTAGATATTCACTTAGATCTCTGAGATGAATACTTCTCCAGACTCTGTTCGGATCTTCGAGCCTAGCTTTACTCCTTCACTCTGAGCACCTGCATACAGACTCACCGGGGTTGTACCTGGTATACGTAGATAATGTGAGTAGAGAATGTGTACATTTGGACATTGAATGCCATGGTGTATTTATAGGCGCTAGGTGTAATTAACGCCGCGAGATTAGAAAGTTGAGCTTGGGTTAATTAACCTAATTCATCCGGCAGCCAATGAGCTAGCGGATTAGGGTACTAAACATATGGATTGGGCTTTTGGGGCCATCTGTAGAGGTCCATGGGCCGACCCACTTGAAATGGAGAGTAGGAACTTTAACACGGCTTGGAGAAGCCCCAAGTATGGAGAACTCAAGCTGAGAGTGTTCGGGCACGTCAGCTCGGGTCGGACTCCATCAGCTCGACACAATGATCTTCAATTTGGCCCATAGATCTTCAAGGAAAACATGAGGGCCCCAATTGGAGGGAATCCCAGTTCCCAGCCTGGCTATTTTTCCGTACTTGGAGCGATATCCTCCACGTGGTGTATGTGACGAAATTCCCCCACATTAGAAATTATTTAAGTTATTTTGTCATTAAATATTTTACACCATCGCATTTTGCCCCATTTGGGGAATCAGTTTTGAGCATCGTGGTGGTTATACACTCGGAGAATCAAACGGTGGATACAACGGTCGAGATCGATTCTAGGGTTTCGGTTTTGACTTCGTCTTCTAGAAGGAGAATAGAAGGTTCTTCTAGGGTTTCCGATATGGATAGTGGTGATTCTCGGGCACTTAGGAGGAGGCTATTGAACTGAGATGTCGTGGTTAGTATAGTTAGGTAACGTTTGGTTTCATGGAATTTGAGTCTCGGAAATTGAAATTCGAAAAAATGGTTTATTTTTAATTTCAATTCCGACACTTTAATTTCGTGCTACCAAACGCTGCCTTATTGTATTTTTCTTTTTTTAAAAAGTATTGTTTGCAAGAATATTGTAATTTTTCTCTGGTCTATGTTTTTTTGATATTTCCTTAAAAAAATAAAATAAAAATTGAATTTGTAGTTTAGAGCAAATCAAGTTTGCTTTTCTTGGCCGCTTATGTAAATTAATCTTGTATTTGTGTTCCCTCCTCCATGGGTCACATGATGCATTTAGGATTTTATTCTATGGAGTCCTCTTTAGGATGATTGAATCCTGGTTGTTCAAAATAAAATAAAATGGGACATCTCTTCTTACCAGACTGTGTAAACTAATCTTCTATTTGTGTTATATAACTTGTTTTGATAATATATGTAGCCTATTTAAAATTATTGTTTTAATTGTACTTTTTGTTGCATTATTTTGTAAGATATGTCCAAGTTAATTTACGTGCATCTTGACTAATCACCTCGCGGATATTATTAAAGGTCTCGTTCCTCCATATCAAACGGTCTGGTGCATTTAAGATTTCACTCCTTATCGTGATTTTCTGAAGTATTGAACCCTGGTTGTTGATAAGGAAATGGGTCACCTTTTCTTACCGTAGAAATGGCTATTTCTCTCTTAATCTAAATGTGGGTGAATTACATTTTCGATTCCGGTAGTTTTAGTAAATGTTCTATTTAATATTCCACTTTCAAGTACTGAAGAAATTCACTATGTTAGATTTTTCAATCTATTAATAAATCAAGACTGTCCATGCTGAGTAGGACATTTTGATGGTTCAAATCGAATCTCACGGAATGGATGGCTAGGATTTAAAAAGCTAAATGCATGGCCGAGTGATCTGGGGATCAACTTTGCCCCCTATCATATCTTTTACCTATATTTTTTCCCCTGATTTTTTTTTTACTCCCAAATGTTTATCAGCATATCTACCTCCCACCTCCCACAATTAGTTCTTCCATAGTTCCACCTCCTAGCCTCCCACGATCTCTTTCCTTACAGTCCCACGATCCCATCTCCATTGTTGTACCATCTTCTCCCACCTCCATGGCTGTACCCACCTCCCACATTCACCTAATGGCCGTACCCACCTTCCACTTTCTCCGCGACCTAATTTCTCAACAAAGGTGAGCTTCTCCTCCAGCTATTTCATTGTTTCTGTTGATCCTAAGATTTTGATGAATAATTAAATATTGATATTTTGGTGGAACTAGTGTTTTAATTGAGTATTTCAGTGATCTAAGTTCCAGTAATGAAGATGACAAGTTAAATAGATGCTAAATGATGAAGTTGAAGATATTGAAGATATTAAAGATTTAAGAGTTTGAAGAAATTAGGGAAAACATCCCAGATAAATTTTAACTCTTAATATCCTATTTAGAAACACACACGGCACAAAATATATTTTATCTTTTATGTGTGTTTTAATTAAGTTAAATTATTTACTCCTATGTGAAGTAAGAAGAAATAATTTTGAATGATTAAAATGGTATTTGAGAAAGTTAGCGGAGCTAATTGAGATGAATTTATTTGCTCCTATGTGATTTGAAAAGAAATAGTTTTGAATAACTAAAATAAAATATAAGAATATTAGTTGAGCTTATTTAAGAGATAAAATGGATAAAGGGGTGAAATCGTAAAACAAAGTAAGTAACAAACGAGATCAGAGAAAAGATTCAGAAGGGAGAAATCGACCGGCCAATGGTGGCTGAACTCTCTGAATCGAAGAGTCGACCAAGCAGTCGACTGGCGAAGGCGTGACAAACTCTCTAAATCGAAGGGTCGACCGAGCGGTCGACCGATGAATTGAATAGGCCACTCCCTGAATCGTCCAGTCGACTGAGTGCTCTATTTTAGGATATTGTTTGATCCGAAATCATATCTAAAAGTAGCCATTTTTTGTTAGGATTTGAGAGAGATTTAAGGGATTTGGTGATATTTTAGATATGGTTCATATATTAATTAAATCCTATTGATTTGGTATATTAAATATTAATGTTTCTCAATTTGGTACTTGAAATAGTTTTTATGCTTATTAATTGAGATTGGGAAATATTTTGGGGATTTAATTGAGAGATTTGAAAGTTGTTTTTAAGTGATATTGAACCTAAATGAAGTCTTTATGATATAAGGGGTCTATAAGAGTTTTTAATTGTCATGATACTTGTAAACTAGCTGTTAGAAGGCTGATTACATATTTCTTTAAATTGACCTGCAAATTTCATATATCATTAAGTAGTAAACAAGAGAGAAATCATATCATATCGTTTGTGAGCTTTTATAAGAGTCATCAATCTAAGATATTGTGAGCTATTCTGAGAGAAGATCTTGAAAATCAATTGTTGTTTATCTTTACTGCTACCGGATTTAAAACTACATTGTTCTAATCATTATTTCTGTGCATTTCGGGTAAGATCTTTCCATATTGCTTAACGTTTTATTTATTATTCTATATTTGAAAATTGATCTTAAAAATTATTTCTAATTTTTTAAGAAAATATTTTTACAAATAATTTTTTAGATCTGATTACGTGCTCCAATTTGCTATCCATATTCTTATTATAATCAGATTTTTGTATCTCACATATTTCTATCACTAATTGGGATATTAATTGAGTTTTTATCTATCTGAGGTGGTAGAAACTCCGAATGAGATTTATTACTTTTCAATTTTTGTATTGGTGAGTTGTGACAGATTAAATATAATTGGGGATATTTAATTAAGTGTAGCAGAGTTTTAGTCTCTTCTTGTAAAGAGATTAAGGTAGTGATTCTTCCTGGATAAGAATTGTTTTTTTGTTTTGAGTGATTTTGTAACGGTTCAATCCTCACTGGGTAAAATGATATTTGGAGTGTTTTGGTGAAGTTGTGATTCTTGAGCCTTGTGTTAAAAAGAATTAGGTTATTCTTTAGCCTGTAAAAAGTAGAGGTTATTCCTTAGCTTGAGAAAAGGAAATTGTAAAGGTTGATTCTGAGCCTGTAAAAGAATCGGTGTGCAGATTTGGTTCCCACCTTTAAAGAAATCTTGATTTTAGTGGGTGCGACCTCCGTGGAGCTCGGTGGACTGGATTAGCCAAGAGTAGTTTGGTGAACCAGTATAAATCTTTGATGTACTGCTTTCTTAATTTGTTTATTTTTGTTGTTTGTGTGTACACTTAGATTTATTTTAATTCTGCTGTGGTATAAAGATAATAATTAATTTAGATATAAAATTAGTTATTTGATTTATTCAAGTATATTCTGATAATATTTTTTAATTACCCAATTTACCCCCTCTTAGGTATTCTACTAGGCCAACAATTGACATCAGAGTCGGTTTTAGCTCGTTAGGCTTAATATCCTAGCTAAACCGGTCACGTGTACACACTATTGATAATATTTTTTGTGTATCTTCTCTTGATGGTGGTAGATTTTTATATGATAATGTGGTTTATGATTCTTGTAATTCATGTCGTAGTGATAGAGATGATGATAATGAAAATGTTCATATTATTATGGAAAAATTATTTTCTTTCACACTACGTTTTGCTAAAGAGAGCTTGAGTTTAAAAAGATTTTTTTTTTTTTTTTTGAAAATAGTGAAAAAAGTGTTAAAAAATCTAAAATACATTTGGATGATTATTGTGGTTCAAAAAAGTTTTCAGAAGTTATTTTTGAAATTAATAACTTGCTCTCTAAAGTGGATTTTCTTGAAAATAAAAATAGAGTTTTAAAAAATAAATTTGATATGATTTCCAGGCAAAGGTCAGATTTTGTTTCTAATCGATTTACTTAAGAAAATTTTTGAAAAATCAAAATCCGACCTTAAGTCTATTTCGTGAGATTCTGAAAACGATTTTTCTAAGCAAAGTGGATATGCTTCAACGTCTCATCTTTCATCACAAGCCAGTGATAGTTATGCTTCTATTGTTAGAAATGATTTATGTTTTACATCTCGTGTTTCTATGATAAATCAGATTTGAGATGTTATTATTGCAATAGGGTTGGGCATTTTAAAGTATCATGTCTGTTTCGGAACCCTAAGTTTATGTCTAATAAGGACGGATCCAAAATGAAATGGATACCGAAGAAAATTATTAAAAATGTCTTGTACAGAATTACAAAATGTCAAAAATGAACCTGAAGGAACATTTAAAGAGTTTATATCAAAGCCAAAACCACAAGCGACATGTGCAAAGCGAAGAGATGCACCAAAGACAAGAGGCGAAGTTATAAAGGAACCACAAGAGATTTGTGCTAAGAAAAAATCTATACCAAAGTCAAGATTGGATATCACCAAAAAATCACAAGCAATACGTGCAAAGGGAATCATCAATGAATCGAACGACAAAAATCAAAAGAAGAGAGGATATGATCAAGCCAAGAAGAATTGCGCACATAAATCAATTATGAGCTCAAATGAGGTAAAAAGTAAAGTCACCTCGAAAGATAGAAAATGTACTCCTAACCCTCCGCATTTTAAATTTATTAAATTTGTTAAAGAGGAAGAGTCCCGACTTACCAAATAGGTAAGTTGGTAATTGTTTCTAAAACCTATTCTAAATTATGCGTTCTCCTATTATCTTAGAAACATTCTATGGTGATGACAATCACATTTTGTTAGGGCATAATTACATATTTTTTATAATGTGCTAATATGCTTACATGTTATTGAGATTTAGAAATTGATTTGAGCTAAAAAAAAAAAAATTTAATCTCAATTTATTAAAATGCATGATATTTTAATTAAGGTGAATTAAATGATAAAAAATGATTTATTTGATTTGAATTGGTTAGAGTCATGATTTTATGTTTACATGGATATATCTATATGAATTAAGTATTTTGTTATATACATGGTAATAGGTCATTCTTATATGTCTCATATCCTTTAATTTTTAAATAATTATTATTAAGGAATTGAGCATGTTACTTGATAACATCCTTGATATGCATGTTATCGATTGAGATATGGTTCATGTTCTTAAGCGTTAATGATTTTGTGTTAATGAGAAACATGTTACTTAAGACGACTCTATCTGAATTGATTGGATTACGATTGCTTGGAATTGATTAGTGATCATGCATGTTGATGAGAATAATTGATAAATATATGTTCACTTGATTTCTACTAATGATTTTCTTTCAAGCATATTTCAAAGATTTTCATGTTATAAGATTATTCAAGGAGAAATTTAAGTATTATGATTTAATTATATGTCTATGTTATATGAGATCTCGTTAATCTATTTATGATATCATGAATATGATCATCTCAAAATATATGAAATTTCAATCTGTTGCATGTGGATATATAGGCATAGTGTTTGGGATACAACAAATATCTTTTGTTCTATAAATGATTATCATCATTCTAAAAGAGAAATGAGATTTTTTTGAGAGAAATATGCATTTATCCGTATTTATGCATGCACTATTATGATTGACAAAATGTTTAAGAAATGCTTCATATTTTAGTGTGTTAAAGATCACATGTTTTGTTTCTATAAAGGGAAGACACTATTTGGTATCATGAGTAAGACATGTGGACTTAACTGATAATTATATGATTGTATGCTACATTGTTGAAAGATTTTGATTGTCTCAAATTTATTCTCCTAAGCATGAATTGACTTGTTTACAATTATATATGGGGAGAAATGTTTAAAAAATTAATATCATGCTATATTGTTTAAATGTTATGATTATTCATCTGTGCATGAATATTATTCATTTATAATTTAATAGAGGAAGATTGCATGCTTAGAAAGATGTTTTGTGCTTAAAAAGTTATTTATTCAAATGAGTCTTATTTTTAAAGTTGATCCAATGAGCTTTTTATGATGGTTGCCTAAAGTGAATTACTTGTGTGTTCCCCTCCTACCTAAATTTGTTTTTGAAGATGACAAATGGGGAGAATTAATTGATGTTTTATTAATGGGGAGAAATTAGTTAATGTATGATTAAGGGAGAGTTTTATTAATGAGTTTATTGTGCTTTATTGATTATACTTTATAATATCTTCATTATTATGCTTAAATGAGTTAAAGAACTTGTCCTCGGATTTATGGGGAGTGTGGTTATATATTTTTTAAAGAAAATATTAAAATTAATTGTCATCATAAAAAAGGGAGAGATTGTTAATCCTAATATTTTGATAAACAATTAAATGTTAATATTTTGGTGGAACTAATGTTTTAATTGAGTGTTTCCGTGATTTAAGTTCTAGTGATGAAGATGACAAGTTAAATGGATGCTAAATGATGAAGTTGAAGATATTGAAGATTTAAGAGTTTGAAAAAATTAGAGAAAACAACCCAGACAAATTTCTACTCTTAATATCCCATTTAGGAACACACACGGAACAAAATGTATTTTATCTTTTATGTGTGTTTTGATTAAGTTAAATTATTTGCTCCTATGTGAAGTAAGAATAAATAATTTTGAATGATTAAAATGGTATTTGAGAAAGTTAGTGGAGCTAATTGAGATGAATTTATTTGCTCCTATGTGATTTGAAAATAAATAGTTTTGAATGACTAAAATGAAATATAAGAATATTACTGGAGCTTATTTAAAAGAGAAAATGGATAAAATGGTGAAATCGTAAAAGAAAGTGAGTAAAAAACGAGATCAGAGAAAAAATTCAGGAGGGAGAAGTCGATTGAGGAGTCGACCGGCCAATGGTGGCTGAACTATCTGAATCGAAGAGTCGACCAAGCAGTCGACCGGCGAAGGCATGACAAACTCTCTGAATCGAAGGGTCCACCGAACGATCGACCAATGAATTGAATAGGCTACTTCCTAAATCGTCCAGTCGACTGGGCAGTCTACTGAGTGCTTTGTTTCAGGATATTGTTTGATCCGAAATCATATCTAAAAGTAGCCATTTTTTGTTAGGATTTGAGAGAGATTTAAGGGATTTGATGATATTTTAGATATGGTTCATATATTAATTAAATCATATTGATTTGGTACATTAAATATTAATGTTTCTCAATTTGGTATTTGAAATAGTTTCTATGCTTATTAATTGAGATTGAGAAAAACTTTGGGGATTTAATTGAGAGATTTGAAAGTTGTTTTTAAGTGATATTGAATCTAAATGAAGTCTTTATGATATAAGGGGTCTATAAGAGTTTTTAATTGTCATGATACTTGTAAACTAGCCATTAAAAGGCTGGTTACATGAATTTCATATATCATTAAGCAGTAAACAAGAGAGAAATTATATCATATCGTTTGTGAGCTTTTATAAGAGTCGTCAATCTAAGATATTGTGAGTTATTCTGAGAGAAGATCTTGAAAATCAATTGTTGCTTATCTTTACTCTTACCGGATTTAAAGTTACATTGTTCTAATCATTATTTCTGTGGATTCCGGGTGAGATCTTTTCATATTGCTTAATGTTTTATTTATTATTCTATATTTGAAAATTGATCTTAGAAATTGTTTCTGATTTTTGAAGAAAATATTTTTACAAACAATTTTTTAAATTTGATTACGTGCTCTAATTTGCTACCCATATTCTTGTTATAATCAGATTTTTGTATTTCACATATTTCTATCTCTAGTTGGAATATTAATTAAGTTTTTATCTATCTGGAGTGGTAGAAGCTCCAAGTGAGATTTATTACTTATCAATTTTTGTATTGGTGAGTAGTGACGGATTAAATATCATTGAGGATATTTAATTAAGGGTAACAGGATTTTAGTCTCTTCCTGTAAAGAGATTAAGGTTGTAAGACCCCGACTTTTCATATACGAATAATTCAAGTCGCGTTTTAAAAATATTTTGAAATGTCGGGGTAGACTACGATATTAATTATGTAAATTAATATTTTAGGAGGGTTGTATTGAAATTTAAAAACCTTAAAACATATTTTTGGGTTTAAATTTCTACCACAACATAATATAAGGGGAGATTGTGTAATTTTATAAAAATATCTCAATATATATATATATATATATATATACATAAAATGTTGGGAATGGGTAGGGTGGAAATTGGTAGAGGTATGGGGGCTGTCCAGCCTGGTGGGATCTCACACGCATATATATTATATATATACATATACATATATATATATATATATATACACACACACACACACACACACACAGAGGGATAAGGGAGAGCGAAGAATCGAGAAAAAATAGAGAAAAGAGAGAGAGAGAGAGAAAGAAGAAGGTTTTGTCGTCGCCGGCGGTCGGCTGAACCAGGAATCAAAAACAAAAAAAGAAAGAAGAAACAGAGGAGAGAGAAAGGTTGGTCCGGCGGTCCGAGGATGGTTCGTCGGCGGAGAGCGTTTCGGTCGGCTGTTCAGCATGTGTGTGTGTGTGTGTGTGTGTATGTGAGTTCGGTTCATCATCGGTTGTGGGTTGCCGGCGTGGGTTATCGGTAGTTTGCTACGGAGGTGCGGGATCGTTGCCGTCCGTCGCTGATGTTCGGTGAGTGGGTGTGTATTGTCGTGTGTGCTTCGGTGGTATATGGGTGTGTGTCGTGTTTGTGGACTTGATCGGTGTAAGGTGGCCGGCGATGGCGTGAGTGATCGTCGAGGGTGGTCGGATGGCGAGGAGAGATAGAGGGGCGGCCGAGCAGAATCAAAACAGGAAAAAAAAAAAAAAGGAAGAAGTCGGTCGGCGTGGCGGGTGTTCCGGTCGGTCGTCCGATGTCGTGGGTGTCTGTCCCCGTGGATGTGTGGGCTTGATTGGAGCCAGGGATTAGCGGTGGTGAGTCGGTAGTGTCGGCGGCGAAGCAGAAAACATGAAAAACAAAAAAAACAAGAAGAAGGAAGGAGGGAAAAAAAATGAGAAAATTACACAAACAACCCCAAATAAAAACCTAATTCGCGGCCGGCTGTGGATTCGGAAATAGGTAAAATTTTAATCGGGTAACCTTTCTAATTTATGTTGAGAATTCTAAATTTAGTTTTCTAACCTTAAAGTAATTAAATGAAAATAATAAATCTTGAGATTGTTTATAAGAATAGAGTTTATAAATAGTAAACTGTAACGAAACGATACTAGTTGAATAGTTATATTTCGTAATAAAATATGCGAAATAGGAAATTAAGATTTCATGGCGTGATTAGTTTGTTTTATACAAAAGTATTAATTTAGGTCCTGTCACCGTTAGGTTCGCAGGTACCGGAGTTCGGATAGGGGATAGTCGGATAAAGGTTACGAAAGCGGATATCAGGTGAGTGTACTGCCCTTCTTGCCGAACTATTTTTATATCTATATATGATAGAAAATTGTTGTATTTAAATTAGATACTTTTAAAAATGAAGTGGATCAAGCAGATTTTGGGTGAGTTGGTAAAAATTGGATTTTCAATAAATTACGTTAGTTTTGAAAGAAAGTTGAAAATGATTTTCGTTGGACTTGGTGGTTTTAAAAGAGAGTGAAAAATATCTGTTTTTTCCTAAAAATGCATGGTTTCTAAAAATAAAGGGGAAAAATGGTTTCGTTGAAATTAGATGGGTTTTTTTTTAAACAAAGGTGAAAAATATGATTTTCGGATTAAATCGGTTTGGAGATAGATGTTGATATAATTGAGTTGTAGTTTGAAGATAATATTATTGTATTGATGAGGTGGTTGATTGTGGGCAAAATTGTTGTTGTTGAGATGAAGATGAGTTGTTGTTGTTGAAATGAGTTGGAGATTGGTGTTGGATTTTCACCCGTCTGGTATAGTCCAGCGGAGCGTTGTTATATCCCGCTAGGAAGGCATATCCTACGGGATACGGTACCGTTGTATCTCCCGATCGTGAGGTTAAAACGATTACATGGCTAGCAGAGGTGTGGGGGTGGTGTGATGTGGTGTGGTGAGATATGGTGTTATATGTGGTATTTGGTCATATGTGATATTTTGTCGTATTTGATGTTTTGTTATACGTGTTGATGTAGTGTTTTATTATATCATCGTTGGTGATTTATCAAATTATTTTATGCTGATGGTTTGGACGGTTTTCATATATTTGATATATGTTTATAGATGATAAATTCTGAATGGCAGGAACAAAGAGTTTTCTTGTGGTATATAATTTTTATACTACGGTTCAAAATGTGTTTGTTTATATGCATTAAGCTTGATCTATTTAAATGTTGTGTTATTTAGAATGTATTATTATCTTAAAAATATTTTTACTAAGAAGGCAGTACACTCGCAGGTGATTTCTTAGGAGACGGTCCCCTACTGGCATTAGGTGGAGTCATCTGGGAGGATTTTTGTGTTGAGCTGTCAGATAGGAAAATATAAGATAGTGAAAGATTACGTTCTTGTTGTATGATTTAAATTGTATAGTACATTCATGGAATTTGAGTAATGTATCGAGAAATAAATAGTGAAGCAGGTGATGTCATATTGTCGTCATGCCGGTCCTGGGATGACAGGTGTCTGGGACGGGTCGTGACAAAGGTAGTGATTCTTCCTAAATAAGAATTGCGTTTTTGTTTTGAGTGATTTTGTAACGGTTCAATCCTTACCGGGTAAAATGATATTTGGAGTGTTTTGGTGAGGTTGTGATTCTTGAGCCTTGTGTTAAAAAGAATTAGGTTACTTTTTAGCCAGTAAAAAGTAGAGGCTATTCCTTAGCTTAAGAAAAGGAAATTGTAAAGGTTGATTCTAAACCTGTAAAAGAATCGGTGTGCAGGTTTGGTTCCCACCTTTAAAGGAATCTTGGTTTTAGTGGATGCGACCTCCGTGGAACTCGGGGGACTGGATTAGCCAAGAGTAGCTTGGTGAACCAGTATAAATCTCTGGTGTACTACTTTCTTAATTTGTTTATTTTTATTGTTTGTGTGTGCACTTAGATTTATTTTAATTCCGCTGTGGTATAAAGATAATAATTAATTTAAGCATAAAATTAATTATTTGATTTATTCAAGTATATTCTGATAATATTTTTTAATTACCCAATTCACCCCCCCTCTTGGGTATTCTACAAGGCCAATAGTTTCCACCGTTCACGACCAACAGGTGAGATTCGATGGCATTCGTGCCCCTATCTGGTGTTTGGACACTCCCCTCTTTCTGCTTCTGCTTAGTTTAGTGTTTCAAAATCCTAATCTCTCTTCTCCACCATTCCGAGCAACAGGTGAGCTTCTATTCCAATTTTTTTCTTCATCAATTTTAGTTCTTCACCGATTTCATTTCATGTAATCTGGGTATGCATATGAGTTAGAACACCTCCATTGTCTCCCTTAAAGCCCAAATCGGAGGTCGATTTGGTAAAATTTAAGTTCAATTTCTCTAGATTTGAACTCAATTTGCCGTAGATCTGCAATGATTTGAATTATTTTTGGATTTTGGCCTGCCCCCACATTCTCAGTTAGCGATTAACGTTTTGATTTATGGGATGGGTATTTTTTCCTCCTTGCATGTAGCTATCATAGGGATAGTTGTTAAATTGAATTCGTCGTTTGAATTTGTGTGCGCCAGATTTAACATTATTAGATTGCTCACAATCTTAGATCTCTTAGATTCATTTAAGATAGATTGATTGCTGTGAATTTTGGTTGAAAGTAGGTTTAAATTATGACTATTGTTTAGTGTTTCTGTTTCTGTTCACGAAAATTGGAAACAAAAATTAGAAGACATTAGTTAAAAAAATGTTTTTGTTATTTGTCTTAGATTTATACAACAAATTATTGGGGATAAAAGTGAAAGTGTTCTTGGTTTACTGTTTTTGTTCTATGATTTTTGGGAACAGAAATGCTACACAAACGCCACCTAAATTGGCTCTCTGTCTTTTTTGTTTTTTCAAACTGAAATGTTTTACTGAGACATATCATGTGGTTTGTTTAGTGTTTCTGTTCAGAGATTTCCGTTTCCATTCACATACAATTGGGAACAAACACAAATGCAGTCATGGCTACAGCAGTAGTACTGGATCAGAAACTTGTAGTATTGGATGGACGAGACATTATTTTCTATGCCACAGGAGAGGTAAGTATCTCCTTATGTATGCGAGCACAGTTTACTACGCATCAACCCTAGCTCTAGGCATTTTCTATGTCTTTCAAAATGATTTAATCAATAAATCCAACGGGGTTTGAATGAAATGAATGTGTGAGGGAATTAAATCTAGAGACGTGGAATTGTGGATAAGAGAATCAAATAATGGCCAATAGTTGTTCCTATCTGATACGGGTAATTTATAAGAAAGGAAAAGAAACATAACAAGTTACTAGATTAAACCATTCAAATGTTATTGCATATTTTTTTCGTATTTCTTCATAGTGTTTACTGTGTGCATGATATATGTTTTGAACTGGTTGATTAGTTTTAATTTTTTTCTCCAATTTTTATTCATTTTCCTGTTTATTCTTGATAATCTATTGATAATGACAGTACATCTACTGAGCTCGCCATATCCTTGCTCCTGCAACCACGACTTTAATTATCTACTTATGATGGTAAATTTCAACTGTTTCTTCTATTCATATTTCTTCGATTATTTTTTTCCTATGACTTTTTTTCAATTTCAGATACAACACCCACGTTAGAAGTGGGTTCTTCTGCATATTTTTTAGGTCCCTGTCAAGTCTATTTTTTTCAAGCAAGGCCTACTCCCAGTCGCACCAGCCATTCGCTGAAAATTGAGCATTGGGCAAGCTCTAGCAATTGTTGCTGAAATTCATGATGACAGAGATCCAATTGTCGTCAACGGAAGTTGCATTTTTGTCAGAGGAGTCTACATATTGGAAGATTCCGGCGACAATGGAATTGTCAAAAGTGATATGGCCAGTTAAACAGGGTATGACGGCCATGAAAAACGGGATAGTTCTATGGTTTAGTGCATCCATTTGCACAGTTAATGCATTATCATATTTTTTTCATTGATACGGATTTCGAGAATAATAATCTTTGATTGTGTCTTCAGTGAATGTTTTGGTGTCTTGATGACGACATCGATACTGTAATTGATGAGAATTCCATGGCAGACTCGACGATTTTTTTTATTTTTTATTTTTCTACTAAAAAAATTGTGTCTTTCTTTTGATGTTTATAAAGGTGCTGCGCATAATTTATGGAAGACAAATTTAAAATTTTATTCTATAAAAATAGGAATACGATGTTAATGTAATTTTTTTTTAATTTACGCTAAGTACTATATACAGAGATTTTTTTTGGATGAAAATTTTAAATGTTGATAAATTTTAACGTCTTATGAGAGTTATATGAGTAAAAAAAAATGTTTATTATGCGTGTTGTAATTTGTTGCGATGATATTCTAAATTTTAAAATAAAAATTTATAATTATACCTTCAAATTATATATAAGCATTCATCTCTTTTACTTCTAGGATTTCTTTTTGTGTTTTGGTGGTTTTCAATTTCAACAAGATGTCTAATGAGAATGGCTAGTTGAGTAATTATCATTGATTTTGGCTACTTACTAAGAAAAAATCAACAAATATGTCTAATTAGTTGGATTCAACTGGTCATCGATCTATTACTATTAGACGGATTTTTTGAAATGTCTTTTCATTACTGGTTTAGATTGATTTGGGATGAATTAGTTATAATGAGGTTTTTAAATTAAAAGGAATGAATTAAAATTTTATAATTACAAATGATATCCATATAATATTTTAAATTTAACATCAAATTGACTCAGATTGGTGTTTAATTTTTTTAATTTCATTACTAAAAGAATCTATTAATAATCTGTGCATTTAGGCACGGGGTATCGCTAGTTTATATATATTGTATAAATTATCCGATATCCGATAATCACATTGGATTTCGACTAATCTGGATCAAGTTGGGTCGGACAACAAGGGCGGCAAAACTCTCCCTACAGAGTTTTAACGCAGCTGCATTCTCAAGCAATTTCGATTTCATTTTTTCCATTAATTCTTTTTCCCACCCAAATATTCAAAAATATACATAGTATACTATATATATGTGCGCGCGCGCGCATTGTATAAATATATATTTAGACATTTTAAACTATTGGATGAACTTTAGATTCCACGGTTGAGATAAAAATATTATTTTAAATTCTTATAATTTTATATCATATAATATCTCTAACAAACTAACAATCTATCTGAAAAATATATCAGAGAAAAAATTCACACCCCCACTTCTAAAAGGTTAAATAAATTTGCATTTTGTACCATTTAAAATTATATTCATATTTAATTGGTCAATTTTTTTTATTTACTATTTTTTTTATATTCATAAATTATAAACTCAATATAGTACCTTTAAACATTGGAAATCCCTAGCGTGTGTGTGTATACGTATAAAACTTGAACGGAGAAAGAAAGGGGTTAAATAAAAATGTCCCTAAAATTCTATTAAAACGAGTTAGGTTCACGACAATTGATCGTTTGTTCTGTCGTCCAAAAATACAATGGATTGATTAATTTGAACCCAAGTGGGATGATTATGAAACTTTAGGGCATCAGATGTTCAAATTAAAATTACAAGGACCAAAATGAAATAATGATAAAACTTTAGGGGTGACAAAACAAAAACAAAGGGCCAAACCCACTCTTCAATTAAAGCCCAATATTATATGCCAGGACGTTTATTTTTCCTAATTAAAGCCCATATAAATATCTACTTGAAAAGCCCAATATTTTTTATTTTTAATTTCAGAGCACTAATTATTTTTCGTTCTCAGTTTTGCCGCCAATTTTGGCAGCGAAATTGAAGCCTCATTTGAATCGATCTTCATGTAATGATTCTGTGATTTCGCAATCACACAAATCCTTCTCCATTTCCTCTTCGCGATCTTTGCAAAAATTTCCAATCCAAATGAACAAACACTGCGTCTGTGTAGAATTCAAGCGGCGAGGAGTTTAGAATTCAAGCGGCAAGAGATTCGCTCAATGGAGATGAAGCGATCGGAGGAAACGGATAATGAAACAGTTCTCAAGGATTTGCGGTTGGATAGGGAGCTGAATTTTTCAGGAACAGTGGTTCGGTATTTGCTTGCTCTCTCATGTTTATCAAATTACTCGTTAAGAGTTCAATCTGAGAGGAGTTTTTTGATGCGCATTACGATTTGTGTGTGTGTGTGTGTGTGTGTTTATGTGCTAGAGATTCGTTCAAGGGAGATGAAGCGATTTGAGAAAACGGATAATCAATCAGTTCTCGAGGATTTGCGGTTGGATCGGGAGCCGGATTTTCAGGAACTGAGGATCGGTATTTGCTTCTTTTCTGATGTTTATTGAATTACTCATTTAGAAATCAATCTAAGAGAAGTTTTTTGATGCGTATTTCGACGTGTGCGCGCAAGCGATTCAGTCAATGGAGATGAACTGATCTGCAGAAGAGGCTAATGAAACAGTTCTCGAGTATCTGCGGTTGGATCGGGAGCTGAATTTTTCAGGAACAGTGAATCGGTATTTGCTTGCTCTTCGATGTTTATCAAATTACTCGTTAAGAGTTCAACTTGAGAGGAGTTTTTTTTATGCGTATTTCGACGTGCGCGCGCGCAAGAGATTCGCTCAGTGGAGACAAAGCGATCGGAGGAAGCGGCTAATCAAACAGTTACCATAGATTTGCGTTCAATCCGGATCGGATTTTTCAGGAACAATAAATCGGTATGTGCTTGCTCTCTGATGCTTATTCAATTGCTTGTTTGAAGTTTTTAATCAGTATACGTGGCATGCATAATTTGAATTTTCTAGAATCAACTTCATAGTTCAAATTCACATGCTAGATCCAGTTACCTTAATGCCGAAAATGAAGTCCAAATTTGTTCATACATTTCAAATCTGAGCGTTATATGTTGTTGTTGTTGATGTTGATAACGAGTTTTAGCCATTGAAGGACCAACGATAAATATGAACCTTGGTTGAAATTAGTATTATTCCAATAAATCCAAATGTGATTAGAATTCAAAATCAATCAAACACGAGTAGAGTATCATAAAATAAAACTCTATATCATCACTCTGAACAATTCATATGTTGAATCTGCTTGCCTTGAGCAATAGAAACTAGAAACAATATATTGGAATTCAAAATTTAGGGTGCAAAATGGCAAATGTGACCAATAGACCCATGCCGCTTGCACCATAAGGGTAATTCTAGAGCAATCCCTAAAAGGACAGGCCGGTGCTACAAAGCTCCAGTTATGCGTGGGGTCCAGGAAATGGTCAGACCACTTAGGTCTATTGTACGCAATTTTACCTTACTTTTTTGCAAGAAATTATTTCCACAACTCGAATCCGTGACCTTTAGGTGATATGGCGACAACCTTTACCGTTGCGCTAAAGCTCCCCTTAAAAAAGGTAACCCCGTGCTACATAGCTCCCGCTATGCGCGTGGTCCGGGAGCAATCCCTATTGTTGGAATAATTGAAAGCCCAAATAGAACATGAGACGATTATATTGACATATGAGAAAAGTAAATAGCACAAAGATATATAAAGAGTCTGATATTGTTCTAACCATATAGTACCAAGGGGAGTAAGTATTTTAACTCATATAGTGGTTTCGGAACTCTCAAGTAATCGATGTGGGACATAAATCTAACACTCGTCTTTAAGTGTAACCCTCCAGTTTGCACGAATGATTTGAATACGAGGAAATGACGAGAAATCTGCAACTCTTGACTTGCACGTACTGATTTGACTAAAAGAGAATGAGAGACGAATTCCCGTAACTTTAATTATGATACCATATTAGAATAATTGAGAGGCAGAATATTGAGATACCATGAGACAATTGTATTGATATATAAAAAAAAAAAAATTTACAGAGGTATACAAAGAATAGAATAACTAGTTTTTCTTAGTAAATTAGAGTTCAACCAAGTTCATATAAATATATTAACATATATTTATATAATCTGTGCATGGTATGTACATAGATTACACATAAGGGAATGATAGACCGCAGAGGGATACGCTCATGCTTGAGAATGATTAATATATAAAGATAAAATTAAATTTCAAGTGTAAACGTGGGTCCCTTTGATTTTTTTATTTTTTTTTACTGTTTTTTATAGGTTACGAATTGTTTTTAGATATATTTCTTTTGTACGAACTACACTAAAAAACTATATAATAATAGAACTGGTTTTGGAAAACAAAAAGTTCTTCTAGATTATGAACATGATGATCAATATTGTTTTCAAATGCTTAAATTACGCTGAAAATTTTGAAGAAATAATTTATTTGAAAAACAAATTTTTATTTTTAACCGATAATCGGATAGAGTTATTTTTATATAAATTGAACTCGAAGAATATATATATAATAAAATATATCAATTTTTATCCACCGGAATATTTATACCGTTAGATCAAATTTTAAATTCTACGATTGAGATAAAATTTATTTTAACACTAGGGTTAATTGTTGACTCCTCTCTCTAAAATTTCTCGTATACATCTCTCTCTCTTTCTCACACCAACACTCAACCGCCCCCCAACTCCACGTTATTGCCGTTGTTGCCTATGCTCGCTCCTGCCTCTATCTTCTGGCACATGTTTCTTTCTACCTTTATCCCCCCTCGTTAATTGCAGACTTCTCTCCATCATTTCACTGAAGAGTCATTGCCAGGGTTGATATTTTTCTTATTTTTTTAATTTATTTATTTAAATTAAAACACGCGCCTTCTGACATGGGGTATACACTTGTATACCACAAGACTAGTTTCAATAAACAGAAATTTGTTCCGAGACTACATACAAAAAGACCAATATTGTTTATTAATGCTAAATTTGCATTTGGATGAAGTATTCAAGCAAGAATTTTGATTTGAAAAAGAATTTTGTAAAATTTTATTTAGATTTTTTTTTTTTCCAAAAAAATTTCCATCAAATTCTTCACCCAAAACTAGAGTTGGCAAATTGTGTCATCGTATTTTGTATCGTGTCATGGTTTGACCAAACACAATACAACAAATCACTAACACGACACAGTAACTTATTGTATCGTGTTAAGTTACCGAACATGACACTTTATTAAGTTATCACGTCACACAATAACACGAAATGATAACACGACACTTTATATTAAGTTATCGTATTACACAATAATACAAAATGATAACACGACACGATAGGATATTGTGTCCCATAAAAACTTGTATAACCTACCACTACACACCATAGATTTGTTAACATAATTTTTTATGAGAAATATATTACACATGAAAAATTATAAACATATTAACACACGATAAGTAATTACAAAATATCACATTCAAAAACAACAAACCAAACAATAATAAAAAATAAAAACAAAAACTGAGAATTTGATTTTAAACATGTCAGCACATGATAAGTAATATATAATATTATATATATATTACCCCATACTTATATATATATATATATATATATATATATATATATATATATTATTTTATTTTTAATAAAATAATTTATTAAAATTATCGTCTCATCCCTTATTTTTTGGTGAATAAAAGGTTCAGACCAAAAAAAAAAAAACTAGCACCTCATCTCTTATGGACGTTGTCACATGGTCGAATTTTTACCGCAAAAATCGCAACTGTGTGATGACCTAGTTACACTGACAACTAGTTGTCCCGTAAATGTACTGTCATGCAACGGAAATATAAACGTCTCATCCCTTATGTTATCTCTTAATGTGTAACCCAAAATACGATTAAAATTATCGTGTCAATTATCAAGTTATCAGATAAACTTGAACACAATTAGTTTCTTATCGTGTTTACAGTGTTTGATCCAATAACGACCCATTACTCATTACCCATTACTGGTTTCATGTAAATACTCTTCTTGTCAACCCTACTCACACGTTGAACTTGGGAGAGGCCTAGGATTCTTGCAATCAATTTTCATGTCAATGCTTTTTATGCTTTCCTCCCGAAGGTTAAATTTTACTTGGGGGTAAGACATTCCATTCCATTCCATGGGGATGACTTAATTCCTCTTTTTTATCACTCCTCCGTTGATGATCAATTATATTCCCCCATTGTTTTTCAAACCTTTTTTGTCCTATGGCCAAACATGATGATTACACCATTGATGATATGAATAAAGTGATGGATGGGGGGCCAATAGAAATTCTATGATTGACTAAACAGTAGAGAGGCGTAGATCCAAAGCAAACTTGAATTTGGGTCAATAATCCTAATCATAACTGAGTAGATTGATTGATAATAATCCTTAGCTAAACCCTAATTACATTTTATATATTTTATTATAGTTAATTACACTTTATTCCCTGTAGTTAGGCTGTTTTACACTTTGTCTCCTTGTAGTATTCGCGTCACCATTTTGCTCCTTGTGATTAGGCCTTTGTTGCACTTTATCCCCCCTCGTCAGCAGTTCTTCCTTGTAGAATATGGCAACAAAGCCTAACTACAGGGATAAAATGGCGACGAAAATACCACAAGGGGCAAAGTGCAAAATGTCCTAACCAGAGGGGATAAAGTATAATTAATCTTTTTATTTATTTATTTATGGAATTCAATCATTTAACTACTAGATAGAATATGGCAATCATGAATCTTGAGACATCATCTTCGGCAGGCTGTATGATGGGGCAACAATGGCCTGATTTTTAGCTGTGACTGGACATTTCATAATTCATAGTAAAAATTCAAAAATTAGGGGTATGGAACGTTGAAGTGAAAAAAAAAACTTGAAAATATAATATTTATTTTTTTGTGAATTTTTTTTTTCTCCCAATGACGGGAATATAAGATTTAATATTTAATCAAAAAAAAATAAGAACAAAAAAAATATTTATTATTTTATTTTCGTATATTACAAAAATAAAATAAAATTTTTATGACCAAGCTTATTATTGTAATTTTAGTTTTTTTTTTTCAAGAAATCTTAATCATTTTTCTTTAATTTCCTCCTTACCCGGTGGAGATAAAAAAATTAGTTGAGAATTATGCATTTTTTTATTTTTTTTTTGCTTCGCAATATTTCTCCTATACCAAACCATTTTTTTTTTTAAATCCTATTTTTTTAAATATTTATTATTTTCACCCAAAAAACGCGCCCTAAGGTCTGTTTGGTTTAAAAAGTCAAAAACAGCGTTTTTTTCCTTTTTAAAATATGAAGTTTATTTGGTTCAAGGAGAGAGTAAAGCGATTGACTATTTTTTATTTTTTTATTTTTTTAATGTGGAAGAGATATTTATGAGAAAAAAAAGTGAAAAGATAGAAAAGAAAATTTAGGCAATTTGTAGATGAAAAGTAAAAGTAAAAGATTTTATATAATTGATTGAAAGTTATAAAAACTATGAATTATATAGATATTAGTTGAGATTTTTGTGTTCGAAAAAAAAAGTAGGTGCCTGAAATCTTAACCTAATAAAAGTGATTATTTAACCAAAATCAAACTAAAACATTATTAATTAATTATAGTTTAGCATATTGTTTTTTGTATTTTTATTAATCAAAAAATACTATTCATAATCAAAATACCATTTTAATTAATTAAATTAATTATTCTTATTGGAGTTACTCTTAAATCAGCATATCGTGATTTGCATGTTATTTTCAATTTGTTTCGACTTACTTCTAGCATTAGACAATTTATAGGTCCGTTATATAGAACAAAGCTAAAATAGAAAAAAAAAGTAAAATTCATGTTCTTTGGGATTTTTGACACTTTGTACCCTTCAAGTGTGACCAAAATTTCACTTTAGTCCCCATATTTTCAATTTTAATATATAACACATTAAAGTTTTGTAATCATCACATTATAGTCCAAATCATTATCTCCACTACAATTTTAGACAGAAAATAGTTGCTTATTGTGTATGTAACTATTTCAAGGGATTTTATGAGCATTTTCAACCTCCTCCTCCCTCCTCTGTTCTCTTTTTTGCCCTCATACTCGTAAGTCAAAACTATTACATAAAACACACACACATATATATGGCTTTAAAAAAATAATGAAGAAATCATTCAAAGGTTTAAAAAAGCGACTTCCCTTGAGAGATGCACTGAACAAAAACTCACCACCTTTGGAGTAAAAAACCTAGGGCATATAGACTGAAAGCTATTGAAATACATCTCAACAATTGGCGAGAATTTAACCAGCATTAAATCTCCAATTCTTGTTCACTCCAGATGATTGTGTCTAGTGAATTGTGACCTTGTATGATCAAGTCAGGTGAGCAAGAGTCGCTTCGTCACAATACTGACTTATAGCATCCTACAAAGAGATATCACCCGATCATTGAACTTTCACATTCTCTACATATCACCTAGGATGGGATAGACATCTCATTCCTCTCTGAGTTGGGTGCACCGTAGGTGACGATTTATCATTTCAGAATTTGGACTGAAAACTTCAGGATGTCGTGTTTGAATTGAAACCATAGAGACCGACGTGAAATAACGGTCAAACTTCAAGGGCACAAAGTGTCAAAACCATGTTCTTTACATAAAACCCATGATGGTGAAGAAGCAATATTTTAGGGGTCTCTGTTTGTCTTTTTTCAGACATGAAAACAGTATCCCAAGTAGATAAATAAAGAAAGAAGGAAAAGTTGAATGGCATGCGATTATGGTCGTGTATCATGAATCATGATGATAATATAATAAATAATAATTATAGGTATCTAATTAATAAGTCAAAAAATGATCATGTCCGAAGGGGGAGACAAATAGATCCTTCTATTACTTACGCGGCTTTGAATGAGAAGCTGTCCTTTTCTAGCACTCATCTTATGTTTAGTAGCATCATTACCATATATTTACACTAATCAAGTATTATTGCATTATCACAACCTAGGTTTTGGGGTTAGGTGTTTCACGATATGAACCATGATGAACATTTTTTATTAAAATAAATTTTAATTTACTACCCCAAATCGGATTTAGAAGGGACTGGTGGTCAGATTATAAGTCTGAAAGAAAATCTCATTTCATGAACTAACTTTTGGGATCGCGAGATACCCAATACTATTCTACACAAGTATCAAAGCCTACTAGATTATAATAATTCTGCGTCAATAGTCACAAAGGGAGAGACTGATTGAGGGTTAGGCGACAAAAGACTCAATATGTGAGGAAGAGATTGTTGGGTTTATTTCACATCGTATATGTAAAAGACTGGTGGTCAGATTATAAATTTGAGGAAAAAATTCAACTCATGAACTAATTTTTGGAGATTGAAAGGGACAAACACATAAATAACTTGAAAAGAAAAATCTCTATGATAATCAATAACTTGTAATAATAGTTTGGTGAGTAATTTGACTTTTGAATATAAATTTTTTTTTAAAAAAAATCATTTTTTGGGTTAAAATATTGATTATGTTGTACAACTAAAATCATATGATTGTAATAGTTGCTCATGTTAGTCATAGTTTACATGGAAAAATTTAATTAAACCCTTGATTGAATTTTTAGAGAGTTTTTCAACATCTAAATTTATAATATGAGTTTGTTAAAATATTAATTAGGGATAGTTCTAAGGTGATCTTAATAATGACATTAAATTAATAAAAAAATTCAAATTAAATAATTATTTTAATTTTAGTCTCATCTTTTACAGTTCATGAAAACACTAATATTACAATGCAGTTGCGTTAGTAACCGCTGTTCTATCATTGCCGACCACCTGACTCTAACCGGCGGTCATCGGTCAATTAAACTCTCGTCACCGGTCGACGGAAGTTTTTTAGTTATATTCATATAATTTTTACTAATTTTTAGTAATATATTTTTAATATAATTTTAGTTATATTTAATTAATTTTTTTGTTATCAATCGCTGAAAAAATATATGAATATACTAAAAAACATTTATTAAAAATATTTCCATTAACTAAAAAATATACTAAAAATATGCTAAATTTTGAAAAATTAATAACAAAAAACTTTTTTATTTTATTATATTATTATTTTATTTTTCGGAAGATTTTCTTCAAGAAAAAAGAATATACTAAGTATTTAAAAATTCCTTGTTCGAATTAGATCAAAGTTACTTTAAGGGTGTGTTTGTTTAAGTGAAAAAAATGATGGATAAGAAATTAAAAATAAAATGAAAATGAAAAAAAAAAAATTGTTTGGTGTGAACGAAAAATGAGAGGAAAAAAAAATGACGATTTTTTTAAGCAAAATTTTTCCTCTCATTAATTTAGAGGAAAATGATAAAAAATAGGAAGAATTTTTAATGAAGAGAGAAAAATTATAATTATATCCTTCATAATAGAATTTTTAATTTATGTTTATAAATAATAAAGATAAAATAATAAATTATATTAATTTTTATTTTATTTTTAACCTAACAATACTAGAGAACATAATTTTTTTATTTTTTTATAATGAATAAAAATATTATCCTCTGATTCATATAGTGAAGTTAACTCTTTTGATTTATATAGTGGTTTGAGAATTCTCAAATAAGCAATATGGAACGGGAATTTAACACCCGCTTTTGAGTGTAATCTCCGGTCTGCACGAATGATTTGATTATAAGGGAATGATGAAAAATGTGCAACCACCGGCTTACATGGATGATTTAACTACGATGGAATAAGAGTTCCATAACCTTGACTCTAACACCGTGTTAAGATGATTGAGAAGTGGGAAACACGAATATGTATTGATATTATGCGAAAGAGATACTAGAATACAACAATATATACACATATTTATAGGAGAAGCGGGGGTTAGGGTTTTGTCCTAATAGGCCACGTGAGCCAAGCCTATATAATACATTAACATCCTAACAAAAAAAAATTCTTATGACTAAACATTCCCTAAATGGCAAATAACATACTTATATAAATCAGTAAATTAATTTTCAGAGTTGCAAATGAAGATAAGTATCTACCAACATGAATTGGTCCAAACAGAAGGGGGTTTAGCCTACTTAAGCAACACATCTAGTGATCGAATTTTGGGAGGTTGTGTATAGAAAGTGCTTTATTGGGAGAGGTGTCTCGCTTCTGACACTTGATAGTATCTTGAATGATTAGTCTCCGCTGATCGTAATGTTCGGATACCTGGAAAAAAAAAAAAAAGATGAGTATCTTCTTTAGGAAAGGGCAAAAAAAAAAAAAAAAAAAAAAAAAAATTAGAAAAAGGCATTTGACTCCACAGTAAAAAACTGCCTTGGAGAAAGTTAGGTGTTGGATGGGAGGGGGGGGGGGGGGGGGGGGTGTTAGGGAGAGAAATGGTATAGGAGACTTTTTATGGGGGGCAAAAGAGACAGTGAAATCATAATTCATTCCTATTGCGGTGACAATTCCAAAAACCAATCACAATCAATTACACAACGGCTGACATTTAAAAAGCCAAAAAAGTTGCCCCAAAACAGAATCCCATTATCATTGCTTAAATTGACTGCTCCTCCTCTCTCTGCAGCACCTCAACCAAGAAAAATCAATAAATAATTAATGAAGACTTAATTACACAGTTCACCCCCCAATGTTTATATTAGGGGTGTTTACGTGTCAAGCCCCTTATTTTACCCTTCGTTGTAAAAAAAACCCGTACGCAATTACATCTTGTGTTTTAATTTTGCGCATTAAAAAAAGAAGGAATATTATTTAATACATACGTTATACTTTCATAATTATATATATTTAATTTGTGTGTAAAATATTTGTAACATGTAATAAATATTACATAGTACATATAACTGATATTATACAGGTATAAGTATATACGAGACTAATACGCAATAAAAAATTAAATTAAGGGATTAAATTAAAATTTATGTTTTAAATGAGACTAATAACATATGACACTCGTTATTTAGGACTAATCACCGATTATTCCTCATATTAATTGGATATAAGTTTATGATATATTCCTAAAATACACATATTGTACTCTCGCAGTTACATGTATCTAATTTGTGTGTAAAATATTTGTAACATATAACAAATATTACACAGTACATGTAACTAATATTACACATGTGTGAGCATATACGGGATTAATACGCAATTAAAAATTAAATGAAGAGATTAAATCAAAATTTATGTTTTAACTGAGACTAATAACAGATGACATTCGCTATTCAGGATAAATCACCAATTATTCCTCATATTAATTGGATATAAGTTTATAATATATTCCTAAAATACACACATTGCACTCTCGCAGTTACATGTATCTAATTTGTGTGTAAAATATTTGTAACATGTAATAAATATTACACAAATGCACGTAATTGATATTACACATGCGTAAGCATATACAGGATTAATACGCAATCAAAAATTAAATTAAGGGATTAAATCAAAATTTATGTTTTAAATTAGACTAATAACAAATGACACTTGCTATTTAGGACTAATCACCAATTATTCCTCATATTAATTGGATATAAGTTTATAATATATTCCTAAAATACACACATTGCACTCTCGCAGTTACATGTATCTAATTTATGTGTAAAATATTTATAACATATAACAAATATTACACAGTACATGTAACTGATATTACATAGGCGTGAGCATATACGAGATTAATATGCAATTAAAAATTAAATTAAGAGATTAAATCAAAATTTATATTTTAAATTAGACTAATAACAAATGACACTCGCTATTTAGGACAAATCACCAATCATCCCTCGTATTAATTGGATATAAGTTTATAATATATTTCTAAAAGACACTTCGGGTAACTTGCAAGACAAACTTGAAATTTTTTCATCTTGTAATTTTTGGCGGTTATACCGTACAACCGTTATATTGTAGCAAATCCCTTAGTTTATACTTTCAACTCAGCTACAATATTCCTAAAATACTTGTTTGTAAAATATTCCTAAAATACTCTCATTTGATTTTCAGATCTGATGTCTGCTGCGGGTAATATGTTCAAGGGCCAAGGCTTGATCTTTGCAGAATTACTTTGAACAATAAACTCAGCTCTGTTCTCTGACAAAATGTGAGGTACACTGCCGAAAACTTCTATTATTTTTTTGGGGGGTTAAAGAAAAACAAAACACGAAAACCAAGGAGTGCGATAGCGGGTCTCGTTCTTCATCTCGGCTATAAGAAGCCTTTTCAATCCGTCCCGGGGTTGTTCCAGGAAGTGTATTTTTGGTCCACTGTTTGTTCCCATCCAAGCGAGATAATCAGCGCATCTGTTGTTGGCCCTTCTGGTCGCTTGGATCGCGAAAGTTGTAGGTTTCCATAATATGCTTGCACTTCACGATCCATCCTCTAAAATTTAATATAAGTTTAAACATATTTTAATTAATATTATTAACAGTCGTTTTATTATTTACAAAATAATATTACTTCAATTTTTTAGTGTTTAACTCTTTTTTTTTAATTAACTAGATAATCACCAACATAATGCGGGTCAAGTGATAAGACACATTTGAGTTAAAGCATTTGAGGGAGTTTTGTAAGGTCAAGGATTCTAGCCTGCGGAAAAACACTTGTTGAAATGGACAACTACGAAATCTCGAACAAAATTAGTCTCACATCCTATTTTATCTCTATATATTATAAAAATAAATTAAAAATTTTATTATTAAAAATATAACTGTAATTTTCTTTTTTAAATTTATTTTTTAGTTTTTTTCTTCTCTCAAATGATTGGGGTTAGAAATTAATTTAGGATATGTTTGATTGGAATGATGGAAAATAGGAAGAGAAAAAAACGAGAAGATAATATTTTATTTATTATGAAAAAAAAAAAATTCCGAGTGTTTGATTGGAAAAGACAAACAAAAGGAAAGAAAATACTTTAATATAATTTATTATTTTATTCTCAAATATTATCAAAATAAATTAAAAAATTAATTATCAATAGTTTAATTGTAATTTTACTGTCTTCTTAAGAAATATTTCTTTATTTTTCTTCATTTTCTTCCCAAATTGATGTGGAAAAAAAATTCTTAGGAAATTTTGTGTTTTTTCTTATATTCTCTTTTCTCCCATTTTTCTTCTAAACCGAACATTTTTTTTTTTTTTCATTTTTCATCTTATTTTATCTTTTATTCATCTTTTTTTCACCCAAACGAACACACTATTAGAAAATTACGCATTTTCCTTTCTATTTTTCTTATTTTACTTTTTATTTTTTATTCATCTTTTTTTTTTCACTCAAATAAATACACCGTTAAAAAATTATGAATTTTCCTTTCTATTTTTTTTTTCTTGTTCTTTCATTTTTCTTTCATATCAAATATTTAGGGTGTGTTTGGTTAGATGGAAAGTTGAAAGCAAAATAAAATAGAATGAATAAAACACAATTTTTTTCTTCATAAATTTGAGAAAAAAATTGAAGGAAAATAGTTAAAAGTATCAAAATTATAATTATACCCTTAATAATATATTTTTTAATTTATTTTTGTAATATATAAGAATAAAATAATAATTTATATTAAAGTGAATTATTTTTTATTTTTTTCTAATAACGTTGAGAAAAATAATTTTTTTTTTATAATAAATAATTTTTTTATTTTATTTTTTTATCTTTTCAACTAAACATACCCTTATCTTCTTTTCCATCCACGCATCTCGCCCTTTTTCCCTCGAAAGAAAGTCACCCTAACAACCACATAGAACTGAGGACCTGACCTTAATCAAGATGAACCAAAATTGAGCAACAACAATAATTACTCCATTACAAGAAGCCATGAAAAGTCCAAGGCCAATGTAGGGTGTTACAGAGCCTAAGGATACGCTTGTCTGAACCGTATCTCCGTTGATAAGAAAGCTTAAACCCCCGTCCTTTCTCTGTCTTCCTCGGTTTCTCCATCTCTCTAACAAGTTTAGTCCAATCAACAATTATCTACCTATCTATATCTATATATCTATATATATATATATATATATATCCTCTGATTAGATGTTACTCTGCCCTCGTATCTACCAAATAAATGAATGAAAAAATCTGCTGCTGTTAGCCACAAGTACATTTCTCATTGCCAAGATAGGATAGGTTAAATAGAAGACTCGATTAAATATTGAACAATTTTTGTAACATCAGATATTCGAAACTGTAAAAAAATATTTATTAGGAGAGACAATCGTGCACCTCGAACGAGATTAGTCTTATATCCTGTGTAGATGTGCTGGTGTGAAGACGCTCGTAGGTATAAACAAAAAAACAAGTACAATTAAGAGAGTCATATGTAGGTTTTTTTTTGTTTTTTTTTTTTTTTTTTTTTTTTTTTTTCAATGAAAAAACTGCAAATTCACTCAACAATTTCGAGTTCAACAATTTGGAGTTGTTTACACATTAATTAATTAAAAAAAAAAAAAAAAAACTGAAAAATAGATTCTTTTGGATTATATACACAACCCTCATAAACCGAGGGGACACTCGATTTTATCATTTAAAAAAAAATAAAAGGGATTATGAATCTCGGTTATACGGTTTTAGTTTGTTTTTATTTTATTTTATTTTTTTTAAGTTCCGAAGATGTCAGCTCCGATTGTTAATTGTTAAGCCGGAGGTGATACCTCGGGCAATAACAAAACTTTTTTTTTCAATATTTTAGAGTTTTCATTTTCGATGACGACGCAGATTTTTTCGATAACTTTGAGTTAATAAACGGTAGTTTATCCATATCTAAAATAGATCTATATATTTTTTTTTGCATAAAGTAAGTCCATAACACTCCAACATACAACAGATAACAACGAAAACGGACTAGTGAATGATTTTTAAAAAATTGACAAAATTAGTTAGATGGGTTGTCTTTATAACGACACATCTTTTTCCGATAGCTTTGAGTTAACAAATGGTGATTTATCCATACCCGAAATAAATTCATTTTTTTTACATAAACTACATTCATAAAACTCCATAATACAGCTTACGGCACTAAAAACAGATCAGTGAACGATTTTTAAGGAATCGTCAAATTTGGCAACGATTCGATTTTGGTTCAGTTTTTCGAAGCATACAGATTTACTTTGAACAATAAATTTGCGAGGATACTAAAAAAAATTATAATCTAATTATTAATTTGATATATGTAAATACATAATATAATTCAAATTCGAACTAAATAAAAAAATTAATGTAATATTACTTTTTTTAAAATTTTAAAAATGGATTTAAAAAGTAAAATAAAATTTGGCGGATATTTTTAAAAATTTATTCAAGTTAACTTTTATTTTTAAGTTTAATACAAAATATATTTTAAGAAATGACAACCAATTTTTACTATCACTGTTGTAGTACCTATCTTAAACTACATATGTCATATCACTATTCATGTACTATATCTCACAAATATCACGCTAAATTTAGCAGATTTATCGGAGATGCTTTGATAGGCCAGGGATTTAATCTAATAGGATAATTTTGCCCAAACTTTCTATGTAAATTTAAGGAGCTACTCACCTTCATTTTTTTTTGGCATATACTCACGAGTGTCTCTTGTCCCTCTCAACAAGTGATTTTCTGCAAGTTTGAACTCCCGATCTTATAAAAATTCTTCAACTATTTTAACTCAAACGGGTCTTATTAGTTGAGCTTATTAGTTGAGCTATACTATGTTGGTGAATTATTCAACTTCAAATCATATAGATTTAAGATATAACATCCTAACCACTTACTCGAAAAGGAGATTAGGTCAACCTTAGTTTTAGCCCTTTTTCAAGGGCAACAAATCACCCATATTAGATCTTGAGCATACTTTTTTGAAAAACTTTGCATAATTCATGGCTCAAAATATGACTTTCTCAATGCTTTCTAATGAAAGTCCTATAAATCAAAACACCCCCCTACCCCCCTCCCCCCCCCCCCCCCCCCCCCCCCTCTTACTTTTATTTTTCTAGACAAGGAGACCACTAATTTTATAATAAAAATATAAATTTAATTTTCATTCTTCCCACTTTTGCATCCATTTTTATTTCGATAAATTGTCTTTTATCCTCTTTATTTTATTTAATTATCATTTTATCCCTTTCCATTTTAAAAGGATATACTTTATCTATTTTTTTATTTTTTAGCAAAGTGAGAAAATAATTTTTTTACGTTTAATTAACGGAACATACTTAAAGATTGATGAAATTAATTTTTCTATCTATTTATTTTAATTTTAATTTATTTTGATAAAAATAAAAATATTTTTTTGGGTATACCCACAAGTGTCCTCACACCCATATAGGGTGCTAGACAGATCTCGTTCGGAGGTGCGTGATTATCTCTCCAAACAAGTATTTTTTCGTAAACTTAAACTTCTAATCTTATAACGGTTTTTAACTGTTTTAATTCAAATAGGTCTTACCACTTTATATTATGATAGTTTTGTTGATTAAAATAAAAATATTTATATTTACCCAGATGACAATAAATACAAAGATTCCCTTTTACCAACAACTAAATGCTTTCTAGGTTTAATCTTTCCAAGGAGTTGGTTGTTCATTAATAAGACATATTTTTGGAAATATTAACATATACATACATATATACATATACATATATACATACATATATATATATATATATTATCATATTAATAATAGTTAAATAAGCAGTAACAGCATGAAACTAATCAAAAGGATTCAAAGCATGATTAAAGGCATGCTTCTCTTGATTTAGCCGTATCAAGAATTTACATGCCTTTCATAATAAGAAAATAATAATAATAATAATAATAATAATAAATAATATATTTGAAATAATTAATAAATTAAATAAAGAAAGAATGAATGAACAACATGATTCTCACCACAATTGCATGTCTACTTATACTTCATTAATTTTGAATATTAATTACAAATTATGTTTTTAATTATAAAAAAAATAGGGGTTCATTGTGTTATTACAAGAAACATAATTATAGTAAAAATAAATTTTCAAATAATTTTTAATAATAATAATGATCCCCATCACAATTGCATTTTATACTTCATTAATTAAAAATTATTGTTAATTAGGGTAAATTATATTTTGGCTCCCTAAAGTATGGGGTAGGTGTCTACATCGGCCCTAAGATTTTTTCATTGCACATTTGGTTCCTCAAGTTTCACATTTATTTCAATCCTGCAAAATTAAAAACGTTCTTAATGATTTTGGATGAAAAATGTATTGTATTTAGCACGTGACTTTTTAATGAAAATATCTTTATCATTCATCACTCTACTAAACATAAAACGTTTTTTTTTTTTTTTTTAACAATTCATCTAAAAATGAAAAAGAAGAATCTAAAGCATTTTTAGGGGAAAAACGTCTTAAATTTAGTGAAGTGATGAAATAACGAAAATATTTTTATTAGAAGGCCACCTTGGCCGTGTCGGGTCGATCGGGTATAGCACGTGACACTGGGCCAAGCCGATACTTTTGGGTTATAGAATAATTTGCCCGAATTTACTGGTATTCGGGTCGGGATGGGTTGATGACTTGCCCACGGAACGGTGGGTCGGTTATTCAATCCCCGTGAGAGTAACCAATTTTTTTTTTTTTTTGTAGAACTGGAAGGATCAAATATACAATTTGACAAATGTCAGGTTCCACATAAATACCCACCCACATAATAGGGGGGTCATTGTGTTATTACAAGAAGATAATTATAGTAAAAATAATTTGTAATAATAATTAAATATCCCAATTCAATAGTTTCATGATATACACATTATTTTCTCTCTCTATATATGATACTCTCTCTCTAGATTTATGAAGATTGATAGCTGCTCATGATGGTCATCATCAAAACCTGCATGACTTCAATAATTGCAATGATCCCAAAAGCATGACAAACCCTGACCTCCTCACCTCTCCCTGCTTCTACCCTTTTTAATTACCACCTTCTCTATATCATATCCCACGCGTGTGGGACCACCCTCTCTCTCTCTCTCTCTCTCTAGAAAATGCTCTTTAATGATAAATTCATTGGATACCTAAATAATTAAGTTTAATTCGTGTAATTACTCCTTCAATATTAATTTGTCATGCTAATCAACGTAATTGACACAACATACTGTAGCTCGAGTGGCATGACCCACCAACACAGTGTAAGAGACTTCTGTGAAATTAGGAATTCGAATATATAGAAAAACACTTATTAGGAGGGATAGACACGCACCCGAACGAAACTAGTCTCACACCCTGTATAGGTGTAGAGACACTTATGGTTATATCGAAAAAATAAAAATCAAGTAATATAACCCGCTTGAGTTAAAGCATTTTAGAGCTCTCAACGAGATCAGAAGTTTGAGTAAGTGAAAAAATACTTGTTGGGCGGGACAGTCATGCACCCTAAACGAGCTTAGTCTCACGTTCGGTGTGGGTGTGGGACACTCGTGAGGATACAAAAATAAAATAAAAAATTAAACATAATTAACGAAATATAATTTGGTTACTTTATTTCCTCCATTTTTGGGAGGTAATCAATAGGTTTTCAAAATTAGTCTTAATTATAGTGCGTTATGTAATTATTAGAGCTTTTCGTACTTTCCACCCCTAACGTTTTAGAGAAAATCTCACTTTAGCCTTTGGTCTTTCAATTTGAACACATTAAATTTTGAAGTATTTGAACCGTGTCAAGATGGTTATTTTTTTATTTTTATGACGGAATGCACCCCGAACGAGATTAGTCTCACACGGTGTGGAAACATTCGTGGGTACACAAAAAATAAAAATAAAAATAAAAAATCAACATAATTAACGAAATATATTTTGGTTACTTGAGGTAATCAATAGGTTTTCAAAATTAGTCTTAATTATAGTGTGTTTATGTAATTATTAGAGCTTTTTGTACTTTCCGCACCCCTAACGTTTTATAGAAAATCTCACTTTGACCTCTGTCCTCTCAATTTGAACAGATTAGATCCTAAAGTATTCGAATCGTGTCAAGACAGTCATTTCCTCTATGATGGAATTCACCTATATAAGTGATTTTGTATTTAATATGTGATTGATTTTCGTCATAAAAATTGACAGAGTTACCGATTTAAACTGATTTGACACGATTTTGATATTTCAGAATTTAGTGTTTAGAGTATAGGGATTAAAATGAATTTTCTCCCAAAATTTCAAGAGTACAGAGTGCAAAAACCTTGAAATTATTTTTGAAATTATAAACGTATGTGATCCATACTATTATAAACATTAGATAATAACATATATTTTTCGCGTCAAACTACACCAATTTTATCAAAATATATTTATTTTAAATATCGTATATATAAAATATGTTTTAATTTACAAAATAAATTTATAATAATACTAGAGAATGTACTTTGTTAGGATATCACGTTATTTAAATTTTTAATTAATTTCTTAAAAATTGTGTTCTTGTTTTGGTGGAAATATGCTATTATACAAAATAATTTTTTTTTAAGAGCACTAAAATAAAACGGCGGCGAGTCTAACAAAAGTTGGCACCCAGATGAATCGAGGGTCTATCCAATTACTTAGGTCTCTCTCGATTCTTTCGGGACTGGAAGATCACCTTTGACCTACCTGAACTGTTAATATAGATTATCTGCACGCCGATTGTTTCCTTTTAATTAAGATATAGATTAAAATTCAAATTTATTTTTAATTTTTATTTTTGAATTTCAAAATTTAAATAATAGGAAAGAAACATAAAATCTAATATCATTGTCCTACTTAAATTATGATGTTCATTTAAAGATGATAACTGCATTAAATTAATAAAATCAAGTAATGATGGGAGGAGCACACTATTTTCATTATTATCCTTAATTGTTTTTTTTCTTGGAATTGTGAAAATAGGACCCATTGTCTGGTTAATTAAAAACATTTTGTTTAAAGAACTCTGGTCAAATCTCGTGCAAATCTGACTATAACTTTTCTCATTCTCATACTTAATGCTTGAAAAGCAATTCAAAGCTCAATCGGACTTTAGTCTGGTTAGTAAGAGCAGGTGACCCATTTTTTTGTCATTTAATTTTTTTGTAGAGTATTTTAAAAATTAAAATTTGAATTAACTAAGCTAATAAAATCATCTAGAGAGATAATTAGTCGGGATTCATGTAACCTGAACCGAACCCGCCTTACTGTAAATTAAAAAATTGAAAGCTCAAATGATGACACAAGGGGCTAAAAATTGAATTTTTTTCAATTTTATTTTATGAATAATGGAGTCAATAGTTCAATTTATATATATATATCATATTTTATGATTTTTTTTCTTATTATTTAATCAAATTTCTATTGTTTGTTTGAACAATAAAGTATATAATATTTATGTTATTTTAATTAAGATTTTAAATTAATTTTATTTCAATTATATTAGCAAATAACATTATAAATTAAAATTAAAATAAAACAAAAAATAATTAATATATTTTTAGCTCTAACAAATAAAATTGAATAATAATAATAATATATTTTTTGGTTGGAATAATGGAAATAAAAATAAAAATGAGAGGATAATACTTTATGTAAAAACAAATATTTTTAAAAATAAAATAATTTTTTTTTAATGTAATTCACTATTTTACTCTCATTTGCTATAAAAATAAATTAAAAATTATATTATCAACAATATTGTAATTTTAGTATATTTTTAAAGGACGCTTCCTCATTTTGGTTCAAAATTGGTGTGAAAAATCGTTTATAAAATTGTGTATTTACCTACCTATTTTTTTCCATCCCCATTTTTCTCCATGTCCTTTTACATTATTTTTTAATTATTATTTGCTTATACATCATTTTTCTCACCCAAACGAGCACAACCATTTTACGTTATATTTAATTGGAAGAAATAAAAATAAAAATGTGAGGATAATATGTTTGGTCAGAAAACAAAAGCCAAAGGGATGAAAATATATATATTTTTTTTAATGTAATTCATTATTTTATATCCTTGTCTATTAAAAAAATAAATGAAAGATTTTATTATCAATAATATAATTTTAATTTTAATATCTTTTTTTATTTTTTATTTTTCTCCCAAATTAGTATGGAAAAAAATTATTTAAAAATTTGTGGACTTTTCTTCTTTTGTTTCCTCTCATTTTCCCTTCATACCAATTATATATATATATATGTACATATTTTTCTTATTCATCTTGTCTTACAAAAAAATTGAATAAATAAAAGAGGTCAATATTGGCAAGTCTATTTGAACTTATTTTGGAATAAATTTACGAAAAATGCCAACCACTAGCATTGCTATGATTTTGTCTTGTTGATTTGTACCTGACAAAGAACATCTGTGACTGAGTATTTGTTTTGGAAAATTCTCACAACATTATAATACTATTTTTTATACGATAAAGTATGACCAGACTAACTGCGCATCTTTAGGGACACTTTTCATGATGTATTTTCTTATATTGCTCTGCTGCATTTAAGATTTAAAGATATCCTCTGAAAAAATTGAATTCTGATCGATAGGAAAAATGGTACAATATCATACAATTTTTTTTATTTTTGTCTATCCAAGAGTGTTTTAATACCCACACAGGATATGAGACTAAATTTCTTTCGGAGTACATGGTTGTTTCTCTCGACAAGTGTTTTTTTTTTCCAGACTCAAGTTTCTAATATTGCAAAGATTTTTCAATTATTTTAACTCAAACGGATCTTACCATTCGAGTTAGACGGTCTTTGGTATACAATATAATACTAATGGCCATGACTAATTAGACAAAATCAATCCAAGTTTATTCTCTCTCTCTCTCTCCTCACTCTCTCTCTACTAGAAATAGTCATACGTATGAACCGTTGTGTATTTATATAGATTCACGTGTGTTCATCGGCCTCTTTTGGTCGGTCAATTCTTTATTACCATCCTCACAAAAGCAAAGGGATAATGAGAGGACTCAATGGGGGTAGGGGTGGGGGGTTTCTGTACATTTTTATCATAATTGTCTCTCTCTCTTATTGAAAGCTTTATTGGAGAGAGATCCCCCTCATCCTCCTCCTTGCTTTTAAATTCCTCAACTCCTCTCTCCATTCTCAGTCAAAACCCATCAACTCTCTCTCTCTCTCTAAGTTTCTCTCTCTTGATTCAGCCATGGAGTTGGGTTTGAGCTTGGGGGATAACACACCAAAGGCCTTAACGTTTCATGATAAGACCGCTCAGCAGATTAGCAAAGGATTAGGGTTTTGCATGGGTTTAGGGACTAGTGGTGAAGAAGAAGGGAGAAATAGAGGCTGCTCAGATCCGCCGGTTCAGCTTGAGCTTTTGCCGTTCTCGCCGGTTCAACGCCACCACCATCCGCCGCCGCGAATCCGGTTCCCGTGGCTGACCGAAAACTGTAAGCCCCCCTTACACCACTTTCTCTCTCTTCTTTTCTTCCCCCACCCCGAAGTTTCTCTCTCTTATTGTTTCCATGGCTTAGAGAGAGAAACGTACATAACGATAAGCTTATATTCATGTCCTTTTATTTACAGTAGCAGCTGAACCGGGTTCTTCGAATGGACCGGGAAAAGGGTTGGACGTGAATCGGCAACCGCCGGGGACGGTCGCCGACGAAAACAGGGCGGATTCTTCGTCGCCAAACAGCGCTGCGTCGTCGTTCCGAATGGATTTTTCGATCTACGGCGGAGGAAGGAGTAAAAGGGGTTTGGACACGGAGGAGGAGACGGCGGCGGATAGAGGAGGTTCTAATTCGAGAGGGAGCGATGAAGAGGAGACAAACGCCGCTAGAAAAAAACTCAGACTGACTAAAGAACAATCTGCTTTTCTTGAAGACAGCTTCAAAGAACACAACACCCTCAATCCTGTAAGTCAATTTTTTTTCCCTTTTTGTTCTTATCATATATTCCAACATAGTGTAGCTCAAATGACACGGCATGGCAAGCCCGAGTTAAAGCAGTTGAGGGGTATATGGAAAAGTATTTGTTGGGAGGGTCAGCTATTAAATTTCCGCCCGACGAGATTAGTCTTATACACTGTGAGGTGTGAGGGTGTCGGGTGTGGGGACAGTATGGATATACAAAATATAAAATAAATAAATTATAGTCCTTGATTTTAGGTTTTATTTATTTTTTTAATTTAAATCACTTTTTTTTTTTTTTATCGAATTAACATTTCTTTTTTAGTTATTTTCAACATTTTTTTGGTATAGTTAACATTAACTACAGCATTAAATGTAAATATTTCATATTTAGTTAAGATTAACATGATAGGTTTAATCGTGTTAACGTTAACATTAACATGAACATGATAGATTTAACCTTGCTAATCTTAACGTTAACATCTAGTTGACGTTAACTGAACTATTAAAAAATTATTCACAAGACATTATCGTACCGAGTTAACATTAACATGGTAGATTTCTTAATCCAAGGCTTGTAATCTAACGGTTACCTAGTGTGTCTTCTTAGTGAGAAAACCCGATATTTGAACCAAAAAAATGGTAGATTTCATCTTGTTAATGTTAACTGAGCTATTAAAAATTTATTCAAAAAAACTTTTAACACATGAAGTTAATATTAACATATGATTGATTTGAAACCTAAGACTTAGTGTGTCGGATTGGGAGGCTTTAGTGTTCATATCCGTCTCCCGTTGTACAATAACAACTAAGTCTTTGTCCTACTTATGTTGGGCCCCCTCTCCCGTTGTATGTGCAAAAAAAAATGATAGATTTAACCTTGTTAATATTAGTAAAAAAAAAAAAAAAATTGTTTTTTTTTTCTTTAAATTACTGGTCTCGAGAATGGTCTAATAATTTCTAATTTTATTTTTTTGTGCAACTCTTGGACACTTGTTGTGAGGAACAGTCACACACTCCAAATGAGCTGGTCTTCTACCTTGTGTGGGTATGGAATACTCGTGGTTTACCAAAAATAAATAAATAAATAAATAAAAGAATTATCGTTTTCACATTTCAAACAATTTGAAAACCGCCGCAGTGTGAAAATGACTTGACATTAATGGTGTTGATTTATTCAAATTTTCCTCTAGACATATTTATTGAAAAATCATCATTGTCCTTTTGATTTTTAATGTCTATTGTATGATTAGTTTAAAAATATTCAAAAATGAAAGAAAACACCTAGACCGTCAATATATTGTCCGCTCAACAGTAATTTTTAGAATTTCAAAGTTACTGTAATATATAAAAATTACAGTAAATTTATGATATACAGCGACTTTTAGACTTTTGACCGTATTGCATGAGCTGGAATTTTGATTTTTTGGACTATTCACAGAAAGATCTTTTGAGTTAGAATTTATGTTCATTAACATTCCGGGTTTTAATTATATACTTTTTTTTTAATTTATTTATTTGAAAAATATTTTTAGTGATTATTAACTTATTTTTAGTTAACATTAAGTATGATATCCAATACAAATTTAGTACTAATTAACACCGGCGTGCTAAAAACAATATAATAATTTTCCCTTTTGTGTTTTATTTTTTATTTTATTTATTTATTATTCACAATTTTTTCTACATATAAAATAATGCAGAAACAGAAGCTAGCTTTGGCGAAGCAGCTGAATCTTCGTCCCCGACAAGTAGAAGTTTGGTATCAAAACCGACGGGCTAGGTATAAATACTTAACCTTAATTTTAACTCCTTTAAATTGTTTTTCTAAAACTAAAATTGTTTTTTTTTTTTCAATTTTTTGAAATTAATTTTGAAAAAAATTATTAGATTGTAGTTAACGTTAACTACATTATATCTATTCGGTTAACATTAACTGGTGTTGAATTTGTATACAGTAACACCGTTAATGTCAATGTATTTAGTTTACGTCAATTGAAATAAATTTTGAAAAAATTATTAGATCGAAACCCTAATTTTACGTTATGCACTTAACGCTAACTACATTATATCTATTCGTTAATATTAACTATTGTTGAATTTGTATAAAATAGCGCTGTTAAATGGGACTGATTTTTAGTTTTTTTTTGTAATTTTTTTTTTTTTTTTTGGCAGGACTAAATTGAAACAAACCGAAGTCGATTGCGAGTATTTAAAGAGATGTTGTGAGAGATTGACCGAAGAGAATAGGAGACTACAGAAGGAGCTTCATGAGCTAAGAGCGTTAAAAACATCTCAACCTTTCTTCATGCAACTTCCGGCCACCACCCTCACCATGTGCCCCTCCTGTGAAAGGGTGGTCACCACCACGAACACCACCACCACGGCCGCCGCTGCCGCCACAGCGACTGATACGGTGTTGTCTCTTTCTAAACCGAAATCACTTCCGTTTCCACATGCTCAACTCAATGCTAAGCAGGCTGCTTCATGATTAGTAATTTTTTGCTCTTTTTATTGTAAATAGCTTTTTTTTTAAATATTTATTTATTTATGTTTGTTGGTTTATTTGACTATGAAATAGCTTTTTTTGGAGAGGGAGATTTGACTGTTTTGACTTGGAACATACAGGGAATTTTGATGAAAAGAGCTGCTTGCTTATTTGTACCTCTTTTTCTTCCCTAGTTTTTTGTTTATTACAAAAAAAAAATTAAAAAAAAAAAGTAGGACATGCATATGGTCTAGGATTAGTGTTTATGCAAGAATCTTGAAAGAGCGTTTTTGTAATTTTAAGGTTCTGTTTGGTTGATTTAAGTTATCCAATTTTGGAGGTTTTTTATTTTTCATAATTTTAAATTTTATAATTCATTGTTTATCCAACTTACTCGGTCAATCTATTTTTGAGAAGTTCAAAATTTTTGTTAAAAGTCTAAAATTACTGCACGTCATGAAAATGACTTTTAGATAAAACTGTTACAGTGACTTGTGGAAAATTTTCTATAGCACTGTATGGGCTAAATTTTAAATATTTATATATATATTTGATTAAAAAATTACAATATATATATATATATATATATATATATCAATTTTTTTTTTTAGAAATTTAATAATTTTATTAAAAGTCTAAAATCACTGTATGTCATGAAAATGATTGTTAGATAAAATAGTTACAGTGACTTGTTGAAAAAAATTTATAGCATTGTATGGACTAAATTTTAAGTATTTATATATATTTGATTAATAAATTACATTATATATATATATATATATTTGATTAAAAAATTACATTAAATACAATGATGATGGATTTATTTATGAGAAATTTTTGATGGGCTTCTATTTTATTAAAAATAAAATTTTAACGATTTATTTATTTATTTTTTTATTTTTTTTTTTTATTTTTTTTTTTTTTTCAGCTCAAAAGTATCAACAAATATGTTCTTCCTAGATTTATCCTCCTATATTGTCATTTTACAATTTTTTTTTACAAAACTTCTAAAACTGAAAAAAAGAATATATTTTCAAATTTCACTTAATTTTATTTTTATAATGCTCTGATTTTATTATTATTATTATTATTTTAATATTTGCATTTCATATCATAATTAAGATTAACTAAAACACTGATAAATAGAATCGAAAACTTTGGAGGACAATATAATAAGAATCCCTGATAACTTTCAATCATAACAATGAACAAAATCAAAAGTAAAACATAACAAAACTATTTTCTCAAATTTACTAGTAGCTACTAAAAAATTATATTTAATCTAAAAAAAAAAATTATTTTTTTAGATAAGCCCGAAAAAAGAGGATCCAGAAGGGATGCGCATCGCACTAGGCCCACAGGGACACAAGGAGCTAGTATAAGGACTCAAAATAGTACCATAATTTTCAAATTCCCCGATCTCCTCAACTCTTCCACGACTTCCAATCAAATTGCAACAATAGAGTCTTTTATTTTGCGTCGCATAAACCAATTTATTTCCGTTCAAAACAGTAAATCCATCAACTTTTTGAGCCCTCATCTTGAAAATTCGAACCCACTGACAAGAATCTTCGTTTGTCAAAATCCATGCAGAAAAAATATTTTTCCCCAGTTGTACGACACAGACAGAAAATTGAGAACAAAACATAAAATTAGATAATAGAAAATTGAGAACGGAAACCGAAAATTGTGAATAAAAACAGAAAATTGAGAACAAAAATAAAAAATTGAGAAAATTACTCGGAAATTGCTTCCACCGGTGTAATTCCATTGAAAAATTCTCAGCTTACAATCTACACACTTGGAACCTCTCCTCACGTCTTTAGGTAAGTGTAAAAATTTCGAATCACCCTTGTGAATATCGTAAACCACAACATATGGGTAATAAAACGGGCTTCTTGGATGCAAGCATGCAAGCCCGCCCGCCCGCCCGCTACAAAATAGAGTTTTCCATCTCCATTGTATACCGGAGTTTCCAAAATTATATCCCGGTCGCCGCCGTTAATGTCAGCTTTATCTCTCCACACATTTTCTCTCGGTGAGTACGTTTTGCACAAAACGGTGCCTAAGCCTAAGCCCCAAATTTCATCATTCATTAACATTATCAACATATAATCGTCAGGAAAATTTGTCCGACGATCAAATCCGAAGACGATACTGAAGTGCACGTCGTTGGAGGTCCAACATTCCGGTGCTGGAACTGGCATCCACGACTGGGTCGCCGCATTACAAACCAATAGCGACCTCCGCCAGCCTCTACAACAAAGCAACCCGTTTGCCGACGCGATGACCCTACCATATGCTTTCAGGAATCGAACAGAGTTCAAAGGGATGCCGGAGGATACCTTGTCGTTGACGTTTAATGGCCGGAGCTCTTCGTCGATCGAATAAGAGCCGATCATGATGTCGGTGTTCCCCCGAATCTTCGAATTCAGGCACTGTTTTTTCACGAAAAAATTATTGCTGACAAATTCATTGAGATTCTTGGAAACCGACTTGAATCGGTAAATTGACTTCGCCGGTAGCCATGAAATTACCTCTAGAATCTCATCGCCATTGAAATTCATAATGAATGGCTTGCTCTAATTTTTCTCTCTCTTGAACTTGAGAAAACGGAATATGAATGAGAAGAGGTAAGGCCCATTATTTATAGAGAGAGGATTTATGTGAAACTTCCAAATCCAATCTCCTTGTTCTCGGGGGATTTGGATTTGGATTTGGTTTAGTTTGTTTAGATTTTTTTTAATTTTTTTTTTTTTTTTTTTAATTTTTTCGCACAGAGTATCCTACACCCACACAGAATATGAGACTAATCTCGTTCAGGATTCCGTGACTACTCCTCTCAACAAATTTTTTTTCACAGATTAGAACCCCTGACCTTTCCCGCTTGAGTTACACTGTGTTGGTAGTTTGTTTAGATTTTCCATATATTGCTTAAGTTCAAAAAAAAAAATTAAAAAAAAACTACAACCAAAAAATAGAAAACACAATTTATAAAATAAATACAAAAAGGGGGAAACCATTGAACAAATTGCCCCATGGGAAATTATTTGGGCTAATGGGGCCTAAATACTTTCAAAAGCAAAACTAATATATTTTAATTTTTAACCAATACCCAATATTAATTCCATAAAAATTTTATTATTAGGTAAAAACCCATATTCCACTGATATTTGTTGCACAATAATATTTTAAATCTTGTTGCAAAATATCAGCACCGAGTTTCCAAATATTTATTGCATAACAATATTTACAAAAATAAATCACGTTGAAATAATTACAACTGTACAATAACTTTTATATCACCTATCAACGGTGTAACAACACTCGTATTAAGAATAAAAATTGGGCAGCAAATATTTATTCGTATCCATAAAAAAAATTGCTGCCTAGCAACATGTGTGTCTTGTTAAAATGGATTTTTGTTAAATAAATAAATGAATTTAAAATGATATGGGCTTTGTCCCTTGGGATCCATTTTAGTATGTTGGTTAAAATTGGGTGTTAACCATAAAAAATCATTAATTTTAAGGAGATTTTTTGAGAAATCCTAAGATTTTAAATATAACTTTCTTAGGACCATTTCATGTGTAAAAAAATCATTGTTACAGAACTCTATAAAATTGTATTTTTATGGGATGAGACTTTTGAAAAAATTTCTCTTTAATATTTAAATTTTAGGAAAATTCCTCTAAAGGTCCCATAAGTGTAAAACATCATTTATGGGGAGTCTCATCCGAGTGATCTTTTTACTTTTGGGATAGGACCTAGAAAGTGATGTTTTTCACTCACGAGATTTCTGACAAAGTTACCCTTAATTTTTTTGGTTATATAACAAAAACATATTGATATTTTTTTTTATTGGGCTCAGTTGACCCACTTTGCCCCTAATTCATTCTCCACATGCTCTCCCCCTTTGGGCTGTGCCTTAAAGCCCATATTTCATTTATCCAGGATTGGTTAATAGTTCATAAATTTAAAATTTTTGTCCGTTCATACACTACAGTATTTTTCTATATAAAAATTACAGTAATTTTTATGATTTACAGTAACTATGGATTTTTGACTGAATCATCGGACTTCTCAAAAATTATTATATCGAATGGATTTGATGAATATCGACTTATAAAATCTAAGGTCGTGGCAAAATACCGTATATTTTAATTGAAAAAAAATAAATTGTTTACTTTGAGATTAAGGATCCATGTGGAGCAATGTGAGGTGATTTGACTCCATAAAATTTAAAAATTATTTTATAATTATATTTTATATCCTTTTAGTTCCATTAATGTATTTTATTAGTCAATTATTTATTGTTTAATTTTTTTTTCTATTTATTAATATAAAAATCAATATAGTGTCGTTGGGCACATGAAATTCCTACTTAAATTATATATTATAACTTTTAAATTTTTCACACTTATATTAATTGACAATTTTTTTATACTACCCAGAATCGTTTTACACTTTATAAATTAAAAAATTAATGTGGCGTATTTAAGTAAAAAAAAAAACATAATTTTCTAAAAAAAAATAATCGTACCAATATAATTATGATTCCATTATATCGGAATTCTACTCAGTCAAGTGTACAGAAAGTACAAATAAAATCAATCTAAATTTTTTACAAAAGGGTTATATTATATCATTTGCAAATATTTTTTCTTTTAAAAAATAATGTTTTTATTAATTTCTCCTAATTAATTAAAAAGGGTTGAACATTTTTTGGTCAGTTACGTTAATAACAACAACAATAATACCCAAGAGGTGTTAATCTGATTAGCAAGAAGAGATATCCGTTTTCTTTGTCAACCAAGGTTCGACTTTCCTGAAGAGAACTCTGTGAATTAAATCTTAAATTTAATCATGAATGCATCAGGTCGATGTGGAGAAGTGCGTCTTTAAAATCGTCCAATGAGATGATTAGTTAAGGTGCGCGTAAACATCCGGACACCGTTTGTAATAATAATAAATATTAGTGGGTACATCGTTAAGAACAAAGCAATATTTAATGTTAAAAATGTTAAATATTAGCCAAATGTTTCCTAGACCTAACCCCATTAGAAACACACCTAGAAGCCGTACATCACGGATAGCATCTATTCAATATTAATAATAATATTAATAATTTTATTTGGTGTGTCAACTTCAATTTTTAATTTCTATTTAAAACAAAAATTGTAATATATATATATTACTTATTTATAATTTTTTTCTGTAGGTTATATATGTGTATTATCATTAGGGCTTATCATTTACTTGGTTGTGTTTTTATTACGTTAGAACTTTTGTGTTTTATACTTTAGTTAGGTTTGGCATGTCCATTATAATAATTAATGATTTGGTGGTCCTATATATATATATATATATATTTTTTTAACTTGCATTGTTAGTGAGAAGTAATTAGAAAAAATAAAATAAATAAATTGATAAAAAAAACAATACATAATGGTTTGCGGTTTTTATTTTTACAAATACTAAACAGTTAGATTTAAAAGCAAGTTTTAAAAAAACGACAGTTTACGATTTGATTGTGGGTTTGGTGTTTTTTAAGCAGTTTTGATTTTGGATTTTGTAGTGACCCATTGACTTAATACCTTTTGAACCGAGTCTATGTGACTCAAAATACTTAAGACAAAATATTAGTCGTAACCCACATGATACTTTCTATATCAAACAATTTTTTCAAACTGTTTGGATGTGGGATTTCACAATATACCCAACTAAAAGACGCGAAGTCCTCATGGCATTGGCCCAATTCGTCCTTTTGATTGGTGATGTAGATAGCAGTTCATAAGCGAACACAGAACAATTCGTAAGCGGACATAATATACCCATTCTAGTACCTCTACCCCTCTCCGAAATCTCCCTTCTCAATCATCACCACCATTATCCCAAGCATTCTCAAATCCCACATCGAAATTATTCAAAAAATTTGTCCGATATATAAGGTGTCGTTTGGTAACCGTTTATGTTTCCATTCTAGCATTGAGATGAGAATGAGATGAATGGTAGCGACTGCGACAATAGCGACGGCGGTGGCGGTGACCAGCGGGTGGGTGACGATGGCCAGACGGCCGACGGCGACGGAAGTTGTTGGCGGTGATGCCGGAGGTGACTGGCGACGGTCGCCGGAGATTGTGGTCAGCTGGCGGGTAAACAGTAACATTGATTTTGGGAATAGAATGAGAATTATGAAAAACAATTTTTTTTTTCTCTCATTTCTTAAGAAAAATCTGAGAATAAAATAAAAAAATTTGGAATGAAAAGGGTTAGCAAACGGGGGCCTAAACTACCATACAAACTACTAGTAACATATCTGCTTAAACATTCTGGGACTAACGTATTCGATCCAAAACATATATTAGACCAGTGAACTACGAGTCATTACATATTTCCACTGAAATCAGACAAAAACCGACCCATCCTCATCCCAACATTAAAGATGATAAAGATGTGATTTAATCATGTTGTCAGTAGCATATGGGTTATCATTTTCAAGCACAAACCCTAGACATTAAAAAAAAAAAAAAAAGGGGTCAAATGGTGATAAAGACAAGACAATCACATAATGCCACAATCACCGACAATTTAGCCCCTCTTTAAATTAATCTATAACCAAACAGACCCCCCCATGTGAAAACCCTTTCAAAATAATTAATAAGGACAAATTGTCTTTTATACCTCATATTTTGTCTCGTTATCACTTTATCCCATTCACATAAAAAAAAAAAAAAAAAGCTACGCTTCAACTACTTTTATTTTTATTTTTTGTATACTCACGAGTATCCTCTACCCATACAGGGTGAAAGGTTATCTTGTTCGGAGTGCGTGATTGTCTCTCTCAACAAGTATTTTTTCGCAGACTCGAACTCTTGATCTTACAAAAATTGTAAGATCGCGCAATTATTTTAGCTTAAATATGTCTTGCCACTTAAACTATACCTTGTTAGTAACTACTTTTATTTTTAACAAAATAAGAAACTCTTAACTTTTTTTCTATTTAAATTAATTGACTATGTTTAAAAATGGATAAAATTAATTTTTTTATCTAAATTTATATAAAATAGATGAAATTGACCCATTATTTTAAAAAAAATTAAAATAACTGACAATTTCATGTATTTCATCAAAAAATTGGACGAAAAATTTAATTTCATCCAATTTTTATGCATATCTTGTTAATTTGAATAGAAGAAAATTAACTTTTAAAAGTTAAGGGGGTGAAATGATAATTAGACAAAGTAGAACTAAAAAATAATTTATTCAATTAATAATAAAAAGTGACCCAAGTGAATTAGTTAAAAAATAAATATTAAATAATTAAAATAGACAATAGTGTCCTCATCAAGCTGAGATTGAGATCGACTCTACTGATTTCTGATCTGATTTTTTATTTTATTTTTAATTTAAAAATAATTTATCGACAAATAAAAATTATACATGCAATTTTTTATATAAAAAAATATTTTATTATTCTTGAAATAGTTTATTCCAATAAATATATTCATTTTAAATAATTAAAAATCTTTTTGCCTTTGCCACATACAGTTTCAAGCTTGAACTGAAGTAACACGTCATTCACACGCAACAAGTGGATGTCGTGAAGCTCTCACCCGACGAACGTCATGCTTTTGATTATCCGGTGGTGAGGTGATAAAATGTTTATGCCGGTGATGTGACTATTTGATAGATACCCTAAATCAATTGGAGAAAATGCGACTATTATATTTTTTTTTATCAATTTTTTTATTCTAAATAATTTATTTTTATCCTCCGCAAACATTTATTTTAAGACAATCTCGGCGAATATTAATTGAATAATTAAAATTTATTCAAAAAATTATATATGAAAAATAGAGACTCAATAATAAAAATCTATTTGAGGATGATTTGTTATTTTTCAATTCAATTAATAAAATATTAGAAAATAAAAATAATATTTTTATAATGAACAAATTTGTTTACTACTTTGAAAACATGAAAAATAAAAAGAAAAAAAACCTAAAAGAAATTCAACTTTTAAGAGAGCGAGAGCTCTTGGGAGGAGCAGTCACGCACCTCGAACGAGATTAGTCTCACCCCCTGTGTGTGTGAATGTGGAAATACTCGTGGCTATAACCAAAAAAAAAAAAAAAAAAAAAAGGGCCGAGAGGAGAGAGAAATAAATATATAAATCTATGATCCTAATACTGAAAAATAAAAAATAAATAAAACCCCATTATTCTATTTAACATAGACAAATTAAATTATTAATTATCAACAATTTACAATTTCCATGTCCTCACATTTTTTAAATAAATAAAAAAAAAAGTAAAAAAAGGGTGTCTAAATAAAATATTCCTTTTCTCCATCTCCAAAAAAAAAAAAAAAAAGTAGCCTTCGGTAGTACAAAATTCAAATCTTGTTTTTTCATATCTATTTCTATTTTTATTTTCAATTTTCAAAAATTTTAATTTCGTGAAACCAAACGCGACCTTAATGCTTTCTCTGTTGTTTTTTGTATTGTTTTACCAAGAGCTCGGCGTAAAGGAGTTCATTCCAGGCGTCGGGAACTCCAGGTAGACACCAATGGCTACAGTCTTGATAGTGAACGGGTGATTTTTTTTCCTCCGCCGATAAATTTTTGATTAACTTTCGATAGATCGACGGGTGACCGTCTTTTCGATAGTCAGTTATCCTCGTGATGTTTAGATACGACACATCGTTTTTCATACCTTTTAAAACAGACTCCAAAACCGCCATTTTGGGCGGGTAAGAAGAGAGATATGCCTCATTTTTTATCGGCTCGGTCTCGTTGTCGCATTGCCCGCCGGAGTTCCACTGCCCGCCACTGCCCAAAAAAAATAGGGTTAGGGTTAGGGTCATAAAATAAGGGCCTTTTTGGTTAGGCTGTCTAAATTAACCTATTTTATCAAGGCTAAATTGCTCTTTGCACCCCTAAATGAGACCACATCCAAAATAGGTTATTTCAAGGGGCAAAGTGAAACGACACTCAAACTTCACGGGTGCAAAATGAAATATAATATTTTTTTTATTTCATTAATTTTCCCTCAGACACATGACTCATTATCGCAATAAAATTGATCTGAATCAAACAATCGAACTAAATTGATCCAAAAATAATTTTTAAGGGGTAAATTGCAATAAATAAAACATCGGGGCAAAGTGAGAATTCACCTAAACATTAATGCAAAATACCATTTAGCCTTAAAAAAGATATAGATTTAGTTTAGGGTTAATTACACTTTATTCCCCTGTGGTTCGGTCTATTTGCACTTACCCCTGTGATCTTGATTTAGGTGCACTTACCCCCCTATGTCAGGGGATAAGTGGTTTGAAAATCTAACCATAGGAAGAGTAAGTGATGATTTTCAAACCACAGGGGAGTAAAGTGCAAATCGATCAAATCATAGGGAGTAAAGTATAATTAACCCTGTAGTTTACTTCAATTAGACGAGAAAATAACATCTAACCAGATTTTAAAATGGTTAGCTAATTAAGTTAAAAACATTTTTTTAGCTCTTATAACCAAACACGGAAAACTATAACAATTCATAAATCGACGAATTGAAAAATTGTACAATTTGCAAAATGAAAAACAACCAAATAGGCCCTAAAGATATTTAAAACCATATCCCTATATTTATTCCTTAAGATTGGTGATTGTCTGACAACATATGATTTTAAATTAAAACCTTCTAACATAAATGTCAAACTAGGAAAAAAAAAATAGACATATGGGAACAATTTTGTTTTGTTCTTGAATTTTTCAAGTGTCTAGAACAAATATCAACATATTTTTCTCAAAACACTAAACAAACAAGGCCTTAGTGTTTTCTGTTTCCGTTTGTCTGTTTGTTCGTTCATTTTTTTTTTTTTTGGCCAGGTTTATGTTAATAGAAAACTAAAAAGGCGACGCCCATGGCGGAGTCTAAGGAGTGTCAAAAGGAAAAGGAAAAGAAAAAAGAAAAAAAACATCGACGTGTATGGTGAACTTTTTGACAACCACTACAAACGGATATTAGGAGGGCCAACATCGACGTGGGATTCAACAGACCCAACATCAAACAAAAGTCATGTTCCTGATATCATGTAGAAACCCAATGCGCCTAACTCGTTCTCAAAAGACGTCTTGTAAAAAGAGGATTGTCCTAGGCTTTATATATAACTCAGGATCAGGTAACACAAGCGATGTGCGATTAAACAAAATCGATCGTGTTAGACACTAAGACTTGACATTATGGTATTTGACCTATCATTTTCTTAACTAATTAGTCGAGCCGATAAATTATAAATAATTTCAAATAAAAAAATAAAAACGTCGATTTTCGATTACCTGAAATGAGATGCCGAATATCCCCTAAACAAAACATGTGTTTTGGAAGGATTAACATTGGAATCAACCCATCTCGCCCACGTCGTTAAAGCTTTTCTAAACGCCTCGATCACGTTAAGCTCACTATAAATATGGCTTCCCTCTTGATAATAATCCTTCCTGCAATTTTATTTTCATTGAGAAATAAACAAAAATTGAAATTAAATTTAAAAAAAAAATTGAAATTATTTTTTTATGACAATTTTACCCTCTAGATGTTTTCTCGTGAGTCCACCAATGTCCGGTGTTGAAGACAAGGACGTCGGCTTTCTTATACTTATCGGCGGATCTCCCTATTACATCAAGCCGGAGTGTTTCCTTTGTTGTTCCATTGTTTTCAGGCATTTCCCATTCTTGAACCAAAAAAGGAGAGACGAAGAACTCGACGCTGCACTTGTAATCCTAAATTTCGATCCAAAAAATATATATTAATATACATACATATACATATTTCACTTAAAAATCAACTACCAAACCTGTTTCAAATCAAATAATAGAGATAATTCATTAAAAAAATGACAAATTAATCAAACTTGGTTCAAATACGAACAAATTTGCTCCACATTAAAATTAAAAAATAGTAAAATTTCACTTAAAAATCAACTACAATTCAAAAATAGTGAAATTTCACTAAAAAAATCAACTACTTGACCTATTTCAAAGCAAATGATAGAGATTATTCATTTAAAAAATTGATAGATGAATCAACTTACGTCAAATATGAATGATTGATCTACAAATAGAAATTAAATAATAGTGAAATTTCACTTAAAAATCAACCACAATTAAAAAATAATGAAATTTCACTTACGAAATCAACTACTACACCTATTTGAAAGCAAATAATAGAGATTATTCATCAATAAAAAAGTGATAAATTAATCAAACTTACTTCAAATATGAATAACTAATCTCCAAATCGAAATTTAAAAATAGTGAAATGTCACTAAAAATCGACTAGAACTAAAAAGTAGTGAAATTTCACTTAAAAATCGACTAAAATTAAAAAATAGTAAAATTTCACTTAAAAAACATCTAATTAACCTATTTCAAAGCAAATAATAGAGATTATTCATCAAAAAAAGTGAAAAAATAATCAAAACTTACTTCAACTATGAATGATTAATGTCCAAATTGAAATTCAAAAATAGTGAAATTTCACTTAAAAAACAACTAATTAACCTATTTCAAAGCAAATAACAGAGATTATTCATCCAAAAAAGTGAAAAAATAATCAAAACTTACTTCAAATATGAATGATTAATCTCAAATTGAAGTTCAAAAATAGTGAAATTTCACTTTAAAAAACAACTACAATTAAAAAATAGTGAAATTTCACTTTAAAAAACAACTAATTAACCTATTTCAAAGCAAATAATAGAGATTATTCATCAAAAAAAGTGAAAAAATAATCAAAACTTACTTCAAATATAATGGTTAATGTCCAAATTGAAATTTAAAAATAGTGAAATTTCACTTAAAAATGAACCACAATTAAAAAATAGTGAAATTTCACTTTAAAAAACAACGAATTAATCTATTCCAAAGCAAATAATAGAGATTATTCATCCAAAAAAGTGAAAAAATAATCAAAACTTACTTCAACTATGAATGATTAATGTCCAAATTGAAATTAAAAAATAGTGAAATTTCACTTTAAAAACAACTAATTAACCTATTTCAAAGAAAATAATAGAGATTATTCATCGAAAAAAGATGAAAAATTAATCAAAACTTACTTCGAATATGAAGGAATAAGACGCTTCGGTGCGAAAATGGTGTCGGCCAAATTCTTCATAAACTTTAGTTTGATCTTTAATGGAGTTTCTGAGAATGCAAACAAGAGATTCCCACATATTCCTATTGAGTGAATCACCAACAAAAACCAAGCGTTTTCCTCTTAATAATTCCAACATGTGGCTTCCATTTAACCTGCAAATAATAGTTCAAATTTTTAAAAAAAAAAAAAAAATTGATTTTTTTTTTTCAATTTACAATGAATTATAAGGACATGAAAATTAATATAATTGAATTAAAAGGACTTGAAAACAAATTTACTTTGATCCAATAAAAAAGAACCCATATAGCCAAATTATTAGATCATGCAGATTTTATTATAGAAAAAATTAATGATTTTTTTTTTTTTTTTTTAAAAAAAAAAGGTGAAATTTTGCTATATACCTTGATCATATAGCTAAATTATTAGATCATTCAGATTTTATTATATAAATAATAAAAAAAAAATAGAAAAAGAGTGAAATTTTGCTATATACCTTGATCAAATAGCTAAATTATTAGATCATTAAGATTTTATTATATAAAATAATCCCCCCCCCCCCCCTCCAAAAAAAAAAAAGACTGAAATTTTGCTAATTTATTATAGATCATTCAGATTTTATTTATAGAATAATCAAAAAATATTTTCTTTAAAAAAAGATTGAAATTTTGCCATATATCTTGATCATATAGCTTAATTATTAGATCACCCAGATTTTATTATAGAAAATAATCCCAAAAAAAAAAATAAAAAAATAAAAAAGATTGAAATTTTGCTATATATCTTGATCATATAGCTCAATTATAAGATCATTCAGATTTTATTATAGAAAATAATCCCAAAAAAAATAAAAATAAAAAAGAGTGAAATTTTGCTAAATTATTAGATCATTCAGATTTTTTATAGAAAATAATTAAAAAAAAATTAAGAAAAAAGGATTGAACTTTTGCTATATACCTGGGTAGAGAGCAACCATTTGGCTTCCATTTAAGTTTATAATAGTTATGATCCGGCCTTCCGTTCAGAAAACAGTTGAATTGTTCATCAATCAATGGACATGAACCCGGTTTATACAACGGATATGATTCATCTCTCACCCATTTTCCATCGTAGAAATCACACTTGCTCAGAGATTTTAGCAAATCAGGAGTGCCGGAAGTTGAATCATTGCTCTGTTTCTTCAACAATGGAGGAGTGAGATTTGAGGATGTAGTTGCCTTCTCTGCAACTCCGTTTTCTCCGTTGTCGGTGATGTTTTTGCCGACGGTGGATGGTGGTGGTGAATTCGAAATCTGATTTGTCGGCGCCGGACGGTTCTGGGTCGCGGCGATTGTGGTCTGATTTGTCGGTGCCGGACGGTTCTGGGTCACGCCGATTGTGGTCTGATTTGACGGTGCCGGACGGTTCTGGGTCACGGCGATTGGGGTCTGATTTGACGGCGCCGGAGGGTTCTGGGTCGCAGCGATTGTTGTCTGATTAGGGTTTGTGTTTGAGGCTGAAAGGGTTGCCGGAGCAATCGATGTGGTTGAGTTCTTCGATGGTTTTTTCCGTCTCCGGAGAGTTTGAAGCCTGAACGTCGGCTCTATGAGATGGGTTTTGGGTCTGGGTCTGGTTATTGACAACCGGCGGTTCTGTTTTCGGTTTGGGCGGATCAAACGTTGCGTTTGACGATGTAATGCCAGAAGAAGAAGGACGAACAACGGGGGAATTTTTGGTGGAATTCGGTAAAAAATAAGAAAAAATCGAAGAGAAATGAGATCTGTAAGACGCGTCAGAGAAAATCGGCGCCGACGAGGAGCCAGAACTGGTACTGCCGGCGCCGGAGAAGACGTTCGTGAACCACGGAGACGATGAATTGGGTGAAGGACTGAAGGCCAATAAGACAGTACAGACAACGAAAACGAACATGAATCCATAGACAAAAGCCACTGTTTTTCTCGCCCGAAGGAGAGAGAAATGGCTCTTGAGGTCGGAGAACAGAGTTCCGCCATTGATGGGTGTGTATTTCGTGATATCGGCCATCTGGGTAGTTGTAGTTCGTGATATCCGTATGTTTTTCCCAATACCCCCAAGAAGAGAGAGAGAGAGAGAGTAAAGAGAAAAAAGGTAAAATGAAGAGAGAGAGAGAGAGAGAGCAAAACGAAGCAAAGAGATAATGAGAGTAGAGAGAGAAACGAAAGCTGAGAGAGAGAGAGAGAGAGAGAGAGAATGGAGAGTAGAGAGAGAAACGAAAGCTGAGAGAGAGAGAATGGAGAGTAGAGAGAGAGGGGGGAGGTAGAGAGAGAGAGAATGGAGAGAGGGAAGTAGAGAGAGAGAGTGTGTGAATACTTTCTACAGTGCATACTCGACGAAGAAAGACGTTTGTCATATAAATAAAGTTTAAAGTGGAAATTACAAAAAAGACTTTGGGCAAAAGAATGAGATATAGACGTAAACACCCCTCGACAAGCTAGTAAGAGCACCTCCTACTAGTGCTGATAAAACAGGTATTTACACGATGACACGATACGAGATCGATATAAAATTATCAGATCTAGATTTTGCTTATCAGGTATCGTGTCGTTATCGTGTCAGACCCGATAACCCGATAAAAAATAATGCAGGTTATCAGGTTGACCTGATAACTCAATAGATTACACAATAAGAATTTCGTGTATTCAGGTTACACGATAACCTGAGATCTAATAGGTTACCCGTTAATTTAATAAATTATTTTTACACCTCCAAATTATCAAATATTATAATTTAGTACCTAATATATATATTCACATTTCCCTAACCCAACTTATTTAGTCAACTTAACAGGTTAACAGGTCATTAACATATAATGGGTTAACGTGTAATGGGTAAGTTAATGTATAATGGAAACCTATTAAGTCTTATCGTGTCGTATTTACCTGATAGGTTTCGTGTCATCGTGTCGACACGATAATTTTCGTGTCGTGTTCGTGTTTGGGTAATTTGACATGATATGCTTATCGTGTCGTGTTCGTATTTGGGTCTTATCGTGTTTCGTATTATCGTGTAATGACTTGTTACACGACCTGTTACCTGTTTTGTCAGCCCTACCTCCAACCCAAATAGTCAAATATATCCATCAAGTCAGGTAATTTGTAATTTGTAATTAATATTATACAAATACATATAACAAAATATTATATAAGTCTAAACACATGTAGAATTAATACACAAATAAAAATTAATTTAAAAAACTAAATCAAAATTTATATTTTAAATAAGACTAATAATATATTACACACCCTATTTAGAACTAATTACCAATTATCCCTCATTAAAATCCTATTTTGTCTCTCTAGTAGTATTTTGACTAATCCAATCATATATATATTAATGTTGAATCGACAAAAATGATAATTATATTATTTGGCTCAGAGGAGGGCTAACTTCTGCATTTTAGGTACAAATGGCTTTTGAGATGGTTATTAAGTAAAATAGTTACACTATTTTATAGTGATGGTTCTTAAGAAGTGAATTTTTTAAGTTTCATTAGATAAAATGATAATTACACTATTTGACTCGTGAATGACTGGTGGATTAGAGTTACTCTAAAAACACCCACCACCGTCATGTGAGGATTCCTGAAGAGCCGTACATTTGGCCACGTGTCCGACGCGTCTCCTCTTAACCATGTTTTTTTAGCTAATCCCACTCCAAAAGCACATTTCCTTGAATCCGTATTTCGTTTAGTGAGCAATTAGGCACCATAACCTATGGATGATCATGGGCCTGGGGGCCCGCCCAGCCCGAACGGTCTAACCCTATATTTTTAGGGTTTGGGCTTAGGGTTTGAGCCCACTGGCCGGGCCTTGGCCTAGGTATTAGGGTCGGGCTTGGGCAAGCCCCAAAAATTTTAGGCCCGGCCCGAAGGATATTTAAAATATATATATACGTTACAATACAACCCTAATATTTGGAATATTAATTTCTTTTAGAAATTATAATTTTAATATTTCTTGTTGGTTTGATTTGTTTGGAATATTGGTTTACCTTTAGAAATTGTAATTTTAATATTTCTTATTGGTTTGGTATTGAATTTTTTGTATTTATTTTTTAAATTTTAAAAAAAAAAAATAGGGTCGGACTTTGAGCTTAAATTTTTTTTATAGGGCCGGGCTTGAGCATAGAATTAAAGCCCGATTACCGGTCCGGGCCGGGTTAGGGCCAAACTTTTTTTTGTAATATACTAGTTTAAGCTCGACCCGGTCCATGACCATCTCTACCGTAATCCGATTTCCGGTTCATCTCGCATCGCCTGTTCTACTTACCGAAAAAAAACTTGCTCCGAAGGAGTGGCAAAACTGTAAATAAAGTCGAATAAGAGGTAATGGGTAATACCCTTCAAAGTTGGGTGGGAGTGGATCCCATGTGTTGACCTGTATTTCAAATCAAAGTCGCTCAGCATTTAAAAGAAGTTCCCGTGTGGGTCCCGCTTTGTCCCGGGACTCATCCTACCGTTAATCGTACGCCGGCTTGTACCGGCGTTGTTTACTAGTATTTCCGGAAGTCGTCGGTAGCCATAAGATTAAAATATCTAGTGAAAACCAACGGCTAAGATCTAATGTGTATAACTCCACTCGGTACATACGAATGTACTGTAGAGTTACTCTTGTCTACTTGTTGTTGGTCCGTGACACTTTTTTGTTAGGAAATTGCTATTAACAACCCCGGAAAGACGGCAGGACGTATGAAAGGTAAGTGATTTGAGTCTGCAAAAAAATACTTATTGCAAGAAATAATTACACATTTCGAACAAAATTAGTCTTACATCTTGTGTGGGTGTGGGGACACTCGTGGGTATACTATTTATGTATTTCCTAAAATAACCTTATTGATTTTAAGTAATTTTCAAAATTATATTAATTGATTTAATTGAATAAATTTGCTCTTTGTAAAGAATTATATGGAAATGCTTATTTTTTATTTTTTCAATATAAAAAAATTATTTATATTCATGTGTTTTTCGGGCCGACAAAAGTTTCGATTATTAGACATATTGTACCCTTAAATTTTTAAATATGATATTATTCTCAATTTTTTTGATTTTTCAATTTTTTTTTTGGAGTCTGAGCAAAATATCAAGTCTATATTAATTTTATTAAAATTTAAAAAAAATAAAAAAAAAAAATTAATTTCGTATTCGATCGCATAAATTGCTTAGAAATTATTTTTTTCTATTAATCAAACATAATAATTATCATTAAATTATAGTTATGTTTGAAATTGAATAAAATTCAAAAAATAAATTATTAGCCAAAAACCCCACCCAATTAATATGAATGAATAAAAACTGTTAAGGAGCAATTATTAAAAAATAGAAAAATGGGGGACCTCAAAAATTCTCATTTAAAGTCTCATCCAACTTTTTGCCAACCACTACTCTACCGACTGCAGATTTTATTTGCACTTTGCTCCATATGGTTTAACCAAATGTCATTTTACATCCCTGTAGTATTTTCTTAAGCGCTTATAATTCTTGTAGTTCAGAGTAAAGTACAACAATTGAAGTTAAAGACCGAAACTTAAAAATTCAAAATTAATAAATTATTTAATATTAATTAATGTGTGAGAAAAATTCAAGTAATTCGAAAAAAAAAATACAAACTAATATTGGACTGAGGTATGAAAATCTCGTTTTATTTAAGGAGTTCAAGTCCTTTGAGGTTGGAAATTAGGGTTGGCAAAACAGGTATTTATACGATGACAAGACACGAGATTGACACGAAATTATCAGGTCTAGGTTTTGCTTATTAGGTATCGGGTCGTTATCGTGTCAGACCCGATAACCCGATAAGAAATAATGCAGGTTATCAGGTTGATCTGATAACCCAATAGGTTACACGATAAGAATTTCGTGTATTCAGGTTACACGGTAACCTGAGATCTAATAAGTTACTCGTTAATTTAATAAATTATTTTTATACCCCCAAATTATCAAATATTATAATTTAGTACCTAATATATATATTCACATTTTTTTAACCCTACTCATTTAGTCAACTTAACAGGTTAACAGGTCATTAACGTGTAATGGGTAGGTTAGTGGGTAATGAAAATCTATCAAGTCTTATCGTGTTGTATTTACCTGATAAGTTTTGTGTCATCGTGTGACACAAAAAATTATCGTGTCGTGTCGTGTTGACACGATAATTTTCGTGTTGTGTTCGTGTTTGGGTAGTCTAACGCGATATACTTATCGCGTCGTGTTCGTATTTAGGTCTTATCGTGTTATCGTGTAATGACCTGTTACACGACCTATTACCTATTTTGCCAACCCTATTGGCAATGCCTTGAGATCGGTGTAAGTAAATTTATCTTTGATTTGTCTCTTCTATTGATGCAACAGCCCTATTTGGTCGTTTGGTTCATACTAATTTTGCACATATAGTAGAACCTAAAACTCCATCAAGAGAACGCGTTTCTTTCCTCAAAATAAAGTACGCTTCTTTCACGATACACAAACCTTGTGGGATGACATATTTGTAGACTCCCAAAACACACAAGATTAAAAAAAATAAACGAAAAATGTTACAAAATTCCAAATGTTTTGGAAATCACAAGAATATGAAAAGACTGATGAATGAAGCACTAATCCACTAAGATCGTAGAAGACTCTTTAACTCCATAATTTATGAAATTTCAAAATAAATAATGCAATAAATAAATTAATAAATGTATTAAAATGTACCGACAATCAATATTTGTACCCCGGGTCAAGGTCGGGGGCAAGTTGGATAATATCCGTCTGACTTTTTTCTTTTTCATTTATTCCCACAGGTCGAGTTCGATATAAGGATGAATTTACCATTTTGTTAGCTATTTAACATGTAGCAGTTAAGTCTGAATGCTGAATAAAATACTATAATAGTGTAAAGTATAATTTAATCAAAATATAGGGGGGAAAGTGTAATTAATCCTTTCCCATTTATGTCATGGAAAGAAAGAAGACAAACCTCCCAACCCATTCTGGTCTGTCACGCAACACAACACGTGGCTTTTTTTTTTTGAGGGATCACATTAACTTGTTTTGAAGCCTATTTTGGTAATTTTCTAATTTTTTTTTTTATATTTAAAAAAATCATAAAAATAATTTTTCAGTAAAAATTGTATTTTAAAAATAAAAAAATTCATTGAATTAAAAAACTAATCGAAATATATCATTGATTTAATCACTAGTCGTACTATTAAATATTAATATATAATTTAAAAAATAATATATATTAGGGTAAATTGTTTTTTAATTAGTGGGTTATGCTTAAAATGAATGAATTAAAATTTTTATCTAATTTTTCATAAAATCGACAAAATTATTTATTTTATTTTTATTTTTATTTAATTTTTAAAAAATAGATGATAAAAAAATTAAATCAAAATTAAAATAATAGACAATTTCATCTATTTTATTTAAAAATCATACGAAAAATTTTAATTTTATTTATTTTTAAATATATTTTGTTAATTTAGAAAAAATAAGTAGATAATTATTATTTTTTGAAATAAAATGATGATTAAAGAAGGAAAAAAGACAATTAATTCATTAATTAGAGCAAAACCCATGTGCATTTTCACTTTATGTAAAGCTGAATTTTGCATTTAGGGTTCCAAGGAATCAAATTGTGGTGATTTTAGTTCAATCCGTTTGAACACTTGGACGGTCAGGATCATCTTAACCACAAATTATGTTGCCTAAAATAGTAAGTTTTAGCTTCAAGACAACAACTCTAGAAAGATGAACCGCAATAGTTAATGTAGGGATAATTGGTAAATTGTCTTTAATTTTAATTTTAATATAAATTTGTTAATTACATTTTGATTTTAATTTAATTCCATAGCTAATGTTCTTTTATATCACTAGTGAAATGTTTCTAATTAAGGTTTGTATAGTCTGTTGCTGGCGCCACTTGATATTGCCTGTCGTTGGTTCTCAAAATTCAAATCGTCAAAATCTGGTTACTTGTCACGGGATTTTTTTTAATTACATGTAACTATTTTTTTAGCATTTTTTTTTTAATTATTTGTTATTTTTTTTTTTTGTATTTTTTAGTTAAATATAATTATCTTTTTTCAATGTATTTTTTAGTTTTTTTTTTTCCTAGGTTTAATTTAAAGTTACTTATTAGTATATTTTTACTTGCATTTACGTAATTTTTTGGTAAACGATAATGGAAAAATTAGTGGAGTGTGACTATAAAATTGTAACCAAAATGAATTAAAAATATTATTAAAAAATAGTTTAATATAACTAAAAATGATTTCGTCGATCAGTTAACGAGCTTCAGTGACTGGCGGTGACAACAATCCTACAGTCAGAGTCCAACGACAGGCGATGGTAGAGTAGCGCTTGGCGACGTAATCCTAATTAGAACATTAATATTTTCATAAACTCTAATAGATGAGCCTAAATTAATATTTATTTGTTTTCATATTTTTTATTAATTTAATGTCATTATTAAGACATTCCCGAAATTGTCTCTTTAATTTATACCCACTATTATTTTTGCAAAAATAAAGAGAGTAAACATATACTTAGCAAAAATAAAATAAATATAAATATAATTAGGTGAAAATCATGAATCAAAGCTAATTTACAACGATTAGGGTCTTTATTTTTGAAGAAATATAATTATTTCAATTATTATCATATTATTTTTAGGGTTGTTGTTATATAGTCTTTTATTTTTTTAAAAAATTTATTCTAGTTATAATTTCTTTTTTTCTCATTAATTTAATTTTTTTTTAATATTTTAGTTAACGTTAACTACAATATCAACTTCAAATTCAATATTAATTAATATCAATGCATAAATTAATTTTAATTTATATTAACTGAATGTTGAAAAAAAAATAACAATGATAAAAAATTATAAATAATTCATTTTAAAAACAATTTAATAAATTTTCCCTTATTTCAAATATTCATATGAATAGAAAGATTCAGATAGTTAAGACTAAAAGTATAAAAACGGTTTTAATGTAAAAAATCACAACTTAAAATATATATATTTTTGGACAAATTTAATTAATTGAGAATTTTTAAATCATTAAAATCTCCAAAATCCAATTAATTAAAAAAATTGACAAATTAAATTAATTGAATTTTTTTAAATCATAAAATCTCCAAATTCCAATTAATAATTAATGGGCTCAATTTGATAGTCCAACAAAGTTGATCCAATTCTGTTGTAATTTCCAGGCCCATTAATTACACAAAGAGCCCCCACTCCGTGCTCTGTTCTTCAAGCTCCAGCACAGAGTTTGGATAAACCTCATTTTCTCTTCAATTTTCTTAAAAAAAAAAAAAAAAAGCAAAGGAAAATTCTACGTCTCTCTCAATCCCAAAAACTAGCGCGGGAGATGAAATTTTTCGAATAGTAATCTGACTACTAGTCCTTTACACATTCGACGAAAGATAAAACCCAACAATCTTTCACTCACATATCGGACTTTTGACCGTTTAATCATCGACCAATCTTTCCTTTTGTGACTATTGGGACAGGGTTGTTGTAATTTTGTCTCTTTTTTTTTTTGTCTTCCACGAGTGTTTCCACACCCTTTGGGTGTAGAACTAATCTCGCTCGAAGATCTGTGGCTACCCCTCTTCTCGCAACAAGTGATTTTTCTGCAAGCTTCAACTCCTGATCTTGCAAAGTTCGTTCAACTGCTTTAATTCAAGTGTGTCTTATCACTTGGGCTACATTTTGTCGGTATAACTTGGTCTCTAATACTAATTTGTAAGCTTGGTCTTGGACCTCTCTTGATTCCAAAATATAATTTGTGACGTGAATTTTTTCCTCATACTTATATCCTGATTATCAGCGCTCCGATATATTAAAAAAAAAAAGAAAGGAAAAAATAATAATTTTCTTGTTTTTCTTTTGACCCATCAATTTGAATAAATATCTTTCGTCTATCTTATCTTCTTCCTCGGAGGTCTTCCAGAGGGGGGGGTTTGAAAATGTCAATTTTGGCACCAAATTCTCAGATTTTATGCAGAGATACATATCACAGAGATCAACAGCTCCATATTTGGAATGGCGGAAATTGTTTTCTGGCGACTAAATCATGTGGGTTCGGTTTCGATCGCCGGCGAGACGATTACCGGTGGAAGAAGATACTGAGGAGAGATTTCCGGGCAAATAGTTTTTGGCCGGATTTGTCGAGACCCACTTCCGTGGAGATGGAACCCATTAAAGACTGTGAGGAATTTGATCGGATTTTAGCTCAGGCGAGAGAGCTTTCCCGTCCGATCATCGTCGACTGGTCTCTCTCTCTACTCTCTCACTACTTTCTCTCTCTAACTCGTTTTTTGATTAATGGAAGTTTTGACAACTGGGTTTCTGATAGGATGGCGAATTGGTGTCGAAAATGCATCTATTTGAAACCCAAATTGGAGAAATTGGCTGCAGAGTATGATACCAAGTAACCCCTCTCCTCCATCTCTGTCTTACGGATGAAAAAAAAAAAAAAAAAACCAAAAAAAAAACTAACAAAACGATTTTTGAAACCGACTAAATGGTTTAGTTGTGATTTTGAATTTGAAATTAGTAATTGTAGCGATTTTGATTTTAATTTTGATTCATGAAAAGTAAAGGCGAAATTCATATTTTAGATATATTTTTACGACATTCTTTGTATATTTATAGTTTAATTCCTAATATATATATATATATATATTTTGTTTGATTTTGTATATTTATAGTTTAATTCCTAATATATATATATATATTTTGTTTGATTTGTATTACTGGGACACGACTATTTGTTATTATATTTTAGTTATGATTAATAATTTAATTGTAACAATTAATAGTTTTGTGGTTTGATTTTATTTTTTTTAAATTTATGTTTTATATTTTAATTATATTTTTATTTATATTTAAAAAATAATAGTCCGCAGTTTCACGGTTTTAGTTTTGGTTTTTTATAAAATTGAAAAATCTTAAATAGTTCTGCGACTTTATTTTTGGTTTTATATAAATTTAAATGGGTTGATTTTTTTTTTTTAAAAAAAATAAACGACAAGTTTGGTTGCGGTTTTAATTTAATATATATCTAACGGTTTTGATTTTATGTGAAACCGGACCGAAACCGAATTAGTTTTTACAAGTTTATAACATGATTACAGGATCAAATTTTACTGTGTGGATGTCAACAATGTCCCTAAGGCCCTAGTAAAACGAGGAAATGTCTCTGTAAGTTCTTGATTTAAAACTCAAATAATGTCGTAATTATGGGGTGATTTTTTTTTTTAACCTTTTTCATGTTTTATACTAATGGTGATGTGCTCTGTTTTCCGTCGACTTCCGCTGTTTGGTAGAAAATGCCTACAATTCAGGTGAGTTTATTACAATTTGAGATTTTCTTTCCGTTCCTTCACTTTCCTTTATTTTTCTTTCAAATTTACAAGAAAAAAAAATACTTCGAAAATTATGTTTTTTTTTTGTTTTTTTGTTTTTCCATTTTTTTCCCGGGTACGTTTAGTTGGAAGGATGAAAAAAAAATGACGAGAGGATACATTTTTTTCATCCATTGTAAAGAAAAAAAAAAAAACCCAGTGTATTGGCTAGGAAAGAAAAATAATTTACTTTAATATAATTTACTATTTTACCTTTATATATTGTAAAAATAAATTAAAAATTCTATTTTCAAGAGTATAATTATAATTTTATTCATTTTCTCTCACTTTCCTTAAATTTTTTTCTAAATTTGTGAGGAAAAAAATTATTTCGAAAATTGTGTATTTTTTTTTCTTCTATTTTTTCATTTTCTATCCTACTTTTCTTTTCGGATACATTTAGTTGGAAAAAAAAAATAAAAAAAAAAATAAGAGGATGCATTTTTTTATTCATTGTGAATTTTTTTTTATTTTCTCCAGTATTGTTTGGCTAAGAAAAAAAATAAAATGAGAAAAAATAATTCATTTTGATATAATTTATTATTTATCTTCGTATATTGTAAAAATAAATTAAAAAATTATTTTCAAGAGCATAATTATAATTTTATTCATTTTTACTCACTTTACTTTTTTTTCTTCTTAAATTTATATGGAAAAAATTTGTTTCGAAAATTGTTCATTTTCCTTCGTTTTTTTTTCCTCTCATTTTTCATTCATACCAAAAACGGTTTGTTTTTTTTTTTATCATTTTTCAACCCAACCAAATGCACTTACGAATGTGATTTTCGGGGGGTTTTCAGCTATGGAAAGATGGGGAGATGAAAGCAGAAGTTATTGGAGGGCATAAGGCTTGGCTTGTGGTTGATGAAGTGAGGGAGATGATTCAAAAGTTTGTATGATAATACTCTTCTTTTTTTCTAGTTGATTGAATTCACGTTCATAATTTTTGGTTAACCGTTTACGAAATCAAAATCAACACATACGGTGTTACAGTTATTTTTTTAGAAGTCCAGTGTTATTGTAATTGTTTTAGAAAAACAAAATTATTATAATACGTAAAAGTTAATCTAAGAAATGTTAGTCCGGTTGCAAAAAGAGATATTCCCTTTTATTGTTAACCAGGGTTTGACTCTTATGTGGAGTACTCCGAGAATTAAATCTTGCATGCACCAAGTCGACGTAGGGAAGTGCACGCTTAAAATCATCCGATGAGCTAATTAGTCGAGGTGCTCATAAACTGATCCGAACACATCTTACCATAAAACTAAAAAGAAAAATACATAAAAATTTGCAGTAATTTTTATGGTTTATAAGGATGTTTGGACTTTTGATAGTAATTTTTTTTTTTTTAAATATTATAGTACACGAATTAAAATTTTAATTTGGTGAGTAAAAGGAAAATTTAGGCCCTGTTTGGTAACCGTTTCTATTCCAGAAATTCCCATTTCATTCTCAGAATTTTTGGAATTCTTTTTGGAAATAGCGTTTGGTAATTTTTATATTCGTTTTCATTTTATTCTCATTTGAGAATTGTGCCAATTTTTTTCTTAAGAAATGAGAAACACCAAAAGTTGTTTATCATTATTCCCATTTTATTCCCAAAACACACAGTTACTGTTTATCTGCCGGCGACCACCGTCCGCCGCCACCGCCGGCCATCTCCGGCAACCGTCGCCGGTCACCGTCCGGCTGGAAAACTTTTCGGCCACTTCCAGCTGCCGGCCACTGTCACCCATCTGCCACCGTTGTCCAACCGTCACCGGCGCCGACGTCGACGCCATTGCCGGCGCTGGAGCCACCACCGTCCGGCCGTCGTCGGCGACAGCGCCACTGCCGTCTGGCCAAAACAGAAAAAAAAAAAAAAACTTTTTAGGATAAAATTGTTACCAAACACAATTCTCTTCCCAAAATAAAAAAAAAAAAAAATTATTATCAAACGCGATTCTATTCCCAAGAAGAAAATAAAATTCTCATCGCATTCCACTGCTAGAATGGAAACAAAAACGGTTACCAAAGGCTACCTTATTCTCTCTTTTTGACGAGGAGTTCATGGATGGTTTGTGCTAATGAAATTAAATAGTAGATTAAACATTGAGTATAGTTTGACTCAACAAGCGTCGCTTTGGCCGAGTGGTTAAGGCGTGTGCCTGCTAAGTACATGGGGTTTCCCCGCGAGAGTTCGAATCTCTCAGGCGACGTTTTTTTTTCTTCCTTTTTTTCATTATTTTATGAATAGAAATATCATTATAAGATAATAACTTTAAGTGACTTTTAATCAACAATAATTTAGAAATTTAACCCATCTAGTTCCTTTTAATAAAATAAAAAATTATTATACTATATAAAAATACTTAATTTTTTATTATAGTGATTTTTTTAATGAACAACTATTCAGCTCACACGTTATAAAAAAAATTCAAAATTATTATATTAAATAAAAATCATTGTAATTCTTTTATGAAAAAAGAAAAGATTAAACTCTAAACCTTCTATAGATGAGATAAACTAAATATCCACTAAACTAGAAACGTTAGTATAAAAAATTGTAAAAACTTCTAAAGCCCGTTTGTTTATTTAGGTCTCATTTGGTAACTGTTTTCATCTCAGAAATTTCTATCTTATTATCAAATTTTTGGAATTTCTGTTTGAGAATAGCGTTTGGTAATTTTTGTTTTCATTTGAGAATTGTATCCACTTTTTTCTTAAGAAATGAGAAACAACCGTCCGCCGCCGCCGCCGACAGCCATCTCTGGCAACTGACACCGGTCACCTCCGGCATCACTGGCCCCCCACCGTCTGGCAACTTCCGGCGTTAGATGCTGGCCATCGTCAGCCACCTACCGTCGCCCCCGTCATCGTCCGGCCAAAACAAAAAAAAAATGTTCTCAAAACCTTTTTTTTTTTTTTTTTTTAGGATAAAATCGTTACCAAAGGCAATTTTGTTCTAAAAAGAAAATAAAAATAAAATTATCATTACCAAATGCGATTTTACTCTTAAGAAAGAAATAAAATTCTCATCTCATCTTATTTTCATCCAATTGCATGGAATAGGAACATAAATGGTTACCAAACGCCACGTTAATATTTCTACTCCTTGATTTCTATTCTTACTCTCAAATTTTGAAATTAATATACAAAAAACATATGTTCCCAAGCATTCACAAAATTTTAGAAGTAATTCTAAATTTTCTTAAAAATTTGACGAACAAATAAATATTAATTTTTATTCACTCCTACAAAAACGACTAAATATTGAAAGTCACCACCATAAACCACGCCAAACGATAACCATCACCGAACATCTTCATCTCTCGCAAACTTAAATGCAGCCAAACATACAAATAAAAACCTTAAAAACAAGCAATTCTTCCATTCCAAATTAAAATTTCCCAAGTTCATCACAATAATTTGATATTGAAGAACAAGAAAAATGATTTGAGAAACAGAAAAAAAAAAACATTGGATGGTCTGAATTAAACTCAGATGCATGTTTTATAAGTGGAATAGGGGATGATTCATTTGAATTTTACACTTCAAACGAAAAACAATAATATGGAGGAAAAAAAAACGTTTTTTATCAGATTCCAAAGCCAAACACTGCCCTAATCTTGTGGAAGATTAGATCTCTCCATCCCCTTTCAGTATTCTCCACCACAGTTGCATTCCCATATCTGCAAATATTATGACATTCAAAAATTAAGTTGAGATCGAGATCGAGAGAGAATCTAGGCCCCATTTGGTTACTGTTTCCATTCCCTAATTTCTGTTCCCGCTCCCAAAATTTTTAGATTAATATACAAAAACACATTTATTTGGTAAACATATTTATGCTCCCAAAATTTTGAGAATAATTTGATAATAATTCCTAGATTCCTTAAGAATAATTTGATAATAATTCCTAGATTCCTTAAGAATCTGAAACAAAAAAATGTTTATTCTTGATCACTCCCAAAAAAACTATTCCCACCAAACATGTTTCTTGTTTCCGTTCTTATAAATTATAAATAAAAAAATTGTGGGACAATGGTTGTTGCCAAAAATATTTCTATTCTAAAAATATTCCGGAACCGAAACAAAATTCTCATCCCAATTTATTAAAAGTAGAAATAGAAAAGCAAAAACACTAACCATCAGTCACCAAATCAACATTCGTTTAAGTGGCATTTGTCGATTGTGAAGAGGAAAACTGTATTTTTGGTCCTTTAAGTTCACGGTGGGTATTTAAATGACCCTTAGGGTTTTGAAGTTAACACATTTGGTCCATTAACTTGCAATTTGGTTTTAATCTGATCAAATAAGAAAATCTATTTGGGACAGTGGACGGGTTGCCATTTGTGCAGGGTCCTGTTCGTCTTTTAAGGACCCAACTTGTTCATCTTTCGTGCATTTTTACCGTTTTACCGACTATAAAGCCAATGTTTGCTCACTGAATCTTCAACCCTCTGGGGGATAGAAAAGTACAAATAATGGATTTATATTTGGGAACCCTCATCCTTCCCAAAATGGGGGAAAGTGAGTGAAAATCAGTATCCTTTTTCAGTTTCCATCCATTTCTTTCCCTCCTCCTCCCACATCTCCGTCGAACCAAACAGGTCATTAGTGTTTTTATGTTCCCAAAAAAACATGGGAAAAAATAAATATCTAGGAACAATCCTATTCTCGACGGTAGCAGAACCAAAAACATATATTTATCTGTTCCTATAAAAAAATAAATTTGGGAAACACTAAACAAACAGGGCCTAAGAAAATTGAAAACACATTCGATAGAAACTGACCTGTCTTCCTCGGGAACATCCGTGTGAGTTAGCTTCACAACTGTGAAACCAGGCTCAGGCTCATCAAGTGTAAGCCGCACCTAAACAAACAAAACCATTTATTCATTGTTAGAAGACTTAATATGGAGTCAAATTTTGTTCACCGGTTTTTCTTAAATGTGAAATGATTAATTATAAATAGGTATGCAAATTTTTAATGAACATTTTTCGGGATTATACAATGCCATAACTAAAAAATTACATGGAACTATATAAAGACACACATATATAAACATGATGTTTTGCACCATTCATTTGGGCTCGTTTGGTTGTCTAAGGTCCCGTTTGGTTACAGTTTTCATTCCCTGATTTCTGTTTTTGCTCTCAAAATTATGGGATTAATGTACAGAAACGCGTTTGATAAACACGTTTCTGTTCCCAAAATTCAAGAGTAATTTCTTAATTCCTTAAAAATCTGAGAAACAAAAAAATATTAATTCCTATTCACTCCCACAAAACTATTCTCACTACCACTCTGCCGACCACCATACATTTAAAGGGAAAAACCAAGAAAGAGAACAAATGTTGGAACTAAACGTGTTTCCTATTTCTGTTCTCATAAATTAAAAGAAACAATGTCAGCACAATAGTAGTTACCAAATATGTTTTGATTCCCAGAATACTCCAAAACGAAAACAAAATTCTCAACCTAGTTTATTGTAAGTAGAAACAGAAAAGGAAAAACAAATCTAAACTGTCTGTTTTGTTCCCAATCTCCTGGGAAGAGAAACACCAAAAAAAGGCCATCCAAATTTAGACCCAAACAAGCATACAAATCAATATTCACTTCATATTTACACAAAGGCATTCATGCACAAAACAAACACATTTCTAATTTGCCTAAAGGAAATCAAAATCAATTCAAAGAAAACGAAATAGAAAACCCAAAATATATGTCCTATATTTACTCCTTATGGTGCTTAATTCAATCCAAGGATCATATCATATATAGGCATGAAGAATATGATTAACATATCATGAATCAAATCAAGTGGCCAAACTAAATGATTTTGGAAGTTCAAACAACACTAAGAATGATTAAGAAACACTAATTATGGGAAGATCATTGCAGAAATTGCTAATATTCATCTAAAAATGTGAATAAATGTGTTAGATTGACTGTAAGAAGATGAAAAATTGATGGAATCAAGAGGATTACCGTTGACATAATGCCGTCCGGCCAGCTTCCGAACCTCCAATTTTGAACAATCAACTTCCCTTCCTGAAGCTCGACATTTTTTCCGGTGACTGACCCGTCGAATATACTGAACTCACCGCCGACCTCCTTACTGATCTTTGCATTGCTCTGGGTGAACCCCTTCCACCGATTCTCATCCATCAGAATCTCAAACATGTCCTTTGCCCTGCAACTGAATTTCTCCGTCATTGCTATGGTTTTGAACCCTTCCTTCTTCTTTGTTTTCTCCCTTTTCACCTCCTCTTTCTTCTCAGCTACCGCGGTTGCCGGTGCAGCCACCGCCTCTGTCTTCTTCGCCACCTTCTTCACCTCCAATTCCTCCCTCGCCGGTCCACCTTTGGCCATCGCATTCACGTAAACCCTAATTTGTTCAAGAACGAAGGGCTTACCTTTGGAGAGAAACGCATCTTTCAATCTTCTCCCGACGGGACCCTCGTCTCGCACAATCACCCTGATTTCGGGATCTTCGTCGGCGTTCTCGTCTGATATGTATGGAATTTCAACAGTTCCGTCCGCTTTCAACAGCGATTTGCCCTCGGCATCCTTGGCTTCGCCTTCCCACGAAACGGTGACGCTGATCTCGTACCCCGGTATGATTTTGCCCTTGCGGATGTTGACGTACGCCTCGCCGTCGACCTTATCGACCTTTTTGGTCTTGATTGAGAGATTGCCTTCGCCGTCGAGGAGCGTTTTGTCGGAGAGGAGCTTGGTGAGGAGGTTTCGAGACCATTCCAGGCAATCGGTCTCTGCCCAGTGCCAGTTGTGGACGTTAGTGCCGTCGGTTCTCTCCTCAACGATCCATCGCTTGTCGCCTTCGCCGTATTTCGCCATTGTTGAAAGAGATGGAGAATTGAATCGAGCTTATGGATTTAGCAAATGAGTACTCGCCGCCTCGCCGGCCGGAGCTGAAATCAGAGAGAGAGAGAGAGAGAGAGAGAGAGAGAGATGTCTGGAGGGTTCAGGCGATGGAAAGGTCTGGAATTTGAAGCCCTAAAAAACAGGAGAAAATTTTAGAAGCCTCCAGAAGAATGAGTTCCACATTGAATGAATATTGTGGAGAAAAGTTACTCCACTAACTACCCCTTCACTTTTAAAATTCACACTTTAACCCCCTTGTACTTTAAAAAAAAAATAATTCACATTTTATCCTCGTTTAATAATACAATTAATCATTTAAAACTGAATGCATTAAGTATTTGATAACAAAATTAAGCAAGTACTTAAAATATAAGAATTTTTAATTACAACCTCATTTTTACATTTGATATTTGAATGAGCCCCAATACAAAAACTCAAACACTTTAAAACCCACCCATTTATTTTTATTTTGAGAGAACCCCAAAATCTCACTCTCAAAACATCACTAGCGGCTGGTAAACTTTAGAAGGGTCTAGATATTTTTAGAAATCACTATCAAGCTAAATGAAGAAAAATCCAAGAGAATTTATTAACCAAGGTACAAGAATGGAAGAGATTAAACTCTCCATTCAAATTTCTCATGCCCTAATTTGCAAATAAGATAATCAAAGTCATTGCAAACACCCTAAATCGCTTAAACAATAACAGTCCGGCGCTAGTACGACGGTGACGATTAGCGCCGGCGGCAACGACTGCACCGGCGGCGACTTTAGGCGGTTGAGCAGCAGACCCACATTCACAGGTTGCTTCGCACATTCTTGTCTAGTTTTGTTCCCATTAATTGAATTAAACTGTTATGTTCCCAAGGTTGTTTTGATTTTTTTGAAGTTTTGGTTTTGGAGTAGGAATGTTTCAAAAATAATGCCCCAATTTGTTGTTACTATTTGTCAAAAATTAGGAACAAAACTAAGAATCATTTTTATGATTTCATATTGATATTTTTTTGGGATTAAACTGTTTGTGTTTCTAATTTGTTCTGAATTTTTTTGATTTTTTGTTTGAGATTAAGAATGTGTCAAAATAATGCCCCAAATTTTTGTTACGGTTTGTCCAAAAATTAGGAACAAAAACAAGAATTTTTTTAACGATTTCATATTGACTTTTTTTGTGGATTAAACTGTTCTGTTCCCAATTTGTTCTGAACTTTTTGAAGTTTTTTTTTTACATTAAGAATGTTTCGAAAATAGTGGCCCAATTTTGTTGTTACTGTTTGTCAAAAATTAGGAACAAAAATAAGAATCATTTTCATGATTTAATATTAGTATGGTTTTTGGATAAGTTTTTGAAATCAAAATAGATTTGATCCGAATTCTTTATTCTTTTTTGTTCAATCGATAAAGATGTTTCCAATTTTTTAGGAATGGACTGTGCAATTTTTATTGGGTGAATATTAATATACAGTTATAATTGGTTGATTATTTACTCTACATTTTTAGAATTGGTTGAATATTTAATGTACAGTTATAATTGTTCAATATTACAGTTACAATTATAATTGGTTAAATATTTACTGTTCAGTTATAATTGGTTGATTTTTTGATATACAACTTTCATGAATTAAATATTGAGGTATAGTTATAATATGGTGATCTTTACTGTACAGTTATAATTGGGTGAATTTTGATGTACCACTTTCATGAATTGAATTTTGACGCACAATTACAATCAATTGAATATTTGACGTACAACTTATAATTGGATAATTGTTTTGTTTGTACAGTTATAATTGGTTGAACATTTTCTTATTTTGACCAGGAAATGGAAAATTAGACGACCATGGTTGTGGCTAAACACTTGGGGACCCCACACATTTTTGATATTGATATCACTTCAACCATTGAGGATCTATTTGAGTGTGTGTGCGATAAGTATACAGGGTTTTGCATAGGAAATTTCAAGTTGTCTTATTTAATCCCCAACCACCCTAATTGTTATTTAGGAGACATGGAGTCATTATGTAATCTCCGAAAAATTTCAAAGAGTTTTAATTTGGAATGTATTGAATTATCCATACAGTTGATGCATGTTGGAGAGGGGAGCGGAGATGCAATAGGAATTGACACTGAATATTGCAGTGAAACCCCAGGGAGCGACGAAGATGACAGTGTGTTTGTATCGTACTGCCAAAACAAGTCAACAACATTGTCTGCTGATTGGAGGTATTTAATTCGTGAGGTAGGGCAACTTTTTAAAGGTGGAGTTAATGATTTTAGAGAGTGCTTGATAAAATATTCTATTGAAATTGAGTTTAAATTTGATTACCATAAGAACGAACCATCTTGCAGTGTTGCATACTGCGCATATAAGGTCGAGCGGGAATGTGATTAGTTCGTACGTGCGAGCATTGATAGTAAGAATGGATATTTTTGTATCAAGAAAATAAGCAATAATCATACGTGCAGTGCTGCCGTTAGAACCACACAAAATGGTAGGATTAATTCCAAAATTGTGTCGAGTTGTATAAAAACCACGCTAAATGTTCAACCAATAAAGCGTCCTATTGACGTCGTAAAAGAATTTAAAAATAACTATGGGTTGGACATAAGTTATCACTATGCGTGGTAGGGGGTTGAAAAGGTTAGAGAAGATGTTTTCGGGGATTATCGTAGTGGATACGACGAGTTGAGATGATACAAAAAAGTGTGCATGGAGACAAACCCCGGAACCTGTTTCGAAATTGAATATGATATGAGTATTGGTTGTTTTAACCAAATTTTTGTTTCATTCGGTGCTAGCATGGCTGGGTTTAAATATGTACGATCTCTATTATTTCTCAATGGAACGTTTTTGAAAGCAAAGTATAAAGGCACGCTGCTTGGCGCGACCGGCAAAGACGGGAATAACGGTAAATGGGGGTAAATAATCTAGTTGTTTTTTGAAGTGCTAATCAATTTGTTGTTGTTGTATCCGATGTAATATTCTTGCTATACAGCGATAAAACAATTATTACTGTTAATTTAATAATAACTTTCGATGTATAGTAAATATTTCATATTGAATAATTAGACTTTTGTCATTTTCTTCCAGGTATATATCCATTGGCTTTTGGAATCGTTGACTTAGAAACGGAAGTCCATTGGGAATGGTTTTTAAAGCAACTAGTTAATATTATACCACCGGAACGAGTAATGACATTCGTATCTGATCGACATGCTGGGTTAATAAAAGCTGTGAAGAAGGTATTTCCCGATGCATACCATTCATTTTGTTTGAACCACTTAACAATGAATTTGAAGGAAAAAATTGGAGCTCGTTTACCAGTAGTAAAACAACGGTTGTTGTGGTTGTTACGTGAGTGTTACAAAGCAAACACGAAGTTCAACTTTTACACACTACTGGCAGAACTAAAAACAGAGGTATCCAAGTATATTTCTGATTGGGTTGATGATTTACCTAGAGAGAATTAGACAAACGCGTTCCTCAAAGGTCAAAGATACGGTGAATTGACATCCAACGCCGTAGAGACATTCAATGGATGGATTGCTGAAGCTAGACACCTGCCAATTCACAAAGTTGTCGATCGAATTCGTGTTGACTTAATGGAACAATGGACAAAACGACGTAACATGGCTTCGGGGGTGAACAATATTCTGTGTGAGATAATCGAGAAACAAATGCTAAAAAGATTGGAAGAATGCAAGACATGGGTGGTGCGTGAATCTGTGAATGGAGTTTTTGAGGTTCAATCGGACCCTTCTGTACTCGTGGACCTAAAAAACCAAACGTGTTCTTGTTTCTATTGGAGGGACAACGGGATACCGTGTGCATACGCTTGCGCTGCTATTACAAAGACCAGTGGAGATTTGAACTCGTATGTAGAGGATTACTTCCACATGTCATTTTACCATTTAAGTTATGAGGATGGAATTTTTGCTGTGCCAACTGCGGGGAAGAAAGAGACGAAATAAGAAGATATTGTAATACTACCACCAGTTACCGAACAACCTAGGGGACGACTGAAGAAAACGAGGATCCCATCAAAAGGAGAATTCAAGAAAGGAACATTGAAATACAGTCGCTACAGTGGGAAATGACACAATAGGAAAACATGCAAAGAACCCATATGAGATGACATCCTTTATTAAACTTTTATTATTTTTTGGAGCAACAGTTTCTATTTATTTTTGAAAAATTCAACATTTGTGTGGATGTTTTCATGACTAGAATCGTTTTATCAAATGGTTTTCATTTTTTATGGGTTGTTATGCTAATTTTATGTTTTGGTTATATTCTTGTGCCAAGTAAAAAAAAATTGGTGACAAAAAAGAATCAATTATTTTAACCAAAATACGTAATATTTAATGAAGATGAATTAAATGAAAGACACAATTTTTGGAAGATACAATGATTTATTAAGCAAATCAAAACAAATGAGTAATAGATGAATATTACTTCACAGTAATATCTTATTGTAGTGGAATAATTAATACACAGTAATTTTTTATTCAACTCGAGTTCCGGAAGATTCGGTAGCTAGATGTGTATCCACGGAGTACGATTTTGAGGATGCTCGGTCCATTGCTTCTAACAGATGGGTATTAGATCATGTAAGACTCTATCTTTGCTATTTATTTGTTCTTGATAGATCACACAATATATATGCTTGATTTCTTGGTGCTTGGAGAAAAAACTAGATATGTGATTGAGCTCTGCTGCTGAAGCTTTAGGTTTTATGGTGATAAAAGTGACCTTTGCAGCTACTTGAAGCTAGCATGATGGCGAAGACCAAATGCAAAAAAAAACTTAGAATCCTATCATTGCATGAATACATAATTCGATGAAAATGAAGTACAAGTGTCATATTTGATTGCCACTACCAGTGGAAAATAACATTAGCTCACAACAATTACTGTGAATATTAATTCACAGTAATTTTTATTGCACCGGAATAATTAACTCACAGTAATTTTAATAGAACAAACAATTGTGTCCAATAACATTATTCGTCTTAGACGTTTCATGCACGAACTTGATTACGAAACAAGAGATACACACACGCATCGACATTAGTCATGAACCACATCCATCATAAATAAGTCAAACGTCAAATAAGTTTAGAAACAAGTAAATCATTAATCAAAATAATATAAAAAATGAATAAAAAATTGTCCACGAACCCATCACGCTCAACTACTCTACGCATAAAATGAATCAAAAGCCCAACAACCATGTTTGTCATTTATTATGTCTTTGATAAGATCCGCCATTTTCACAGTTGCTATTCTGGTTTTGCATTCACGGTTGACGTTTGCTCATTGCCCAAAGATGAACTGCCTCATTATATACGTAACAATTACTCCACAGTCAGGTCTGTAAAAAAAAAAACATACAAACTTCTAGTATAAATATTGCATATTATTACAAACCTAATACAAATCAAAATCCACACTTACTGATCAACCCTTTGCTAAGGCGTGTCATAAACAGGCTTCAAAGTTATCGATCGTTCTTGTGTAGAAGCGCTTGACGAAGTCGCATACCGAGTGAAATAGCTGTTAATATAATCCACCTATATTTTGCAAATAATGAAATCACCAGTTAAAATTAAACAAATAATAACACTAAATTAATGTGCGAGTGCAATTGGCATGTAGAATTATTATTGTAAACTCATAATCAATTAATTCGTAAAATATCTAAAACCTTACTATAAGTTTAGCGCTTTCACAATGTGGATTATGTGAATTAAGACTATATAGCGAGTTATAGTGATTTAAGGTCCTATACTCCATCTCGAAAGCAAGTAATGTCCAGTGCGACAGTGAAGATTTCCTCCCAGGAGTGTTTATTGAGAACATTATCGTCTCGTATTTCCCAGCAACACCTATATTGAATTGTTTGTCCATTTGTCCCCGAATGATTGCCTCTCTATTCTCTTTAACGTAAGTCTATCATCAAAATTAGCGCAAATTTTATTATGCATTAAAAGACTAGAAATACAAATGCACCAAAATATACGTTAATCAAACACAATGGCAAAAGAAGTTATCCAAGAAAGACTAGGCATAACAAACACTCTATGCGGAACATCAACATTTGAACTGCCATTAAAATTTCAATTTGGCGATTGTGTATTATCTCGACAAACGTATCTATCACCTACAAAATAACGAGGCCACAAAAAATCAAATTTATGTATTCATTAAAATACATGACATCCAGTATATTTTCTTACCCTACTAGACAATTGTTCTCCTTTTAGGAGATCGATTATGTCGCCAAAACAGACGCCAAGGAAGCCATCCAATCCAATCCATGCTAGGTCACTACAGGTCGAAAAATTAAATCAAAAATTGAATAGTGAATCTAAGAAAAAAGTACAAATTGATTCGAAGTAAATATAATGAATTCATACGCATCATCATTTGTTTCATGTATGGATTTTATTTTATCCCAATCACTTTCGTCTAATAATTTGGTCACCGCGCATCTTTTTTTATTTGGGAGTTTTTCGGGTTTCCTTCTAGTCATTCTATGTATCAACGGGATCTCGTCCACATCAATCACTACCCGAACACACTCCTTTTTACTTCGCTTTTTAACCCTCTCATACACGTAATTTGACTTTCGAGCGGATTTTCTTTTTTGCCGTTTAATCTTTTTTACCATAGAAGTTTGCAGTTCGGCATGTTCAAGAGTTTTAATAACTGGAGATGAAGCTAATTCGGCAACAAATTTTTTGTCGCGCAATTGTTCCGCATCAATGATGGTAGCCCGTTCCACCAAATCATCTAATTGTTTCATCAACGATGTTATCAACTCGTCACAAGTTTTCAGCTCAGATCGAAGATGGACATTCTCCGCAACCAACTCACTATTTTGATTCAACGCACAATCCAATTGCTTCTTGATTTCAGTTAGCTCATCCGGGGGTTGTTGCTCGGGGGGAGGTAAGCCAGCTGATGTTACTACTGGTTGGGCCCCGAATACAGACAACTCTTCCATAGTTGATGGCACCAGATCGTCCGAGATTATCTAAAAATAGTAGGACACGCAACTTAAATTAACAATCTTATAAAACACGTAATTATTGATTCACATTAAAAGAAATTGTGCATTAACATTCTTACTTATAAATGATACAAATAATAAGCAACCATTTTTTGTTCTTGTTTTTTTTCAGCTTAATCTTATTTTTCTGTTTTCAGACTTCCATTTCATCTTTAGGCAAGTAAATTCAATCCAATTTGCCATACAACACATGTAACTATTAATAGTCAAGGTTCAGTAACATTCTTATAAAATGATACAACACATGTAACTATTGCTATGCAGTAAAATTCTTATAAATTAAACAACCACCCCTTTAACGACATACATATAATATTTTCAAGGATACACTTGGCACTAACCTGATCTTCACTTAGTTCATTCATCCCATCCAACACGTTCTTTATAGAAGATAAATTTCAACGGGTGAATCGAGGAATGCCAATCCAACTGACATCACCGCCTACCGGCACAGCTTGGTGATTGTAGTCTGGATCTAACAAGGTCGAACGCTCGCAAAACATATACTACGAGTAATAACATATAGAAATTAAGAAACATTATTACATCAACAAACAAGAATATATATAACATTTGTCATTGCACCTACAAACAACTTACCAATATAGCGATGATACAACCACGAATCGCGTACGGTTTGTCAATGTTATTAAGGATAAAATCATTTACCCCCTTCGCAATAGCATCAGCCCATGGCAACCTGTATCGAATAATGCCATAAGTTCATGAATAAATTTCTAGATGAGATGCGTCACCTTATTTCGCTTTCTTTCAGATCAAAGTCTTTCTTATTATCGAAATCATATTTATCATGCTCAAGTTTATTTTCAACGCATAGATCATACACAAACAATTTTGGAATATTTGAAAAAACAAGCATTAAATTTTTTAGACGTCCTTTAGAAAACAAAGTAGCAATTGTTGAAAGTTCCAAACCGTTCACAAAGCAAATCCCCTACCACCCAGAAGGCTAACTAGATGGAGGGGTGGACCTTAGATTTTTTTCCAATTTCATCAAGAAATAAATCCCAACACACCAATGGGCATATACCAGGTTTAATAAATGGTAGGCTTTGGCTCGTGATCGGGCAGAATCCCTCCTAGATCGACTAAATTTATTTGGAAGATAAGACAAGAAAAGTTTATAGTCATTTGGTGTGGATAAGATAAGAATTTGAGATGGGGGTTTATGGTTTGGCTGATAAGTATGGTAAGTAGGTGTTCGGTTTTAGTCAAACTTCGAGGGTGCCACTTGAATTAGGAATATGGGTCAATATGATTTCATTTATGATTGACTCATTTCATTTGGGAGGGAAGCATTGAAAATTATTGGTAGCCTTTATTTTTTATTTTTTTTTTTTTTGCACTCTTATATAACCAATAATTTCTTCAAGTTATACTGATTTACAAAAACTAAAAAAGTAAAGTAAGTACAAAATAAAACAAGACATTCGGATTTAGATTTTTGGGCTTACTTGAATATCGTAGGCTCGACCCTCTAAAATAAATCTCTAGCGGAGTCGCTAGCTGATGCGCCCTGATTTTTCGAAAGGAAATAAAATAAAAAAAAAATTAAAACATTTTTTTAAAACAAATATTAAAGAGAGAGAATTTTTAAAAGCGTCGATTTTTACATAAAAGTACTTAAGCCAATTTTAGAAAATGATAAGTCATTTTTAGAAAATGAGTCGTCACCTAACATTGAGTTTAAATTGTGTGCTAGGTCACATGATTTTTTAAAAAACGATTGAAAAAATAGCTTAAGTAAAATTTTGACTCCAAGAAGTATGGTCCGACCAGAGATTCGTTCTAAAAAGGTTCAGAGGTTAGTTACGCTCGGGAAAGGTGTTAGGCACCTTAAGATGTCCGTCTGAAGACGGTACCTTATCCAATTAAGTCCAAACAAAATTTAAATCCAAATGTTTTATTTGATTTTTGAAACCTCTTCTTGGAAAATATATATTTTTTTTAACAAAAAAATAAGCAGAAAACTTTTTTTTTTTTTTAATTTTCATGGAATAAAATATATATTTATTTTCAAATGTCTCCCTGGTACGATCGCTTATAAAATATCGATGATTTAATAAGGATGACCCCCGGGGGGATTTTAATGTCTCGAGTTTTAAATTAAGATTTTTTTTGTTTTTGTTTTTTGCGATTTTTTTTTTAAATTTTTTTAGAACAATAAAGATCAATTCATTTTTATTTTCTAATGCGAAAGAAGTAAATATTTATAGAAACACAATAACAGTACATAGAAATAAAAGCGTGGAAAGGCGCAGAATAGAAAAAGAAAAAAAAATAAAAAATAAAGCGCAGAAAAGCGCCAAATAAAAAATATGTACAACAAAATAAAAGCGCGAAAAAGTATAGAACAAAAAAACAAATGCAGAAAAGTAGACTGATTTTTAAGTGTTCCAGACTTCCAATGGAACGTCCTTTTAAGTTTTGTTTAATTTTAGGCCCATTAATTTACATATCGAAGGGATTGATCCCCTTTGTAAACCTAAATTGCTCGAGTAGAATGCATGGAGATTTTCACCTCGTTTTTACAACACATTATAGTTTTCACAAGTTTTTTTTTTAAAAAAATTAAATTTACAAACCAAAATTCGGTATAATAACGATTTATTTTCATTTTATTAAAATATTGAGGGGAGCGATCTCCCTTCCAAAGTGCTCAAGATTTGATGGAAAAAAAAAATGAAAGAAGAAAAAAAGAAAGAAAGGTTACAAAAAAATGGTATCCCCGAACTCTCTCTCTCCAAATTCTCTAACAAGAATTCTCTAAAAAATTTATCCTTCTCTGAAAAAGACTTATCTCTAAAAAAAAAAATTACCTCCTCTTGGTCCGATTTTCATCCATAAATAGCCCTCTTCATGATCCATTAATTACTGAAGACATAAGGCCAAAATCCCATTAAAATGTCAAAGATGGCTGCAACTAAATCCAAGAAAAATGAGTTGGAACAAGATGGTCCAATGGAACAAGCGAGGCATTATTATTGTTCATGGAGCATGCGGATACTATTCATCCATGTAGGGTTACTGTTCACTTTGCATGCGGATACTATTCATCCGCGACCAATGTTCACGCATGGGATACTATTCACACGTGCGGGTACTGTCCACGCATGCGGGGGGATACTGTTCATGCTTCTATTTGGTTCGTTTTGATTTATTTTGTTTTTTCCGATTTGCTCCAAACCAGTGCCATTTTGTTTTTGTTTTTTGTGTGTTTTTTGAAATAAAACAAAATTAAATTAAATTAAACATAAATTTTTTTGCGAGGTGATCAAAATGCCGTGTCTACAGTTCAGTGGTGTGATGAAATGATCCAAAAATATACCCGTTAGAATGCAACAAGTTGAACTTTACTTATTTTCTATTTAAAGTCATTAATAATATTTTTAATTTTGTGGAATTGAAATAATATAAGCACGCAACGCTTACTTTAGGGACCAAAAATATAGTTTTTTTTTTTTATCTCTTATACTTTTGAAATCACGAAAAATCATATATTTTCCGACAATTTTAACGGGATTTGAAAACTTTTATGTTACTTATATAAATATTGTAATTTTAAAGAGAAAAGTGAGTCATATAACATTTATTTCGGATAATAAATAATAAAAAAATTACATTTATTTCGGATAATAAATAATAAAAAAATTACATAAAATCTTAAAATCAAGTTAATTCTAGCTAAAAATGTTATTTTTTTCACGTTTAAAATAATATATAAAAAAATATATATTTTTTAAAAATAAAACATCTTGGATGAAATGATAAAAAAATTCTTATTAGAAGGTCACTGAGCACAATCCGTTTTTTTATTTAAAATCATTAATAATGTTTTTAATTTTGTAAGATTGAAACAAATATAAAACTTGAGAGATAAAATGTGCGATTTGAAAAATGTTGGGATTTACATAGACATCCACCCATATTTTAGGGGCTGAAAATGTAATTTTCCCGAAGAATCCCGATCCAATCCAATATTGGATAATGGGCCATGTCACTAGGCAAATGCCAGGCCCGAATAATGGTCCATTACGGGCTAGCGATAATTTGGGCCGGGCTAATGCGGCCCATTACAGGCCCGGAGCGTGATCGTGCAACATGAAGGCAGGCACGTAAGGCATTTTAGGTGAATTTAGCGGTTAAAAAACCGCCCCCTGAGCGATTTTCCCGCGAAACAAACACGCCATTCTTCATCTTCTCCTCCGATTATTTTCCATAATTCTCTCTCTCTCTCTCTCTCTAGGATCTTGGTTGGCGATCGCGATTTCCCGTGGTTCAACGCCGTCGCAGGGGTTTGGTAACTCGAATTCCTTGAATCATAGCTCGTTTTTTCATAGATTTTTGTTCCTTGATTGAATCTAAAACTATAATTCTGCTTTTCTTTCGTTCCGCCTCTTGTAATTTCGCTAGTGTTTTACGATTTCGAATGTAATGTATGCATGAGATTTCTGATTATGTCGTTTTTTTCCTTCTAATTTATGTTTAATTTTATGGATTTTCCCCTCTAATTTCTAGAATCACGTGATCTCGATCTTTTGTACATGAAATGTATGTTGATTTTACTGGTAATCTGATTATATTGCTAAATTCAGTTCTGGAGGATCTCCTTTTTCTTCGCATCTCTGTTAAAGCATTTAGGTTCTGATTTCGGTTGAAATTTTTGAGTAGAGATTTAAAAAGGTGAAAGGGGATATGAACCTTTATGTAATTTGTAATTTAGATATTTTTCTTTGATTTGTGTTCTTGTTGTTTAGGCTGTATCCTCCATGATTTAACTTTGCGTTGATTGATTTGTTGTTAAATTCAGTTCTGGAGGATCTCCTTTTTCTTCGCCTCTCTGTCAAAGCATTTAGGTTATGATTTCGGTTGAAATTCCTGAGTAGAGATTGAAAAGGGTAAAGTGGATATGAAGGTTTATGTAATTTGTAATTTAGATATTTTCAGGCTAATTGGATGTTGTCGTGACGCTTTGGAGTTCGGGATGGATCGGTGTGGTTCCTCTACGCCTAGGATTAGATATTTTTCTTTGATTTGTGTTCTTGTTGTTTAGATTGTATCCTCCATGATTTAACTTTCCTTTGATTGATTTGTTGCTAAATTCAGGAATTCGATTGGATCAAATAACATCTCTAGAATTCGCTTATACAACTATATGGTTCACTGAATAGAGCTATTAGACTGAAATTCTGTGCCTAAGATCTGAGCAATGTTGTGCTGTGGAGGTGGAGAAGAGGATAGCAACACCGCTCCACCTTCTAATCAATACACAGCGCCACCTAGAGGGGGGAATGTATATGCCGTTGGAGGTAATTTCACATAAGAGTTAGATTCATATATTTTTGGGGGTAATCGTGAGCACAAACTTAAATTTTTTGCCTGCAATTCACATGTTACAGTAATTTTTATGAAGTTTAAAGTCTTACTACATAAAAATTGTTGTAAAATTTTCAAATTGTGACAGAACTAAGGCACTTGTAGGGCTGTAAAACTAACCGAGTTGTTCGCAAATATCTCGAGCTTGACTTGAATAAAACCTGTCTATTTATTAAACAAGGTGAGCTCGAGCTCAAATTTTTGTTCGTTTAACATTCGAGTCGAGGCGAGCTTTGTTCGCGAACAACTTAAATATATTTGTGAACAACTCGAATATGAGCTCGAATATGTTTGCAAATAAATTTTACAAATAATATTAATTTCTTATGAATATTTTATTATCTTTTAATTTAAATGTATATAATTATGTTTTCAAGCTTGAACTCAATTAGAGCTTGTTTATGTTTTGTCTTTTGAGTGAGCTCAAGCTCAGACATATTTATGCAAGTCGAGCTCGAATATAGTTTAAATGTCAAAATAAATAAACAAGCTTGCACATCTACTACTCGGGTCACTTTCCACAAAATTACAGTGGCGAGTGAGTTGGGTGATTGTGGGTTGCGAAATTTGTGACTCGTGTCTTTGTTTGATGATTTTCGTATAATTTTTCTTTTTTGGGAATAAATTTAGGCAGTCAAAGAGGAGGGGAGCCAAGGAGTTCAGGTGCTCAAAGAAGTGGAGCTGCCCAGAAAGTTTTACCCATTGAAACACCGGCTTTGTCGTTGGATGAGTTAAACAGGTCAACCGGCAATTTTGGTTCCAAAGCTTTGATTGGGGAGGGTTCATATGGCCGGGTTTTCTATGGGAAGTTAAGTGATGGAACTCCAGCAGCTATAAAGAAGCTGGATGCCGGTTCTTCACAAGAACCGGACTCTGACTTTGCATCTCAGGCGAGTCTTAAAACTCTGCACATAAGCGTCTGTTTGGTTTGCAATTTGAAAACAGTTTCACGAAATAATTAAAATTCTTGGGAGAGGTTATGTGATGAGAAAGCTCACTGCACACAAGTGTTGAAAACAACTTTAAACTGGGTGACCAAAAAAATATAAAGAAATCTCTTTGAAGATTTAATTTTGGGTTTGTCCAGTTATTGTTGAATCCCACCTGGCTTGTGTTACCTGATTTTGAGTTGTATATATCTAGGGCAATTTTCATCTTAGAAGGCGTCTTTTGAGAGTGGGTTAAGCCCATTGGGTTCCTACATGGTATTAGAACCGGATTTGATGTTGGGTGTATTGAATCTCACATCAATGTTGGGCCCTAATATTCAACGAAGTGGTTTAAAGATTTAAGAGCAAATTTGAATACATTTCCCATAAAAATAAAATTCTTGATAGAAACTTGATAAGAAATCTCATTGGACAAGTGTCGAAAACAATTATAAAGCAAGTGACAAACATAAAGCGTGCCAAACAAATCCTATATAAGGACAGATCAGTGCACAAATGCTCCTGCTATTTCGGACTCTGGGGAGAGTCAGATGTAAACAAATGCAATATTCTTTTACTTGATTCCTTTTTCCCTACCTTTTTTTTTTCAATTTAATTTGCGGTTATGCAGTTATCGATGGTTTCGAGACTTAAGCATGAGCATTTCGTGGGTTTGCTTGGGTACTGTTTGGAGGGCAATAACCGAATTTTGGCATACGAGTATGCTAACACGGGTTCTTTACACGATGTATTACATGGTAAAGCTAAAACTAACAACGTTTCATTTCCTCAATGTTCTCGAAATCTATGATTCATCTTTTCTCATTTCCTTTTTTTTTTCCAGGTAGGAAAGGTGTGCAAGGAGCTGAGCCTGGTCCGGTTTTAAGCTGGAATCAGAGAGTTAAAATTGCTTACGGGGCAGCAAAAGGGCTTGAGTATCTACACGAGAAGATTCAGCCTCCTGTCATTCACCGCGATATCAGATCCAGCAATGTCCTACTTTTCGATGATTTCTTGGCCAAAATTGCCGATTTTAACCTCACAAATCAGTCTTCTGACACAGCAGCCCGACTGCATTCGACTAGAGTATTGGGAACATTCGGCTACCATGCTCCAGAGTACGCCTTATTTCTGTTGAATCCCACATCGATGTTGGCCCTCCCCTAATATACGTTCGCAATGTTTCGTTAAAATTACACCATGTGCATGAGGAAGTATGTTGAATCCCATCATGTTACCTGATCTTGAACTATATATAAAGCCTAGGGCAATCATCTTACAAGGCGTCTTTTGAGAAACTTGCCCTAGACTTTAAATATAGCTCAGGATTAGGAAACACAAGCAATGTGGGATTCAACAATTTCTATTGAAAATCCTTAAGGCTGCATGTGGATGAAGGATTCCGAGAGAATTTTCTGATTTTGACACGGGATTTTTCTTGTTTGGCTATTTCAGATAGAAATTTCTAAAATTTCTTAGAATTTCAAAATGGGATTTAAGAGGGAATAAATTATCATCTCCAAATACCTCCTTAAGAGGTGATTTTTTGTCAATACCTCTCCATCATGAGATGAAATTACATTATAAAAACTATCGAATCAAAAACAATATATATCATGAATTTCAAAAAAATACAAATTATGAGATTTTAAAATTTAAAATTTCAAAAATCCCATCATTTCTAAATTTCAGGAATTTAGCAATCTCTTTATCAAAACTCACTCTAAGTTTGTTCTTAGTTATATGTTTCTAGGTAAAAAGTAGTGATTTTTTTCTTTTCAGGTATGCTATGACAGGGCAGATAACACAAAAGAGTGACGTTTATAGTTTTGGGGTTGTTCTTTTGGAGCTTTTGACAGGGAGGAAGCCGGTAGACCATACCATGCCCAAAGGACAACAAAGTCTCGTTACTTGGGTGCGTTTTCTTTTGTTATTATTTTATATTCTCTCTCTTTCTCTGATTTTTTTTTTTTTTTTCGATTTTTATTCTTATGTTTTTTTTTTTTCAATAGGCAACGCCGAGGTTGAGTGAAGACAAGGTGAAACAGTGTGTAGATCCTAAGCTAAACAATGATTGTCCACCAAAGGCAATTGCTAAGGTTCTCTTCTCTCTACCCTTTTTTTCCCCCATAATTTTACAGCAAGCATAAATGAAACATGGTTTGACTTGGGAAATTAGTTTTTTTTTTTCATCTGATAAGACTGGGGGTGTCCAGCGGACCGAGCTAACCCACCAAATCCCGCCCAAATTGATCAAATGCCTTCATCTCCATGAATAGTATTTTACCTACTTAAAAGCATGCTTTGACTCCAACCCAAATAGTTATTTACTTAAACAATCCTCTCCAAACCTTCAAATATGTTATCCTTAACTACTAACTATCAAGAATTTAGGATTCGTTTTTTTGGCCAGAGCATCAACACTCTCTAAATTTGTCTCTCCTTTTAGGGTATAGACAAATTGCCTCTTTAAATAGCTTGTATTGGAGTTGATTTTTTTTGAATTTGGCTAGGCAAATTGATAGTTAATTGATTCGGCTAGAGGAATGCCTAATCCGTTGGAGTTGAGTGATGGTTTTTGCCTAATTATTCCTCATTAGTTGTCAATGCTTTTTTCTAGATGGCCTAATGTGGATAAAGTAGGCTTTTCACATGAAGAATATGAAAATGAAAGGAAACTTTGAAACAAGTATGTATTTCATTTTTTTGTGTCTGAAAAAATAAACCCATATTCTATTTTTTTTACTTGAAAAACAAAATCGTCTTCCATTTTTCTCTTAAAAATAATTAAAAAAAAATTATTTCACTTTTTGTATGAAACAACAAACTTGTTTTTTATTTTTATCTGAAAAAAGAAACCCGTATTCCATTTTTCTTTAAAAAACAAAAAAAATTGTATTCTGTAAATAGAAAAACACATATTTGCTTTTTATCTAAAAAAACAAACCTGTATTCTATTTTTCTCTAAAAAAAAAAAACTTATTCCAATTTTTAAAATATTTTATTTGTCTCTGAAAAAACAAACTCGTGTTCCACTTTTCCTAAAGAAAAAAAAATTGTATTCCATTTTATCTGAAAAAGCAAACCCGTATGCCAGTTTTTCAATTTAAAGACTCGAGGGCATGAAATCGAGATTTTTAACTATTAGTCATCCGAACTTGTATTGTCAAGAATTACCATTTGCTCTTTTAATCGCTTCTCTACAGTTATTATACACACCAAAAAAGAAAATTCGAAGCGAAAAAAAAAAAGATTCTGAATATTTTGTCATTTCAATTTTTTCTCCTAAATGTGATTTTTTTTTTTTTTACTTTTTTTTTTCTTCATATGATTTCATCATCAGATGGCAGCAGTTGCAGCACTTTGCGTCCAATATGAAGCAGATTTCCGACCAAACATGACAATCGTTGTCAAGGCACTTCAACCGCTCCTCAATTCAAAACCAGCAGTCCCAGAAACACGTGCATAGTCTTTATTTTTAAATATTTAATTATTCTCTTATTTTTTTTAATCATTTTAAAATATCTAATGCTTTTGAATGAATTTCACTCTTTTTTAGATGTTATAGAAGACATGGAATTCATTTTTTAATGATTTTTTTAAAATTTAATTTCTTTTATTGTTAGAGGTTTTGTACCACTTTTGAATACTACATTTGTTGTGTTTGGAGTTGGGAATTTGATTATTGGGAAGTAGTGTTTGGGGAGTAGACATTTTTATTTTAGTTATAAGTAAAGTGTGGGACACTTTATGTTCAGGTCAATTAATTATTTCCCTTGGCGATATTAAGAGCGTATTCTTGCACATGGACTGGCGCATTTAGGATGAAATTCGAAATTTAATTCTTGGAGTACTTTCCGTGAGAGTCGAACCCTGGTTGACTAGTTTATGCCCCCTCTTTCTTTTTTTCGTCGTCATAAAAGGTCTGTTTAGTGGACTCTTTTTTTTTTAATTATTATTATTATTATTATTATTATTATTATTATTATTATTTTTATTATTTTAGTGCATTTACATTAAATATATCAACATTAGTATATTACAAATGCTATAATATATCCTGTGTTTTTGGGTAATAAATAACCTTAATTTTTTTAAAAATAGTTTTAATATTTGAACAACAAAATAAATTAACAAATAAATAAATTTAATATTCAATTGAGTATTACATAAAAAAAAAACCTTTTAGTTTGAATCTAAACAGTTTCATATTCTATTTTATAAATATGTAATAAATTGTTTTACTACTTGTTAAAAAAAATTAATCACTATGTATAAATTATTTTGCAATTTGTTAGGAAAACAATATTAATTATACATCAATACATGCCAAATAAATTTAAAAATAAATAAATATAACATAAATAAAGTATTTTGTCTGTCCCCAAAAAGTTAAATAATATTGGTGATCCTCCTTTGATGAAGTCCTCTATCTATTTATTTTTATTTAAATTTTTTTTATTTCTAATCATTTTTTTATTTTTAGTTGAGATGGGGGGGGGGGTTAAATGAATACAATTAAGTTAGTTTATATTTTTCAACCCTAAAAATTTATGGTTGCGCCAATTTAGTTTATGTATATGATTGAATTTTAATAACAAAACTGTAAAGATGATATTACCCATCATTAACGAGTAAAGGTTAAGCACATTACTATTTTTGTCTAGTTTTTTTAACGGACTTTACGATTTGGACTAAAGTGATATAATTAGAAAATTTGATGGTTTTTTATATTCAAATCGAAACTATAGAGACCAGTGTACGACTAAAGTCGAACCCTAGGGTGCAAAGTGTAAAAATTTCATTAGGAATTTTATTTTAAAAAAGAACAATATTCTCCAATTTTTTATTTTTTTGTATATTGGCGAAACACAAAACAACTAAGGGCTGCCCAAAAAAATCCTCATTCTTCATTTCGGCAATCAAGATCTTTTCCATTCCTTCTGGGGGCACTTTGAGATAGTGGACCTCCGTACCGCTATTCCTCCCCAACATGGCCAGATAGTCTGCATATCTATTGTTGATCCTTCAAGTCACTTGGATAATGAAATTGTGGGTCTCAATAATCTATTTGCATTCCAAAATCCAGATCATAGATATAAACGTGACTCTCATGGTAGTCTCTTTTGATAAGGTCAACCGTCTCTTCCAAATCAGTCTCCGCGATGATTCTAGGGAAGTCCCTAGTGATGGCCAAACAACGACCAATGTGGATACTGATGGGATAAAACAACTTATTTGAAAAATTAATCGAATAAAAACACGCAACGGAAATTAAGTTTATCCCGTTCTTGTGTGAATCTAATAGGAATTAAATTAGAAGGATGTTTAAATCAACACGCCACAATCACAATCACACGAGACAACTAATTTTTAACGTGGAAAACCTGCCCAAGACGAAGAGTAAAAACCACGAGACCGAAGTCCACCAAAATCTCCACTATCACAAAATAATGAGAATACAATTCTCTCTAGCTGCAACTAAATATACACAACCACAATTAATTCAAGATCAAAAACAATTTTGACAATGGAACAAGATACACAAAAGCAAAACGGAGAGATCTCATCAAAACGCGGGTTTAAACACAACCCGAAACAGTCTCGCTGAAACAGTAGCTGTCGACCTCATAATCCGATCTCCACCGTTCAGATTGAAGAGCACTGAGTTGCAAACTTTCTGTCCAAATTTCAGCCCGATCGGACAGTGGATCGTCCTCCAATCGGCATTTGATCGGAACAGTACACAAGGAGTTTTTGGTGGCTTTCTCTTCTCTCTCTCTCACTCACTGTTGCGGCTGCCTTTTTTTTTGTTCCCACTTTTCATTGCTTGAAAAATCTGAACACAATAGGGTTTGAAAATAACTGAAACATGAAAAGTCCATTTTACCTTTGCAATTTCCATAGGCCAAAACACAAGAATGTTGGGTCTCTCCACATTGAGGAAATTAAATCAAGCTCAACAGATATTCTTGATTCCAACCTCCAAACTTGTGCAAGAAGCGAGGTGACCAAAATAGCCGATTTTCCAAGTGTCGTCCACATGCCTGATAAACCTTCCAATTCCACATTTTCCTGGATTTCCTAGTGCACTCCTGTTAGTATTAAGCTTGAAAAAACCTGTAGGAGGCGGGGGGCAGGAGCCAGTTAGGAGAAGGATCAATCAATAAGCATTTTTGATTTAATTAAGATAGAAAGCTTATGTCGTCTCTCAAGCAAGCCGAGAAATTCTAAAAGCAACAAAGTTAGGATCTTGGACAACTGTTTTGATCACTTCCTTGTTTCTATCATTTTAAATCTCCCATAAAATGGCAACAAATAAAACCAAAAGAGAGGGTTTAACATTTCTCCCTTTGATAGACCTAGAAATCCAATTCAAAATCTCCAACCCTTGATCCCGCCAATGTACCCCCGTCTATGAAAGCATTCCAAACAATCCAGGCTTTTGGACAAGATCTAAGCACATGGTTAATAGTCTCAATGACATTATTACATTGTTCACAAATAGCAGAAACATCATTTGACCAACTCGTTCTAAAAAAGTTGGTCTTCAGTCTCTTACGAAAGATTGTCCAAAGAATTTTTTTTTTTTTTTTGAGGGGGGAGATGACAAGATCTAAGCACATGGTCAATAGTCTCAATGACATTATTACATCATTCACAAATAGCAGAAATATCATTTGATCAACTTGCTCTAAAGAAGTTGGTCATTAGTCTCTTACGAAAGATTGTCCAAAGGATTTTTTTTTTTTTTGGGGGGGGGGGGGGGGACTTAGTGGAGGGAACCAAATTGCCATATCCTCCTAAAAAATGTTGGGAGACTCATAATACAAAATGTTATTCACTTGGTTATCCGAGATAACGCGAGCAACTGGCAGAAGGTGCCACTAACCAAAATCGTCCAAAATATCAGCCCATTTTTAAAAATTTGAATTGCCATATTTTTTTTGCTAATATATATTTTTATAATTGTATTAAAAATTATAAAAAAAAAAAAAAAAAGAATTTTGGGTGAGTAGTCCAGAATTAAAATTTCAACCTATACACTACATGCGTTACAGTAATTTTTTCAAAGTTCCAAAATTCATCGATATAAAAATTATTATAATTTTTTATATTAAAAGTTATAATGTGTAATAAAATTGGATTTTTTTTTTTTTTAAAAAAAATTATTATAATACATGTACAAAATGAACTAAAATTTTAAATTCTTAACTTTTTTTTTTTGTCTATCCACGAGTGTCCCCTTATCCTCATAGGGTAAAGGAATAGCTCATTCGAGGTGTGTGTCTATCACTCTCAACAAATATTTTTACGCATGCTCGAATATCTGACCTTACAAAACTCCCTCAACTGTTTTAGTTCAAATATGTCTTACCACTTGAACTACACTTTGTTGGTAAATTCCTAAACTTAGGATTATGAGTGCATTTACATTAAATTTTAACAAATTTTTACAAACATATTTACAATTATAGTTTCTCTCTACCAACACGAGTTGACTCAAGTGGAAGGGACTTGGGTTCCCTTAAACAACATCCAGGGATCGAAATCTGGGAGTTGTGTATGGAGAGCGCTCTGTTGAGAGAGGTGCCCGTTTTAACACCCGACAGTACCTCGAGAGATTAGTCTAAAAAAATTATAGTTTCTCTCTCTCTCTCGCTCTGCATATATATACACACACAAATATATCATTTTATATTCTTGTTTATTTTCCTGGTGAAGTTTTGACGGGCGACTCTTACTTCCCTTTCCTCCATTCTGTAAAACCCTAACACCAATCTCTCTCTCTCTCTCCTCTCTCTCTCTGCAATCGAACTATCGCCCATCTTCCATTCGATCTCTGCAATCGATCGGTGCTCTTTTGTACCTTCCATTTCTGTTTCCGTTCTCTATTTCTCTCCCCGGACCTTCCCATTTTTTGCCTGAGAACTTTCTTGCGCATATGCCGTCAAGATCTTTGGGATTTTGGTCCGAAATTTGTTGATTCTGGGGGCTATTCGGGATATATTTTTTTCATTCAGGTTTCAGGTGAGATAGTAGGGCAAGGCTGGCGAGTGGCGACGAGGTCAGGTGATGGCGGATCCGCCTGGTGTCCGCCAACTGTCGTCGCTCGATTTCGTAGTGTTGTTTCTAGGGTTAGGGTTTGAGAGTTGTGATTTGCATTGCAATTGTGGTAGTAGTTGCGGAAAAGATTGGGTACAAGCATGCTGAGTGTACTGCGAGTGCACCTTCCGTCCGACATTCCGATCGTAGGCTGTGAGCTGACGCCGTACGTGCTTTTACGCCGTCCTGACAAGACTGTCACCACCGAAGATGTTCCTGAGACTGCTCCACTTGAGGGCCACTTTCTAAGATACAAGTGGTTAGTTCTTTTTTTTTTTTTTTTTCACTTTCTAAACAACGGTATTGAATTTGGTTTGATTGAACGATTTGTAAATCGTTCTTGATTGCTTTACTATTGATCATGGATGGAAGAAGGTCCAAGGTTTGCAAGTTAGATTGTTTGATTTTCTTTAACTGAGATACTATCTGATTTGTACTGGATTCAGACACCGAAATGAACTTCATTTTTCGTTTTCATTTGAATGGAGTCGGACAGTAGGGTTGTTCTTGTTCTTCTTGTTTCTATTCCCCTCCTATTTTTACTAGATTTGCCTATGTCTAGTGTTCGGAACATTGCTTAATGTTATCTTTTAAATCTAGGCATACACTAAAATATCAATGATTTTCTGTAACATTCCCTCTAGCTATGTCTAGACAACAATGTGTACTTAGAGGATTCTAAGATATTCAAGCTGTCTGTTGCCATTTAAGCTGCATTTTGACCAATTTGATTTAGCCTTGATTGGATTCACATGTACAGTAACAACGGTGGTTAATGTTGAGCTCTCATCACCCATGTTATAACCCGGGAATCTATCAATAAAAATGGCTTCTGCCATTTGCTTAAAGCTTTCCATGCCCGTGATACAATAGCTAACAATTCATTCTACATCTGTCGATGTTTTAACTGTTTTAATCTTCTATGAGTCATTGTCCCAGCGAAAAGATGAATTTTTAGGGTATCTTTGGGTCTGCAATTCTTCATAGATGAAATGAAGTCGCGTAAAGATGAATAATTTGTTAGGATTCAAGAAAACATATCCACTGAGACAAGGCTGCAAAGTTAAATTACCCACCCAATTTTTGTTTAGAACTAAAAGAAGATAACAAAATAGGATATAGAGGAATGTACTGGATAGGAAAAATATACTAGAGTATGGAGTGTAAGAAAAATTCGTGTGAAGGTTGAGTTTCCCTGTGAAATGTCCTGCAAAAAGAATCTTGTGCTATTACCACAACCAATTTAGTGAGCTTAGAAAAGGACGGATGTCAAGTGACACGATGGTAAAGTCTCCAGCATGTGGGTGTATCTTGATATTTGTAATCACAGTCCGCTAGCTTCCATATTTTTCTGTAAATCTCTGAATTTAATTCACGTCTTTACTTGGGAAAACCAGAGGACGCTTTATAAGGCCCTCGTGTGTCTGCTATTGTTAGGTGAAGGCTCGGTCTTAAACGTGCCATTTGCATAAGAATCTACGTATTCCATTAGTTGTATTGGTATGTAGATCTTGTCAATCTCTTAGTGATTTCAGCATGAGTTCAATGAGAAGGATATCTTGCTAGTTATTTTGATAGCTTGCAGTTATTTTATTATTTTTTTAAGTTGTGTACTCAATGAAGAAATTTCAACATCCTAAATATTTATGATGAGCATCTAGAGTTACATAAATCGTTTATTATGATAAAAGCCAGATATTAGATTTCTTCATACACTTATGTCTGAAACTTAGCTTTTTTATGCGTGAATCTGTGAAATCTGACTGTTAATTTCTGGTTGTGCTTGTTTTCTTGAAAGAGAGCAAGGAAACTTGGTGATAGAAAGGAATATTGAAATTGAAAGCTTCAAACTTAGCTATTATATATGGCTGAATTTGTCCTCAACAATTTTATGTTGTATCATGCCTTTTCATTTTCATTTACCCTATAAAGTGCTATTTGTTGATGAAAGAACTGAAAAGGTTAGTTTTATTGGCCAAAGATAGAACTTAACAGAGGTGCATTAATTTTTTGTTTTGAACAAAATATTATTTGTCCGTGCTACCACTCAAGAAATCTGAATGCATTTAATGTTCCTCTTGTGTTGCTTTTTACTACTGCAGTGTGCAATGTATCAACTGTATGTAGCGTAAATCCCATCTGATTGTAGAGATGCTATTTAAATCAATAGGGTATTCAAGAAATGAATGTTCTGTTTTTGATTATTTATATAATTTCATGGTCGATAGCTTGTGATTGTGTTTTGAGACTTGATCAATGGTTTTTGATGTTTAGCTAATGCGTTTTTCTTGTCTTAGAAGAGCTTGTCGTTCCTTTCTTTAGTTAATTGTTCTTTCTATTTTTACTTTTGTTTACAACTATGCTTAGCATGAAAATGATTTTAAGGACAGGGCTAGAAAAAATGAATGTGTTGGAGATCTAGAAAATTGATAGGCTTATTGAGAATGTTTACTATGAGGAAATATTTTTCTTTAGAGTACATTTATGGATGATTTGATGCATAAACATAGAGAGTTGGCATGTACAGGTAATTTAGAACACATTCGTTATAGATTCCTTTTTAAGTTAGCTAAAATCTTGATCTTGAAAAGCTAGGACGCTGCGTTACATTACTTCTAGTTTTGCTTGGCCCTTGATTTGAATGTACTTAGTCCGCCCCCTCAAAAATTATCCTGTTTGACTTTGCACAAAGTTTTAGGTAGTGGTTGGACATTCTTTACTTTACTATATTACCCTTGTTGGAAAATGTGGTGTTGAAGCTTTTTGAATTTTGAATTGATTGTTGAGAAGAGGGTTAGTTTGGGAGCATGAATAATATTTGTTGAAAAAGGAAAGCGGACAATTATTTTGGAACATCCTTAACATCCTAAAAAGGAAAGTGGGATTGTTATTTTGGAACGGAGGGAGTATTGATATTTGATGTTTTATCTACTGTTAGATTTTACGTTTAATTTTTAAGGTATATGCTGAGAAATGTATGTGAAAATGAATCTTTCTGTTTTAGATTCCAAGCTTGATTTTAAATGTTTTCAATATGGGAAATCCCTAAACTAGAACAAAAACAGATGAATCTGGTCTTGTGAGGTGTCACACAATAGTTTGAGAAACGGAGATTGGGCCTCAACGCATCTTCCAATTTGCATTTTGACACTATTTGGTGTGCTTGCAGGTATCGTATACAAAGTGATAAGAAAGTTACTATTTGTAGTGTGCATCCATCTGAGCAAGCAACATTACAGTGCCTAGGATGTGTCAAGGCCAAGATACCTGTTGCCAAAAGTTACCATTGCTCCCCAAAATGTTTTTCAGATGCATGGCAGCATCATCGTGTACTGCATGAGCGCGCTGCCTCTGCTGTAAATGAGAACGGCAACGAGGAGGAAGAATTATTTGGGCGCTTCAGTAGCACAGGATCTGGTGCATCTGGTCCACAACCAAGCCCTAGCTTGGCCACTGCAGCAGCACCTTTGTATCCTGCAGCTGTCCCACAAAGGAGTGGCGGTGAAACATGGTTTGAAGTTGGACACTCTAAAACATACACCCCAACAGCTGATGATATCGGTCATGTTCTTAAATTTGAATGTGTTGTGGTAGACGTGGAAACAAAAATACCTGTAGGGCATGTCAACACTATATTAACATCTCGGGTCATTCCAGCTCCATCCCCTAGTCCACGTCGCTTGATTTCAGTCAATGGAGATGTGACTGGACATTTGGATTTAGATGGTCGTATTTCATCTGCAGGATCTTTTACTGTGCTCTCCTACAATATTTTGTCTGATGCATATGCTGCAAGTGATTTGTACAGTTATTGCCCCTCTTGGGCTCTTTCTTGGCCTTACCGCCGACAGAATTTGTTGCGAGAAATAGTTGGCTACCATGCTGATATCGTTTGTCTTCAAGAGGTACATAACAGCCTCCATTTCCGGCCTGGTTTAACTTATCGTAGTTAATGTTGGAGACACTAAACATCAGTTGTAACAATGTCCCTTTGTTCTTACAGGTGCAAAGTGATCATTTTGAAGAATTTTTCGCTCCTGAGCTAGATAAACATGGATATCAAGCTCTTTTTAAAAAGAGAACAGCAGAGGTTGGTTGAGATTGTGCAGGGTGATTTCTGCCTTGGCTTCTTTTTCTTCTTTCTAAATTATGTCAACACTAATGCAGGTTTTCACTGGCAATATTAATACCATTGATGGTTGTGCCACGTTTTTCCGTAGAGATAGATTTTCGCATGTCAAAAAATACGAGGTACGCTGAGCATTCCCTATATAGCTAATGCAAGTATCCCTATTACCTAGAATTCTTATTTAGTTAGTGGGTCATTTGCTGGAGTGCAGGTTGAGTTCAATAAAGCAGCGCAATCTTTAACTGATGCCTTGGTTCCAAGTGCACAGAAAAAAGCTGCTCTAAATCGATTGGTTAAGGTAGCTTAATTGAATTAGTTCCCCCCCCTCTTTTTTTTTTAAATTAGCTTTATATTTTATTTTATTCCTTGGAAATATTGGTTCTATAACCATCTAGTGGTTTTTCAGTGGAAATTCATTTTTTTATAGGACAATGTTGCATTAATTGTGGTTCTAGAAGCAAAGTTTAGCAACCAGATTGTTGATAATCCTGGGAAGCGCCAGCTTGTTTGTGTGGTGAGTGGTAACTGATTAGCTTGTTGTATTTTCATTAATTCAATTCTGCTCGTTTGTTTGTTTTTTTTTTGGGTTTTTCGGTAAGGTGTGTCCGGGTCAACTTACACGCACCTCAACTAATCACTTTACCGGGCAATCTTAAGGGCGCACTCCCCACATTGGACTGGTGCTTTCAGGATTAAATTCAAGATTTAATACCTTGAGTGCTCCCCAGAGAGTCAAACCTTGGTTAATAAGGAAAAGAGGCACCTCCCTTTGCCAACCGGACTAACACCTCTTGAGATTATTGTGGTTTATTTGTTTTAAATAAAAAATTCCAAAACATAAATTAAGTTCAGTTCTTTTTTTTTTTTTACCTCATTTATTGTTGTTTCATTGACTTTTGGTTTTGAGTATATAGGCAAATACACACGTAAATGTCCACCAAGAATTGAAGGACGTCAAGCTTTGGCAGGTTTTTATCTGATGACCTATTTCCTCACTTAAAGTGACCTTTATTTTTTCTTATCTAAAAGATTAGACTCTGTTGGTATACGGTATTAGGTTCACACTCTTTTGAAAGGATTGGAGAAAATAGCTGCCAGTGCCGATATCCCAATGTTGGTGTGTGGGGATTTTAATGCAGTTCCAGGAAGGTTTGTGGTTGTTTATGATTCGTTAATCACAATATGATTTGAGTTCTATGGTGAATTTAGTAGTTATCGTAAATTATGGCACATAACATTTTTTTTTTTTTTTTTACTTTTTTGCTTAAAAGCGAACAAGTAGTTAATTTTATTAGTCGTCTATGTTTTGCACTTAAAAAAAAAATCGTTTTAAAAATCAAAAAGTAAAAATATGATTTTAAGTATCTTTTCTAGTAGCAAAAATATTTATTTTTTCAATTTTTTATATTTTAACAAATCCATAGAAGTTCATTATCTGAAGTTAGTGTTGAACACTATTGCAGTGCCCCTCATGCCCTTCTTGCAATAGGAAAAGTTGATCCAATGCATCCGGATTTACAAGTCGACCCTCTTGGAATCCTCCGGCCTCTCACCAAAATTACACACCAGCTGCCATTGGTAGGTTTACAATGTTCTATCCTCAGATTTTTCTTCTTTATTTTTTAGTTCTTGAATAAGTTTTTAGTCTGTCAGTTAATGTTAACTAGATTGAATATATCAAGTTAATGTTAACTAGACGTGGAATTTACATTTGATGTCATAGTTAATGCTAACCAAAATATTACTATGGACTAAAAATTAAATTTCTCTATAAATGGGGTAATTAAAAACAAAAAATAGAGGACTATATAATAAGAATCCATTTTGTTGTTTTCTTTTCTAATAAATTTTGCATGAAAAATCTGGTGGGCTGTTATCGTTTTGTTCCCTCATTTTTTTGGTAGGTAAGTGCTTACTCATCGTTTGCAAGAATTGGGGTTGGTCTTGCTGTAGAGCAACAGAGAAGAAAAATGGACCCTGCAACTAACGAGCCCTTGTTTACAAACTGCACTCGAGATTTCATTGGTACTCACGATTACATATTTTATTCAGGTATGCTTACTGATACGCACTTTTTTATTGTCCTTAAAAGTATTTAACTTTGTCATTTTCTATCCAAGTTTCCTTTTTCAGCGCTCAATTGATCAATCTAGCATATGTAGTTTGTATGTAATATTGTAGTTAAAGTCGACTAAAATACTGATGGAGGGCTAAAATGAAGGGTTTTTAGCCGTGGGTCTCAAATTTTGCAACTCATTATTCACCCAACCCACTCTATACAATAACTTTTATGTAGTGCAGTAATTGAAAAAATTACTGTAGTACATGAATTGAATGACAAAAATTTTAAGTATGTGGCCTATTTACCAAGAATCCCGAAAATAATTTGATACCCATTTTCATATTCTGGACCGGTTTCTTACTGTCGGGGAAAAAAACATCCCTATTTCTGATTCATTTACATATATTGTATTCATTGAGATTGGGGATGTGGTTTTTTTTTTTTTTTTTCAGCGGACTCATTGACAGTGGAATCATTGTTGGAGCTGTTGGATGAGGGTAGCTTGAGGAAAGACACGGCGCTTCCGTCTCCAGAGTGGTCCTCTGATCATATAGCTCTTTTAGCTGAATTTCGCTGCAAGCCTAGAACAGCAACTATTGTTAGACGCTGAGGTAAATTTTTACTGCCTTTCTTCCCTTATCATATGGTTTTGTTTTCTGGCAATGTGCATTCAAGAAGTTTAGAAAACCAACTGTTTAGCCAACCGGTTTTTTGTGGATGTTCCGGCAGTTTCACTATCATGGCAACCGCTATGGTGCCTTGTTAATTTTTTCCCTTTCTAGTGAACTGTTTTAGGAGCATACCTCATTTGATATATTTTGAATTAAAATTTAATGAAGTTTACCTCATTTGATAGGATTTAGCCCCCCCACCCCAACCACCACCACCACCACAAAAAAAAAAAAAAAGGAAAAAAGAAAAACTCATTTGGAGATGTTATTACCTCAAATCTCCATTTTGAATTTTACACAAATTTCTTTTTGAATTAGCTAAAGGAGGAATTTGTACTTGTGAATTTCAGAAGTCCTTTATCCTTTGTTTTTAATTTTAATTTTTTTTGCTATTTTAATTTGACCCTGACCCAATTTTGAGAGGCAATAATTCACAAAAAAATCCGGTTCAGCTAATTTTATGAAAAACTTGAAATCTTCAAATTTTGGAAGGTTGCAGATCAGAAAAAACCCAATTTTGCTACTTTTATAAAAAACTCGAAATTTTCAAGTTTTTTGAAAGGCTATAGCTTCACAAAAAAGTCTAATTTTGTTAATTTTGTTAATTTTTTTTTTCGATTTCATTACTTTTATGAAAAACTCGAAAGCAAAATCGGTTTTTTTTTAGCTAGCTTGAAGATTTTGGGTTTTTCGCTCATTTTTTTCCCCCAAACGCGCCCGTAGTTTCACGGTTTCATTTGGTTTTGTTGATGATAATGGGTATAGGTATTTATTTGGCGCAGGTTGGTTGTGAAGATGAATACATCATGCAAGCAATTTGTTGTAAGATCTTTGAAGATCATTCTCTTTTTTTTTTCTTTTTTCTTCCATGGGGGAGATTCTTGGCTCTCTCTTCTTTGTATCATGTGACCATCTTTGGTTTATAGAAAAGAAAAAACACACTATATTTCTAATTTTCTCTACTTTCCCTCTCCTTTTTCAATAGAAATAAATATAATCAATTTCACTCTCATTCCTTTTTTCTTATCGTTTCTACTCTTTAGTATGTTTGGTTAGAAGGATGAAAAAGAGAACGGAAAAGAAAATACTGAGTGGGTGATATTTTTATTAATTGTGAAAGGAAAATTAAGAAAAAAAAATAGAAATAAAGATAATAATTCAATTTAATGTAAATTTTATATATTATAAAAATAGGTTAACGATTTTATTATGAATGGTATAATTGTAATTGTACTATTTTTTGAAAAAAAAAATCTACTCTTTTTTTTTTCCAAATTTGTGGATAGGAAAAATTACTCAAAAATTGTGTTTCTTCTTCTTTTAACTTTTTTCCCAAACAAATGCATCCGTTGTGGTTGGATGGAAGGCAAAGAAGCAAATGACATTTATGTTAGTCATTTTTATTTAAATTTTTAACCAAATACCCACTTAATCAAATAATCCAATACACATAAATCTACTTAAACACTTGTCCAAACTAAATAATCCAATACATAAATTAAATATATAAAAAAATAACATTAATTAACTTTTAAATTATTAAAATTTGAACAATAAAAACAAGATATAATTAAATGAAATAATATAATTTTTTTTTTGAGTAATAAATAATTAAATAATACACTTTAATTAAGTAATCTAAACTAATCTAATTAAAATAGTTCATTTTAATTTAATAACTAAATTAAATAACCCAATACCCAAAATGACTAATTTTTTAGAGCCAAATTTCTTTTCAAATATAACTCATGTATAAGAGAAGAAACATTTTGCTTATCATGATGGTTAGTGGGTTGGAGTTACTCAAGAAGGAAAATTTAGAAGGGATTTTAATCGCTTCTAAATTGGAATATTCTCATTATTTTTTTTAATTTTATTATTTTGTTTCTATTTAATTTATTTTATATTAAAACAGACAATTTCTTAATTTTTTTTTTTATTTTATAAAAAGATAAGAGAAATTCTCCCAAAAATCCCAACCCATAATCCCACTTTATGGAATCTTCTAATAGTGACTTTTTTTACACATGAGATGATCCTTAGAAAGTTGTTTTTGGAATCTTGGGACCTCTCAAATTAAACATTCACAAAATAAAAAAGAAAAAAAAAAAAAGAAGAGAAAAAAAAAATTGTGACAAAACCAGTTGAAAATATGATAAAATCAGATGTAATGTCTCTATTTTCCCTCATCTTCAGTGGCTTCTGTTTTTGTAACACTCCATGCATGTATTAAAAACAAAAAAAAAACTTCTTCCACATGGATTGATACTCTAATGAATTTGCTCTTCTTGATGAATCTACTACTTGATAATATTAGCTGAAGAGCCATCATCATTAGCTATGCACCTTGAAGCACCTCAAATGGGGGAACAACTTGAGCAATTCTTCACGACTTCGTCTCTACAATCATAAATATACAGCGGCGGATTCAGAAAATTGGTCAAGGGGAGCTAAAAAATATTTAGGGAGTCTACTGAATATTCCGATAAATTAGAGGGGCTTATGTAAAAAATTTAAGAGTTTTAATTGATTTTTTTTTTTTTTTCTAAAAATATAAGGACAAAAATAAAAAAATTAAAAAGTTTTAAGGGGTCTTGTGTCCACCCTCTCTCTCATATATAGATATATACAAACACACACATACTAGTAATACTCAAATTAAAATGTAATAAATTAAGCGATTCTTGGTTAACAGTCTGCAAACTTATATTTTTTGACCATGCAGTTCACTCGCTACAATATTTTTTTCAGAAGTTCAAATTTACTTCACTATATGAAATTTTAGACTTTTAACATAATTATTGGACTTCTAAAAAATTACTGTACAGAGTGCGTTGGGTGAATAGTGAATCACAAAATTTGAAGTTCCTAGCAAAAAACCCATAAATTAATTACCTTAAATTATCTAGTCTAAATTATAAATGACGCCAGCTCCACAAAATAATATAAGTCATGAATACAACGACTGAGATCTCTAAAAAAATTCAAAATTTATAATCCAATGGATGGAAGTATCTATTTAGTAAAATAGTTGAGATTTACCCCCCCAAAAATTCCTATAATAGGCTTTACTCGTTCAAACGATTCTGATTTATAATATAGACTATTAATTAACTGTACCTAAAGGTACAATTTAATATTATTCTACTAAAAATTAATTTTAAATAATTTTAAATAATAAATTTAAAAACGAGAATTATGTACTTTTTTTTGCATTCGAGTTGCAAATTCTAACTTGTTTTTTACATACCTTAATGCCAATGCAACCATTCACGTCGAGCGTCGTGATTGTGTTTGAGCAGAACTTTGACAGCGCCTCGAGGCACTTATCGGTTACCCCAACAATACCAAACAAGCTGCATTTTAGACAGTAAAATCACTCTCCATAATCCTCGTTCCGTTCAACTCCAATCATGTTCCCAAATTCTTATTTCCATTCCCGGCAAATTGGGAAGAAATAAAAATACAATTCTGTTCTGCTCACCAAGTTCTGAGAACGTAACAGAATTGTTCCCATATGGTTATCTGTAATCCAAGATTTAAGAGAACATAAACAGTATTGTTCGAACAGAAAGACTAACACCACCTGCGCTTTGCATTTCATTTTTAGCAACTGATCTGCTCTTTGAAACGATTAACAACACATTTTTACGTTAAAAAACGTCCAATTGTTCGATTCAAAATATCAGAAAAAATTACCTGAGGAACTCTAGAGAGGTGCAACTTTCTGCAATGGCAATAACCCCTGTATCTGTGATTCGTACGCACCTATACATACAAATCGAGAATATATGGTGAATCTAAAGTAACTCATGATGTTATTTGAGTATTTTTTTGGGGCAACTCATAAAGCTCTTAGCTTTTTTACTCACCATGTGATATTGAGAGCAACCAGATTCTTGCACTTGGCTATACAAGAAAGCCCTTGATCGGATAGATTCTATAATTCATGTAGTTTAAACAAAATTAGCTGTTAGTTCAAAGGCCCCTTTGGTTGTCTTTCAAATTCGCAAATTGTACTGTTTATAAGTAATCAAATCACGATTTTTTTGTGTTTTCGTGTTTGGCTATAAAGTTTATAAATATTCAAAATTTTAAATTAGCTAGGCACCGTTTGGTTACTGTTATTGTTCCCTGATTCCTATTTTGGTTTCTAAATTTTTGGAATTAATGTATAGAAACGCGTTTGGTAAACATGTTTCTGTTCCCAAAATTTTGTGAGTGATTTGGAACTATTTCCTGATTTCCTTAAAAATCTGAGAAACAAAAAATGTTGATTCTTATTCACTCCCACAAAATTATTTCTACTACCACCCCGCTGTTCACCACCAATATTGGCCACCACCATCCGGACACCTTATATTTAAAGGAAAAAAAAAAAGAACAAATGTTGCAACTAAAATAGTACGTAAATTTAGGCATCGCTTGGCAACCATTTAAATACTTCTAAAAAAAAAAACATTTTGACAAAAAATACTACTTAAAAGCAAAAGCAATAAATAAATTCAATAGTGTATTGATAACACCATAATTATTATCCCCATAAATAATCCCCTAATCCCCCCCAAAAAATAACATTGAAAAAAATGGGTGAAGAAATCCTATTATAATATAAAAATTGAAGAAACAAAAAATAACTAACTTTTGCTTTTCGAAAAAAGTACTTAAAATCATATTTTTATTCTTTTTATTTTTAATTTTTTTCTAAAGTTAATAAACGCTACTTAAAAAAAATGTTACAAACAGTGCCTTATTAAAATTATTGATCAACGATGATATAAATCAATTCATCCATGTTAAAATTATTTCTAAAATAGAATAATTTAGACAACCAAACAGGCCCTAAGGAAATAGTTAACACTTTTTATGTAGAAAGCCTGAGATCATACCTGGGCACCACATAGATCCAAGAATCTGAGATGCCCCAAAAGGGAGATCTTCTTGTAAGCTTCATCAGTAAAACTGAACTAAAAACAAGATCCATTCATCAAAAAAAAAATTGCATGAAATTTTTTGAATATAATGCTAAACATATAAACAAATACTTATACCTTGAAAGTGCATAAAGATTTAGACTTCGAAGAACAGAGCACTTGAGCAATATCTGCTGCAGGCCTCCGTCCGTCAGCTTGATGCACCTTAAAAAAACCCATAAATATTTCAAAAAACATGAGAATCACAAGAAAGTAATATATCGGTAGAAACCCAATGTGTCTAACTCACTCTCAAAAGACACCTTATAAGATAAGGATTGCCCTAGGCTTTATATATAGTTCAGGATCAGGTAACACAAGCGAAGTGGGATTCAATACGCCCCCTCATGCGCATGGTGAACTTTGACAAACCATTACGAACGGATATCGGGGGGCCAACATCAATGTAAGATTCAAAATCCCCCCTCATGCGCAGGGTGGACTTTGACAAACCACTGTGAACGGATATCGGGGGCCATCATTGATGTGGGATTCAACATGCCTAACATCAGACAAAAGCTTAGCTCTGATATCATGTAGAAAGCCAATCGGCCTAACTCACCCTCAAAAGACATCTTGAAAGATGAGAATTACCCCTAGACTTATATATAGTTCAGGATCAGGTAACACAAGTGATATAGGATTCAACAATATCTATAGTTTTATACATTATATATATATATATATATATTGAACTATATGTACCTGGTAAGATCGAGCGCCTCCAATTTTTGATAATTGTCCGCAATTAATTTCATGCTTCTATCAGAAATTTGCTATAATTGACAACCAAAGTACATATTAGAAAGGCAGGAAAGTGAATTTAATGTAGCATTGAATAAATCCCAAAGGCATTAAAATAAGTTAGCAGTTTGATATGTTCACCCCTTCATTCTATCAGAAATTTCACAATAAAAGGCTTGTAAAACCTCCATATTGTAGCAAAAGTTCAACGTAAGAGGTATATAAATGCCTGATTACATCACAATTCACAACTTCAAGCTAATAAGTTCAATAACAATGAGATAACGCAGCAGATAAAAGGGGAAATGAGTAGATTGTCCTTGAAATTGGTCAATTATAAGTTTTCATTCTAAATTTTTAGTCATTCAGTTAACTAATAACAAAAATTGAATCTATCGAGCTAATGTTAACTAAATCTTGAATTTGCATTTGATATCATAATTAATATTAAAAAAGTACTAAAAAATAAGTTGAAAATGATGAAGGGTAAAATGGTCTTTAGTATTATATTTGAGTCATAAGCAGGTCGAACCCGAAATTGGGATTGACCCATGAACTGAAGGCGGATCGTACCTCGAGAACCCGGAATCGTGGTCTAGCTTGATTGGAATGTTCGTCTGAGAGTCACACTGTTCATGCATACGTGTGAAATTTTGTGCTGAGAGTACACCCTCCGAACAAATTGATTACATTCGTTATCAGGTGCTCTCTCTCTCCACTTTTTCCCGCCAAGTAAGAATCTATAAATTCCAGAGTGTGGGGGGATGAGGGATGAAGGAAAGTTTGAAAACCTTAAACATTCAAATCATAAGCTATATACATTCTCTTTACTTTCATGCTAGAGGTTCTTCTTCACTGGGATCCAAGCTCCCGGTGTAAGAATTCTAGCAAGTATATTTGTTGCAGGGAGCTGGGGACCTTAGGGACATTTTACTAGTTGCTATGAACCCAATATCATCAGAAAATAAATTGGTAAGGACTAAAAAAATAAGTTGTAAGAGAAAAATAGAAACCCAAAAGAAGAGAACTATATACTAAGAAGCCAAGATAAAACGCAAGAACATCAAAGGAGATACCAATAAATTGTTCATATGGCAGTTTGATTCAGTAGTCATTACAGTAAACACAATTGAGAATAATATTTGGCTGCAAAAAAAATCATTTTAACTTAACATTTCTGAAGTTCGAGCTCAGTCGATGTTCTTGACCTTTGCTTTTCCTTTTCTAACCAATATAAACCCATACAACGCCTTAATTTACAAACTTTGGTATCTCCTGACATTTTTATCTTGTCAAGTGTAGAAACCCAATGGGCCTAACTCACTCTCAAAAGACGTCTTGTAAAATGAGGATTGCCCTAAACTTTATATATAGCTCAATATCTGGTAACACAAGCGATGTGCGATTCAACACGCCCCGTCACGCGCAAAGTGCACTTCTTGACAAACCATTGCAAACGGATATCGGGAGGCTCAACATCGATGTGGGATTCAACATGCTCAACATCAAATAAGAGGGCCTAACTTACTCTCAGAAGACACCTTGAAAGATGAATATTGTTCTAAGCCCTAAATATAGCTCATGATTAGGTAACACAAGCGATGTGTGATTCAACAAGATATATAAGAGAAAAACATATTCTAAACTCCATTCAAATGACAAAATCTTATACCTTACAGCCACTCAAGTTCAAGTCAACGATGTGTCGACAGTTCTTCACCGAATGTGCTATACTCGTATCCGTAACCCTGATATACATAATTTATATTCCGTTCTCAGTATTGAAAAATTAAAAAGTTAATTTTCACAATGAAATATTTGGTCAAAATAGGTAAGTTTAAATGGTTAATTTCACAATACCTTACATTCCAATAGATAGAAAAGACCTTCAGCTGAGGACAAGCTATTGTTATGGCTTCAATTCCTTTATCAGAGATTTTTTGGCATCCATTCAGGTTTAATGTCTCCAAGTTTCGAAGAACACCTAATCGCTGTAAATTATAATTAAATTTCCACTAGCATGACATTAAGAAGTGAATAAAACACAACCCCTATTGCATGTAAGGACATCCATTTTCATGTGTTAAAAATGTTGGAAAATCTATCAATTAGGGAAAAGAAAATACGAATTTTCTTCTAATTAGATACTAAAATGATTATACCTAATATTGAATGTCCAAAATCCAGAAATCAAAAAAAAAAATTGTATATTGCTATATTAATCTTTCTATTCCATAATATCCGACGTTTTCCATAATATTTACATAATAATATTCAATGGTTGGATCCATATTTGCTTGAAATTCTATATTTTCTTTTTGGGAAGCCCTTGAACTTAGGTGCTAACATCTACTTCAATTTGTGTCAATCGAAACTTTATGGTGGCGTTTAGTGTTTCTATTTTTCTGTTTCTACTTCCAATAAGCTGAGATGGGATGGGATGAGAGTTATGTGTCCGTTCTGAAGTATTCCGAAAATAGAAACATGTTTGGTAACGACTATTGTCCTGAAATTGTTTTTTCTACGTAAACAAGAAACACGTTTGGTTACAAGTTACAACATTTGTTCCTTTTTTTTTTTTTTCCATAAATGTATGGTGGCCGGCGTGGTAGTGGTGGCCACGGTGATGGTAGTGGCCGGCGGGACAGTAGTGAGAATAGTTTTGTGAGAGTGAATAGGAATCAATATTTTTTTCTCATATTCTTAAGGAATTCAGAAAATAGTCCCAAATTACTCCTTAAATTTTGAGAACCAGAATTGTATTTACCAAACGCGTTTCTGTGCCAAATTTTTTGGGAGCCAAACAGAATCAGGGAACAGAAACGAACAGTGACCAAAATGTTTCAGTATAGATATTGTCAATTAAAACTGCTTTAAATTCTTTAATGATCGTCTATCACAAAATCTAACGAAAAAATATAACCAATGCATAAGATAGAACATAATATACCTCATTTTTCAAGAGAATCAAATGTTTATCTTCAATATCCTGTGCAAATTCAAGGTTTATCTGCTTCACATGATGATATCTTGGCTGCAAAACACAAATTAAAGAGTATCATCCAAAACTCATCACAATTGTACTGGCGCTTCAATCTCATCCTCGATTGAAGTTGCAATTTCATTCTAAGCTACAAATTATCAATTTCTTCCAGATTTCCCGTATGAATTCAACCGATCAAAACAATTCAATAGAAAAACAAACCAGTGAAAGTGCGGAAACGAGTCTCTCTCCGGCATTGTTCATCTCGCGAAAATCAATAGCCTGAACAAACAATATCAAGCGATTCAAAACATGAACGCAAAATTCCAACGATTCGCAGGGTTTATAGTAGGAGTACCAGCCAGAGGGAGGGGTAAGAGACGAGAGCGCGATGAAGCAATGGACTGACGAGGAGGAGGGAAACGAGGTCCTTCTGTGAAAGTCTGGTGCTCACGATCTTCATAACCTTCAGTACCGTTTCTCTGTTCCATACTACTACCTCTTCTTCGTCGTCTTCTTGCTTGTGTTCCTCCATTGCTGTGTGATGAAGCCGCGAATTTGCAGCAATTGAAAGTAGAAGAAAACGCTCGTCTCTGTTTCGGCCTTTTTAGGGTCTGTTTGGCTCTAGAAGAATAAATCATTTTTCCTACTAAATTAAAATTTTAGTAACACAATCTTACAGTAATTTTTAAAAATTCAAAAGTATTATAACTTATAAAGTTACTGTAATTTCTCTACATAAAAAATTATAATAATTTTTATGGCGTACAATGACTTTTAGATTTTTGACAGTAATTTTGGACTTCTGAAACAATTGGTATAAGGTGTAGACTACATGGGTTAAAATTTTAATTTCTTGAACAACCGAAGAATCCAATTTAAAAATAGGGTATCTCAATTTTTAAATATTTTTAAAAAATATTTATTATAAAATTAAAATGTCAAAAGAAAAAATAATTGATAGAGTGATTAATTTTTTTTCCGGTTCCTTAGGATATCCCTGCATCACGGTCGGCAGAGACTAATCCCTTGAGGTACTGTCAGGTGAACGAGGACCTCTCCCAACAAAACACTTTTCATATACAACTCCCCAAGATGATTGCTTAAGGAGCGTAAGCCCCTTTCGTTTTCGCTTGGATCAACTCATATTGGTGATACAGCGATTAATTGAACCAATATTAAGATTTATTTCTTATTTGATAAAAATATTTTAAAGTAAAAAATATATGGGTCAATTTAAAGTGGTCTAAAAAATTTGGAGCCCTAGGCCGGCCGCGTTGGCGTCCTTGCCCCAAGGCTCCCCTGCATGCTTATCTCCGATGGGAATAAATTGCATTTGTATAAATTGTATAATGATAATTTTGTAATTTTAGATAATTAATTATTTAACCGTTGTATTTCAATCAATTGATAATTAGTCCTAAATAGCGGGTGTAATATGTTATTTGTTCTATTTAAAACATAAATTTAGATTTTGTCTCTTAAACAGATTTTTTGTTCTATATTAGTCCTGTATATGCTCACATATTGCATGTGGAGAGTAGAGAAAGTTTGGTGAGTAAATCCGTATTATAGTGAATATTAGTTACAAGTTAATAATTATAAATTACAAGTAACTATATTGTATATATCTTTGTAATATTAGTTATATATATTTGTGTAATATTAATTACACGTGATTGCAAATTACCTGTAACAATATTACATGTACTTTGTGTAATATTTGTTACATCTAATAAAATTTTTATACATAAGTAAAAATACACATAATTACAAGACTGTAGATGTTTATATTGGATCTTCTGTATTTTTTTAATGCACGAGACTAAAACATAAGTTGTCATTGAGCATAAGTCTTTTTTTTTTTTTTTAAATTAAGAGTAAAATAAAATATCTGCCACTGAAATATCCCTTTTTTATTCCTTATTTCATATTTTTTATTTTCTACTCTTTATATCTCTTTCTTTCTTGTTTTTTTTTATTTTAAAATTACTATTTTATTCTTCACTATTTTATTTTATTTTTTGTAAATAAAAAATAAAAAATAAAATTCTAGAAAATAAAATACAAAAAATAAGGTTGCGTTTGGATAAAGGATATGACAAATTTAAGGGATTTGTAAATGACAGGATTTCAAAATCCCATCATTTATAAATTCCTTATTAAAATAACTATTTTAAGCGAAAAATTTGATCATGTAATTTTATAATTCTCTTATTTGGATAAGTAAAATATTTGTAAATATAATTTAAAAATCATTGAATTTTAAGGGACTATTGTATATTTTCTTTTCATCTTTCTTGTAAGATAACCACCATCACTGTCGTGATCGGCGGGCGGTGATCAGGAATGGCGGTGGTCAGCGGCAAGATCTACTACTAAAATTCAATCATATATATAAACTAATTTACGATAACAATAAACTTTTAGGGGTAGAAAAATATAAATTAACTTAATTTTATTCGTTTGCCCTGCCTCCACCAAGATCTCACCATCGCTACCCCTTTCTCATTCGCCATCCACCATATCTGGTCACCACCAACCCCTCTCCTGTGGCCTTGTCCTCCCTCCACCAAATCCCACCCCACCCCACCCCAACTCAGTCCTTGGCCATACCATATATATATATATATATATATGCAATTCAATTTTTTATTATATTATTATACAGTGTGCTGTGTTTGGCTAACTTTCATGTATCTCGACTAATTACTTTCCTGGACAATCTTAAGGACACACTCCCTACATCAACTTGGTACATTCAAGATTAAATTCAAAATTTAATTCCTAAAGTGTTTCCCAAAGTTAAACCCTACTTAGACAAGAAAATAAGACATCATTATCTTTACCAAGTGATTAACACCTGCTATTCATTGAGAGTCACATATATATATAGATATAGATTTTTTTTTGGTTTTACGGTGAGGTGTTATTCGGACCAATTTACATACACCTCAACTAATCACCTCCCTAGGCGATCTTAAGAGCGCACTCTCTCTCATCGGCCTAATTCATTCAGGATTAAATTTAAAATTTAATTCCCAAATACTCTCCAAGAGAGTTAAACCCTAATTGACAAGGAAAAATGATACCTCCTATTGCCAACTAGACGGCTGAGAGTCATATATTATATATATATGCCTAACAACAAATAATAACATATGAAAATAATCCAAAACTTGGAGCTAGCAAAAGAAAATTCAAGCTTTTCCCTTTGTTTATTGCTTAGAATTTGCTTATTAACATTACATTGCAACTCATGAGAGAGAGAGTAGAGAGAGAAACTGTAGAGAGAGAAAGATGATGAACAATGGGTTTTAATTAAGAACAATTGTAGAAGCAGTTGCAGGAATAGGAACCAGAACCAGAAGAACTATCAATGCAGACTCCATTGCCATTGTACTTTTGAAGGCATTGCTTGCGACAATCAGCAAGAGAACAGTCGTTTGGATCCAAAACCTCTTGGCATCTCTTTTGACCTTCCACTCGAGGCACCGCCATTAATGCACCTGTAAAAAATACAAGAAATATGTATCAAATGCATGGATTATTATTATTTTAGAGAGAGAGGCTCAAATTTTAACTAGGGATGTTAATGGTTCGGTTTTGATCAGGTTTCATATAAAACCAAAATCAAAATCAAAATCGTCACGAAATCTAAACTGCAACCAAAACTGCCGATTTTTTTTAAATGATTTTAAAACTGAACCATTTAAATTTATACAAAATCACGAAATCATTTAAGATATTTCAATTTTATAAAAAACCAAAACCAAAACTACAAGAAATCGTCAAATGCATGGATTATTATTATTTTAGAGAGAGAGGCTTGAGTTTTGACACATGAAAAGTGTAAATAGGGATATCGATGGTTTATTTCGGTCTGATTTCATATAAAATCAACACTAAAACCGTAACCAAACTAAAACTGCAATCAAAATTGTCGGTTTTTTTAAACGGTTTAAAACTGAACTATTTAAATTTGTACAAAACCAAAATCAAAACCGCAAATAAGATTTTTCAATTTTTTAAAAAATCAAAACTAAAACCAAAACTACAAGAAATCATCAAATGCATCGATTATTATTATTTTAGAGGGAGAGAAAGTCTTGAGTACTTTTAGAGAGAGAGAGGGACTTGAGTTTTAAGTAGGGATGACAACGGTTAGGTTTCAGTCCAATTTCATATAAAACCAAACCAAAACCGTTAGACATATACTAAACCAAAACCGCAACTAAAACCATCCATTTTTTTAAAACAGTTTCAAAACCGATCCATTTAAATTTATACAAATCGCGAAACCATTTAAGATTTTTCAATTTTATAAAAATCAAAACCACAACCAAAACTACATGAAATCATCAAATACATGGATTTTTATTATTTTAGAGAGAAAGAGGCTTGAGTTTTAACACATGAAAAGTGTAAATAGGGATGCCAATGATTCGGTTTCGATCTGGTTTCATATAAAACCAAAATAAAAACCGTAATCAAACTAAAACCGTCGGGTTTTTTTTTAAACAGTTTTAAAACCAAACTATTTAAATTTATACAAAACCAAAATTAAAACCGTAAAACTATTTAAGATTTTTCAATTTTATAAAAAACCAAAACCAAAACTGTGAAACCACGGATTGTTTTTATTTATATATAAACAAAAACATAACTAAAATATAAAATATAAATTCCAACAAACAAAACCAAATCATAAATGAATGAAAAATAGGAAGGATTAAAGTGTAAATAAATATAAATATTATAGGTTAAATTGTAAATATATATAAAAAAAGTGAAGGTATGTTATAAGAATATATATAAAATATCAGTTTCGTGATTTGGTTTCTCGGTTATTATCCCAAAACCAAAACCAAAACTGCTTCGGTTGCTAATTTTAAAACCAAAACCGCAACCGCAACCAAACCATTTAGTTGGTTTCAAAACCGGACCATTCGGTGCTGTTTCTCTCGGTTACCCATCGATTCGTTTTTTTTTTTTTTTTCCCATCCCTTAAGTGTAAAAAAGAAAAAGAGAACCTGAGGAAATTAGGAGAAGAATGCAGAAGAAAGAAAGTTTAAGCATGATCTCTTTCAAAATCAAAATCTATAAAAAGGGTTTATGCTTTCTCTATGACAATACCCTACTTGTTAATGCAACTTATATATAGATTATAGAGAGAGAGAGGAAGAGAGAGAGACGTTTATCAAGGAAAAAGACCACGCATTATGAGTGAAACTAACTTAAAAATTATTATGCATTTATGTAACGCAATCTAAAATCTAGATTCCTCAATATAAAAATTATTATGCATTTATGTAACACAATCTACTGGTCCAATCCAGTATCTTTTGAACCGAGTTCACATGATCTAAATATTTAAATTAAAGTATTAGTAATAGTATACATTATATTTTATATATCAGACAATTTTTTTTAATTTTTTTTTTTTAAGTTTTACGGTAAGTTATGTCTGAGTCAGTTTACGCGTACCTCGATTAATCACCTTACCGGATAATTTTAAGGGTGCACTCCTCCACATCGATTTGGTGCATTCAGAATTAAATTTAATATTTCTGATATAATCATTATTGAGACTATCACAATGTACAAATAATTAAACAAGGGTTAATTGCCTTTTACCCTATACTTTGATATTGTTTTTAAAAATTACACTTTGTCCTATTTTACTTTTAATAAATTGGAATACGTTTTTTTAACTTAATGAAATATGTTTAAAAAATGGTGAAATTAATTTTTCCATCTAAATTTTAAGTGAAATATACAAAATAATCAATTATTTTATTTTTAATTTTATTTTGTCTTTATTAGAAAAAATGCAATTATAGGGAGAAAGAGAGCTGGAGAGAGAAAACAATATTTTTTTCTTTTATTTCCTTTGAATATTAAATCAAAATAAAAAATAAAGGGTAAGCAAGTCATCTCATATTTTTCTTTGAATAAAATGTGGGGTTTTCCAATTTACTTAAAAGTGGAACGGGGTAATATGTAGGTTTTTAAAGTAGAGAGGTTAAAATGGAACAAGATCAAAGTAGAAGGAGGTAAAAGGTAATTAACCCATTAAATAATTATTTATAAAAAATTCTCACCATATGACTTTATCACAAACACTGGATATACAATAAATATTATTGAGAAATTATTAAATATAATGATCATCACAAAAAAATTCTCTTACAAGAAATTATTAATTACACTTTATCTCCTTTTAGTTTGACCGATTATACTTTACAACCCTGTAGTATTTTCATCATATTTTTTTTTGGTAATATCAACTTGTTATAATATAAAGGGAAGGGCCTCCCTTGTTTTTCGTCAATCACTTGCCCTTGCTAGTTCATATTAAAGTACAACAATTATATTTTCACCTGTCAAACCTCGTAAGGTCAAAATTAATTAATTTAATACTAATTGACATTTATACCTCATATTGGGGTCGGGTCAAACCTAAAAAGTAAAAATGATAAATCATTTAATATTGATTGATATTTATACCCTATGTCGGATTGAGTAGGGTCACATAATATTCGTTTGCCCATTGTTTTGTTTTTTATTTTTCTTATTCCTTTGGTTGGGTCGGGTATAAGGGTGAATTAGTTATTTTGTAAAATTTTGTCAATTATTTAATCGTTTCACTTAAGTTTGAACTGGTGGAATAAGTGATGGCGGAAATATGATAAGGGTATAAAGTATAATTTGATCAAATCACGTTATGTCCAACAAAATGACAACAATAAATGTCAATCAATATTAAATGTTAATTGATATTAAATAACTTAATAATTTTGAACTTTGAGATTTGAATGTTAATTTTAACGGAAAATATAATAATTGTTGTTGAATCTAAGATTTTGATGAACAATTAAGTATTAATATTTTTAGTGGAACTAATGGTTTTATCGAGATGGACGTAATAAAGATGTGAAGAGTTTTGAAGATCTTAAAGAAAAATAGGTAAAAACAACTCTCTATTATACACTCTTAATGCAACCCAAATTAGGATCACATACGACACTTAAAATGAGCTAATTGTATGTGGTCATGATAAGTTTAAGATCTTAAAATGAGATTTTGTATGTGCTCCTTATGTGAAATGAATCTGATAATTGACTTAATTGAAAAATATGTTTTAAAGTATAAAAAGTTGAATTTTCTAGTAAATTCAGTCAACTGAGAAAAATAATCGGTCAACTGAATCAAACAGTGTGTTTTGGAGTTAAAATAAGGTGTTACTGATTTAATCGGTCAACCAAATGAAAGTAGTCAGTCAACCGTTTGAAACAGTAGCTGAATTGGTGAAGGAAGTGAGTATGCTGATTCAATTGATCAACCGAATGAAGATAGTCGATCAACTGTTTGAGTTAGTAGGTGAATTAAAGAGAAAATGGATCACATTGATCTAATCGATCAACTGATTGGATGTGATCAGTCAACCGACTGGCTTTACGCCAACGATTGAATTTGGAGCTGGACAAGTCGGTTAACCGACTTGTGGGACTCGGTCAACCGACTGAGTCAATTGAAATTTCTAGAGATTTGGTCTCTTGGTAAAAAAGTATCCATTTTTTATGGTTCCAAAGAAGAGATTAGGGGTATGTTATCCCTATTGATATGGTCCATATATTTTGAAATTCTCCTAATTTAAATTGTTTAATACTTCCTATTTTTATTATTTTAAATTGAGAATAATTTTATAAATTTATATGAGGGAATTGAAAATTATTTTTAAGTGAAATACACCTGAAATGAAAGATTATCTTATATAGGGTCTAAGAGTGTCGTTAAGTGGTATATCTTTGTTAAATTAGCCGTTAGATGGTTGGATATTTGTCTATTAATATAGACATGTGAGAATTGAGTTGAGTATATCAAGAACAATCAATTTGAGGTATTCTAATAGTGATATTTATGTTGAGATTTATTCTAAGTTCTTGATCTAAAGTGTTTGTGCTTTGGTGTCACCGATTCGAGTTCTATTACTATTTTGTCGTTATATTTGATGTTTCTCAGTAAGATTTATCCAAACTTTATTATTTACTTTGTTGCAAATTCGAATTCCAAATTTATAGTTTTAATTCTATGCCACCAAACGCTGCCTTTGAATTTCCAAACGCAGTCAGAACACAAATTTACATACAAACAAACGATGAATCAAAATAGGTTTATACATAAAAAAATCACAGCATCACATCTTTGCTATTGTCTCTTTAATTTCTTCCAGCGGTATTTTCTGTTCATTACCCGCAAAATCATTATCATGGGTTAGAAAAAGCATGCAATGGCACTCCTTCCTCTCTCGCATAGGAACGCATGGACAATTCCAAAAGCCTTGTGCTATCTCCACAGCTTTGTCATGGTAGTGTTTACAAGGGCAAAGTGGTGCACGCAATGTATCCTTATGATCTGCCAATCCCTTGATAACAGCAGAAGTGATTCCTTTGTCTACACAAAAGTATGTTCCTGACTTGCGAGCATACTGCTCTGAGAACTTCCTCATTATTTCAACAGATTTCTCTAATGGTTCCACTTCGGCGAAGATGGTGACACGGCGGCGATGGGAAGGCCATGACGGAATTGGAACAGAGCAAATGCCGAACCCCACGCCGTAGGAGGTGGGTGCCTGAAGAGCTCTCATGATAGTGAACACCCTTTGTAGCAGGTAAGGATGGTCATGGACTTGGGGGCTCACTAAGCCCGGCCCTATATTTTTAGGGTTTGGGCTCATGTTTTGAGACCCAACTAAATCTAGGGCCGGGTTTGGACTAGGCCAAAATTTATAGGCCTGGTCCGAGTATTATTATTTTTATTTTATATATATATATATATATATATGTGTGTGTGTGTGTGTGTGTGTGTATTTTATCTTGAGATTATAAAAGATAAGTTTGATGACAATTTCGTAATTTCTCCTAACATGTGTTCTCATGCGTCATTTAACCACCTCCATTTAGGTCCTCATTTGTAATTTAAATCTCTTTAACTGATATCAACACTTGTTTGGCACTAGGGAATCATTTTTTTTTTGGGTAGAAATGAATGATCTAGTGTTTTTGTTTATGTTTAATTTTTAAATTCAAAAAACAAAAATTATAGGGCCGGGCTGCCCCGAGGGTTGGGCTTGGGCCCTAATTATTTTGATAGGGTTGGGCTTCAGAATAAAAATAAGGCCCGATTTTAGGGACATGCCGAGCTACGACCTGATATATTTTTATAATACCCTACCTAGAGCCCAGTCCGAGCTCGACCCATGACCAACCCTAGTAGCAGGGGGTGTCACACCCCACCCCGGACACTCGTCATGCGGGGCCGGCGTGATGACAACACAACAACACACTAAATGCCAAACAAACTAGGAAACGACAAAGGACATATACCAAATGGATATATACAACCACAAATGTCACCAGATACAACCTCTTTAGTTAGGGACACACCCGTCCCTGGAAATAAAATTAACACAAAAATATAAAACTTTCCAAGAACCTCTAATAGGTTCGCCTCAGACTGCTTCTCCCAAAATTACTCCCACGCTATACCAACACCGGACTCTACCTAATGTCAGTAGGGGACCGACTCCTATGCTGTTGTACCCGCGAGTGTATTGCCTTCTTAGTAAAAGTATTTTATAAATACCACATTTTATGGATCAAGTATAAGTATATGAACATCACATATCTAATAAAAATCTCCATAATATAAGCAGTGGAAATAAAGCAATAAGTATAATATAAGTTTCATTTAAACCCATCCAATATAAAATAAAATCAATCACTATATATAAGTAAATCACCAAATATAAGAAAAACACCACATCTCAAAACACCACCCCATCACACCACTCATTGGCCAGCCATAGTGATCGTTTAACCTCACAATCCGGAGTTGCAACGGTACTGTAACCATCCGTAGGATATGCCTTCCTAGCGGACTTAACTGCGCAGATCACCGCCTACCGGACGTCTCCTGAGGTTATAATATCAATCACCACATAATATCGATCACCAAATATAAATCACCACCTGCCGGATCACCCTCCGGACATGACATAATATAAATCACCATCTGCCGGACCACCCTCCGGACAGGTCATATTCTATGGCATAGTCAACTCAATAATATCATCATCAAATCACAAATCAATATCCATCTGCCGGACCACCCTCCGGACATACCATAATATAAATCACCACCTCATCAATATTGTCAAAATCACCAACGTCCACCTCTTTTTCGCAAAACCCACTTTTAAATCCGAAAATCATATTTTCCCCTTTATATTTTTATGAAAACCAGATATTTTCTATCTTCTTTTGAAACCACCAAATTCAACAAAACTCATTTTTCAACTTTCTTTTAAAACTACCATATTTTAACGAAAATCCATTTCCGCCAACTCACCCAAAATCCAACGAAAATTATTTTAAATCCTTCTTTTTAGAAACCAACACAATTTCCCAAAAAGATCGTTTTACTAACTCATTCCAAAAACCTACTTGATCCATATTATTTTGAAATCATCTAATTTAAATACAATCATTTTCCATCATATATATATATAAAGAATAGTTTGGCAAGAAGACAATACACTCACCTGATATTCCGCTTTTCAAAAGCTCCACCGACTAACTGCTATTGAACTTCCAATAATTGTGAACCTATTTGTGACAGAACTTAAATTAATATTTTATGTAGAAATAACCTAACCATGCCATGAAATCCTAATTTCTGAAATTTTCCTATTTCTCGCATTTTTTTTGGAATATTATCATTTAGTTAACATCGTTCCATTATGATTTACTATATATAAACTTTGTTCCTATAAATGATTTCATTATTTATTTTTCATCATCTCGACAACTTCGACGCTAGTAATTAAATTAACAAATCATGTAATTTTAACGAGAAACGTTACCCGCTTCCAATCGGTTGTTGACCTCAACACGAATTCCTTGATTTTAGCTTACTGCTGCCCACCGCCTAAGCGGACGATCCACCGTCTAGGCGAACAAGCTCCTTTACAGTTCTGAGTTACACACTGACGGCACATCGCCTAGGAGAGAAACTTCCGCCTAGGCAAACTTTCTCTCATTCTGCATACTGATCTATCACCGCCTAGGCGAACTTTCCACTGCCTAAGCGGACGCTCCTCCTCCCTTCTGCTCTGTTTTGTCAATTCCAGCCGACCACTCTCTCTTTTCTCACTAACTCCGGCAATCACCACCACCACCAATTGCAAAGATCACACACACACACACACATACACAAAAACACACATACACATACAACAGCTCATGTACGTACCATGAACAACCGATTCGGAACACACACACCGACGATAGCACTAACCCAAACCAGAAAACACACACATACACCTGCATGGCCAAACAAATGAAGAAATACACTCACGCACATGCACGCAACACACACACATACACAACAACACCCATGACGGACGGACGGCGACGACCCACTGTAGGCAAAACAGAGCACATACACACAACACACATTGCCGGAAAATGGAACAACACACACACACACACACACACACACGTCACATACCTCATCCCCCCAACGGAAACAGAAAAACAGGGACACACACACACAACAGCAGCACCCCTTACCGGTGAACCAAACTGCTGACCCGACCTCTCTCTCGCTTTCTTCTCTTCCCTTCTCTTTTGCTCTCCTCTCTCTTTCCCGTTCCTTTTCTCTCTTCTTCTTCGCGATGTTTCTCAAATTTGACATATATATATTTGCGTGTGCCACACGTCCCATTTTTCTCCATCCGTTTCCACTGACTTCCTCTCTCTCTCTCTCTATATATATATATAACTAATTTACATTAAACCTCCCCTTCATTTTTATTAAGTTTAATATTTTTATGTTAATACTTTGAAGATTTATACTTTGACCCCCTAAACTTTTTATATCACAAATTAAATTTTGAAAGCCCCCACAGTTTTAGTTAGGATAGAATTTAAATCCATTCTGAATTTTTAATGTTTATGAAAATTTGCAATTTATCCCCTCAAATTCATAATTACCACCATCAACTCCGTTATTTCCGAAGTAATTTTAAATAAAACTTTAAATTAGACGTATACCCACGGTCGGGGTCTTACAGGGGGTGTTCACCCCCCATAATAGGGGGTGGTTCCACCCCCGCAACAGGGGGTGGCACCCTTGTTACGGGGGTGAACCACCCCCGCAATAAGGGGGTGTTCACCCCCCATAACAGGGGGTGGAACCACCTCGAAAGCGGGGGTGGTTTCACCTCCTGTGCCACTCCCGATAACAGGGGATGGTTCCGACCGAAGGGGGAGGAAGGGAAGGAAAAAGAGGGAAGGAAGAATTTATATATATATATATATATATATATATATATATATAGAGAGAGAGAGAGAGAGAGAGAGAGAGAGAGAGAGAAGTCAAATAATAAAAGAAAATGAAAATGAAAAAAAGAAAAACGAAAAGAAAAAGAAAAAAAGATTAAAAAATGAAAAAATATAAAATGATGATTTTGCCCTCAAAATTCTGTTAGTTTGGATAGAATTTTTGTCGAAAGGACCAAATAAAAATGTGCTTATACCTAAAGCATTTAAAATGAAATGCTCAAACGGAGAATGACCATTTAGAAATGTACCAATACCTAGAGGGTGTAAAATATATTTTTTCCTACTTAAATTGTGTTACCCACTTTATTAATTAATCAGATTTTATCTCACATTGTATCTATCACATATTAATTATATCTATCACATAGTAATTATTCGGGTCATTAATTGAGCATATTCTTATTGAGGTGGTAGAAGCTCTTTGTGGGAAGAAATTTGCATTTTTTTTTGTATTTGTAAATTTGAGTGGATTAGAGATGTTTGGGACGGTGTCTAGTCAGGGTGGTTAGGTTTCGATCTTTTTTCTGTGAAAAAGATTAGAGTTTGATCTTTGTCCTGATAAAAAGTTTAGATTAGTCTTTTTCCTGGAAAATAATGAGGTTTTGATTCATCTTTCTATTGAATTGTTTTTTGAGTGAATTGTAAAGGTTCATCATTTCCTGTAAAAAGGATAAGTGAGAAAGTGTTAGGTTTATCTTTAGCATGGTAAAAAGATAGGGTTCATTCTTGGCTTAGGAAAAGGGTAATTTGAAAATGTTGATTTTGTACCTGTAAAAGAATCAATGTAAGGGTTTGATTCATACTTGGTAAAAGAATCAAAGAGTTTAGTGGATTGCGAATCTTCGTGGAGTTCGGGAGACTGGACGTAGGCAAGACTAGCTTGACCGAACCAGGATAAATTCTTATGTGCTGCATTGAATTACTTTATATTCTTGTGTTTGGGCGTGCATTTAATATTAAATACATATCCGCTGCGTAGCTCTTTGGGCCAATAATTTGGTAACTACCCAATTCACCTCCCTCTTGGGAAGCTCTTTGGGCCAACAATTGGTACCAGAGTTGGTTTTAGTTTGATTAGGCTTAACATTCTAGTTAAACACGATCACATGGAGTGAATTGATAATGATATTGTATGTGAATCATCTGCTTGTCTTGATACTATTAGTGAATCTCATGCTTACTTTGATAATCAAAGTCCCGTTAGTGAGAATGATAAACATTGTGATAATGAGATTGCAAATAAGGCTATTGAGATGTTAATTGCCCTTACTTATATTTTGGAAAAGAAAATTTGAAACTTGGGTAAAAGATTGCGATTCTTGAAAATAAAAAGTTTAGTTCCACTAAATCTTTTAAGAAGAAGATTTTGGACAAGTATTTTGAAATTGTTGAATTTTTAAATACTTTATCTGAAATTGATAACTTGCTTGAAAAAATTGATTCTTTTAAAGAAGAGAACGAAGTTTTGAAAAATAATATCTATGATTTTCAGCAAAGTAATTTTAAAAAGAAGAAAATTGAAACTTTAAAGGAGGTATTGAACTTTGAGTTAGATAATGTAAGGTATGAGCCTGATGGAGCTCATTTGAAAATTCATAATGTTGAAAATGATTGTCGAATTCTTAAGCATGGTCTTGAATTTATGTATAAGAATAATTTTGGTCTACAAGTGAATGTTAGTTCGTTGGAGCAATCACTTGAAAAGACTTAAAATGAGCTTAATGAAGTAGTAGATAAATTCAAGGATATTGAGAGAACTAAACTTGTTGAAAAATCAATAGTTCCTAAAACAACTCCTCAATATCACCATTAATATCGTGCTCTTGTACGAAATAATGATTATCCAAAGGAAAGTGCTAACAATGCTAAATGTTTTTATTGTGGAAAATATGGTCATTATGAGAAAATGTGTTATTTGTTGCATGGTTACTCGGTCGGATCCAGAAATAACTGGATAACTAGGAGAGAAATTTTTTATGCAGGTATAAATGAGAGATTTGATCAATCAAAAGGGTACAATGAATATTACATGCCAAGAAGGGATTCTAGACTCAATGCACCAACGAGGATGAATCAAAATATGTAAAATGAAAAGTTCGGAAAATAGAAAGTTCAGTATATGGGATCAATTGATACTTATCCTCAAAGAACGATGAGAAACCAATATTAGAAAATGACGATGTATAAGGTTGTGACAAAACAAAATGTGAGAAAATAGTTCAAAGCACCTTATAAAGGCAAGAAGATCATTACTGAACCAGTCCAGAAGAAAGTCGTTGTAAGTAAGAAAGAAATGAAAATGGTAAATCAAGTAAAAAGAAAAATGGCGGATTCAAAGGACAACAAACTTGAAATTAAAAATCCACCAAAGGTACATACATCAACTACTCCCAAGGACGAACCAAGTATGTCAAATTTTTTGAAATTCAAATATGTTAATTTTGTTAGGGAGATCGATGCTTCACATTTTTTAAATTAGTTTATTTGTGACATGTATGGGTATGTGTGTGAAAATATTTTAAAATAATATGTGTGGATCAAAATAAGCGATAAAAATGTAGAAAATAGATCAAATATGACAAGGTAGCACTTACAGATGAAACCGCCTTGTTGGTTAACCGACAGGAACAGAGCCTGCAAAGTGCAGACTCTGCTCTAGTCGGTCACCTGACCAAAAACAGTAGGTCAACCGACTGTTACGGGATTAATATCCCTTTGGGCCTTCATTTCACTCCCATTTCGATTTCCTCCTTTCTCTCTCTAGAAACCCTTTACTACTTAAGAGAGTTCCTTCCAAATCCACAAGAGATCTTCAACTATTGGCTTGGATTAGAAGATTTTGGTTTCGAATCTATCACTTTGAAGCAAAAACTTCATTAAAAGGTTGGTCTTTCATCTCTATTTTAGGGTTGCGGTAGATCTACTTCTTAGGCTTCTTCCTCTTAAGTTTTTTGACCTTAAATCACTTGTTGAAAATAATTGTTGATAGAAAATGCCTAAAGGTCGAGCAAAATAACCATGCTTGGGAAAACCTAAGTTTGACACTATACACTTTCAAAGTAAAGAGGATGAAGAAAAATACAAAAATGAAACCGAGAGTCGAAAAGTTGTTTGCTATAAACCCGTTGATTTTGCCGCCCTCAAAAAGAAGAACATTGATCATGAAAAACATGTCAAGAAGATGGTGTTGACGGATTTTCTTATCCAAAGTAATGAGTTGATGTCATATTGGGTAAAAATATTTTACAATAATCTAACAATTGGTGAAGGAGAGTTGAGGTTGTTCGTTAAAGGTGTTGAAATTAAATTGGATACAGAAGATTTTAGGAAACTTAAGTTAAAAAAGAGAGATGTTTGTCCTTATAATACTACCTTATGGATTGTAGGACATCTTAAGAAAAATGAGATAGTGAACAAATTTAATTTAGCTGATGGAAGAGCGGGGTCATTATCACTTGAACACCGTCTCATTTATTCAATAATCACTCATTCTATTGTACCTAGAGGAGGGAGTCATGCGAGAGTCAATGAATTTGATTTGTATGTACTGAATAGGATTTTTTATGGTAAAAATCTTGATTTAGCTCATATCATGTTTGAGCACATGGAATATCAAGTGAAGAAAACAACAAGAGTACTACCCTACGGTGATACGTTTCAAAGAATCTTTGACCACTTTAAAATTGATTGCGATCTTGAAGAAAATGCGCTTCTCACGATAATCCCAGGATGGCTAAATATTAACAGTTGTCATTTGATGAGGTTTGAGTTCAAGAGAAACAAATGGGTGAGGAAAAGATGAGAAGAAAGAGAGAGAGAGAGAATGATTGAGGATGTAGAAGAAGATGACAAAGAGTTGAGCACAGATTAGAAAATCGATATGCTTCGGAGTCAATTTGATGATTTCCAACAATACACTGAGGTGTTTAATTCCAGAGTGTTCGAGATATCGGACGATATAGTAGAGATGAGGGTGTCCATAGAAGGCGGATATGGAAGACTGGCTGATACAATAGAAGCTGGGTTCGGAAGAGTCACGAGCAACATAGAACAAATGTTCTTATTCATGCAGAATCAGCAATATAGTAGTCAACAACAATTCAGTGGTCAGCAGTAGTACAATGCTCAACAACAGTACAATGGGCAGACTTTTTTCAGGGGACAGTAGTCCTTTGGAGGACCTTTGACAGCAAGACCTTCAGGGGCAGGAACATCTATATCGTATTATCAGTAGATGTCTTATAGCTCGGGTATACAACCCGAAGGTTAATACCCACAACCGCTAGCCACCAGTCCATTAGGACCATATTATCCGTTCATGGGATAAGGTCCCCATTAAACTTTATGCAATATCGTATTTTGGCTATGTAATTGTACAAGTCTCATCGCAGTACTATGGTCTGTAATAGTTAATTGAAGAAATATGGTACTTAATCTGGACTTGGTAGGATTAAGTGGTAATTAGTCTGATATGGTGAATTATTGACTAGTTATGATCTTTTATGCATTAATGTTTATTTCTTATGATGATCCACATATATCCTAAAATTAAAAATGGTTTTAATCCTTCTTATTGAAAATCAAGGTTTTATGATCTTTTAAAGAAAAGTTTTTATAAGAATATATATTAAGGGGTATAAAGAATAACTCCATTCCGTTCCCACTTTTTGAGATGATAAAGGGGAAGAAGTTGATGTTTAATAAGTTGGTTAATGTTTAAGAATTTGGTCGCCTAAACATTGCATTGATTAAAGGGAGAAGTTATTATGGGGCTTAATGTTAAATATCATTACTGTTTAATTGGGCTTATAAATAATATATTTATCATTATTTACACATGTTTTCATATCTATGCTTAAATGAGTTTAAACATCTATCATCAGATTTAAGGGGAACGTGATTATATTTTATATTAAAAAAAATATCAAAATTAATTGTCATCATAAAAAAGGGAAAGATTATTGAATCCAAGGTTTTTATGAACAACTAAATATTAATATTTTTGGTGGAACTAATGGTTTTATCGAGTGTTTCAGATTTATAGTTCTGCACATGTTATTAAGAAGAAGATCTCATGAAGAAAATATAAAGGGTGCAAGATGGACGTAATGAAAACGTGAAGAGCTTTGAAGACCTTGAATAAAAATAGGTGAAAAAAACTTTCTATGTATATACTCTTAATGCAACCCGAATTAGGATTACACACGACAGTTAAAATGAGTTAATTGTATGCGTGCCATGATAAGAAGTGATAAATTTAAGATCCTCAAAATTAGATTTTGTATGTGCTCCTTATGTGAAATAAATATGATAATTGACCTAATTGGAAAATATATTTTAAAGTATAAAAAATTGAATTTTTGGATTAATTTGATTAACTGAGAAAAACAATCAATCAACTGAATCAAATAATGTGTTTTGGAGTTAAAATGAGCTGCTACTGATCCAGTTAGTCAACTGAATGAAAGTAGTTGGTCAACCATTTGAAACAGTAGCTGAATTGGCGAAAGAAGTGAGCATATTGATCCAATCGGTCAACTGAATGAAGAGGGTCAGTCAACCGTTTGAGTTAGTAGGTAAATTAAAGGGAGAATGGATCACACTGATCCAATCGGTCAACTGACGGTTGAATTTGGAGTTGGATAGATCAGTCAATTGACCTGTGGGACTCGATCAACTGACTGAGTCAGTTGAGATTTTGGGAGATTTGGTCTCTTCGTAAAAAAACTATTCATTTTTTATGATTCCAATGAAGAGGTTTGGGGGATTTGAATTTAATTGAGATATTATCAATCTATTATGTTATCCCTATTGATATAGTTCATATATTTTGATATTCTCCTAATTTAAATGATTTAATACTTCTTATTTCTATGATTTTAAATGGAGAATAGTTTTATGGACTTATATGAGAGAATTGAAAGTTATTTTTAAGTGAAATACATGTGAAATGAAAAGTTATCATATATAAACCTGAGAAAATTGAGTTGAGTATATCAAGAACAATTAACTTGAGCTATTCTAAGGTTGATATTTACGCTGAGATTTTTGTGAGAGATTTATTTTAAGTTCTTGATTTAAAGTGCTTGTGGTTTGGCGTCACAAACTTGAGCTCTATTACTATTTTGTCATTATCTTTGATGTTTTCTGGTGAGATTTATCCAAACTTTATTATTTACTTTGAAGTTGTATATATTTTTATTGATTGCTTGATATATGATTGATTAGAAAATCATTTTAAACTTAAAAGTTTGAAAATCTTTTTTAAAAGATTTTTGTTTAAATATTTGATTACGTGCTTAAATTGTACTACCTACTTTATTAATTAATCATATTTTATTTGTTTTACATTGTATTTATCACATAATTATTATTTAAGTCATTAATTGAGCATATTTGTATTGAGGTGGTAGAAACTCCTTGTGGGAAGAAACTTATATTTTTTTTGTATTTGTGAGTTTGAGTGGATTAGACACGCTTGGGATAGTATTTAGTCAGGATAGTTAGGTTTCAATATTTTTCCTGTGAAAAAAATTAGAATTTGATCTTTGTCCTGGTAAAATGTTAGGTTATTGTTTTCCTTTGAAAAGAATTAGGTTTTGATTCATCCTATAATTGAATTATTTTTTGAGTAAATTGTAAATGTTTATCCTTCCCTGTGAGAAGGATAAGTGAGAGAGTGTTAGGTTTATTTTTAACCTAATAAAAAGATAGGGTTCATAATTGGCTTGGAAAAAAGGGTAATTTATAAAGGTTGATTCTATGCCTGTAAAAGAATCATTGTAAGGGTTTAGTTCGTACCTGGTAAAATGATCAAAGGGTTTAGTGGATTGCGAATTTTCGTAGAGCTCGGGGGAGTGGAAGTAGGCAAGACTAGCTTGACCTAATCAGGATAAATTCTCGTGTGTTGCATTGAATTATTTTATATCTTGTGTTTGGGTGTGCACTTAGTATTAAACACATATCTGCTGTATATAAAGATAATAATTTATTTAGAAAAATTGATTATTTGTGTTTAAAGGAATTTAATTGTTTAAATTTGGTAACTATCCAATTCACTTCTTTTTTGGGTAGCTCTTTGGATCAACAATTGTATTTAAGTCTGAACCACTATGAATAAGTAACATTAATTGCATTGTGCACCTCTCAAATGTTAATGCAATAAATAAAAATGTCTTAATTATTTTATTCCTTATTTAAAGGAGCCTCCTTGCTTTAAATAATATTAGGAAAATTATCACAAAAGTTCCATTCCATAAAAACATTACTTTAAGGAGTCTTGTAATAGTAATTTTTTTACACATGAGAGAGTTCTTTTAAAGTTATTTTTGAAATATTGAGATTTCTAAAAAAGTTTTCCTAAATACAACCCAAACAATAGATAGAGATGAGTTGTTCACTCTATATGAAAATGTTTCCTCACTCCCTCTTCAAATGCCTTGCTTCTTTTTTCTTAGGTTTGTTCTTATTCTTCTACTTATTTGAATTTTGATTTTTTTTCATTAATTTAAAATATTTTTTCCTTTTTTATGGGGAAAAAAAAAAAACCATTATCCATTCAATGGAAACATTTTTTTTTTCCGGAAAAAAAAAAACATAATTTTTTTTATTTTTTATTTTTTAAAAAAACATAGTTTTGTTAGATATTATTTGGTTGTACAAAATCGAAGTCTCGAAATTGGAATTTAAAAAAAAAAAAAATTAAAAAAAAATTAAGTTTTTGCATGCCTTATTGGTGGGCAAAAACATTATAATAACAATGGAAACTCCTGTTGATTTTTTTTTTTTTTTTTTTTGGCGGGGGGGGGGGGGGGGGGGGGGGGGGGAGACCTAGTTTTGTTAGGTACCGTTTGGTTATAAAGATTTGAAGCCTCAAAACAGAATTAGAAAAACAAAAGTCATGGAAATTTCCAAATTTTTGCATGCATGCTTTTCCAATTCAATTTATGTGGCTCTAATTCCACGAAACCAAACGCTAACTTAAGGATTTTTTCCAAATTATAATCCGTCTTAATAGATCTAATTTTTAAAAAATCCCACATAAGATAAGATATAAGTTTTGATTTAGTCTCTTAAATTAAATTTTACTTGAGTTTTACTTTCATATTACAGGGATTAAGTTAAATTTTACTTGAGTTTTATTTTCGCATTACAGGGATTATAAGAAGAACTTAATAAGTAAATTCGTATTATAGTGAATATTAGTTACACGAATATTAGTTACAATTTAATAATTTTTTATTACACGTACTTATGTAATAGTAGTTATATGTTACAATTACATATATCTATGTAATATTTGTGACATTTAATAAATATTAAACATAGAAATTAATTTAATATTAGTTATATGTATTCATGTACATTTCGTTACATATAATTAATTACATGTATTTTGTGTTACATCTAACAAATTTTTACACACAAATTAGTTACATATTGCAAAATACAGTAATATTTATTACATCTAATAAATTTTTACACACAAATTAGTTATATGTTACAAAATACAGTAATATTTGTTACATCATACAAATTAGTTATATGTTACAAAATACAATAATATTTGTTATATCTAACAAATTTTTACACACAAATCTATTATATAAAATAGGACGGTTTTTTTAGCTGACTAGGATAAACTTATGACTAGGACAAAAAAATATGACTAGGACAAACTAAATGCTGACTAGGACATTTTAAGATATAAGTTGAGGACGTGTAAGGAAACTAGATTTGTCAAATAGGAAATCGGATTGATGTAAATGGAAATCAAATTAATATAGTATTGATTAATTAATTAAACAAATGCTGACTAGGACAAACAAATTTGCTGACTAGGATATTTTCGAGATATAAGTTTAGGGCCATAAAAGGAAATTGTAATTTAATTTGGGGCAAAAAATGTTGGGATACATATATGGCCCTAAATTAACATTAATTAGTAAAGATAATGCCTAAAATAACATTAATAACTAAATTTTTTGTCCTAATCACATTAAATTTCCAATTAATTAATTTTAGGGTCAAAATTAACATATTAAGTTTAGAGCCAAAAGTTCAGCCATTAATATTATTTTAGGTAATGATTTATCCATTTTTCTCTAATTAAATTACTAATTAATTAATTAATTTAGACATTTATTCATCCAATTTTTATTAATTAAACTACTAATTAGAATTTAATTTAATTAACCCTTCTTTCAGCTCTCTTTCTTCCCAATTGCAGTGCGCTTTTCTCTCTTTTCTGCAGCTACTCACCCTAAGTTATTAAAGAATACATCCTATTTGTGAGCACGTGATCAATTATTTACTGTTAAAAATGTTCATATTTTGTAATTTATTCTGACTTTGAAATCTTTTGTCTCTACCTCTTTATTTTGCTAAATTTTAGTTCGTTATGTGTTCATCAAACCTGAAATATTCATTTCATGTGATTGTCAGTTAACTTTTAAAATCATATTTTAAAATATTAATTAAACCTATCATATTTAAAAATCATAATCGCATGTTCATCGAATTATTTATCATTTTTAGCACAAAGAATAAAGAAAATCTCTTTAAATACGTTGTTTGTTATCATTTTTAGTCATTGCTTGAAGGTCCGTGCACTACACACACATACATGCGTGCGCACACATCCACACTCACATATATAAGATAATATATATTGAGATTTCAGGAAAATATGATTTTTTTTGTGAGCTTATTTTATTTTAATTCCAGCGTAAATAGTTTGTCATGTTTACACGTTATTCTTTATTTTTTTAAGTTATACCCTGATTCTATTCAAATAGGAGGTAAGGTCATATTATTATTGGTTTCCCTTGTAATGTGTATGTTCATTTGAGATTCATTTTACGAAATTAATTATTGTCGTAAGAAATTAATTTTTGAATGCATTTTATGGGATTTTTTTTATTTGGCTAGGATTTTTCTTAAAAATGTTTTTTAAGTGTTTGTATTTGTAATAAGATTGTTTCGTAATGAAGCATAATAGTGCTTTTGGGCTTTCTTAATGAAGCATAATAGTACTTTTAGGTACGCGTTATGCACTAATTGTTCGGTACCATTATTTTGATTAGATAATTTCATAATTGTCATTATTTTTATTTCAATTGGTTTATAACTTACTTTGAAGATTAAATTATATATAAAACCGTAGAATATCATTAGATTTTTTATATTGTTGAACTTTTTTACATCAGTACAAGTTTTAGTCTCGATTGTTAATTACAATTGATGTTCGATTGTTAATTATTATCGATGTTCAAATTAATAGGTGTATTATGTTGGTCTTGATTATTTTATTATTAATATTCAAATGTAATAGATGTAGAATGTTGTATAATAGATAAAATTATATCATTTTTTTTTTGGGTTTGGTTATTTTACACCCGTGCCTTCAGGCACGGGTTATACGCTAGTTAGTTATATGTTACAAAATAAAATAATATTTGTTACATTTAACAAAAAATTACACACAAAGTTATTAAATGTAACCGCGCGTGTGCATGCACGTGTAGTGGACTTCCGTTTTTTTTTTTTTAAACAGATGAGATTAAAATATAAATTATTTTTACCTGTAGAATTCTTTTAAAATTAAAAGGGAAATAAAGAATCTCCCAAACCGCTTAGCGCTGGATACTGTGAAGCGACAATTGACCCTCGAGCATGTGATCCCATAAGTTGTGGTACGGCGTGTCGTGGAGAAATGGGAGGCAAAGGAATTTGTTCTAGCAATGGTCCCAATAGAACCAAATGCATTTGTATTTATAAATGTAGTAGTGGTTGATTTCAATTGATTTTCGTCGAGAAAAATTAAATAAAATTTATATGAATAAATTTTAATTTTATGTTGTTTATTTTCTATTAATTTTTTGAGTTGATCATATTTTGCATCTCTGTAGTTAGATCAAAATGAACATGCACTTTGTATACCTGTGATATTTTTATTACCACTTACCACTACACCCCTGTGTTTAAAATTTAAGTGTAACTGTTAAATTTTTCGCTAACTTTAACGGTAAAAGTTAAAGAAAATCTATTAATATCGTTATTGATATTAAAAATGGAAGTTGTCCTAGTTAAATCACAAAAATTCAAAATTAAATTGAAAAGAAATAAATGTATATTTTATTTAAAAAATGGTAATTCAAATTAAATGGAAAAACTGAAGAAATTAAGAGAACGAGAGATGTAGAAAACTAGTAGTAATAAGATCACTAAATATTAACTAGCTATTCATTTAGTTTGGATTTTGTTTATTGGGGTTGTTTCCCGATAATGGCAGACATTGTAACTTTCTACATGTTTCGATAATTCTGTTTTATTCAATAAATACAAAGGAGCACGTGTTTTTATACTTTTTGTGTGATTGATTTTTGTATGTGGAATGTTCTTGTGGGTTACATGCAAAAACCCATTTATATAAAGTATTGATTTATTGAATGTTCTACCATGGAAAAGTGAAAAAAAAAAAAAAACAGTTATAGCTAAGGATGTTTGTTTTTGAATATCTTATGTCTCAGTTATCGCTACGCATGCATGTTCTTGTTCTTGTGTGTGTCAAATGTCCAGATGCATGTGTTTCTCGGAGTGCTTATATTATTCTTGCATGCCCTGTTTAAGGTCCGATTGAAGTATTTTGTGCATGTTTCCGTGGGTTGTTTTGACGAATGTTTACTTTCAATATTTGTTTCGTTTTTGTGAATGTTCTGACAAAAGTCCCTTGTCTGTTTTGTGGTTACTTTTTGTGAATGTCCATATGATTGTGAATATGTCCATATGACTTGTGAATGTCCATAGTTGTTTAAATTTTGTGAATGTTCTTACATGAATCACCTGTTTGTTTTAGTGCTGTTTTGTGAAATGTCCAATCGATTGTGAATATCCATACGTCTTGTGAATATCCATACGTCTTGTGAATGGCCATGATTGGAATTTTGTGTATGTTTATGTGTGGTTTATGAATGTTTACCTTTTTTAGTATGCACATGCACTGGCATTTCTTAACTAAAATGGTTTTATAGCATTGCGGATCGTAAAGCAAAAAACTGAAAATAAGTCTCAATCTCAGAGCAGATAGTTTTTGTACCGATGTAATCTCAAAAAAGCGGTCGACCTGCTTAAGGAATGCAAACGCCACACAAAGCACAAGGAACTGTTGTCTAAGATGCCATTTGCGAAAATATTTGAGGTATTATACGACAATAAATTGTCCTAGGAAAACGTGCAAAAGAACGACAGCTAGATAGAACGAGTGGTTTCAAGTTACAATTTGTCTAGGGGAACGTTCAAGTTGGGTGATAAAAGTGTTAGGATGACACCGCTTGATATCCAAGTGATATTCGGGTTGCCTTTGGGGGATGGACTGGTCATTCAAAATCGATACACGCTGGCCAACTCTGCATTCCTCAGCAAGCTAATGTATCAACCCCGCGAGTTCATTGTCGCGTTCCTCAGAGCATTGATTGAAAAACAAGTGTAAAAAACAAGTGAAGATGACGTGCAAGATACGGTGAAACTCCTCTATTTGCACCTGCTAACAACATGTTTTTTTTGTAACCACCGGTCATTAGATCCCCAAGTGGTTGGTGCGCTATATTGAGAACATTGATGATATGTTTAAATACAATTGGCCACAAGCGATCTTCACAGATTTGGAAACTAGTCTGAAGAAGTCATACACGGAACCGAGATCAATTATGGGGTGTGTCATTGCGTTGCAGGTGCTTACCATTTTTAAAACGTTCTCTGTCAGTTTATTGAAACTCTGGATAGAATATAGAAAATCACTATTCACCATGTGTTTTCATAAAAAAAAAAACACACGTATCTGTTTGGAACATCAGTATACTACATTCAATTTGTGCAGGCGAAACAAAGTGGATTTTAATTAGGGCTAAAAAACGTATAGAAACAACAAACAACATCTTATGGTTGTGTTACGGCAGCGTGGTAGCAAAAAACCAAAACCGATAGTGGTGCTAAATCAAAATGAATTGTAGATTAAGAACTGCAAAAAGACTTACCACTATCTCACTGTGTTTTCGCATGTGGATCTTCAAACGGTGCTTGGGGAGGAAAATCAGTTAACTCAAAATCGATCTCCTTGTGTGAGTGGATTGGAATGGAAATCGTCGTATATATAGACCCCCCGTTCCGTGGGATAAAAGGTCTCGGTACTAACCATCATTACTCTCACTCTTTGGCCGCCGTACCTGAACGTCTAGGGTGTGGCGTTCCATTGTCCAAAGCACGAAGTTGGCGGCGTGGGCTGATGTTTCCCACAGGGTTATCAATGTTCATTCTGACTCTTCGTTGATCGATGCACAGAACGACTATGGGATCTTGTTACCCATTTAAGCTCTAAATCTGTAAAAAGAAAAAATTGGGGGGGGAGGGAGGAGGGATGTCTATTTTTTTTTTTGAGATGGAATAGTGAGAAACACATGGACAAAATAATTCAAAATTAGTCACTAAAAAATGTGTAAAACGATTATCTTTGCAACCCAATGGGGGGTATCGGGGGATTAGATTTCTGAACGTTCATAATTGTGTGGACGTTCAGAAATACTGGGTTTAAAACATAATAAAATCCAATGTTTGGACCTATTTGATACAAAGTAATTATGAGAGGGGGTAAATGCACAAATTGGGTGTTTTGATGGGTTGCGTGAATATTCATGATTACTCCCTATTTTTCGCTGATGTCATGTGTATCTATTTGATGTTTTCATCTTGATTTTTACCTAAACTTCGATACCCCGCCCCTAAAAATCTGTCCCATCTCTTTGATGCCTTCACGCCTGCGATCCGATAGCAATGCTTTTTGTGACAATGGGTAAAAATTTGGCAATAAATCATCCTCTCTGGATTCGTCTCCCTCGTTGCCCTAACACTTTGAGGACTCAATCAGCATTAGGGGTGCGTTGTCTTCCGACCCACTCCTGCTGCCACACACTTTGATATCAACGCAGATATATTCGAACTTCAATATCCGAGCAATGCTGCAAATAACTTCAAAGTCGGGTTGGGAGGACAATATACATTTGTCGTGTCTGGGGATGGAGTAATATAACTCAAAAGCATCATACTGCAACACCTTCCACTTTGTTATTATATTTTGAAGCAACATGTCAAACGTGAGATGATCCGCAACCTTTATTCCGTACGAATAACCATCAAACTTGCACATTAACACTAGTTCATATGTCGTATCCATTCGGTTTGTTATCTGCCCATGTACAAAATATGGCTCACAAAAACATAGTAGTGTGTGAGAGCATTCAAAATCTATTTTAAACATTCAACATGCATGGAGAATGTTTTGAAAATGTTCAAAAAAATATATTCTCGGTTTTTCAAAATTTTTTGCCGAACAATAGTTTTGAAAATGTCGAAAAAAAAATGGCAGTGAACATTCTAATATTTACAACTCAGGTTCGTCTTGTGGATATTCTCGTGTGTAAGCAATATAAACATTTTCATAACATTTGAATGTTCTCAAACTTTTGAAACCTCCCACATACTATGGAATTGAACTGCAAAACGAATTGTTTTGCAGATTGGGCAGAAATTTTCTGAGAACATTCATAAAACCGATGAATGTACGTTGGCTTCATCTTGTGAATATTCTCGTGTGTTAACAAATATAAGCATTTTTCATAACATTTAAATGTTCTCAGAAACTTTGAACATTCCCACATACTGTGTACTTATGTGACTTTTGTTTAATCGCAAAAACTATGTATTTGAGCTGCAAAAACGAACTGTTTTTGCAGATTGGACAACGATTTTTTTTGCAAATAATATCAAAAGGGTGAATTTGGGCAATCAAAAATCATAACATACTCACCACAACACCGGGCGTCTTGTTCTGCAGCAATACACAAAATTGAACTCGAAGATCCAAAAAAATCGCGACTGCAATCAGTCGTTCTGCCTATCCTTCCTACTAGATTCGAATATGGTTTGGGTGGTTTCTTCATTTACCAAAAAAAATGGGATTGATTGAAATGAGAACATGCCATAAATAAACTCAAATTAATAAAACTACTTAATTAAGCTGTGAATGAAACTTACAATATTCATCCATTGCCAGCTGAAGGGGTATCGTTGTCCATACAATGGCCGTTTCCAACTGCCGGGGATCATTTTATAAGAATGTTTTATAAAAGGTTTAAATAATAATCTATTTTCTATAATGACTTGTTGAGAAGAGAAAATATGAAATTTGGTTTAAAGAATAAAAATCCCATGTTTTTAAAAGTCAAAATGAACTCTTATAAAAAAGTTAATTAAAATTCTTTAAAATTTTACATAAATCCCCTAAATTATATATATAAAAAAACTCTAATAAAGTCATTCAAAAATAAAAATGAAAAAATTAAACCCCTCATGAACCAATTTTCCAGATCCGTCGCGAACTTGAAATATAAATATTATAAAAAAAAAAAAATCTTACAATTTTTCTCCATATGACTAATTAATTGATATGTTATCTCTAATAACATGGGATTACTAATTGTTTCCCAATAATTAAATCTTAAATTTAATCCTGAATGCACCAGATGGACGTGAGGGATTAATTGAAGTGCGCGTAAACTGGTCCAAAAACATCGTATCGCAAAAACCAAAAAACAACCCCCCCCAAAAAAAAAAAAAAAAAAATTTTGTGTAGATTGCATTAATGGTGGACCTTTTTGTCAAGGTGTTAGTCCGGTTGACAAGGAGAAATACTCTATTTTTTTGTCAACCAGGATTTAACTCTCCTGAAAAACACTGCGCGAATTACATCTTGAATTTAATTCTGAATGCACCAGGCTGATGTGGAGAAGTATATCCTTAAAATCTCTAGTGAAGTAATTGCTCGAGGTACACGTAATTTGGTCCGGATACACCATATACAAAAAAAATAAAAATAAAAAACAATACATACACTAAAAACTATTTTATGTTGACCCAAAACTCAAGCCCAAGGCCCAGTTACTGTGCCATATCGAGAGAGAGAGAGAGAGAGGAGAGAGGAGAGAGAAGCTGAACCAGAGGGTCGAGGTGCGAGAGCTATGGGGACTAGAGAAGTATACGAAGAAAAGCTGCGGACAGGCAATCTTCACCACGATCCAACGATCAACCCTGGCTTGGGATCGCCTCGCTGTCCTCGATGTCTCTCTCTTCTAAATCCTGATTCGGTATGGATTCTCTCCATCTATAATGCGCATACGCACACAATCCTGTTTAGATCTTACGAATATGTTCATAGATGAACTCAATGGAGTTCTTCAATGGTGTCTTATTGGTATAATTGCGATTATATTTTGTGAATTTTTTGTTGCCACAGAAAAACGGGGAATGGACAATCACTTCAGTATTACATGACGCAACCGCTGTGGTACCTTACCTTGATATTGCCCTTGATTTTTCTTTTCGTTATTAGTATGATTATTCTTGGTGATTTATTTATTTATTTTTATGTTTTTTTGGGGTTTATTGTTATAGACTTGGACCTCTCTAACCCCGAAAGCGACTTTATCTCACACTTATAATCTGACCACTAGTTTCTTTCATATTCAATTTGAGATAAATCCAACCATCTTCCACACAACGGGCTTTTGGTTGGCTAACCCTTGATACTCTTCCTCTTGTGGCTGTTAAGCTAGACCTGGGCTCTGATAATAGGGTAGACTAGTCTTGGGCATCTCTCAACCCCAAAAGTTAACCGTGAGGCTTTTCCTCACATTTATAACCTGACTATCAATCCCTTCTACATTCGACGTGGGATAAACCCAACAATTGATATTGGTTTTGGATAATTTTGTTGAGCGATTCAATCTCCGTGAATGGTTCTCGAATTGAGGATTTACTGTGTGCGATCTGATTATGATCATAGCTTGTGATTATTGATGTGAGATAAATCAAAGAGAACAAGTAAACAGGCAAATCAATGAGAAATTCTATTATATATGAAGGGCAAGTAGCAGGCAAATGAAAGAGAAATTCTACTACTTCATATTTTAGTGGCTGCTACATGTTCTTCAAAATGCAGTGTATTAGACTTCATATTTAGTTGAATTTCTCTTTGATTTGTCCCTTAGATTGCGGTTGAATTTAGTTTCACCAAGGTAAAAAAAAGTGGTATGGACTAAGAATGTGCCCTTATACTTTTGCTTTAAATCGAGGTATAGAACCACATTGGCTAGCTTTTGAGGTGTAGAGAGGCCTAAAGCTACCCTACACTGGTATCAGAGCTCAGGTTACAACATCTCGGGGCCAATAACTATAGAGGGAGAGAGTGGTCAAGGGTTAGCTGACTAAAGGTTTGATATGTGAGGGAGAAATTGTTGGGTTTATCCTACATTAGATGTGAAAGGGGCTGGTGGTCAAGTTGAAAACTTCACCTCATGAGTTAGATTTTGGGATAGAGAGAGGCCTAAGCTACTCTACACTGGTATCAGAGCTCAGGTTACAACATCTCAGACCCAATAGCAGCCATTGAGGGAGAGACTGATCGAGGGTTAGCCGACCAAAGGCTGGACGTGTGAGGAGGAGGAGATTGTTGGGTTTATCCCACATTCGATGTGGAAGAGGCTGGTGGTTAGGTTGAAAGTCTTACCTTGTGAGCTAGCTTTTCGGGTAGAGAAAGGCCCAAAACCACCCTATACTAGTATTAGAGCACAAGTTACAATATCTCGGGCCTAATAGCCATAGAGGGGGAGATTGGTCAAGGGTCTAAGGGTCCGATGTGTGAGGGGGAGATTGTTAGGTTTATCCCACATCGGATGTGGAAGGGGTTTGGTGGTCAAGTTATTAGTGTGATGGAAAGTCTTACCTCGTGAGCTAGCTTTTGGGGTTTAGAGAGGCCCAGGACCACCCTACGCTTGCCACCCCTAGCCACTCCTCCCTAGGTCCGCTCTTTTGATTGCTCTGGATTCGTTCTTAGGCATATAAGGATTCATTTCATTGCAGAGATAGTCAAATATAAAGTTTCTGTACTTAATTTTAATTTTCTTTTTTCTTCATGTCTATTCTATGTTGGTCTGAATAGGCCGGATCTGGGATCGGTGGTCTGCTCAGTGCTGTTCACGGTTTCAATACAGGTGCAATGATGTATAGTATATTCATCATTTGTTCTTCATGTTCAACACATGTTGCTTAATCGGGGGTGCATTTTTAGGTATTCCATATGTACAGAAGCATGTGAAGGGACCAAAATGGCTTCCTTTTCTTATTGGGGTACTGCCTGTTATAATTTTAGTGTATCCTCCAATCTGTATATGCTAGAAGTACAATTTTTTCTTGGATTAATTGAATCGCATCGTCTGTTTTCCTGGCAGCTTCCTCCATTGCTCATGTTTTCTGCTGCAAGTTCCGTGTTTGGAGGTATGATCTGTTTTCTTAGGCACCGTTTGGTTATTGTTTATGTTCCCTGATTCCTGTTCCCGCTCCCAAAATTTTGGGATAAATGTTCAAAAACACGTTTGGTAAAAAACGTTTCTATTCCCAAATTTTTTTGGATTAATTTGGGACTATTTCCTGAATTTCTTAAGAATAGGAGAAACAAAAAAATGTTGATTCTTATTTACTCTCACAAAACTATTCCCACTACCATTCCACCGGCCACCATACATCTAAAAATAAAAAGAGCAAATGTTGCAACCAAACTTTTTTCTTGTTTTTGTTCTCATAAATTAAAAGAAACAATTTCAAGATAATGGTCGTTACCAAACGTGTTTCTATTTGTGGAATACTCTAGAACGGAAACATCCCATCCCATCCTAGTTTGTTAGAAGTAGAAATAGAAAAACATAAACACTAGCCAAACGCCACCTTACCATCCGAGAATTGAAGAGTTTGACGTGGATCCAAACTAATTCTGGCACTTTTAAGGACGAAATAATTACCCTTTTGGTCCTTTTCGTGTTTGCAAGAAGTTACTCATAATAGAGAGTGGAATTTGATATTTCATATTTTTTTGCAAATTTGTTAAGAGTGTGTCAGGATAAGAAATTTGATAAATTCATAAAAAAATTTAGAGATGATATGATTTTGAAATGTTGAATTATAAAATTCCGTCAGCATATTCTTTGGTTGGCTACATTTTTTATTTTTTAAAAAATTAAAGTTCTATTAATGTAAATTCACTTTGAGATGAAGATGTATACCTCACTCGGGAAGTGGGATATTTCTTTCTAGAATTAGCCAAACAAAAAATTTTAACTTAGAATTGTCTGAATATCTTATCGAAATCAAATCCTTCACCCAAACACACGCTAAACGATTTGGATATTATTTGAATAATCTACCTTTGATGTACAGGTTATGCGCTTCCCAAGTTTACTCAACTGAGCGTAACGTCGTATTATGCTTCCTCTAGCGCCTCGCATTATGGTATCTCGTTGCTCACTCGACACATTGAAGACGCCCATGCTATCCGTGCTCGACATGAAAGACTCTGATGAATACTTTCAGGTGCACAACCCGTTTTCACTTCTTTCAGTTTTATGTTCAAACGTTCATATTTTTGCCCTCGATATGTGAATCTTCTCTAGATTTTTTTTGGTATTGCCCCTATTTAATTTAGGCGTTCTTAGTGAACAATTGACAAATTAAATTTTTGTGGCCTTACAATTCACGTGCTACAGTTGTCTTTTCAGAAATCTAAATTCATTGTACTACATGAAAATCACTTCAAAATTTTCATGTAAATATTGTAGTAGTATATAAAAAACTAAATTGTTTCTAAAAGCTTCTTAAACTAAAAAAATAAAATGTAAAAAAATTGAATCCCGAGACATATAATATAAGAATGGACTTCTGATAGATTACTGGACTTAGAAAATTATTGGATTGAGGGGTTGCGTGAATTTAGTTGGTTGCGAAATTTTTGACCCATGGCAAAGAACCCTTTAATTTATGGGATACTTTTGGGTTTTTACTTTTTTTTTAAAATTATTTTATTTATATAATTTACCAATTTATTTTTCAGTCATTTGTAAACATTAAGTATATTATGATATTAGATGCAAAGTGTAGTTAACGTTAACTCGATTGAGTCATTATAGTTAAACGTTTACTGAAAAACTTAAAACTTATTCAAAAGACTAGAACATATAAATAAAAAAAATTGAGGTTAAAAAATTATAATTGACTATTTTCAAGGACAATCTACCAACTTCTCTTAGGTAATGTTTGGCTTCATGGAATTGAAGCCTCAAAATTGGAATTGGAAATGAACGCTTGGAATTTTTTCAAAAAACTACATGGGTTCATTTCCAATTCCAAGGCTTGAATTCCATGCTACCAAATGCTACCTTAATTTATTTTATTTTATTTTTTAGAAAAAGAACAAGGGCCTTGTTTGGTTTGAAATCGTAGAGTCGCCCCCTCCAATTTTTCGTTTCTTTTTACAATCAATTTTTCTCGTACACAGTAAAACTCAATAAGATGTGTCTGGTTTGCAACTGCAAAACTGTTTGTACGCTTTTTTTAATTCATCGACTTTAAATCTAATTCAAAAACATTTTTTTTGGCATACTGCATTCATAGGAGTGTTTTAGCAAACACATTAATGAGGTGTTTGGTTCGGTTTTTTGTTTTTTTGGGTTTAATTTTGCGATAAGGTGTTTTGAGGTCAATTTATACATACCTCGACTAATTATCTCTCTGAGTGATCTTAAGGGGCTGATACTTTCAGGATTAATATAATATTTAATTCCTGGAGTGTTTTCCAAGAGAGTCAAATTCTAGTTGATAAGGAACGAGGATATTTTTTCTTGCCAATCGGACTAACACCTATTGACTGCATGGATGTTTAATAAAGATGAGATATTAAAAAAAAAAATAAAAAAATCTGACTATATGTAGATAATAATATTTTTTTTGGTATACCCACGAGTATCTCCATACCGACATATGAGGTGAGACTAATCTTGTTCGGGGTGTATGACTGTCCCTCCCAACAAGTGTTTTTCTGCATGCTCAAATTCTTGACCTTTGAAAGGTTCCTCAACTGTCTTAACTTAAACGGGTCTTACCATTTGAGCGGCCACGTAGATAATAATATGTCTCCACCAACCATAACGACCCAAACTGGGTAGTCATAGTACAGAGGTTTATGCCATGGCAGGTGCACACCTACAGCGCATCTTAGCACTATGGGTGATTTTTACTGTCCAAACTTGCTCAACCGTCATCCTCGTTCCCTAGCTTTTTGTAGGTCTGTGGGCCGACGATCCTTAAATTCCTCTGAACACTTTGTGGTCCTTGTCAGAATTTGTCTCCTCTTTTTCTTTTTATTTTTATTTTTGGCATTGTAGGGGTATGTGTGTGTATATATATATGTATTATAGGATACCCTCCACTGTCCTATCCATTTACTCTTGGGACCCCATATGGGTAGGGGGGGCGTTCTTTTTTGTCATTGTGTCAGTAGTTTTTTAGTAGAGGTAAATTACACTTCCCACACCTCTACTCTGCCATAATTTTCACTTTGGTCCTGAAACTAAGGTTTGATTACTATTTTCGTTCCTAGAATTCTGTTCCCGCTTCCAAAATTATGGGGTTAATGTACAGAAACGTGTTTGGTAAACACATTTCTGTTCCCAAAATTTTGGAATTAATTTACAGATATGCGTTTGGTAAACACGTTTTAGTTCTCAAAATTCTGGGATTAATGTAAAGATGTGCGTTTGGTAAATACGTTTATGTTCTCAAAATTTTGGGTGTAATTTGGGATTAATTCCTGAATTCTTTAAGAATTTGAGAAAAAAAAAATGTTTATTCCTATTCACTTCCACAAAACTATTTCCAACACCACCTTGCCGGCCAAGCGGCCGCCACCACCACTACTATGTTGGCCGCCATATATTTAAAAGAAAAAAAAAAAAAAGAACAAATGTTGTTACCAAAGGTCTTTCTTGTTCTTGTTCTCATAAATCAAAAGAAACATTTTCAGGACAATGGTCGTTATCAAACATGTTTCTATTCCTGAAATGCTCCGAAAGGGAAACATAATTCACATACTAATTTATTGGAAGTAAAAATAGAAAAGCAGAAACACTAACCAAACGTCATATGTTACTTTTATAACAACTTTGAATTTTGGGTTTTGGTCAATAAAGCAGTATTGAAGTTCGAGAGGATTGGGAGAGATGGTGAATGGGATAAACAACAACAACAACAATTAAGTCTTTGTCTCACTTATATAGAGTTGGCTACATGAATCCATTTATGCCATAGTGATTGATTAAGGACCGTCCACTCAGTCAGGTTTAATGTCATTAAATCAATTCTAATAGTCTCGTCTAACGTCTTCTTAGGTCCATTTCTCTCTCTAGTAGCCCCTTGTACTTAAATTAAATCACATTTTCTCACTGGTACTTCAATGGGTCTTCTATACGTATACCCAAACCATCGTAAATGATTTTCTCTAATTTTCTTTTCAATGGGTGCTATTCCTAAATTCTCTCTAATAGTTTCATTCTTAATTTTATCCATTCTTGTATTTTCACTTATCCACTGCAGCATCCTCATTTCTGCCACCCCAATTTTCTGGACATGTGTCGTTTTTACCGCCCAACATTCTGAACAATACAAAAACGCTGGTTTTGTAGCAGTTTTGTAGAATTTTCCTTTAAGTTGCAACGGAATCCTACGATCACAAATCACTCCAACTGCACTTCTCCATTTTAATCAACTGCCTGACTCTATGCATAATATCATCCTTAATTTTGCCATTGCTCTGAATCATTGAATCTAAATATCTAAAATGATCAACATTTGACACCTTCTTATCTCCAATTTTGATTGCATCAACATCTCTCTGGGTATTACTAAAATTACAATACATGTATTCTGTCTTTGTTTCGACTAACCTTCAAACCTTTAGATTCTAAAGCTTCTCTCTATCTTTCTAACTTAGTATTAAGACCTATTCTACTTTCGTCAACTAATATTATGTCATTTGTAAACAACATACTCCAAGGTACTCCATCTTGAAAATATTTTGTGAGCCCATCCATCACTAAAACGAAGAGGTAAGGACTTAAAGATAATTCTTGATGTAAGCCTATATTAATAGGAAATGCACAAGTATCTCCTCCTCCTGTTCGAACACTAGTGACTATACTTTTATACATATCTTTAATTACTTCGATGTACGCATTGAACACATGTTTCTTTTCTAGCATCTACTATAAAATTTCTCTGGGTACCCGATCATAAATTTTTCCTAGGTTCACAAATACCATATGTAAATTTTTCTTCTTTTCTCTACATTTTTTCATTAATCTCCTAAGTAAATAGATAATTTCAGTAGTTGATCGGCTGTGCATAAATTTAAATTGGTTCTTTTCTATGCTTGTTTCATGTCTTATTCTATATTCTATCACCCTCTCCTAAAGTTTCATAGTATGACTCGTGAGTTTTATATCCCAATAGTTTGTGCAACTTTGAACATCCCTTTTATTTTTGTAAATGAGTACTAAGATACTCCTCCTCTAGTTGTCAGACATTCTCTTAATCCTCAAAATGTCATTGAAAAGTCTACTCAACCACTCTATCCCAATATCGTTCAAATTTTTCCACACCTCTATAAGGATTTCATTTGGCTTTATTGCTTTTCCAATCTTCGTCTTTCTTAGTGCTATTTTAATTTCAAAAGTCCTAATTCTTCTATGAAACTTATAAATCCTATTTGAAGATAAACTATGCAACTCTAGTTTAGATTTTCTGGTGCTGTTCTCATTAAATAAACTTTTCTTGTTTTTACTACTCAGATATTATTCTATCATTTTTTTTTATATCAATAGTATTAGATTACAATTTAGACTTGGACCAAATAGAACACAAATTCATTGTTTAAGAGGTCAATTGTCAGAAGCTAAAGTAGTTGGACTAAATTGAAAATTGGGATGTGTTTTTTTTTTTTTTTTCATGAGCAAGATTTTGTTGATGTTAAATTAGAGCAAGTAGCAAATAGTAGCCATTAGTCCATTAGTTTTTGTGGTTATACTTCTAAAATGCAATATTTTTTCAATTTTTAATGTATAATAACTACATATAGATATAGGGAATATTGGTCCAGTTATTTCTGTTCTCGCTTTCAAAATTTTTGGGTTAATATACAAAAACGTGTTTACCAATAACATTTTTATTCTTAAAATTTTGGGAGTAATCCTTGGATTCCTTAAAAATTTGAGAAATAAAAATGTTGATTTCTATTCACTCTCACAAAATTATTCTCACCACTATCCCACCAACCACCACCATCACGTCGGCCACCAAGCATTTAGAGAAAAAAAAGTATCAAATGTTGTAACCAAATGTGTTTATTGTTTCTGTTCTCCTAAATTAAAAGAAACAATTTCAGGAGGATAGTCGTTACCAATCATGTTTCTTTTCTTGAAATACTCCAGAACAGAAACAAAATTCTCTTCCCAGTTTACTAAAAGTAAAAACAGAGAAGCAGAAACACTAATCAAATGTCATCTTATTTTTGGTCCTTGAAGTATGGAGTGGGTGTCAATGTGGATATTGAGGTTCACCATATTGCATATTTTACCCCTCAAGTTTCATATTTGTTTCAATCTTGCAAATTTGAAAAAATTGCTAATGATTTTATACAAAAAATGAGTTGTTGGTTGTACTCAACATGTGTCTTCTACTTCGCTATTTCATCAGACATTTTCTCTTGAGCTTATCCTAACAACGATTTATCTGAAGAATAAGAAAAAGAAGTCCAAATCATTATTACAAAAAAGTTTACGGGAAAACGCTTTCGGTTTAGTGCATTGATTGGAAGGTCACGTGCTGACCTAAACCCGTTTTCCATCTAAAATCATTAACAATATTTATAATTTTGCAGGGTTGAAACAAATATGGAACTTGAGGGATCAAATGTGCAATTTAGCAAATCGGAGGGTCCATATTCCATACCCACCCCATACTATAGGGACAAAAATGTAATTTTCCCAAATATGTATATATCCACACATATATATATATATGGGTAAAATTGTCTTTTCGAAAGGATGTATCATTGAAAGTTACATTCTATGTGGTCCATAACTTGACTTTGATGTGAAAAGTGGGTGGTACTGTACAATGACATATTTCACAAGTTGGAGAAGTATGAGGTACAGACATGTATTTATTGTATGGAGCAGCACAGAGAAGTACGCTTTCTTAGTGTGTGTGTGACTGTGTGTGTCCTCCTAAAACTGAACCAGTCCTTTAACCCTTTTTTTTTTATGCTTCCACTTTCACACCTCTTTAATAACTACTACTAGGGTTTCTCTTTTTTTCCCTTTATTTAAAAGCTCATAATTTATAATATTTTTTTTAATTTTTCTAGAATTCTCAAAACTTCCGTCATTTAATCTTTGCAGATACAGAGAACCTGTTGTTGTCTTGTATGTACTACTTAAAAAAAAAAGGTAAAAAATGTAGAGCGCACTAACCGATATGCTTTTCTCTCATGTCTTCCTGATATGCTTATCCTTGCAGATACAGAGAACCCGTTGTTGTCTTGTCTGTGTTACTTAATAAAAATGATAAGGTCCAAATTGTAGAGCGCACTAGCCGATATGTTTTTCTCTCATGTCTTCCCATTATGCTTATCCTTGCAGATACAGAGAATCCGTTGTTGTCTTATTTGTGTGTGTGTCCTCCTAAAACTGAACCAATCCTTTAATCCTTTTTTTTATGCTTCCATTTTCACACCCCTTTAATAACTAGTACTAGGGTTTCTCTTCTTTTTTTCCCCTTAATTTAAAAGCTCATAATTTTTAATATTTTATTTTTTATTTTTTAATTTTTTCTTGAATTCTCAAAACTTCCTTCATTTAATCTTTGCAGATACAGAGAACCTGTTATTGTCTTGTCTGTGCTACTTAAAAGAAAAGGTCAAAACTGTAGAGCGCACTAGCCGATATGCTTTTCTCTCATGTCTTCCTGATATGTTTATCCTTGCAGATACAGAGAACCCGTTGTTGTCTTGTCTGTGCTACTTAAAAAAAAGGTCAAAATTGTAGAGTGCATTAGCTGATATGCTTTTTTCTCATGTCTTTCTGATATGCTTATCCTTGCAGATACAGAGAATCTGTTGTTGTCTTGTCTGTGCTACTTAAAAAAAAGGTCAAAATTGTAGAGTGCACTAGCCGATATGTTTTTCTCTCATGTCTTCCCAATATGCTTATCTTTGCAAATACAGAGAATCCGTTGTTGTCTTGTTTTTGTGTGTCCTAAAACTGAACCAATCCTTTAACCCTTTTTTTTATGCTTCCATTTTCACACCCCTTTAATAACTAGTACTGGGGTTTCTCTTCTTCTTCTTTTTTCCCCTTAATTTAAAAGCTCATAATTTTTAATATTTTATTTTTTATTTTTTCTTGAATTCTTAAAACTTCCGTCATTTAATCTTTGCAGATACAGAGAACCTGTTATTGTCTTGTCTGTGCTGCTTAAAAGAAAAGGTCAAAACTGTAGAGCGAACTAGCCGATATGTTTTTCTCTCATGTCTTCCTGATATGTTTATCCTTGCAGATACAGAGAACCCGTTGTTGTCTTGTCTGTGCTACTTAAAAAAAAGGTCAAAATTGTAGAGTGCACTAGCCGATATGTTTTTCTCTCATGTCTTCCCAATATGCTTATCCTTGCAAATACAAAGAATCCGTTGTTGTCTTGTTTTTGTGTGTGTCCTAAAACTGAACCAATCCGTTAACCCTTTTTTTTATGCTTCCATTTTCACACCCCTTTAATAACTACTACTAGGGTTTCTCTTCTTTTTTTCCCCTTAATTTAAAAGCTCCTAATTTTTAATATTTTATTTTTTATTTTTTAATTTTTTCTTGAATTCTTAAAACTTCCGTCATTTAATCTTTGCAGATACAGAAAACCTGTTGTTGTCTTGTCTGTGTTACTTAAAAAAAAGGGTCAAAATTGTAGAGCGCACTAGGTGATATGTTTTTCTCTCATGTCTTCCTGATATGTTTATCCTTGTAGATACAGAGAACCCGCTGTTGTCTTGTCTGTGCTACTTAAAAAAAGGTCAAAATTGTAGAGCGCATTAGCTGATATGCCTTTTTCTCATGTCTTCCCGATATGCTTATCCTTGCAGATACAGAGAATCTGTTGTTGTCTTGTCTGTGCTACTTAAAAAAAAGGTCAAAATTGTAGAGTGCACTAGCTGATATGCTTATCTCGCATGTCTTCCCCATCGCCCGTGGCTTGATAGGACAAAATTGTAATTTCAAGGGGCTAATTTATTTATTTTTAATTATTTTGGGGTTATTTTTGGTGTAATTTATAAAATTATTAAAATTTACATATAAACAAACATCCAATATTTCTCAAAGTTTTGAGGGAGCCCAGGGAGATTTCCATCCCTCATGCTTGAAGACTCATAAAAGTACCTCAGACAATACCACAATATCTTAGGTGCACAATAATATGTTGAACTTCGATAAGTCGGTGGGTGAGATATCTAGCATCTAATGTATTCACAACTCCTTTTCGTGCTTCGTAGCAATGATATATTCTCTTAAAGAGAATCCTTCGCTGAAATTGCTTTGAATGGATAAATCAATCAGTTGTCCTTCGAGATCCGACATTAATCCTCTAATATCGATCCGACATTAATCCTCTAATATCGACTAATTCATGTAGCTGAGCATAGAGTCTATTGGTTTTGCTTTTGACAATTTTCGAAAACAATTTTTGAAATTCATGAAAATTGTTTTTGACAATTGTGGAAAAGTTGGTTTAGTTTTTTTTTTTTTAATTATTATTTTGTTTTTAACAATTGAAAAGGAAAAGAGTTGTATTAATGATATTTGTTGGATTAACTTGGAAAAAATAGAGATATAAAATGATTAGATTAAATTTATAAAATAATTGATTTTTTTTTTAAATATTTCTACGAGTGTCTTCACACCCACACAGGATGTGAGACTAATTTCGTTTAGGGTGCGTGACTGTCCCTCTCAATAATTATTTTTTTGTTGGCTCGAATGTCTGATTTTGCAAAGTCCCGGCTATTTTACCTTAAGTGAGTTTCCTATTTGAGCACAATATGGTGGTAATAGAAATATAATATTAAATTTTGCTAATGTATGCCTCGAATATTGTGAAAATACTAAAAAGGAAAATGATTTTTTTTTTCCCAAAAGATTTCAAGAGAATAAATTTCTTAATTTGGTTATGAAAGAAGATGCCCATTGGCTCAAGGGGTCATTCCTTCTGTTACTTTTACAGAGCTTTTTCTTTGTCATATAGGTTCATAGGATAGGGTTTCTAAAATTGGTATTTTATTAGGTTTCCATTGCTTCTTGAATGCCATCTTTGTATATATATTTTTTTGAATAAATTATGTTTAACTTTTTCATTGATTACTTTTAAAGGTTGACCTTTTTTTTTCTTCTTTCTTTTGTTTTTTTTCGAAAAATAGTAAGGTGTGTCTAGACCAGCATAAGCGCGTATCGAGTAATTATTTATCTGGACAATCTTAAGAGTGTATTCCCTCACATCGGTCTGATACATTCAAAAATTTACACTTGAAGTACTCTTTTAAGATAATCAAATTCTGGTTGACAAGGAAATTGCTACCTCTGCTCAACAATCAGACTAATCCTCTTGGATAATGTGAAAGGTGGTCTAATGGTGAACCATTTTGCTCAATTTGTTGATCTTGCTTTATTTGTTAAGGTTTGGAATTGATATGGATATATTTATTAATCATATGAATTGGGTAAAGTGGAATCTCTTTTCTACCTAGCGAAAATTCAGATCTAATTTAAAAAATGAATAGTTGAGATTTTACTTTTGCAACATTTAAACCCATAAACTTTATTTTTTTCTACGTTACTTAGCCCACTCTTCCCGAAAAAAGTTTGAATTTTATAATTAATCATATTAGTGGTTTTAGTCACGTGAATTGTAGGATACTCAAATTTTCGAAACGCCCTGTGATATATATATATATATATATATTTCTCAAAAATTCCTTAGAAAGGGACTTATTAATTTTTTTGTGAAGGTTGGTTTTGCATTTTATGAGCATGAAAGGTGTGGTAGATGGAACTACCTATCATCAATAATGAAAAAGAAAAGTACTACTCTACATCAATCCAAGGTTGCATCATGTGTCAAACATCACCACCTCATGATTTTTTTCAATATTAAACAAGGGCCCCATTAAATTTTGACCTACTGTGAATACAATGAAAATTAAGTTGATGATTAATCAATTATTGAAATAATTTTTCTTTTTATTTTTTTAAGTTTGCCTCATTAATCATGAAATTGGGAATACCCCAATTTCATATTATTTGAATTTTGGAAAAAAAAAAAATATTTTCTACCCCTAAAGTATATTGTGGGTGTTTATACGGATCCTGAGATTTATCAAATAATATATTTGATCCCTTAAGTTTTATATTTATTTTAATCCTACAAAACATAATAATTTTTGGATAGAAAATGTGTTGTTCTCAATATATGGTTTTATAATGAGGATATTTTTGTCATTTTACCACTTCACTAAATGTGATATGTTTTTATTTACAATGATTTAGTCTTTTGTTTCTCATTCTTCAAACGAATTATTGTTAGGAAAATGTTATTGGAAAACATCTTATATTCAGTGGAGTGATGAAATGACAAAAATATTTCTATTAGAAAGCCATATGCTAAGCACAATTTATTTTACATTCAAAATTATTAACGATATTTTTAATGTTGCAGGATTGAAACAAATGTGAAACTTAAGGGAGCAAATGTACGATTTGACAAAGCTTAGGGTGCACATAGACATCCACTTGATACTTTAGGGACAAAATATAATTTTCTCTTAATTTATTTTTATCAATTGAGGAGAGAAAGAGAGAGCGACTTAATTTTTTTTTTGGTATACCCACAAATGCTCTCATACCCATACAGAATGTGAAACTAATTTCGTTCGGGGTGCGTGACTGCCCCTCCTAACAAGTGTTTATCCCCAGATTCGAAACCCTGACCTTACAAAGATTTCTCAACTGCTTTAACTCAAGCATACCTTACCACTTGAGCCACACACTATACGAGTAGAGAAAGCAACTTAATTAATTATTAATATATATATATATAAAATTTATTTTCTTAATATGTATATGTTTTTAATTTTGCTAGGTTTAATTTTGCTAGGTTAATTAACATTCAAAATAAAGTTCATTTTTTCATATTAAATTTTAATTTTTTAATTCATTTTAAAAATGAGTAAAAGGTGTGTCATAATTAATTAAGAAAATAAATTAATAATTAATTAAGAAAATAAATTAACTAGAAATGAAAATAATCGTTTCTTCCCAAAGAAGAATTTTGAAGTAATCTTTATTTATTTATTTACTATTTATTTATTACAGGCGAAGATCTAAACTCACATTTTCTTGCATGGCCGGCTTTGATTCGCAAACGAACCGGCTCCGGGAATCAGACAGGCCCATCTCCGGCGACCTCAAAGCATCGCCGGGAAACTGAGACAACGGGTTAAAACTCCGGTCACGGCCGTTCAAAACAGAGGAACTCATCCCCGCCGGCGGGTTTGAAATCCTCCACAAGGCCAGGGGGCTCCCGTTGATTGGCGGCTGAGAATACGAGCCATGGCCACCGTAAAACCTATTGGTGGAGCCATAACCATAAGAAGTCGCCGGCGCCGGCGCCGAGCCAAACCGATAACTCATGTACCCATAAGCGTGCGCGTCCGGGAAACTTCCGCCGTGAATCATGGCCCGCTTCGCGTGTTGCCGCTCCCTCTTGTGTGCGTTCTGGTGGCCGCCCAACGCCTGCGAGGTGGGGAAGTTCCTGCAACAGTAATGACACTCAAATCTCCGTCCGGAGGTGCCATCACCATTTTCACTCTCTTTCACCTCACTAATATTAATATCCTCCGCCGCATGCTCCGTCGAGTCATCACCCTTGCCGCCGAAATCCTTTCCAAACAGGCGAATGCCCTTTTCCCTCGCGGGCGGAGCCGGCCGGATGAAGGGTAACTGAGAAAACGAGTCAACGTTCATGAAATCATGAGTCTCCTTCTCTCCCTTCTCCATGAGCTGAAGAATTAGGGTTTTTTCGAGTCTGGCCCTGGTTAGCTGAGGGGTGATGTCCTCCACCACCACCTCGAAGAAGAAGAAGTAGAGAGAGAGTAGTGAGAGAGTAGAGAGAGAGATGTGGGTTTGTAGGGTGGTGTGTGGTGGTAGGGTCCTATAAGTTTTGATGATCCATTTGGAGGGTACTGACAGATTGAGTGAGTGAGGACTGACAATGCCATAGATTTGGTTTTATCATCATATGACTATATATGTATCTATAGCTGTAGCTAGCTATTAGGTTAAACAAGCTATAGACTCTAGATAGATATAGTGGTGGCTTTCTTTTTCTTACACCATTAATTTGCTCCCCCTATTGCCCTAATTCTTGCTTTATTTGGGATGGCCTAATTTTATTTTATTTTGGATGACCTATTTGGGATGGCCTTATATCTCATATACCAACAACGTGTAGCTCAAGTGGTAAGGAACACTTCAATTGAAGCAATCGAGGGATCTTTGTAAGGTCATAAATTCGAGTCTGTAAAAAATCACTTGTTGGGAGGGACAGTCATGCACCCCAAACAAGATAGTCTTTCACCCTATGTAGGTAGGGGGACACTTGTAGGTATACCAAAAAAAGAAAAAGAAATACCCCATATAATTTAGAATAATTTGGTGAGAGGTCCCATGAGTGAAAAATATCATTTTCTAGGTCTCATCTCAAGAGTAAAAATATCTCTTGGATAAGACTCTCATAAGTGATGTTTTACACTTATGAGACCTTTAGAGGAATTTTCCTATAATTTATAATGATTTTTTCCCTATCAGCTCCACAAAATTAAATTTTTATCTCCTACAATCCATATGCAACATGCTATAGTATTTTTCTAGAAGTCCAAAATTATTGTTAAAAGTCCAAAAATCACTTTACGACATAAAAGCTAGTGTAAAATCACTTGTGTCTCTCTAAAATTCATCATGAGGACGGATCCTTCTTAGCAAACCCAGATATTTTTCATACGGTAGTAGTGGAGTATTTTTTCAATCTTTATAGTGGCGAACATGTGCCGTTTTCTGAATCTACTTTTATGGATATTCCCTTGGCTATTACAGCAGTAGATAATTCGATGTTAATGCAACCTTTTGAGTTAGAGGAGATCAAGATTGCCCTTTGGTTAATTCTAGTTGATGGGGCACCGGGATTTGACTTTTTTTTCTTCAGTTTCTTCTAAGCAGCTTGAGATATTGTCAAGTGGGACATTCTTGAAACAACGAATAATTTTTTGTTGGGTAAGAAGCTACCTCAATCATTTTCCAGCACTTTTCTGGTGCTTATTCCGAAAAAGACTCAACCAATTTCTCTTAAAGACTTTAGGCCAATCAGTCTATGCAATGTTTGCTACAAAATTTTCTCGAAGGCTTTGTTGATGCGTTTGGCCAATATTCTCCCCAACTTAATTTCAATTCAACAACATGGCTTTGTTAAAGGTCGTTCTATCTTGGAAGCAATTGGGTTGACACAGGAACTTATCAAGGATCTGGAAAAAGATATGAGAGGTCGTAATGTGATGATCAAACTCGACATGATGAAGGCATATGACCGATTAGATTGGTCCTTCTTAGTGGAGGTGCTTAAGAAATATGGTTTCTGTTTTGGTCTTTATCAAAATGGTTAGTAACTGTTTCCAATCTCCTTCTTTTTCGGTTGTCTTCCAAGGGGTATATAAGGGTTGGTTTCAAACGTCGAGAGGCCTCAAATAAGGAGATCCGATATCCCCTCTTCTTTTTATTCTTGCTCAGGAAGTTCTTAGTAGGGGTATCTACAAATTTATGGAGGTTGATAGAGTTCAACCTTTTGTGACAAGAAGAGACTTCCCATTAATCTCTCATTAATGTTTACTGATGATACTCTCATCTTCTGTAATGGTGGATCGCGTAGTATGAGAAATCTTATGAGGATTTTAGAAAATTACCAAAGTGTTTCAGGTCAATTAATTAGCTCGTCCAAAAGTAATTACTTTTTGCCCTATTGCGCGAAATATTGCTATTCGTAATGTCATGGGTTTTCCTCAGGGTTCTTTGCCTTGCGTTTATGTTGGCGTGCCGTTAGCAAATAGTCATCTCAAAGCAAGAGATTTCGACACTTTAATTACTAAGGTGTTGAATAAAATTGAGGGGTGGAAATCAAAGATTTTATCAAGCGGGGGTAAACTTATCTTACTGAAACATGTGCTCTCTTCTTTTCCTCTTCATTTTTTAGCTTTGACTTGCGTTCATAATAATGTTCTTGATGAGTTGGAGAGGCACTTTGCTAATTTCTTTAGGGGGCAGAATGATCATGGCAACCGGAAGCATTGGATCTCATGGGATAAAATCTGTTGAGACATCAATGGAGGAGGGCTTGGTTTGAGGAAGCTTAGAGACATAAAACTTGCTTTTTCTTTAAAGCGTATTTGGTCCTTAGTGAATGGCGATTTGTTGTGGTGTCAATTTATGCATTCTAAATATAAGAAAGGCCTCCATATTTCTCTTTGGAAAGACCATCTTGGTAGTTCAAAAATTTGGAAAGATATGTTAGCAGCTAAGGAGTCTTTTCTAAAGATGTCTAGATGGAAAATCGGTGACGGCTCGTCGAGGAGTTTTTGGCACGATGATTGATGTCTTGGAATTCTTGCAACAAATCTCTTTCAAACTGAATGTCTTTATTTTGTACATGATTACATGCAGGGTGAGGAAGAACTTTTGTCTAATCTTGAGCCCCAGTTGCAGGATTTCTTACGCAATTCTTTCTCGCTGTGTTCGTCGGAGTTTGATCGGTTGGTCTGGCTGCCAAACAAGAACGGTGATTTTTTCATTAAATCGGCGTGGTGTGCGATAGCGAGGGACGTTCATGTTGGAGGTTCTTTGGGATCTCTTCTCTCAATGTTATGGGGTCACAAGCTTCCTGTAAAAATCAAAATATTTTTGTGGAAACTTATGCAGAATCGTGTGGCGGTGGACTCAGTGTTGATGAAGACGGGCGTCAATCTTGCCTTGGAATGTAGTTGTTGTGCGACCTGAGCCCAAGAAACTTTGCAACATCTTTTTGTGGACAGCGAGGTGGCAACCAAAATTTGGCAAACTTTCAGCGCATTTTTTAACATTCGTTGCTTGGATCAACCGCTGTTACATAGACTCACTCTTTGGTAGACTAGGTTAAGAAGTGGTTCTCAGTTCCATAATCTGGGAGTGTTGGTCTCATCCTTAATTTTCTGGAAAATTTGGTTAAGTCGGAATAGAGTTATTCATGATAAGGTGACAATGTCACATGGTTGGGTTGTGTTCAAAGTGCGGTCTTGGGTCTCTGCTCTTACTCTTCGGGTTCCAGTTAAATTTGCTTCTTCTACTTTTGGGATCCATTCTCTTTCGTTGTTGGGCTGTCCTTTAAAAGCAATCCAAGTTCGCCGCCCAATCCTTTGCGTTTGGACTCATCCTCTAGAGGGATACTTTAAGCTTAATGTAGATGGAGCTTTCAAAAGATCCACTTTGCATGCTTCTTGTGGTGGGGTTATTCGAGATCATAGAGGTAAGATGTTTTTTGCGTTTTCTTCTTCTCTTTCGGTTCATTCGAGCTTTCTTGCAGAGTTGCACAATTTATTCATTGGGATTCAAAGGGCTCTCCTTTTGGGTTTCCATCCGCCTCTTGTGGAAAATGATTCACCGGCGCTTGTGCAAGCTATTAAGAATGATTGTTTTATTTGGTCCGTGTCGGTTCTTTGGAATACCATCAGATTTTTCCTTCTATCTTTTGATGTTTCCATTTCTCATGTCTATCGTGAATGTAACTTCGTGGCTGACTGTCTAACCAATGTCACTACTAGTAGTGTTGTTTTCTTTCATTCCAAAACTTCTTTACTTCCTTCCGTTTGTTCGTTCTTACAGGAAGATCGTCAGAGACTTCCTCGTCTCAGGATGTAATTTTTTTTTTTTTTTTTCAATAAAATGCCCTAGTAGCTCTTTTCTTTAAAAAAAAAAATTACATGAAAAAAATACAATAACTTTTATGTATTACAATAACTTTGAATTTCTGAAAAAATTATTATACTGCGTATACTGTATATAAACTAAAATTTTAATTTTTTGAATTGTTCACCAAAACTGCCACTTATAATTTGCTATCCTAACCACTAAAGAGCACTCTTTGTAATATGAGAATAATTTTTATATATATATATATATATTTTTAAAATACAATTTTGAACATTTTTTATAAGGTTTTATATAAAATAAGTGAATGGTCAAAATAAATGGTTTACAGGGGAAAAGACTAGTTGTCCTGTACAGGAGAAGCTACCCAATGCCAACATCTTAGCACCAAGCATCCTCGGGATTCTGGACTGAACACTCAAAAGAAACAAAATTCACAATGAGAATACTCACTACTAAAAAAGGCAGCTTGGTGTTATAAAGCTTCTGCTATGTGCGGGGTCTGGGGAATGGTCAGATCACTTAGGTCTATTATATGCAATCTTACTTTATTTTTTTGTAAGAGGTTATTTCCACGACTCAAACCCGTGACCTCTAGATTATATGACAACAACTTTTACTATTGCATCAAGGTCCCCTTCAACATTCAATACTAAATAAATTTAATTAATAGATTAAATATATACGAAGATTAGTGACTAAAATTTTACATGAAATAATGTCCGAGGCACCGGCATTCCTTAGTATATCTCATATAGAGCTTTTGCACTTTGCACGCCTAAAATTTTAGAGAAATTTTATTTTAATCCATGTCCTTTCAATTTTAACACATTAAACTCTAAATTTTTTAAATCGTATCAAGTCAATCCTTCAATTTTTTTTGACACGTGATTAATTTTCATCATAAAAAATAACGGAGTTACTTAGTTGAAATGAGTCAACACAATTTGAATGTCAGAGGTGCCAAGAATGAAATTAATTAAATAAAAAAGGTAGAGTAGGTTTTTTTTTTTTTTTTTTTCAAAACGAAAACTTTATTACTGAAAAGAAAAAATTACAACCTTAGACGGGGAAGATCCTCTTGATCCTCACGAACATAAGAGATTACATCGCGAGGTAAGGGACTACCTAAAAAAAATAACAAAGGGCTAGACGAAACAATGTTAGCAAGACTATCAGCAACAAAATTACATTCTCGATAAACATGAGAAATTTGAATGTCAAATGAAAGAATCCAAAATCGAACTGTGTTCCAAAGATAAGCAATCGACCAGACTGGGCTATCCTTCTTGATTGAATGAACCAAAGCTAGCGAGTCGCTTTCCACCAACAGAGGAAGTTGGCCTAAACGCAAAGTTTCCTGAATCTCTAAGAACAACCCGTGGAACTCAGTTAGGAAACTTGAACTAATAGTAAGGGCAGAGAAGAAAGCCCAATTAATAGCTCCATTACTATCTCGAACAACACCACCACAAAAAGACATCATGGTCTCTCTCTTCAAAGCACCATCCACATTAAGTTTGAAACATCCCTCGGGTGGACGGGTCCAGCAACAAATCAACGGCCGACGACAAATAATCTGCTTAATTGGACAACCCAACAGAACCAGAGACTGAATCCCAAAAGAGGATGAAGCTGACTTAGATTTAGTCAAAGGATTCAACGCTTGAACCCAATTCCTAACTTTGAAAATAATTAATTTATCAGACATGGAAATATCATCATAGAGAGCACGATTCCTATTTAACCAAATCTCCCAACAAATCAGCGATGAGATCAATGCCCCTAATTTATGAAACTGAGAACTCCTTTTTAATCTACTCCACCATAACTTAATACGATGTATTAAAGGTTGAGGAATAAAAGGAATATTAAAAAAGGAGCTAAAATACCGCCAGACCTTAGAAGCAACCTCACTATCTAGAAAAAAATGTTGGATATTTTCAGTGGAACGAAAGAAGCAGCATCGACAACCTGAAACCAAAAACACTCTCATTTTCTGGATGATACCATCGACTGCAAGTTTGTTCTCCAAAAGCCGTCACATGAAAATCTTAATCTTCAAAGAAAATCGCATACTCCAAAGATTAGAATAAAGAGCATTCGGGATTACCTCACTGCTAATAGCCCTCCAAGCAGATTTAATGGAGAATACTTCATTATCGCTAGGAAGCCAAATGAGAGAATCGGATTCCGATGACAATACTGGGAGGGAGCCTTCTAAGAAGTCCTGAGCATCATCTTCCAGATCTGGGGAGATCCATTCCTTGTCCTGTAAGCAAATTTTGATAGAAGACAACGAGTTGGTAAAATGAAGATCATTAGCAAGGATACCAAGGCCCCAATCATCATGCCAAAAACTAGTTAGCTCTCCATTTTCAACTTTCCATCTCGATAAATGCATAAAAGTATTTTTCGCCGATAATATATCTTTCCAAATTTTAGAACTCCCAATATGATCTTGTCACAGAGATAATGGGAGATGATTAGTGTATTTGGAGTGCATAAAATCACACCAGAGAGACTTCTCTTTCAGCAGAGACCAAATCCGTTTAAGAGAAAAGGCCAGCTTCATATCTTTTAGTTTGCGAAGACCAAGACCGCCGGAAGAGATATCTTAACAGATTTTATGCCAAGCTACCCAGTGCCTTTTCTTATCTGAATCCGAGTGGCCCCAATTTTTTTTCGCAAATATGGATTCCATATCCTCCAAAATGCTATTATGAATACAAGTAGATGCCAAAAGATGAAGAGGGAAGGAAGATAAAACATGCTTTAGAAGAACAAGTTTACCTCCACTAGAAAGAAGTTTAGCCTTCCACCCATCGACTTTCTTAGACACTTTCTCTATAAGACCAGCAAAGTGACTCGCTTTAAGATGACCATAGGTAAGGGCACTCCAAGGTAAGTACAAGGAAAACCACCTTGACTAAAACCTGTGGAAAGGCGAATAGCCAAGCGACGCGCATTAGGACAGTTCTGATGCAAATAGAAATTACTTTCGGAGCACTCACAAGTTGACCAGAGGCTAATTGATACTCTTCAAGCACCTGCATTAAATTTCTAATACTACGAGAACTTCCGTTGCAAAAAATGAGAGTATCATCTGCAAACATCAAATGAGACACCATAGGACAACGTTTTTTAGTTACAAAAGGTTGAGCATTCCAAACTTTAAGAGCCGCCTTCATTGATTTGATGTTAAGACTCAAACGAACCAAAGGATTTTGATGAGAAGCCTTCCCAGACAATTTAACCACATCAAGAAATCCCTCATGCAACGTCCACATCCGTTGAAATTGAAATAGCTTCGGACCATTATATGAAAAAGAGGGAGAGTGTAGAATCAATGGGCAGTGGTCCGAATTAATACGTTCCAAATGCTCAACCCAACCATCGAAGGAATTACAAATCGTAGGTGAAACTAAGATTCTATCCAACCGAGAATATTGTCGAGATAACCCTTGACGATTGTTACAAAAAGTAAAAGTTGACCCCATGAATGGGGGGTCCACCAGCCCGGCTGAATTAATACATGTATTAAACTTTTGCATGGCACTCCAAGAAGGAGTTAAACGACCTAACTTCTCGGTCAAACTACGAACAACATTAAAATCTCTTCCCCAAATTATCGAAATAGAGACCGAGGTAGTTGTAATGAGGAGATCTTCCCAAAGAATTCTGCGTTCGATTTGAGAGCAACTAGCATAAACCACTACAATCAAAAACTCCAAATTTAACCAAGATAATTTACAAGCAATAAATTGACGATGCGTACAAACAATTTGGACTTGATAGTTTTGTTTACTCTCCCCATGTTAGAATCATCAATCCATGGATCAATGACTCCAGCAAAGGAAACTTTCGAAGACTTCACAATTTGTTTTAATCTAGTAAGGGTGCTCGGGTTTTTGATACCCCTACAGTTCCAAAACAGAATGGAGTCAGACATTAAACTTCACTTGATGACGTGTTACCATTCCCGAAGTTTTGGAGATACCTCCAATCGACTCCAGAACCTACGCTTTTTCGTTTTTCCTTCGAACTAGCTGAAAACCACCTATTTCGGCGCTTGTCGTATCAGTTGCATATCCAACTGCTTCATTATCCTTATCCAAAGAATCACCGTGTTCCGAATGAGAATCCCCAATAGCAACAATGTTTTCTTCCCTCTTATCCGCAAATAGAACTTGGAGAACTTGAATTTGATTACTTTCCCCATCCTTCGGAAGATTATCATTCTGCCCTGAAGCCAACTGGATCGTAATATCCGTACCTGCTGAAGGTTTAACGACGACCTGATCTGTAGCCGCCAGAGCTGCTGTTGCATTGATCTGATCTATAACTGTCGAATCTGTTGTGGCGTTGACCTTGTCTGTTGGAAGGGGGACAGAGGGTGAGGCCCCCTCTTTCTCTGTAACACCACTCTCATGAACAGTGTTTTGATTGACATCAGAAAGATCAGAAATAAGGGCTTGAACAAAAGAAACCTCCTTAGAAATCGAAGAGTTCGGAATAGGGATCATGGTCTGTTGGGTTTTCCGCAAAGCCCTGTTGCCTTTTTTTTTGAGCTTTTGGACATTGTTTTACCAACATCCAATTCATTACCTTTCTCTACTATTTTCGTCAACAATTCCGGATTTTTCCGACTGCATATCTCCAAGGAATGACCCTAAATATTACAAAAGGAACAAAAGGATGGGAGACGTTCGTAAACAACTTCCTGAGAGAATCCATCTTGTTTACCAATCCAAATCTTGGGCGGCAAAGGCTTTGAGAGATTGACCTCAACACAAACTCTAGCGGAATTCAATCTCGTCAAGGTTAAAGTGGTGGAATCAATAGTAATGACCTTACCAATCATGCTTGCAATAGCTTTAAGAATTTTTGGGACAAAATAGTTAATTGGAAGTTTTGGAAATTGAATCCAAATTGGAAGAATTGTGGCATCGGTTTTCGAATTAAATGCTTTATTCCAACGAAAAATTTTATAATAGAAACCCTTGATAACGTTTACCTCTCGAGATAAAACCTTGAGCAGGTCTTTATCGTCGAGGAAGCGAAGCAGAAGTGTTTTTGAATCAATCAGACCCATGGTGTACTGCCCGGAAAGATTCCAGTTTCTAATCTCCGTCTGAATTTCTTCCAGTGCAGGGCAGCCAGATTGAAATTTGAGAACAGCAGCATTATCAAACAAAGCTTCTGATTGGGTCAACGTTGCTGCTGAGAAAGAGACAGCTGGCATCCCATCTTTCGTGTAGGTACGTGAGTCCACCTCGATAGATGGAAGGCACACTGCGCTCTGAAGAGTTGTTGCATAGAATAGGATGAATCATGTGTTTCGAGAGGGCTGTGGAAGCACCTTCGATACAAAAGACATGGTTGCCGCAAAAGATCCCCACAAATCGAGAGCAACAACCACAAATCACCACTCACCGCAACAGCAGAGCAGACCAGAAATCAGAACCGTTTCACCACAAATCACCTCAACAGCAGAACAGACCAGAAATCCAAACCGCAAATCACGATTTCGTAAATACCACTCACCCCAAATCACTGCAATCGAAACAGAGGATTCCGACGGTGCTTGATTTGCCAATGAAAAAGCGAAATCGTCGAAATCAGAAACCGATCAGTGTCGCCACACTTCGCTGGTGAGATCGCGAAATCGAAATTGCTGGGGAAGCGTCGCCTGTGAGATCGCGAAAGAGGCGAATCGAAATCGCCGGAAATGGAGCGTCGCCTGTGAGATCGCAAAGGAAGAAATCGCCAGAGGAGAAGACGTCGCCAGAGACTGTAAACGTCACCGGCGGACGGCGAGTGTGAGGCCAACCAGACACGCTGCGGCAGCTAGGGACTTACGGCTCTAGGTTTTCGTGCCTAGTCTCCTTTAAGAAAATTTTTCATCACATAACTCCAATACGAAAAAAAATTCGCATTCAATCTCTTCGTTTTTTTTTTTTTTTTCAAAACGAAAACTTTATTGAGTAGGTTTATGAGGTTATTAAGTGGTTGGAATACAATTTGGGGAAGCCTTGTGAAGTATGATGTATTGTTAGTGTCATAAAACTAATTGAAAATGTGACATATTTATGTGATTGTGTTTTTCATCAACCAGTAATGAAAGAGATATAACCAACACTTCATCTTTCACTTTCTCTCTCTATATGTATATGTGTGTTTGTGGACCAGGTACAAGTAGTTGTGGTTGGTTCTTAAAAGCGGTTGGCTTGTTCAGACATCCTGCAAAGTGGTCCTAAAAAATAATATGATTATTCATGGTTTATATAGAGTAGGAATGATATTGTTTATATAGAATAGGAATGATAAGGCCATGTTTGGTTAGCGTTTTTTGAGGTTTTTTTTTTAAAAAAAAAATCTGATTTTTTTAACAGTTTCTGATAACAGACATATATATATAAGTATGTATATATATGTATATAAGTATGTATATATATGTATATTCCTCAAGTACTCGTGTTGGATTATGGAGTTAGTCGGGTCAACCCGTGTTGCGTCCACATGAGCCCCAAGTTTCATGGATAGTCACCATGTGAATAAGTGCATCTCTTGGTCTCAAGAATCACGTTTATTCGGTAGACACCTATTGAAACAGACACACCCTTTAGGATTTTCTCTATAAATAGGTATTGATTTCTCTAAGACTTTTATTCTCATCAGATTACAGAAAATTTGAGTGGCCTTAGTTAGTGAGTATGTGGATATTATTGAAAAATACTCTAGTAGTATTTTTTTTGCCAACGATAGAATAAACATAGAACGGATTGTAAACGTGTAAAGGCTCGATTTCCCAGGACGGCCACGCGGTTTCTCTTAAAGAGGATTAAAATTAAAATTTAATAACGAATATTTTATCACCCATAAATTTGTTCTTAAATTTTGAGAACTAATTTATGGATAATAAAATATTCGTTATTAGATTTTAATTTTAATTCTCTTTAAGAGAAATCGTGTGGTGATCTTGGAAAATCGATTCGTTATAAAACGAGTTTTCTGAATTTGAAAGGTACGCTTCCGTTTTAATATTTCCGCATAAGTCTACATCTTGCTTTTCTTGATAACTAACTATTAGAGCCGTGTTTGATTGGTGTTTCCATTTAATTACATTTTCATAAAATTTGGGGAAAAGGAAAAAAAAAAAAAACTAATCTAATATCTTAAATCTTTAATAAAAATTGATTTTGTTAGATAAGTTTTAGTCCACGTCGATCAGTTGAGAGTTGTCTAACCACTATATAAGTCAAAAGAGTTACTTCACTTGATACTATATAGTTTTATGTTGGAACCTCCTAAGAAGATATCAGAGTCAGAGTTATGCGAATTCGTGTTTATTTTCTCGTAGTCAAATCATCCGTGTAAGATGGGGGTACACATTTTTTATTATTCTCTCGTATAATCAAATCATCCGTGCAAATTGAGAATTACACTAAAGGACGGATGTTAGATTGATATCCTGCATGTATCGATTACTTGAGAGTTTTCAAACTCCTATATAAGTCAAGAGAATTACTTCACTTGACTTAATTTTTTGATAGGCGAGTTACTCCACTTGATACCATTTAAAATCAAACTTTTACCTTTGTTTTATGACTTTTTTTATGAGCACTCTAGGAATATAAATTTTGAATTTAATCCTGAATGTACCAGACCGACGTGGCCGGGGGAGTGCGCCTTTAAGATCGCCCAGAGAGGTGTGATTTGTCGAGGTGCGCATAAGTTGACTCGGACACAATTTACCGTAAAACTGAAAAGAAAAAATGGTAAACCAAACAAATGGCAAACAGGTATATAGACTGAAAAGGGTAATGTGGGTTATGAACATCCGAAAATATGCACGAGTATTTTCTGAAAATATATATATATATATATATATATATATTGAGTCTGCAAAAGACAGACTGCTCCATTTACCCATCCATCCCTAACCCGTTTTTTGCAATTATTCCACTACCCCAACTGCTCACATCTTCATAATTCTTCCACTTTTTTTTCTTTCCCATTTAAGGACAAGTCATTTTCTTCATCTTCTCCTTCTTCCTCCTCTCTCTTTCTCTCTCTAGAATTACTCTCTCTCTCTCTAGAACTCCTCTCTCTGTGTTAGGTTTTTTGCTTTATTAATGGAAGTATTATTTAATGAATTGCAACATCTCAACTCAAATTTAGTGGTCCCCATGCACCAAACATGCCCTTAAAAAGATCCACATCCATCTATCTATCTCATAACCCTAAGAACAACAACCCTTCATTCATGGCTCATGCAAGCAAAGCCCCTCTCTTTGCCATTAAAGTCATGGTCACATGAGCTTGGTGAAGGGGACCATTCATTGTATATGCATATGGCCATGGGGACTTCAATTCTTACTTAACCCACTAGGTGCATTCATCTGATGCTAACCCTTTCATCTGTTGTTCTTTTCACTACTCATTAAATTACAGAAACTACCCATTATATATACAAGTGATCAAGTTTCGGACACGTCAATTTTTGAATTATTTTTATATTGTTTTTGTTGTGTATATATATATAGGGATAGTTACTGGGAATAGTCAAGAGGTGTTAGTCCGGTTGGAAAGGGGAGGTGTCTCATTTTCTTATCAAGTAGGGTTCGACTCTCTTAAAGAACAGTACTCCAGTAATTAAATCATGAATTTAATTCTGAATGCACCAGTCCGATGTGGGGGAGTGCGCCTTAAGATTGTCCAATGAGATGATTAGTCAAGGTGCGGGTAATCTGACCCGGACACATCTTACCAAAAAAAAAACCGAGAGTTACTGGGAAGTCTTATTAGAGGATGAAAACTATCAAATTATCCTAGTTGTTTTGCAGGTTTCATTTCACTTCTTTTTTACTATTTGGTCAGATTTGTCCTTAATAGGTTATGAATGTGTTGTTGTAGGTGTATGTGGGGGTCTTGTATACTACATCTATATCTATTGGCGTGTAGTAAAGGAGATCCTTTCCCTTAGCTTTTTTTTTTATATATATATATATATATATATATATATATCTTTCTTACCAAGAAAAAAATAAAATAAAATAAAGAATTCAATGTAACACAATGTTTTCATAAACACCAACTTTGATCATGCATACCTAGTTCATATATTGAATATCAAATTCAACATGTACCAAAACAAATAATAGTTTGAATTTTGAATTCAAGATTAAAATTTGTGAAAAATCTGAACAAATGACAGTTAAATGTATTAAGGAACGTATAACTCATACTTGAAAATGAAAATATACTAACATTTAGCAATCTGAAATTTTTTAGGGATTATAAATGGAAACAATGATCTAAATTCAACTTGACATGGAAAAATCTTATCAAATTTGCAATTCTGAAATTATAGCGAGTATATATTTCATCAGTGAAATTGGGTAGTGTTGGATTATGGAGCGGGCTAGATCGATCCGTGGAGCTATCACATGGGCCCCAAGTTCGATAAACAACCACCATATGAATGGGTATGGCTCTTGGTCTCAAGGATCATGTCTATTCGGTAGACATCCATTAGAAATGACAAATGCACCTTTTAGGATTCTTTGTATAAATAGGCATTATGATATCTCTAAGATTTCTAATCCCAAAAATTTACAAAAAAATTAAGTAGCCTTGATTAATGAGTGTGTGGATATTATCGAAAGAATAACTGTAGTAGTGTTTTCTTGCCGACGAGGGAAGAAACGAAGAACGAGTTGTAAATGGGTCTTCCGAATCTGAAAGATACGCTTCTGTTTTAATGTATCCGCATTAGTTTACAAGCTGAATTAAAAAATGGGATTAAATGATTTATTTTTATCTTCCGTGTGATTAATTGGTGTTCTAAAAAAGTTATGGAATAATCGGGTAGATTTTATATTTCTAGTAGGGCCAAACAGTTATTTTGCCTTTGAGTGGTAATTACAAAAAGTAGTGGTATGTGTTGAAGTGAAATGTGCTGACATTAATTTTTAATGCCCCATGAGGAGTTGGGGAAGTTAGGGCTTATATATATATATATATAGTGGGTGAATATACAGTTGAAACAGATTCAAAAGTGAAGTGAAGTAAAAATTTAGGTTGATTTATCAAACCATTTCAAGTACATTTCACAATGGGTAGTTCTGAAGTCTTCATTGACATGAAAATTAAGTCATCAATATATATATATATAATCAAGAAAACTATGATCAATTGGTTGCAGCTGCTTGACCTTCATCCTTAAAAGCTACCTAGTGTCACCATCGATCCTGATAAAAACCCTAATTATTCTCTTCAAGTTATGAAATTTTTTTCTCACTGTTCATATCCTAAGTACAAATATTTATTTATATATATATATATACACACACACACATATATTATAGTCTCTCTCTCTCTATATATATGTATATATATCTGATGAGTCACTTTCTTGTTGTTCCCTACTCTCAGCTAGCGTTGGTTATCTTCTCAGTTCTCACATTTTTTTAGAAATATTTGTATTAGAATAAAGAAATAAAGGGAATAACCTTACCATGTAGTCTGCGAAACTTCCTAGAAAACAAGCATTAAAATCGTAGAAAATTAATAAAAAGTAGACACCCCTGATTAACAAAAGGAGAGGTCGCCCAGTGCAAACCAGCGAACGCCTGGACAGTCCCAGGGCCCTAATACATGTGCCATTACATTTTTTTTTTTAAGAATAATTGTGATTATTAAATGGAAATAAAAGGAACCAAACAAACCTATCATGGGACTAGACCAAAATTAATAGGATACAAAATAAAATAAATCAAATCAAATCAAAAATCAAAACAAATCAAATCAAGATCACTCATCCCAATACAAAAAATTATCCAAATAATCAGAGTGATAACTTCTTCCAATTGATCTTGTTGTAACACCTTTGATTGGGTATTGCAACTTCATTTTGTTTTTCCCTTTTTTATAGGAAACCACCTGAAACTCATCTTCATCGAAATTGACATCTTCTCGACATCACCCAGGAGAGAGGTTGAGATTCGAAATTGGTTGGGAATCAAGATCTTGATAATGATTCTTATTAGCCTTAAAAATCAATCCCTCAGATAAAACGTCCTCCTCTTCATCAATTATATCTCTAAATCCTTTTATCATGATATTAGCTAACTCATTCTTATCCCTAGAACTTTAAGTGTCAAAGAATATTTCTTTACCTACTCACTTCTCTAATCGAATGATTAAGATTTTGAGGAGAACTTGTGCCACAATCAACCGTGATGTGATTAGGAGTACCATTACAACTATCAGAATACTATACACCACAACTATGAGCATTACCAAAACAAAATACGAGCATATCGGCCTAGGCCCTATTAAGGATAAGATCCAAGTTGAACAATGGAAAAATCCCTCCCATGTCCCACAAAATTGTCCTCCAATATCTCAACTTTCTTTTCTTCTCCCACGACATGTGTTTCGCCTTTAAGAATTATATATATATATATATTCCTGTTGGCTTTTTCATAACATTAAACAACAGATATTTTCCTAAGTAGATGGGAACAGAAAGCAAGAATGTGGTGTAGGCAAAGAAAGGCAAATGCAAGTGGCGATTAGAACATGAGAGCCCACCATTTTCTCTCAAGGATAGTAACAATACTATACATCCATGACACACGCACATATATAGAATATATATACATATATATATACACACATACATATAACTACTTCACTTTTATCCATGAGACGTTTCTTACCATGGGATCAAATTTTAGATCCAAGGGTCAAGATCAAAACATAAACATTGCGGTGGCTTCGCTATATTGATGGTGGGGATCGAAAAGTGGGTCTTGCGCATGGGTGATCCAACGTCTTGTGATGATCGCGACAAGAGACTCAATCAATGTTTCTCTTCTAGTTTGGATAGGGTTCGGTTCTTAATTTGTTAGTGTTTGGTGTTTCGTTTTGTATACATGATACTTTATATTTCAGAACAATATTTTCTGCCCCGTCTCCCGATATTGTTGGTTTGCGGGAGACAACTGTCTAGGGCAGCACGGCTGTTGTTTTTCTTCTTTTGTGTATTAATCGTTGTAGGGGTCTTGTAGACTACATGGTAGTTCTTGCCATGTAGTAAGGTAGAGTACCCTTCCTCTTATTAATAATAAAATTGTTAATTACCAAAAAAAATCTCCAAATTCTTGCTACTCTCTATCTCTCTCCTCAGAACTCTATTTCTCTTCATCTTACCTAGTTCTCCTTGCCGCCAATCTCTCTCATCCCTTTAATATGTGCCTTTGGGTACGGGGTATTATAGACTAATGTGTATGCGTTTGAGAAAAAACATACACTGGTGCTTAACCAACCCCCCCCTCCCCCCCCCAAAAAAAAAAAAAGGATACACGGGCAAACTGTGAATCAGTTGATTTCCGCTCAGAACGGACAATTGAACGCAAATAAAAAACTTTAGGGAGGATAATATGACGAAATTAAAATATTAAGGTATAATGTGCAACTTGATCTCTAATTCAAGGATTCAAAGTGTAATATGCATTAGGTTCAGTCTAACACATGACTATGATGGAGTTGTCTAAAATATATGCAAATCTTTTTTCCCTTTATATATATATATATATAATTGTCAATATGCATGAGATGAAGAGCTCTTTGAAAGCTTGATGGTTATGATGATTGTTGTCTGAAACTGAAACTATGGACCACCATTAATGGCATCTTTTCAGATGTTGCATTTACACTATGGGTGGTCCCTTTTTTCTTGTTTTGAATTTTTTTTTCAAAAAAATTTATTCACGTACTGTTTTTACAGCGATATAAACGGTTGCAAATTTAGAAAATTGGTTGAGGGGAGTTAATTTTTTTGAGAAGTTTATTAAATTTGGCCAGATCACTATTCACCTAACCCATTCGTTACAAAACTTTATGAGAAGTCCAAAATTACTGAATTACGTGAAAAATACTGGATTTTTTGGGATTTTTGATGAACAGTTCACGAATTTCAAATTTTTACCCATGCAATTCAAGCATTATAGTCATTTTTTTGGGTAATCGAAAATTATTGTACTACACGAGAGTCACCGTGATTTTTTCATGTAAAAATTGTATAACTTTTATAGCATGCAATGATTTAGGACTTTTGACAGAATTATTAACCTTTTAGAAAAATTATTGTACTGAGTGATATGAAAAAACTCTCGCTTGTAACTGACATAGGCATTGAGCCTTAATAGGTCGGATCGGGTCATAATTTCGATCCGAATCAGACAGACCCAATGAGTTATCTGAGTCGAAGAAAAATAGGCCCAGCTGGGTATAGTCTTCGGTAGTCCTCTAAACTGGACAGGCGGCCTCATGAAAAGGCTCATAATTTCAATCTGAATCAAACAAACCCAATGAGTTATCTGAGTTGAAGAAAAATAGGCCCGGCTGGGTATAGTCTTCGGTAGTCCTCTAAACTGGACAAGCGGCCTCATGAAAAGGCTCATTAATGGGCAAATCAAAGCCCACAGTGTTTAGCCTATCGTGACTGCCTCCCCTACACTTGAAGAACATTATAAACCGGATTGACTGCAACGGCCCATGTTTAATGGAGAACGTTACAGAGATCTCTCCTTAAATAAAGGCGATAGTGGTTATCTTCCAAGCCGTTAAGAGCAGATCACATAACAGGCGACCTTTCCAATGAAACGATAGAATATCTCCAAACCTATATAAAGAATAGGTATTACTGTTATTTACTTACGATTCAATCTGCGTATTAACTTCCTCCATACCAAATTAACTTATTTTCATACCGGAGGTTCTTTGGCCGACACCACAAAGGTGTCCCCTTTGAGAACTCACGGTTTTGTAAGTTTACGGAGGAAGGTGAATAGATTTTTGGCACGTCCGGAGCTGTTATACGTGTTGGGAATTTCTGGCAGCATCATCGAGTGAATTGGATGAATAATGAATTACAAAATTTGGAGTCATGGCAAAAAAATTCCTAAATTTACAGTGACTTTCATACAGTGCAATAACTTTAGACTTCTAAAAAAAATACTATAAGGTGGACTAGATAAATAAAGATTTTAATTTTATAGATTATGCACCAAAAATCATCCCCCAAAAAATTGACTCCCATTAATCAATTTTTTGGATTCGTCATTGGATACCTATACAGATATGATCTTTCCACGAATTTGAGTTTGAAATTTGATTATTCAATTATTTTTAGAGAATTATTAGGTGATATATCGTTGTCCCAAGATTTTCAAAGGATATGATGTTAAAATCGTGAAAATGTTGTTTCCTCTTCATAGATTTTTATGCGTGATGTCTTGATGTGGTGACCAGCCCATGATTGTACTAACATATGATGAAGAGACAATCCACCAAATTAATGATAATTCAATTATAAAAGGGGGGGTTTCCTTCATGGAAACGATTCAGTACAATAATTTTTAAAAAAAATTAATAATCTTGTCAAAAACGCAAAAGCATTGTACAATACTGTAATTTTTTACACAAAAAATTACAGTACTTTCATATGGTATAATAATTTTAGATTTTTGAAAAATTATTGTAACGCGCGTATACTGCATGGATAAATTTTCTAAATTCATGAAGTATTCACCAAAAATCCTTAAAGAATAATTAAGGTAAGTACTTTAAAACAAGTTAATTTAAATAAAATAAAAATTTTACTTAAAAGCCGAAACAAAAAATTACAATTATGTTTAATAATTAAGATTATATATCTTAATATTATCCATATTATAAAAAAATATCAGTGAAAAAATCGTGGTCTCAATCTTCTTCAATCTTTTATAATATAACTATTGAAAAAACGAAAGTTACTTTTGTTTTACGAAAAAATACTTAAAATTACGTTTTTATTTTTTAATTTTTTTTTAAATAAAAAACGACCGTTACTTTGAAACATAAACAAAAAAATACACACACAAAAAAAAAAAACGTTATCAAATGATGCATAACTAAATTCTTAAAAATTGAAAGGAACTCCATTAATTTACATAAAATTCTAAATCCGACATTGTGTTAAACCCTTATATACACGTGGGTTTTTTGTCATAACCCCACATTTTGTAATTCACTATTAATTCAATTCACTTGGTATAATAATTTTTTTAGAAGTCCAATAATTTTATCCAAAATACAAAGTTACTGATTGGACTCTTCAAAACAATAAGGTTGAAATTAGAAAAAGGGTCATGGATATGACTAATAGAGATTGGAATATTTTTGAAAAAATGTCCCAAAACAATAGTGCACTGTTGTTTTTTGACTAGTTTGCGGTTGGTTTTGGCAGAAAGGCGTTTGGGAGTCCAGCACAGCAATGTCATCAGCCTCTTCCTAAGTGCAACAATGTCAGCCCCTTTGAAGTTGAAGAGTTCTTGTGTAGCTTGATTTTTGAGTATAATGTTATGTTTTTTTACCAAATTCTTTGTCCAGCGGTGTAAGTGTGTCTATGTTTTGATTTTTGGATTCAAACGTTGGTGTGTTTATTTTGGCATGCCATTAGTTGTATAATTGTTGCACAATCCGTTTGTGTTTGTAATAGACTATTTATGTGTTGTCCTCGGTGTTTATGGGGTCTTGTGTACTACATCTCTATATGTTGGTGTGTAGTAAGAGAGACCCTTCTCCTTATTTTATTTATTTTTTTGGTTTTTTAAAATATTTTTTAATTAAATCTTGAATTTAATCTTGAGTATATCAGGCCGATGTGGGAGCATGCATCCTTAAGATCACCTAGTGAAGTGATTAGTCGAGGTACCCGTAAACTAATCCAGACACACTTTACCGTAAAACAAAAAAAAATAAAAATAAAAACCAAAAATCACTGCAATTCTTTAATATATATATATAAAACCTTGTTTTACCCAAAAAGAAATCCAAAATTACTGTACACCACAAAAGTCACTGCAATTCTTTACATGGACAATTTACAATGATTTTTATATATTATAGTAACTTTTGACTTATGAAAAAATTACTGTAACGCGTAAACTATATAAGTTAAAATTTTAATTTCATGTGTACAAAAATCTTTATATATACATCATTTTTTTGTGTGAGTTTTTTCTTTTTTTTTTTTTTACCGTCTATCTGTGTTTTCGAGTGAGAGAGGGGCAGAATGCATTCCAATATATATATATATATATAAAGTTGTTTTTTTGGGGGGAATTTCTTGTTACATAGTAACGACCGTGGTGTCTGAATCTAGGTAGTTGTAAGTTAACGACGTTCACATGTCTAATGTTCCCTCCATTTACTTACCTCCCCCACCCTACCCGCTACCCCCCACCCACCCCCCACCCCCACCCCGAAAAAAAAAAGGTGCAGTTTTCCTTTGGGTTTTTTGACGTTGACATAACGTAAAATAATAATATTGCCAGTAAATTATTTCTTCTACAAAGTACAATAATAACATTAATTTTCCCAAAAAAAAAAAAACTTAAATACATAGAAAGTACAACCACTCCCCTCTCTCTGTCTCTGATATGGTAGCGTATGATTAATGTTTCTTTTGTTACTCCCAAAAAATAAGAGAAAATTTTGTTGTGCTTTAATTTTGTAGTATTCTGAAAAAAAAATCGGATTTAGTAACGATAATTATTCTTAAAAAAAATTACAGCAAGTAAGTATGTATTATTTATATATATGTGTGATAGGGAGAGAGAGGAGGTGAGAGATCAAGATGTGCGGTGGCGGTGGCGATTGGCATGGGTGGTGGTTAGTGTTGTGGTGGTGCCCAGCGTCGTGGTGGGTGGAGAGAGAGATGGTGGGGCTGTTGGTACTTAAGCTTTGAAAGCCGATGCTCCTTGTTAAGGTGGTCCTGAAGAACAACTACTCAGATCTCCGCCTATTATACTATGTCCTGTCTCTTGCTGCTTCAACTTCCATCCACACACACATCTATATATATATATATATATATATATATATAAAACACTTCCTGATTACACCTTTTATATATATATATATATATATATAAAACACTTCCTGATTACACTTTTTATTCCAATAAATATAAAAATAAATAAATAAGATAGGGCCCTTGATGGGCACTTGTTATAGTGGAAAAAAAGCATTGCAATAATAATAATAATAATAATAAATTAATTAATTAAAAAAAAAAAAAAAAAAAAACACACCCTCAGGGCATCCCCTTTACTTCATATTTTTTTTAGAAAAATTATATTTTTTTTTGTCCCGAATGAGTGTTTATGTAAACCTTGAGGTCTATTAAATTGTATATTTGGTCTTAGGTTTTACATTTGTTTCAAACCCGCAAATTAACGTTATTGATGATTTTGAATGGAAAAAATAGATTGTGCTCATGACTCAGCACGTGATCTTCTGATAAGAATATTTTTATTATTCCTAAGATATTTTTCTTTATAACCTTTTTTTAACAACGATAAGTTTGAAGAATAAGAGAGAAAACTATAAATCATTGTTAGGGAAAAACGTTTTACGTGTAGTGGAGTGATCATAAAAACGTGGTTTAAAATTTTACTTTAATTTTTAATTGGTAAAACATGGTTTTAAAATTTAGGGTTATTGGCACCTTGCTGTGGTTTGACTAAATTGCACCATATACTTTTGCAATATTTTTATCAACACTTACTCCCCTATAATTTAGAGTTAAGCACAACAATATACATTTTTTTTATTAAAGTTAACAAACAAACCTTAAAAAGTAAAAAATTAATAATTATTTAATATTAATTGATATTTATATCCTTTTGTCAGGTCGGATAACATCCGTTTGCCCCCTATTTTTTCCCTTTTCTTTATTTCTTAGGACGGACGGATATAAAGATAAATTTGTCATTTCACAAAATTCTATTAATTATTTAACCATTGCACTTAAGTCTGAACCAGATAGGTAGGTGCTGATAAAAATATTATATGAGTATAAAGTGTAATTCGGTTAAACAAAAAATGTAATTAGTCTTAAAATTAATTGATGAGGTTTTTCTTAATGAAAAAAATAAATAGGGTTAGTAAAATCCACACAAAATGGTCCTTTTTAAACTAATAAAAAAATAATTTTTCATAATTAATAAAAAAATATATTCATAATTGATATATGAATATATTTGTAAGCACGTAGTTGGGCCGGCCCATATTTGTTTAAATTATAAATTTGGCCTTTTAATCCAACCCACTATTTTACGGCCCAAACGATATTCAGATTGTATTTCTATAGCGAAAATTATATTTTGGTCCCTGAAATTTGTTAAATTAGACATTTGATTTTCAAAATTCACATTTGTTTCGTTCTCACGAAATTAAAGACATTGTTAATGATTTTGGACCAAAAATGGATTGTGCTCAGAACGTTATTTTTTACCGAGAATATTTTCTTCATGTTATTACTTTACTAAACTTAAATTGTTTTTCCTTAACAACAATTCAGTTTTATATATTTAATTCTTAAGATAAATCGTTGTTTAGGAAATGTTAAGAGGAAATATTTTATATTGATAAAACGACGAAAATATTCCCCTTAGAAAGTTACTGATGTTGCAAAAAATCTCTAACATGTGCAAAAGATCTCCCACGTGCCAAAGACTTCCACACCCTGCAAAACTAATAACTTGCAAAACCGATTAGCTCTAAGGGGATATTAGTGTGGTTTCAGCCAAAGAACCTCCGGTGTGAGAATAAGTTAGTTTACTTTAAGGTATTAGGTAAAAGACCGAATGTAATTATTAATGTGATATCTTCCCTTATTTATAGACTTCGTAGATCACGGCCGTTTGGTATGGATGACCTAGTCTTTGATGACTTGGTCTTCTCCCACTATCTGATAATGGCCCACTTTCTCTTATCTAGGTGGAATCATGGGTTAGTGGGTTGAATTAATATTTGATGACTTAGTCTTCTCCCATTCTGTTGCTATTTAGTTGGGAGTATATCTTTGACTATGTTACGTTTGGCTTCCTACTTGATGGATCCATACATGGATTACCGGTTTGGACCAATGTACTTGACTTGTTCTTTCTGAGCATTAAGCCTCTTTATTGTGCTTGCCTAGGATGACCTGTGGCTTATCGTGATGGGCTTCTTCCGAGCTATGTGTTGGGCCGCTCGTAGTGGTCTTTTTCCTAACTCGATTTTATCAGCTAGATCTTTCTTGCCCTTAGGCCTGAAATATTGACCCAATTTCTTTATCAAACTACTCTTAGAAAATTGAATATAGAAGCGGGAATTTCTCCTGTATCGTTTGCCCCCTGACCTGAGTGTTGATTCGAAGAAGTGAGACAAAAGTCATCTTCTCTTTTCACACTTAGTTATTGCTCCGAACTGATTTTTCAGTTCGTTCTTACACTTACACTTGGTGTTTCTTACCATTACAAGTGTTTCATTTCAAACTGATTTGTTAGTTCGTTCTTACACATACACTTGGTGATTTTTATCACTATAAGTGTTTCATTTCGAATTGATTAGTCAGTTCGTTCTTGCACTTGGTGACTTTTATCACTGAGTGTTTCTTTAACGAACAGATCTCTACAATTCGTTTTACTACTTACACTTGGTTATTTTTTTATCACTGAGTGTTTTTTTGACGAGCTGATCTCTGCAGTTCATTTTATATTTGGTGATTTTTATCACTGAGTGTTTATTTGACGAACTGATTTATGCAACTCGTTTGTTACTTAACATCGGGTGATTTTTATCACTAAGTTTTTCTTTGATGAACTGATCTATTCAGTTCGTTTTACACTTCACAATTGGTGATTTTTATCACTGAGTATTTATTTGATGAACTAATTTGTGCCGTTCGTTTTACACGTTACACTTGGTGATTTTTATCACTTACTGTTTCTCTTACGAACTAATCTGTGCAGTTCGTTTATTCCTTTACACTTTGTGATTTTTATCACTAAGTTTTTCTTTGACAAACTGGTCTTCTCAGCTCATTCCACACCTGACACTTGGTGATTTTTATCACTAAGTGTTTTCTCTGATGAACTGATCTGTGCTGTTCGTTTATTGCTCTACACTTTGTGATTTTTATAACTAAATGTTTTCTCTGACGAACTGATCTGTGCAGTTCGTTTATTGCTTTACACTTGGTGATTTTTATAACTAAATATTTTCTCTGACGAACTGATCTGTGCAGTTCGTTTTTTGCTTTACAGTTTGTGATTTTTATTGCTAAGTGTTTCTTTGACTAACTAATTTTTTCAGCTCGTTCCACACTTTACATTTGGTGATTTTTATTATTAAGTGTTTCTCTTTGACGAATTAATCTCCTTAACTCGTTCCACACTTTACACTTGGTGATTTTTATCAATAAGTTTCCCTTTGACGAGCTAATCTCCTTAGCTCGTTCCATACTTTACATTTAGTGATTTTTATCACTAAGTATTTCTCTGACAAACTGATCTATGCAGTTCGTTTATTACTTTACACTTGGTGATTTTTATCACTAAGTGTTTCTCTTTGATGAACTGATCTCCTCAGCTCATTCCATACTTTACACTTGGTGATTTTTATCACTAATTTTTTCTTTTAACAAGCTGATCTCCTCAGCTTGTTCCACACTTTACATTTGGTGATAAACTGATCTGTGCAATTCTTTTATTACTTTACATTTGGTGATTTTTATCACTAAGTGTTTCTTTGATGAACTGATCTGTCAATTTGTTTTTGTACTTGTACTTGGTGATTTTTATTACTATGTGCTTTTTTCTTAGCTGATCTGCTCAGCTTGTTACACAATTTTACACTTTATGATTTTTATCACTGAATATATCATTTCTGAGTTGTTCTGCTCAGCTCGTTACGCAATTTAAACTTGACGATTTTTATCACTAAGTGTTTCTTTGCCGAGCTGATCTGCTCAGCTCGTTATGCAATTTTATAATGTGTAATTTTTATCACTAAGTTTTTATTTGTCGGGCTGATTTGCTCAACTCGTTATGCAATTTTACACTTGGCAATTTTTATCACTAAGTATTTCCTGCCGAGCTAATCTGCTCAACTCGTTATGCAATTTTATACTTGGTGATTGTTATCACTAAATGTTTCTTTTCGAACTGATTTGTCAGTTCGTTCTTGCACTTACACTTGGTGATTCTTAGCACTACTAATGTTTCATTTCGAACTGATTTGTCAGTTCTTTCTACTAGTGATTTCTTTCAAACTGATGTGTCATTTCGTTATCACTTTTGATGATTTTTATCACCTCACTTAGTGATTTCTACCACCATCTATGATTTATCACCTCACTTGGGGATTTGTAGTCTCGACCTCTCTTTTCGCTATGATAAGTATAGGAAGCATCCTCTGACTAGATTTTTGCTTACGCATTTGTAGTGGGGAGGCAACCTCAGACCCTTCTTTTGCCACCAGGGAGGCATCATCTAACCAAGAGAATTTGTAAGCAGGGAGGTATCCTCTAACCCAGGGAATTTGTAAGCAGAGAGGCATCCTGAGACCTGTCTTTTGCCGCCGGGGAGACATCCTCTAACCCGGGGAATTTGCAAGCGGAGAGGTATCCTCAAACCTGTCTTTGTTATGTTTTTCTTTTCCTCTTTGCCTTCCTTCATAACTTGTTTATTTCCTGAACGAGCTATGAATGTAAAATTGGCTTTAAATAGACGATAGATTGATTACTCTTTTTGTGATAGTTCATGTGATTTCTTTAAAGATGATCCTGACCCATGCTCAATTGCTCATTTATCGGGTGTTGAGTTCACCACAGAACTTAGCCTTCTTCGTAGTTTTTCATTCAATTTAATAATTGATTCTCTTAAGAAGGGCTAAACTCTTATTCATTTTCTATATACTTTTAGTTACCCCTTTGTTCATGGAATTTGATTGGGATGTGCAGCTTTTTAACTTGTTTTATAAGAGTTGCAGTTTCTTGTATGTCACACAATAATCGTTAACGAACAAATAGTTGCATTCTTCAGGATGCAATACAAATTCATATTTTTATGAATATTCGGAATACAAGTCGGATTGGGTTTAAACCCTCAAGATTATCGTTTATCAACGAGAAACACTCTCAAAACAAGTATTTGATTTTTATTCATACAATTTCAACTTCTAAGATGAGCTGTTGTTTTTTTTTTTTTCCGGTAAACAAGCTTTTGTATATTAACAAAAGAAGGAGAAGGGACTGCCTTACTACACGCCAAAATTTCGATATGTAGCACGGGAGACCCCCCACAACAAAATACAAGCTCATAAAACCTATTACAACACGAATGAGCTAAAACAAGATTACACGAGGCCAAAATGTACCGCAAAAGCTTAGCTTAAAAATAGATATTTTAATCTGCGGTCTCTGCAATCTTCAGCCAACACAGTTGGGATCCAATTCATCTAGCGACACCACAAAAATCACCATCTGATTACATCAGGTGAAGGAAATCTGGGCAAGTCTGCAAGGCCTTTGCTTTGCTGACTGCTAGCGAAGAGATTCAAAAGCTTGCCGAAATAGATGACCAGCCCCTTGCCGTCCAAACCCTGATCAAAAATTGAATTATGCTTTCACAAAACAAAGCATCCATGGCTGTTTTTTTTCTATTTTCCAGCCACGACACTCCCCCTCCACCAGCAGCCACTAGTTTTCAAGAGAGTGGCCCTTCCCCTCTCATCCCAGAAGCATCACCAGGACATCAGAAGATAATTTCTGCCTCTAACACCCACCTCATGCAACATTATTAGCACAGTGATCACGACATACCAACACACTCAATTTTACGACTCCAAGTGGGGGAAAAGGAGGACACATCCATGATAACATTAGGATGACTCGCTCACATCTCGCTCCTCTTGTTTCTCACATCTCTAGCTCATTGATATCCCCAGTAAACTACCCAAACAAAAACAAACTCTCAACCAAGATATTATCCAAAAGATGTCTACACAGTGGATAAGCTAGGTATAAAGAAAAAAAAAAAAAAAAAAAAAACTACAACACCTACAAGAACTACTACTAACCTACACCATCGAATCAAGCAACGACGCTTTGAGATACTTTTTCATAGATATCCCAATCTCTATTGATCATATCTAGGACCCTCTCCCTAATTTCAGCCTCATTATTTTGAAGCGTCCACCCCATTAGTTTTCCAACTTCTAGCACTTTTTCTAGCTCCGACAAAAACAATCTATTACAATTTACAATACCACTATCTGAAATTGAATTATCTAGAGGTCCAACAGAGACAACTTTTGCATCACTCCCAATCCTCTTAATTTTCTTTTTTCCAGTTTCTTTTACATTTTTTCGAAGTTCTACCCCTACCCACAGATTTGAAGTTGTAACTATCACCAATAAGAGACGAATCGGAGACGTAGACGTCTCCAAGAAGCTCATCTTCAATAGATTGAAACACAATTGGCATACCTTTGGTAACGGTAGAAGAGTTTAGATCCGAAGGTTGTCATAATCTGAAATCCTCTGTCTGAGCCCGGCAACCAACGTTCCTTGTTTGGTTTGGTCACGCCTATATTGTGATATAAGCTGCGATAATTCCATTGCTAGTATATGAGATGAACCAGATTGTTTAAGGAGAAGTCTAAGAATAAATAGCATATGGATGAACGCTTAAGGAATTTTGTAATATAATTGTTTCAGGGATAATATGTAGCCCAAGTGGGAGATTGTTAGGAAATTTTATTTCCTAATCTAATTTTGGGCAATATATTATTAACACAATTATATTTGTTATTTAAATTTAATGAGCTAAAATTAAGTGATCTAATTAATTTGGGTAAGCTCATAGATTACTCAAAAGAATATGAGTTAAATGAGTAGATACCAGAAACTGTTAGAGTGATTAGGGGATTATGGGAACCCTAATCACACTATATAAATAAATGATACTAGGGCTATGGTCCCTAATAATACCAAATCGTCTTCACGGCTCACTTCTCCCCATCTGGAAGTGAATCGCAAATCTCATTGAGGAACTCCAGAGATTTGGTTGAGGAAGACCACATACCCGCTCGATCTGTGTTCTTCTCGTGATCGATTGTCACAGAATTCCGCATCAGAAGTCAATTGATTGTAATGGATCCAGGTACGTAATTTATGTGTACATTAGAACTCTTGGTGATTTGACATGTTGATTAAGGTATTTTAGATTCAGATCTATAGGGATTAAATCCCAGTTGTCTATTTGATTTTTCTATCTTATGTGGTCTATGCAATTGTTGATTAGATACGATTTTTTCTAGTAATTTCATCGAATCTGTTGATTAATTGGATTTTCCCCCATTCGAAGTTGTAGAACCATCACATTAGGGGCGCGTTTTGCCCTTGCAAACAGACATGGGATTTGCAGTCAACCTTGTGTTTGAGGCCAAATTTTGCCCTACGATTCAACGCGATTTTCTGATTCAAATTGGTTTTTTTAGGGTTTGTATTGATTTGGTGGATTGGAGCTTATGTGGGGTATGTTATATGATTGTTTCGGTGAAATAGAATGAGTACGGTGACTTGATAGAATTTGAATAGCGGTGAAAGTAGAATATAACACGATCTCGTGTTATAGTCAACACGAGACCATGTTATATTCAACGCGAAGGATAAAATTGTCATAAAAAGATAAAAAAAATATCTTGTAACATGTTTTTTAAAAAGATATATTTGATAGTTTTGTCTGCATATTAGGACTTCTTGGTAACTGTCCCAAAATTAATTTATAAAAATATCATTTCACGTTTATGATTATTTATGTAAATTTTAATAGTATATTTATTTTTTGTATATATAAAACATAAAGTGCTCCCGGATATTGGAGTTCTTTACATTAACACAATTAGAAAATTTTATTTGCTTGAGAGGGGTTGATTTCAGCTTATTTAGTACAATAGGGTAAATCAACCGCAACCCGACTGTTTTTGTTTTCTCTGCTAAAAAATCGGCTGCAATGGAGCTGATTTTTCTTTTTTTTCCTGTTGTGGGCTACCACTGCAGGCAAGGGAGCATTGTGTCACGGGCTCACATATTCGCAGCGTCATTTGCCTGTGCGGCGCCCTAACGCGTTTGCTCTGGTTGGGGCAAACCTGTCTTCTTTAGGATGTTGACTGATTTGGCCTTGCATTGGGCCCATCAGGAGAACGACTCCAACTCCCGACCAGTTTATGCAGGGGAGGCCTAACCTCTTCTTCTTTTGTCAGGTCCGCGACCAACGACGTAGTCTCTGAACTTAATAGGGTCGGTACGCCTTGACTTCAAATGGACGCCTACTTGTGTTGACGCCCACACCTGGTTGAGAGCCGCATTTGAGTGCTCAACCCTTCAGTCAGCATAATTTTTCAGTTTGCTGCCTTGATAACAACGGTCCATGACAATCGGCTCCCTATGAGGCGAAGTCACTTTTTTTTTTATAAGGGTTAATTACACGAACATCTCAAGGGTTGTAGTTTAGTTAACATTTTTTCCTTTTTAAGTTAAATAGAAAAATTGTATTATCCGCTAATTAGTAGAGAAAATTAAAGTTTAATCATAAAAATTATATTTATGTTTTTAAATTTAATTATATAATTTTTAAATTAGAATAAATTTGAATAATTAATTAATATTTAGAAATTAAATTAACAATTAAAATTATACTTTTGGAATGTGACTAATTCATTATTAGTTGTATTCTTTAAATTAGAATTAAAATGTTTATTATTATAATTTTAAATATTTATTCTAAAAACAATAGTGTGAATATATATTTTTTTTAAAGTATTTTATAGTCCCTCGTGAAACAATTATTTATATAATACTTAAAAAATATTATTTAACAATTATTTATATCATAAATACTTAATATTTTTAAAACATTATATAAATACACTCTCAGTAAGATTTTTTTATTTAACTTAAAAATATATAAAGAAAAATAGATTAATTATACATAGGCCCCTTGGGGTGTTTGTATAATTAATCTTTGTCCAAAAAAAAGAGAGCATGGGCTCGCCGATGCTCCCTTTTTCTGATAAGGGTTTATTACACAAACACTCTAGGGGTGTTTCTGTAATTAATTGACAAAAATCAATAAACATTAACCTTAATTTGTAGTTATTTGTTTGTTATTGTACTATATTAATAAAACCGCTTGAACAACCCCTCTTCCCCAACAATCATATTCCAGAAGTAAACATCATAACACAATAATGGAGATGAGCAAAGAAGAAAGAAATGATTCATAAAATGGACAAACAGTGCTATAAACAAAGCATTAATCAACTGCATATATCATAATTTTTCATAATATTCACTACAAGATTTCCGCTTGAGGGTTTCGTCGAGGGTCAGATCTGAGATTTTGAGTGTTTGGTTCTTGTCGTTCTCGTTCTAAACGTCATATTTGAGGAACCTTCAGTGGCGCTTTGGTTCCAGGTCGTCGATTAGGGGGTTGGCTAGGCAGTGGAGGCTCATTTCGATTTTTGGTTTGCAGCTAGTTCGTTCGTTCGAGAGAGAGAGAGCAGACAAGAAAGACGATAGATTAGGAGATGGAAGCCCTAAATGTTCAGCAAAGAGCGCGAACACGAAATTAGATCCACCGCCTTTTTTTTTTTCGTTTTGTTTTAAGCTCCGCCGCGCTAGAACCCTCTATTAACCAATTAATCACAGTTATAAATAATAAACGTGATAAAAATTACACCCAATTATCACAGTTTATTAAAATAATGAGATAAAAAATAATTTTTTATCACATAATAAATTTTAAACAAGATTATATCTCATTCATTTCGTTACAATAACAGTTTATTCAAAAAACGAGATGAATTATATTTACTAAGCGTGATAAAAAACCTTTTTTCTTGTAGTGATTGTCCAACATAATTGTGGATATATAAGTAGTTCCTGTGCCGTGATAGATATTCTTGTTGCTCAGAATTTGAAGTAGATTGATTTGGTCCTTTAAGCTCAGAGCCAACTCAAAATAACTTTTTTGATCCTTATCTGAGCATGTCCCATGTTTTTTCCACTGTTCTTCCCATAAACTCTGACCACTGCGGCCTAAGAGATACGGCCAATTTGTTGTTAACCTTCGGAGAAGGTCTTCATCCTGCAATGAAACGAAAATAAAACCAGCAATGAAATTTTAGAGACTTTAAAGTGATTTTTTCGTTGGCAGTATTAGTGCAATAGCAAAGCTGGGTCTTGTATTTATTAGGCCACAGTTAGGGTTGGTCATGGGCCGGGTTCGGGCCGGGCTTAAGCTAGGGTATTACATAAATATACAAGGCCCTCGCCCGGCCCGGCCCGGCCCTAAAACCGGACCTTATTTCTATTCCCAAACCCGGCCCTATCAAAATAATTATGGCCCAAACCCAGTCCTCGGACTGGCCCGACCCTAATTTTTCTTTTTTAAATTAAAAAACTAAACAGAAACAAATCAAAATCATCACAGGCCATTCATTTCTATAAAAAAAACAAAAACATCCAAATTCACATTCAAACCAAAGCAGACACTGAACAAACATAAAATTACATTTCAAAACAACATAGAATCAAACCAAAAAGGAAATTACATATATAGAGAAAAAACAAACTGACGCGTTGGATCTACATATCTGAAGCTTCGATCAATAGATACGAGTAAGGATCTAAAATATTTGTGCTCAAATTTATTAATCCTTGTTCGGACCTGTAAAGGATCAAATTTTTTCTTACTTCAATGATGAATATGATGGAGCCCGGATCCTGATTGGTGTGGTGGTTTTGTGGTTCCCCGTGGTGGTGGTTTGAAGCGGTTGTGATTTGGTGTGGTTGGTTAGGGGTGGCCGGCGGGGTTGACGGTGTCCTGTAGGGGTGGTTGGGGAAGAAGAAGTGAAGAAGATGTAGAAAGAGATGAAAAATTTTACAAATGAAGTAGTATTCTCTCGACCATACCTGAAATCCGTCGCGGTAGAGATCGACAAGGCGAGACTTGAAATCGGCGATCAACGACAACTCAAAATGTGTATCTATATATATATATTTAATTAATACTCGGGCCGGGCCGGGCCTGAAAAATATAAGCCTTGCCCAAGCCCGGCCCTAATTTTATTCGGGCCTAAACTTTGCAGCCCAGGTCCTAACCATGGGCTCAAAGTTTAGGCCCAAGCCCTAAAAAAATCGGGCTGGGCTGTGCGGGCTGGGCGGGCCCCCAAGCCCATGACCATCCCTAGCCACAGTCCATGAATAGTAAACTCCGCAGGAATCAGATGCACACAATTCTTCTTGTTCGTGTTGCAGAAGGACTCTTGCCATTACTGAACCAACTTGAAAAAATCAAAAGTAGCAGCAAATGGTGAAGAAGGAAGAAAGAGAGAGCACCAAGAATACAACCATTAGTATATGGGATGCCATGTTTTCAAGTTTGTAATTTGGTAAGTAGTGATAATAGTGGAAGAGAGCTCATACAATTTATAGAAGAGAGAAATGATGGGATTAAAGGAAAAATTTTAAATTTCAAAAAAAAAAAATTGAACCTATATATTAGGTATTTATTTAAAATAAACATTAAAATATGTTTTGGTTTTATTTTTAAGATAGTAATAAGGGTGCTCTCTGTATGTAGGGGTGAATCTCCATGCACCTATGCCGCCTATCTCATTGCTTTGCTCTCTCTTTCTGAAGAGAGAAACACCAAACCTAAGAATATAAATTTTTTGTTTATTATAATTATATAATTCATTTTTGTAATTACTAGCGGATAACATACGCTAATTTTTTTAAAAAATAAAAAATAAAGCTTATTTAATATTATTTTTTGAATTTAATTTTAATAAATTAATATTTTAGTTTCATTAAGTTAATATCCATATATTTTTTCTATAATTTTCGTAAATTTAATATCAATATATAATTTATGTATAATTTTTTTATCTTGACATTATTTTTTTAATTTCATTTTTACAAATTTCATATTTCAATATTATTAGTAAATTTAATCTCGATATTTTATTTTTATAATTTCTGTAAATTTAATGTCCATAATTCATGTATATTATATTTTTTTTTATACTGTTCAATTTAATTTATGTAAATCTATTGTTTTGCTGTTATTACTAAATTTAATGAACATATATTATTTTTATAATTTCATTGCATTTAATGTCCATAATTTTTGTATATTATTTTTTAATATAATTTTTGTAAATTTAATGTTGTTGCACTATTTCTAAATTTAATGTTCATATATTATTTCCATAAATTTCGTAAATTGAAGTCCATAATTTTCATATATTTTATATTTCCACGTTTATTTATTTATTTTATTTTATTTTTGTATATTTTAATATTTCAGTATTATTATAAATATCAAGTTATGTTATTTCTATAATTTTTGTAAATTTAGTGTCCACAAGTTCCATTTATTTTTTTTAACTATCTTTTGCAATGATAATTAACGCAAAATTATACAAATTATTTAATAATGGAGTTCATGCGGGCTAGTTATGATTTGATTTGTTTACAAGACCACCAAAAAGAGTAATTTAGGTACACCCCACGAGCACAACTTGTGATAAGCAAAGGCCACATTTAGACCAACATGCATGATAATTTCGTGCTCTCGTACTCCTAGTTCAATATGAATAAAAAAATATTAAATTAAATAAACCTCTGATCCATTTTTTTAAAATTATACTTTATCCCCTCCTCGTTCAAAAAATTAGTAATAATTATTGATTAAAAGAAAAAATTTAAAAATTCAAAAGGAATTAAACCTATATATTACATACTTATTTAAAATTAAAAATTTAACCTATTGCATATTTATTTAACACTGAAAGATGTTTTGGTTTGTATTTTTTAAATAGACCAAGGGATATTTGTATTACTTTTTAAAAGTGATAGGGGTGTAAGCGAAATTAATTCTAGGTCATTAGGGTTGAATCTCTAGGCTTTATATGTTCAAGTTGAGACTAAATTTAATGAGCATATATTATTTTTATAATTCCCTTGTCCATAATTTTTGTATATTATATATTTTTGTATATTATTTTTTTGATTAGTTTTTTGTAAATTTAATGTTTTGTTGCATTATTACTAAATTTAATCGCCATATATTATTTCTATAATTTTCGTAAATTAAAGTTCATAGTTTTCATATATATTATATTTTCACATATATATTATTTCTTTAATTTAATTTTTATAAATTTAATATTTATGTATTATTATAAATATCATGTTATGTTTTTTCTGTAATTTTTGTAAATTTAGTGTCCACAAATTCCATTTATTGTTTTGAACCTCCTATTTCTATGATAATAAATGCACAATTATAAAATTATTTAATAAAGGAGTTTACGTGGGCAACTTATGATTTAATCTGTTTACAAGACCACTAAAAAGAGTAATTTAAGTACACCCCCACAAACACACCCTCTGGCAAGCAAATGCCACATTTGGACCAACATGCATGATAATAATATGATCTCGTACTCCCAGTTCAGTATGAATTAGAAAATATTAAATTAAACAAACCTCCCCTCCATTTTTTGAAAAGTATACTTTACCCCATCATCATTCGAAAAATTAGTAATAATTATTGATTGAAGGAAAAAAATTTAAATTAAAAAAGAATTAAACCTATATATTACGTATTTATTTAAAGTTTAAAATTTAACCTATTACGTATTTATTTAACACTAAAAGACGTTTCGGTTTTTATTTTTTAAATAGTAAGGGATATTTGTATTACATTTTAAAAGAAATGGGGGTGTAAGCGAGATTATTTCCAATTGATTTGGGGTGAATTTCTAGGCTTCATTTGTTCAAATTGAAACGATAGGTACTAAGTTGAAATAATGGTCAAACGTCTGGGTTGCAAAGTATCAAAATTCCTTTTATTTCTTCTTCTTCTTTTTATTTATTTGTTTATATATATATATTACCTAAACATATCTTATATTGGAAAGAGAAAATTACTTTCCAATGAGGGATTAGTAGTGTTAACTTTAACCCAAAATCTGTGTGCATGCATGAGAGTTGAAATTAACCAAACTCTCATATTTTTGTAATTACTAGCGGATAACCTATGCAGGTTTAAAAAAAAAAAATTGAACCGTATTTAATATTATTTCTTTAATTTAATTATAATAAATTAATTTTTTAGTTTTATTAATTTAATATCCATACATTCTTTCTATAATTTTCGTAAATTTAATGTCGATATATAATTTATGTGTACTATTTTTATCTTGACATTATTTTTTTAATTTCATTTTTACAAATTTCACATGTCAATATTATTAGTAAATTTAATCTCGACCACAGGGGATAAGTGCTAACACATGAGGTAAGTGCAAATCAGCTGAATCATAGGAGGTAAAGTGTTATTAACCCTTTTTTCTTTTATACTATTTATTTAATTTAATTTATGTAAATCTAATATGTTGTTATTTATTAGTAAATTTAACAAGCATATATTATTTTTATAACTTCATTGCAGTTAATGTCCATATTTTTTGTAAATTATTTTTTTAATTTAATTTTTATAAATTTAATGTTATTGCGTTATTTCTAAATTTAATGTCCACATATTATTTCTATAATTTTCGTAAATTGAAGTCTATAATTTTCATATATATTATATTTTCATGTTTATTTATTTATTGAATTTAATTTCTGTCCATTTTAATATTTCATTATTATTATAAATATCATGTTATGTTATTTCTAGAATTTTTCTAAATTTAATGCCCTCAAGTTACATTTATTGTTTTGAACCTGCCTTCTCAATGATAATTAATGCAAAATTATTCAAATTACTTAATAATGGAGTTCACATGACCCTTATAATTTGTTCTGTTTATGTGACCACCATAAAGAGTAATTTAAGTATACTCCCACAAATACAACCAGAGACAAGCAAAGGCCACATTTGGACCAACATGCATGATACTTTCATGCTCTCGTCCTTGTAGTTCAATTCGAATTAGAAAATATCAAATTAAATAAACCTCCATGTTAGCCAAAGCGGTTTCAATCATAGGATTTCCGGATAAAAGTGATTTTGACGATAACACACACATTTGACGTTTTAAATGTACTAAAAATATTTTGAAGATAGAAAATCCAAACATTACCAAAACATATCATGAAAGCGAAATCAAGTCGAAAAGGTAGGAAAATGTATGATTTATATTAAAGTCATTTTTCATTTCGACAATACTCGCGAGATATTGAACTTAGAACTCTATAGGATACACACACACACCATATATATTCGTAATTGTGATATACTGATCTTATCATGTTCAATATGCTTATATATCACAATGTGAAGTATGCGGTTGATCATTACATGCTGTATCGGAAAAAACACCTATTGATCATAATTATGCAAAATCGGAATTTTATATTCTTAATATGATAATAAGGTACGTTGAGTTTTTGAATCATTTAAACATCATGATAATAATTGTTACATACTTTATAAAGTGTTTATAATGATAAACGATCATAAACCAAGATAAAAAGACCCAAAACGGAGGAAAATGACATGTCACAGGAATTGCAGCATAAGTAGTCGACTACTTATGCTGGAAGTAGTCGACTACTTCTAGGCAATATGTTTTTTTCTCTCCTGCTCTGTTTTCGGCTTTGCGTTTTGGCGTCGTATGCTTGTTCTAATTAATGTATGATGATTCATATGTCTTATAATAATTATATAACATATTTTTATCATTCAATTTCATCAATACAATGTTGAATTGAAAAGAAATTGATCAAAACATCTTGAAAAATTTTAGAACTCAAAATGCAGAATTTTGTCATGGACTCAAATTTGGATTTGCATATCAAATCTTATTCAGAATGTTCAAATCATGTTATGGGATGTTAGTTTAACATGTCTACATGATATATTTATGATCAATTGATATGTTCATCATTACATCTATGATTAATTGATAAATTGGCTCAAATAGTATGAAAATTTTGTTTTCATCATACTAAATGAATTATAAGTGTTCAAATGTTTTAAATACTTGTATGTGCTTAATTGGATTGTATAAATGTATGATATATATTATACATTATTTATATGAATGATCAAATTCATAATCATATAAAAATACAAGTATAAATATCTGAATTTATCAAGACAACCAAGTGGGAATACAAAGATATTATTTTGACTTAGTGGTAGGATAACTCATTTAATACAAACTCATGTCTTGTCTTCCACAAATGTGAATGACATCTTATCTTGAACAAACTTGTTGTATATTTCAAATTTGAGGAGCCTTACATTCAATGATTCCTACCCAACTTTGAATAACTCTATCATGTTTTGTTTACAATCATTATTACCACTCATACTCAATTATATACATTGTCTATGTGATATATGACAATAATTTTTCACTACCTCAAAGACATGAATGGACTATGGGTCCTTTACATTTAATTATACTATCTAGTATTAAATGAGATTGAAAAAAGGGAAAAGAATCTTGACAAATCTGCAGAGATAATTGAGAGAAGCCTATGCATTTTGAATATTGAAATTTGAAGAGGATTTTCAAACGGTCACTTTGCTCTCAAGCTCTTCAAGTGTGATATCCTCCTACATTTTCTACATCTATATAAGGAGAGAAAATTACTGGAGAAAATCAACAATCTATCAAAGTATCAATCAAGTGAATTACAAAGATCAAAGAAATACTACCAAAGGCTTTCAAGCTAAAATCTGTCCAACAACACTTATACTCTTTCTTAATTCATATTTTTTGAGTATTTGTTGTATTTGCTTCACACACATAGATTCTTGAGTTATATAACTTGTGAATGTTGAAACTTCATTTTGTGAGACGGTGAGATTTTTATTGTAAATTATGAGTAAGGATTTTACTCAAGATGAGAGAGTTGTGAGTGGAATATATTCACTCTAGATTGTAAGGACTTGAGATACGTACTTCTCAAGTGGTGACTTAAACGGTTTTTCTCCATGAAGATCCGGTCTTAGTAATTCATCGGGTAGAATGAATGGTTTGTTTAAATCAACTGTGAAAGTTTGGATTGCAAAATTTTTGGTATAAGGTATTACTAGTTGGAGGTTAGAGACTGTGACGTGGTGACAACGGCGATTTGGTCAAGCGTAAAACAAAGTATACAACGCATCCCTAGATTGTGTAGTCAATGCTGCGAGAATAAATATTTGTTGTCAAATTCAATTGCATGTGAGTTTTGGGTTGGATCGAGTGGTAATTATGGGATAAGAAATTTTGAAACATAGCATTTAAGTGAACCCAAAGGGGAGTCAAAGCTGTGGTTTCATGAAGTATGGAGAAGGCCAACAAGTATGACCAAAATTTGGAAATTTTTGGAGTAACAATAATTATTGTTGCCTTCACATTTTAGCAACATTTCTTGTATGATGAAATTCGTGGGATATACATTGACCCCCAGAGTTTGTCATATTTGCAATTCCAGAGGAAATAAATTTGAAATTGAGGCATTGAACAATCATTGATTTAAAAACTACAGTTGTATTATCCCTGAGTATTCAGGAAAGGCTAATGTTGTAGAAAATACTTTGAGACGGAAAATCGGTAAAACGTGTTTGCAAATATTCAAGATGTTCATACTAATGTACGTATCGCGTTGAAATCCTTATGAGTTCAGCAGGCATTTGGTCGGATGACCCTTCTCTGTGAGCCTGTAAATATGAATTAAATATTTATCGATTTTATGGTGGAAGTGCAGAAGTTAGATGTCCAGTTAACAAGGCTTAGCGAAGTAGGGGAGAATTAATTGTAGAGCTGACAAGCGTGACAAGTTATAGTGATTGGAAATAAGGTGTGTAAGATAGATAATGCCAAATTATGGAAGAGGTCTTGAGAGAGATGCATAAAACAATATATGAAATGCTCTGGTAAGATTTAACTATTGAGTTTGCGTAAGTATTATTAGTGGTTTGGAACAGAAATGGGAAATCGCAGTATTTGTAGTTAGGTGTTTTGTTTGTTATTAAAGTTAAGAGGGAGTAATAATATCCAAGTAGGTTATCGTAGCTTCGATCTATTCCAGAAGGAAAGGGGAAAAGTAGCTCGAAGAATATTTCCTGATGCGTATGTTAGTACGCATATTGATGGGATCGTTCAAATTGCATGATGCATTAATTCAATGCAAATGGTAAATTGAGTTAGGTTAAGATGATCATTCTTTTGAAAGTGAGGAAGATTTATTTCTCTTGGTATTTGATTAATCGGTTATCTGGGAAGTTGGAATTTCAATGCTGAAATCATAAGTATTGTCGCAATGTTGTGATCTGGATGATAATTGTTATCAAAGTAAAAGTAAACCATCAGTGTATGAATAGTTCGTAGAAGGAAACTGTAGTTTCAGAAGTCGATATTTTTTTTTGAACGTGCAGATTTAATATTTTTTTTTTCGTACTCCTTTAGTTGCCCCGGGTGGAAGTTGATACCTTGTTCCAATTATGGATTAGCAGTTTATCAGAAAATACGATTCAGTTGTTGAGAGATATGTTGATGGATTGCGTAGTGGAAGTTTCTGGTAAAGATGATGATTGTACAAAAAAAAAAATCTGTTTATGCTAACAACTATCTTGATGTCAATCGTAGTGGCATCACATAAAGCGCTATATGAGAAGGGTGCAGGATACCGGTCAGATAGACGAAAAATTTCATAAGAGAACGCAACTTTTACGAGATTTTAGTAATAACCCGATGTGGCTGCATTTGTTTTGGAAATGGGAAGTTGTCGAGATTGCAAAGGAGAAGAATATTTTGAACATCTTTGAGTTACATATATTCAAGATATAATATTTTATAGTCAGTAGCTAGTAATTTTAGAATATATCAAATCTTATGGTTAGGGCGCACCTATGTATTTGAGTCGTATATACGTGGATGCATGAAGGAAACATGTCATGTAAGTGAAATCGGAAATTGAAGCTCGTGATCATATTAGGGACTTGATCAAATATGAAAGCTTGAGAGAATTTTTTTTAGAGATGATTTGTTTGATATATCTGAGTTATAGATATGTGGGGTGGTAAATTTTTTTTGGGTGTTGAGAAGGATATCGATATGAAAATATCGCGATTATTGTTAAGATAGATAATTAAATGAAAATATTGTTACAACGGATAATTGAAAATTTTTCGAAGGCAATGGATAAACGTCATTGCGATGGAATGAAATAGACTTAATTTCCCGAAGTATTTTAAAATATATAGCGTTATTGCTGATTGTGATTTCATAAGAGTAACGCAGCGGAAACAATGGAAACATGAAACCATTATTTGTTTGTAATGAGGTTTACCAATCAAGACGCACATTAATTATCATGTCGATATTTTTGCAAGAAGAATGTTATGAGTTTTGAGCGGGAATTGACGACTATGAACTAAGGTGACTTCTTGTTATGAGACTTTGTATCTTGCGTGACCTGGTGGTGCAACTCGAAATGTTAGTTCATTTTGTTTGGTTGACACGAAAATTTCGAGACGAAATTTCTTTAAAGGGGGAGAGAGTTGTAAGACCCCGACTTTTGACCTACATAAAATTCAAGCCGCGTTTTAAATATTTCAAAAATACCGGGGTAGATTTCGATATTTATTAAATGAATTAAAATTTTAAGAGGGTGTATTGGAATTTTGTATAAACATTAAAACATAGATTGGGTTAAATTGCTACTCCACCATAATATAAGGGGAGGTTTGTGTAATATTACAAAAAATATCTTCATTATTTATATATAGAAAGAGAATGGGAGTTGGTGAAGTGATAAGGGGGTGGCATGGTCTTTGTCCGGCCGATGAGCACATGCATACATATATATATATATATATAGAGAGAGAGAGAGAGAAAGGGAGAGAGAGAGAAATCTGGAGAAGGATTGAAGAAGAATAGCGAAGAAGAGAGAGAGAAAAAAATGGGAAAAGAGAGAAGAAGAGAAAGAAGAGAGAGAGAGGTCCGGTAGGCAGTTCAGTTCGCCGGCAGGGGGTCGTCGTTGGTCGGCTAACAGGAAACCGAAACAGAAAACGAAGAGAGAGAGAATCGGCGATGGGATTCGCCGGTAAGTGATCGCTGGTCGACAATCATGTGGGTTGGTGTGTGTATGAGTATTCTGTGTATGATTGTGTATGTGTTCAATCGTGATCAGTGTATGTGTGTGTGTGTGTGTGTGTGTGTGTGTGTGTGACTTGGCGTGTGTTGTTCCAGTTGTAGGTGAGTCGTCGGAGTTTGCCGGCGGTGAATTAGAGAGAGAGTAGGTGGGTTTGGTTTTGTGTGTGTGTGGTTGTTTGCTAGTGGTGTATAGACGATATGGGGGTGTCGTCGATGTCATTGTGTGTGTGCGTGTGTGCTCTGCCATTTCTGTATGTGTGGTAGTTGTTTGTGTGTTCCATGTGTGCTTCGTGTGTGCATGAAGGTGTGTGTTGTGTGTGTATGGATGTTCAGGTGGGGGTGGTTGCTGGTATTATAGAGAGAGAGAGAGAGAGAGAGAGAGGAAGTAGAAAAACAGAGAATCAGGCAAGGAGATGTTCGTCTCGGCGAAAAAACCTTTGGGAGTAAGCTGGGTGATGTTCGCCGTGGCGGTAAGCCGTCGCCACAGCGGTGGATCTAGGCACAGAACAATAACAGAAACGGGAAGAAGAAGCAGAAGAGAGAGAGAGAGAGTGGAAGGAGGTCAGACACTGAACAGAAGCAGAAGCGGGAAAAAGAAGAAGAAAAAAGAAAAGAAAGAAAAGGAAAAGGGGGGGAAATTACACCAATCACCCCACTAAAATCCAATCTTGCGGCCGACGGAAAAAATCGGAAAAGGTAGAATGTCGAACTTCTTTAATATATTTATTTAATTGTCTAAATTAAAATGGCAATAGAAAATAGTGAGATCGTTTACACGAATAAATTCGATATAGTAAACTATAACGGAGTAATATTAGTTGAATAGTAATATTTCATAATAAAAGACGGGGGATAGGAAATCACGAAAATTAGGGTCTGCATTGCATGGTTAAGTTATTTTTATATAAAATATTAATTTAGGCTCTGTCACTATTAGGTTCGCACGCACCGGAATACCGGTAGAGAATAGGCGGTCCAAAGTCTTTTGAAAACGGATAATCAGGTGAGTGTACTGTCTTCTTACCAAACTATTTTTTTATATATAAATATGTGTGTAAAATAGTTTTACTTGGACTGTATGATTTTATAAATGATATGGATCAAGCAGGTTTTGGGTGAGTTGAGGAAATGGATTTTCGTTAAACTATGGTGGTGTTAAAAGGGAAGTTGAAAAATAATTTTCGTTGGTTTTGGTGGTTTTAAAAGAGAGTGGATAATATTTGGTTTTCGAAATAAAATAAAGGGAAAATATGGTTTCGTTGAAATTAGACGGTTTTCAAACAAAGGTGAAAAATATGATTTTCGGATTTAAAAGTTGGTTTTGAGAAAAAGAGGTGGACGTTGGTGTTTTTGACGGTATTGATGAGGTGGTGATTTATATTATTGTCTGTCCGGAGGGTGGTCCGGCAGATAGATATTGTTTTGTGATTTGATGATGATATTATTGAGTTGACTATGCCATAATTTATGTCATGTCTGGAGGGTGGTCCGGCAGGTGGTGATTTATATTATGTCATGTCCGGAGGGTGGTCCGGCAGGTGGTAATTTATATTTGGTGATCGATATTATGTGGTGATTTATATTATGTCCTCTAGAGACGTTCGGTAGGCGGTGATCTGCGCAGTTAGGTCCGCTAGGAAGGCATATCCTACGGATGGTTACGGTACCGTTGTAACTCCCGATCGTGAGGTTAAAACGATCACTATGGCTTAGCCGGTGGGTATGGGGTTGAGATGTGTGTTTGAGATGTGGTGTTTTACTTATATTTGGTGATATATTATTTATTATTGTGATTGGTATGATTTTATACTAGATGGGTTTGAATGGAACTTATTTATATCGCTTTACTTTCACTGCTTATATACTGGAGATTTTACCAGCGGTGTGGTGTTTATATATTTACGTGTGATCCATTTAAATGTTGTATTATTTAGAATGTATTATTATTATGTAGAAAATGATTTTTACTAAGAAGGCAGTACACTCGCAGGTGGAACAGTTAGGAGTCAGTCCCCTACTGGCGCTAGATAGAATCCTACGATGGAGTCAGGTGTAAGTTTTGAGTTAAGCTATTTGGGGTGAATCTGTGAGAGATTCATGATTTTTATTTTGGTTGTTCCTATATTTGGGGATGGGTATGTCCCCATAGTATAAAAATTGTATATGGATATTTATATTTTGGTGCTATATAGTTGGTATGTACTTTGTTGTTCTGTGTATTGGTTTGGCGTTCAAGTGATGTCATGTTGTCGTCACGCCGGCCCCGGGATGACGGGTGTCCGGGACAGGTCATGACAATCCCACTCATTTTTCATTCAAACTAGCCCACCATCGTTTGCCTGCTGCATCCCCAAGTGTTGCTAATGTTCCGACCATTTCAACCCCTTCCGACCATTTTTCTCCTAATCAAGTCCAACAACTCATTTCCTATCTCAGCTCACAGCTTCATTCTACTGGCATCTCCAATTCTGAGTCTTAACTAGTCATGGCATCTTCGGTTCCTAATCTCAATGGTAATCCCTGTACTACTCTTTCCCTTTATCATCCTTCGGTTCCTCCAAATACTTGGATTATTGACACTGGTGCCACACACCATGTTTGTTGCTCTATTTCTCTGTTTTCTCATTCCACTATAATACACAACACCACTGTAACACTTCCCAATGGTAATCCCTGTACTACTCTTTCCCTTTATCATCCTTCGGTTCCTCCAAATACTTGGGTTATTGACACTGGTGCCACACACCATGTTTGTTGCTCTATTTCTCTGTTTTCTCATTCCACCATAATACACAACACCACTGTAACACTTCCCAATGGTCATCATGTTGCTATCACTCATATTGGTATTGTACATTTATCCGATTCCTTAATCTTACATAATATACTGTTTGTTCCCAAGTTTTCATTTAACCTTCTTATTGGCAGTGCTCTCACTCTTAGTCACTCTTTCCATGTTAATTTTTCTTCTTCTACATGTGTTATTCAGGACCCTACTTGGGGCTTGACTATTGGGAAGGGTAGCCGTCACAACAATCTCCATTTTCTCGAATTGGGAGATTCACATTTTCGTTCCATTTCTTCTTGTTCTGTAATGTTTAAATGTGATATTTGGCATTTTCACCTTGGACACCCATCTCATGTAAAAGTTCAAATGCTTCATAATGAATTACAACTTCCCAGTTATTCGTCACATTTTTCTCATTGTTGCATTTGTCCTTTGGCTAAACAAAAACGTCTTCCGTTTATTTCTCATAATCACATGTCCACCCAACCTTTTGATCTCATTCATATTGACATTTGGGGCCCTTTTCATGTTGCCACTACCGCTGGACACAAATATTTTTTCACTATTGTTGATGATTGTACTCGAGCTACTTGGGTCTATCTTTTACGGGCTAAATCTGACGTTCTCACCATTTTTCCAAAGTTTTATAATCTCATCCACACCCAATATACCAAATCCATCAAATCTGTTCGCTCTGATAATGCTCCTGAATTGGCCCTTACTGATTTTTTTTGCTCTAACGGCATTATTCCTTATCATTCTTGTGTTGACACACCAGAACAGGATTCTGTTGTTGAGCGAAAACACCAATATATCCTTAATGTCGCTCAGGCACTTCTATTTCAATCTTGTGTTCCTCTTTATTATTGGGGTGATTGTATTCTCACTGCCGTTTATTTGATTAATCGAACACTGTCACCTCTCTTAGCCCACAAAACCCCATTTGAGATGTTACATGGTACCCCACCTACTTACACCCACTTACGTACTTTTGGGTGTCTCTGCTATGGTTCCACTCTTCTCGGTCATCGTACCAAGTTTTCTCCTCGTACTCATAGCTTTGTCTTCCTTGGTTATCCTTCCGATTACAAAGGCTACAAACTGCTTGACTTAGAAAGCAATATTGTCTACATTTCTCGCAATGTTCGCTTTTATGAAACAATCTTTCCATTTGTTGATTCCCAATCTCCATCCGTTCTTCATGACTTCTTTCATGATCGTGTTTTCTCTCTTCCTCTCTCTCCCGGCCCTAATATTCCTCATTCTCCTACCGTACCTCCCTCTATTTCTCCCCACCCATCTTCATCTTCCACTACTCCTACTGCTACTTCTCGTCCTTCTCGTGTCACTAAACGACCATCCCACTTATCAGATTATCATTGTTACCTTGCTACTCATTCTCCTACTGCTTCTGTTGCTACTCCTACCAAATCCACTCCATATCCATTGTCTTCTACTATTAGTTATCATCGCCTTTCCCAACCCTATCACCATTTTATTTTAACCATTTCTTCCTCCACCGATCCCACCTCTTTTTCCGATGCCGTTGAGCACTAGGTTTGGCAGGATGCCATGCACATGAAATTGCGTGCTTTGGAAACCAATGGTACTTGGTCTATTGTTTCATTACCTCCTGGCAAACATTCGGTGGGTTGCAAATGGGTCTACAAAACCAAATTTCTAGCGGATGGTACTGTTGAACGCTATAAGGCCCATCTCGTGGCCAAGGGCTTTACCCAACAAGAGGGCATTGATTTTCTCGACACTTTTGCCCCCGTAGCCAAATTGGTTACCGTTAAAGTTTTACTCTCTTTAGATGCTGTTTCGGGGTGGGATCTTACCTAACTGGATGTCACCAATGCCTTTCTCCATGGTGATCTCGATGAAGAAATTTATATGACTTTATCACCTGGTTATTCTTGTCGACAGGGGGAGACTTTACCTCTAAATGTCGTCTGTAAACTTCACAAATCTATATACGGCTTACGACAAGCTTCCAGACAATGGTTCCATAAGTTTTCCATTGTCTTGCTTTCCGAATGATTTACTCAGTCTGCTTGTGATCACTCATTGTTCATCAAAGCTGTTGGTAATTCGTTTTTGGCATTATTGGTTTATGTCAATGATATTATTATTGCTAGAAATGACTCAGTAGTCGTGGAAACTCTTAAATCAACTCTTAGTAAGAAGTTCAAAATGTAAGATTTGGGTCCTCTCAAGTATTTTTTGGGTATCAAGGTAGCACGTTCCGCGGCAGGCATCTCAATTTGTCAACGCAAATATGCACTGGAGTTACTTTCTGATGCAGGATGTTTGGGGTGTAAACCTGTTTCTGTTCCTATGGAACCAAATCTCTCAAGTTATCAGCCTCTGATGGTGACTTGCTTTCTGATCCTACCCAATACAGACGAGTGATCGGCAAGTTACTATACCTTACCATCACCAAACTCGATCTCAGATACTCGGTTAATCGTCTCAGTCAGTATTTAGATGCTTCACGTACTTCACATCTTCATGCAGCCTTTCGTATTCTTCAGTATCTAAAAAAGGCTCTAGGTCAAGGCCTTTTCTTTTCTGCTAAATCTACGATTCAACTCAAGGCTTTTGCTGACGCCGACTGGGGCACATGTCCTGACACACGAACGATCTCTCACTGGATTTTGTGTGTTTCTTGGATCTTCTTTTATTTCATGGCGATCCAAGAAACAACAAGTCATTTCTCGCTCTTCTGCTGAAGCAGAGTATCATGCTATGGCTAACACTACTTGTGAGATTGTCTGGTTACTTGGTCATCTTCGGGAACTTTGTGTCCCTCATCGAGGACATGTCTTTTTTTATTGTGATAATCAGATTGCACTTCACATTGCTGCCAATCCAGTTTACCATGAGCATACCAAGCACATTATGATCGATTGTCATCTTGTGCGTGAAAAGATACAAACTGGGATCATTAAAACCATGCACGTTACTACACATAATCAGCTGGCAAACCTGCTCACCAAAGCATTACATCCATCTCAGTTTCAGTTCTTATTAAGCAAGATGAGAATCCATAATTTGTACTCTCCATCTTGAGGAGGAATATTAGAATCTAGAATGTTCTCAATAGAAGCTTCCATTGTTAGTTTGTTATATTGAGTTTGTTAGTGTGTTGAAGTTTGTTAGGCATAGTTGTTATTTGTTGAGTGCTCTTAATGCCTATATAAATTGTATGTTGTCAACAATGAAAATCAATGAAATGCACTCTTTCATTCTCCATTTCTAATATCTCATCTCTCATTGTTTTACCAATTCTTCATGCAGCTGTTCTTGATCAACCCTTCCCTTCCTTCCCCTCACAATTTCTGGGTTCTCCTCAAAATCACCAAATTGAATCAGAAAACACAATCAAACAAACCCCAAATGATCAATTCACCCCCGATTTCCAACATCAAGACAATGCGGGAAACATAGAGAGAGAAAAGTAGAGAGAGAGTAGGCCTTCTCCTTTCCTCTCTTCTTGAAACGCATAGGAGAGAAAGAATAAGTGGTTCAACTTTTTTATTTTTGACACTTTATACCCCTAAAGTTTGACCATTATCTCTTTTATTGTTTAATAAAAATAAGACTTTTTTTTTGCCTTTTAGTTTTTACTTTTTTTTTTTTTTTTTTCGTTTTTTTATAAAGATTTTTTTTTAAAAAAAATAATGTTACAATTCAATTGAAATATTTTTAAATGAAATTGAATTTAATTTCAATTGAATTTAATTTTAATTGAATTCAATTTAATTGAAAATATTTGTCCTTGAATTCAATTGAAATTAAATTCAATTGAAATATTTTTGAAAATTGAAATTAAAAATATTTTTAATTCAATTGGAGTCAATTGAAATATTTTTACTTGAATTCAAGTAAAAATATTTTAATTTAATTGAAATATTTTTGAAATTTGAAATTAAAAATATTTTCAATTCAATTGAAATATTTTTAAAAATTGAAATTAAAAATATTTTCAATTGAATTGAAGTTAATTGAAAATATTTTTACTTGAATCCAATTGAAGTAAATTCAATTGAAATATTTTTAAAAATTGAAATTAAAAATATTTTTAATTGAATTGAAGTCAATTGAAATATTTTTAAAAATTGAAATTAAAAATATTTTCAATTAAATTCAAGTAAAAATATTTCAATTAATTGAATTGGGAGGGCCTCAATCAGTAAAAAAATCCCACAACCCCTTGGGGTTATCCTGCACTTTGAAGAAGAAGTAGAAAAAGGAATAGTAAGATTGGTCTTGATGTTATTAGGACTCTTGAATATATTCTTTCTAAGAAGCAAAGTCTTCATTATATGGCGCTGGAAGAAGATGATTATAGGAATCTTGAGATGGCGATGTTTGACGAAATGCTAGAAGTGGATTTCTTCCGCTATCAAGTCGAATTCGTAAAAGAACTGTCTTGGTGCAACATTGCCTATTGATAAATCCCTAACTTTAGGTTTTTTTTTTAAATTGATTCCATTTTGAAATCCAATAGAACGATGTGTGTATCTAGGGAATAGTTGTTTCAAAGTGAATTCTCCCTAAGGTCCCGAAAGGCAGAAAAATGATAGGTGCAGAGACTCAATGAAAGTTGTTCTAACAAATGGAGTTGATTGTATGGGTTATATTAATAGAAAAATCTTTTCATCGAAACTTCAGAAATGATGAAAGAGAAACATATATACATACGTAACAAACGAAAAGGAAACAAAAGATGAAACATAAATCATGGATCAACTAAGCCCTCTAGGGGACTTTCAAGTAAAAATATTTTCAATTGAATTGAATTCAATTGAAATTAAATTCAATTTCATTTAAAAATATTTCAAGGAAGAAGAAACAAAATAACAATAACCCCTCAAGATATTGAAGATGAACTGTAACTCCAAATTAAGTATTCTGTGTATGGAAATAAATTACATTATCACCTCTCAATTTACATTAACCACATTTGCATTTTTTTCCCGAAATCACCACCAAAAACACTTGAAGAAGATATAAAAAATAAAAATATTAATTATGGGTGAAAAAAAAATAAGTGAGAAGTGTTGGGGGTAAAATGGGTTGAAGTGTTGTGCAAAAAATGAGTGAGAATAGGTGGACTTATATAGAGAAATATGGGAGTAAAATGGGAAGAAGAAAAATGCATTTTGGAGGAAAAAAGCACAAAAAACAAGTCCATCCTCGCTACAGGCGCGTGAAGCCCAAATCTGTCAACTTTGACAGAAAATATTAGTTTTGCACTTAGGTCCAAGACCACAGAGGGGTAAATGATGACGTTTAAACCACAGGGGGTAAAGTGCAAATGGACCAAATCGCAGGGGATAAAGTGTAATTAACCCTTAAATTTAATATTTCATAGAAAATCCATTACAAGTTTATTACAAACAACAATATTTCCCACGGGTTAATTACACTTTACACCCGTGGTTTGACTCATTTTCACTTTATCCCATGTGGTTCAAACGTTGCCACTTACCCCCCCTGTGGTTTGTGGACCTAAGTGCAACCCTCACTCCGTTAACAGAAAGCGTGGAATATCGATTTTGCCCTTCTATAATTATTCACAATTATTGGGGTAGAAAGTGTAATTAACCCAAAATTCTCTCAGCTCTCTTTCTAAAAAACTCCGATCATACCCGCTGCCGGATATCTTTCTTTTCGTCGCCGGAGATCTCTCTTTTCACCGCGGATTCGTTCCCCTTCCCCTCCTCCTCCCTCATTTTTCCTTTCCAACCACCGCCACAATTACAACAATCCAAATGGAGAACCTCCGCCGCCGCCGCCACTTACCCAAATCAAAAGCCCCAAATTGAACGATTTCGAAATTGAAACTGAAATCGAAACAGGGTTTCCATTTTGATTTTGAAATCGAAATCAAAACCCAAAGGCGAATAACACTTCGAAATCGAAATCGAAATGGAAAACCTCAGTTGCCGCCACCTACCCAAATCGAAAGCACCGAATCGAATGATTTCGAAATCGAAACCCGATTTCAAAATCGAAATCAAAACCCAAAGGCGAAGAACACTTTGAAATCGGAATCGAAATAGAGAAGAAGACGAACGTGAAAGAACTAGGGTTTCGATTTCGAAATCGATTTCAAAACTAGGTTTCGATTTCGATTTCGAAATCGAAATCGAAACCCAGTTTCGAAATCGAAATCAAAATGGAGAAGAAGATGAAGACGGCGCCAGTGAGGCGAAGAAGACGAAAAAGGGAGAGCAGACGATCTGGAAAACAAATTAAAGGAAAAAAATATTTTTATCCCTTAAGTTTAACAAAATATGCAAATAGGTCCCATTAAATTAATAGACAAATATTTTTTTTGGTCTTACTCTTTTTTTTTTTTTTTCGTTTTTTTATAAATGAAATTGAATTTAAATGAAATATTTTTAAATGAAATTGAATTTAATTTCAATTGAATTGAATTCAATTCAATTGAAAATATTTTTACGTGAATTCAATTGAAATTAAATTCAATTGAAATATTTTTAAAAATTAAAATTAAAAATTCAATTTCATTTAATAATATTTCAAGGAAGAAGAAACAAAATATATAATAACCCCTCAAGATATTGAAGATGAACTGTAACTCCAAATTAAGTGTTCTGGGTATAGAAATAAATTACATTATCACCTCTCAATTTATGTTTTAATTTTGAATTAATCACTAGAATTTTTATTTAGTTATTCTAGTATTCAGATTCAATAAATTGACCCTTGACTTTATTTACAAATGCATTCAGTGCTAAAAATTGATTTTTAATAAATAAGTTATATTAATTAAAAGGCATGAAAATCAATAAATACTTGAATAAAAAAATGTGATATTTGAATAATCAAATGAAATTAATAAGATTAATTTTAAATAAAAAATTTGATATAATGGAAACAAGAAAAAGGTATTTTGGAAGGAAAATGGGAACAAGGAATTGTATTATTATTATTATAGAGACATATGAGGGTAAAATGGGAATAAGGGTAATGCAATTTGAAGGGAAAAAGCACAAAAAATAAGCCCATTCTCAATGCAGGCGCGTGGGACTCAATTCTGTCATAGTTGACAGAAACCGTTAGTTTTACACTTTGGCCCAAGACCACGGGGGAGGTAAGTAGAGACGTTTGAACCACAGGGGGGTAAAATGCAAATGGGCGAAACCACAGGGGATAAAGTGTAATTAACCCTCTTTCCCACACAACATTACACACTTATTTTACTATATTTTTTTATCAGAAGCATTTAAAACACGAGAGTAAAATTAATCGTCCCAAATTAAATAAATGTCTTAACTAGCTTTTGTCTACATCTGAAGTGATAGAATATATAAAATCACCTGACGAGACAGTAAAATCAGACGATGGTGTCCTATTTGTTATCTGCTCCTCCTCCGCTGGCATGTCTTGAGGATAGAAAGAAGGTTTAGGAGACAAACGTAGAAGTTGAACATCTTCTTCAAGCATCTCCACTACTTTGCTCATCGAAGGCCTATCACAAGGCTTTAGTTGGATGCACCATAATGCCACGATTATCATCTTCCTCAATATCTCCCTTTCTTCATTTGTTGTTGCACCTATTTCCACGTTTTTTCCTTCGATAAATTGGTTATACACCCAAGACGGAAAGTAAATCTGGCTTGACTGATCCGCTAACGCGTTCAAATTCTTCCGCCCACCAACCATATCCATAAGCAACATCCCAAAACTATAGACATCAGCTTTGTAGGACACGCCTCCTATGTTTTTGTAGAACAACTCGGGAGCCATGTATCCTATTGTTCCTCTAGCTGTTGTTAGAGAGACAATACTATCTTCAGGTGAATATAATTTTGCAAGCCCAAAATCAGAAACTTTGGGAACAAAGTTCTCATCTAGAAGGATGTTGTGGGGCTTGATATCGAAGTGCAAAATTTGCATGTCGCAACCCTGGTGTAAATACTTGATCCCACGGGCGACTCCAAGCGAAATTTGATACAATTTTTCGTAGCCTAAGGAGACAATATTTCCTTCTCTCGGAAAAATATATTTGTCAAGAGAACCATTAGGCATGAAATCATAGATGAGAGCACGTTTTGAACCGCTGACGCAGAAGCCAACGAGATGCACCACGTTTACGTGGTGAATTCTACCGATGGTAGCAACTTCATTGATAAATTCTTGTCCTGTGGCCTTCGATTTCCCTAACATTTTGACAGCAACAAAACGACCGCTTTGGAGTTTTGCTTTATAAACAGTACCATACCCTCCTTGACCCAATTTGTCCTTAAAACCATTGGTCATTTTCTTGATATGAGAGTAAGAGTACCTTATAGGCATGAGGTTGCTATGATTTTGTAAGAAATCTTCAATGGTGCCGTACATTGATAAATGTCTTCTCCTCCATTTGCATCCCAACAGTATGAATAGGAATATTATCCCGCATAGAAATCATGCCGGAAGTATGACCATTACTGTGTAAGAGGAAACAAATTAGGAACCATTCGGTTTGTAAAAGAAGCATTTTAAGGGAAATTATGGACGTCTTAGAGTTTCTCTAAGCCTAAAGCATATGGGCAAATGATTCTTTAAAATGAGACTTCGTCTTACCAATAGTGCATGCTTCGGTCAATATTTGTCTTAGGCCTACATCCAACAACAATGAAGAATGTTATGAAGTTGAAATTAATTGTAATAGCAAATTGAAGTAACCTCCAAAAAAAAAAAATTATAGTAATTGTTTTGGTTTGGAAACTTACAATAATAGTGGGAGAGTAAGAATTAGGAGTCAAAAGAAAACCAAATTGTTTAAAAAGATGATCACATACACGTTAATTAACGCTAGAAGAGAACAAATTTTAGGGACCGTTCGATTTGTAAAAGAAGCATTTTAAGTGAAATTATGGTTTCAAATGAGAGACTTTGTCTTACCAATAATACGGCATACACCTTCCCATATTTTTCTTAGGCCTACATTCGACAAGAATGAAGAACGTTAGAAAGTTGAAATTAATTGTAATAGCAAATTGAAGTAACCTCCGAAGAAAAAAAAATTATAGTAATTGTTTTGGTTTGGATACTTGCACTAAAAGTGGGAGAGTAAGAATTAGGAGTAAAAAAAAAAACCAAATTGTTTAAAAAGATGATAACATACACTTTAATGTGATCACTTGAATTGGGTGGATGGTGGTTGGGTCGAAGAAATCACAGTAGTTATGACAAACGACTTGGCTGCCATTATTATTATTATTGTTGGTCAGTCTGCATATTCCACCTTTTGCTTCACACTGTCTGCAGTACACGCCATACCAATGAAGCTCAAACCCATAGAGCAAAACCTCATGAATGTCTGAAAAAGAGCTTATTCCAATGGGTGCACCAGATGAGATCCAAGCCACCAGTCTGATGTTGCAGGAGTCCTCTAACTCTGATATTGTGGCTTCTCTCCCTACCACTACATAAGAATAACTATTCCAGGAAGATGGAGAAGGATTGGTTGTGTTTTTATCACAAGAACCAGCTACATAATCGACAGAGGAATGGCCGAGGGTCTTATTGCAGGTGATAAAAGTTACCGGAGTGTTCAAGTACTCCAGGGAATTCTCTTTTTCATGAGTATAGTGACGAAGAGAAACAAGAGATGGATCCATAAAGGTTATAGGTATGTCATCGAGGGACAATGATTGTATTGGAAAAGAAGAGCAATTATCCTTTTCAAGACCAGGATCGACTAGGCGTATGGAGAAGTTCTGGTAATTAATCGCCTCCACATAGTAAGTTTTCGAATTCAAGGCCAAAATGGCATGATTATTCTTGCAGGTGAGTTCGCATTCCGGAAGACCGCAGTTCTGGGGATCACCTCTCAACCGGAAAGGATAGCTAATGTTTTTAAGATTGCCGCAAGATGGAGAACAGTGTCGTGCTGCTCCTTCCATGGCTTTTATGATACTACAAAACACAAGTAGAACAAGAAAAAGAAGAAGAAGATGATGATGGTGAATAATCGACATATTTGGGTTAGGAAGCATTCTTATTTTGTTGATTTCCTCTTCTCTACTTAATGAACAGTCGGAGTGTTCATGTCTCTTTACATATGGAGAATGGAGTGAACTTTCCTGGAAGCATCCCATTGTGGAAATTGAACATGTGGAGTAGATTGAGGCATAGTGGACAGCACATATGATGGTTGACCGGTTGAATGACCATTGCCTCCTTTTTTGTCTGGAAAAAGTGGTTGAAATAAGCACAAAACCAATTGAAATAAGTTGGCTGCTTTTTCAAAAGCACCCGGGGCACCTCATTGACAAGGAAAAAGTTGGCATGGAAAAAAATTTAGTCCCTGAAAAGAGAGAAGGCAATCTGTCAAACTTTCAGCTGTCAATTTTGACGAAAACTAAAGAAGATGAAGAAAAATCTTCTCTCATCTTTTGCCTATTGTTCACACCATGTTTTGTGCGATTTAATATTACTAAATTTAGTTTTATTAATTGGATAAATAAATTAAATTATTAGAAATTAATTAATTTTATTCGTTTTTGTAGAATTTTGAAAGTGGATCAAAAATCTGCTAATTCAGAACACAATAGGCAAGCGAAAAGAATTTTGGCAACCAAAATTGGGGGCAGGACTGGTCGCATGCGACCAGTGCACCAGCAGCTGGGCAGAGATCTTAAGGTAGGGAGCTTTGCACTCTTCCCAATTGGTGCACCCTACCTTTTTGATCTCTTGTCCATTTTCACACATGAGCATGGGGTAGTGGATCCTATACATAGAGGAGGAAGAGAGTTTTGAACGGGAGGGGAGAGAGGACTTGAGTAGAAAATTTCCACCTTTCATCTTCACCTTCTCACCATCTTATTAAGGGAGGAAACCTAGTTTCGAAGTTAATTGTATTGGTATTTTTGGAGATTTTATCCGCAAAAATACCAGTCCACAAATAAAATAATGAGTGACTAAGGGTATGTTTGATAAAAAAATTAAGTGTTTAAAACTAATTATATTAAGTACTTAATTAATTAAGTTTGTTTGATAAATATAATTAATATCACTTAATTAATTAAATTAACTTAAAAATTAAGTCAAAAGTTAAAAATTAAGTCAAGACTCCTTCACTTATTTCATTTTGCTTAATGCAGTTAATTATTTTTCACTTAAAAAACTTATATTTTGACCATTTTACCCTTGATCCCCTATGAGGGTTTAATTAGAGTTAAGATTAATGAGAATTTGATTAATTTTATATTATTTTATGATTTTAATTTTATTTTATATTTAAATTATTGTTATAATTTAATTTAATTAATCAAACTACATAAAAAAAAAAATACATAATATTTACATATTTTTGGGTTAATTTCTACTTTTAATTTTAATATAATTTTTTTTAAAAAAATGGCACCCTGATTTTATTATTTTCTTCTCAATTTTTTTATTTTTTTTTTTCACATTATCTTGATTCAAAGATAGTTATGTAAATTAAATAATTTTCAGCACATAAATTTTGTACTTATCAAACAAATAAAAAAAAATCAGCACTTAAATTTTCAGCACAATTTTATCAAACAACCTTCTTAAATTTTTAGTACTTAAAATTTCAGCACTTAAATTTTCAGCACTTAAAAATTAAATCGTTATCAAACAAGTCCTAACTTATCAAGGTTTATCTATAACACCTTTAACCCCAAGTCGTGCACTCTCATTTTACAATATCTAGTCTTTACTATCATTTGCACCAAGCCGATTTACATTTTTACAAGATCTAAATTATATTTTAACAAAATTTAATTACAAAACCTGAGTACTTTTACAAAATCATTCTAAAATTATGATGTTATTAACTACAATCAAATTACAAATTACAAAAACAAATAATACATATAACATATAGCAAAATTATTTAAAAATTTATTTTAAAAAAATTACCTAAACATATTTACAAATAATTACAAAAAATATAGCTAGTCACATTTCTAAAACCACCTAAATATATTTACAAAAACCTAAACACATTACAACTACCATTATAAATAGCAAACCTAAACAAATTATAAAATCTAAACAAATTACAAATAATAACTAATTCGAAACAAATTATAAATTTAGTAAACAAATTAAAAACCATAGTTGTGAGGCATCGACAAAGGAATAGCGGAGGTTCTAGCGGCAGAGCTAAGGCAGGTGGTGGTGGAGGTGAGGCAAGGTAGACGGGTCACCAGGATTCGAAGAAGTGTGGTAAAGGAAAATTTTGTGGTTTGGGGAGCTGCCAGAGCCGACGACAACGATGACGAAGAATGAGAATAAGAAGAAGAAGAGAGCTCTCGTATGGTTTGGAGAGGCACCGAAGATAAAGACTAAAGAAGAAGATGGAAAAAAGAGAGAGGAAAAATAACCCTTGATCTAAAACATGGGTGTTACTCCTATTTTCAAATGGGAGTGAAAAACCTCGTGTTTTAGAAAACAGAGTAGCCACCCTTTTTTCTATTATGCATATTCTTTTTTTTTAAGGATATAAACGGATTTCACAACCCCTTTTTTCCTTGCCTAAAAAACAGGTTTAGTAACCCTTTTTTTATGAAACTTGATTGATACCTGCGCTTTATTAAAGAAAAATTTATTATTTAGTCTTCCAAATTAATGAAAACTATTAAAAAGACCCTCACCTGTCAAAATTATATTTTTCACCCTCTAAGATTTTTCAGAAAATAGTCCTCATTCTTTAACTAATGAGTTTCCCTAATTTACATAATATGTCATTCTATAAAACTGTAACCATATAAATAAAAATAGACAGTCCATTTATCATAGAAATAAAAAATGTGAACATTTCTAATGTCAAAAAAACTAAAAAAAAAAATAACATCTTAATCTACAATTCACGCTCTTCATTTTGATATTTATATTGTATATTTTTAAACAAAAATATATTTAGATTAATGAGTGTTGAAAATACAGCAATGTGAGTTTTCATATGTGAGCAACAATAATGTCAACCATTCACATATATTGTTGTACAATGAGGTATTTTTGACAACAATTCAATGTTGTGATTGTTCACAAAATTACGAAATAGAAACTCGTAATGCACTAAATTTAATAGGGTTATCAATGTGGACATTCACACTCACAATACACTTACTGATGTAAATGTTCATGATATTTCGAAACAAATAAAAGTAGCCAAATTTAATAGCGAACACTTGGGTCATCATTCACACTACTATTTCAAATAGTTAAGAATTTTCAAGCCCCATTTTTCAATACAAGTGAACCCTAACGCAATTGTGAACCTTTAATAACAGTGAATAGCGGCTGGTTCTTCTTCAATGGAGGCAGTATCAAACTGCGGCTGGATCTCGTCGACAAAGGTCTTCAAAGTTTGCATCAGACTGAGTAAAGGGGAAGCAGTGGCGAACGACGTTCCGACGGTGGCGTTTCGAAAGAGAGAGAAGAAAAAAAAAAGGCTATAATTGAAACCCTAGCCCTCCGCCGTTGCTTCGTTTCTTCTTCAACACTACATGCAGCAAAATACCTAGGGTTTTCATCTAAGTGAGAGAGGCAATTGAGCTGTTGGTGATGTTTCATTAAAAAAAAAAAATTCAGGATGCAGCTCTATATCTTAACTATCGAGTACCATTTGTTAAGTGTTTCATTAAAAAAAAAATTAATTTACAACAAGACTGTTTTTTTTTTTTTTTCTTTTTACTAACTATTGAATAATAAGGTTTAAAAAAAAAAAAAAAAAAAAAAAAAAAAAAAACTCTATTTACTAAAAGCAAGTGTGTCAGTCTCATTTTAGGAGAGTATCATATTTTTTCTAAATTTTAGAGCTTTTTGCACTTTGCACTCCTGAAGTTTTAGAGAAATTTCACGTTAATCTATCTTTTTAATTTGAACATGTTGAACCCATAAGTATCCAAATCGAGTCAAGTCGGTCTAAATTAGTAATTTTGTCATTTTTTATGGCGGAATTCACCCACGTGTTTGACATGTAATTGATTTCCGTCATAAAAAATGCTGAAATGGTCGATTTGGACTGCTTTGATACAATTTGGATACTACAGGATTTAAGATGTTTAAATTAAAAGTACAATGGCTAAAGTGAAATTTCTCTGAAACTTCAAGGGTACAAAGTGCAAAAGCCTCTAAATTTTATGAGAATGTAGGGGAAATTTTTTTTTATCACTCTAAATCTTATCGCTCTTTGTATGATCAATCCATTCTACCAAAAGCTACTATAAAAGACCTTTTGAAGATAATTTGTTCCACAATAAAATTCTTTTTCCAATTTCAATTCTAATTTTATATTCAATTTTGTGTTATTAACTGCCATTTATCTGATAAAATATTGAATAATTATGCAGCGTACAAATATATGTGTGTACGTATATATAAAAACATACATGCTCATGTTTTCTGAATCATACACACACATATATTGATCACAATACATCAAACCACCCATGCTTTTTCTAGAGCAGCAAACTGCAAATCAAACTAAATATGTATACATAGCAAACATCAAAAGACAAATTTAGTGGGGGTGATGGCCATGCGGAGGTGGTGGGTGTGGTTGCGGAGGGCCAGGATGAGGTTCACGGAATCCCGGAGGGTGGCCATGATCAGCAGGACCTGGCGGCGGCGGATGCTGTGGAGGTGGCGGCTCATGATGCGGCGGAGGGTGGTGGCCCGGTGGTGGCGGATGCTGTGGAGGCGGCGGCTCGTGATGCGCCGGAGGGTGGTTTTGTGGGCCGTGAGGTGGTGGTGGATTGTGCATCTTCTTGAAGCTCTTCTTCTTCAGAGAAGACCTTTGGTGTGGTGTTTTAATAGGGTTGTGGCGAAACGTACTGGAAGAGTTCCTGTACTTATAAGGGAGCAATTAAGATCAATGTGGAAATTGTGGATAACATGATCTCTGCAACTGCTAGTTAAACCAACATGAAATTTTGGTAGTTGCCTACTTAACATTCATAGGTATGTTTAGATTTCTTAATTAATACACCAACCTTCTCACTGCGAGAATAATTAAAATATATCACTGTAAAAATTCAACGGGCCTGGCTCATACTCAAAAGATACCTTGTAAAATGATGATTGTTCTAAACTTTATATATAACTCAAGATCGAGTAACACAAGCGAGATAGGATTCAACACACCCCTTCACGTGTAAGGTGAACTTCTGACAAACCACTGCCCACAGGTATCGAGAGAGAGGACCAACATCAATGTGGGTTGAACACACCCAAAATCAAATACAATGTGGGTTTTGATACCATGTAAAAATTCAATGGGCCTAACTTACTCTCAAAAAATGCCTTGTAAGATGATAATTGCCCTAGGCTTCAACTCAGGATCAAGTAACACAAACGATGTGGGATTCAACACGCCCTCGCACACGCAAAGTGAACTTCTGACAAACCACTGCGAACAGATATCGAGAGAAAATCCCAACATCGATATGGGATTGAACACACCCAAAATTAAACAAAAAACGTGACTCTGATATCATGTAGAAATTCAATGGGCCCAAATCACTCTCAAAAGACATCTTGTAAAATGATTGTCCTCGGCTTTATATATAATTCAGAATCAGATAACACAAACGATGTGGGATTCAACAATAACATAAATTGAACTCAACCTCCTGAATGATCGTCTCTAGGTCGCTTTAATGTTTTTCTTTTCTTTCCAAAACATTGAATAGGAATAAAAATACAGAATTGAAAAAAAAAAAAATGTTTCTAGATTTTTAAAATAATCTTCTGAAAATAGCACAAAAATTGATTTTTGTTTCTGTGGTAATGTTTCTGTTCCACGGCTTTTGCGAAACAAAAATAGAAATCTAAGAATAGAAGCAGTAAACAAGCGGAACCAACGACATCAATTATAAGACAATTCGTAGAGCAAACTTAGTTTTGAGATTTGTTTGACTTTTAATCCCGTCTAAAACTTAATTTAGGATTCAGGACAACTATGTCAGTGACCAATAAAGACACTTTAAAATATTATAACTTTCAATCCATAACTCGGTTTCCGATAAAATTTGAAAATTTGGATTCTACTCAAAGAACACTTCAATACAAGTATCTATCCATTGGCGAACTACAAAAAATTAAATTCCACTAGCTTTAGTCTGCAAAACTTAACACCTCAAGGTGAGTCGCGAGAAACTCCCCATTGGCTACCACTTAATGCTTCTCGCAATTTCAGCGCCAACACCTTTTAAAGGCTCAACGAGTCACTTGATCCAACTCTTACCAGCCCCTTGTATTAGGTTTGAGCCTCAATCTTGTATATTAATGCAACTCAAATTTGCTCATCTTCTGATGGGAGAGAACAATTCGCACTTGATTCCAGACAATATAAACACGACAAGGACACCACACAAAATAAATGGCCAATTTATAATTCATATTATGTTTTTTAGTTGAATGTAACTGAAAATGAATGTAGACATCACTATGCGCATACTAATAGTGACTTCTAGAGTTCATATTACGTTTACAATTAAATGTAACTAAAACTCCATGCATGTTTAGTATCGACTGTTATGCATATCATATCATGTTTTCAGTTGGATGCATCTGAAAACGAACTCAAATAGAGCACTATCCGAAAGTAAGTATCATTTTAAAGTCTATACTACTATTTAGTTAAATGTAACCAAATATGAACACGACTAAGACATCAATTTAAGAACCGCCCTAAAAAAGAAAGATGAGATCAATCAAGCAACACATATTTTACAGAAAAAAAATGTTGTTCCGATGAAATAAGGGTTGCACATACTTACCTTATAAGTCTCAATTGTGAAGAGAAACAAGTACTGATAACCAGAGCCGAGCTCCGATGAGACACTTGTGAGAGACAGAGCAATGGAGAAAGAATGAGCTACTAAGTTCTTGGCCAAAGGGTGATCATAAATCATAAATAATCATGAATGTTGTCGTGTTATGTTGGCCTACAAGCAAGCTCATATCTACTGTACACAAGCTGCAACTCAACCTTACAGGTTTCTGAGTCCGGCTCATTTTGAGAACACAATATTACAGTCACATCATCTCCACCTTGAAGTTCAAACTCACCCTTGATTTTCCAGTGGCTCAACCATATCATGTGCATGTCACTTTCATCATTTTCTGAACGACAGCCTTCATTTACTGTTTGTGAGGTCCACTGCAAACCCTTGGTCATGTTCCTTATCACAATCGCGTAGCGTTGATTGGGATAAGATTGGTAGACAACACATATATTCAGGCCTTGGATTCGAGGGTTGGGAAGTGAAGAAGAAGGCACCCTAAAAGAAATCTTGAGGGTGGAAAAAGGCCATTCAACAGGAGATAACAATAGGAGTCCATTTATTGAGAAATCCATTTTCTTGTTGTTCTTGAACCACTCGGGGATCTCACTCCCAGGAAGGAAAACGCTGAATATGCCACATTCGTAGAGTCCCTACACCAAAGAGGAAAAAAAAAAAAAAAAACACTCACGGTAATCAGGAACAGAGGAAAAATATCTGTGAGATAAATTCAACTACTAATTCTATTCCTATCGATAATGTAATAATAAATCCTAACAAGTTAATTTACACACACATAAATATGATAATTTTATTTGTGCCTGTTGAATCCCACATCACTTGTGTTAACTATATATAACACAAGGCGTCTTTTGAGAGTGAGTTAGGCCCATTGGATTTTCTACATGGTATCAGAGTCAGACTTTTGTCTGATATTGTGCGTGTTAAATCCAACATCAATGATGGGCTCCCCGATATCTGTTCGCAGTGGTTTGTCAAAGTTCACCCTGAGCGTGAAGGGGCGTGTTGAATCCCACATTGATGTTGGTGAGAAATTATGTTGACTACGAAACAACATTTGCGCACGATATGTGTTCGACGAAATGCCTGTTTTGAATTTGTATATTAGTGGTGTTGTTTCTTGTGGATGCTATATTCTAGAGTTGATTTCCGACTTTGTGGATCATTCAATTACAGGTATGACCATCATTTCTCTACAGGTATAGCCACCAACTCTCTCAGCATGGCCACAACCTGCAACATATTAGGCCTTCTCCGATTTGCGAGTTTCTGTGATTTACTGTTTTGACGATTTTGCTCTTAGGGATGTAGGGTTTTCTCACCGTTTTTCCTTGTTTCATATTGTTCAGAGACAAGAGAGCAGAGGAGATAGGCGGCGGCGAGTGCGAACCAGATGAAGAACGGATCACTTGTGAACAACTCCGAGACGAAGCGAGAAGCCAATTCGATTTGCTGGTTCGAGACGAAGCGATTTGATTCTATTTTCACCTTCGAATTTCAGAGATTGATTTGATTTGGTGAGGCTAAACGATTTTGGTGATTGAAGATTCAAATTTCAGATAATGTTCAAATAAGAAGATACTCGTTGATTTACGATTCAAATATTGGATTAGATTTTGTTTGTGCCGGAGAAGAGCAAGGAGTCGGAAGATCGTCATTTTTTTTTATCGCTTCATTGCGAGGCCGATTTCACGTTCGATCTGAGATTACGAGCTCCGATTGCCTAGAGATTTGCTAAGAAATTTGTTCGTTATGTCGAGATTGTGAGAAATTTAATTCCTTCCGATGAGGTACTATTTCTTCTTCATCTTTTTTCGATTGATCTGAATCAGTTCTTATTCTTATTCTGAATCGTAAGATGTGTGTTATGTGTAACTTCATAGAATTTGATCTCTATTTCTAATATTCAATTCTTGTTCTGAACCATAAGATCTGTGTTGTGTAACTTCATATATCTGAATTAATTCTTGTTCTTGTTCTAAACCATGAAATCGGTGTTATGTGTAACTTCATAGAATTTGATCTCTGTTGGACCGTTTCTAATATTCAGTTCTTGTTCTGAATCATGTGATCTATTTGTTTTTAAAACGTTAATTCAATTTTGTTTTGAATCTTAGGATTTGTTGTTTGAATCTCGGTTAAGCATTTAATTTTGTTCTACGTCTAAGGATCTGTATTTTTTTCGGATAGTGATCTGTTTGTTTCAAACAAAAATTTCTTTGAATTGTCGAATGATATTTCCATTTGATTTTGATTTTGAGAATATGTTTTAAGAATTTTATAGATATTAAACATTTTTAATTTATCAATGATTACAAAATTTATAGAATTTTATGGTGGTTTAATTTTATAGAAATGATTTTTTTTTTTTGTATTATCTTAATTCAAGGGTAATTATGTAAATTAAACAATTTTCAGCAATTCAAATTCTACACTTATCAAACAAACAAACAAAATTCAGCACTTAAATGTTCAACACAATTTATCAAATAACTTTCTTAAATTTCAGCACTTAAAATTTAAACACTTAATTTTCAGCACTTAAAAATTAAGTCGTTATTAAACAAGCCCTAAGTAAATATTTCAGTTTCATTAATTTAATATCCGCATATTCTTTCTATTATATTTTCGTAAATTTAATGTCCATGTATATTTTTTTTTTCTCTTTACATTATTTTTTAATTTAATTTTTATAAATTTAATATTTCGATATTTATAGTTAATTTAATGTCAGTATATTATTTCAATAATTTCTGTAAATTTAATGTCCTTAATTTATGTATATTATATTTTCTCTTTTATACTATTAATTTAATTTAATTTATGTAAATCTAGTGTTTCGGTAATGAGCATATATTATTTTTATAATTTTCATGCAGTTAATGTCCATAATTTTTGTATATTATATATTTTATATTATTTTTTAATTTAAATTCTTTAAATTTAATGTTTTTGCATTATTACTAATTTTTGTCCATATATTATTTCTATAATTTTCGTAAATTAAAATTCATAATTTTCATATATATTATATTTTCATGTTTATATTATTTCTTTAATTTAATTTTCACAAGTTCCATATATAGTTTTCAACCTATTTTTGCTATGATAATTAATGCACAATTATTGAAATAATTTAATAATGGATTTCACATGGTCTACTTATAATTTGACATGTTTACAAGCCAATCAAAAAGAATAATTTAAGTAAACCTCCACAAACACGACATGCGACAAGGAAATGCTACATTTGGACTAACCTGATAATTACAAGCTCTCCTACTTCAATATGAATCAGAAAATATTAAATTAAATAATTCTCCTTCTATTTTTTAAAAATTGAACGTTATCCCTTCCTCGTTATTTTTTTTTTTTATTTATTATTATTATTATTATTATTTTATGTTTTTTTTTATAGGTATACTTCAATATTCAACAGAAATAATTACAGAATTTTTTTCTCAAATTTCACAATTTGGAAACAAATGTTGGGAAACTGTGCAGGTCGGTACGAAATGGTTTTTTATTACAAATATTAATTTTGACGTCGAAATTAATATTCTGCTGGGGATATGGTCAAGTAAAATTCATCTCCACTACCGCTACGCCTGGGTATTGTTGGAGTGTTCTAGTAAATTTTGTTTTATCTTTGGGAAAATTATCTATTAATCCCAAAAAAAAGAAATTATTTACCACCTACTCTCATCGATTTTTCTTTGCACCAATTAGTCTCATCAACACCTTTTTCTTGCACCTATTAGTCCCGTTTTAAAAAATGGTGAGAAATTAGTTTACCGAAATACCCTTCTGTGAAGTTCACATCGATAAGGAAGGTCGTCAAATTGGTGCATCGCCGCCACCGCCGGTCGCCAGTCGCCGCCGCCGCCGCCGACCGCCGGTGTTGAGCCGCTGCCGCCATAAATTACAGTTTTTACCCCAAATTTTACAACTTTTTGTCATTTTCTATATGTTCCCAAAACAAAAACATAAAAATAAATAATTAATAAATAAATAAAAATTATTGATTTTAGGATAAAATCGTTACCAAACGTGACGTAAAATAAGAGAACAATTGATGTTATATTCAACATTTACAGGTGTTGAATGTAACATCCACAGGTGTTCAATGTAATATCATATGAATTTTACTCTGCATATAAAAATAAGAGAACAATGGATGTTATATTCAATATCCACAGGTGTTGAATATTACATTCAGCATCCACATGAGTTGTATTTTGGTCAGAAAAAGATAATATCATTAAAAAAAAAAAAAAAAATTGATGTTACATTCAACATCCACATGAGGGATATATTGGTCAGAAAAATATAATAATAATAATAATAATAATAATAATAATAATAATAATAATAAATAAATAAATAAATAAATTTGATATTATATTCAACACCCACAAGTTTTGAATGTTACATTCAACATCTACATGAGGGGTATTTTGGTCAGAAAAATATAAAAAAAATTAATAAATAAATAAATAAAATGATATTACATTCAACACTCACAGGTATTGAATGTTATATTCAACATCCACATGAGCGGTATATTGGTCAGAAAAATATAACATCAGTAAAAAATAAATAAATAGTTGATGTTACATTCAACACCCACAGTTGTTGAATGTTACATTCAACATCCATATAAGGGGTATTTTGATTAGAAAAAAACAAAAGAAGTTATTGGTGAAAAAAAAAAGTGATGAGAGTAATTGGTAATTTCTTTTGTATTTTGGGACTAAATGGTGCATGTCCCATCTTTTCTTTTTGTGGTTTCTACACTTTGTACCCCTGAAGTTTGACCAAAATCTCAATTTCATCCCCCCATGGTTTTAATTTAAACATATAACACCTTAAAGTTTCTTAGTCATCCCACTACAGTGCAAGTCATTATTCTCATTACAAATTTGAACGGAAAATAACCGGTTGTTGATCATGTGACTATTTTTAAGACGATTTGTGGGAATTTTCAACTGTTCCTTTTTTTTCTTCCATTCTTTTTCCTGCCCAAATACTCAGAAGTCAGGAATATAAAAATATATCCACACACACACACACACACACACACATATATATATATATATATATATGTATATGTATATTCGATTTTTCAATAGAAGTCGTAAAGATGAAAGAAAGATGATGAAAATACTCTTATTATTCTCTTAGAATTATTGATTTGAATTGGAATGGGATCATTATGAAATTTTTTGATTTTATATGTTGAAATTGAAACTACCAAGGTGAATAATGGTCAAACTTTTATTTCCTCTTCTTCTTTTTTTAAGTTTATTTATTTATTTAGATGTATATTCACTTTCCTATTCTAACTCTTAGTCTTAGTAGCGTTATCTTTAACCTAAAATCTTTGTGTTTATATGAATGTTGAAATTAACCAAGTGTGGGTTGTCCATATATGTAATTTCATTAAGTGGAAATATATTTGGAAAATTGAAATACATTTCATGTATCATTTATTTAAAGGTTATTAGCAAAAGGTTTTTTTCCCTCTCAATTTTTTCTCATCTATGCACTTTAATAAATTTTTTAAAAGTGCAAAAATTACTGTATATTTTTCCATCTAAAAATTACACTGGTGATTTTCAGGTCTGATTTTAAATTTTTAAAAAAATTATTAGACTTCTCAAAAAGTTATTAAATTGGTTGAGTAAATAGTGAGTTGTAAAATTTGGCACTCGACCATTAGGGGTGATAATTGAATCCGAACTAGTGGGTAATTGAACTAATACGAACTAACTTTCTGCTTACTTATTGACTTCATTATCCACCTTTTCTTTTGCTTCCCTCGGCAATTGTTATAGGTAGGGATGGTCATGGGCCTGATAGGCCCGCCCAGCCCGGCCCTATTTTTTTAGGGCTTGGGCTTGGTGTTTGAGCCCATGGGCCGGTCTAGGGCCTAAAGACTAAGACCCATTCATTTTTAGGGCCGGGTTAGGGCTTGATCATTTTTATTTAGGATTGGCCCGACTCGGCCCGAATTTTTTTAAAATATAAAAAAAAAAAAAATAAATAAATAAATATATATATATATATATATATATATATATCCATAGAAAAAGAGTTGAGGGGCCATTTTGTAGTTTTCAATTTCAGCTAAATAATTTAGTAAGCGCTAGTTTCATTCCTCTCCATATAGAGAGAATTGAGGGGTCATTTTATAATTTTAGTATTTAGTTATTAAATTTAAAAAAAAAAATTATAGGGCTGGACTTGAGCGTAATTTTTTTTGTAGGGCCGAGCTTAGGCATAAAATTAGGGTCCAATCATAGGGCCGGACCGGGTTAGAGCCTAATATTTTTGTGTAATACCTTAGTCAAAATTCGGCCTGAGCCCGGCCATGAACATCCCCTTATAGGCGTCTCACGCAATTCTCCAAAGTTCATTAACAGCTTGGTGATGGAAATGGAACGCTCGACGGAGACAACACGTGCCTCACCGTTGTGATGCTGAAGTTTGTCGTTGAGATAGCGAATGGGGGATCTTTCCTCCGTAGCTGAAGAGAAACTTGACTGGCGGTGCAATCAGGGTCGCCGGAGGTGACCAGAGCATGTTGACGGTAGTGGCGGCGATAGATTCAAATGGAGGCAACGCTACCAGTTGTCGGAGGTGACCAGTGACTATAGATCTAAAGTCGGCAGCAGTGGAGGATTCGGATCTAGGCGCTATTAGTGCTAGAGGCTTCAGAGGAACGGTGACAAATTGATGACGCAACGTGTTAACGTCAGAATAACGGCGATGACATCGGCGGCGGTGTAACGTGCCAACGTCGGTGGTGGAAGTACTATAGCCGAGTGGCGAAATCTTTAATGGCGGCACCCTCAATTTCGACGTTGTGATCCTTGCCGACAATTTTTTTCTGATTTGTTCTCCATATTTTTCTCCCTCTATTGGTGCGACAAATGAAGTTGCCAATGATATTGTTCAGGTTCAGATCGGAGATTAATGTTGCGGTTCAGGTCAGATCGGCTCAGGTTCAAATCGGAGCGGTTCAGGTCAGATCGGAGGTGCGATGAGTGTGATTCCTCCACTGCCTCTTCTGTCTTCCTCGCCGAGATTAATCCCAACGAGTTCATGTCTCGATCGACAACGTCGCCAATGGCGGCATCAGGCTTATCGTCGTAGAGGCCCGGCGCCATGGCTTCCGTCGTTCCGATAACGCTCAGCTCTGTTCCCCGGTAAAGGATGGTGGCTATCGCGAGATCGTCGATTTTGACCTTAGCGTGGTTCCCGTCCCTAGTCATGGTTGCAAATGGTACTGCTGCTCATGGCTGGGTGGCCATATTTGGGAGTGCCATTGAAACACCGGGTTTGAAGAACAGATTTTTGAATAAAAGGTGAAATCAAACATGTAAATCTTTTTGCCCGTTTCTCACAGATGGCGTCAAATGATGTTGCCAAAAATCTCTAGCACGTGCAAAAGATCTCCCGCATGCCAAAGACCTCCACAATATACAAAGTTGATAACCTGCAAAACCAATTAGCTCTAAGAGGACACCAGTGTGATGTCGGCCAAAGAACCTCCGGCGTAAGAATAAGTCAGTTTACTTTAGGGTATTAGGCAAAGACCAAATGTAATTATTAATGTGATACTTTCCCTTGTTTATAGATTTCATAAATCACGGCTGTTTGGTATGGATGACCTAATCTTTTATGACTTGGTCTTCTCCCACTATCTGATGATGGTTCATTTCCTCCTATCTAGGTGGAATCATGGGTTAGTGAGTTAAATTGAATTTTGATGACTTAGTCTTCTCCCACTCTGTTGCTATTTAGTTGGGCGTGTATTTTTAACTAAATTACGTTCTTTGACTTCCCACTTGATGGATCCATGCGTGGATCACCGATTTGGACCAATATCTTTAGCGTGACTCTTTTTTAGCATTGTGTCTCTTTATTATGCTTACTCAAGATGACCTGTGGACTTAACGTGATAGGCTTCTTCCGAGTTATGTGTTGGGCTGTCCTTGGTGGATTTTTTCCTAACTCGATTTTATCAATCAGATCTTTCTCGTTCTTAGGCCTGAAATATCGACCCAATTTCTTTATCAAGCTCGTCTTCGAAAGCTAAATATAGAAGCAAGAATTTCGCCCCCATCAGTTATGTATTGAACACGGTCCATATTATATCTAAAAATATTACCGATGTTTTTAGTATTGTAAGATTGAAATGTCTTATATTTAGTGGAGCGATAAAATAACGAAAATATCATCATTAGAAAATATGTGCTAAGCATAATCAATTTTTCAACCCAAATAATTAATAATATTTTTTATTTTGTAGGATTGAAACAAATGTAAAATTCTTCGTTTGGTTACTTTTTTTGTTCCCTAATTCTTGTTTTCGCTCCTAATTTTGGAATTAATGTACAAAAATGCGCTTGGTAAACACGTTTGTGTTCTCAAAAATTTGGAATTAATTTGGGACTATCTCATGAATTTCTTAAAAATCTGAGAAATAAAAAAATGTTAATTCCTATTCACTGTCACAAAATTATTTCCTCTACTACCCCACCGGCAACCAACAACGCGAACCACCGCCATATGCAAGCCACCATATATTTAAAGTATATAAAGAAAAATGTTGCTAGTAAAAACGTTTCTTGTTTCTGTGTTTATAAATTAAAAGAAATAATTTTAAGATAATAGTAATTACCACACGTCTTTCTATTTTCAAAATACTCCAGAACAAAAATAGAATTCCGATGCACCAAAAACACTAACCAAACACCAAGTGGTTGAATGTGCAACTTGGTAGACGGACACCCCTTTCCTTATACACGTTCTTGGAGATTGTTGGAGACTGTCAGGTGGCTCTGCAACTGGTTCGATCCCGAGCAACAGAGAGCAGCTCAATTTTCTCGCCTTTTTTCCTCCCACAATGTTGAATTCGATAGGTACGCTCTCTCTCTCTTCAAATTTTGTTTGGTGATTGAGACGACGGAAAGCAAAGTTTCTCCGATTTGATCGATGTCTTTAGTAATATCGTAATTAATCCCTAATTGTGTATTTTTATTCTGAAAGATTCGAAGTGATTTGATCTCTCCTTTTTTTTCCTTTCATTTTCCAGTACAATTACTCATCGAATATGAAATTTAACAGTTTTTAGGTTGATAAATTGTGGGACTAGGTACAATTTAGCTATTTGGGAGTTGATTGTTGAATCTTATGTGCATATGGCTGCGGTATGAGTTCGAGAGTTTGATTTTTGGTCCATCATTAAATTGTTATTTTTGAATTTGTAGCCTTCTGTTCAAATATATGTCTTTCAGCAATCATTCTGGATGTGAAATCATTTGATAATCCGCAAAACACGAAAACTGGAATCAAGGACTGGCTACATATAAGTTAAATATTGAGGGAAGTATACAAGTAAAATGATCGTATTATTAGGCGAAAACATATATGCTATTTCATCGTTGTTTGTATCACTTTGCGAGGTTCATGAGTGTTGGTGTTTGTTATCGTAAATTCATAGTTGAAATGGTCAAACTAATTTGAATCTTGAAGGATCAGTTGAAATCATTGGACTCCTCGTTTAAGGTTTACGTGTTTTATAATATGATGCTAAGAATTATTTCGCAAGCTAGTCATTTTTGGTCACTCGATTCGTATTCCACTCTTAGGTTTTTGATGATGAAAGAAAAGAATACTACTTCCATCCTCAAGCGCGTTTTGATGAATTGTGGATCCCAGGTTTGTTATTGTCCTTCAACTTAATGGTCTTCAATAGCTCCATCCATTAGGAATTTCAAATTTTCATGGGTGGTTGAGGAATTGCAAGCGTTCATAAACATTGTTGATAATGCTGATACAGAGGTGCTTTAAAGTTATGATCAGTTGTGAAATGTAAACTAAACATTTATTAGGAGATAATATTCTAGATTGTGTAACACGTGTATTGGACAGATATTTGGCGATTAGAGAATATTTCTCGACTCTCTATATACATGTATGAAGATAATATTCATTTTAGTATCATTATCAAAGAAAACAACCTAAAAATCAAAACCACTATTCATTATTTCTACTAGTAATGTCATTATTCTTCATTTCTGCAGGCCAAACAATATGGGAGTTGTGTTGCATCTAAGGTTCCAGAAGTTGAACATGATATGTGTTCAAAAGAGTTTCTTCTACTGACGAACTGCATGCAGAATGTGGTATTGTTTACTATGAATGATTAACGTTGACTATTAATGCGGTGAAAGTTGATTCCTATTTTGCTTTGTGCATATCCTTTTCTACTATATTTTTAGCTAAATGATCATGTGCTGAAAAATTGATCCTCTTGGGCTGGTTTGTCTTTTTGTTGCGCAGCTGCGAGGAAAAAAATAGTTCCCCATCATCATGGATTGTCATTAACTCAAGTAATGCAGAGAAAAGGGTTTGATTTTCACAATGTTGCGACATATTTTTGCTTCTTAAAGGTCTCATATTTGGTGATTTCACTCTGATATTTGGCCTCTTTCCTGTCAGTAATAATATAGCTTCAGCTGAGGTCACCCTTGTTCACTACAAATTTCTTCTCTTCCATCATTTCCAATATCGAGGTTGAAAGTCAAAAAAGAAAGAGACATGCTGGCAAAAGCATCCAGTTCTCAGTCCATTGCTGGTTTAAGTGGATCTGGTGCTTTGTCACATGTTTATATCCAGCATCCACCATTAATATGCAGTATACCTGGATCGAGAGGCTTATTCTATGACGATGGGAATAAGTTACTCCTTTCACCGACATCTGATCAGGTGCTATGATGGATTTACAATTACTTAGTGATGATTGCAATTGCTTATTGGTTTCCAAAATAAATGCATAAAAAATCGTAGCACGAATCAGAAGTTAACTTTTTCCTGTTGAAATAAATTTGGTTTCCTTTTCTTGTCTAGGTTCTTTCATGGAAGACTGATCCATTTGATCCTCGTGTTGCTCCCACCTCTCATATGATAAGTCAAGGGCCGGTATTATCTATTCGGTATTCTTTAGATGGAAAGCTTTTAGCCATCCAGCGATCTAATCATGAAATTGAATTCTGGAATAAAGAAACTGGCGATTCTTGCAGTCATAAGTTCGGGCCTGAATCCGAAAGTATTCTTGGATTTTTCTGGACTGATTGTCCAACCTGTAACGTTGTAGTTGTAACGACCAGGTATTTGCTCGTAAAACAAATTCCTGTTTAATTATGCCATCAATGACTACTAAAATCAAAATTGACTTCAAATCTCACTAGACCTTGAGTAGAAAAATTTGTTGATGTACTTAATGTAACTTATCTGTAGCTTGATCACAATTACAAGTTCCTTTTCAAATTAAAAATTTTCTTGTGTGGTGTTATATTAAGTTTCACTGAAATTTAATCGATTACAGCGGGCTGGACTTCCTCTCTTATGATTATGAGTTGAAAGCACTCCGTTTGGTTGAGACAAAACGAGTGAACGTGAGTTGGTATGTCTACACGCATGAAAGCCGCTTGGTGCTTCTTTCCTCCGGAATGCAGTGCAAGAGTTTCATCGGCTATCAGGTATCGTTATTTCCGGTGGCATATCACCATGGGGACCCGGGGGGGGGGGGGGGGGGGGGGGGGGGGGGGGGGGGGGGGGCTTCAACTTTTGTAAATTTTCACTTTTACCCTATATATTTTTAAGGGAAAAAAAAAACAATTAGAACCCTTAAAATTTTACATACCCCTCCCCCCCAAACATAAATATCTAGTAAAGTTGTAAAAAAAAATTAAGCTCCCCCTCTATGAATTTTTTGGATCCGCCACTGGTTTTTTCTCCTGTCATATTTTTGCATGAAAGCCGCTTGGTGTTTTGCCATCTTGTCGTTTCATTAGGGTTGATATAATTTTATTTCTACTGTCAGCTTTCATCTGCTGGAATAATTCGTTTGCCAAGGTTCGAGATGGTGATGGCAAAATCTGAGGCAAACAGTAAGCCTGTCTTAGCTGCTGAAGATGTCCATGTGATCACCGTGTAAGAACCATTCTTTTCCATTATGCTAAATTTCAAATCTTACCAGGCTGTAACCCCATTTCCTTGTCTATTCACACAGTTACGGAAGGATATACTGCTTGCAACTCGATAGGGTTGCAATGCTACTTCACTCCTATAGATTTTATAGAGATGCAATTGTGCAGCAGGTATATTCTCAAAATGATTCTGATTCAAATTTTGATCTATGTGAATATAGTGCATCGTAATCTATCTTGTTTACTTCAAATTCAAAGTAATTATCATCTGTCAGGTGCATATACCCAGTTTCAGACTTCGTGCAATATATCGTCCCTTCGTTATATGTAGATAAGATATATGTATTTTACTAAACCAATGCGTCACGTGGTTCATGAACAATATGTAACGTAGAGGCCCATACATGCTGATAATTTACTGATAATTATACTTTTTGGATTTTTAAATTCCCTCACTATAATGAGATCTCAGTGAGATTGATTTTTACATAGAAATTTACTTTTGTTGGGTGTTACTAGTATGGATTTGGTGGATGGATGGATCTTAAGGTGGCGTTTGGTTAGTGTTTCTGCTTTTCTGTTTCTATTTCCAATAAACACGTTTGGTTGCAATATGGTGGTGGTGGGAATAGTTTTGTGGGAGTGAATAAGAATCAAGATGTTTTTGTTTCTTAGATTCTTAAGGAATTCATGAAATACTCCCAAAATTTTGGGAACAGAAACTTGTTTACCAGACGTGTTTCTGTACATTAATCCCAAAAATTTTGGAGCAGGAACAAAAATCAGGGAACGAAAACAGTAAACAACGGGACCTAAGCAACTAGAACCCTTGTAGTATTCTGATCTAAGCATTTTTTTTTTTATTATTTATTTAACTGAATTTCTTTTCTCTCTACAGGGTTCATTGTCAATTTATTCAAGCAGGATCGCTGTTAGTGTCGTTGATAATGTTTTGCTTGTTCATCAAGCGGATGCAAAGGTTGTCATTCTGTATGACATATTTTCAGATTCCAGAGCACCTATTTCAGCTCCGCTTCCTCTATTATTGAGAGGTTTACCTAGGGCCAACGTTTCGTCTCAAATTAATAGCAGAGGTGCTGAAACTTCAGAATCGAAAGTTTTAGGAGATACAGGCACAATCATCTATGGAGATGACTGGAGATTTCTCAATCCTGATCTTTTATGCGATGTTGCAAATGGGTTTTTATGGAAGATCCATTTGGATCTCGAGGCAAGTTGTTTTCTTTTATTTTCTTTTAATTATTTATTTTTAATTTATTTATTTGCATTTTTTACTAATGATCTATGTAATTCTTGTGATGAATATCAATTACTCTTCAGGCTATATCCTCTAGTAGCTCGGAAGTGCCATCAGTGCTTGAATTTCTGCAGAGACGGAGGCTGCAAGCTAATAAGGTAGTGGTCTCTACTATATATGTCGATATGGTTCTTAGAAACTGGCTGAATACTGTAGGGTGCGTTTAGGTAAGGAAATTGATAAATTCATGGAATTTTGAAATTATGAGATTTTGAAATTTTGAATTTTTAAAATCCCGTCATTTGAAAATTCTTTGTTTGGGTAGATTTTTTAAATTGAAATTTTATTGATATAAAATTTATGGAATTTAGAAATGATGGGATTTTGAGATTTTGACTTTTTCAAATCCCGTCATTTGAAAATTCTTTATTCGGGTGAATTTTTATATTGAAATTTTATTGATGTAATCTCACCTCGAGATGGAAAGGTATAACCTCATTTGAAAGGGTTTACCTCCAAAAAAAATGAAAAGAAAATAAAAAATCAACCTCTACCGAAGGTATTTGGAGATGCCATTTTACGCCTCTTAGATCTCATTTCAAATTCCAATACAAATTCCATTATGAAGTAGCCAAACAGGGAATTTTAACTTGTGAATTTCAGAAATCTCTAAGCAAGATGAAATCTTCTCCCAAAATACTTGACCCTGTAGTAAGCCTAACTCACTCTCAAAAGACGCCTTGGAAGAGGAGGATTACCCTTAGACTTATATATAGCTCAAAATCAGGTAACACAAGTGATCTGGGATTCAACAGGCCTCCTCATGCGCAAGGTGGACTTTAACAAACCATTATTAACAGATATCAGAGGGCTCAACATCAGTGTGGGATTCAACACGCTTGTTCACGCACAGCGGTTGGTTTCAAGGAATTGAAGCCGCGGAAATGAATGCATGCAAAAACTTCAAACTTTTCAGGGGCTTATTTCTAATTCTAATTCCGAGGCTCCAATTCCTCACAACCAAACGCTAACTTAGAGTACTCCATTGTATATCCACAATACTTTCAAGAATTTTTAAGCACAAAATGGCACATTTCCTTGTAAGAACTAAAATTTTCTAAACTAGATGAATAATAATTCCTATAATAATAAGATATACATGATGCTGTTTCAGGCTAAACAATTGTGTTTGGGGATAGCTCGTAGCATCATTCTGGAACGAAGGCCTGTGTCTATGGTTTCCAAGGCAATAGATGTGATCGTTACCTCTTACTCATCTTCCATAAGAACGGGTGCTTATTTCAAGGGAAGGAAATCAGATAATATATCACCTACCGGTGCTCCTAAAAATGTTGCCGGTCCCTCTGGAAAATCCATACAAAACCAAACTGGCGAAAAATCAAACGATCCTGAAGATACTGTTGAATCTGAAGTTGCAAATACCGTCTCTCATGATACTGAAATTCATTCGTCGGGTTCATCACAATCTCAAATTCTTGGATCAGGTAACAATCCATTGAATGCTAATGTGTCCGAACATCAGGTATCCCAGGTAACTTCGGCTGCGATTTCACCTGATGAGATGTACAGCTCTGTGTTTGCTCCTGTTGATGAAGAAATCGGGGGAGATGCTTGCTACTTGGTTGCTATTATTGTTGAATTTCTCCGCAGGTATGTAAAATACGTGCCTTTGGAGTTGTTTGGTAATGCGTTTTTAAGTACTTTTTATAATAATAATAAAAAAAAAAAAAAAAAAATCAGTCAAAAAAGTATTTTTACTTAAAAGTGGAAGCAAAAAATCAAAATGTGTTTAAGATTGCGTTTGGGTAAAAGGTAATTCAAGAAAGGATTTCACTTTGAAAAGGAATTTCATAATTTTTTTTCTTTCTAAAATCCGTTGTTTGGGTACTACTAAAATGGATTTGTAAAATCCATTGAATTTGTAAATTGAATTTCAAAGGGGAAAAATAGGATTTCCAAATTTCTTCGAAACAGATGTTATTTCCAAATTCCTCTAAAGAGAGGTTTCAATTCTCAAATGATATTTACTAAAATTATATTATTAAAACAAGTATAAAAATAGTATAATTAAAATAGTATACTCAAATCATATTATTAAAATAGGTATGCAATTAGTATAATTAAAATGCTATTACTAAAATTTTACTATTAAAATTAAATTATTAAAATAGGTATAAAAATTATATTATTAAAATTATATTATGAAATTTCTACAACAAAAATTATATTATTATGTAGATTTTCTCATTTTTTTATTATTAAAATTTTAGTGGATTTCAAATTTTTGCATACAAATACTTGTCTATTCAAATAAGAAAATTATGAAATTACATAAATAAATTGTTCATCTAAAATAGTTATCCAAACAAAGAATTAGTAAATGATGAGATTTTAAAATCCAGAATTTTGAAATCCCATTATTTACAAATTACATAAATTTGTCAAATCCCTTACCCAAACGCAACCTACCTACTAATAGTGTAGATAAAAGATATTGTTATTCCCATATGATTTCTCTTTATTTAGAAAAGATTCATAGATGAAGAGAGAATTTGAGTTGAAGAGGTCTTTAATTGATTTGTCTCTTAAAATATCAAAATCGAAGAAGAAATGTAAGGCACTATTTGGTAACGTTTTTTTTAAGTACTTTTTAAAGGTGCAAAAGTTTTGTTTAACAAAAGCATTTACGTAATAGCATAGCGTGTTTCTCCGGATCCCGCGCATAGCGGCAATTTTGTAGCACCAGGCTGTCTTTTTATATATATATATATATAATGATTGAAGAAGTACTGAAAAACGTTACTAATCAGTGCTTGATTAGTGTTTTTTTTTTTAAACAAAAAAAAAGTATTTTAAACCGTGTTTTTTCGTTTTTTTTAATTTTTAGAAGTGCTTATTTTGATAAATTAAAAAGTTACCAAACGGTGCCGTAGTTTCTGGTATCTTATTTTTATTTTGTCTCCATGAACAGCGCCAACATAGAAAAGGTAAAACTGAAGCCAAACGTTTACGTATTGACTGTACAACTGCTAGCACGGAGTGATCGATACACAGAACTTGGATTATTCATCATAAACAAGGTTTTCTCATTGTCTTGTCCTTGTTGCTATGTTTTTATGATTATAAATCTGAAAAAAAAAAAAAAAAAAATGAGCTTCGAAGAACTGAATCGTTTTCTGTTGCAGATTCTTGAGCCATCAAAGGAAGTGGCGTTGCAGCTTCTGGAGTCAGGCCGTCAAAATTTACCAGTAAGAAAGTTGGGTCTCGATATGTTAAGACAGCTCTCCTTACATCATGATTATGTGCTTTTGCTCGTGCAAGATGGATATTATCTCGAAGCGTTGCGCTATGCACGGAAAAATAAGGTAATTTACGTTAAAGTAGCATTTGGTTAAAAGCAAAAAATACTTTAAAAGTATTTTTTAAAGTAAAATGCGTCAGTTTAACACGAGTACGTTTACTTAAAATCAAAAGCGTGTTTGGTTACCATTCTAGTTCTAGTCCAGATGTGATTTTCTCACATAATTGGAGTGAAATATCGCTTAGAATTTAACAGATCTAAAATAAATCAATGTTTTTTTACAAACGAATAATATATAAATATGATTAAATCATAGGTAAATCAATAAATATACAAATTAGTTCATCAGAAATAAGATAATTTAGACTACCGAACGAGCCCTTAGGTATTAGAAGTTTACATGGGTTCCCGCTCGCAAAATTTTGGGATTAATAAGCAAAAACGCGTTTGGTAAACAGTTTATATTCCCAAAATTTTGGGAGTAATTTGGGTTATTTCCTGAATTCCTTAAAAATCTGAGAAATAAAAAAATGTTGATTTCTATTCACTCCCACAAAACTATTCCCACAATCATCACGCCGGCTACCACCACCTTCCAGCTGCTGCCACCCTGTCGGCCACCACCACTACCACCGTCCACCCTCACCCTCACCCCACGCCTGCCACCATTTATTTGAAGAAAAAAAAAAAAATGTTGCAACCAAATGTATTTCTTGTTTCTAAACAATTTCAGGACAATGGTCGTCACTAAACATTTTTCTATTTCCAGAATACTGTAGAACGGAAACAGAATTTTCATCCCATTCCATCTTAGTTTATTAAAAGTAGAAACAGAAAAACAAAAACACTAACCAATTTCCACCTTCGAATTCCAATTGCATTGTTTCAATTCTATATTGTACTCCCAAACTCCCCCTTAAAAAAATCTGACTGTTTGCATTTGAACATTTATATATATATGAAACAAAATCACAAAAAAATGTCAACGGGGTTTAGGTAGCGTTTGGTAGTACTTAATTGAAGTGTCAGAATTGGAATTTGAAAAACGAACACACTGTAAAAGAATTCAAATTTCTACGCTCAAATTCCATGAAACCAAACGCTACCCTAGATTTTTCTTTTTTTTTTTCGCCCGATATTTTTTTTTACAAAAAATTGTTGTGAATTTCATATCAGGTGAACACCGTCCGGCCTTCGCTGTTTCTTGAAGCAGCGTACGCTTCCAACGACTCTCAACATCTGGCATCGGTTTTGAGATTCCTTTCTGATTTTATACCTGGTTTTGGGAACACTTCAGATCACAATGCATTCCGCCGTGTTCTGGATGAGATGAGTTCATCGATAGCTGCTTGAATTAATCCGGTAAAAGATAATTTCATCTGAAGTTGGGTTTTGGTTTTTCGTTCTTATATATATGGCATAAACGGATTCATGTAGCCGACCCAACTTAAGTGAAACAAAGATTTATATATACATACGTATATATATACACATATATACATATGTATATGTGTTGGTGGAAGTTTAGTTTTGTTAAGGTACTGTTTGGTAGCATGAATTTAATATTTGGAATTTGAATTATGATTTCTACATTTGTTACAACTCTCTCTCTCCTCTATGTAAAATTACATTTTTAGTCTCTTTGTTTATATGAATTCTGAGATTTAATAAATTGAAATGTCTCTTGAATTTTATATTTATTTTAATCTTGTAAGATTAAAATTGTGTCAATAATTTTGGTTGAAAAATATATTGTCCTCAGCAAATGACATTCTAGTAAAAAACTTGAAGGATCAAATAAACAATTTGATTAATATCATAATCTATTGTAATTTAGGTGTTTTGTCATAATTCTAAATTTTGTAATTTGTAAAATAATTTTTTGATTTTTTGAAAAATTCAATAATTCTATAAAAAATTCAAAGTCACTGTACTTCATAAAAAATTACTACAATTTTTTAGATGAAAAAATTACTACAATTTAAATTTGTAAACTGTTCACCAAAAACTCCTTCAATTTAATTGTCGGATTAATCATGATCATTACTATCATATATCCTCCAACGAACTTATAAAGTTGCTCGTAATTGTTTACATAAATATTTAATTATTATATTTTTTTTTGTGTATATAAGTTGCGTCAGTTAATTTTTATTTTTGTCGTTTATTACATTAATAGGAAAACCGTCTTTTTTTTCCCGTGTTGCATTAATAAATGTCACAAGAAAATATTTTTCCGGATAATTAATATTATAAATAATTATTATATAGTTTTGCTAAGATTAAACAAATAAAGCTAATTAAATTGCTAGTTTTAGTAAGCAAAAAAATCATTATTTTTTCCCTTTTTTTTAATGCATTTTAAAAAAAAATATCATTCATTTGTGCATAAAGATATCAAGAACACAATTATAATGCATAATTATTTATATTTTGGTTTTAATTTCTATTTTATTAAATAAAATAAAATTATGAGAAAAAAAAACATTAAAGAAATTATTATTATTAGAGTTTTAAATCCAAATTAATCTTCTCTTTCTTCCTTGAATTAACTTCAACTCCATCTTCCACCGCCGCCCTAATATTCGGGTCCGTCACCGTTCTCTCCGACGACCCATCCTCCGGCGATTCTTCCCCATGCACTGCCTTTACCACGGGTGGTGGTGGAGGAGGAGTTATCGGAGAAGGGTTGCTAGGGAGGTGGTTTTGTACCGCCGGAAGACGGGTGTGGCGGGTCTTCCTCCAGCTGCCGTCCTGCTGGTGGGCTTTCTGGTGGCCGGCTAATCCCTGGCTGGAGTTGAACGTCCTGTAGCAGAACAAGCATTTGTACAGCCATTTCCCGGTTTTGCCGGCGGTGGCTGCTTCCGGTTGCCGGTTTCCCTGCATGAGAGATAGAGATAGAGAGAGAAGACATGGCAAGACTTGAGCTTAATAACATGCCGGCTTCGTCGGAAGATCAAATAATTTACACTATCTACCCCTAATATTTCACACCATTCAACTTTGGTCCTTATAACATTTGCTACACCACATAAAACCATGAGATTGCCAAATCGTCTCACTTTAGCAGCACTAATTTGAGACACTACTCAAATATTAGGGGTATAAATTGTAATATTCAGTCGTGAAGAAGAACACGGTGGGGGTAGAAAATGTAATATTCCTTCATAAACTTCAAGATTACCTTAATCCCTCCCACTAGGGGAAAAAAAAAAAGATTAACCATAAATGAAAAGGGAAAAGTAAAAATTAAGACAAAACAAATAGAGACTTTAATGATTATGACCATAGTATTAAATTCTAATTTTCCTTTTTTTTTTTAATTATTAAATCCAAGATTACCACATAATTAATTTTTGAATTTTAATTATTCAATCCCCGTCGTTCGTCTACATTGACGTACACTAGCGCACAATATTATGTTGTTTGCTACCGCTTTAACTAGCTACGAAAGTGCACTGGAGAAGAAACAGAACATTTCGGTAGTATTAGTACACTTCCTTGTCTTACATTGAGGCGAAACTATTTTTCCTCTTATTTTTACGCTTGTTACCAGACTTCTTAGAAGAAGTTGTGGGAGTGTGCACCTTCATTTGCTCTTAGTAACTACGAACGATCCCGATCATTGCAATGGGATGTGTTTATTTATCTATCTTTTGACTCAAAATGGGAGTGATTGTCTGGCTTTCTCGGAAAATTGTCTTGCACCTTGCGTTCAATATATTTGCATTCAACTGTGCCCCGGAGATACGGTCGAAACACACCTGCCTAGTGTGCTTCTTTCACGACATGCTCTTGTCTCGGGTGTTTTCCAGCGGTTTTCTAGACTTAGAAGAAGTCGTGTATGTCCCGGATATTTAAGATGTTTTCCCATGCCTTTTCTTTTTTAATCTGGGACAAACTGAAGGATTTTTTTTTTTTTTTTTAACTAATATTAAATATAAATTAATAAATTATGTTATAAACCTTTGGGGCGGGTTTGTTTCGGTGGAAAAGAATATGGATGAAAAAAATTGGTGAACAGTTCATGAAATTCAAATTTTAATCCCTAAAATACACCTGTTACAGTAATTTTTCTAGAAATTCAAAAATCTTTGCATGCCGTAAAAATTACTGCAATTTTTTAATGAAAAAAATTATAGTAACTTTTATGTATTATAATAATTTTGGACTTCTGAAAAAATTATTGTAGCGCATGGACTGCATGTGTTAAAATTTTGTTCATCAAACCCCCAAAAATAAAAACAATAAATAAAAATATTCTTTCAATCAATTAACACTATAAAAATAATTCTATTTTTACAAAATTAAAAATATTATATATATATATATATTATTTTCTTTTCTTTTTTTCATCATTCCAATTAAATATACCTTTCTCTACACCTTCTCCTCTAGGATATCTATTTCGGGCTAGGCCCGAAAGCCCAACCCACTTATATTTTGGAGGAGCCCATGTCTAACTTTGGATTTTATAATGAGGACTCCAGCCCATAGGCCCGTAATAGCAAATTGGTGGTCATATGTTTAGGTAGTGTTTGGCTGTAAGAAATTGAAATTAGAAATAAACGCATAATTTTTTTAAAATTTATTTTGCTACTCTAATTCCATAAAACCAAACACTACCTTAGTATTTATGTTTCTGTTCTCAAAAATAAAATTTTAAAAATAAATTTATTTCATTTTTTAAAAATTGTTTTATAATAAGATACACAATATATATATATATATTTGTTCTTTATTATTTGGAAATAATTTTTTTTAAAAAAAACATATAAACTAAATAAACAGGTCATTCAATATAATTACATTTATGTCACAAATGCATTTGTTTAACCGGTCAAAGAAATGAACTGCAATCGAATTGGTGATCTGCCAGAGTTCGATAATATATACATGTATTATCCATTTATTATTTTTGATATTTTTAGGCCCCATTTTGTTACTATTTATATTCCATAATTCTTGTTCTCTCACCCAAAATTTTGGGATTAATGTATAAAACCGCGCTTTGTAAACATGATTATGTTCCCAAAATTTAGGGAGTAATAAATTTTTAGAATTAATGTATAGAAACGCGCTTTCTAAACACGTTTATGTTCCCAAAATTTAGAGAGTAATTTAGTATTATTTTCTAAATTCCTCAAGAATCTAAGAAATAAAAAAATATTGATTTTTATTCACTCACACAAAAGTATTTCCACTATAATCCCCCCGGCCACTCCACGTTCCGGCCAGCACCATCTCGCCAACCATTACTACCTACCCGCCACCATACCTTTAAAGTAAAAAATAAATGTTGCAACAACCAAATGTATTTATTGTTTATGCTTTCATAAATTAAAAGAAACAATTTTAGGATAATGGCTATTAGCCCGTTTGGTTAGTGTTTCCCATTCCAACCCAACCCAACTCAACCCAAAAATTTTGAGTTTAATTTTTGGGAACGCGTTTGGCAAAAACAAAACTCAACCCAACCCAATCCAAAAAATAAGAATTGATTTTTAAAATCCTAAAGAAACTAGAAACAAAAAAAAAAATTATTTTTTTTTTGCCCAAAAAACTCAACCCAAAGTTCTCAACTTCCGTCTTCATCCGCCAGCCGATCACCACCACCCGCCGCTGTCCGCTGCCGACGGCCACCTCTGCCGTCGCCGCCAAAATAAAAAAAAAATCTCAAAAAAAATAAAATAGTTTTAGGATAAAATCGTTACCAAATACGATTCTGTTCTCAGTACAAAACAAAAATTGTCATTACCAAACGAATTCTGTTCTCAAAAGGAAATAAAATTTTCAACCCAACCCATTCTAGTTGGGTTGAGAAAAGTGGGAACACTAACCAAACGCCACCTAAGTTTCTATATCCGAAATACTTCAAAATAGAAACAAAAATCACGTCCCATCATATCCCAATTTATTGAAAGTTAAAACAGGAAAACAGAAATACCCCAGTTTATTAAAAGTAGAAACAGAATATAGAAATATCGCCACTTTTGTTTTGCGACTCGATTGGTGGTTGTTAGATGTGCTTCGCATATAATTGATAATAGGATTTTGATCGAGAATAAAGCCAAAAATTTAACTTTTATTTCTAGAATATCTTTGACTCCATCATCTTCTAAATTTTCTTTTTAAGAGACGACTTACGTAAATGAATTCATCAAGAACATGGGGAGGGGTCCACATGGAAATATCCCAGGGAGGAGAGGGTCAATTTTGTCATTATCTATTTATGGATTTCTTTCGACAAAATGGCAACATTTTTTCTTTTAGTTTTTTTACCTCACTAGTAGGATGACAACATTATCATCCACACCAAACAATATTAGTATTATTTGGGGTTTTTGGTATTTTTGCCCCCAAAGTTTGACCAAAATCTCACCTTGATCCCGATAGTTTCAATTTGAACATATAACACCTCAAATTTTTTTAATGATCTCAATATAGTCCAAGTCATTATCGCTACGAAAACAGTAAGATGTTATGTATTTGACTATTTTTAAGAGGCTTTATAAGTAATTTGATGAGAATATATCAGCTGAACCAAGAGATCCATTGTATGTTCCAATCGGCCCAATAACAAGGGTAAGAGTTAAAAGATTCAAAGAAACACTTAATGAATCAATTCAAGAGATTTTGGTTGAGTCTAAGTTGGTTTCGAGTTTTACGAACCTCACAATTATAGCACTATCATTCCCTCTCATTCTTATTTCCCGTTGAAATATGCAAAAATATATAACATTGTGTATATATAAACAATACAAAAAATAAATAAAAATAGATATGATCCTTCTAAGCTTTAGTCCTTGCAAAACAATGCACACATTAATGGACTTATCGATGTTACACATCCGATGTGAGAATTAAAAGATATTCTAGTGAAAATTTGAAAGAGTAATGGTTATGAGAAATTGTGCGCACTTTTGTTTGGTATCCCTCCTTTGTATTTATAGGCGTGCGAAATTTTCTATGAATTTCGATCATTCTCAAGTAATGCTCACAGAATTCGAGGAGTTTAGAAGTTATGGATTGTTACATGGAATATCTTATTCCATTTCAATATATAGCGGGATTCAGTAACCGTTTCTGAGCCAGTTAGTAAACCCTACAAAGCTCAAGCTGTAGCCTGAATCATCCCTAGTAATCCCAAGGATTGAGAAGCTTGAACATATTCGAGCCTTAGGCTTGGGAGGTTTACTGTTGTAGTCAATACTAATATCATCCTCGGTTTTTATCCTAGGATCTTGGGCAGAATTCCCAGGTCCCTTCCACGTGAATCTCAAGAAGTTATGTTTGGGGTTCACGTGTGTTCCACACTGACTTCTTCTCGCACTTGGTAGTATTTGAGACTTGCTAGTGGTTAAAAATGTTCCAAAACTCCCCATAAAAAATGGTTCACGACAATTCACTATTTCTTATCCAAAATTGTAATGACGTTAATGATTTGAACTGAAGTGAGATAATTACGAAGCTTCAAGGTATTATGTATTCAAATTGAAACTATTAGGTCCAAAGTGAAATAATAATCAAACTTTAGGGGTGCAAAGTGTCAAAACCCCAATTGTTTATGTAGAAATTGAAATCCTTCCATAGAGAGACATCTCCAGAACCATTCAACCACCACCCTCTATCCTACCATTCACTTAAACCACAACCAAAATGACTATTTTGCCCTTTTTGTGATTTTTTTTTAAATAAAGAGTGAATTATTCAACTAAATTTAGATTAGAGAAAAATTTGATTTACAAAATGAATCGTATTATAGCCCCGTTTGATAACGAATTTTTAAAGTATTTTTTTAAATTAAAAAAAAATATTGGCAAAAAATAAATAAATAAAAAAGGTGTTTGATACAGTCAAAATAATATCTTATTATCATCACTATAAAAAAAAAAAAAAAAAAAACTCTTAATTCCAAATATATTCAATTTAAAAAAAAAAAAAAAAGTCCGTAAAGAGATTCTTGTAGATAGATCTTCATCTATCTTTTATAATATAAAAATTAAAAAAAATAAAATAAAACAACTATTTTTCGCTTTTTTGGAAAAAATATTTTTTATTTTATAATTTTAAAAGTATTTTTTCAAGTGACGGAATGGAGTTGAGTAAATTGAAGGGTAAAACCGGAATGAAAACTTAATTTTTTATGAATTAGTTTAACAATTTAAATCTTTTATTAAAATAATTAGGATTAAACACATACAATAAATTAGTATGTATCTATTTATTTTTGCAAGGTTTTGACATTTTTTACCCCTGAAGTTTGACCAAAATCTCACTTTGTTCCCTATGGTTTTAATTTGAACATAATAATACCTTAAAGTTTCCTAATCATTCCACTACAGTCCAAGTCACTATTCACATTATAATTTTTGACGAAAAATAATCAATTGCCACAAATGTGACTGTTTTAAGAGATTTTATAGGCATTTTCAACTTCTTTTTTTCTTCTCCCCTTCTTCTTTATGTCTAAAACTCAAATATAGATATAACCTAATATATATGTTGTAGAGTGGATTTAAGTCTCTTTCAACCCCAAAAGTTAGCTCATGAGGTGAAGTTTTTCGTCACACTTATAACATGACCACCAGTCTCTTCTACATCCGATGTTGGATAAACCCAACAATCTCCCCCTCACATATCGGGCTTTTGGTCGGCTAGTCCTTAATCAACATCTCCCTTTATGGTTATTGGGTTAAAGTGGTTTTAACCTGTACTTTGATACCAGTATAGGGTGGTCTTAGATCTCTCTCAACCCCAAAATCTAACTGATGAGATGAGTATTTCCCTCACACTTATTATATGATCACTAGTCCCTTCCACATTCGATGTGAGATAAGCCTAACATATATATACACACACACATACACAACTTTATAGGCATTTTCAACCTTTTTTTTCCTCTCCCATCTCTTTTGTGACCAAATACTTAAAAGTTTTAAATATAAATTAACCTAATATATATACACACACAAAAGTTGTTTTATATAAAATTTATGAAAGGCAAGGAAGACGATGCAAATGCCATTAACGTCCTCTTATAAATCGTTGGGTGCACAGTAGGTGACAAGTTGTCATCTAGAATTTTAATGCCGTTATACTCATTACTAAACTTGTTGAAGAGATGAAGACGCGGAAGAGGACTTTTGAGTCAATCAAATCGCCTGCTATGAAATCCCAATCATTATTTCGATGAATCCTTGCTACGGACAGAAGAAAATTGTGTAAACAAGATTCTCCTTTTCTGTGGAAAAGACCTGTAATTTCATTCGATTTCTTATCTAGCTTGCTCATCTAATTCAAGAAGGTAATGCAGCAGGGAAAGCGAGCAGTGCTACCACGGGGAAGCACCGAACCATCTGTCCCGAATTAAACCGACGGAGCTATTGATTTAGACTGAAGTGGGATCATTACGAAACTTTAGGGCGTTCAAATTTAAACTATATGGACCAAAATGAAAAAAATAGTTTGAGGGGTATTTTTGGACATAAAATGTAATGTAACAGTCTCTCTCTCTCTCCTCTTTCTCTCCTCTTTTTAACTGTGCGCCACCCTTTAAGATTTGTTTCTGTTTTCTCAAGCCTCTCTCTCTCTCTCTCTCTCTCTCTCTCTCTCTACGTATATACATACAAAGCACCAAATCTCATCCCCCGAAAACCCCCAACGACGCCTCTCTCTCTCTCTCTAAATCCTTGACAAATCTTTGATCCTCGAATCCAAATTTGGAGTCGGGGACAGATTCAACAGGCGCATCGATAGATAAATTTTCGTTTGTATCGATCGGAAAACCGGATTTTGGATCGGTAAGGTATTGGAATCGAGGTTTTTATTTTATTATTATTTTTTTGTGTAGATGTCGCGCATTTTGTCATAGGATCCTTGTGGAATTCACACAGTTTTAATCGAATCTTGATCAGTGTTCTAACGGCGGAATTGTACGGATGATAATGGAAAGATTGGCGGACGAATCATTGAGAGTTTGAAAATGCCAGGACTAGCGCAGAAAGGTAATCATCAATTCGGCAGTGATTCAGCGGCTTGGTTTCAGACGCTATCGTCGTCCAATGGATCTGTTTTGCCCCATGGATTCTGGTCAAAACATCGCAACGACATTAGCTATAATCAGCTCCAGAAGGTACTGGATTATAAGTGAATTGTCGAAATAATTATTTTAATTGAATCGTGCGTTGATGTTTGCTGTGATTTTTTTATTGTCTCGAGTTTCCAAGCTCAATTTGGCTCCTACACTTTACTCTATTAGTTTCAGTGCTGATGGTGCTATTTTTAATTGCATTAATAGTTTTTTATTGGTCAGATCCAATTTTCATTTGTATATGCTCTTTCTAATTTGTTTTAACACATTTATATATACAATTGTTAGTTACTTTAGCATAAGATATATAGGAGGCCTAGCAGGGGATAGATGAGAATATTGTACTTGTTTTTGTGTTTCTCAGAAGACCTAGCATAATGCAGTGGATATTTCTATTTGTGTGGATGACACTTTGGAAAATACAGGATTCAAGTGTAAAATGCCATTTATTTATTTTTAATGCAAACTTTTCTGAGCAAAATCATGAACTCTCCACATTTACTTCGACCTCAAAAAGGAAATGATGTTGCATGATTTATGCAATGTAGTTCGTTATTACTCTATGTACACGTTTGTGTGTTTATTTTTTTGTTGATGGGCATTGTAAATGACGCAGTACTTTTTGCCATTGATGTAGTTTTGGATTGAGCTGTCACCACAAGCTCGGCAGAAGCTCCTAAGGATCGACAAGCAAACCCTTTTTGAGCAGGCTCGTAAAAACTTGTATTGCTCTAGATGCAACGGGTTACTGCTTGAATGTTTTTTGCAGATTATCATGTATGGAAAGTCTATGCAGCATGAAGTGGCTGGTGGCCTCCTCACTAGCACCAGAAGTGGTGCCTCAGAAAATCGGGATGATTGTGATACAAGTTTGACCAATGAGTGCCAGGATGATGCTCAAGATCCATCTGTCCACCCTTGGGGAGGTCTTACTGCAACGCGGGATGGGTTGCTCACCCTTTTGGACTGCTATATGTGTTCTAAATCCCTAAAGGGGCTCCAAAATGTGTGTTAAAATTTACCTATTATTTTTATCCTTTCTTCTGGGATATTTTTCTTGCAGCTTATAGTGGCTTATATTTACGCGAGGCAGGTGTTTGATAGTGCGCGGGCGAGGGAACGGGAGCGTGAATTGCTTTATCCTGATGCTTGTGGTGGAGGAGGTCGAGGATGGATAAGCCAAGGAATGGCAGGCTATGGCAGAGGACATGGAACTAGAGAAACTTGTGCGCTTCATACTGCGAGGCTTTCTGTGGACACATTGGTGGACTTCTGGTCGGCACTTGGGGAAGAAACACGGTTATCTATTTTAAGAATGAAAGAAGAGGATTTTATAGAAAGGCTCATGTACAGGTATCCTTTATTTATTTATTTCTATTTAGCAATTTCTCTCATCCCTCCACCAAGATATTGTCACCTTAGCAGGAGCACAATTGAGCAGTATGGCTAGAAGTAGACATAGCCTGGTATTACTAGTTAAAGGTGATAGTTCGAAAACCGTAATGGAACCATGAATTTAATGGAATCAAGGCATATATGTTACTTAGAAGCACAAAGTAGGAGCCTGAGCGAGGATTCTCTGTGTAACGCCTCATGTGGCCCACTGCCCTATAGTAACTTTTGGACAAAGTCCACGTGGTCCAAAATGCTTAAGTCAAGGTACTAGTAGTAGCTCGTACTTCATAGATCATAATCTTTTCCTAATGCATCCGATGTGAGATCTCACACTTTGAAGCCTAAGGCTGCGTTTGGTACACGGGATTAGAATGGTCATTCCATTCCTATGTTTAGTACATGGGATTAAATCTCATTCCCAATACCAAGGATTCCCTAATCCCACAAAAACATGAGATTAACCAATACCAAGATAAACTTGGTATTAGTTAATCCCAATTACACGAGATTAGATTTTAATCATTTATTGGCTAAAAAGGGAGACCAAATACTAACCAAGTATTTGAATTGGAATAAAATTTAATTAAATTAACCATTATACCGTTTGAAAATTTAATTAAATTACTATTTTACGCTTTAATATCATTTGAATATCACATGGGATCTCTTTTATCACTAAACATAGGAATGGTAATGATCATTCCATTCCATTACCATACTAATTTCAGTCCTATTGTCATTCTATTCCATTCTAGCATACCAAACGCAGCGTAAGGGTTCAAGGCTTGGAGCGCTTAAGAAGTGTTTAAAAGTTTTTTGACTAATATACAGTGTATTTAATTATTGGTAAGGCATTTTCAAAAGTAATTAGAGAAAATAAATGAGGTTTGAAATAAGATATGGAAAAGGACACTTACCAGCTATTATTTACGTGCTACTGTTATTATTTGAATCCTGCCAGTTAGTCTAAACTGGGCGTTATATTTGGCCTTTCAATGTTGATTCACAGGTTTGAAAGCAAAAGATTTTGTAGAGATTGCCGAAGGAATGTTATTCGTGAGTTCAAGGAGCTTAAAGAACTTAAGCGCATTAGGAAGGAACCTCGCTGCACCAGTTGGTTTTGTGTAGCGGATACAACGTTCCAATATGAGGTACGTTTTAGAGAGTTTTGCTCCACAAATTTTGTCTAATCGTGCAAAAATTTTGCCCATCGTGTTTTTTCATCCCCGAGCCCTTGCTGACGTGGATGCACATTCTAGATAACATTTAGGGTGCTTTTCGTTAGGTAATTGAGGAAGGAATTTGATTTGAAAAATAGATTTATAATTTTTTTTTCTTAATAAAATTTCCTGAACAAAATATTACAAATACTTTTTTCAAATCAAATTATTTCTCTAAATAACTCATTTGAGCACACTGTAAGGGTGTGTTTGGGTATCATATTTAAAGAAGATATTTCATTTTGAGAAGGGATTTGTAATTTTCTTAACAAAAATTCTTAAGAAAAATTTAAAAAAATTCAAATCAAATTATTTCATGTATGTTAATTTTCAAGTTTTTGCATGCGTTCATTTCCAATTCCAATTCTGAGACTCCAATACCATGAAACCAAACACTACCTAATGAAAATTTACAAATCTATTCTTGAAATTAAGTGCCTCACCCAGTAAGGTATTTAAAGAAGGCATTTCGTTTCGAGAAGGGATTTGTAATTTTTTCTTAAGAAATTTTGCTAAGAAAAATGTACAATTTCCTTCTTAAAATGAAATACCTTCTTCAAATAACTGGCCTAAAATAGATTTATTTCATGATATTTTCAAACTATAAGCCTTTTTTCCTTGATAGTAGTAGTAGTAGTAGAAGCCTAATAGTAGTACTATTACCCAAGAGGTGTTAGTCTGGTTGGCAAGGGGAGGTGTCCTCTTTTTTTGTCAAACAGGATTCGACTTTGAGCACTCCGAGAATTAAACTTGAATTTAATCTTGAAAGCACCAGGCTGATGTAGGGGAGTACGCCCGTCCGGACACACCTTACCGTAACCTCTCCCCCCCCCCCCCAAAAAAAAAAAGTAGTGGGAAATGAGGAGGCCTCTTCTTATGCTTGTCTTGCCATGCCATTCATTCCTCCATAGAGGGAATCCTCCTTTGCATTCATTGATTCCTTCCCCCATCTCTGGTACCACAAGTATCCATCAATCTACTGAGTCTCTTATATTCACGGGATACGAATGAGCCGTAGAGCCTACTATCCCCACCACTAGGATCGAGAGAGGCTTATCCGATTCATCAAATCCCTGTTGCTTCATCGAATGGGGGATGAATGCTTGAATGTTCATGAAATGGGGAACTGGATATGAGAGATTCCGAGTCACTACCAAATCGAACTAAATCAGAGTTGGAATAGGGTTTTAGGTCGAGCGAATAGGGGATCGGCAAGCGGGGGTGAAGGAACTCTTCTTTGACTCCACAGCTTGAGTACTGACTTAGTCGCTCTATGGCATAGCGAATTAGCGATCTAACTTAAGAACGCTACTACGATTGCCCTCCTTACCCAAGGTGGATGAGATATCAGGAAGGACGGATGAGCAGAAAGACTAACAACAGGGGAATGCTGAGACAATCGAGAAGACTTCCTCGGCGCCACCTTTGAGAGAGAATCTTTCTTCGATCCATTGCTTGATGTCCGAGATTTTGGCACTTGCCTGATTCCCCCAAAATAGTTATCCGTTTTTAGTTATGTGCCTGATAATTGGGGTTATTGCTTGGTGGTTTTTGAACCCTTATCCTTTATTAGAACAACCTTATGCTCTTTTTATCACGCCAGATCCTGAACTGTTGTTCAAGGGTGTGAAGGATGCCTTTCGAAATCAAGTGTGCACTATTTTTTTGATTGGGGCGATAGCTCTGAAAAGGAAGATTGCTTATCTTTTCTTTCATTTCGGGAGAAATACGCTCTAGAGGAGCTAATTCAAATCCCTCCGGTCAAATAAGAACAACCCCTACATTCAACCCTCCCTTTTTACCATTAGCAAGAACCTGTTTCAGTTGGATATCATAAGGAATTTGAATAACTGCCTCAAATACAGTATCAGTAAGTACCCCTTGTGGAACCTCAATATCCACGGGCTTATTAGCTAAATGGCAATTGGCACATACAATACGCCCGGTCGCTTCTCATGATATATATCATAACTGGGTCTCTTTTTGTCTGGTTCCAATCTACGCGGGTCAAGGAGTGCCCACTACAAATCCCAGGAAGTGCTTGGGACCGGAGTTTCGCCTATCCGGCGAGAACAATCTTTCTTTCGACACGCTCTTTGTACGTAGGCAGAGAAGCTCTGTGTTCCCCAGTGAATTAGACAACCTTTTTACTTAATAAATGGATATAAATGAGACAATTTGCTTACAATATTTAGGTGACAATCATCAAAAATCTCTACTGAGTTATGAGTTCAATACATCCTGTTTAGCAGAAAGACAAATATTCCTTGCTCAGTATCAGACAATCATTTATTCACAAACTTCGTGTGCCTATTGGTAAAATTTTCCTTGATACCCTTTTCTTTTCTCAAAAACCTTTTTCAGGTGTCTCATGATACGATTCAAGCTGATTGGCATGAAGCATTTGTTGACAGTTTTGGAACATACCATCACTTTGAATGGGCTGTTGGAACTGGGGAAGGGAAATCTGACATACTGGACTTTGAAAATGTTGGTTTAAGTGGAAGGGTTCAAGTGAACGGTCTTGATCTTAGCGGTTTGACTGCCTGTTATATCACTCTACGGGCATGGAAAATGGATGGCCGGTGCTCTGAACTCTCTGTGAAGGCTCATGCATTGAAGGGGCAACAATGTGTACATTGCAGGCTTGTAGTTGGTGACGGTTTTGTTACAATCACGAGAGGGGAAAGCATCAGAAGGTTTTTTGAGCATGCTGAGGAGGCCGAGGAAGAAGAGGTTAGTTGAGTTTTGTGATGGCTGTTTTTTTCTTCTTTATATGGAGGCATTGTTTGGTAATGCTCTTCTAAATTTTTTTTTTTATTTTTTTTTTGAGAAATAAAGTACTCAAAAATAAAAATAAAAATTGTTTTAAAAAAAAAATAATTGTTTTTCATTTTCTCGATTTTTATGTTATGAGAGATTGATGGATTAGGAAGCCTTTGTTTGACTTTTTTTAAGTCTCTATGAAATTTTTTTGGATTAAGAGCTCGTTTTTATGGATGACTAGATATCATCTCTATGTTACAGAGTACACATTTGACTATTTCATTTTTTTGTTTTTGGCTTTTAACTAAAATTAGGCATTGTTTGGTAACGTTTAAGTACTTTTTTCCTTTTAAGCAAACAAATACTTACAAGTTCAAAGTATTTGTTTTACTGTTGAAAAAATACTTAAAAATTATTACGATTTTAAGTATTTTTTCAATCATTTATGATTTTTTTTTATTGATTAAGTTATCACTTTTAGGAATAATATTAAGTTCTTATCTTTATTTATGCTATCAAATACACTTTTGACTTTTTGTTTTTGTTTTTATGTAATTTTTTTTTGTCAAATTAACCTTTATAAATGTAAAAATTACTTCAAAAATGTTACTAAACGGTGCCTTACTTTTCTGTTCAATTAAGTTTTTTTCATTATAAAAAGTACTTAAAAAAAGATTTATCAAACAGTGCGTACGGCTTTTTATATACACATGGATTTTTTTTCCCTTAATGGTATTTTTTTTTTTTTTTCTTCACAATTTTGACGCCGTTTCATGTTTCAGGATGATGATTCCATGGACAAGGACGGAAATGAGCTGGATGGCGAGTGCTCCCGTCCTCAAAAACATGCGAAGAGTCCTGAACTTGCTCGAGAGTTCCTTCTTGATGCTGCTACCATTATTTTTAAGGAACAGGTACAGGCTCATTCCCTCACTCTATCTTGCACGATCGAAGGGTAGAATAGTCTTTTATTCTAAGTCTATATAAGTTATATTTTCTAGGTATTCTTTTTGCAATTGTGCATTCATTATTTTGCAATAATAAACCCAGTCTCCTTTCTCTCTCTCTGTTTTTTTTTTTTTTTTTTTTATTTTGTGTTATTCAATGATCTTAACAAGATGATCTTAGCAATATTTTGGATGCCGACTTAGCTTTTGTTTTTTTTGCTTTTAATTTTAGAAGCAGCATTTGTTTTGCGCTTTGTAAAAGTACTACTAAAAATAATAATAATTTTAATTAATTAAAAAAATAAAAAATATGATTTGAAGTACTTATTTAAAAAGCAAAAAAGAGTTATTATATATATATATATATTTATATTTTAAGATAATTATGGATTAAGACCTCTCCACTTGATTTTCTCAACCATCTATCAAATTCTTTTGGATTCAGAGATTTTTTTTATATAAATAACGCTAAGATTTACACTTCTAATTTTTTGCTTTTAAGTAATTTTTTTTTGGTTCAAATTAGGCACCGTTATATAAGTGCTTTTTTGTTTTAAAAAAAATAATTTAAAAAGTAACGTCGTTTTTGTAATAAAAAAAGTTATTTTGAAAATAAAAATAAAAGAGTAAAAACATGGTTTGAAGCATTTCAATCCTACTTCTGATTTTTCGCTTGTACTTCTATGTAAAATTATTCATTTGTCAAATCAACTCTTTTTATTTTAAAAAATAATTATTAAAAAACGTTACCAAAAATGAACTCCTAGTTTTCTTTCACTCATCTCTCAATTACATCTTGCTTTTATGTATTTCTATTCTTTTTTTTGGATATAATCTAATGTTGTTCGACACAATTTCTAGGTTGAAAAGGCTTTTAGAGAAGGAACCGCACGACAAAATGCGCACAGTATTTTCGTATGTCTTGCACTGAAGCTGCTCGAAGAGCGTGTTCATGTGGCATGCAAGGAGATCATTACATTAGAGAAGCAGGCAAGTCTTTATCATGACACTGTTTGGTAACACTTTTTAAAATATAACCAAAAAGTACTTAAAAATCATTTTTTTTAAGTGTTTCTTCTTTAATAAAAAAAAAAAAAGAGTTAAAAAATAGTTAGTTTTTGTTTCTTGATGACCTTGGATCTCTTGGATTCACTGTCCACGATTCACCTAATCCACTAGCCACAATAATTTTTTGACGAATCCAATAATTATGTCTGGAGTCCTAAGTCATTGCACTACGCAAAAATTACTGTAATTTTTTACAGGAAAAAATTTCAGGACTTTCATGCAGTGCATCAACTTTAGACTTTTGAAAAAATTACTATAGTGTATGTACTGTATGGGCTAAAATTTTAAGTTTGTGGACGGTTCACCCAGAATCTCTTAATTTTTTATTTTTACTTTAAATAAAAGTTTTGTTTTTTCAAATTAATTTTTCTAATTTAAAAAGTACTTACCAAACGGTGCTTTATTATTTTTTTTAAATCTAAAAAGTACTAAAGAAAAACGTTACCTATACCAGAAGCGACCTTGCTTCATTCATATCTCCTACCCGTGGGCGATTGTTCTCACATTCTGCCTCAATTCAATTTGTTTTGACAGACAAAACTTCTCGAAGAAGAAGAGAGAGAAAAACGCGAAGAGGAAGAACGCAAGGCCCGAAGGCGAACAAAAGAGAGAGAAAAAAAACTACGTAGAAAAGAAAGGCTACGTGAGAAAGATAAAGAGAGAGACAAAGAGGGAGAAAAAACACGCCACGAACCGAACCAAACCTTTGACCTCTCCAAGGAAGAAGATTCATCACCAAGCCTCGAAGAGGAAGAAGAAGAAGAAGAACCCGATTCGAACACCGAACCTGTCCCATCCTCACCCGTATACCCTGAAATCCAACACAAAAACGACTCCGATGGGAAAGAAGAGACCGGAAACGCGACATATTCCCGCCGGAGACTCAAATACCGAAAAGAACCTCACCCCGACCCTACCTTTAGATGGTCGACGGATAGAAGACGGTTTCCCGTTTTGGAAAACGGCAACGGTTTCGAAAAGCATTCAAGAAATTGTTCTATTTTAAAATCGAACCCCAAAAATGGCGCCTCAAAATTTGGCTACAACAACAGGTATGGAGGCGGTTTTCACGCGTGCAGTTGTACCCAACACAACGATTACAAATCGAAAGTGGTTGCGAAAGCAGAACCCGTCTTGTATCGTAACAAGTACAGGGGGGGAGATTCGCCCAACGTCAAAAAAGTTTGGGAGCCTTTGGAATCGCATAAATACGTTAAAAAGGTCGAACCGAATGAAATAGTAAGAGATTCAAGTCCTATAGCCGTTGAAAAATCAACACTTGAAAAAACCGGTTCCGTCAATTCGACTTCCGACAACTGCTCTTCATGTCTCAGCGAGGGAGACAGCAGCAATACGTCCTTCTCGAACACCCGTAATCCCGAATCGTCATCCACATCCGATTCAGAAGACGCTGCCACCAGCACCACCACCACCACCACCCAACAATGCGACCAAGAAAAACCACCACTTGAAGCGAAAACCACCCAAAATCACGAAAACAAAAAGGGTAGTAATGTAAATTTGGGTGTGGGTCCGCCACAGCTACCTCGAGGAATGGTTACGCCGGGGCTACACTTCCCGGTGTTTCAACCTCCTCCGCCAACAATCGGGTACTATCATCAACAAAGCCCGGTTTCATGGCAAGCAAATGGGTTAATGCCGTTCCCTCAGGCCAACCCATACTTATTTGCTACCCCGTTTGGGTACGGTGTTAATGATAACCCTAGCTTCTTGCCTTATCGTGCCCTACCTCCTCCTCCTCTGCCGCCGCCTCTGCTTAATGTGCCGGTTTTCAAGCAAGAACCCAATAAGAAAACGGGAAAAACCAATGTGGAAAAAACGGGATTTTCGCTATTCCATTTTGGTGGGGTTGATCTTTCTTCGGGTCATCAACCTGAGCCTTTTCCTACGGGCGGAGGAGGAGGAGGAGGAGGGGGAGAGATCTCGACGGAATTGTACGACGAGAATGGTGGTTGCAATAAGAAAGAGATGGTGGAGGAATACAACTTGTTTGCAGCGAGTAATGGGATAACATTTTCGTTCTTCTGATTTGTGTCTTGTTTTTCCCCCTTTATGATCTGAGTGATGCACACAATAATCTCTCTCTGTGGAAAACTGGTATGACTGGTTTAGTAATGGGTTTTGTTTGATCTTTTCTCTTTGATTTCTCTCATGTTCTTATGAAGAGTGAAAGCAAAAAAATTCAAAAAAAATAAAAATGAGATTATTAAGTTTGATTGATTTCATTTGTTTTTTTTTTTTAAATATGAGTTCAAATCCTTTGATTTAATGTAGCATGTTACTGGCATTTAGGGGTTCTTTCTGAACAGTACATGGAAGTTAATTTTTGTCTATATAGTTCACGCGTTACAGTAATATTTTGAAAAATCTCCAAAAAATTATTATACTAAATGGGTTGAATAAATTGTGAATTGTAAATTTCGAGGTTGATTGAATTGTACTTTGTATTCTTATAGTATTTTTATCACCAACTGTTTTCCATATGATTTAAAGTAAAATGTAACGGTTTTATTTTTTTGGTAAAATTAACGATGAAATATAAATAATATCAAAATTAACAAATTATTTAAAAACTATTTAATATTAATCAACATTTATATTCCCCAGGTCATATCTAGATCGGATAATATCAATTAGTTCTTTTTTCTTTTTTTTTTTCCTCGAGCCGGGTCGGGAATTATCATTTATACAGTTGCACTTAACTCTGAAGCACAAAAAAATAGGTGATGACGAAAATACCGCAGTAATACCTCAGCTTTTCAACAAATTTTAATTAGATACATACCAAACTAAGCCTCAAAAAAATTGGGGGGGGGGGGGGGGGGGGATTATTACTATTTAAACTTCAAAATAGCAAGATAAAAAGAAGGATCATCCACAAAATGGAGCACTTGAAAAGAATAGTGAGAAGCAAGATTGAGCAATGTCATCTCATCAGGCAAGTTGGAGACCACCACATCAGGGTACTTCTTCCTTTGCTCTTCAACCATTTGCCTTCCTTCTACATGACTAATCACAACTCTTCCCCCTAATCAATACATAATTAACAAATAATCACAATTAAACCCCCTACTAATTTGGAAAAATTATACAAAAAGTATAGGACGGATATCCATATGAACCCTAAAATGGGTTTTTGCTCAGCATATGATATTCTAATAAGGATATTTTTATTATTTCATCATTTTACTAAATTTAAGACGTTTTTTTCTAATATTTTTTAAAGAATAAATTCATCTAAAGAGGTTAATAGAGTAGCCTAAAGCATTGTCAAAAAACATTTTGGGTTTAAGAAATAACGAAAATATCCTCAACTAGTCTCCTGATGAGCATAATCTATTTTTTGTCCAAATTATTAACAACGGTTTTAATTTTGCAGATTGAATATCATTAACTGAATCAAAAGTGAATCCAAAAAATTAATCGAGTGGATGGAATGATTTTAATTTAGAGAGTTTATTAAATATTTTTATAATTTAGATTTTTATAGAGGACTTATGAAACTTAAAAGAAAATTGAATTATTTTTTAATTAATTATAGAATTTAGTGTTTAGTTATAAGAATTAAAAATATTTAAATTATTTTAGTTAACATTATTTTCTAGTATAATTTGAGTAAAATGTGCTAAAATATTCCAAAATTAAAAATTAGAAAAATAATCCAAACAAATTAATTGTAGGCCTGCGTTACAGTAATTTTTTTAAAAATTCAAAATTATTGTATTATATAAATGTCATTGTAATTTTCTCATATAAAAAATTGTAATAATTTTTGTAACGTATAATTAGACTTGAAATCAATAATTTTTATTTGATTTTAAATTTTTTATTGAATTTTAAAAATTTATCAATATAGTGTAGTTTAAGTGATAATGCTCGTTTGAATTAAAGCAGTTGATGAATCTCTGTAATATTAGAAATTCGAACCCATGAAAAAATATTTGTTGGGAGGGACAGTCACGCGCCCCGAACAAGATTAGTCTCACACTATGTGTGAGTGTAAAAAAAAATTAAAAAATTACTGTATTGATTGAATCGGATAATTAATAAATCATAAAATTTGGGGTTAAAATCCTAATTAATGTCGAAAATTTAACTTACCCTAAAAATAATTAAAATTAAGCTTTTCTTTTTACCTGGTAAACACTGTTTGGCAAGTTCGCCAAGAATCTCGCCGAGCTCTTGCGGCAGCGCCGGCAAGAAAAAGAGGAAGACGACGTCGAACGGAGCCCATTTTCCGGGCACCGACATCACTTCTCCTTGCCAGCACTTAACCTCATCGTACTTCTCCTTGATACCCGCCAACACGAACAGCGATTCATGCACCACCACCAACTGCTCGAACGCCGACGAATCCACGATTCTATCCACGAATTCCTCCGACCCAATCGACACCAAAACCTTCGACGACGGCCCAATTTCTCCAGCGGAAAGGATCCGATTCATCTTCCGGTCGTGTTCCTCATCGGAATTCGTGGTGTCGGATTCGACTACCGACCAGTCTTTCTCCATGACGTCGTCGAAATCGATGACGGAGACTACGCCGCCGCCGTCGTTGGAACTGGGTATGGCGGTGCGAATCCGTCGGAGAGAGAGAGGAGAGAGAAAGTGAAGAGGATGTGGATTCGGACATTGGATGGATCGAGGGGGAAGTGGGAGAGGACACGGAGATAAGGAAATGGAGTTCGTCGGAAAAAATATGGGTCGTCGGAAGGTGGATATTAACGGCGTCGGAGCCATGTTTTTTGGGTTTCTTCTTCCTAGGGGAAATTCGTCGGCGGCGGCTACTGGATGGATGGGAACGACTGTCCCAATAAATGGGCTTGGGCTAAATTTTTAATTAAAAAATAATAATAATAATATATATATATATATATATATATATATATATATATATATATATATATATATATATATATATATATATATATATATATATATACAGGGTTACTCTACTCCCTATATTTGACCAAATTGCACTTTATCTTTTAAAGCCAGTAATATTTTTGTAAGCGTTTATCATTTTTTTTTTCTTTGTATACCCATGAGTATTCCTATACCCACACAAGGTACGAGACTAATCTCGTTAGGGTACATGACTGTACCTCCCAAAAAGTGTTTTTCTGCAAACTCAATCTCTTAACTTTATAGAGATCCCTCAAGTGCTTTAACTCAAGCAGGCTTTATCACTTGAGCCACACTATGTTAGTATTTATCTCCTGTAATTTAGATTAAAGATGGAACTGTTACATTTTTCCTTAAAATTAATGGTAAAACTTTACAATGTCAAAATTCATAAATTATTGGGATTCTTAGTGAACATTTCGGTCTTAAAATTTTTGCTTATGTAGTCCACGTGCTATAACATTTTTTTTTGATAGATTTCCAGAAATCTATAAGTATATGAAAGTGACTGTAATTTTTTCATTTAAAAAATTACAATAATTTTTATGGTATTTAATTATTTTTAATTTTTGACAGAATTATTAAATTGCGCAAAAAATTATTGTATCGAGTGAGTTTGATGAATAATAAGTTACAAAATTTTGAGGTTATGACAAAATAAATCTTCAATTATTTAATGTTAATTGACATTTATCAAGTCGAGTAATATCCCATTGTCCTATTTATCCCCCCTGACAACTTTTTCTTTATTCCACCTAAGTCGATTGTCGGGTATAAAAGTAATTTTATCATTTTACACAATTCTATTAATTATTTAACTGTTGCGCTTTAATCTGAAATTTATAGAGATAAATACTTATAAAAATACTACAGAGAATAAAGTACAATTTAGTCGAACTATAGGGATTAAAGTGCGATTAACCCTTTAAACTTGTACCATACAATCACATGAAAATTGCACCCCCTCCAAAAAAAAATTGATACATGAGGATTTCCAAACTATGATTTTGAAAACTTAAAAACAAACAAAAAAACAGGCGTGCCAAACGGGTCCTTAAGATTGGCAATTTGGAAGACGGCTAAGAACAGAGTGTTCTGGCTTGTGATCGCACTCGAAATCAAGATGAACGAATGCGCGTTCAACTTCCGGGAGCTCTTCGATCTTGATCTGCAACGACTCTCCAATGGCATGAGCTTCTTTTAGAGGCAAATCTTCAGGCAGCTCTATATCAACCTGTTTCATAAACATAAAACTACAGACAAGCTATACAACAGCAAATCCAAAAAATTGGTTGAGGCAGCTAATTTTTTTTAGGGAGTTTACTAAATATTTTTATAATCTAGATGGGCTTATGTAAAATTTTAAGAGATATTAATCGATTTTTTTTTTTTTAAGTATGGGGTAATATTGAAAATTTCCAAAACTTCAGGGGGACTTGGATCCTCCCTGACATTAAGGCCTTGTTTGGTTACTGTTCTGTTCCCTGATTTTTGTTCCCTCTCTCAAAATTTTGGTATTGATGTACAGAAATGCGTTTGGTAAACATGTTTCTGTTCTTAAAATTTTGAAAATAATTCGGACTTATTTTCTGAATTTCTTAAGAATCTGAGTTCCACAAAACTATTCTCACTATCATCCCACCGCCACTACCACCTTGTCGGCCACCATACATTTAAAGAAAAAAATAGGTTAAATGTTGCAACCAAACGTGTTTCTTATTTCCGTTCTCATAAATTAAAAGAAACAATTTCAAGACAATGGTCGTTACCAAACATGTTTCTATTTTCGAAATACTCTAGAAAATAAACAAAATTCTCATCTCATCCCAGTTTATTGAAAATAAAAACAGAAACACTAACCAAACGCCATCCCAGTTTGTTCCAAGAGATTTATTCTAAAAATTTAGGATCAAAACAGAAACAAAAATTAAAAATCGAAACTATTAAGAATCAAACTGACCTCAACAAAATATAGAACCCCAAAAGTGTAGGCTCGGACGGTGTCCACACGTTTGATTTGTTGATCATGTCTCAGCACCAGATATGTAAGTTTTTGAAGAACTTCAGGAGGAGCTGATTGCCCAACAAGTGAAACTACAAAAAAAAAACTCGATTTTTAGCTGAAATAAGTGTTGGGTTTATCCCATATCAAATGTCGAAGGGGCTGGTAGTCAAGTTATAAGTGTGAGGAAAAATCTCATCCTATGAGTGAACATTTGAGGTTGAGAGAGGCCCAATGCCATCGTACACTAGTATCAGAGCCCATGTTATAACAACTCTTGCTCAACAACTCTGTACTAGTATAGAGTGTTTATGGATCTCTCTTAACCCTAAAAGTTAGCCTATGAAGTGAGGTTTTTCCTTACACTTATAACTTGACCACTAGCTCATTTCACATCCAATATGGGATAAACCCAATAATAAGGTATTAATTTTCATGGGTTTTTAAGGATTAGTTGAAATTAACCTGCATTTTCGAGAACGGTTCCAGACCAATTTGAAATAGTGTAAACAGCAAGAAGAATGGCGCCAAGAGGATCAATCCACCAGTAGAATTTATCACCAAGAACAGCAGCAATCAATCCAATAACATTTGTTACCACATCAAAGTAATGATCCTGATTAATTTGAGGAGGAATACAAAATTAGATGGATTATAGTTAATGTTAAATAAAGTAATGGTAAGAACTAAAAAATAAAAAATAAGTTGGTAATTACTAAAAAATAACTTGATTTTGCAAATAAGATAAAGAAAATGTTTTTTTGTTGAACAGTCTACGAAATTAAAATTTTAGTCCATACAATCCACGCGCTATAATAATTTTTTCAGGAGTCCAAAGTTATTGTCAAAATTCCAAAAATCATTGTACACTGTAAAAGTTACTACAATTTTTTACGTGAAAAATCATAGTAACTTTTATGTATTACCGTAACTTTGGACTTTTGAAAAAATTACTGTAGTGCATGGACTGCATGGGCTAAAACTTTAATTTCGTGGACAGGTTCATAGATTGACAAATTTTGTAATAGTCTTGTTTGCGAATTTGAGGATAACCAAACATGCCCTTGAAAAAAACACTGCAAATTTCATAACAAAATACACAAAACTTACTACAAGACCTTTGCATAGGCTCTGACGATCTTATTTCCCGAGCTTCTGCAATAAATCCAGAGGACAAGTTTGACGCCGGTGGCGGTCAGCATGATCGCATACAACCAAATCAACTGTTCACTACTCATCTTTGCCGAAGGCTCGTCTTTAATCAGCTGTTCAATGGCCTGTATCAGAACTTGAAAGCCTGCAGATTTTATGGATGAATTAAGGGCCTGTTTGGTTGTCTATATATAACATCATATTTCGAAGGGAAAAAAAAAACTATCCCCATTAGAAGATCACGTGCTGAGCAGAACCCATTTCCCAACTAAAATCATTAACTATGTTTTCAATTTTGTGGCATTGAAATAAAACTTAAGGGACCAAAATTATGTGAGCGACTTATTTCAAAGGACAATTATAATATTTTTTTTTTAAACTAAGAAAAAAATTACCGAGAGTGGCCATGACAGCCGCGAATATGATAATTCCTACTGGTTGAACTCTCAATTTTCCGATCGGGTACTGGTAGATGTTAATGCTTTTCATGGACAAGTGCGTAAACCATAGAATTCCACCGGCCATTAGATCGAGCAGAGAATCCAAAGTTGATGCTGCAATCGCCAACGATCCGCTTCTTATAGTAGCGTAAATCTGCATTTCATGGTTCCAAAATTTTGAGATTTTTTTTCAACTTATGAATTTCACTAGTGACCTGTGAAATTCAATATATTGATATAGATATAGATTACCTTAAAAGCGAGTAAGAAAATATTGGCATAGTTAGAAATGTTCATGGCCCGTTCATGTTGTGCTTGTTCTTGGCGTTCTTGCTCTTCATCGGTCACATTTGGAGAATCCAAAGAGTCGACTTCCTCGAAGGATTTCAAGGTGGCGAGTTGCTTTTCGTAGTATTCTTTCTCCCCTGCCCCCACAAATGAAACAAGTGAATTTTGATATTCAAAATATATACATATATGTGTATATATGTGTGTGTGTGTATAAAAAGCTTAATTTCATGAAACCCAAAAATTAGCTTTAAAGAAACAATCATGTCTTACTCTACATTAAAATCTCTATTCAATGAAAAATGAAGTCTAAATTGCAGGCTGAGAGAGAGAGAGAGAGAGCGCGAGAGAGAGAGTATACCTTCAATAAGGCCGGCGGTTTTAGAAAGATCGAGTTCAAAAGGCGCTTCAGGATCAAGGCCAGGCCTAACCCTCTCAGGGAGTTTAGAGAAGAAATCACATCTAAGAGCAGCTAATGAATGGCAAACCGGCGCCTTGTCCGGTTTTGAACCTTCATTGCTTAGCAACAATGGCACTTTCACATCCATTATTTCACTAAAATGATCCCTCCCCACAAGCACAAATTTCTCTATAAACTAGTGTAATAAGATAAGCCCGGTTCTTAACAAGAACAAGGATCTAGAAGATTGCTATCACGTCGATAAAAGAAGCAGAAATCCAATGCTTTACAGTGCATCGATCTTGTCTTATTCTAAACAGATTGCATGATTTTTCTTCTTATACTGCGGGTGTTTATTTGTTTTTAAGCTCATTTTATACTTCATATGTCTGCAAATATAAGCAGCTCACAGGTTTTTGGACAAAGTTTTTACAGGCATATGCCACGGCTTATATAAGGCTTCAAAACCCTTTAGGCGGTGTCCCAGCCCACCCCCACCCCGAGGGGGAGGGGGGAGGATCATCTATTAATAAATCAGGACCCTTCTTTTAGAATGTTTAAAATTTTAGGGGAATGTATGGTTGGGATGAGTTGATGAAATATTTAGGAGAGAAAAGTTCCCACCTAAAAATTTCACACCCCTCACTTTCAAAACGGTTGAGTTAAATTATATTTTATGCTCTCCAAGTTTCACATGTGTACCTCATTAGCCAATTTTTTTTATTTACTATTTTTTTACACTCATGGTACCTTTAGCACGGGAAATCCCTAGTATGATAAAACAACAAATCGCGCAAACTTTTTTGACCAAAAAAAAAATTTGGGTTTTTTGCAATAACTCCAAAATTTACAATTTACAATTCATCCAATCCACTCGGTACAATAATTTTTTGAGAAGTCCAATAATTATGTGAAAAGTCCAAACTCACTTTACGCCATAAAAATTACTACAATTCTATACATAGAAAAATTACAATGACTTTTATGTGACACATTAATATTAGATTTTTCAAAAAAATATTTGTAGTACGTGGACTGTATTGTCAAAAATTTTAATTTCATGGACTGTTCGCTTATAAACTTTTTTTTGTTTTTGGCATAAAGAGAAATATCATTGTCAATCAAGTTTGTAATCTAAGAAGATTCATAAATTTTAGTCAATTCTCCAAAAACGAATCCATTTCGTTGAATAATTGCGTGAATGTATGTACTTACGTGTACATATATGTGTGTGTATATATGTATATAATAAAGATGGAAAATGAAATAAAAAATTAACATGCCATATAATGGGCCCTTTTCACAAAAATATCATCAAGCATGCCAGATAATTATTAGCTGAGATTGTGATATAATACTTTTGACCAATGATATATCAGTGATAATGGGGGGGTGTATATATATATATATGTATATGTATATATCGTAGAAATCCAATTGGCCTAACTAACTCTCTAAAGACGCCTTGTAAGATAAGTATTGTCTTAGACTTTACATATAACTCAAGATCAGGTAACACAAACGATGTGGGATTTAACACGTCCTCTCACGCTTAGGATAGACTTTGACAAACCACTACGAACGGATATCGGGGGGCCCAACATCAATACGGGATTCCACACACCTCTTATGCACAGGGTGAACTTTGAAAAATCACTACAAATAGATATCGGGGGTCCATCATTGATGTGGGATTCAACACACCCAACTTCAAACAAAAGTTGACTCTTATACCACGTAGAAACACAATGGCGTATTGCCCTCGGCTTTACAAATAGCTCAAGATTATGACGAAATGCTCAAGATTTTGAGGCCTCTAAACCTTAAACAATGCTAATCTTTTTCAGCTCACACCCAATGTAAAACTCTGTTTTTTTTTGTTTTTTTTTTTTCTTGCAGACATTTTCACAAACACAACAAGTGCATTACATATATATATTGCATGTTGAATTCAACCTCAACCTCAACATAAACAAGAAACCATACCTTGAATCAATCCACCTGCTGCTGAAAGATCGATGTGGATGAGGCCTTCAGAATCAACTCCCCATTTCAGTTTATCAGGCAATTTTTGAAAGAAATCACCTCGCATGTGACTCACTGAGTTCAATTGCCTCGCCCCTTTCCGATTATCCAACCCATCTCCTCCTTCAAGAAGCGCCAATCTCAAATCCTTTTCGCTATCCATGTAATGAAAATTGAAATGAGTTGGATCTTTGCATGTAATGGAAATGAAGAGCCCATTACCCATATATATACATATATACATGTGTGTGTGATTATTGTCATCATTTGAGGGTGCCAAAAACTACACCATTTGGCAACATTATTGGAGTCCGTTCTCGTATTCAGATCATCGGTGAAAGTTGGGATTGCACATATTTCATCACTCTATCGTAGTAAAATCATCTGTGCAAATTTGGGTATTGCACTTAAAGACGGATGTTAAATTCCTATCCCATTTAAACCATTATATAAATTAATGGAGTTACACCACTTGTCATCATATAGTTTTATAGTATCATAGTATGGTTATGGAAATTATCTCTCATTGTCTCGTAGTCAAATCATCCGCGCAAGCAGAGGTTGTACATATCTGATCATTCTCTCGTAGTCAAATCATTCATGTAAAATGAAAATTGCACTTAAAGGCGGATGTTAGATTCATATCTCACATCGATCATTTAAGAGTGTTCAAACCATTGTATGACACCACGTGGTTTTATAAAAAAATTTATTATTATACGATAAGGTTGTGTACGGGCTAGTTTACGTGTTCCTCGACTAATAACTTCACCCGACGATCTTAAGGGCGCACTCCCCTACGTCGGCCTAGTGTATTCAGTATTAAATTCAAGATTTAATTTCTATAATGCTCCCCAGGAGAATCGAACGTTGATAAAGAAATATGACACCTCTCCATATCAATCGGACTAACACCAAAAAAAACTCTTGATATATCCTAATAATATTGTATGTATATGTATATATGCCTGTCAAGTCAAGATGCATATGGATAATATTTTTCTTCTGCACATGAGCTGTTGTCTGAAAATAATTTGAAGGGTTAATTGACTTTCGCCCCCTTATACTTTGATCTTATTTTATTTTAACCCCTATATTTTAACAACCTCTACTGTTGACTAAAAAAATAAAGAGCAAAATACATTTTAAACCTTCTAACTATTGACACATTTCCATGAAAGAAAAAAACTAGAAATTTCTTTCTCTACCTCACTATCTACTTCCATTTTTTTAATAAAGTCAAAAAAATAAAAATATCGACGATATTTTTGTCCAAATCATATAAAATTTAGATGAAAATTTTACTTCCGCACATTTTTAGCATATTTGGTTAACTTAAACCAAAAAGTTAATTCCCAATTTATTATAAGTAAAAGGGAGATAAAGTGTAAATTTTAAAATTAAGAGAACAAAATGAAATAAGAACAAAGTTTAAGGGAGTAAAAAATAATTAACCCAATTTTTTTTTCTCTATATTTATAAGTTGTTGTTTGAACCACTATACCGTGGCTCAAGTGATAAGACCCGTTTGAGTTAAAGCAGTTGAGAAACCTCTGAAAGGTCAGGAGTTCAAGCTTACTGAAAAATACTGTTGAGAGGAGTAGCCACGCACCCCAAACGGGATTAGTGTCACATCCTGTGTGGATGTGGGGACACTCGTGGACATACAATAAAAAATTGTTTGAAGATAGTGGGGCAATAATTTAAATTCTAATTTTCATTTGAGTTCACTAAGTTTCAAAATACTCCCACATACTACAAAAAATTTGAGTCAAATTATTGGTGTATGTACTAAATTGACTTCAATTATATGTGTGTGTATATTTATATTGAGTGGTTGAACTAATCATAAGATATTTTTAATTTTGGTATCAATCTATTTGAGATTCCATAATCCATCAATAATTGTTTGATAGTTAATTTTATTACAATAAAAATAAAAATAAAAATATTTAATTTGTTCGTTTTGAATTGTGACCTGTGTTTTTCAACAGAGGAATTGAAATTATCGCATTTAAAAATAAAATATGTGTTTGTTTAAATGTAATTTTTAGAATAGTCCATGTCAAATGTTTCGCCGGCTGCGACAGAAAGAAAATATAAATTAAAATAATATATATATATATATATATATATATATATATATATATATATATATATATAATTATTTTTTTGTCTTTTTTAATATGATCATATTATATTTTTATTTTTCTCTATCAAAATTATTAATGTGCGGATTCGAGAGTGATAATTGAGTGAAGATGGATAGGTTAAATAATGAAGCATGATGTTGATTTTTTTATATGTATATTTGGCATATTATTAAAGTTAATTAATAATTAGGGATGTAACTACAAAAGGAAGAAGTTAAGACCATGTTTGGTTATTGTTCTTTGATTTCTATTCCCGTTCTCAAACTTTGGGGATTAATGTACAAAAACGAGTTGTATAAACACGGTTTTGTACCAAAAAATTTAGGAGTATTTTGGGAATATTTCCTTAATTCATTAAGGTTGCGTTTGGGTAAAAGATTTGATAAATCTAAGAGATTTGTGAAATGAAGGGATTTCAAAATTTTGGATTTTGAAATCCTTTCATTTCACAAATTCGTTTTATTTTTTATCACTTCTGAAGAAAAAAAAAAACGTCGAACAGAAGACGAAGAACGAAGAACATATTCGGATCGAACCCTAAATCTTTAAACAAATTCAAGAACAAACTTGAAATCGCAACCCAAATCGAAGTAGAAATCGAAACTCTATTTGGATTTCGATTTCGAAATATAAATCGAAACTCTATTTGGATTTCGATTTTGAAATATAATCGATTTCAAACCCTTTTTGGATTTCGATTTCGAAATCGAAATCGATTTCAATTTCGATCGAAATCGAAATCGAAATCGATTTCGAACCCTTTTTGGATTTCGATTTCGAAATCGAAATCAATTTCATTTTTAACAACAACGACGGAATCCACGAAAAAGAAATACAAAGAACGATGATCCACGAAGTAGAAGAAGAATGAAGTAGAAATCGAAATCGATTTCGTTTTTGACAACGACGACAAAAAATGAAAAACGACGAAGAACGAAGCAGAAGATCGAAGAATGAAGGTCAATGAAGAAGAAGAACGAAACGGGCGAACGAGAATGAAGAAGACGGTGATGGAAGGATTTCACAAATTCAACTTGTTTTAAAAGTATTTTGAAATCCTTTCTTTCACCCCAAAAATAATTTGACAAATCATCTTTCTTAAAATCCTTCCACTCCTCAAACAAGATATTTGTTAAAAGAGTATTTACAAATTCTCTACCTAAATGAAATCCCTCCTAGAATTCCCTTACCCAAACACAACCTAAGAATCTTAGAAATAAAAAAATATTAATTCTTATTCACTCGCACAAAATTATTTCCACCACCACCAGGCCGACCACCACTACCACGTCGGTTAGAAAAAATAAATAAATAAAAATATATATATATAGTCATATATTTAGAGAGAAAAAAATAATAATAAATATTGTAACCAAACCTATTTCTTTGTTTTAATTCTCATTAATTAAAAGAAATAATTTTAAGACAATAGTCATTACCAAACATATTTCTATTCCCAAAATACTCTGGAATAGAAACATAATTTTTATCCTAGTTTATTGGAAGTAGAAACAGAAAAGCAAAAACACTAACCAAATGCCACCTAAGTAGGAATGCCACAAAAAAAACAAACTAATGGGTAAGCCACGAGAAACTCAATCGAATGGTTCAGTTTTAAAACCAACTAAATAGTTTAGTTGCGATTTGGGTTTTGAAATTAGTAACCAAAATAGTTTTGGTTTTGGTTTTGATTTTGATTTTGGGATAAAAATGGCGAAATCAAACCATGAAACCGAAAAACGAAACCAATATTTTAGATATATTTTTCTTACATATATACTCATATTTTAATATATATTTACAATGTAATCCTATATGTGTGTGTAAATGGATTTGGGGTTTCATTTATGATTTTATAGCCATTTCTCCATTCATTTCATCTCTCTCCTCATTTGTTCTCTCAGACTCTGTTGATCCTAAGATTTTGATGGACAATTAAATGTTGATGTTTTTTGTAAAACTAATGGATTTATTGAGTGTTTCAGTTTATAAGTTTCATTGAAGATATTATCATGAAAAAGTTGAGATAGATGCTAAAAAGACTGACAAAGATGATGGATATTAAGAGACCGAAGACTTTAAAGAATCTAGAGAAAAACAACTCAGGTTAATTTTTACTCTCAATGTATCCCGATTAGGATCACACACGACACAAAAATATTTTTATGATTATGTATGTTTTTTATAGGATCCTAATTAGTTAAACATATTTGCTCCTATATGAAATTGAAGAAGAAATATTGATTTAAGAAAGATAAATGATTAAAATTGAATTTAAGTGATAGTTGAGTTAACTGAGAAAATAAATCGGTTAAAAGGGGCAAAAACGTCGAAGATTTGAGTTAAAAATAAATTAAGGAAAATGTGTTCCAGCAGGATCGGTCGACCTGTCTAAAAAGATCGGTCAGCCGATGAGAAGGTGCTGAGAATTGTGCAGTCTCTGAATTGTTCGATCGACTTATGGTGTATAATCGGTCAACCTATGGCCAAAAGTAAAACTCTCTGAATCGTTAGGTTGATAGACCAAGGTTTACCGGTCGACCTACCATAGCTGAATTTTGGCCTGGGTAACTCTCTGCATCGTTCGGTCGACAGACCAAGGAGCAGAAGTCGACCGACGGGCAAGAACTTTTTGGCTTGGGCTAGAACCTGAATCGAGCGATCGACCTACGGAGTTTGGTTGGTCAACCGATGGTTTCGATTTCAGGTTTTGTTGTTTTCAAGATCATATCTAAAACTAGCCGTTTTATTAGCCATTATTTGTTTACTTAATTGAGAGATCTTAAGGATATAGATATATTAAAGATATAATACTCTTATTTGAATATCCCTATAAATTTAGTACATGAAATTAAAGTGTTTCTCTAATTGGCCATTTTAATACTTCTTATCTTATCGATTTGAGTTTGAAATTTTTTTGAGGGACTCAATTGAATGTTTTAAAAGATTTATTTAAGTAAATTATACCTAAAATAAAATATAATGATATATGGGGTCCATACGTGCTTTTTAGATACTTATCATTTGAAAACTAGCCGTTAGAGAGCTTATTTTAATTCCTTATATAGATTTCACATAAAAAATGTGATAATATCAAGAACTATTCAGTTCTTAAACTTTTTTAAGAGTCATCATTCTGATATTATTTTGAGAGATTAAATTGTGAGATCAATTGTTGAGAAGTTCTTGAGTTAAAATGTTGATTGTGTTAGTATTACCGAGTTGAACTGTCTAGCGTTTCAATCTATAATTATTCGGTGTTATCCTGATGAGATATTTCCAACCTATTAGTCTTTATTGCGTATTTATTTTTCTATATTTGCTTCATTGATAAGATTTTGATAAAATCGTTTTCTGAACCTTAAATCATATAAAAATATTTTAAAACAATTTTTGGTGAAAATCTGATTACATACTTATTTGTGTGTTATCCATATCTATTATAATTAGATTTTTATGTTTTTTTGGTGAAAGTGTTCCAAGCTTATTCTCAATTGAGTTTATTATTGTTATTATCAATTGCTTGGATAATTGATCTTATGAAATCGTTTTTTGAACTTTAAAAGCATAAAAAAATCTTTTAAAACGATTTGTGTGATAATTTGATTACGTGCTCAATTTTATGTTACCCGTATTATTTTTATAATCAGATTTTTGTTTCCTCCCTTAATTCTATCACTAGTAATTATTAGGACATCAATTGAGTTTAAATTGATTTGAGGTGGTAGAAGTTCCGAATGGGAAGAATTTATCAATTTATTATAATTGGTGAGTTGTGTGTGGATTAGGTACTATTGGGAGTATCTAATCTGGGATAGTTGGTTTCAATCTCTTCCGGTAAAAAGATTGAGGTTTGATCTTTGCCTAGAGTACAAAAAGATTAGGTTATTCTTTTCCCGTGAAAAGAGTTAGAGATAATTCTTCCTGACTATAATTATTTTGAGTGAATTTGTAACGGTTCAATCCTTACTGGGTAAAAGGATACTTGGAGTATTTTTGTGAGGTTTGATTCTTAGCCTAGGGTATAAAAAAACTAGGTTTGATTCTCAGTCTGTGAAAGGATTAGGTTAGTCTTAAGCTTGAAAAAAAAAAAAGGTTATTCTTGAGCCTGGGAAAAAGAAAAGATTATTCCTGAACCTGGGAAAAGGAAGTTGTAAAGATTGATTCTGAGTCTGTAAAAGAATCGTTGTGTAAATGTTTGGTTTCTACCTGTTTAAAGGAATCTTAGTGATTTAGTGGGTGCGAATCTCCGTGGGGCTCGGAGGATTAGATTTGTCAAGATTAATTTGGTGAACCAGGATATATCGGTGTGTACTGCATTATTTATTTTCTTTATTTCTTATTATTTGGGTGTGCACTTAAATTTGAACACTTATCCACTACCTTATAAAGATAATAATCAATTTAACATAAATTGATTAATTGATTATTTTAAGTGTTGAAAATATAAAGAGATAATAATTAATTTAAGATTAAATTAATTATTTGAATTTTAAAGTGTTATTATTTGGTAATTTTTTTAAAACTACCCAATTCACCCCCCCCTCTTGGGTAAATCACTGGGTCAACAATCTTGTCTCTGATTCTCTAAATCTCTTATCTTTCTCCCATCGGTCATCATCATTCCACACTTCCATTCTTCCATCCACCACCCATTGTATTTTAATTATGGTTAGAGCAACTCCAAGGGATATGTCATATGGTGTGTCATCCCTTTTTTTGGCTCGTTTGAAGCAAAAAAGAGCTCCAAAAGATGTGCCATCATGTGTGACATTTTAACACACATGTAGATGAAGAGCCAAATATTATATTAGTGGGTAGATAGGTGGGTTAATTAGTTGATTTGAATTTAAATACATTTGAATTAATATTGGGTTTGTTTAATTAGGGTTAAGTAAAATTTATTTGGTTAGATTTATATTAATTTTGGTTTAATTAAATTTAATTGGATTTAATAGGGTTTGTTTATTTAATTAGATTTGGTGGAATTTAATTTATTAATTTTATTTTCTTTGGGTTGGGTTAGATTAATTGGTTAGTTTTATTTTATTTGGATTGGATTGGATTAGTTTTATTTGAATTTGAGATTTGACGGTAAAATTAAAATAAAAAAATTTTGTTGGCTTAATGAGCTACCCAAGAGAATGGTGAATTAGGTAGTATTAAAATTTATCAGAATATAACACTTCAAAGATTAAACAATTAATTTTATCCTAAAATTAATTATTATCTTTATAACAGCGGATATGTGTTATCAACTAGGTGCACACCCAAATAACAAAATATAAACAATATAAATAATGCAACACACAGAAATTTATACTGGTTCACCAAGTTACTCTTGTCTAATCCATTCCTCCGAACTCCAGGAAGAGTCGCACCCACTAAACTCAAGATCCCTTTAAAGGTAGGAACTAAACCCTCACAATAGTTTTTTTAGCAGACTCAAAATCAACTTTTACAATTCATTTTCACAAGTTAAGGAATAATCTTTATCTTTTTACCAGGCGGAAGATTAACCTAATTCTACTATAGGGAAAATCACGAACTATTTCTTTTTATACCTTAGGCTCAAGAATTAAACCTCACAATGACTCCAAGTATCATTTTTCCAGGTAAGGATGGAACATTTACAATTCACTCACAATTGATCCTAATCAGGAAGAATCACACCTAAGCTCTTTTCAAGGGAAACGAGTAATCTAACATTTTTGTACTCTAGGTAAAGATCAAATCTCAATCTCTTTACAGGAAGAGATCGAAACCCAAAACTACCCTTTATTAGATATTCTCAATAATATCTAATCCGCAGACAACTTCACCAATTACAGAATTGATAAGCTTTTTAACCACTCAAAGCTTCTACCACCCCAGATTAATTAATATTCAATTAATGTCTCGATACTATAAATAAAGTGAGAAAACAAAATCTAATTATAATAAAGAATGCGGGTAGCACAATTAAGCACGTAATCAGATTATCTAAAGAAATTGTTTCAAAAATTATTTTTCAATAAAAATTTGGAAAACAATTTCAAAGATCAACTTCCACGAAAATAATAATAATAGCAAATAAGTAAATAACTTGGAATAATCTCACTAGGAATCACCGAAAGAATAATTATTAGAATAGCAATGACACTTCAGATCGGTAGTAGCAATAATCCACAACAAATGTTTCTCAAGAACAAATCTTAAGAATTATCTCACAATGCACTCAGTATGATTACTCTTAAAAAGCACGAGAGTTGAATAACTCATAATGATTGGGATTATCTTGATTTTTTAAAACCTTAAAAATGCAGGTTTACTTATAAGGGATTATAACAAACCCTCCAACAACTAGTTCTTACATATCATGACAAATAATTACTCCATAAGTCCCCTTATATCATTAAGACTCAATCCTGGTATAATTCACTTAAATATATCTTTTAAAACATTCAATCTAGTCCCTCAAACATTTACTTAATCTCAATTAGATAAGATTGAAACAATTTTATGTACCAAATTGAGAGATATCAAAACTACTTGAACCATATCAATAGGGATATTTAAATATTAATTAAATAACTCAAAATATATCAGATCCCTAAGATATCTCGCATATGTTAACCATAAACGGCTAATAACGGCTACTGTTTGATCAGAATCCTCGAAATCCTCTAAACCTGAAACAGATTCATCTGTCGACCAACCAAGACCCGTCTGTCAACCGCCCGATTCAGGATGTAGCCAAGCGAAAAATCTTTTGCCCATCGATCAACCACCCATACTTCATCTGTCGACCTGACGATTCAAAGAGCTACACAAGTCTACTCACCTGTCAACCGGAAGATTCAAAGACTTTCTCTTTTGGCCATAGGTCGACTTACCTGTCGACTGAACGATGCAACAACTTCTTCTTTTAAGCATCTGTCAACCGACCAGTCGACTGCTCAAATTGGAACATCTTTCCTTAATCCGATTTTAATTCATTTTCTTCGACATTTTCACCCCTTTAACCAATTTCTTTTTTCGGTTAGCTCTACTAAAATCTTAAATTCAATTTTAATCAATTATCTTTATTTCTTTATCAATTACACATAAGAACAAATAATTTAACTAATTAGGATCCTATAAAAACATACATAATTTTGAAAAAATATTTTATATCGTGTGTGATCCTAACCGGGATACATTAAGAGTTAAAATTTAATCTGAGTTATTTTTCCTAGATTCTTCAATTTCTTCAAACTCTTAATTTTTAATCATCTTTGTCATCATCTTTAACATTGTCACAATATTTTCATGATCATTTTTATCACTGGAACTAATAAACTGAAACACTCAATAAAATCGTTAGTTCCACAAAAAACATCAACATTTAATTGTTCATCAAAATCTTAGAATCAACAATTTTAATTTTCGCATTTTAGTTTGAAACCGAAAATTATATCTTTTAGCGGTTCAATTAAAATTTCAATTTTTGCACTTTAGTTTGAAACTAAAATTTAGTGTTTGGCGATCAAATTAAAAGACCCAAATTTCAATTTTAGTGCTTTAGTTTGAAAAAAAAAATTCAAATTTGGCGGTTAAATCGAAATAAATAATTGAAATTTGGTGGCCAAATTGAAATAAAAAAATTAAATTTGGCGATTAAATTGAAATTTATAGGTTATTTCAAAAAATTTATTCAAAATTTTTTAATTTTATTTTTTAATACAGAAAAAACGGCACACCAAAATTTAGTATCTAACGTGGAGTGCCTTTTAAATTTTGGCGTGCCATTTGAGCAAAGGGCACACCAAAATATAACAACTCTTTTGGAGTTGCTCTTACTCGTTAAAAACTTTAATTATGCTTACTTTGTGTTTTGTATTTTTTACAATTTATGTTTTATATTTTAATTATATTTTTATTTATATATAAAAAACAACGGCATACAGTTTTGTGATTTTTATTTTGTTTTGGGTTTTTATAAAATTGAAAATTTTTAAATGGTTTTACGGTTTTGGTTTTGATTTTATATAAATTTAAATAATTTGATTTTAAAATTGTTTAAAAAAATCTAGTAGTTTTGGTTGCGCTTTTGATTTAATTTATTTCTAATAATTTTAGTTTGTTTTTTTTTTAAATCGGACCGAAATTGAACCACCGGCATTGCTACACCCAACCAACGGGACCAATTTGAGATTACCTTAAAACGCCCGATTGTGAAATTAGTGCAGGCAGTCATTTGACCAAATTGTCTTCCTCCCAAAACCTCTCTTTCCGCCATAGCCATACCTTCCTCCTCTCTCTCTCTCTCTCTCTCTCTCACACACACACACACACACTAGACGTATGAATTGGAGAACGACGGGACTGTGGGATATACTAAGATCATTCAATCCATCAACACCTTCGATCCACCATTACAATTACATCCAGTGTAAAACCCTAGTTAAAGTCCGGCTGAAATGGGTTAAAAATCGGAGTCTGGACCACATAATCGACATTCACACTGATCTGAAAGCCGCCTGTCTGATCAAAGACGCCATACTCCGATCCCCCGCCGGTTACATCACCTCCAAATCCCTACACGACACTCAGAAACTCCTCGGCATCACCGTCCCCACCCTCCGCTTCACCCGCCGATACCCGACTCTCTTCGAAGAATTCCCCCACCCTAAGTATCCCTCCCTCTCGTGTTTCCGGCTCACCAATGTCGCCTCCACGTTGCAGAATCAAGAACAACGGATATACCTCGAGAACGAACGCGATACCGTCGATCGGCTTTGCCGTGTTCTGATGATGACGAAGAACAGAATGGTAATTGATTCTTGATTTCTTATCATATTGTTCTCCTTGCTGATTTTGATTGCGCATATACCTAGGGTTTCATTTGATTACAGTCTTTCGGTGGCAAGTCCTTTATTTTACGCTTATTTTTTAAAAAGTCGCAATTGCAAGTTTTGTTTTATGAGCCTGCACTCGCACAGTTACATATAACTAGTTTGTATGTAAAATATTTGTTAGATGTGACAAATAATACTGTAATTTATAACATGTAACTAATTTGTGTGTAAAAAATTATTACTAATATTAAATAAATATATGTAATTAATATTAAACTAATTTTTGTATAGAGTATTTGTTAGATGTAACAAATGTTACATAAATACATATAATTTGTAACGTGTAACTAATATTATACAATTATATGTAACTAATATTACACAGATATATGTAATATAGTTACATAGGATTTGTAATTCTTAAATTGTAACTAATATTCACTATAATACGAATTTATTCACTAAGTTCTCTCTACTCTCTGCGCGCAATGCGTGACACATGCGGGATTAATATGCAAGCAAAATTCAATTTAAAGAACTAAATCAAAATTTATGTTTTAAATGGGACTAACAACAGATTACCTCCGCTATTTGGGACTAATCGCCAATTATCCCAACTTTCAATTCTACAGGTACCTCTGAAATCGCTTCATTCTTTGAAATGGGATTTGGGATTGCCTCATGATTTCGATAAAAATCTAGTTACAAAACATCCTGATCATTTTCAAGTTAGTAAAGGGATCAATGGATTGCCTTGTTTGAAATTAACACAATGGCGTGAAGAACTTGCAGTTTCTGAATTACAAAAGAGTAACGAAAATGGTGAATTGGGTACTGATACGGATAACGATGGCCGATATAGGGAATTCAAGAGGGGAAAATCTGAATTGGCTTTCAGGATGAATTTTCCAAGGGGTTATGGTGCACAAAACAAGGTAAAAGCATGGATGGATGAGTTTCAAAAACTGCCATACATTTCGCCATACGAAAATTCACGAGGAATTGACCCGAACAGCGATCTTTTCGAGAAGAGAGTTGTGGGTGTTCTTCATGAGTTCTTGAGCTTGACTATATATAAGAAGACGAAGAGGAATTACTTGAGGGGATTGAGGGAGGAATTGAATCTTCCTCACAGGTTTACTCGAATCTTTACGAGGTATCCTGGGATATTTTACCTGTCATTGAAGTGTAAGACGACGACTGTAGCGCTGAAAGAAGGGTACAAACGGGGGAAATTGTTGAATAGGCATCCGCTTGTTCGTGTTAGGGAGAAGTTTTATTATGTGATGAGAACGGGTTTGGTTTTTCGGGGGAAAGGCGTGGAAATGTTGCCTCAGCTGGACAATTTGCCTGTTGATGATGAGGGCGATGAGACGGGAGAGGATGACTCTGATGAAGAAGAAGAAGAAGTTGAAATGGGTGATGAAGAAGATGTTGACGATGATGAAGACTAACATTGACTGGAAATAGCATGACCGTTATCGCCTGAGGTAAAGAATCTATTCTAAGTCTCGTTTTTTGATAAACTTACAGCATGTTTGGTTGGATATAATTAAGGTGGAATGAGAAATTTTGATTTTATCGGAATGAATAACCGAGAAAATGACATTCTTTACATCAAGGAGTAGAATATGAAAGTCATTCCATCATAATGATTTTATTTATTTTTCACTCTCAAAATAAAAATAAAAAAAGTTAAATTAAACTTCCAAATAGAAAAATTTGTTGGGAGATAAATATTTAGGAATATAATTTTTAGAGAGAGTATAGTACAGTAGATAATTTTTAGAAATATAATTTGTTCAGAAGTTCAAACTTATTGTAATACATAAAAGTTATTATAATTTTTTCATTTAAAAAATTACAGTACAATTTATGGCGGAAAGTGACTTTTGGACATTTGATAGTAATTTTAGACTTCTGAAAAAATTACAATAACGCGTGAATTGAATGGGCTAAAATTTTAATTTCGTGGATTGTTCACCAAATAAACGGTGTTATTTGTTTGTATAAATAATTATATAATTATTTTAATTTAGTTAAATTTTTACATTATATTATATTCCAACTACAAAAAAAAAAAAAAAACGTCTAAACTAAAATTAATATAATTAGCTAATTAATTTATTTGTACTTTTCAATTGCAAATCTATTCATTGAAACTTGAACTAATATTTGCCTTTTTGGTCACACAAGGACTCTTAAGGTAGTGTTTGGTTTCATGGAATTGAAACATCAAATTCGAAAGGAAAAATTATATTTTCGGTCCTTAAAATTAAAATTATGGGGTGGGTGTCTATATGAATCTTAAAATTTGTCAAATTGTACATTTGATCCCTCAAGTTTCACATTTATTTCTATCCCACAAAATTGAAAACATCGTTAATAATTTTGAACAAAAATTGAGTTCTGCTCAGCACGATACCTTCTAACGAGTATATTTTCGTCATTTCAATCACTCTATTAAAATTAAGACCCTTTTTTTTCCTAATAATTCAGACGTCTCTCTCTCATTCTCAAGATTCAAGATTTAGAAAGATTTCAAGTCAGATTTACCTTTATCATACACACATATATATTTATATTTATATGGATATAAGCTTATGATGGGATGAAAGTACACCAAGGCAAACTTCTTTTGCCTCCCGTTTTCGGGAAAAGAAAAAGAAAAGAGAGAGAAAAGAAAAACATATAATCGTTAAGGGCGTGTTTGGTGAAGTTTCACATCCCTCTGCCTTTCATAACATGCCTCCTTAACCCAGGAATATGCACATTTGAGATGTAATCTTTCCACTCTATGCTCTCCACATCAAAATCAAACTCTCTCTTCTCCTCTTTAGACATGCATTCCATCAACCTCTTCGTATTGCTATTATCAAATCTGCGCAACAGAAAGTAAAACTTTCAGTTAATATTAACTAGATTGAATGTATTGAGTTGATATCAACTAAATGCTGATATGATATATGTAAGGGATTAAAAATAAGTTGGTGTGTTTAGTTCTTTAATTAATAGCAATTAGATTGAATATATCTTGTTGATAACACGTAGATGTTGAATTTGTATACAGTATCCTAGTTAAAGTTAACTAAAATATCTATAGGACCTAAAAAGAGTTGATGTTTTTAGTCTTTCAGTTAATATCAACTAGATAAAATTTATTGGGTTAATATCAAATACATGTTGAATTTGTATCTCATAACATAGTTAACTAAAATACTGACAAGAACTAAAAAATTAATTTGTTTTTTAGTCACATAGTTAGTATTAACTAAATGGAATTTATCAAGTTAATATCAATTACATGTTGAATTTGTGTCTGATGTCGTAGTTAAATTCAACTAAAATATTAATAAGGACTAAAAAATAAGTTGGTAAAGACTAAAATATAACGAGATAAAACAAAATAAAAAATGAAACCCTTTTCAAGTTTAATTGTTATTATTCATACCTTCCTCCATAGAAAGTGTAGGGCTCATATATATTAGCCAAGTGCTTTGCTTGCTCCACCGATTTTCGACAAATATTTTCGATTTTCCTCGATTTTTTTTCATTAGGAGTGGAAGAAATCGAGGCCAAACCGCTCTTTTGAATGGCGTCGCGCCAGAGCTGAGACGAGAAATCTTCCATGGATTGGAATAGTTTCATGGAGGGAACGATGACCGGCCTCCCCTTCGAGTCAATACAAGGAGAAGAGTTGAAATGGTCATAAAGAAGATCGGCCAAGTCTTTGAAAACCAAAGGGTTAACTACAGAAGAAGCAATCTGATAGACATTGCTCTCAGATTTTCGAGCTCCTCCGTGCTTGGCTATGGCTGCCAATGTCGCATTCACAACCATATCTGCCGGGACCTAAAAAAACACAAAAAAATGGTAATATGATTATATTTTCTTTGAAATAACTCCCGTTTTTCTTTCTCATGATTTAAATTAGTTAATATTAATTGTACTGAACCGAACTAGTTGATATCAACTATCAACTACATGCTGAATTTATAATTGATATCATAGTTAAATTCAACTAAGAACAATAATATGTATACGAACTAGGATAAAATATTGAAAATAAATAAGAATAGAAGACAATGCGATAAGAACCGAAAAAATTAGTTATGGGACTAAAGTGTAAATACTTACAACATCTAGGACTCCATTAGGGTCTACAAGAAATCCAGATAGTTGGCCTTTCCCATAGTGAAGTATGATTGGATCCATCATTCTAGGGGAGGGACAATATAGACAATTATTAATAAAAATTATTATATATTTGTTATAACAAATATATATATATATATATATATATATATATATATATATATATATATATATATATATTTTGCATAATTGTTTTGGTTACCTATTTCCTTCCATCCATCCCGGGAATGGTTCTTTATAAGTGCTCTCGATAACGCTCGGCCTAATTATTACAACCGGTATTTCTCCTCTCATATTGTTTATCAGCATTTCTCCCATCGCCTTTGTGAATACGTATGTATCTTGCCATCCGTATTTCCTCGCCCTTTTTAAAAAAAAAAAAGAAGATGATTTTTTATGAAAAAAAAAATAAATTGGAAATAAAATCGTTTTTTTTTTTTTTTTTTTTTTTTTACCTTTCTAAACCGAGTTCTTTCAGTTTTTGAGAAATTGCGTTATCGCCAAACGCTGCCTTGGATTCACGCACCAACTGAATTTCATCTTCGACGCTTAATTCTGGGGTTGTGAAGTCGAGATTCTCTTGGCGATGCTATCGCCGATGCTGAATGGCTTCTCCATGACCTTGCCTTGTCGTTGTCCGTTAACATATGCTGCTCATAAAGAAGGGGAAAAATGAAAAATCCATCAAAATTCGAGAGCAAAATTTGGGTTTTTGATAGTGTTCTGTTCCCGGTTTTCTTGTTTTTGTTCTCCAAAAACTTGGAATAATGGTAGAAATATGGAAACAAACTAAAAATTTGCTATCATTTACATGGGTTGCTCATAAAAACAATGAATAAATCATGAAGAAAAATAACCATGAAATTTGAGATCAAAATATGGCTTTTTGATAGTGTTTTTGTTCCCGGTTTTCTTGTTTATGTTCTCCAAAAATCTCGGAATAGAAATAGAAATATGGGAACAAGCTCAAAAACTGCCTTAATTTATTAGATAGGCTGCTCATAAAAACAATGAATAACCCATCTTTTTTTCATGAAATTTGAGATCAAAATTTGGGTTTTTTCTGTAGTGTTTTTGTTCCCGGTTTTCATGTTTTCATTCTGAAAAATCTTGGAATATAAATAAAAATATGGAAAAAATAAACTCAAGAATTGTCTTGATTTAGATAGGCTGCTCATAAAAACAATGAACAAAACATTAAAAAAGAAACATGAAATTTGAGAGCAAAATTTGGTTTTTGATACTTTTTTGTTCCGGTTCTCGTTATCATTCCCCAAAAACTTGGAACAAAAACAAAAATACACGAAGAAACTAAAAAATTTCCTTAAATTACATAGGCAGCTCATAGAAACAATGAATAAGCCATCATTTTTTATGAAATTTGTGATCAAAATTTGGCCTTTCGATACTGTTCACGTTCCCAAATTTTCTCATTTCTGTTCTCAAAAATCTCAGAACAAAAACAAAAAATCACTTCCCTTTTTACCTGTAGAAACTTGAAGAAAGAGCTCTAATTTCGAACACTTCTTGGCAAAACTAATAAGCCGACTTGGTCCGCCGGTGTTTATATCCAAAGCAACATCATACCTGGAGAAAACAAAAGCGAGTTTTCAGGAAAAACGTTTTTTTTTTTTTTGTTTTTTTTTATGTGCAAGCCAAACAGGGAATAAGAAATTCAACCTTTCATCAAATGTAGTATTGGCAGCAGAATTGACAATGATATCAACTTGTTTGGAAATGAGATCAATGCTATCCTTATCCAATCCAAGGTTAGATTCACACACGTTGCCAACCACAGGCACAAGCTTGCTCAACATGAATGCTTCATAGGATTTTCCATGTGTTTGTTTCAGACAATTGAAAAGCTCTGTATCAATAACCTGTCATAAAAAAATAAAATATTATATATATATATATTAGTAGCTAATTATTATTGAAAAGCTGAACAAAAATATAAGGCATCGTTTTGTAATATTTTTTTTTTTATTAATTGTAAAATAGCATTTGTTTTGCGCTTCAAAAAATTAAATACTTCTAATTTTTTTTAAAAAGTCAAAACGTGGTTTTAAATATTTATTTTTCGAAAAAACAAAAAATGTTTTTTTATTTTTTTATTTATGATTATCTTGTAAGAGATAAATGGAGATAGATAAACTATGATTTTTCTGCTAATTTTTCTTCAATTATCTACGATATTTTTGGGAATTTCTTCGCTATTAAACATTTTAATTTTCTATTTTTTTATTTTTAAGTAATTTTATTTGGAAAATTAACTTTTGTGTTTGCACATGGAAAAAAAATATTTTTCAAAATAAAAACATCATTTTAAGTTTTTTTTTTTCTGAAAAATAAAACAATAATTACTTTTTGTTTTTTCAGAGTTTAATATTATTAAGGGACAAATATCTCTTGACCCAATTTTTTAAAATCAGCCAATATTTTTATTTTAAAAAAAAATTAAAAAAAGAAGATTATATACGAGGGATAATAAAAATTAAGAATTATCTATACACTATCAAATAAATTGATTTTTTTTATCAAATTAATTTTTTTATTTAAAAAAAATTATTTTTAAATAAAAATATTACCAAATGGAACCTTAATTAATCCAAAAAAAAAAATGATAAAAAAATTCATACTTCAGTTTTAAGCCTATTCATGGCAGCTTCCTTGTTCTTGGCCTTGATGACAAGAAAAATCTTGCCCACATCAGGAACTGTCCTCAGTATCTTTTCTATAAGAACTAAAAATATAAAGAAAATAAAGTTAGAATAATAATAACATCATGATTAAGGACCTGTTTGGCAAAACGCATTTTTTGAAAATCCAAAATAATAATAAAACCCATTTTGATGGACAGTTTGAAAGACCAAAAAAGTGCATTTTGAAATCTGAAAAATACACATTTTGAAATTCTAAAAACCCATTTTGATGGACAATTTAAAAAAAAAAAATTAATAAAATAAAAATCATTTTGAAAATCTAATTGTGTTTTTATGAGATTTTTTTTTAAATAAAAAAAAAATCAACCATATCTCGTTTAACAACACAACTCAATATATATATATATATATATATATATATATAGACACATATTTTTTTTGTATAAAATAATTATTACAATACTCAATCTGTTTTTCAATATTATATTTTTAATCAATTATGTTATTTTTTTTCAACACATTACAAAATAGTAATACATATTCTCTTTTTTTTTTTATAACTTTTTTCAAATAAAAACAAAAATAATTTTTCACAATTATTTTAAAAAAAATTCAAAATCAAACAAAAACCCTAAAATACCCCTATGATCGACAATTTGAAAGACCAAACCACCATTTAAAATTATTTCAAAAAAATACCCGTTTGATAGACAATTTGATAGATATTGACAAATAGTGGCAGAGTCACGTCGGGTCTCAAACTTCCCCTCAACTTTTAATTAATATTATTTTTTTTTTTTTTTATATTTTTATAAAAAATCAATTAAAACCCTTAAAATTGTACGTAACTCCCTAATTTATACAAATATCTAATAAATATAAATATTTAAAAAAATTGAAATTCTTGATTAAAGTGAGTGAGTGAATGTTAAAAAGATTGAACCTTTAGCCAAGAACCCAGTAGACCCAGTAATCAAAAACACTTTTTCTCTCATAAACTCAACAATCCCAATCCCACCACCCTCCTCCTCCTCCATCTCCACAAAACCCTTTGATTTTCCACCCAAACCCACCAAATCAGCACCACCCATTACACCACCACTCTCTCTCCTCTGTTTCACCACAGACGACGGCGACGACGACAACGACAACCCGCCTGTCTTCACAGCATTCCCCCCACCCTCACAATAAACAACGTTGTTCTTCCTCTTGCTCAACCAAAACCCATCAATCCTACGGCCTAAATTCACACTTTTTCTTGCTGAAATTGAGATGGAGGAGTTTAGTGAGAGAGCCTCCATGTTTGGAACAAAAAACAGGGGAAGAAAATTAAGGTAATGGGTAGTGGGTTATTGAGGTAAGAGAGAGAGAATTAATGGATTCTTACCCCTTTAACCTAAACGCTAACTAAAAGAAAGAAAATGGAAAATGGGTTAAATAGTAAAGAAAGGGAAGACATGAAGATACGGGTATGGTTTTGGTTAGAGAGAGAGGGAGGAGTGAGAAGGGAGAGAGGGAGTGGGTTGAGGTTATAAGGTGGGAGAAGCTCAGAAGTAGGAGAATAATCATGGGAATATTACACTTTTTAATCCTTATGGTTCATCAAATTTCACATTTGACCTTTTAAATTTTATATATGTTTCAATCTCACAATTGTCCAGCCCTTACTGCCCAACCGGAGAACGGACAACTAATGCATTCCGCTTATTGAACAAGGTTCTACGGTCGGTCCATGACCCCTGGATGCCGAAGGCGTCCCTGGGGTGATCTCGTAGTTCCTACGACGTAGAGATAATGGGGTCGGTCCACGGATATTCCTTTCTTTTGCTGCATTTCGCTCAAAGAGTTGAAGGGAGCCGTCCCCGCAGGGGCATAGAATTCGTCGCTGTCTTGGTTGTGCTACCGAGGGCTCTAGGAAAGTCAGAATTGGAGAGCACTTATCTTGGGATGGGCATACTATTTAATTAGACCTCTTAAGTTTCACATATGTTTCAATCTCGCAAAATTGAAAAATAGTATCAGTGATTTTGGATGTAAAATGGGTTATACTCAGCACGCGGCATTCGAATAGTGATATTTTTATCATTTTATCACTCCACTAAATATAAGACGTTTTTCCTTAACGATTTAGGTTTTTCTTTTTCATTAAAAAACGTCTTATATTTAGTAGAATGATTAAATGAAAGAAATATCCTCATTAGAAATCCACGTGCTGAGCGTTCTACATTTTTCATTCAAAATCGTTAACAACATTTTAAATTTTGAGGGATTGAAACAAATGTGAAACTTGAGAGACCAAATATGCAATTGAATAAATTTTAGGGTTCACATTGACACTTACCCAATACCTAAGGGGTGAAAATGTAATTTTTCCAATAATCAATAGAGCTCTCTTTTTGCCATTCCTTAATAACGGACGGCTGAGATGGCGGGAAATGTAATAGAAAATGATAAACAATTTGTGAGAATAAAGAGTGTGGGATGTGTTTGGTAAATTAAAAAAAATATATATATAGTAAAATTAAAAATTTAGTGCACACGCTACAGTAATTTTTAAAAAAATTTACAATTCACATAAAATTATTGAACACCATAAAAATTATTGTAATTTTTTACATAAAAAAATTACGTATTACTATAATTTTCAATTTTTGAAAAATAGCGAGTGATCTGCATGCGTTAAAATTTAATTTCGTGCACTAGTGAAAAAAAATAATCACAATGTGTTTGGTAGGATTTGGGGGAAAAAAGTGTTTATTTTCATCATTTTTATTGTTACCAAATCATTGGAGTGAAAGGATTTAAATAAGGTGAGATTAATAGTATTTTTGTTATCATGAATCTCATGTTTTTGTTCTTGTTTGGAGAAAGTTTGGAACACAAATAAAAATAAAAAGGGCTTTTTTTAAAGTATATAATACTCGCTTTTTGGGTGTTTAATTATTTTATTTTATTTTATTTGTTGAGTAATTTATTTATATTTATTTATTTTTTAATAATAATTTTATATTGATATTTTATAATTTTATACTAATTGATGAGTTAAAAGTGTAATTTAAAAAATATCTTATAATTTATATTAACTTTTGAGTTAAAAAGTATAATAAAAAAAATGTAATAATAATATTGTATAAGTTCATGGGGGCGTTTGTTGTAGACACCGCATTTTGTCCCGCCCATGCATGATATTTAAAAATAAAAAGAATAAAAATAAAAATGTTGTTTTTTGCCAAGTCAATTATTCATGAATTTTGAGAATATCCAAACAAAAATAGAGGGTCAATTCGATGGTTTCAGAAATTATTTCAAATTTGAATTTTGCAATTGGAAATCTTATTGGTTTAATTGGAGGATTGAAATAATAAATTAAGTCTCTAGGATTTAAATTAATATCTCAAAAATTCAATTAAGACAAAAAGGTTATCCAATTGAGAGTTTTGAATCAGAATTGTTCATTTTGAAAATGTTTTGGGACTAAATTAAAAATTAGAAATATTTATATTTAGATTCGGATTTTGAAATTAATCTTTGGAATGTTCAATTATCCTCAAAACAAGTTAATTAAAAGTCTCATAATTCCAATTGGTTCTCCGAATAAGCTATTTGAGATAATTTGTCGAATTAGAAAGTTTAAGCGGCCTAATTGAAATTTTGAGAATCTTTAAATCTTCGTTTAACAAGGACCAATTTCGATTCAAAATTTTCTTATCAAATCTTTTGAAATGATTAATTCTTGAGAAACTCGAATCGAAACTCTAATTGAGGTTCAGAAATTCAAAAAAAAAAAAATCGGGGTCAAAATAAAAATTTACGAAAGTTATTTTTTTGGGGCTAAATTGATCGAATTAAAATAAATCTTAAAAATTTATCATGTTTTACTTGGTCAATTTTAGTTTTCAAAATTTAAATTAATTGAAATCAATTTTTTTTTTTTAAATTTTTTATTTTGACCCTAAAGTTTGGATATTTTCGAAAATTTATGAAATTAACGAAAAAATAATTTAAACTCGATTAAATTTTTGATAATCTAATTATATTTTCATAAAAGAAAAAAAGAAACAAAAAACAAAAAAAATAATATATATAAAAATGTGGGGGGTTGCATGCAATTTTGCATGCCATCCAAGAGCTGCAATCACGGCCCATTAAAAGACGGCCATTCCATCAACAACAAGAAGACTTTGGGGGGATGAATTGATTTTTGTGGGTTTTCGGTTTGAAGGGTGTCCAAAAAAAAAGTTTTTTTTTTTTTAAATTTTTTTTTTTTAGATTTAGTTTGGTTTTTATTTTTTTTTGGTTTTTATTTGGGTGTGGGATTTAATAATAATAAAGGAGGATTTGAGTTTTGCCAAGAGAAGATAAAAAAATAAAAAAAAAAATCAAAGTCCAGCTAAGATTTTTTCTACTCTCCAATTACACTTTTATTTTTGTTGAAACCGCTTGAAAGAATGAACTTAAAATTGGATAAAACTTAAAAGGACATTCTACTGAAACACTTGAAAATCGGTTTATTTTTCTGTATTTAGTTTCATGTTCTGCGTCTTTCCACGCTTTTATTTTATTATATTTATTTCTTATTCTGGACTTTTCTGCGCTTTTATTTTGATTGTATTTATTTTTCTGTTCTGCGCCTTTGTGCGTTTTTATTTTGGTTGTATTTATTTTTTTGTTCTGCGTCTTTCCGCGCTTTTATTTTGTTGTATATATTTTTTATTTTGTGCCTTTCCGCGCTTTTATTTTGGTTGTATTTATTTTTCTGTTCTGCGTCTTTCCGCGCTTTTATTTCTGTAATTTTATTTTAAACACTTTATGTATTGTTATTGTGTTTCTGTAAATAGTCATTTTCTTCGCATAAAAAAAATGAAAAAATGAATTGATCCCTATTATACCAAAAAAAATAAAAAAATCCAAAAAAATCACAAAAAACCAAAAAATAAGAATAATAATAATAAGAATGAAGAAATTTTAACTTGAAACCCAATATATTAAACCCCCGAGGGGTCATATTTATTAAATCATCAATATTTTATAAACGATCATACAGAGGGAACATTTCAAAATAAAAAAAAAAACAAAAAAAAAATAGTTTTGTAAGAAGAGATTTAAAAAATCAAATAAAATATTTGGATTTAAATTTTGTTTGGACTTAACTGGATAAGGTGTTGTATTTGGACGGACATCTTGAAGTGCTTAACACCTTCCCCAAGTGTAACTGACCCCCGAGCCTTTTAAAATGAATGTTTGGTCGGACCGTCATTTTGGAGTCAAAATTTTACTTAAGTCATTTTTCAAATCGTTTTTTTTTTTTTTTAAAGCCGGTGACCTAGCACACAATTTAAATACAATGCTAGGTGACGACTCATTTTTTTAAAATTGACTTAAGTACTTTTATGAGAAAATCAACGCTTTTAAACCTCCTTCTTATTTTACACTTTATATTCATTTATTTCTTCTTTTCGAAAATTCAGGGCTCGTCAAACCCAAATTATTTAAGTCAAGATACTAGAAGTAGCTTACATATTACTTTATATATCAAATAATTTTTTTTTAATACTTTATATATGAAATCTCATAATAAATAATATTTTCATATTTTTCAA